>OX337248.1:70472518-72872518 GCA_946965025.1 Blera fallax
AACAAACGGTAAACTGTGGATCCTTGGCGACAACAACAACACCCAACACGAACTCTTTCATTGAGTTCTGTGTGGAACTTTTCCCTTACTTCTCGACCGAGTGTTGAGAACCGAAAAGATCATCGGTGAGTTTGTGTCAGATCAATTCCGTGAGCACAGAGAAGACTTCAAAGATTTTCTCCGAAATTCCTGATACTGAATGAATCAGTACCATCGATAATCACTAAAAATCAATGTCTACTTTATTTACAAGACAATCGCGGAAAATTTCGGCAACATGAGGTCAAGGTATAACGCAATTATTTCCGAATGGCGGATTTTGAAAAAGCCATTTACTGCCATCAACAAAAGAGAAGGCCCTCTGACCTGCGGGTAATCAAGCGCCACAACATAGATTAAGTCAGTAGCCATATTGCTACATGTCCCTTGGTCTTGCTTCACGGTTGTGGCAGCTGAATTTATCCAGATATTAATGTACACTCGGTTGACATTTTCTAACTGCCAACAATTCCATTTTCAATTTTCTCCCAGCTGACGTCATATTTTCCTTTTACGGACTTGCACATGTACATATGTCAATGAATCATAAAACATCGTCTGTAAATGGCCTCCCTCAAGGCTCCATCCTACGACCTCTATTGTTTGCGTACGCACAAAACAACAACAACCCACCCTGTTTGTACGTAACCCCATCCATTGCGTATGCGCGCACATGCCGGAAAAAATCACTTTAAGTGTCTAAGCAGCATCTAAAGACAATTTCTCTTCCGTCATGGTCCTCATGCATCTGCCGCAAATAGACAGATCAGTTAGCCGGCCGGCGCGGTGTTCAGCTCCTACAGATTTAACACCTCCTTTGATCAGTGTTCTGTTCTAGATACATATTGATCGGTGATGGTGATGGAATCGACCATTAATAGATCTATTCCAAAGGCGCTGACGGATCAAACTAGTTTTGAAGTGCGTTTTGCTGTTGTTTAGTCTGCCGGAAGCGAGCTATTAGATCGCCAATGCAAAACTTTTTACAGAAACCGAGAGATTGAAGTGGACAAACAGGTGTAGAAATCATAGAATTTGACGTCATACACGAAAGTTGTCCCAGACAGTGGTGTTGGCCGGTTGGTTGGTTGGTTGGTAGGTCGTTGTCGATGGTGGTCCGCCCATTCGTTTTTTTTTTTTTTTTATCTGATGTCAATCGCTGATCGGATTGGATCGTGCCAAAAAGGAAGTCCGAAAATCTGGAGGCTTTCATCATGGCGCATGCATCCGGACTATGACAAAATCGCGTAGGGATCGCGGATCTCTCTTTATTCGTCTCACGTGCATATAAGCAACGCAACTGGAATTGCTGTTTATGGCTGCCGCAGCAGCAGCATAGATAAAATTGAGTAAAGAAGCAAGGCAGGGAGAGAAGCAGCAAAAGTAACCAAATATAGGTAAATCTAATAATACTACTCCCATGGTAAATGGATATCCACGCGCGGGCTTTGTCGTCTGCGCGTATCCTCCTTGTGATCTCTAGTGGTAGTCGCCGCCACCACCACCGCCGCGCCGTGGCCATATACTGATGTTGACGTTGGTCGCAATTGACGCGCCGCGGAGGTAGTTAGATTGGTCGGTGGGTCTGTCGGTCGGCTGGTTGCCTGAGACTCCACAAAAGCGTTCGTGCAGTGCAACTGTTTGTGGCGGCTTGTCAAATTCGAATCTATCGATGAAAAAAAAAATCTTGTTGTTGTTGTTACTCGGTGTATTACTTGGCACTGTTTGTTGTTGTACGTTCTGTTCCAAGTTTTATTATTGTTTGGCTTCCGTTTGATGGTCGCGCGGCTGCATCATAGTGGATGCTTTCTTTTTCTTAGTTTTTGTGGTCTAACAGACAAAAGTGATCCTCCATGCTACCATGAAGTATGTCAGAGTCAGAGCAGGAGCTTAACGGTATAATGGATAATAAATAGGGTTTAAAGGTTGTTTCTTCTTCTTTGTTACTGGATGGAATTGTATTGTGCTTCTATCACTATAAAGTGGGTTGAAAATAGAAATTTGTTTGCGGTTTAGCCATCGGTCGTCATCATATTGGCTTTTGTTACAAGCCTTTTGAAGGAGTGGAGAGTTGCGACTTAAGTTGCGTATTTTTTTTTTTTTTACACTAAGGAAAATGGAGCAAAATACCACAAATTATTGAAAGATGCACACAATGGGTTCAATGATTAATATGTGTACAGAAGTTTTCTTCTAACAAATGCAAGAAAGTAGGGCGATGGCATGATATCTAATTCTTGTGGGTTCCATACCAACTTGAGCCGAAAAACTTATAAAATATCCTTCGTACAAATAGAGAATTAGTGTCTGAAGGTACGCAGGAGATTGAATGAGTGGGAGGTTCAAATTCGGATCGACAACTGTCATGAAAAACTTCACAACTCCACTCCATCTCCATCCCGCCAGTAATTTACTCAATCTGATGGCATTAACTATGCTGGGCGAGCTCGACATAGCGGCGATAGATCCAGTTAAATCGACATTTTACTGGTATCAGTTTCGCACATAAGGTTCCTGGCTGGGCGCCATCTAAGCCGAGGTGTTTTTTTAGTGCATTGTCATCATCATAAGGATATTGATAAAATGCTGTCGGAATTGCTTTAGACTCTTAATCCATTTCCGATAAATGTTTCAGATGTAATTTATTACCAAATAGGGACTTCGCAAAACTCATAAACCATTACCCGATCTTTATAATCGAATGAATGTTACTGTCACCGAACTTTGAAAAAAAAAACAAAAGGAAGAAGGAAACGGCTCCAAACGTACTGCTGCTCCTTTCTCTCACAATGAATGCCAAATTATGACGCATTGTGTGACACAGTAAATAATTACATTACAATCTCACTTCCAAAATGTTATTATTTCAATCACGTTCCATTAAGCAGACAACCAGGCGACATGACAAAATTTGTTCATGTCCCTCTAAAACCACCACATTCCACAAAGAGGGGGGTCCTTCATTAATCTTCTTCATGTCTCCGCGAAAACAAGAAACAAAAGTATTTCACAATTTGTACACCAAACAAAGACCAACCGCGAGAACTTTATTAATATAAAGCCCGCGAGAGAGAATTTCATAAATGAAATCCGCCCAGAATATAATTTTTTTTTTTATTAAAACTTCCAGGAAATCCAAAATGATGAATGATACTTGGGAGATGATGGCTTTGTGTTGTACTGTTTTGTTTTGAAAATGTATGCTTCTCTTTAATGTTACATAAAAAATAAAACAAGTCTTCTGTAAAAAAAACTTGCACGCAATAACTTCCACAAAAGCGATTTTTGATCCTTTTTGCGTTTATTTTCAATTCTAGTCAAGTGTAGGTGTAACAAGAGATACTTGTTATCTAGAACCTTGTACGTTTTACCTCAATAATTAAATTGAATTTCTTTCTTTTTATTCCTTGTCCTTTTTTTTCAATTAAAATGTTCTTTTCTCAGTGATTTAAAGAGATACAGAGGAACGTGTGTTTTTTGCTGGAAGAAGATTAGCTTTAACCTTGCGTGGGCATACGTAGTTTGAAGTGAAGAGAAAAGGTTGCATTTGGAATTTCTCCCTAATTGGTTAAGAATAGGAAATACCATAGAAAATATCTTGATTCGACTTAATGGCATAGACAGAAGGCAGAAAGCTTGTGTCCTTTGAGATGGAGAGACGCCTAATGGAAGGGTATTGCCAAGGATGTGGGAGTTTTAGGTTTTAATTGACATTATTACCAATTACGGTTTCCTACTCTTATAGTTGGTAGAATTGCAGAAAGTAGTGTTTCTGTTTCTTTATTAATTGTCACGAAGAATCTATGCATTGCAGCAGAAGATCCTTGAAGAAACAATCACATAAAATAATGTGTACAAAGCAATTTCGGTGAAGGTTACGTCTTAATTTAAAGATTGAATCAGAACGCTCGCATTTTAATTACAAACAGAGATATTTGTGAGCAATTTCTTTCAATAAAAATTTATAGCGACGTCCGAAATCCTTACAAATCCAATGTCCTCTGCGATACGAGGTACGAGGATGGATTGAAAAGTAGCGACGAACCACAAATACTAAATTAGTACTTCCTCCCTTTTTTTCGCCTCTTGCGTAAGGCAACGCAAAGTATTTTTTTTTCTATTTTGATAAGTGCACAACCATTAAGATGGCTAAGTCATGTAGAGCAGATGAGCAACAATGCTCCAGCCCGAAGAATATTCGATTCCACCCCCTGAGGACGACCTTATCTCCGATGACGTGATGAAGGATGACCTCAACCAACTCGTACGTAACTGGAGTCAGCTGGCTAAGGATTGTGTTGGCTGAAGAGGCTTGTTGGTTGAGGCCCTAGGTTGCCCAGAACTGTCGCGCCATCATAAGTAAGTAACGTAAAGTAATCATGTTGTTATGAAATACCTGTTAACAAAAATGTTTTCTCCGAAGCAGATCCATGAAGGTATTGTGGCAACTTTAGGGGAATCTGCCCCATTGAATAGTTAATGGAGATTGAAAATAAGGAAGACAGCTGAAAACGTGGACATCTAGCAAAACATCATTCAAAACGAACTTGGATTTCCCCAAGATAGGTTCCTTTCAGTTAAGCAAAACGCAATCGAATGACCATGGTCTCGGGATCGAAACTGTTTCCAACCGATCTACAGAATTTTTGGGATCACTGGCACATATATATACCCCTGATATTAAATAGCAATAGAATCGTGAATATCTGGATCACAAGTCTTTAAGAAAACGAAAGTAGCACCCTATAAGGCTTTTTCAGGCCCAAAAAAAATCATTATCTTGGATTACATTGTCACAGGTAGAACAATTAACTCCCATTACTACCGCTGTAGTTTGTCTAGGAATGTTGAGGAAAAACATGTTGTTTCACCAGGGCAATTAACGCCCCTAAACGTCGCCTCAAACCATGGCTTAAATCTTTAGCTGTGTGTTGAAGTAACTGCCGCGTTCAAGCTGGGCACCTGATCGGTTCCGCGTGACTTTTAACATAAAATAAAAATCAACGAATAAGAGGTCGAAACTGCAGTAAACGAATTTCTTTGAAGATATTGAGAAACACTTTTTAAAACTGGTGCGGGCGCTGTGGATCAGTAGTTAGTGCGTTGGGCTACTGAGCGAGAGGTTTGAGGTTCGAGTCCCAGAGAACACCATCCCCCCTCGAATCATTACATTCGAATTCAACAAATAGCTCCACTTCCCACTAAATTTATTAGGCCGACTTAGAATGTAGGTAGAGAGGATCATGCGATCCATTGCCAAGTTCAAAAAAACAACATGTTTAGGAAGAAAACTGGGCAAATGTGTGGTTCAACTTGTAGTCTGTATTTGTGTTTGACTGGATTTTTTTTTTTAAATTGGCATTTTCCTTAACATGTTCAGGTATTTGGAGACACAGAATCCTGACTGTATTGTAAAGCACGTAGGAGGTAGCACCATGGTCTGAATTCAGCATTACATTCAATGGAATCAGTGGAATTGCCATACAGAGTCACTGCAAGGATTGGTCCACACGAGCATTCATGGTCCTTAGGCGAGCTTTCATAGTAAATGCACAGATTTTACGTGATGCTTTGCTAAACCTCTCTCAAAACAATTGATATCGAAATCGGTTCAGGCGTTTTTAAGTGAAAACTTGTAATGAATGAAACGTTGGTGTTAGAAACTATTATCAAATAAATGCTGCCAAGTTTTGATAATTTAAAGTGGTGTGCTGCATTTTTTTCCCCGATTTGTTTTATTAATTAGGACTCCAAAAATATGCACCAAACATGATATACACCAAATTCAAGGAACATATTCAAACAATTCGATGGAAATCTTTTTAATTTAATTCTTTTTATTAGAATTAGCCAAACAAATCACCGACAACAGATGCCTCAACACCTTTCATGTGCCATATCCGTTCGACCAAATTTGACGAAGAAAAGACAAAAAGCACAAGAAAAACAATAAATCTAAAATGTCGACAAAATAATAACACATTAGGTTTCTAGGCTAATGGATATGGAACAGTATAATGCAATAAGTAACAGCGTATGTCAATTATGGACCGATTGGCCAAAAAGCCAAATACAGCTTTGAAAGATGTTACACAAGAAAATGTGTGTGTTTTCCTTTGACTCTCGGTTTCTATTTGTTTTATCCCTCAATTTAGCAGGTGTAAATAAAATTAATACACACACATGCAGCAATTGAGGCGAAAAGAGGAAAAAAAAATAAAATGCGTTTAAGGAGGACCACTGCACACTGTACGCCACCACCTGGAGATTCAAATCCAATCCATAGCAGGTGGGTGCTAAAAGTCTCGGCGTCTAATAAATTTTTCACGCCTATCTCCTCTGCACAACAGACAATGGGAAGACTATAATGCATAGACGTGCTGGTGATCGTGTGCCCCCAAAAAAAAGAAGATCAAAATGTTGTGCAATGCACAATGTGCTCGTTGTTGAGTGCTGTGTTTTTGTTGTTGATACTCTTGTTGGTTAATGTTGTGCATCTAATTGTGTAGAGTTTTGAGGGGATGATCTTGCGAAAGGTTGTGATGTTGTGGGTGTAAGGTGAGATAAGATGGATGTTTTGTGTTTGTTGAAGGAATTAGGAGAGGAAGCTCGAACATTTTTAGGAGATCATCGCCTGTACATGGGAGTGATTGTTTAGATACTTTCACACAGGCATTGATGTTGCCGCGAGGGATTTATGAGTTTACTGTTATTAATTCTCATGGAGATAGAAGTACCATGCTTTAACAACTTTACATTTCCCAGGGATGACTATCTTGCTACTGGAATTTTTTGGGTTTATGAAAAGCCGATATTCCGAAGTAAAAAAGGAGTTCAAGCACTTTGATGGCGATTGGCAAAAAAAGAACAAATAAACCTTTAAACTCAGGCCTTAAGCAGCAGCATCGGAACTTAGTGCAGTACTTGCTTTAGTTTACTACTCGTAGTCTTCTGCCATAAAAGACAGTATTGTCTATCCTAATGGCAGCAGGGAATGTGATTTTGTTTCTGACAAGTTTTCGGGTGTCGTAGATGTCCCTGTGCTCTCTGCCAAATGATCTATATTCTAATGCAAGGTGCACTTAAAAAGTTCGATCAGTTACACATTCTGTCATCTAATACCAAAACCATATTGGTTTGACTTATTTTCTAACAGATGTCGCTGCAGTGGGATAACCGATTTATTTGATTGGGTGTCGCGAAGAATGGCCGCATTCCATGAGCAGTTTCGTTCTTAAATTGTCACTCGACACGCAGTCTACGCTCCGGATAAGATTCCCTTAAACTTTTCTATTCATCGAAACATTAAGGTTTGAGGGCCTACTGACTCCGAGTTGTAATTTTGATGTAAAGTATAAACGGCATCAGTAAGTGCTCTTCAATGGCGGAAGGCTATTAAAGTAAGGTTGCTTAACAAACTACTGTTTCTTGAAATGTCCACCAAATATCCACTGGTATGAGGTCCTTTGCACAAATGGAAAGTAGGTACCTTCAGTTTATAGCCATATCCGAAAGGCTTTTTTTTTAGTTATTACTCTCGGACTTTTGTCAGACATTCGCAGGAAGTGGGACCGTGAAAAAACTTTCTGATGTTTTCTGGGATTCCAACCTCGAACCTCCAGCCCAGTAGTCCAACGCACTAAACACTGCGCCACGGCGCCTACGAAATCCTTGGAATTCAATTGCCGAAAATAAATCTCGGCAAAGAAGGAGCTGGAGAGCATAAAGACATTCTGTATGTACATATATGTATGTACAAAGCATCTAACTTGCTTTCCTTCTTGTTTCAGTAAAGTTCTGCTTATTTTCATTGCCATAAATAAGTTAAGAGTATTTTTAAGGACTTTAATTGATGTCAATGCAATAAAAGTAATCACAGATCGAATTTTTTCACCCTCCGATTAGAAAGAAACCAAAATTTCATTTGAGTAGCACCTTCAGTTGGTGAGGTTCAAGAAAGTACAAAAGGTCAATAAGCCTTCCTGACAATGGATTTAAAGCCAAAAAAAAGAAACACTAATAGCATTGCTAAATAATTCCAATGACCTCTAACACTTAGCCTTTGCAATAGAGTCCGTTTAATGTACTCTACAAATTGTAAACATTACGAAGAAGCCAAGTTCATTCACTAAGCGCTGCTATTTGCAGTCTTTCATTAATCTCCATTTAAGCAGGAAGAAATAATAAAATTAAGTGTTTTTTTTGCACACATAGTGCAGAGACCCCTTCATTCAAAAATGTTACTGTAAGTCTCATAAAAATTCTGTGGGAAGAACTTTATAAAATCAGAAGAACCCAAATCAACGACCGAAACTGAACTCAAATGAACCCCTACTAAGAGCAAAGCCACACTTCACGCATTGCCACATTAATTCTTCCGCTGCTGATTCTTTTTATTTTTCTCAAAACCAAAATAATTCAAAAAAAAAAAAAAAAAGAAAAAAAAAAAACGTTTGTAAACATCGTGGCAGAACTACGAGTATTTTTTTGGCTTTGCCGCAGTAAATGCGTGTCATTGTACGAAAAAAAAAATGATAATGACCTGACTACAGCGATACACAGTAGAGTCATGAAGTGAGAGCTTAACGAAGAGCCAAATGAAGGTCTAACAAACAACACATTGCCCATCAGAGGCACATCACGGCCTAACGTACATAGTATATGTAGGTATCCAAAGAAACCTTCTCAACGCGGGTGTAATACGTGTTCTATGGTTCTCGCCCGCCCCTCACCTGAAACCCACACAAAAGTTATGATAAACTAATTAAATATAAACACGGACCATTGTGTGTGCCTAGACACAGAAACAGAAAGAAAAAAATGTGTTTCGAATCAAGCACGCTAGCTGCTAGGTAGACAAACAAACCAAAAAAAAAAGTTTAATAAAAAAATAAACAAATTACTTGAAGATAGTGTATAGATAAGTGCAGACACTTCAAAAGCAAATACTTTTCTGTATTTAACGGTGAGAGACCTACATAAGGTGAAACCAGCAGTTTTTTTTTTTATACATTTTGAAGCTCTGACCTTGATTCCATTTGTAGAAACAAATCGAAATGAAATGAACTACTGCTGCGGGTACAAAAAAAAAAAAAAAAAAAAAACTAGCCTACACCTAGTGCTAGTACCACCAATTGTCTGTTTTCTTCGTTTCTAATTAAAATGGAGAATCTTATCGCGAGATAAGATAAAGAACCTTTAATTTCTTAGGCACGGGATTTTCCTTTAAATTGTTTTGAATTCTATTCAAAGTCATGCAGAGGATTGCGCAAATAGGCTGAGTTTTTGTTTTTGTCTAATTTCAGATAAATCGATAAAGAACATGTGTGCCGTGCCGTGTGGGTTGACAGAGATACATACTCGTATATCACATGCGCAAGTTTTGGAAGGGGAATCCCTTATTACACGGCGGCGGAAGATTAATTTCTATTAGACGTCCGACATTAAGGCCAGAGATATTGAGCTTGACCATTAAAAAAAAAAAAAATCCAGAGCAGAGCACTTCTATTTTCCCTCAGATAGTGAATTGATACCAAATTTGGCTGAATGGAGAGTAAAGTTTTGACAAATTGGAAGTGGAATTGAGGAAGTTATTGACTTTTTGTACAATATTCTTTTGTGGAGACATATCTTTCCACAATTAAGACTTTTAAGAGATTAAATTTGATACGAAGCAAGGTTATCATTTGTGGTCTAAGGTAATTATGTACAAAAAGTGATCAGGTAAACAAGTAACATCAGCGTTTGCGGAAATATTTTGTTTTTTATAAGATCATTGCTGGCTTTCATTGTTGAATGGATCAATGCAAGACTGGTAAGGTTTTATAGAAAGTATCTCGCAATTGAAGACTAGTAATACAGAGTGGTCAAACGTTGTTTTTTGTAAGCTTTTATATCTGTGTGTATGCCTTTAACAAGTGGGAATAATGGTGGTATGATCTTGAGTTCTAATGACTCTTCCGAAGCAAAAATTCCCGAATTCGCATCGGACCTCTAAGTAAAACTGAAATAGCATCAGAAATCAAATCCCTTAAGAAAAACAAAGCTTCGGGTATTGATGGCATCCCTGCCGAACTTTTCCAAGCGGCGCCAAACACGTCCGTCTGTACTCATACGGAAAACGTAGGAACGAAGACTCATACGGAGAGCGTAGGAAAATGAATTTTCCTTGTAGTGGCAAAAAGGGATGATCGTCAAGCTTTCGAAAAATTGAAATCTGAGGGATCGTGCAAACTGGAGAGGTATATGCGTTCTACCGACCGCAGCCAAAGAGCATTTAGATTCAACTTTCGACGTCGAACCGGCACGCTTTGGACCACAGAAAAACCTTACGGCTCATAATAGAGCTATGCGTCGAGTATAGGTCTTCACTACGCCTACTGTTTATCGACTTCGAGAAGTCTTTGGATAGCTTGAATTGAGATGCTATCTGGTTGGCCTTGCGCCTTGCGCCTGGGGAATCCCAGACTACATACGAGGGAAGTAAGTGTCACGTCTTACACAATGGTAAGGTTTCGAAGGATTGTAAAGTCCAAAGTGGAGTACGTCAGGGGTACACACTGTCACCGCTGTTGTTCTTGGTGGTCATCAGCGATGTACTCCGTGCAGCATTGACGAAAGTTGACAATTGAATTTGATGGACTATGACATCTTATCTTAAACACCTTGACTACGCTGATGATATTTGCCTACTTTCACATCGGATAATGGACCTTCACCTAATCGTCCAGAACAGAATAGTCGAGGAGGAAGCAGCAAGATGGCGTTGTTAACGCCATACGCCTCCCGAGTGGTTCAAGGATTTAAGTAAGTAAGTAAGAAATGAAGTAATAATGTAAGTAAGAGTGAAAGGTGTCTGTATTTGAAACATTGTTTACTAAAAAAGTGAATGTCGCGATCACGTACGGTACAAAATGTGTCCCACACATCTCCTGGCAAACTCTTGTTCTTTTGATGAAAATTTTCGATGACATCGTTGCATAATTGTGGTTCGATAGTGGTATTATTGCCTTCGAATTTCTGCATCAACCTTAGGAATTATTTGTGGTTTATTGGAGTACACATGCAAATCATGGATTGCATAAACAAAATTGACCATTGTGAGGCCTGACAATGTTTCTATTCTTAATCACGCTTCCTTATAAGATTGTAGAATCAGTAAAGGCTATGTATGCGTTATTGGTTTTAAAAGGGTTAGGTGACATCACATTTGTACGTGTTTGCTTGTTTCCATATGCCTTACTCATGGACCAGAGGCCAGATTTTTATGAAAAAAAAATTATTTTCATCTAGATAAGTGCGTACGTTCAGGGACTACTATTTAGTTTCGCCTGGTATTGCCAAAACCACCAACTGTTGTGCGCGTAAAATGTCGGGCAACGCCTTATAAAAGTATTTAAATTCTCTTTATCAGCAGTTTCCGGTATTTCCTTATACAGTGGAACATTGTTCCCTTGATCTTTAAAGGCCAAAAGCTCACTCAATCGAGACACTAACATTTTAATTCGAAAAATCCTTCCAAATGTATAACAGAATCATGAAAACATAAGCCTATGAAGTACTATTTACACACGTCTCTTATTCAATTTTTGACAATTCGATTTGAAGTACCAGTTTTTGAGAAGCTCATTAATGTGTCAAAAATTCGTATTAATCAGAGGTGAACCGACATTCAATGAATTTGCGTCGATAACATTTACCTGAAAATGGTCATTCTCCGATTTTTTATCTGAGGAACGAAAGTACGAATAGCTTAAGTGAAACTATTTGTAAACCTTGCCTGACAAGATTCCTGGGTTATCGTATGGAAACTCGTTTAGTTATTCTTGAGTTTCAGCGTTTCAACATTAACTGACACTTGTACTCTGCTGATGTTTTTATTACGCTTTCAATAAAATAATCTGTCATAGGAACGCATTCATTAAACTTTGCAATATGATTGCATTTTATAACATAAGACTTCTAGCAACGTTCCCTAGAGGGTGTAAAGATTAGAATTGTTGTTCATATAAAGTCCCGCACGCTCACCTGTCAAGATGACATAAGTTACACGATGATAATACATCTTGCATCATCGTTCCATACCTTCATTATGGCGAATTCTTATTTCACAACATGGTGTCATATGTATATTTAGTCCCTAAGGTATGTGTACCTAACCTAATTTTCAACTCGCAATATCATCATCCATCCACCCCATTCGTTTGATTAAAACAAATATTTTCCCATCAAATTAGAAACAAACGGGATTGTGCAATTAGCAAATGTTTCAACAGCTCTCCCACCGCCCTCTATCCAGTCGAATCTAAACAAACTCGCGCTTATGTATGACAGTCTAAGCCTCTTATCTTAGCATCTCTCTCACGTCAACTTATGCAATATTTCTGTATATTTTGGAGATGAAAAAAAAAATCGCCTCTGTTCTAATCGGCATTTTAAACAAATACACACCAAAAGTCAATAAACTCTGTAACTTTTGTCTTAATTAGCATCTATCTCTCTCTCATGGCTTGAACATATAAATTAATACTAAAGTTAGCTTCCTGCAAATGTGTTATGTCAACGATGTGAGGAAACGACGGACGATGACAGGCGTGCAGCCATGTGACAGAAATGGAGGTGTGAAAACAGAGTTGGCGGCTACGCAATATTTAGATAAGTTTTTGGGCATTCTTTTCTGGGATATCGGGAGAAATTTTCCAGATAAAATATTTCGAGTAGGTTTCACTTTGATTGTCTGTTTGGAAGAACTGTCAATTATCGACCTACGTTTTGGGGGATGACAGTTTAATTAAAAACGTGACTATGAAACAAGTAAACACACATTAGTATTCTAGACGTGCTACGGTACGTGTGTTCATCCGGCCAAGGGGACATTTAAAATTAACCCTTTTTCACTTGATACTCGTACGTGTGGACTTTTCCTATGTTTTCTAAGGTGGGAGTACAAACTGCCAAGCAGTTGACAGTTGACACTAAATGGCTTTTTCGTTTTATTTATTGACCATTTTTTTAGGAAAAGCACATAAAACGTAGTCTGACAATGATTGCTTCGTTATGGAATAGAAACTTGATATATTTTGGGGGTGGTCCCCATTTGTTCGCAAGTTATTTCAACCCTTAGACTAACAGTCTGCCAGACAACAAAGACATTAGGGCTGCATAACTGCCTTTTTTCTGAACTTTGAGGATTCCATACGATTAAGATTTGCTTTCCTTTTAACCGGAAATAAGTGTAGTGGATTAGGGTTCAGCATTTAAACGTAAGTTTAACTGCTTTAAGTAACCAGCTGGCGTAGACATGTGTGGTTAAGGATGCTTGTTGTTGTAAAATGCAGGAGTCAAAGTTTTTCGCTACTTACAAAAACATGAAATTCGACTAACAATGCAGTTGATTTTCTTCATACGCAGAATTGTTCTGTTTACATCGAATTTATTTTGTCTACAAACAACGATGTCAAGCCACAAATGATTGGTTACAGACTTGTATAGCCCCTTAACAGGTTGTTACTAGTCTCCGAAATAGTGACGAGAATCTGTTCCTACAGCTGCAATACTATGGATGATCCTTTCGACTTTTTCAGACTGGTTGACTGGTGTCTCTGGAACGCTAAATGCGTACCTTTTTTCAAGGAGTTCCAGAAACCTACGTAGAGATAGATAATCATGGACATATATCACGGAGCAAAGCCTAGAGTAAGATGCCCATTCTCTGAACCTCTCCGACCTAGTCCAGATATTTATTTAAATGGAAAAAAGGGTGTTGGCGTAGAGTGGATGAATTGGTAGGAAAACTCTGCTATCTTCTGTGGGAAGGAAGCAAGGAAGTTGTTCGTCCGGCGCTCACATACGGTTCGTAATGCTGGACAATGTACAAAAAGTATGAGAGCAAATTAGCGCCAGCTGAGATGAAGATGATTCGCATGACAGCAGGAGTAACAAAGCTTGATCGAATTAAAAGTTCGAAAATCCGAGGAAGCCTTCACGTCGAAGTACCCATCTCGAAAAAAAATGGAGCATAACCGGCTCAGTTGGTATCGCCATGTTCAAAGGAGGGATCCTACGAACCCTGTCAAAAAGGCAATGCCAATCAACGTTCCTATACAAGCGCGGAAGAGAGGCAGGCCAGAAAACTACTGGATCACACAAATGCGAAAACAGCAGCATTTGATTGGCCTCAGTGACGAAGTGATCCGAAACCGGGAGGCCTGCAAATACTTTTTGAGGTCTAATCGGCGAATCCCACAGGCGAACCAGTAGGGATTCAGTAAAGTGGAAGGGGTAATGATCCCTATAATTCTGATCACAACCTCGACGAACAAAAGCAATGAAGAAGAGAAGAAGTTGAAGGGGACATATCAGTAGGCACCATGCATGTTTCAATAATGATATCCTTCATTCATATTATTCCACACGGAATATATGCATATGTATTTACAAAACTCCGCTGGACTTGAATTCAAGTAGGTACTATTTTAAGTCATACATTCTGGTATTTACGGCTTAGATAAAACGCCTAAGCGACTGGCCAAATAAATCAATGTCTGCATTTCTAATTTCATTTGGGTTTGATTACGCTTGTTTTTGTTTCTTTCTAAGACGTTCTAAAAAACGTTGCTATCAGTAAAACAAGTCATTTTTCTTAAATGTTTTACTTGATTAAATCAATTAATTAAGAAAAACAATAAATATTTATAGAACGCTGGATATATTTCCTTATTTACCCATCCGTTGCTAGCCTTGACCTTTAAGTCCATTTTCAAAACCTCTATAAAGCTCACCTGGAAAGAAAGAAGAAAACAAAAAGTTAATATGTGCACAAAACAGAATAAATGCATACATGTACATAAGTTATAAAAAAAAATGTTTTAATTTTCGATTTTCATTTGGTCATCTCTCTCAAAAGAATAAAAATAAAAATTATTTTAAACCTGTTTCCATTCTCACCTCATAATGTATCCCTCAAATGAAAAACAACATCTGAAATGCAATCGAAAAGTCAAACAAGGGTTAAAGCCAACTAATCATCAAATCTCACAGAAGGGGACGCGATTACGTCTGCAGAAATGAAAACAAACTCCAACGGATTGAGTAACTCGAAAGGCGCAAAAATATGCAAATTGAAAAAAAACACCAAATTCACTCGTTGTCCTTGAAAAAATCCAGAGCCATTAGCAACGAGCAGCGGTCCACAGACTCATTTCCATTTTTGCCTTTTTTTTTTGCATCATTCGGACGCCATCGGAGCACCTAAATAAAACAAGTTCAAGCTCCTAAACGAATTCCAAAGAACAAGTCTCATTCATCTCAACGAAGGATTAATTTGCATTCACTCTGTCATACTCGCAGTAGTATGACCCAATTTAATGAGCTTGCGGGATAATCTCCGAGACTTTTCTGACAATTTTTGTTTTTTTAATTACGATCAAATGAAATATTGGAAAAATTAAATTTTCAATGTCGCCGGGGGTCGATCAAAACCAATAAATTACAAAATTACGCGTTCACCCTCTGTGTCATACAAGCATACTCGTACTGCTGCTGCGGGGGTTGCTGAATGTCACCAGATTGACGCCTCAGTAAATTTGTGGCTACTGCTACTGCTATTGGTAGTGTGATCTTGGACTTTTTTTTTTATAACCTAGGCCTGGGGACTTGAAAACTGAGACTCGCAAACTCCCGCACACGCTAAATTAACTAAATGTAAGGTGACACCGAATTTGCGGAATTGCGTGCAACTTAGTTTCGCACTGTTTATGTTTACCTTTAGAATTTAATATAAAAAATTTAATTTTATTAAAATGGTGGGAAATAAAAACGCATCACAGTGGAACGGGTATCTGCAGAAGCTGGTAACACTGGCTACTGTGTGTTAGTAACCTTGTCACAGATTACGAAATAAAACTTTTAAATTAGGTTGGTCTGAAATTTCACTGTAGTTTTGAAGACAATGGAAATCATCAGTGCTAATTTGAGGACTGAACCAGATGATGACTCTTAGTCACGCTGTAGTAGGTAGCAATCACAGAAACCAACAAAAACTAAGTTTCTCCAACTATTACACCAAAACAAGGGCTGCTGCCTGGTAGTCCAATGGCATTGAAAGAGCCTGAGTACTTCTGGGATGTGGTGGCCCCTTTTTAAGTCATAAAAAAAGTCTTAGTTGGAGAGCCAGTTTTAGATTCTATGTTTTAAACTGATGGTATGACCACAAATTAACATTTTTACTGCATACTTTGCAGCACATATTCCTCTAAACACAGTAACCGCTTTACTTTGAAAAATAGCAGCTGAAAAGTATGCCACAGGAAAACTTTAATGGAGTTCGGGAGTGATTCAAAAGTAAGTCATTTACTGGGGGACAAATATCTTTACCACAATGAACAATCTGGGCCGCAAACGCTGTTTCTTATTTCTAGAATAATAGTCGTAGAAAACCAGACTAGAAAATAAAGTCATTGCAGGACAGTTCTACCTTTGGAAAGGTTATAAGTCCTAAAAACTTGGGTTCCATAACCTCCAAAATCCTCAATACGAAAAAGTTAATTCTTAAACCTTAATGAAAAACACTAAGCCCGATGAAAATATTTAGAATTGCTTTAGATAGACGTGACAAACCCCTTGTTTGCGCTTTCTAAGTTTGGCTTAGCTTTAATTACACATTAATCCATCCACATAACCATCAAAGTTTGAAAGCACTTGTTATAAATGCTCGAAAACCCTGATATAAATTAAATTAGAATTTCACATCCATTTTAGAGAGATCTCTAGGAAAACTGGGA
Organism: Blera fallax; assembly: GCA_946965025.1. Lineage (NCBI taxonomy): Eukaryota > Metazoa > Arthropoda > Insecta > Diptera > Syrphidae > Blera > Blera fallax. Next base: position 70,489,339 of record OX337248.1, read on the forward strand.
GTAAGAACCTCAGTAATTATGTACGAGACATAGCAAGGAAAATTAGCGCAACAATTTCACGTTAGACTCTTGACAAGATAAACTGTTTTGCAACATTGACTTATCTTCAAGAATTTCTCACGTCAAAGTAGCACATTATATGCTGCTGTGAGATTTATAAATACGATTAGTTATGCACGTTTTCGTACCCAAATTTGACGTAAGGCCCGAGGGTCAGCGGCTGTTTCAAAGTCTGGCTTTTAAGGATGTTTTCATTAGAGGTTATAATAGGAGTTGTGCATGAACCATGTTAGTCTGGAACTAGTTTAGTGTCTTAATAGAGTGACACTCAATCAAATCTATCGAAGAATATTGAGATTTCACTATGTGGCCCTAAATGCTTTAATGACGTATAATGTCCCAATGTACCACGTGGATGCAGTGGATAAACGTTTTCAACTTCCACCTTGATATATGTATATATTTCTTGTAAGAACCACTACGTCGACTTAAATACACTCTGAAACACGTGCCACCGTTAACTTCCTCCAAAATATCAGTAAGCCTCTACACAATCCCTCTATGCCAAGTCCAAACACTCCCGCTTGCCCAAAACCGCGTTAAAATTCGTTCGCTAATTTAAGCAAAACTAAAAATAATCCAGATTACATCTTAAGCCTTCCTTACAGCTTCTCATTCGTGCACTTAACAATGTCCGACAAAACAAAAAAAAAAAAAGAAATCTCTCGTCAACCCACAAAAGTCGAACGTTAATTGATCGCATCCGTAGGTTTCCGTCTCAATTCAGCCGTGTTTGTCAAAGAATTTGCTAACACAAATCAAATCAGATCGATTCAAATAACCATCCCAAATGCGGCAAAAGATTTACTTAACTGTACAACAAAAGATCAGATCATTTGTCACTCAAGCCGAGCACTTGAACAAATCAAAAATTCGGAGGTGGTGTGCGGAGGCATTCGTCAAAATTTACTCACAAAAAAAAAAAAAAGAAAAAAACTGCAAACATTCACAATTTTTGGACAAATGAACTTCAGGAACAATCAATCAGTAAGCGACGTCAGTAATAAATCGGATTAGGAATCGAAAGAAATCAATTTATCGTTTCATGACACATTTAGAATGAACGACCAACGGGCTCCACAAAGAGTCAGAAAAGTTCAAATTTGAAAGGCGGTACTTTCTTTATGAATGGCGGACTTAAGTCGCTGGTTTTGTTTTGTTTTTTTTTCTGGGTGAATGTCAGAAACCTTGATTAAGTTTCAGAGACAACGCCTTAATTGCAGCATTTGGCATTTGATGTACGCAATTGATACGCGCTTCGACGACGACGGTCAAAAGTGTGTCGACCAAAATTTTGTTTAACCAAATGGAGAACATTATTCATGTGTGAGCACGTGGTTTAGTGCAGATTGTAATCTGCTATGTTTTGAGTTCATTTTTTGACAACAAAAAAAAAAAGGTCCAAATCGAAAGTAACTTGACTTTTACTACACCCGGTAGGACAGGCATTCAGATAGCGAGAATGAAGGTTGCGACTTTTGACCGACGGTCGTCAGCAGAGTCAGAGTCCGCCTGTCCTATACACCATACGATGATAAATCATTCAAGCGTTGTTTTCTTTTCGTGTGTCGGTTATTTTTGCGTCGCTTTTGTTCGCCGACTTGTATTATTGCAAATTAATTCTTCGTCGGGTAATCTTGAACAACGCGAAAAAAGGGGGAATTTAAATTTAAGCCATTAACGGTCAAAAAGATTTGTATCTCAAGGCCTCGCTGGCGCGCGCACTTTGAATAGGAATTTATTTTATTTATTTTCGTTTTTTTTCATCGTTTTTTTCTTTACGATTTATTTTTGTTTTTGTTATTTTTTAATTGGAATTTTATTGTTATTGCGCGGATATAGGGGTGGTGACCTACGGATGGATTGATTCTGCCTCACAGAGGCCGCAACAAATGGTATGCGAGGAGAATTTAATTCAATAACAATAAAAGAGTGGATTGCTGCCAAAGCCAATCATGAGGTGAAGTTAAATGAGGCAATTGTGTAGTTTGCGGGATATTATACAGATACTTATTGTTTGTAGTGAATTGCGGAACATCCACGTGGGAAAAATTTTAATCTCTGAATAATTTTTAGGAGGTTCACACAGTGTTTGTCGTCGTTTGAGATGGGATATCCCTTACAAAGTCAAATTTTTGTAGACGAAAATCTACTAACTTGAAATTTATCGTGAGAAATACGAGTATTAAGTTTGAATTCTCAATTGCTTGCCACACTTAAGATCCGAGTTCATTCATCAGAGCGGGCGCAATCATTCCGTGGTTGGTGCATTGGGCATAGGTTAGGTTACGTAGATGGGTGCCATTTCACTCCTCACTTAGATCAAAAATTCGGGTCCATTGTGCCCAATCATTTAATCCTGGAAACGCTGTAAAGTCCGCTGTCAGAACCACCCAAATAGTGATATGAACCTCAGAAGGTTCGTCAGCTGGGCATTACCTAAGTCCTCCGAGAAGAAGTAACTTCCGAGAGTCCTCATTCTTATAACGGATAAAGCAGGACAATTATCGTAAATTGTTGCAAGAAGTTAGACCCTTGGCTCCATACAGTTTGTTGCGTCACATGTTTCCAATTTTGTGAAGATGGGAGCATGTTATCAGGACAAATCTCCAACGATTGTACATTCTTTTCCTTCCCTTAGAAAAAAAGAACCTGAGAAAACACGTCCTGTTTTTCCTGAGTTCTGTTTAACTTTTGAGAAGGAGTCGAGGAGTTCACACGACAATTCGACAAGACAACACAATATACATACATATGTACATATCAGAGGCCCAGAGGGTTACACAACAGGTCCTTAGCCTTCCCTGCACAATCAACCAACTGAGTCCTTTTTTGATATTTGAGCTAGAGATCGTTTGGTAGCTGAAGCAGCTCGTACAAACTTGACTGAAATGGATGCGTACATCATGGAAATGATTGGTCTATTAATCACGTTTTTTCCGCGATAGTTTCCATTTTAATTTCTGCGTCTGATTATCACAGGACACTTTCTCTTTTCCTTCCAGTATGCTCTAATCCATCAAACGCCACGCCTAAAGAAATTGCCTCCAAAGTTGCTAAAAATTCTCAAAAGGTAGGTGTAATAGGATACAGCCTTGTGGGACTCCATTTCATTTTTAATTTAGTTAATATCATCCGTTAATACCCCAAAGGATCAAAAAAATTTCCACAAACTTCAAAATAATCCTTTCACATGAAAGTAAACACACGCTCAAAAGTGATGACTGCGGCACACAATTTAAATGTGAATCCTGAGCACTACAGACAACAGTCGTCATGGCACGTCTCGTGTTGTTTTGGATGAGTTCTTAAGCACATTTCCTAGTTTTTCCTTTTATTCTTACTCTGTGTCTCCTTTGGTTACTTATTTTTTTTTGTTTCTGTATTACCCACTCATACGAGTATGCATCCCCACTGCGCGGTGCAAATAGTGTTTGTACACGCGGCGTGTAAAGAGCCACCATCGTCGTAGATAGTGTAGCGCCGTGTGTAGGAAGAAGCGAAGCGCACCAGCTCCGCAGCTACAAACTCTCTACTCTTATACGCCAGGAGTAGGATGATGGTGAAAATTCTTGCACAAACAAACAAAAGGTGGGCTTTGTCACATTCTGTGCTTCGCGACTTTCCTCCTCTTCCAGTTTGTAGCGCTAAGCGCTCTCTTCTGAAACAACTTCATCCGATCCGTCTGTTTGTCTGTCTGTCCGTCCGTGGGTCCAGGTGAATGAACTGTATGTGTTCATTTCATTTCGTTTCCCCATTCCCATTCTTATTCTTTATTTATTTACTTTACTTATAGTTTTTCGTTTTTGTTTTGTGTGACAAAACGGAAGCGCACATTTAGACAAAAATGAGTACCATGCCTGTACATATACGAGTCACTCGTCGATCGGGTAGTAAGTAACGTTAACGTTAAAAAAGCAAGACACAGATATTGGAAGAAAAAGAAGGGGATGAAAGAAGAGAAGGAATAGTGAGTAGTAAAGTGAATGAATGCGTACGCCTGTGCTTTGTCCCTCGTCTTGCTCTTAGTATTTTTGTGTAATTAGCCAGTGCATGGAATGAGTAAAGAATCTTTGAAATTGCTTTCTTTTAAACGGGGAGAATCTCATATTGCCCTCCCTCCCTTCCTCCTTCTCTTCTTTTTCTTTTTCTTTTGTTGTTTTATTCATCGTTTCCATGAGGCACTCTTGTAATTCTATTACAATGTTCTTCTTGCATTCTGTTTAATTCAAGGGAAGTTGCATTTGTGTGAAAGACGTTAAAACAGACAAGGGGGAGAAAAAGAATGAAATGGTTTGTCATTGCAAGTTTCTTGGTTTCATGAGTTGAATTTTCCTAATTTGTTGCTTAAATGGGGAAAAGTTAGGTTACTAGGGTTAATTGTCAAATTAGTTGTCAAGGCTGCGGTGGAAACGGGTTTATATTGGAATAGGAAAGCAAGGAGGAAAAGTAGTAAATGGGTACCGTAGGGTAGGGTAGTTTGACCTATTCTAATACATACTTAAAGGTTATATGTTTGTATACAGACAATTTCAACAAATTCCCCTCCAAAATCTTTTCGTTTATACAGCAGTTCTAAAAATACGGATAACAACTGTCAAGCGAAACAAATACATATGTGTCTTTGACTGACTTTACCCAGTTCCGGGCTATTGACAAAATCGTAAAACGTTATGGATTTCCCTTTTTTACTTCCTAAAACAAACATCCTTAAAATCCCAGGCGGAACTAAGCAAACATCCTTAAAGGACAAAGTAATATAAAACCGTCACCGCTTGACATCACTCAAGGCATTGATGACTTGAAGAGAAGTCCTCTTCACCACAGAGCACAAGTGTGTCATCAGATATTAGATTTCAGCGTATGCTCGTATTTCATTATCCTCTTCGTCCTTTTTGAATGAGAGGAGTTTTCTTTTTTTCCGTGTAAAGTATTTAAAATCCTTCCCTGGTACGTGTTACTGCACAAATTGATTATTTTTCTTGTTGATTAAGATTTTGGTTTTAGACCAGATGAGAAGGAAACTTTAAGAGGATTAGAGACCCATTAACCCATTCACTTACTCCCATACCAACAACAAAGTCAGGAAAAGCGAAAAGATAACAAAAACTTTACTTAAAATCCCGGAAGAAAAAATTTTTTACGGAAGACGATATAGAAAAGAGGGAGAGAAAAAAAATATAAGAAAATCCATTTGCAAAGCCTAAGGTCGTCGAGAGAAGAATGAGAATTCCTTCTCGTCACCGTTGAGGTGAGGGAACCTTGTCAATGGTGACAAATGACTTGTGTCCTCATTTCAAAGCGAAGGGGGTGGTTGAAATGTACATAACTGTAGGCAGTGCATTAAGGACTGAATGTGGATTGCATTTTGTAGCGAACGATGAATAGGTTAATGTGCTCCAAGTTAAGAGGAAACAGGGTGAAAAAACATTCCACCCGACAATTACCTTTTTCTATAGTAATTGTGTTTGCTTAACAAATTTTTTTTTTGCAAAACAAACTACTAGTATGTACAACAGGTTCTGGTTGAAAGTGGTTTTTGAGTGGCGGAAACTGAGGTTTAAAAATAGAGATACGTTTTTGATCAACAAGATGACACGGAATTGGATTTAAGACTGAAACTTAGATCAAGCCGAGCTATTGTCAGTCTTATAAGTTTTCTTAGAATGATTTTACATGCCTCAAAATCTGAGCTAGAAAAGGGATATCCTTTAGAAAACAAAAACTCCAGCAAAAAATTTGGCCAAGCTGCCGGCCTTACTTCTGGCATCTTTTCGAAAGAACCCTCAGTTTCATAACGTGTCCCAAAGACGCGTTTGACAAGCTTTCTCAAGAGAGTAATTAAATTGCACTCAAACCGTTATCAGGCATTCACGAGAAACGGGAAATGCTTTTCTATTTTCTGGGATTTCAACATTCGAGCGTCCCGCCACACGGCTCACTCACGGTTTTCGAAACTATTTTAGGAAGTTTTGCCTATGGACGACGACGGCAAGGATTACAACCCATCTCATAAAATTCAATCTAATTCTGAACGGAAAAGTGGAGGTTGGCTCTGACGTACTATTGAAGCAATAACATATAAAAATGGTGAAAGATAGTGAGATAGATGAACAATCATTACATGCGGTCTTCTGAAACGAATACATCAACTAATTCCTTTGTGAAGCACAAAACTATAGCTCCTTGAAAACTATTCAATCGATTTCAGTGAAATTTATTCTGATTTTGAAGGTATTCATTAGCAAGGATTCTAGGCCACAAAATGTTAAAACCTAATTAAAATTTAATTTTTCTAAGTTACTAGTCAGTCTAAGTCGAAACTAGGCTTGAAACTCTCCTTTTTTACACGTCAAGAAGTACTTTCACTCCGCAATCATTTAAAAGTAGTGCATCCTCCTACAGGCTGATTCACCTCCAGTCCTATACAAGGGAATCAAACTCAATTAATCACGAAATCAGTTGTCCTCATTATCCAAAGTTTTACGCTCAATAACTCCCCGTTTCTTCGCTTTAGCTGTGCAAAAAACCTTGAATTCACTTTTAATTGTCCAACAAATTAGAAAACATCTGGTGACACGCATCGGCAGTGGCGGCGGCCAAAAATACCCAATGTCGTCGGCTCGCGTGAAAGTGAGAGAGTTGCATTGCGAATTAGTCACACGTTGCAGCACCAAAATACCACCTACCCACCACCAACCTACTACCTACATTTTGGGACGTGCGCTCTAAAAATACTTGGCTCCTCCATTTAAATCCTCGCAACAGCAGCAGAAGCAGATGGGCTATAACCTTGCAACAACGTTGTCTTTTTACATTCCCGCCACTGTTGTTGCCGCCGCGAGTTATGAATCACTTGTGCCATTTGGACTTACATCTCATTTCTATCCGTTCTTGTCGTTGTCGTCGTGAGTGGTAAATTTGCGTAGCGAACCCTTTGGCAATCAAAATTCATTAAATTCATTTGCTTTGCCAGGAAAAGCACGAAAACAAAACACAAAATGGCAACAAGAAACCTCAAGACCCCCCACCCCATCCGTCATGGTCGTCATCGTCGTTTACTAATCGCACTGATGTGTGAAAAAAGTGTTTTTTGTTTGGCCTCCTTCCTCCGCCAGCGGTTTACTCGGGGTCAATTAGTGTATTTAAATTAGCATTTTGTTTAGTTAACTTAAGGATGGACGTCAAGAAGACGTGGACGGTTGGAAGAGTATCCCCCCCCCCCCGCCGCCAATGTGTGTGTCAGTGTCATTAATCTGCATCTCATCAATCACTAAAGTTATGGGGGAGAGACAAGGCGACTGTTTACATGAGACGTAGTTATGACAACTGCACGTCGTTCCCATCTATCCGTCATTGAAGAGGAGTCGTACTCTTTCAAAGGAAGTCATATCATCTGAGGGATGTGTGTGTGAACGGAATGCACAACAAAGTCAATTAACCCTTTTCTCTCACTACACGAGTGAGGAAGGCGGATGTGGAGAAGGGGAAAAATAAAATATCTACAACGCGTGAGAATTGAATTAAATGCGCCATCGCCTGTAAATCACCACCATCGACAGTGAGTAAAGAAAACCTCACACGTTGTTGGATGGAAAATAGGTTACGGTCAAACGTAAGGTTTTTTGTAATTCGAAACCCAAAATAGAAACGATGACGGAGAATCAGCGAACATGCACGCAAAACATTAATCTCCCTCTCGAATAATATGCCACAAGAAAATCCACCTCCCACCGCACACACACATACTTCAGTTCTGTCACCAAGCGCATCGGATTACATTGCAAACGTTTTCCATGTGTTTAATTTGCGTGAAAATCCATTCGCGGATCACCTGGGGGGAACGGTTGAATGTAGATGAGATGGGTGCAATGTGATGATGACCATCAAAATGCTCACCACCTGGTTGGTGGCAGAAGTGCCGGTGGTTTCCAGCGATGGTGGTGTGGAGAAGAGGATTGATTCACGGATTGGTGTCGCATTACCCACCAGTCAGAGTTTTTCACCTTCACCCCAACCGCTGAACGATTTTTCCACTCACACATGGCACATGCATAAGCTGATAGAAGGGACATCATTTTACATTTTGCCGCGATCTAATTTCACAGAGTTGCATGACAGTTTGTGCTTCACTTCTTTTTTTTCGCCTTTTAGTTTCATGGAAAAAGGTTAAATATTTTTCGATTGGAGTTTTGATTTTTCTAAATGTGCTCAAGGTAAAGTGGCCAAATTTGATTGACAGCCGTGGTGACAAGCAGCGGCGAAAACGGTGACAGCACTGTATGGCATGGTGCACACAAGTGACACAATTGACAGATGATTCGGTTACACGAATTATGTTTTTGGTTTTGGTGCATATGCGCGAAGAGTTTGACATCAATTTTAAAATGTATTAAATTAACGTAGGAGGATTAAATAACGGTGCAACTTTGTACAGCTGTCAGCTGATTGTACATGAAATTGTTGGTTCTCAGTCACTTACTTCTGACATTTGCATGTACTCGTACAGATATGCAAAGATTTTTGTGGATTTCTGGTTCGAGTGACTATTTTCAGATACTTAATAAAAAAAAATGACAACATTGGTAAAAACACACATCCTACGTAATAGGTAAATTAAAAGTGTAACTTTATATTAGAGGCAATTTTATTGCTTTTGACAGCTCTATAATAAGTTCTGTAAGTTGATAGATAAATCTAAAGAGGTCCTGACCACTGAAATAAACCACATTTTTGCTTGTAAACTTTTGTTCACTTCTGACATCACGGCAATTTTAATAAAAGGTATCTTTGGAGAAATTTTTTGGCACATTTAGTGTCGCAAGTTGTTGCTTTGGCTCCTGTCTTCGGGTTTTAATTTGGAGTTATAGCGAACGAAATGCCTTCGCTAAATTTGCATTTGCATTGATCAATCACTTAAAAAACTCTGCCATAAAATTCGACCGCGAAAGGTGCTAACACGTTAACTCCCATTAAAAATTCAGTTGCAATTTTTCACACCACCTCCAAGCGTAACTATAAAATTTGACGCTTCACACTGCAACGCACATAAAAAAAAATTACAACAATCCAACGGCAAAGAACTTACCATAACTAATTTTTTCATCAATTAATCATTGCAGCAATTTGATGAGAAAAATTATGTAAAAATATTTCCTCCGAGTGTAAACAGAAGTCAAATAGAAAATTTAATAACTCGTATAATATACGCCGAATTAGGAAATCGTTGTATACTACTGCTACCACTTCTGACCTCATGCAATAAATGTTGTCTCAGCTACTTTGTTAGAAATCTCAGACTAATTAGTGAATTATTATTACAACTTAATGTCATCCACCAAAATGAACACGAAATTGTTGTCACAGTAGGCGTCATTATAATATTTTTAAACAAGAAGCAACTCTACATTGATGTCAAATTTATTACATGACAGGTTTATTGAAGCATTTCTTTGCCGAATATTGTACAATCAGCTTAAGGTGCCTCTAGTCAAAGTAGGACATTTCAAAGGGAACACTTAACGATTGTCAGGTTATCTAACTGATAGGGTGCAATGAGTACAACGAATGGTAAGTTTAAACAAAACTGACCTGGTTTATACAGTTGCATTCTTATTGACGCCTTTAAAAAAATTTCATCAGATGATGCAAAACAAAAGAATGTCACACCTTAACGTAACACGACGACCTTGGCATTTCATCCATGCTTACAAAATAACCGATGAACTCAATGCAATTAGCACCTAAAATGTCTGTTGTCAACGGTGTTAAAATGGTGTCCCATAAGGCTGATATCTCTGACCTATATTTGTTTTATTACATTCAATTTAGTTCACCAGTTACGGAAATGGAAAAGACACACAAAGATTTGTCAATAAATTTATTTGTTATTAATCCGTATTTTCCGTTACAACCAGAGAAACTTAAAAAAAAAAAATAACAGAAAAAAGACGAGGGAAGTAGAAAGGAGAGAGGGAGAAAAAAAAAAAACTTGTATTAGTGACATATTATGCATAAATTTGATATTTATCTCTCTCTTTACACTCTTTTTGCCGGTTCTTTCAGTCCACCTCTTCTCCTGTCCCATACATCTGTTGATCGAGGTAACATTACGTTATAATGTTTATTACTCATCGGTGTTCGGGAATAGATCACCGTTCGTTGTAGTGTTCTTTTTGTTTATATATGGATGACTCACATACAATCTCTGACACTTCTCTCTCTCATCGATGAAAGAAAAAGAACGAAAAGAAAAAGGATGGAGGAGACAAGAAGAATCATAATTTATGGCATATTGATAAATTGTTTTTTGCTTTTGTGGAATTTCAATAGCTTCTCTCAGGTGAGTGGCATTCTTGGTGAGATTACGATTTACGATGAGGTTCTGCTAATCGCTTTTACAAGTTCAAAGTTATCAAACGAGATGGGGGCGAATTTCAATGTTCGACTGACAATGATATTCGATGCAAGGTTTGTAACAACGACTCACATCAGATCGTAGATAGAATAACACGTACATACGTATCTATTGTACAAGAGCGTACATTTTTTAGTCGTAGGAAGTCAGTAAAATTGTGAAATACTCATCTTCCGCCGATGAGTGGTCATTTAAATTACGTGACTTTGGTATGATAAGCGAAACAATGAATCTTCGTGACAACTATGTAAATAGCACTTAGACAAGGAGGCTAGATTCGACATTTTGATAGCGTTTTAGTGGATGGGAATTAGAAAGCTTAGAACGTCTTAACGAGTTTTTGTGCTAGATGGCGGATATTACTTTTTTTTTAAACTCGATTCAGAAGCCAAATGAATTTTTATGAAATACCATCTACGTCAAATACGGTTCGGTACAAAAAGCACTTTTTTTTTTGTCGGGGCGGACACATCCTACTAGAGCACTCAGACTCAAATACTGGTCCATTGTATGTAGTACCAGGTAGAGAACCCCATTTTGCTCTCTAGTTTTTTGATCTTTCGTAGAAAGTCGAGAAGGGGATTCAATGATGAGAAGCTTACATCATCAGCACTCACCACATGAGCACCTAAAATCCGCCACTTGATCTGAGCAAAGGCAGGACAATCACATAGGAAATGTTCCGCCGTGTCGTCGCCTTCTCCACAGGCGTTGCAGATAGGGGTATCACTTAAACCTAGCACACTAGGGTGTTTGGCAAAGGTATAGTGGCCCGTACGAACAGCAGTAAGTTGTCTACAGTCCTTCCTGCGAAAAAGGTCATTACGAAGACTTTACTACTAATCTACAGAGATTAGGTACCAAGCCTTAAATTATTCTTTAATACAAACAAACTCGTCAGGAAGAGTTCAGATTATGGATATTTGCCAACTGTATGTCTATGAATAGATCGAAGGCACGTGCCACTCAGCTGATAATTTATACCGAAAATACCGATATGATCACACGTTTCTTCCATCTACGCTTCACAATTGGAAATCTAGAGAATATCTACGAATTTTGAAAGCAAACGAGTCGTTAAGCAACTCTTCCTTTCCTTTAACAAACCTTCAGGCAATGCAGACCGGGCCTTCTGAGGAATTGCATATATTTTGAGTATCTCTTTGGGTTTTCAAACACTGATCTGTTTGTGACTGCTCATAGGTGTTGCCAGTGTAGCGCGGTCTTCACTCTCTGGCATCCAAAAGAGCAGCCTTAGGTTTGCGGCTTGGATGTGCAAATCAGCTTTTAAAATCAAACAGCAGCTCAAAGAAATTTGATCAAGTTTAGAGAAAGTATATTTGTATGTAGTAGCAACATGCAAGAGCCTTAATCTGGGCTTGGACGGCCCAACGTCTTTCATGAAAAAGGGTATTCCGTGGCTTACCTTTCTCGTCCTCATGAAAATGAAGCGTGAACGGAGAACCAAGTTGAAAGTATTTCCTGTTTCATTTCTAAACAAGTAGTTCAAGAGGTGTTTGTCAACATCATTTGATCAACACAGTCAAAATTGAACTGGTAGGCAAGTTCCGCATGCTGTATGTAACCCATTTCTTAAGTCATACTTCGGACGTCAGTTTATTTATAGCCCATATCTACTGTCAAATTTATGCAGAATTTGCAAGTAATCCATCATTAAAACACTTCCTTGTGATGGATCTTCTAAATATAAACACACGCTTGCCTTCTCCAAGTCAAAATAAACTGTCAATCTAAATTAAAGCGGAAACTGGAAATAAACACCACCATCCACATCAACACAAACCACATTTCCTGGTCATCGAACTCACCCCGTTTGTGACCTCTCCAAGTGATAAACAAACAAAAGATCCTTCGTAATCTGCGAATGACATATTTTTAAAGGTTCATTGTTCCTTGAACTATACGCCCCTCCATCAACCATCACAAGGAGAAAACAAGGCATTATTCGTATGCTCATTATTATCCTTGAGCAGTTCCATTTTGTATTCATCTTGACTACGCCCATATCCATCGCTCCTGCCAATTGTCCTCCAAAAGTTTATTGCCAAGAATCCTTTCAATAGCCCTGAGCTGAGTTCATGAACTCTTTATAGGATTTTGTGGACACAAATTCTCCACTCTTTCTTGCATCGATTCATTCATAAAATTCAAATCCAACATTTGACTGTGGCGAGAAATCCACAGTGGGAGAACTCGAATTATAAACAAAAAAAAAAAAAAAAACGAGTAGTAGTAGTCAGCCAGGTTAGCATGATTCTAAATTTAGGCCTAAAGTGAAGGTTTTTTTGTCGTCGTTTGTTTTCTTTTTTTTTTAAGTAATTTTCCACTTTTAATTGACACTCAAGCAGAATCAGCAGGCAGAGAGTGACTAAACACGTAGATACCCATTTCGAAATCAGTTAAAGCATTTAAGTACGAGTTTATTAATCATCACTTGATTAAGAGCCGGTTGGTTGGTGCCCAAATCGGGGCTGTTATGTAGGTTTTTGTGTTTCTTTTATTTTGTTAAGTGACTCTTATAGTTGTTTCCTTCTATAGATACATACATATAGGTAAGCTTAAACCTTGTAGCTGGTGGCTTTAAGCAATTAATTCATTCTTTTGGAGGAATTGTTCGTTTGAATTTGGCAAAATTGAAGCGTAAAATCAAGTTGACACCTCCTAAATGGGCCGAGGAGACATCAGCTTACCTGAGTGGGCAGTAAAACTGTCTCCAGTTGCCTGCAATATATGTACATCTTCTCGACGGTTTTTAATGCCCACTTGTTTCTGTTTGTATTGATTGTACAGAGAGAGGAGAGAACAGCTCTGTGATGTTATTGTTCTCAACGAACTTTTTTTTAGTGCGTATTAACGCGTTTCCTGTTATTGCCAAGAATTCCGAATGAGATGTGAACAAACAACGACTTTTATCCCTCTTGCGAGAGGGTATGTTCTGTTCAATGTGCGTTCGTTCCTTTTTGCCATTTGAAGCGCGGAAAAGGTGCCACTGCGTCGTGGTTTCTTTGAAGTTATACTGCTGATGGATGTTTTTATTTTTATTTATTTCTTTTTTTTTTACGTTTTTGTTTTGCTACACCTCAGTGAACTTTTAAGTTCGGTTTGAAGAGAAGATATTCCCATTCTACTTCACACGGGGGGATTATCAGCAACAAGCAAGCATTTGCCAGCGATGAAGTCACCTCCATTTCACAGGCAGAACGAAGTGTTTTTTTTTTTCTCTTTTTTGAGACTGGACTGGTGGAACCTAAGGCGAATTCCAATGAGATGACGAAAGTTATACCACTCTGCTAGAATAAACATTATGAGGTTGTACCGTGGCTACAGTAAAGAGCGATGATTAGAAAAGTTTTGCTGCAAATAGTTTTGACAAATTCTACAAGTTTTAGTCATATACTCGTGTAAGTAAATATGTACATACATATAAGTATGTATATACATATGTATGAAGATATTGACTGTAAAAAAGCAGAAATATGTCGTACTTAAACGGTCCAGATCTACATAGTTCTTGTTATATTCAGATTAAGTAAGTAGTAAGTCCTTTTCGATTTCTATGGTCCTTCGTTAAGTAACCTTCTTCTCCTTACAATGAGTCAATCAGGCAGCTCGATACCAACTACAACAGAGCATGATGAGATAAGCAAAAAACCAAAAAATTAAAATGCCTAAAGGCTTAACTACAATAGTCGAAAGCAATCAGAAGCTAATGTCAAAATTCTACGTTAAGTTTTGTTAAAGTTAAGAGCGAACGGGTGAGCAAAAGTGAACGAAAACTTGACGAATTTAAGCAAGAAGCTATTATGGTTGTACAATACAAGTTCCTTGTGTTAGTTACGCACCCATTCTACTATTATAGTTCGGCTGTAAGATTTGGTTTTTAAATTTTCCAACTCACTTAATGTTTCTAAAGCAAGAATCGCTTTTGCTTGTTTCATTGTCGACGACATGTTGAATAATGAAATGTCATAACAAATGTCATGGTGGGCGCCAAAGAAATAAAAATATGGCGGACAAGAAGCCAGACTGAAAAGTCCGCCATTTTTCAGACTCATGGAGACATAGTGCTGAAACCCATGGGGAAATGCGTACAAGGCTTAACACCTTATAATCAGTGTCAGCTACATGCCCAATTATAATGCGAAGAATTGTCACAGTACTATACCCACAAGGCTGCATAAAGAGATAATATCATCCGTTACTGCAGAGGAACTTCTGCGGGTCGCTAATATACATATTCCAACATTACAATGCTCCAGGACTTAATGTATCCCTAACAAAGTCTGAAGAATTAGAAGAGGTAGAGGCTTCGATTGCCATGAATTTTTGTTGACTTGTGGTGGTGCACTTTCACTATTTCAGAAACTATTACACTTCGAAACATCCTTTTTGCACTGAATGACGCAGGCAGGGCAGTAGAATAGAAGTCATTACTCCTGCTCGTGCGCCGAAAATTGTATTTCTTTAAAACTCTACTTGATCTAAGACGTACATACATATATTCACGTTTTGATGGGAAAATGAGCTTTTTTAATTACGTTTATGGACGTCATGCATCAATGAAGTAACGGATAAAAATGTGTATACACGTCCTGTGCGTGAACGTGTTAAGAGTGGACGCTATTCACCACACTGTTGTCCAAATAGCCTAAAGAATCCATAGAGGGCATACGTTGAAGGTTAGGCACAAAGAAGTACTAACTCAGCAAAACTCACTCTGTCTAGAGTGGCTTTTTGTGAAAAATGTGAGAAATCTACGATTCTCCTCGTAGATATATTTCATACCAACATGCAGGTGATTACAACCTACACCAATATCAAAAGCCTACATTTTATAAGTGAGTAACTCTTACTCAAAAATGGTACAGAGTTCCTTGGGAACCGAAAACTATTAAAATATGTAAATATTTCGAGAGGGCCCTCCTCCAATGGAAATACAACATAAGAAAAAATATCCTCGATAATTGCAAGAATACCTACTTTCATCAGACACGTTCCACAGAAATGCAAAAGGATATACAACACGTACCATTTTAAGTGTGTCAGTGACTCAAAAAGCCACAAAATCACAGCATGAACAGATGGCATTCCCGGAAAATGTCGCCAACTTCAGTCTAAAGACCTTCTTTCATCAAATGGATCCCCAGTTGGGACAAACGTCTCATTCAATAAAAATCTCAACCCAATAGATATAGTCCATCCATATTCAGGTCACGTCTACATGTCAATGAATAAGGGTATGTTCTTCTTTCTTTACGCATGGTTTAGGGTAATTAACATCATTCCTGCAAAAGGTTCGTTCACAAGGATGAAAAGCTCTCATAAAGAGGTTTATTGCATTGCCTTCAATTTATTATTTGCAGACGATAATAAAGATTGACACACATTAAACAATTTCTTAAGGTTCGATAGACTCGCTCAATGAATAGAGATGACATTACAATGCTCGGCATACGCAGAAAGACAGAAAGGGTTGTAGAGATTACCATTAAAACTGTCACACTTATCACAGCTAACACTCACTGTACACACTACTGCCCCAAAGGTGTCCCAACCACAACAAAGGAATGTGGGTTTGTCACACACAGAGCGGACACACAATCCAATAAAAGTGTGTTACTCAAACCAAAATAAAACAGCACCGTGCACACATTACCTGGAACGAAAGAATAAGAACAAGGGACGACCGTAAGTATATTAAAAAAAAAAATTCAATTAAAAATGCATAAAATAAAATAAAATCGTGACAAAGTTAATAAAAAAGTCGACAGGGCCGCAATCAGCAGATAAATAAACAAATCCACATATAAACATGTCCAATAAAATATAAAAGCGCAACTGTAAAAAAGCCTCTCTTATGGACATGAGTGGTTTTTATGACGGCAGTTTGTCTCTGTGTTAGCCCACCACAATCAAATCCAAATCAAATCGCTCGGTAAACTAAAAAAACTATATAAAGAGGCGAAAGAGGCGAATTATAAGGAAATTCTAATTCTGGAATTGAATTGTTCTAGGGAGGACGGGTGCACTCCAATCTGCTCCAATCTGATCCGCCAAAGAAGCTTTGCTACGCTCCGTGAATAAAATATGCTCTAACCGTGCCCCAGTCCGTCCTTCTCCTTGGCTATGCTGAAATGCAAATTAGGCTTCTGAGTTGGTTTTTATTTCGAATTTTTTTAATTCCATTTTTTTATGCTCTGACGCCATGAATCTTGAAATTGAGTAGAGGAACTGAACATTTTTTTTTATGGATATCAAACGACCATCAGTTAGATGGTTCTGGTGGGGTTGGGGTCTTTGGATAGAATGAATTGTTTTTGAATTTCAAGTTTTTTGATTCAGTATCTGAGTCATGCGGATGAGTGGCTGGATCTAATTTTATGGTGGGAACTCTGTTTTTTTTTTTTTTTTTGTTTTGATTGACTAAGATGACGAGGTATTTTAAGAACTTGACAGTCTGCAGTAAGCAATACCAATCATCGTGTTTTGTGTACGACCACATAAATTGTATTTATTGCTCAGATTCAGGGAAACGCTGGAAGATGTTGGAAGATTGCTTACAATCATCGCTGATTAATAATCCAAGCACACATTGAATTCTTTTAAATTGCGTAGCCTATTAATTAGCACCGAATATGAAAGAGAGGGCCTAGGTTAGGTTAGGTTGACTGTCCACAGAGAGAGTGCAGACACACTTAGAACAGTAAAGGTCCTTTTTGATACAATGGATCAACCATTAGGCCACTCAGGGACTAACAAAACCAACCGAAGCTTTTGATAAAGTGATGGATGCTCATGACGCCTAAGGACGCCTAAGGACGCCAGATCGCCAAAGTCTTCAAAGAAGGGGGACCCTAGATGGACCATTCTTTTATGCGACAGGATTGGACGAGTACAAAGGAGGTGTAGAATGGTTTCTTCCTCCTCCTCGTCCCTACTACTCCTGCAGAAGTCGTTTAAGAAGAGGCCAAGTCTTCTGGAATGTCGGCATATGAGTATAAGACAGTGTTCAGGGAGAAGACCGACAACGCATCTTATCTGTGATCGCTTTAGTTTGACCAACTCCTTAATCACCCTGATTTCCGCCTGAAAAACGCTACAGTGATCAGGGAGGCGGAACGAGATGCTCAGGTTGAGCTTTTCGGAGAAAAATCCACAACCCACCCCACCTTTGGTCTTGAACCGAACTGCCATCGACAGGGGGGAGTTGTCCCACTTATCCGTTTCAGGAATGCTCGTACAGAAGTTTCGGTCAAATTCAAACCAAATCATAAATCGTAGACGATTGTGTGGGCCCTATTTACCTACGAATTTACGGAAATACTTTAAGAACAATCAAATCGAAGGATGAAGTCGTCGTGTATTTATTTTTAAGGCCTTCATCTTCATTCATCTTTCTATTTGCGCTCTGCTGTCAAAGCATTCTCAACGTAGCCCTCAGTTAATATACATATGTATTTTCACTTCAAGTTAAGACTAATTCTGCCGCGAAAGAAGGAACTAAATCGTAAAAGTCCCACCAGACTCAATAACCAATATCCGGCTCAAATCTCAACAAGGATACCAAAACTAGACAGACGTATACATTCATACCTGCATCCAAAGACTTTTATGTCTCCCCTATCAAACCATGTGTAGGTTTTGCTAGATTCGGAGTTCTTTTCATTCATTTTTATTTTTTCTGACACCAAACATTTCGACAAGTCGCCTCTGAAAGTGTTCGTATATTAAACAAAAAAGTTTATTTGCATTTCATCAGTAATTGCTCACTCGCCACCGTTATTTTTACGACTCATTTCAACCCACTTTCATCATTATTTTTCAAGTTTCCTTTCGTAAACCCACTTCTTTATCTAAGATCGTAACTCAATGAGAGAGAGACTGACTGACAAATGAAAAGAAAACAAGAAGTAATTCACCGTTCAATCGAGATTTGACTTTGAAATTACTGGTATCAATATTCAAATGCGCACTGCTGCGGCTAGAATATTAATGTCAAACTTAACTTCCACCCACCCGACACCGACTCGACGGCTGTTTATCCTTCTCTTTCAAATCAAAACAACAACGGAGAAAAAAGAAAGGAAAACGTTTAAAATCGAAAGGAACTGCATTTGACATCGCGACTCCATTGAATAAAATTCAAATAGAATCGGATGTCAGTGTCGCCGTTGACGTGTCAAGAATACCGAGCGGCTATTTAATGAGGGCGAACTTACTTTTTTTTCTTTTGGCGGATATATTGCCACTGATTCCCGTTGCAGCAGTAGTTGATTAGTGACAATGACCACGATCTCGTGCAAGCGTCAGTCCGTCTGACGTCTGGAAATTAACATCAGTTTCTACTACTTTCCTCTCTCGCTCTCCCGAAAAGTATGTAAATAAATGTCAGTTGAAGATGCACACAAACCCTCGTTCACAATTACGCGTTGACGGATGAAAAAAAAATTATTCAACACTATTTCACCGAGAGGAGCGTGTGTAAGTCAAATGATGCAACTGGGTATTAAGGGGCGACAACGGTGTCGTCGTCAACGAATAGAATATAAAAATACTGCGCGCCCACACGTCGAAATTACCCGGTGCGCCATGCATTGGTCAAGTACTTGCATAATTTAGAGTGTGACCGGACATTACTTCAATTGAAAAAAATTAAATTTGATCGTTTTAGATTTAAAATAATAATAATAATGAGACGCAGTTGAGGTAACCATTTCGGAGAAGCACTTTATTTTCTTTGGCGCGGAATTGTTATGCTTTAAATTGTTTTCTTTGTACAAATTCGCGTACTTGTCGAAGAAAGTCTACAATAAACATACAGCAGACAACCCAATAAGGAGTTCTTCGTTCGAATCGATGTTTTGAAATGTCAAACTTTCGCCGATAAACATCATGTTTGTTGTTCGAATGCGGATTGCGGTGAAATGGTGAAGTTATTGTGAAATGCTTGACCTGCTTAAATAAAACAATTTTGGTTGTACATTGAAACAAGGATTGTATGGAAAATGTTATGTAAACGTCACTTAATATAGCTGTCACATTTTCGAAGAAATTGTTTTGGAAAATTTGCTTTTCGCTATCTTCATGCACATAAAACTTGTAAGACTTGTAAGGGAAAAATACATTAATGACAGTTTGACGAACAATAGAAGTACGATTTTATACTATTTCCACAGATCATTAGACGATCTATGTCATTTAGTCATTTATGGTTGGTTTTACAGCAAATATTCATAACTTGGTAGAGTAAATGACAAATTACACTATTGATGCGACGTTTTTTATTTACGATACAATAGGCCAGAGATGTAATAATTTCTATTGGTGATGGATGTAGTTATGGTTTTCGATTTTAAGACCGTTTAGATGGCGTAAAATTGCAACTTGACTCTTCATTCCCATCTATAATGATACGTAAAATAGCAATATGAAAACAGAGTTTAATAAAGGTTGATGACCCTACCCGGTTGTACTTAAGATCAAAAGAATTCATTTAAATACAGTGCTGCCATCTAACTTAGCTTAAATTGTTGCGGTTCATGTATTGGATAAGGTAATACGAATGAAATGACAAACAGAGCGACATTATTCCATACTGCTCAAATTTCCCGTCGTCAGAGATCCGCAAGTCGGGTGCGAGCAGAGAAAAAAGATGCATTCTGGCTAGAATCAAGAATATCTCAAAGAAAAAGCAAGGGATACGGCACCAGGAACCCTTCTGGTGAAGACATTCTAAGCATGTGCAAGTGATGCGGTTTAATCGTGCTAAATACCAAGTTCGTCAAACAAACCCCACACCTGGTCACTTACAGCAGTGGCGGAAATGAAACCCCGATTGACTACCATTTGGTAGACAGTTTCATGAAGCCCAGGGTTAAATATTGCAAAGTGATCTTGGCAGAGGCGATCGCCTGGCAACACCGTCTCCACCGTAAAAAAAAACAAGCAAAGGCTTCTGGGAATATCAAATTGTACACTCGATAAGGAAAAAAGGCAAAGCATTTATTGTCAAATATGTTAAAACCTGCGAGTCAATGTTCAGTATTTCTATAAAGCTACCCAAGTGGTCGCATTGCTACCAAAAGAGGTTAAGTTCGTTCCAAAATGTTTTTATAAACCTCAGCCAAACGGTGGCTTGACATGGATTGAGCGTTCAACAACGTTTATACACACTTCACCATCTCTAAAAAGAAACTTAACTTTTCTGGACCTATCTGCCGTATAATCGAAGACAGTATCAAGAGAAAAACTTCGCATACTATCACTGTAGATTCAGCGATTCGATCTAAAAGATGTCCTCCTTGCTAGAAGATTCCACGATGTGTATCATTTTGTATCACCTTCTTTGTGTCAAAAAAGTTGAATTGTTTTCCGAAAACATTGCATGAAATAGTGAGAAAAACTCGCGTTTGGGCGCCCATTTTTAGTCGCGGTGGTTTTGTGGTACAATAATTTTGCTTTGAGTACCAATAAACATTTTTGCACCATCTGGCTACAACGAAAATCAAATTCAAACTTTTCTCTAAGAAGACTCATGAGGCTTAAGGGAATTCATCTAGGCTTTTTCACTGAAATCGATTCGAAAATTTTTAGTGAAAGCACCATTATATGTACATCGCGAAAAATCTGCTCGCATGTAAACGGGTAAGCATGCTGCACCCCTCTTAAGTTTCGTGAAAACCAAGTTTGAATTTTTCCATTCAACAAACTCCATCCCACTAGTCAAATACGTGCTCCTCCCAACATTTCCTCTTCCATCCAATATCTCTTCACCCCGAGGAGTCACATATTTATCCAGTCCCCAATATTACGAGTAAATCATTAAAATCGATCGATATCCATCTGCCTATCATCTCCCTGTGTTGAGAAAAATTCATTTCAAAGTGCCAACATTTGGATACCCCGTATCCAAGTATCTCTAGCTCTACAGTTTTATGAGTGCCAGAGGAAACTTTTAAAATGTGGACATATCCATGCTTCATACTCTTTCCATCAACCAACTGATGGAAGTGGTAGCCCAGTAGTTGTAGTGGCTGTGTGAAGTTATTTAGGTTTTTCCATTTTCAACATGGGTCATCGATCTACCAAAATGCATCCACTTCTCTCCCTTGCCTAAATTTTTGATAATGTTCCATGGAACTGGGTCAAACATGTGCTGCTGCCAGTATGCAGAGCTGCCGCAAATCATTTTTTTGGTCTCCTCTCTTTTATAGTTTTCAACTTCAATTAAATTTTTTTTTTTCGGTCGTCTCTTTTCATAAATTTCATTATGAATTCGTGATCATAACCAAGAGCGAGTGGAGATGGAGGAGAAGGTAAAAGCCCGGAGTCAACGAATCGTATCGATTTCTTAATAAAAGTTTTTTTTTCTTTTTTTGAAGCCCAGAGGTGGTGAAGAAAAAGACAGAAAACATTTTACATCGCGTGTGCATTTTGCTTAAATTTAATTGAAATTAATTTTCAATTTAAAATTGCATAATGCATTCAGTCGTCGAGAATATGCACGTTCATATGTACATGCAGGAGGTAGGCACAGGGTGGGATGGTAGGGCGCGTAAAAGGATTACGAATGAAACCATGTGGATCATGTCTGCTGCTTCTGGGTTCTTTTCAGTTTCTTTCATTCACTTTCATAACTTTGTTGGGATTTGTGTTTGAATTGAAAGCGAAAGCCTGTGCTAGATGGATTGCTGGCTAGGATTTTATGGAATAAATTCTGTATTCGACCCAAAAAAAAAGCCGGAGGACCTACTTTTCAGTTTGATGAATATGATGTGCACAGGAGATTATACATTTTTGCACCTCATCATTAGTTTACTTGCATATTTTGCTAATGACTTCCACACATGGGAGTGGCAGCCTTTTTAAATAATTATTTTCATTTCTGCGCCTGCAGGTGGAAGGTAAGTGCTGACTGACGTCAAATGGAACGCGAAAGAAGTACAAATTAATTTAAGTTCTGGGCGATACATTCATTCGAAATAGGTAGGATCCATGCTAACGCGTCCTTGGCGATTAAGTATCTGGGGAGATATATTGCTGGAAGCAAATTAGAGGAGCTTTACCATCCCAAGACACCGGGTCCACTGCAGTTCAGAACTCAGTCGATAGTGAGTCAACTAAGCCGACCTCAAACATCTTGCCTACGCTGATGACGCTTGCCTGCTCTCACGTAGGATAATGGGCCTGCATCAGACAGCCCATCATCTGGAGTCAGAGGCGAAAAAAAAGAAGGGTTTACAATAAATACAGCAAGAACAAAGGCCCTAAGCACTTCAACTTTTCAAGAAAACACCAGCGCCTATCAACTCAACATTGCCGGACAGCAAGTCGAGAAAGTATGCAGCTTTCTATATTTAGGAAGAATGGTCTCGTAAGACGGTGTGACCGCAATTGGATGTGGACACCAGAATTCGTAAAGCAAAGGCTGTCTAAAATCTGGAAAAGCAATGTTTTCAGCAGAAAAATCAAGCTGAGACGGTCCAGATCAAACGTGGAACAGTGCTGGAAAGTGACCAGCACAGTCAAAAGAAAGCTGTAAACCTTTATAAATCTTCGCAACTTCCTAAGGATATTATGTCCGAACCGTATATCGAACGACCAACTAACTATACGCGATAAAGGGCCAGGAGCCAATTGACGTTAAAATACGGAGGAGAAAGTGGCAGTGGATTGGTCACATCCTACGGCGCCAAGACAGTTCCATTGCGGAATACGCCATGCAATGGAATTCACTCACCCAATCAGGCAGACGTGTGGACCGCCCTAGGCAGACATGAAGAAGGACAGTCGAGGAGGAATCTAGATCATTGAGGAAGCTCAAACGCATTACAGAACTCCGAACACGATGGCGCGCAGGCGTTGTTGACGAGCGGTCAGAGGACCTATATAAGTAACTAAACCGATGTATATACATACATAAACATGTTCAAATTTTCTCAATTCGTTAAGTGTTTGAATGTGGGTGTTGATATAAAATCAATGCTTAGGTCTCCTCAACGTTTTAACAAGAAGCAGTAAAGGGCTGCAGAAATTTCCATACAAATTGTTCCTTCTTGTTGATTCTCACAATTTTAACTCAGTAGTATGCAAGTTTCAGTCAGAATGTTACTTTTTTAAGTTCAATTGCTGAACAATTCATCACCGTTCAGATTAACTGGATATGACTAACTGATCTCTGGAGGTTAGGGAACGACATTTTGCTTCAGTTGATGACCTTCCGACACAAACCAGACAATCTTCCACATCCAATGTAGCCCACCAAATTTTTTATTCTGAATTAATTTGCCACATGACTGGTTGACTTTTTGAAGTGCTGTCGGTTTATGTATGTCTGTCTGCCACAATTGATCCTCTTAATAGCAAATACTCTTACATTTTCCCCTATACTAAAGAACATCTTCTCACACGTAATTAGCTGAATGAAACAAATCACCCAGCAGCGAACAGTACAAACTAATTTCTAGGGCTGGTGAATCCGGTCTGCAGAACTCTTTGTGCCAGACAAAACAGATATCACACGAGCATCTAGTCAATCACGTAGAAGCAACGGAAGGAGACGACATCGCCAGATGGAAAGCTGACAGTCTAGAGGAGAACATTTTCGGTTTTTCTCTGATGGATTAAGACATTTACATAGTGGCGTTGCGTGCTACAGGAATGCGTCTGTTTTAGTTTCCCTTCGGTCTGGATTGCCCGACTTTATGAAAAGGTCGGCACGGTGTCTTTGAGCCATGTACTATCAAAAAGGCAACAAACATACATATGTACGAATACTTATGTATGTATAAAAAAAAATCTGTGGGGGTGGTATAATGCCATTTGCTTATATTTCATATTCCTAGAGTGTGGTGTGTGTGGTGTAATTCCATTTGGAATCACATGTCGAATGAGTCACTTCAGGGAAAATCTTCGCATCATCTCTGGTGTATCGAAACAATAACCGAGAGATCGACACTCGACGGGTAGTTTGTAGAAAGTGTATCTAGTGCGGTGTTCAACCGGAGCTGCACGCTCAATGCAGTTTGTGATGCATTCCGATGATCTGCATAGCTTTCAGCCAACTTGTGTTACACAATTTTTTGTATTTTCTCGTTCAGAGATACAATTTACATTGAAGGGATTTTCATTTCTATTAAACGGGTGGGGAACGGGTGATGGCGTTGGTGAAGCATTTTCCGCCTGAAATGTGATCTGTGGAAAATTAATAGGAAACCACCACCAGCACCACAACGATGATGATGATTATGGGAGAGAGAAATGCTAAAGATGAACTGAATGGCCTAACGGCGGGTGAGTGGGTGCTTGCATAATTTCATCATCTCAAGCAGTTTTCTAATTTTCATTATTATTTCACTTTTTTTGTCGGAAAAACCATTTCCCCTTTGTTGAGTTGCACCAAGAGCTACAAAACAAGGAAAAAAAAAAAAATATCTCACCGCCGACGCCAGAAATGAAGACGACTTGGACGCTTCTGGGTATTGTGTTTGTTGATTGTTTTGAGATTGATGTGTCCGGGTATTGTTCGAATCGAGACGACGACTACTTCGTTTGAAATTTCTAGTTTGATAAGACAATTAGTCATAATCGTATGGCAATGGGTGCTGTATGAAATGTTATGGTTAGTCAGAATGTTTGGAGATTAATTTGGATTCTAGTAGCCACTTTGTCTGAGCATCCGTATGCGTGTGTATTTCGCATGAAAAGTAACAGAAATAAGCAGAATTTACATACCACAGGACTGACCACTTGCGTAGAGACTATTTTAAGTGATGGATGTGAGTGTATTTGGATAAGAAACAACATATTTGGAGACCTTTCAGATGTTGATTGACAGTGATTGTGAGTTCTTCCTTCGAAGTTGAGGTAAATTAAGTTAGAAGTGTGCAGGTGCTCGTAGTCTGAATCCTTCTTAATAGAGGGGATGTTTTGAAAATACGTATTTTCTAACTAAAGTGGGAGACGGACTGCTGGTATTGATACCAAGGTATAGCAATACTATGTTCTATACCACATGTCTCTCACTGCAATACCACGTAAAAAGCTAGTATACCATGAATAATACCTAGTATTGAGATTCCCAAATTTTTGTGGTATACCACCATTTTATTGCTTGCAGCGCCACTTTCTTTCTGTTGGTGATTCTTCATAGTATCTTTGACAATTCAAAAGTAAGCAATAACAGTGAAAAAGTATAACTACATGTTTTGAAAATGGAATTGAGACAATTTTATCGACGCAATATTGGAGTGTTGCAAAAAATGTGCAAGGTGCTGGAGGAGGCGCAACACAAATGTTAAAGTATACCACGTAACGCAAAACTCAACGTATACTACGAAATGCAGTATGTCAGGGGTTATGGTATTTACTATACCATGACCTTCATACCATGTATCAATACCAGCAGTCTGTCTCCCACATAAGTGGGCTTTAATAAACAGACATTTCGGTCTCGGTTTTCCGTCCCCAATGTTTCTGCTGAGAGTAGAAAGACACCGCTTATTGTTTGCTGCTCCTAACAATGTGTCTTACCTACTTAACCTGCAGAAAAGAAGGAAGTCAATCTTTAGAGTATATTTGCCGATTTTCATCCTTACAAAAGTTCGAACTAAAATTCATGCAAACCTCCAGATCTCCGATTCCAAATATCTATTCTTTCTGTATTTTAATGCAAAGTAGAGAGATATGTATGTCGATGCCTTCTATGATGGTCACAACATCTTCGTCGGCATTCACATAACTCTTCATGGAGGCTCTCAATAGTTCACTAGTACCAGTACGTAAAATAAATAAATTGGGCCATAGTTTCGAACCTTGCGGAACTCCACATCTTACTCTCTTGCTTTTAAATTATTCTTTTGTGAATATTTCTTTCATTTTTCAGCATCATGAGAGCAGGTGCTGGAAAACATATCTAGAATCAAGGAACAAGATTAACATGCGATGATTGCTAAAGAGGAACGATTGCCAACGAGGATTTGCAAGTGCGATACTGAAGTCTAAGTTCAGCATAAGTTTTCATTACATAGTCGCCTTCATTTAGTACAAAATGGCTGCATTTGGGGAAAGAAAATGTTGTTGATCCTATGTATGTCAAAGTTTTTGCGTACCTTCTGTTGCTCTTTACAAAGTCACTAGTCTTAAACTATGTTTTCTACACTGATCGAACATACTTTGTACCGATCTTAAACTACTCAGATGATAAACATTAACTAGTTGTGAACGGGGGAGATCATTCACACAGTACGTGTAATTTTATTAGATGATCTTATGGAAAAATACGAAAAAAATCCCATTCTATCAGAGATCTTGCGACCCTCCTGTGAACCACTTAATGCTTAGTTCTTACAGAAAAAAATATTAATCACATCCGTTAAATAATAACATTAATGTCTCATGGTCAGTCAGCGCTACTGAAAAACTTTTCAAGATTATACTCCGACGCTTCAGCTCCTATTTCATGTTCGGTGTTATTTGATAAGCACAATTCCAAAAATATACAATTTCAAGATTAGACATTCCACTCTTAATACCTCACGATAAGTCTGCACACACACTCGAAGGAAACTTAAATTACTCATTCTTTTTTTGTTTTCATAAATAAAACCACAAAATCTTGTTGGAGAATCCCATATCTTTCGTTCATCTTCATGGAGGTAATATTTACGCTTAGCTATCGGAACAATAGGTAATACGCCACCTAACTTGGTTCATGTGATGTCATTGTAGTAATTTTTATTTTTTTAGATGAAATAATTTAAGAACGCCAGTCAAACAAGAGAGAACGAGATTAGAAGGCAAATTTTATGACAGAACATTCTAAAGCTTATCTGCGACTTTACGAGCTCATGATATTCCACATTCCAACGAAGATTTAAGATTATTTTTAGCACTAAATAACAAATGTTTTTCGTTTTTATTTAATTATCTCTCAACCACACATGCATGACGATGGATAATTGATTGATGCCATTTAACCTTTTCCTTGGATGCAATTAAATTAAAAGGTTAGAGATTAGATTAAGATCTTCCAAGCAAGATGGATTGTGCATTATGACGTTGATCTTGAAATATTTGTGTGTAGTCATCAATTTGTAAGGTGATGGCATCAATAAGGGGCTTATGATATTCTCCTAGCTAATTAGGATCACTTTTAGTGGTTTGTGATCAGAAAGTAAGAATATTTAAAGATTTCAACGAGTTCAAGGTTTGGAAGGCTTTTTGAATGAAACTTGGAATTTCCTGACTGGAGATTGGTTGCATTCAGAAACGAGAGGAAATATCTTTACAAACGTGTTGAACATAATCGTTAGTGTTGAAGAGATGAGAGGATGTACAGTAAAAGCTCTAACGAACCCTTAATAGCGAAACACTTCCAGTGGCAATAGCTTCAACGTACGTTAACCTAACTCTGGGAATTTCCCAATTTCAGGCACTGGAATTGTTACAAAGTAAAACAAAGTGAAATTCATCGAAAAATTTGTTTGAATTCCTATGGGTAGTGAATTGGTTAGAGTGTGGTTTTTGATTTTTCGATATTCAGCTCACACCCAGGGAAAATAATGTCTGGTAAGTAAATTAAAAAAACTTTTGAATTAGCTAATAGACCACCGCCAAAAAGGCACCGAAATGTGCGAAGTGAGGACAATATCAGAGCTGCAGCGGCTAGTATAGCCGACGATCCAAATTTGTTGATGACGATGTTATTGGGACTTTCTCAGACGTCAGCTTTGAGAATTTTGTTTGAGGATATGGGCCAAGATGCTTACAAAGTTTGCTGAGCCTTGAGCACTTAGGGTATGATCCTAATTTCGCCCACAAAACCATCTTCTCAGACGATGCGCATTTTTGTATTTTTCTCTATGCCGACAATCCACAGACTTTAAATCATTTGGAAGCCAACCTTTGTCAAGCTATCGCCGGCATACAGTTGCATATGTTAGACAGGGTAATCAAAAATTGAAGCGATTGGGTGTGTCACTGCAAACAAAGCCGTGGTGGACATTTGAACGATTTTTTGTTCCGAACATAACTGTATTGTCTAAGCTTAAAAACAAAGCAAAAACTAAACTGATATGTCGAACAGTTGTTGCTTTATTTTAAATTAAAATCCTATCACTCATGCTTATGACATCAGGTGGACTGCGAAAAAAATACTGTGAATCAGAAGCGAAGGCAAAAAATAAATGACAACAAACGAATCTCCCCAGTTATTCTGGACACCACCCCTGGAGTTAATGTAAAACCTAATAACACTTGAGTTTCAAACCACTACACCAATCTCTTTCTCTCTCCCTATCTATCTTTCCAACGCCCGCACCGTGTGAAAACATGTAAAAGGATATTCATAACCCCTCGTGTGCGTGCTAATTATAAAAAAAAAATATCCACTTGCGACAAAACTCTTGATACAAATCGTAAGTAAAAGTGAAATTTGTGTCTTTGCTTAGAGGGTGTTTACAAGGTGGTGCAAAAGTCCTCATTCGATTTCCCAAGACAGTAACATTGTTTGTAAATAAAAAAAAAAGGTTCTTTCGCCGACTCGGTCTTCGAAAAAATATAGACCAATCACCTTTCCTCCGAATCGTGGCTTTAAGAGGATGTAATTGGTTTCCGTGCATTACACGCCGATTTTCAGTGCTCCAGAAGCGATAATTATGCTTATTCCCGTATCCACGTCAGGTTTGCAGTTTGACACTTACATCTTTAAAAACTTATGTCACCAAAATTAGTTTATTAATGCCCAATTGAGTGGCCCTTCGTCTGGTTGATGTCTGCTAGTCTTCTTGGACATCTGCATCCACAGCAGCAATGTTCTAGACCGAACGGCTGCTCTGGGTTCGCTCACGGCTGCCACTATCCCGTGTTGAGCCAGTTTCCTTAAAATAAGCGGCTAGACGCCGCAGTGTTATCCAGTTCGTGCCATACGTCCAATTGAGTTTGAGTTTGATGTCCAGACCTGTAATTGGCTAGGTCTCAGAGCACTCTTGGCTGCAGATTTCTGCATGTATGTCAAAAGGTAGCAAATTGAGAATAGTTTCCAACCCGGAAGTTGGTGTTGTTCTCATTGCAATGCATAACATTTTGTTGCAATTGTTCTACTTTCTCTTGCTTTAAAATGTCTACAAACAAAAACACTACTATTTGTT
Organism: Blera fallax; assembly: GCA_946965025.1. Classification (NCBI taxonomy): domain Eukaryota; kingdom Metazoa; phylum Arthropoda; class Insecta; order Diptera; family Syrphidae; genus Blera; species Blera fallax. The sequence goes on from OX337248.1 coordinate 70,518,985, forward strand.
TACTGTGCACAACCGAGAGTCTTTCAATAAGTATGTCTTCTTAAGGTTTGACTCAATTCTATTTAGAAGTTTCTTGTTAGTATCAAAAGACAGTTTTGCCAAAGATTTCTTCTAATAATCCAAGTAAAAAAAATAACACTCAAACAACCGCCACAAGAAACGATCGATCCCCGAAAACTTTCGAACGACATCAGCAGAATAAATTTTAAGTATTTGCGAAGTGCCCATGACCGCAAATTGCTATAGCAATTCGAAATATCTTAGCGATTTTTTCTTTGCTAAGTTTTTCTCTCTCTATTTCATCTTCACCCTTCCCTTCCAATTGGCAAGAGTGAATGACTTACATTTCATACAATAATATGACCACCGCTTGTTACATACTTCAGAGGCGACATTTGCACGCTCTTGTTGTCAGGTACGGGTAAATGGTCTTGTAAAACCACGACTTTTATTATAAGATTGAAATTCTCATCGCTTTTACTGTATAATAAATTGTAAAGCACTTTTAAAAGATCATTTCGCCAGGACTTTAAATTAATTCGTTTCGCTTTGTAACTGTCACATAAAATAATTAACCGATGCGTAAACATTCTCAAGAACATCTGTAATACCGCACACAGCCCCTTCTCCGAAATACACTTAATTACTCATAAAAACAAAACAAAACAAAAAAAAAAAAAGAAAATATAAACAAAAGGAACATATCTCATATTTTGTTTATCCGTTGGTGGCGATGGCGGTGGCGGTGGCGGCGTCTTACCACCCCACGCATTCTCAGCGCCAACACCGTAACTTTTAGTGGGGGGCCTCTGGTCCCCCCCATCGACACACACTGCCTCCACTGAAGATCAAAATAAATCTTTCAAAAATTATTTCAATTAAATTGTGATTTGTGGTCATGTGTATCTCAGTCTCATTTTACTCCAAAAAAATACAAAAAAAAATTAAATGAATGAAAGGAAAGGAACAACAAATGAATGAATGGGAGTATGGTCTGCTAATAGTCTGCAAACAATAAGATACAGATTCTTTAGATACACTTTGCAATTCTGAAAGCAAATTGAGTCTTAACCACTCGACAACAGAGAGAGGAAGAGTTGACCCAGTTTCGTACTCTTGAAGAAAAAAAAAAAAAAAATGGAAAGAAATTAAAGACTTCCCCACTTATAGAGGGCCTTTGTGCTTGCTCTTTAACTTGTTTTTTTTTTTTTTTCATTTTTGTGGCCAACATTCCAAAATATGGTCTCATGATATGACCACTAACAGCCCTTCTCTGCAGCCGTAGGAGGAAAACCAGTTCAGTTTGGATTTCCCTGATAACAGTTCTGTTCGTCCGGAATTTCAGCAAACAACCGCTTCTGGGCATAACTAGCACCGCGCAACTGTCGATGACATCTTGTACGCACACATCTATCATCATCAACAACATCATCATCATCATACCAGTCAAGTTCATTAAGGTTCTACCGGAAATTGGAAATTTAATTGACAGACTCACAAAAAGAAGTTAAAAAAAAGAGTAAATCGCAAAATAATGAATAGTCCCCGACACGGGACGAATGATGGCCAGTAACTAATTTTAATTGAAAATCACTCCGATTATTGGTTCTAATGGAATCCGAGTGTAGTTGAAATTTTATTGAAAGACATTTTCAACACATCTCGCGCTGGCATAGAAGAAATGTTTAATTAAGACTTCGTTTTGGAATTTTGTTTAGAATATCCGGATGGTAGGTGAAAATGATTGTTTGATTGGATGTGTTTTCTTTGGGAATATCTCAAAGAACATTTCGCAGCCAAATGTGGAAATAGCTTAAATGTGGGTCATGTTTCTTTTTAAGGTGATTGACAGACATGCGGAAGCGGCTAGCTTAGCGGAATATCTTTGTTTTTTTTCATTTTTGTAAACACAATTACTGGGACTACGTGAAGAAGTCTTTCAATTTTGGAAGTAGGTCGGAAGAAAAGGGAATTTCTGGTCTTTGATTTGAATAATTAAATATGTAACGGCGGATATCTCTAAAATTAGAACATAATAATCATCTCCTGACTTGGTCGTAATTAGTGTTCTGAAGAAATAAATGACATGGCGTGCAAGAAAGCGTCGAAACCAAACGTTAGTGCGATCTAGCTAGCTCTTTCGGTGATCCTCTAAATCTCACACCATCTGCAGAAGTCACTATTGCCATTCACATTCAATAATGCATGGTTCAGTTCATAACCAACAGACCTGAAAATAGTCGTATCCAATATCAAAACCAATTAGCATATTAGTATTTCCGTTGATAGATGGCTCCAGTTGAAGAGTTGCCGAGCGAGCACAACTTTTTAGGGACGAGGTTTTCAGCATTCTTGCTCTGTTTATGTTGCTATAGAAGTTTTGCATTGACGCCTTTGGAAATATTATCTTCTGACTCTTTGGCATTTTTATGGTTTGGCAACTTTGACAAAAACTAAAATTGTTCTTTGTTAGGACCCACACGGTCAAAGCAAGTGCTTAACACGTGAATTTATTCGTTTTTTTTTAACGATTTTGAGGATGAATTGACTCAGCGACACTGCTCGAAAAAACTAAAAAGAAGTACCATTCTTGGCCGCAGGAATTAGCTTCAATGTGGACGTACTTCAGTTAAGGACGAGCCTTGGAAGAGGAATCGTCTCAGAAAACATAGTCGTAACTGATGAACAATAAAAACAATTCTCCACATTAATCCAAAAATTCAATAAAAGCAGGTCGAAATAGTGTCAAAAATTGTTTTTGGCAACGAATTTTTGACCTACTGTTGAGTTAGCAAGCGACAATCACGGCAATGGATCTTCCCAGGCAACAATAAGCCAAAAAATGTGCAGTTCAAGGAAGTGGTTGTCATATTCTTGGGTTATTTTACCACTGTTGCACTGGAGGATCGTCGTGAGTGATGAGTGCTGAGTAATACACCACCACTGTATACTGAGTGTTTTCCAAAAAGTATGCGACAAAGGGGTTGAACTCATCTCTATTATGACAATCACCCCCCGTCAGTTGATGATTCTCCGGCCTTACAGTCCAGATTTGGCTCCTCTTTACTCTTTTTATTTCCTTTCCTAAAGGATGAAAGGTACGGATTGACATTAAATACACTTAAATAATTTTCTGTTGTCAAAGATGATGCTCGACCGTGACAAGCTTACTAGATGTATTTTTCTGCTAAATCATTTCGTGTTTCAATTCTTAATGGTTGGAGACTGTCTTACGGCAGAAGAAATTGTCTTCTTTCCCATTTATAACCCTGGCTTCAAGCACACTTTTTTTACACGCGTTTCATCACCTGCCATCATTCTCAGTTTCAATGACTCAACAGCACCAGGAGTACGATAAAGCCGGTCTGTCATGAGTGTTACACTAGCTATAAATAGTTATCAAACGTTGCGTTAGGTTTTATTGGCTATAATTACAAATTACCCACCTTCGTACCATCTGTTTACACTCAACAGTTGGCTAATTATTGTGCAAAAGAAAGAAAGAAAAACATTTCAAATTTCCATAATAATTGTTAAATAAACAAAAAATATTTCCAAATTCCAAATGCGATGACGGCTCTCCCACAATCTTTTGCAATTTTTTTCGTTTTCTTTACTTTTTGCAAAGCTAACACAATTTGTTTTGACTTTTCCTACTTATTTTCCAAATGAAATTTGGATCGATCCAGGGCCAATAAGAAGAAGACAGACGACAAAGTGCAAAAAAAAGACAATTTCATAACTTTGCTAAAATATTTTAAATAAAAACAAAATTGTTGGCATTGAATTGCAATTTCTTTTAGTCTTATAAATTTGAATTCAAACACGTTCCACAGTACGATCCACATTAGTCATTCCTCATCAAAACCATACACATGGCTGCCATCCGAGACAGAGGAGAGGCACACAGCGTATGCTGCATGGAAAAACAAAAACTTATCAGTTGACATGTCTTGAAGCATAACATTTCGACGTAACACGGCGATTTTGTTCGTTTTCTTTCGAGATTTTGACCGTAAAACACTGGTTTTTTGCCTTTTTGGCATTTGGTTTTGGTTGGTGAGTGTTTTTTTTGTTTCTTTTTTTGCAATTGCTGTGCGAATTGCGATTGGAATTCGCTGTGTTGCTTGCGAACTTACGTGTGGCCGACTGCGGGAAGATTGTATTGTTTTTTTTTTTCTTGCGTTTGGCAAATGTCAACAAAACATCAGTTTTACATTTGTTGAATTTGAATTAGATAACCTAGTTTTGGAGTGGGCATGGAAGGAATTTCATTATTTGTTGAAATAATCTTGTAAGACGCGAATGGTGGCGAGTTGGATAACACAATGAAATTTATAAGGTCTGCTAAAATATCATGGATTCGGTAATAACTGTAGATTTCTTGCACTTAAAAGCATTTTCTTATAGGGAAATAAGTGTTGAGATGCAATACAGAACGTACTGCATACATACTCGTGTATCATTTGAGTTATTAGAGACACGAGCAACTCGTTAAGTTTGGACATTAAGATAAAATTAGTGTTCTACGATCCTCTATATTTACAATAATAGTGGAGTTACCATCTCTTAAATGATGTTTTTTATGATCAAACCCTGTCTACCCTAAAATTTAATTTAAACTGGACAATATCAACTGAGACGCAAAATGAGGGAGAGATGTAATATAGTTATGTAAGTCATGATTTAAGCCATGACATGCTACTATTTAATTAAGTTCGAAGAGCTGAACCCTTCCGATTCATTCTGATTCATCATTGGCGCCCAACGTAGGACTCGAACTTACTTCTATCATGTGATAGAGTGTAATGCGAGCCATATCGTCTTCCTCACCACCGCTGTTGTCACCTGATTCGAGTTTTATCAAAAAGCGTTAGGCTTGTGTCGGGTTCATGAAAAATCTTTGCCGAGATCTTTGCCTTAAAAAGAGTTCCTTCTGCAAACATTTTTCTTTGACTTTACGTGAACCGTTTCAAAATATTTTTTTATTCGGGGCACAGAGCTCAGTGCAAACAAATATGTGTGGAATTCATTTCACTTTCATTTCGAAACCATTCTAAGCACGCTACACAAAAAAAAGCATAAACAAACAAAAGCAGCACAAAAATCAAGAACACTATTAACAAATCGCCATTAATCTCTCGTTCACCCACTTCTCCCAAAAACCGAGTCAAATTTTCTAGGCCACCTTTCAAAATCCACAAATCAAAAAGAGAAAAAAAAATCCTTTCCACATCCAAAGACTGCTAAGACTTTAATCTAAAAATAAGATACATTTTTACCTCTCTCGGATTGTCGCTAAGCGACGCGATATACATATACTTGATTCTTTGATTCCAGATACATGTTTTTCGAGAGTACAACACTGAGCCTCTGTGGGGGGTGGCAGTTCACGTTGGCAATGATTCCCTCTCTCCTTTCCTGGTTGCCCTGTCATTTGATTCGGCGACAAATATTCGAAAGGTATTTTTGCTTTTGGAAATGCCTGTTGGTATACATAGCGAAAAGCAAATGCAATTGTTGGACTTTTTTTTTCTATTTTATTAAGTACTAGTCCCGACATGTCGGCGAAAAGATACTTTGGTTTGCACACACAGAACACAGCTCCCAACAACTATGTAAATCTGTCTATAAGTCATAAAATACACAAAGGTAATGGCGGATAATTAGCAGTTGTTACCTGCTCTGTAGAAGTATCGAACAATAAATTTCCATTGACTTCAGAATACAGAACACTCAACTGCAACAGATACTCGTGCATAAAGTATCTTTTGTAAAAGAATAAAAAGAAAAAAAATGTATCTGCGCTCAAATTAGAATGTTCGATCGCATTCAGATGTAAATTTTGTATCTCTATCTCGTGCGATTCTATGCCTCTATAAGCGCGGCATAACAGTTAGTGGCACGCTGAGTGTTTCTCATAAACAATCGATGATAATTAGTTTCGGCCGTCAATTGCCGGTTACTAGTATATACGTATCTATACGGCTTTGTAAGGTGCGATATTCGCACTATAAACGGTGGAGATGTAATGAGTATGACCTTTGCGGATATGATCTTCAAATAAAATGCTCATGCTTATACATACCCGGGACGAGAAGGAGGTTCGGAGATGTAAGCCAAGTATGGGTTGGTAATTGAACGAGGAAAATATATAGGAAGAGCTTTATGCGATGAATAATTTGTTAATTGCGGTTTTTAATTTCGCACATTATGAGGCAAATTTCATTGATTTTATGTCATTTAGTCATTAGTCTTAATGATGGTACAAAGTGGCGGTCGAAATCCTTTGGGGCAGGAACAATGTTTGTCTAAACTTTAACGATTTTAGAACAGCTACTTTTTATTAACTGTTTAAAAAGAAAAGAACATTAATTGACAGTAATAGTTGTTTATTAAGCACCTGCAGATGGTTAGTCGTGTACGATGACATTTAATCTGTCGATAGAAGTTGCCATGTTTATTTCGTTGTGATGCCCATAAAATATAAGACATTAAAAGATTTTGATGCTCTGTAGAGAGTTCTGCTCTAAAGTAAAAGTCCTTTGCAAACGTATTCACTAGTACTAACTTCAAAATTTAAATTAAACGAATGAATTTCATTAATTTTGCTTTAAATATCAACAAATTTAGAAACTTTGTGAGGTATTTATCGCGTCTAGACATCATTAAACACGTTTGACTTTTATTAGCAGTGTAAGAGACACTTAGAATTATGAGAATCAATAAGAAGGGATTTTTAAATGCCATTTTGTAGAAACATTCTACTTTAAGTTCAATGATACTCGTTGCTAAAGATAGCTTCTAAAAAGAAAAGTTGAAGATAGTATTGGATAAACCGTTTGTATAGGTGAAATATGCCAATCGTCTTTAACACGGTTTTCCTATCGATTGCTGCTTGTTCGAAGGTTTTAGTTTTTCTTCTGACTTAAGGTTTGGGACTGCATCTGTTGCCCGATTTATCTATGTCTCCCCGTCATAACGCACCACTGTGACGGGTCTTATGTATATTTATCGGATGTCTACTTTTTCGCTTTTTGTTGGCAACAAATTCTTACTCTGGAAAGCCTGGTATCATTTCTCAAGGCAAAGCAAACTATCAAGAATCAATTTTTTTATATTTAAGATATTACAACTGATGCGTGCAACCGACGAACACCCGTTAGTCAAGTTGGGTTGCAAAATGATCCCATTTCGATGGTTTGGTTCGCTGTTTTGGTCACCATTTTTTTAAGGTTTTGAAGTAGTTTTTTTTCTTAAAACCTTTTTGCAACATTTGCACTCAGCGGATTTTAGAAAAAATCCGATCAATATAACCTTGATGGGATATCGACCTTTTGCCCAGGTGATTGATTATTCTCATTCAATATCAAAACCATTCAGGTAGTTTCGGCCATTTGTCAACAGATGTCATTGCTTTTGAGGAAGAGACTTTTTTTATTTTGTACAACTTTTTAGAGCAGTGCTTCTTAAAGAATACTATTTTTTAGTCTTCAATATTTTTTTCTTGTTAATGATTTTCGAAAGCAACAACAATCCTTCAAAGAATCCTTCGGATGGGTGACAATTAGGCTCACAATCAAAGCAGTATTCTTTACCTTAATTAACCCAGTGCGTAACTGTATGTACTTCATCACGAATAAGTACGTTATACTTTCACTTTTAGTGTCTGTGTTATGAGTGTTGTATGACATTGTCTCCTGCTATCTTTATTAATGTTTTTCTCATTTAATTTCAGGTAAGACACAGATCCCCGAAGGTCATCACACTTGGAACAAAGTCCGTATACAAAAATCCGTGTGTCTCCTCTCTTCATTACATAGTGGCTATGCAAGTAGTGAAAAGGAATTCTTTCGCAACAAAACCAAAGACAAAGACCATCGACCAACTATAACCACGTCGAGGAAATGTTATTATTGTGCGGTGCTGTTGTTGAACTTTTATGTCATATAGACACATATTTTATTCTCTTATGTAATATTTTTATCGCTTGCTCTTTGTTGCTTTTGAAAAACATTCTTCAAGACCTAAGTTGCAAAAAAAAAAAAAAAAAATTTCAAAACAAACAAAAAAATTAAAATAAGTTAAAGCCGCAGAGCAAAGCACGTTTCACATAGAATTTGATATGAAATTAAATTATTTTTTTGTTTGCCATTTAGTCGGTATAAATAAAACCGCACAATAGGCGATTTTACGATTTGTTCGTGCACTCAACTGATGCTGTGTGCCTTTGTGTGTAGTGCTCAGAAATTGCAAAATTTTGTTGGTTTTGGTAAAATAAAATGCATAATTTAATTGACGGGAAGTTGTCTCAGGGAAAATTACGATATGCCACATAATTTGGCCGAAAACAAAAAATTTAAACAGTGACAAATGACAGACATTTGTCACGGTAGTGATTACCGCAGATTCTTGGATTTGCTTAGAAACGTAAGGAATTTTATCTGCCACCTTTGTGGTCTACCGTAGTATAGCCAGAGGTAAGAGAGCATGGGATAATATGAACTCGATAAAATTGTTCAGAAACTATTTGTATAGAACATCAATTCAGATGACATAATCAGATAGACTGTGACACAATCGTCAGTGCTTCTCTCACAGCTTAACTTGCACTTGTAAGAGGTCACATTTGCAAGTTAGCGTACTTGAAATACTAAATTTAACGTTTAGTGTAACCGCCTACAAGGTCTCTTCTGTTTGTTAGTCTGGCACACGGCAATTATTTTGGTTACACAAATGGCAGTCGTCAAAATAACACAATTTCGGTGAAGTTCTTTATAAAGTGCACTCGTAAATAACGTGACATACGTCGTTTATTTTTAAAAAAAAATTGAAAATGCCATGCCATTGTTACTGTGGATAAAACTATGATACGAGAACTGTTTTCGTATCGTTTTTCATATGGCCACAGTGGCTGTTCTTGACAAAGAGCATTCTGTCCGCCCTATCAATTTTTCGAGCAGTCGTGCCTACATGTCAAGAGTAACATACGAACGTAGCAAGAAACGAAATCAACTTTTCAAGTTGTGATTCCAAAAGCCAATGGTTTCCGTCGCTGTGTGTGCCTTCGAGATCCATGCATTCAAATTTGGAAATCATCGTTCTGTAATGATCGCAACGCAAGCTCGGAACCTTATTTTTAACACTACAAGGCTCGAAACGCTTTTTCAAGATGAAATTTGATGTGTATAGTCTCTTTGGGATTTGTTTCACTCCTTATGCGACTATTTCCATCCTGTTGAAGAAAAATTAGAAAAAGGAAAAACAAAACGGGTCAGCTTGCATCTGTTTTAGATCCCAATCAGCAAAAGAACGTAGCCAATAATGGTCGTACATCTCTTAAAAATGTTTCAAATGAAGGACAACTAAAACGTTAAAAGCATCGAGAAGGTTCACAAATTGATATTTGGCTACCGCCGACTAAAGATGTATAACATAGCTCAGGTCGTAGGCATGTCACGATGCATTTTATAACAAGAACAAAATATGAGAAAACTCTGTGCAAGATGGGTTCCACAAATATTAAATGCTGATCAAAGACAAATGCGAAAACCAATTTGTCAACGATGTTTGGATCGTTTTAAGGAGACAACCGATTTTGCTGACTTGCTACTGTGGGTGAGACGTGGGTCTACCACTGGACGCCAGAAAGGAAACAGCAATCAAACGCGTAAGTGGAAGTCGCTATGTCTGCACCAAAATAAGGCGAAGAAAACTTTATGTGTCGCAAAGATCACGAGTCATCCCAAGTGTTTTCTAGGATGCAAAAGGGATTCTTTTTAGAGATTACATACATAGAAAAAAATAAATGATTTCGTCTAATTTGTCTAAGCTTCAGATACAGCTTAAGGTAAAAACACAAAGGAGTACTTTACAATAATGCGTCAAATTCTCTCGCATCGGGTCTTGCCTCTACATTAGGATTTACTGGGGTAGACCTTTGATATTGAAGCATTTTCTAATCCAAAGGCTTTCTTCCGCTAGACATGGGGTTATAGCTATAGCTACTCACGACATGTTTGCTTCACGTGCAACAGCAGGCTACGGTTATATTTTCGTACTCGCCATGAGTAACATCAGTGTAGTTGAATGGGTAAACGAATGTATCAACTATCCGACCATATGGAGGCTCGAATCACGGATGCGAATCAGTAACTACTGACAACCAATAAGACAACATACTATCCTTCCAGTTATGACATACACCTAGGCATACTGTCATCTATCATATCAAACTCAATGCCGCTGCATAGCTGACTCATCTATTCATCATTAACAAAGACTGTCAAAAGTACACTGAAGACGAAAGACAAAGAACCCGCGACTACGCATCCAGAAAAACTGTGAAAAACATGTTCAAGACATCTGAAACAACAAATTCCATTTCATTGTTCCTAATAAAACACTCGTACTAGACAAGAAATCATTAGACTTTTGTTAGAATCAAACAACAGACAAACTTGTCAATTTTGACAGGCGGAAGCGAACGTTCCCAACCTTCCTTGTTTGACATCTCTATTTCTTGTCGTCCTATATTCGGCTCCAATGAAATAAATAAAATCTTCTCATCTTTCACACAAAAAAAAAATCTCCATAAACGTAACATAAACAACATCTAGATACAATTACAAAGTTGCTTTGTCTTCTGACTACAGTCACATATTTTACAACTAAAAATTTAAATTTCTTTCCCTTCAGAATTAATTTTGTTGTTTTCCTAAAACAAAAACCCGGTAACATGAATGCTGTATACGCTAACATATCTCGATTAACACACAATGCGAACATCGATCGGGTTGGTACCAACTCCGAACTGAACCTGTGTTGTTTTCCCCCAGAGTTACACAAACACCGATACATAATTCTGAAATGCGCCCCACACTGGAGAGGTGGTGTATCTATTTTTGGTTAAATAAATAACAATAAAGCAACTGAATAAAAACTAAATAAGAACAACAAGAGCATAAAGCGCCCATAAACCGATTGACAACTAAATGTCATAGTGTGTTCAAACGGTCAAAAAAAAAAAAAAAATCGCATGAGATACATTATGAATCATGCGTGGAAAACATTGAAAGTTTCAGTTGTTTCGATGGCAACAATACAGCGCCGTTCGGTAGCATGACAAGTTTTCTGTTTTTTTTTTTTTTTTTACTTCACCGAAGGCGGAACCGAGATACAAAATGATTTCCATATTTGAAAAATAGCCCAGCCAAGAGAGAGTGTAGATAGAACAGGAAAAAATCAGTTTTAATAACTTTTGACGTATGTGTCCGTATACACAAAGAGAACTAAATAAGAAAAGATACATATTGATTGAGTGGGAGGTCGGCTAGCGGTACTAATTTGTCGTATGTCGTACAGATAATTGTTCGACCCCCTTTACTCCATTCATCTACACAAGCCCGAACAAACGTGTAAATATTAATTGATGTTTATGTTAAGCTACCAAGATACTCTGGAGAGATAAATTTGCATATCTCGTAGGTAGGTAGGATGGATTTATGCAAATATTTTGATTTGTACAAGCAATTTGAACAAATTTGGTACCAAAATTAGTAGATTTGTGCTAAATTTGTGTGCAAACTTTTCCTGTTTTAAAACAATGCAAGTTTTGTATTTTATTTGAAAATGAATCAAATTTGCATCAGAAACTCGAATATTTGTTTTCAAAATTAATACTTTTTTGGTTAAGGCAAATGGGATAAATCAATATGGCCTACTGAGGATTTGTTTATGGCTTTTTTGTTTGATTACTTAAAAATTATGACTGCTGCGCATTCTTATGACAGTAAATTGATTTGATTGAATTAGGAAATTGGCAAAGAAGGTTGTCATAAAGCATCCTTAAAAATGTGAAATTAATTTGTGTGTGGAACGCTTAAGCTCGGTTGCAAAGTATGTCTCGCAATGTAATCCACTAACCCAAGGTGGAAGACGGGTGGGCCGCCCTAAACAAACTTGGTGCAGGACAGTTGAGGAGAAAGCAAAGGCTGAGTTTATAAAACCAAACAAAATTTGCAGTAACAGTTTTGGTACACTTACTGCATTGTTGCTGCAACCATACCGAGGTGAAATCGTTCTCCATAAATGCATCCAATGCATTTGATAGAAAAGCGACAAATGAGGTTATAATTTCCTTTTATTTCATCCTCATTTCAAAACAATTGAGCGAAGCTCTTAGATTTGGGTTAGATCTAGGTCGGTGTCGCACATTTCATCGCTCAATCTTAGGAAAAATTGTTCTCCCTGGAAAAGACCGCGGATATCTTCACCCGCTTTCGACAGAGTCCATGCTTCAGCGCCATACAGCAGGAATGGGATGAGAAAGCTCTTGTATAGAGTCTTCTTAGATGTTCGGGATAGGGCCTCAGTACTCAATTGACTTCTTAGCCATAGAAAACAGCCATTGGCTTGAGTTATTCTGCTGAGGTGTTATTTTCAGAGTTAATAACGTAGCCAAGGTAGACAAAGTACCTTACTACCTCGAAGTTATAGCTGTCAACTGTGACGTTCTATCCAATTCGCCGATATTGTGTATTGTGGCAGCATATAATTGGTTTTGCCGTCATTTACCCAGTGGAGTTCTCTCTCCCCTTCTATGGTCACTAGTCATAGCTAGTCGATCTTCACAGATTAGGCTATACCGCCATTGGTTATGCGGATGACTTGGCGATACTTATTAATGGCAAGCACAGCGCAACCATCTCCAGTGTCATGCAAGGTGCTTTACTACACGTTTTAGAATGGTGTAGCAGAGAAGGACTGTCCATCAATCCCTGCAAAACTGTTCCTATCAAACTGGACCTATCATTATCAAAGGCACCACTCTAGCTTATTCTAGTGAAGTCAAATACCTCGGGGTCATCCTTGACAAACGGCTCAACTGGAATTCTCATATCAAGTTCGCCATCGAGCGTGCTAATAAGGCTATGTGGGCCTGCAGGCGCCTGTACGGCAGAACTTGGGGTCTAAATCCGAAAATGATACATTGGATGTATACAATGATGGTGAGGCCTATTATCACATACGCGAACATCATCTGGTGGCCGAAAGTTCTTGAACGGACAACGGCTGCTAAACTTCAGAAGTTACAAAGAGTTGCCTGTCTCGGCATCACAGGTGCTATGCGTACCTGCCCGACGGCAGCTTTAGAAGCAATCGTTGGGCTTTCACCCCTTCATATCTTCATTAGGAAGACAGCCGCTAGGTGTGCTATCAAGTTGCAGATAGAATACAAGTATAAATTAGGTGACCATGTGGGACATCTGAAAATTCTTGACTCAATCCCCAAAAGAGACATGTTCTGTACCATCCCTGACACCATGGTCAAGGAGTACTGTTTCGGTAGGTTATTTGAGGTAGAAATATTAGATCGTGCAAATTGGTCTAATGGTGTTCCGGAATTAGACCCTAGAGGTCTAGTTTGGTTCACAGACGGATCGAAAATGGAATCTGGAGTTGGAGCTGGTGTCTTTGGACCCAACACCAAAGTCTCGATACCTATGGAAATGTGTCCCACGGTATTTCAGGCTGAACTCCATGCCATTGAAATCTGCGCTAGGTTAAACCTTAGTAAGGGTATTAAGGGCGCTAGAATATATATATATTTTCAGACAGTCAGGCAGCACTCAAAGCGCTGTCGTCCAATTTAGTGGACTCCATATCAGTTAAAAACTGCTACGATGCACTGCAATCCCTGGCGAGACTAAACAAGGTTAAACTTGGATGGGTCCCCGGCCATCAAGGGATTTCAGGCAACGAGCTGGCAGATGAACTAGCTAGGGCTGGCTCAGAATCTGCGTTCATAGGACCTGAACCTTACTGTGGCATTAACTGGTCATTCGCCACAGCGCTGATTAGTAACTGGGAACACAAGCTTCGTCTGGACCACTGGGAAAATGTCCCAGAATTGAGACAATCCAAATTACTAATCAGACCCTACTCCTATAAGGATATACTAAACCTTAATAAGGAAAGTATCAGGAAGCTAGTGGGCTTTCTCACGGGTCATTGTGGCTTGACTTAACTTAACCTGAGCTCAGAGACGGAATGTAGGTTCTGCTCGGAGGAGGACGAATCATCCGAACACATTCTCTGCAATTGCCCAGCTTTCCATTGGTTAAGGAGACGTATTTTCTATAAAGAAATATGTACGCCAGCGGAAATGAAAAACTCTGCTACTAAGGACTTACTGTCCTTCATTAGGGAGATAGTACGCCTCTTAGACTAAGAACACCCTTATGATACAATAGATCTTTTAGGTCGCAGTGTCTGCCACATGGGCAGGGGTTATATAAAAAAAAAAAAAAACAGCTAAACCCATTTTAGCGGTTCTGTTTCGATTTCGATTGTGTTTCGATTGTGCCTTAAAATCGATGAGACGATGGTGGGAATCGATTTGGACTTCTTGGGTTTTATCCACGCTCTGCCGAACTGTGAAAATATGATCACTGTGGACCTGAGACCATACTGTTAAGGAAGGTTTTCAGGCGTAGGCACAATATGGTCTCTCGCGATGTTGAGGAGACTGAGGGGTCGGCTTTTTTTGTCAATCGGGCAAACGATGACGAGATTCTGTTCATCAGGCATACTCGTCAGACCATGAGTTGGTGTATGCTCTCTACTGAGTCATTTCCAACTACCTTGAACAACTCGGCCTCACTTCGTTTTGGTCAGGTGGACGAAAATGTTGGCTATCATCGTCTAAGTTGAATCGTATTACCAATATCTCAGCTGAATTTCAGTTAGAATAGCTGATGAATTATAGCGGCGGAAGGTCTAAGACCGACACTCACAGGTAAGGTTTCATCTAATGGCAAGTACGCAAAGAAGTCAGTAGAATACATTAAGAATCCATTATCTTCCGTTTACCATCATACATTAAATTTAAACCGGACGTCTAAAAAAATATCAATAACTCCTATCGGAACTTTAGACAGAGATAATCAAATCACTTTGCCCTTATCTATATCCTCAACAATAACACATCGCGAACATTATATTTAATGACATATGCGTCGTAAAACAAAATAATTAATTAGTGTTCCGACATAATCAGCTATTAGGTCTAAAGGTCAATGCTCTTGCTAGGAAAGGCCATCTTTTATATAATTATACAGTTTACCTGCCACCTGCCACATTTTAGAACATTGTAACGTAAGTGTTTACCTGTAACGAAAAAGAAAATAATCAATTATTAGTACTGGCAGAGTATTATTAATAAACTAAGTCATAAAACAAACAAACAGACAGACAGACTCACAGAGAATACCTTTTATTCGTTATCATCATGGCAAACCCACTATAAAAAGCTCTTATCCACTACAGAAAGTGCGCATTGTGCGATATCTTTTATCGGTGGAACGAAGGCGAATTGTCCTAAATTCCCCATCTCTCTCTCTCTCTCTACGTCCTCCTTTTTCTACACTCACACTACTATAAGTATAAAGTGCAAGACTAAACTACGACACTCCATTTATTTGTTGCACTTTGTTGTCGCTTGAAAATATACGCTGCTGCAGTGTAGCGAGTATCTGAGCATACTTCTCGTTTTATCCGCATTATTTTGTAATTTTCCAGCGGCAAACATCAAACACGACAAAAAAAAAACTTAGGAAAATGCAAATTACAATGAGAAATAAATGGAAAAACGCTTGACAGAGACTTAAGGAGGAGGAGGAGGGAAGGCAGCAGGCAGTACTTACAAAATAGGCAAAAAGTAGTGGTGCTGCTAGGTGCTTGGGTGTAAGAACGATTGAGTATCTCTCATCAAAAACAAAAAAAAAAGCAACCAGCCACACGTATGTATGTAGATAAACTCGCCAGAAGACAGGCCAGTTTTTCCTCTCAAATTGTGTCTGTTAGGCTCGATTAGGCACAAAGTCTCTCAAAACCACTACCAATCTGTGTGCGCTACTGACAGAGCGGAGTTTAACTGTTGCGTAATGTAGTACACTACTAATGGCCAACAATCTAACCACCACTACCAGCGCCATCGTCGTCGTTGTCGCCGTCGAATTGGTATGGTTTCTGCTTTTGGGATTTTTTTTCCTATTTTATTAGCACACAACGTGAACTATATACTCGCGCGGAGCTCTTCGCCAATTTTTAACAAAAATTGACAGACGCCACTGTGATGTGGATACTGTCATGCTTAAGACATTACATAGAGGTCGAGAGAGCCACGACCGGCGAAGACAACAACAGCCAGTCTCCGCGCTTATCGGCTTCAATTTGAACGTACATTTATTTAACTTTCGTATCACGATTTAATTGCGATCAATAAGGTTTTTGGTTTATGCAACAACAACAACTCTACTACTACTGTACACCAGCATCAGGCTTTTATGTGTTATTATCTGCATATGGCTTGCGAAAGGGGTGGCACTGGGTGGGAGGAGGCCAGAAATATCGAATTGATATCGTAAAATGTGAGTAATTGTTAACTTTTTCCAGGTAAAACACAGATAACTTAGTTGTTGTTAGTTTGGATTATAAATGGCAGCCATTTTTGCGCCGCCTGCTGATATTAAATGTGAAACACTTTGACGATAAGGTTTTGGAGAAAACACGGCTACTCGTGGGCGTATACGTAACGTTTTTCCCTGGAAATTATTCTGTTAAAAGACGTACATAAGTCGATTAAATAATCGACCTTTCGATGCGAAATTAAAGTGAAGCTTTCACGAGAACTCCGAAGTGGACGATTGAATAATATGGTTGCAAAAAGCAAGTGAAAATTTCGTCAGAAAAATATACTGAGAAACAGTGAAGACTTCGTCGAAAAGAAGGCAGCTCCAGAAAGGACTTAAATGTTAAAAACAACTGAAAGCAATCCATCATAGAGATGGGTTAGGAGTTCAATATTTAACCCTGTTGAGTGCCGGGGACAGGGATATTCCGGGGAACTGTAAGACTGACGAACTCGCCAATTTTACCCATCCATTTAGAAAAAGCTACCAATCGCTACTTGTAATCTTAAATTTAAACTGGGTGCTGGGTGAGAGAACAAATTTGTAGTGGTGGCCAATTGGCCAAATCTCAGACATTTAAAATCAATAAAAAAAACTCAACATTTGTATGAAAACTGGTGATATTTTTACTTTAATCTAAAGAACAATCTCCGAAGTTAGTAATGGGGTACAATATCTGCCAAATGTCCACCTCGGTTCTGTCTACAAATAGTGATTATTTTGATGAAATTTGTTAGCAAGTTTTCACTGATATTAGACGTAGACCTTATATTTAACATAGCCTCAAAAGACGAGCACGATCTCGGCGGCCAATTGAAGCCTTCATTTCGAGAAATCACACATCCAGGAAACTTAACACGCAATAGAGCCATTGTTTCACCAGCTCTGTGACATGTTGCGCCGTTCTGGTGAAAATAAACGTCGTTCGCGTCCATAGCATAAATTCCAGGCAAAAAAGTCAGTCAGTGATGCAAACCATTCACTGAAACGGTCGCCCCAGCATCATTTTCGAACAAATATGGTCCAATGACACCGCCGCGACAGCCCAAAAACGGCACCAAACTGGCACTTGTTGTGGATGGAGAGGTTGTTCCACTATTTCTCTTGGGTTTTCGGAGCACCAGATGCGACAGTTTTGTTTGTTTACGAACCCAGTCAAATGGAAATGAGCCTCATCACTCAGAATCCAATTAGCGGAAAGTACAGCGTTGTGTGTGGTCTGCTGGCTTCAATTCATGTGTCAATTGGACCTTGTAAGCATGTAGGCCAAAATGCGCTGCATCCCTGTGATCGTCTTGAAATGGACACACCTGGCGTTTCAGTCACACTTTCAGCTATGTCAGCGACATTTTCAGCTGACCTTGCTGGACGAACATGAGTTGGAGTCTTCGCATCCAATATCAAAACCAATGAATAACATTCTGACACTTTTCAGATAGATGTCGCTAAGTGGTCATATTTTGTAGATAAGCGATAAAGAAGTAGATATTTCGCGTAGACTGCTGGCTGAAAAGACTTTGCGAGCGATTGCTGTAAGAACTCACCCGGACTCGGGCTTAATTTTATTGTAAAACTCCAGTTCGCAGTTGCAAGGGGACTGCAAGCAGCTTGTCAAATGAATTTGGAATAAACTTGCTACGGATACGAAGAAGGCTGCAGAAGTCTGTTGCCCTGGTCCACATGTGACTGTAGCACAACTAAGATTCTAAGTCTTTTCAAACACAAATATTTTAGCAGCAGATACGGATCTGACCGGTAATGTATTGTTAGTCAAAAAGTCCTGAAACGCATATATGTTGCAGAGGATTTACCCACATTATATAGGAGTAACTTTCAGAACCGATGTATAATAAATCTCATTAGGTTTTAAATTAAAAATTCAAAAGGGGTCATAGGCTTTGTGTGTGGGAAAGCACGTTGAACAATGGTGGTGGCAGACCTCAAGGTCACTGACACTGAACACTTCGAGCGTTCTTTCTCTCAAAAGAAATCAAAACTGTGCTGCGTCGTAACCCCTTATAAACTTCAGTTCTCTTGTAGACATGAATAGATATTTTCTTGTTCTTAGGGCAACGCACTCAGTTCATTCAAACGAGTTAAATACCAACTATTATCTACCGTTAGTCAAATTAACCACAACACATGCCATTTGCTTTTTCTTTAGGTTTTTCCCCTTCCAGCTAATTGTCCTCCTAATCGTATCACGTCAACACAACTCCTAAATGATCCTCCATTCATTTATTAAACAAAAACAAAAAAATAAATCAAATCCAGTCATTAATGGATCATTAGCCGGAAAGTCATTAACTCTGGATATGAGCGCCACAGTGGTGGTAGGTACCACCTTTGTTCTTCTCTTTTCCTTCGAACGTAAATGCTGCGCAAATTCCTCTACCCCCTGGGGCAATAAGAATACCTCCGCTATACCGTTATATCCAGTAGGAAGATCAACGCGCGCTTGCGCAAAAAAAAAAACCCTAATTTCCATAATCACACTGAAAAAAAAAAATTTAAATTTTTTGCCCCAAACCTTCGACGCTGATTAATTAGCCACTCTGTGGTCGTCTTTGTGATCTCACGTGTCCAAACGAATTTGAATACATCCAATTTTATTTGACATTATAAAATTATTTTAAAATATTTATTTGATAATATCATTGAACTTTATCAGGTCGCTGGATATAGGCTTTGTTGATAAATTGCACTCAACGCAAGAAATCGATTTAGAGATACTTTGGCCGTTGCAGTAACAATCACCATTATTTTGCCAACACACAAAGTCCGAGTGTCCCTTGAGGGTATCAGAAAAGGTGAAAAGCGTTTGTTATATTTTCCGAAGCCACCTTCTAAATCTCGCGTGATAAATTGAAGAAACTACATCTCAGGGATATGATTTAAATTATCATATCAGGCAACAACGAGAGAGCTGAGCATGCGCGCCCGCGAAAGTTGCTAACACATTGGGGCGCCAGCAGTTTGGTGCAGAAAAAGTTGGCCACTGAGTCGATCTGTTGTGTCTCAATGGGTCAGCATGTATCCGCGGGATACATTTTGATCTGCATAGTACTTATGGTGGTGGTGGTGGTGGTGGATGTTGTCCCGGGGAGAAATTTATTGTGATACACTGTGGTCACCAATCGTGCGGAAAAATGATTTTTCATGTTGTCCCGCAACGCAATGGTTGGGAATGCTCTCTGTGTGTATACAATGTTTTGATAAACCTGCTCTTCCTGGTTATGGATTCACAGTGGGATTTTCCACCGAAAAAAATACGAAAACAACATCAACCGAATTTATTGATGGCAAATTGGTATTTTATTGGTACGCACTGTGGTTTCGAATTTATTTGTGGTCGAGAGTATTTTGCAATGCAGACAAGACCACATCAAAGGGGGCGCACACTGCGATGAGAGTGAATAATTGAAAAGGTCCGACTTAAGTGCAGCAGGTATCTGTTGTACTAGAGTCTGCCGAAAACAAGTGCTCATTGCTTTACTATTGGGTAAACATTTTCCGATTACGTATTAGATAGTGTGCCGTAAAGGTCAGTGACTTACATAACACCACACCGTTGAGATGTAAGGGCCCCGCACATAAGCGCAAGATAAAGAATTCAAACGAACAGCGTTAACCTTGACGAATGGCTTTGTGTCAGGGAGTGTCTGTGCACTTTGGTTTATTAAATAGTTTCGAATACTCACCGTTATTCAAATTAAAAAAAAAGCCTATTGACTTGAATTTTATTCTCTAGTTAATGATGAGTGCGTGTACACTTGTTACTCCATCATCGGTCATCGGTTATAGGAATAATTTTCAAATTGTTTCTCTCGCATTTTTTCTTTTTCATTCGAATAGTGAAACAGCTGGAGACTGGTTATAAGAGAAAAGTAAGTTTTACATGTTAAATGTCGAGTATGTTAAGGAGCTCTAGGCGGACCCTCTATCGCATGCAGCGCATAGTATGTCAAGTTCATGCACATGAATGCAAGGTTAAAAACGGCAACTATGGTAGGGTACGAACACCGTACTTCGACAGGTCCCTATTGTACCAAGCGGTAGCAAATAAGTCGCTAAATACATATGTAAGTATGTAAATAGACGTAAAATGTAATCGCTTTACATCAATTCACTTCTTCAGTACACTCTTTCATTTAATTCTTAAAGCTTTCCAAATTTGCTACTACAATTTAGACACACACTATAGATACATACGAGTAGGTACAGCATCTTTTTAGAATGACACTCTTGTTTTCGATCATGAAACACCTGTCATTTTGACGTTTTATCCTAAAATATAACTCTCATAAGGAATGTGGAAAATGTTTCTTCTTGTTGATTCTCACAATACCAAGTGATTACGATGTTCCGTGCAAAAATATTCCACAAGACTGAATTGAAAGAATGTGACTTTTCTTTCAAATTCACTTAGATGTCAAATTACTACAGTTCTGCGTGACTTTACAGGTTTCCGTGGCAGTTAATTATGATGCAAGACTTAGTACGAATGTCACAAAAGAAGTCACGTTGTTGCGAAGGTAGTCGTTCATGATATTATTCGAATTTCAGTGCAGAGAATAAGTAAAGAATCTTGACATTTTCTTTACTGATGTCTGTGGTCACCTTCACTCACCAAGAAAGGACACATGACACAACAGCCAATCGCTCAAAAAACACAACACCCATTTGACATGACATTCAACATTCTTGATATTTCACGCGGGTGCGGCGGCATTGTGCTTTTTATAAAAGAAATCACTTCAAAGCCAACAAACTCCGCTCTATTGCCAGATACTCGGTAACATTTTGAAATTCAATTTTATAAAATTTGCATTCATTTCTGAAAGAGTAACAGCTCGCACGCCTGATGATTTTTCTCTAATTACCTGCACGACTTTTCTAATTGCAAACAATTACCGCAGATTTGTCCAACTCTCGGTTAAGAGTCTGTCATCTCATTCCTTCTCGGTAATAATTAATGAAATCGTGTTCAATTACGTTTGACCATATCCAGCGGGTGTCTCACTGTATGTCTCTGTCCAAACGTTCGTTTTCCAACAGACTACAGACTGAAACAGAAACTTCTCTCGTACGATACAATCGAAAGCGAAAAATACAAAAAAAGAATTTGCATTTAACTTAAATTGGCAGTATACAGATAGATGCTAGTGGACTAGTTCTAGATACACTCACTCCGTTCTTTGTTTAGTCGTGTAAGATGCAATTAGCGGCAGCAGTAACCAGAGCGTTGATTATTGATATTTATTCAAAATAAAAGTCAAGATATCTTGCTGCGATAATTTATATCTTTTTGGCGTCTATATACCGCCGACTTAGAAAGGATTTTGCAATTATATCTGTCATATTTTATTCATTAGATTTTAATTGCATCGTTGAAAGTTGAAAAGTTGAAAAAAGGGTGAGTAACACTTGAGGTGTTACATGAACATTGTTGGTGCTGTCTTTCTGCTACCATGTTTGGTTGGGATTTATAGTCTTCGATATAAATTGCTAATAAATTGTATTTTATAGTATCTAAGGATACATTTTATGATTATTAGTTAAAGATGTTAATTCGATTAGAAAATCACTTGGTAGACCCCCAAGCCTAGCGAATGTCACACGTGTAGACGCGACTGAATGATGGCCTAATGGGCAGGTAGTGATTTCATTATTTAGTTATTGACACAACTGTTTTGTGTAGAGTCCATTATGTGAAATCCGATAGCCATGATTAATTAGAATAATTAGAACACATTGTGAACTGAATGTTACATAAAGACATTGTGGGCTTGTGCGTTGTTATGATATCTGAATATCTACGCAGTTCTCGTAAAAATGAGCATTAGACAAAGAAATGGTTCAAGGTGTAGTGATTTGGTTCAATGAATCTTAAACTTTATCAGATATACTGATAAGCACTCAGGGGGTATAAACAAAACTGAGTAAACACTTCTGAAAGATAAAATTATAGTCAACTGATTAAGACTCATTTTTAATGACTGAAATTATCTTAGGTATTTCACGTATTAAGTGGAAATCTGGATACACACACCGCATGAAGAACATGAATCTATTTTTACTTTGCTTCCTTTATGACCATCAAGCAGTAAGGAACTACCAATAGTGTCCCAGGACCCGGAGAGAATTACTTTGGATTACATATGTATATGTACGAGTAGCTTACAGACACTACCATGTTCGTTGACACTTTTGCTACAGCCTATTCGTAAGCATGTTCTCACAATCATTGTTTTTCGTAGTTCATCTCTTTTGACGAAAACACGAAGTCATTCATCATTTTGGTTGAAAAAAATGAACTTTACAGGGAAATATTTGAAATGTTCCTTCTTCTTGATTCTCACAATATTTACTGACTATAAAGCAGTTGTTTTTCTATCACATGCGATGCCAAAAATGTTCATCTAAAACAAAATCTTAGTGAGATTCGTTTTTTCAGATTCAAAAGGCTAAATGAGCCTTCCATTGATTACATATGTATACTCCTCCGCCTTCAGGATAGTCTTACAACGACTGAGAGAAAGATTACTTTATTGGCTGCCATCAACTGATGCTTACACATGCGTCTCACACATGAAGTACTTATATCAGAAAACAGAAAGGGGTTAATTGGGGTCGATTGCCATTGGATGCAGCCGTAACACATTATCGAAAGAGTACCGTACGTCTAATGACATTAAAGTCGCAAGTAAAACTAATTTACGATCAATCCCAGACAAAGTACTGGATCTAAATTATATTCTGTCAAATAGCAGACAACCTTATGTAGCCACATTCTTAGAAAAAAAAAAAAAGAAGTATTCACTATACATCTTCCGCACATCTGCCGAGAGTACCATTCCAGTCTCGCCAGCTTGGCACTCAATCAAACGTCTAGCGCATAATGTTCTTATGTTCCGCTTAGCTAGCCATGAAAGCAATCATAAAAATATCATTTTCATAGAGTTTAAGTTTCACAAAATCCAAAAAAAAAAAAAAAAAATACTCTTATTAACGCCTTTCACAAATCTCTAAATTCTCATCAAAAACCAAAGCACAACTCCACAAGAGGCGTCCATAATACCATTCATAACCATTTGGAACACCAAAAAATTGTTCGGATTAAGTCCGCCCTCGGAATACCATTAAGATTGTTGCCGATCACCGTCGTATCATTTTTGCAATCAACGATCCAGTTTTAATTTTTTTTCTCTTTTTTTTTGTCTTCTTATAGTAGAGCGGGGTACATTAATTAAATTTATAAACTTGACCACCTGTCAGTTTTCAAAAATAACGAACGAATGGAAAATCCAAAAATAGTCAACAACGTGAACAATACGGGCGAATGAATTCGAAAAAAATGTTAGTTATCTGGAAAAACTCTCAAGGTGAGACAAGGTAACCAGGTCCACCAAAAATAAATCCAAACCAAAGTGCGGCGACGACCGACCACGCCAATCTTGGAAGTGTCTCGATGAAAAGAATCGACGACGCGTGTGAAGTAACACTAATACCAAGCCTTCTCAAGACACCGCGATGCAACGAGATGGAGTAGCACAACCAACTGTTGTCGATCTTTTATTGATGTTTTCGGTCGCTGAATTGATTTTTTTTTTTCTTTATTGTATAATGTAGTTTTTTTTTCAGTTTTGTAAAAAAATAATTTATTATTCAATTGTGGGCGCGCGAATTGTCGCGTCTCCTTTAGAAGCAGCGGCGCCATAAATATCAACAAAAAATTATAAAGCACACACAGCATACAGCAGGTTCTGGATCGGATTTATTATTTATTTTTTTTTTTTCAGTGTCCAATAACGTCGACGTTGTAGATACCAAAAATGGGAATTTTCTCTTCGATTCGGTTTTCGATTTTGTAATTGTCAGGCGTTTGATTTTGAACAGTGTTGGTTGACTTTGACATGAAGTTTACTAAAAGTGATCGGTCTTTAGAGAAATTAAAAAAATAGACTAACATTGGCAAAATACTGTGAACACTTTGAGTTTATTTCGTTGAAGATATCCTTGATTTGTGTTATGCTACATATAACTTACAAACATTTATTAATAATTTTTAAAGCACATGTATATCAACAGAGGTTTTGTTAATTTTTGCATTACAGTCTCTTCTTGTTGATTCTCATAAATCTTAGTAAGTTCCTTCGAATTTTTACCGATTTGAAAAGTTCGAAATTGCAGTCACAAAAAAGAGACGGTTAGCCTATTCTAAATACTGGCGTTCTACGTCTTTTAGAAAATTTTTACAGAACGAAGGGGGCGACGTCGCTCAGTGGTTATTGTGTTGGATTACTGAGCGCGAGGTTTGAGGTTCGAATCCCAGAAAACACCAAAAGCATTTTCACTTCCCGAATGTGTGACAAACGTTTGAGAATAATAACTGTCATGAGAAAGAAAAAAAAAACCTTCGGATATGGCTCTAAACTGTAGGTTCCTTCCACTTGTGTGAAAAAACATAACACGCAAAACACAAATGATCGTGAGAAGCTAGGCCCTGGATCACATACCGTCTATTGCGTCAAGTATTTGTATGCAGAACGAATTTACAGTGGCAGTGACGAAACTCATTGAAACTCAGTCTATGTGATTTTAAACAACTTAAACAATTGCTTATGACATTGTTGTTAACAGAAAAGCTGTGATAGTCAGGCAACGCTAAAAGCGCTGAAGACTGTCATAAATCACTCAAAAATTGTTTTAGAACATGCGAAAAACTGAATGGAATCGGGTTTATATTACTTGAGGCACAGTGCTTGTCCAGTCCACTTTATTCACTTCAACACAAATCAATCAATCAAGTTATCTAGAAAGTTAACTTTACGTAGCGATTAAAATAAATAAGCCGTTCTGATATACGTCACAGAATTTCTTTTAAGACTCTTCTTCATGACAGATTTCAGTGCTTTGAAACTGTTGTTGTTGTTGATGTTTTGGTAGGGTGCAACTACCAAACTTATCAACAAAGTATGGGGAGATGATGACTAAACAATCAACTTTATATGCCCCATCTACAAAAATGCGATCCTATGTCCTCCAACAAGTACAGAGGTATATTAACCCTGCTGAATGTCGCGTATACGATTCTATCCAACGTGATATGTGAACGTCTAAAGCCTTTTCTGCAACACACATATCGGCCAGTACCAGTGTGGCTTCTGGCCCGGCAGATCGACGATAGACCAAATCTTCACATTAAAACAAATCCTGGAAAAGACCAGCGAACTTCAAGTCGAGACTCACCGTCTTTTCATCGACTTCAAAGTCGCATATTATAGCACTCAACGCCGTCAGCTCTACATGGCGATGGCCGAATTCAAGATCTCGCCCAAACTGAGTCAGTTATGTCGCCTTACGATGGAAAATATGCGATGCAATGTGCAGTTCGGTAACAGTTCTTCTGAACGATTCCCAGAACTATTCTACGTATGGCAGGCGTCAACACGGAAGGCACTAACTTCAAAAAATCCGTCCAGCTGCTGGGATACGCAGACGATATCGGCTTTTACGGCAATTGAATAACAAGGGAAACGTGTCGGTCTTGAGTCTTGTTGTCAACAAACAAAGCAGCATTTGTCCACAGTCTAGGACAAAACGTCTCGGTTGAGAAGTTTACCTACCTCGGAGTAAAAGTCAACTCCACGAACGACACTTTAGTGGAGATCCGACGAAGACTAACCCAAGCAAACCGCTGCTACTTCGGTTTGGCGAAACAACTGGGTTCGATACTCCTACTGCCTGCCAGTTCTGCTCAATGGTGCTGGACGATAAGCAGGAAAACAGAGCAGATTTTGAATACGTTTGAGAGAAAAATTCTTCGTCGAATATTCGGTCCCTTATGCGAGGAGGGCGAACGGAGGAGATATAACCGCGAACTCTATGAGCTGTATCGAGATGTGGATGTAGTCCAAAAACCCAAAACACGTCGACTACATTGGTTCGGCCACATTGAGCGAATGGACAATAATGCTCCAGCTAAGAGGATCTTCGAATCTCAGCCCCCAGGCTCAAGACGACAAGGAAGACCGAACCTACGTTTTAAGCACCAAGCTATTGCGGATGTCAGAGCGCTTCGTCTGGAAAACTGGAAGCTCAAGATCGAAGAGGATGGAAGGCTGCTCTCTCTCAGGCAGGAACTCTCCACGGGTTGGGAGCACGTTAAGTAAGTAAAGTACATAAGTGAAACTGAAATGAGTTTACATTCCGTAGCAACACCCTTTTAGTTCCACAATGTCTGCCTCTTAAACAGGACTAAATGACGAGTACACAACTGTGAAATTATATTCCTGCAATAGTGTTCAACTATGTGGTCTAAAGATGACTCCCTGATGCTTGGAATGTAAGGTTTTACAAAAAAAAAAGATTTTGAAAAAATGTACCAATCAGGGAAGTTATGCGGATGCAAGTCTGAAGTCACTCACAGCTTTACAAAACTAAGTTCTGGAAGCTTACATTTTCACAGCCAAGCTCGCTACAAACTATTAAGAAGGACTTTCAATTGAAATCGTTCAACCGCCAATAGTGAGTAGTAAGCAACAATTTTATGAATCACAGAATGCAGCTACGAGTATCATCAGTGAAATCCGGTATCTTCCAAATGAAATAATATTTTCATTAAAGCCATAAAAAATACAAAATTATTGTGAGTGAAACAAATAAAATCAAAAATTCGAGAGACCACCCTGAGCTCTTTCAAAAAAGTACCGCACCATGAGGAAATCCCCCCACAAAACCAAATCATATGGGCTTCAGAAAATTCAACGCAGATGACCTTAAAACGCCCACAGTGCCAGTTTTCATTTCTCGCTCTCATCTTTATCACTTTATCATTTCATCTTGATTTTCCAAAGTTAACCACTGAATAGCATCGTAAATAAGCTCCGAGTTTCACCATTTTCAATAATCTCATGAAAAGGGTTCACGTTAATTTCATTTGATTCCATTTCGCACCACACACACACTCTCTGTACGCCAGACCCACACACATTCGATGGTGGTCGACCATCTTAAGATGACAAAAAGGAATAAAAAAAAAAAAGAAAAGAAAAGCCTACGAGTACTTCACACAAACATACTCAATCCGTAGGCCAGTATACCGATCTGGCCAAGATCTGGTTTCACGCTGTTTCCACTCATTTTCGATATAAAAATGGCTCTCTTCTCGTATTTTATTATTTATTTAATGCAAATCAACAGAGAATTAAATATTAAATAAAAATGAAAAAAGCCAGTTAATTAATTGCTTTGCAATTGAAGATTGCGAGCGAGTGAGTGAGTGACATTCGCAATCAGGGTTTTCATTACTGCTCCAACTGTTGCTGTGAAGGCGAATGGGTTTCTGACTGGTGCTGGCGCTCTGGTTGTGGAACCATAATACGGACACATCGAAGCTGGAATTACGTGAATGTTATTATTAGCGCAAGCAAATCACCACTTGATGGTGGCATTCTCTATTTAAACAAAAAATATCGATCGTTAAGCCATCTTATCAGTGACATATCGGGCAGGCTCAGAGAATGTGATAAAACGTCAATGTGAAATTGTGACAGGAGTATGTAATGTGACTTGAGAGGCGAGGGGACTCTACCGAGTGTAGGCGCGCATAAAATATTTTTGCTTCAAGTTCATAGAGGTCGTTAGCGGCTTGTTATGCGGTACAGAGTTGGTGGCGACTACTCACTAACAAGACATTGTAACATGTAATTACAGTGTAATGTAAATTGTTTATTCGTACTAATGGAAAGAGAAAAATTATTCACACATTTCGGTGGGTGGATAAATGGTCATTGAATTGTGAATTGAAATTAAATTTCCATTTAGACAAGTAATGGCGGAGAAAAAATATGGAATTAATAAGGAAAACGCGAGGAGAAATGTTGACTGCCTCAAGGTTGGCCAATGGGGCCCAGAGGTCTTTGTTGGAATTTGACTTTTGTTTGGTTTTTGTTTTTGAAGTATGGGCTTGTCTTTTGTTTCTTTTTCTTTTTTGTAACTGGCTAAATGGGCACCTAAGAGCTAAGTTGTGGTTGTGAGTCGAAATAGGAAATAATAGAAAAGACGGAAGTAGTAGTGAACAGATCAATGGCGCATTGGAAATGACATAAAATTGCTTCAGGGAGTCAACCATAGTTAAGGAGAATGGCATGGTCATATGCACCTATGACTGAGAGTCTTAGTACAGTGGTATGCTTTCTACTGATGGTTTTAATTCATATCCCTCCAAAAATGTTCCTTGAAAGAAAGTACATACATATACGGAGTTTGTGTTTAGGGCTTCGAAAGAAATTAAGACTCATTGGACGTGTCGCGTAAGGCTTCCAATCACCCTGAACGCTTTACCGATTAGGAATCTAAAGTTAAGAGTACACACATACATTGGATGGTTTCTTCGAAATATTTTGAACTTTAAGGCATTCCTTCGAGTAAAAATGAAATTCTTTGTTATGCTCATTTCAACCAGTGAGAATCAAAAAGAAGAAGGCGAAAAATTTGGAATTGACCACTTTTCAAGACCAGGTTATTCAGGTTCCAACAGTGTGATGCTCAACTGGAGTAGAATTGATTTAGCTATAGAGCTTATTCTGAATAAACAGCGTACATCGATCTAGAATAAACCACAGAAACGTCAATTCGACAAGTAAAAGAAAACCCAAGTAAAATATCCTAAAACTGACGAAGTGAGACTCCCCACAATAGGTAGATATAAAAAATTCCCTGCAAGAACTCTTTCGTAAAAAAATTATTTCAAAGATCTCTTGCTTCTACTGTCATTCGTCAGCGTGACATCCCATATAAAAACAAAAATCATTTCCATCAAACTACTTGTCAATGAACTCCCCATGCTTCTTCATCTGCTTGACAGTTTTGGAACATCGCGTGCACAATTTGAAGTAAAACAGATCATGCCATGTCATGTCACTCTAGCCTTGACAATCTTCGACGATATGTTTCAACATTTGTACAAGGGCAAAGTGGCATAGAATTCATCGTTACTGCATCAAAATGAACCAAATTGTCACAAAGATGCATATCACCGTGTCACTTGCCACAAACTGTCAAGTCACCGCTATACGAGTATCGTATCAATGTCATATCTGCCTGAAAAAGTGTACGCTGCATTGCAAATATACATATATTTTATTACTAGGTCAATGGATACCTTCGTGACGCGTGACTAAACTCTTAAGCCTTGTACGTCTCTCTGTCTTTTTCTCACTCTCTTATAGCTGTCACAAAAACCCAATCTATGTGGAATTTCAGTTCAAATAAATTCAATTTTTGGGGAATTTCCAGAGAGCCAAACAAATTCCATAATACCTAGCCCCCATTACCAATCACTCATCATCTCTCCCTCCATACAGCCGCTGGCTACATTCACCTCCACCATCGCCACCGCAATATCCATCATCTTTAACGTGCCACAGTCGGTCATATCTAGTCCCGCGTGCAAAATAATGAGAAAACAGGCAAAATGGAAAAAAGCTTAATCAATTGGCGCCACATTTCAACCGCCTTTACACCTCTGTTTCATGAACACAACTGTCGCAAGCATCTCACACTCATACAACTCCGAGAGTCAAGAGACTTATGGTACTCGATGGCGTATAGCAACTTGAATTCCACTGTCGTCGGTTGCATTGGAAAAATCAAATATAGACGAGGAAAATCTATCCAAGGCGACGGAGTGAGGTTAGAATTTTAAAAGAAGATGAAAAATTCTTTCGACCATATCAGCCGTTAATAATGCCGTCGTCGCTGTGTTGTCATCGTCGTGCCTGTCATATACTTCGCAAACTCGTCAAAACCGAACCGACAACAAGATCACAAAGAACCGAAAGAAAAGCCACCACACTATATAGTAGATGAAGAAAAATGACGTTTTTCACGACTGACATCGGTTTGGGTCATTGCTTCGTCCATGTCTGTCATTTTCATCTCTCCATCTCTGTCTGTGTTTGACTTTTATCTCATTATCAGCAATGAAATCCGCAACCGCTGATGAACTAAATTCTTTTGTCTGTCAATATTTGTCATTTCCTTCGAACTGTCAATAAGCGCTTGACAGAAGAGAGATAAATGTATGTCAAATGAATGTGCAGCATGTAAATAGAGAGTGCGACGAACGACGACGACGAGAAGCACAAAGAATTCAAGGAATGCGTATGTTTACATACTCCGACTGAGAGAGATTGTAATCAAATTTATGGCGAAGGTAAGCGAAGCGTTCCATTTGTTAAACTTTATCAATTACAGCGAATCACCTCGTTTCTCGCCCTTCCACGTCGACATCTGTCAAAGAGCTCGCTGACTGCTCCCGCGACGTGTTGGCGTCGTCACACCACCCACATGACAGAGATCCATTTTCTTGTTTTTCACTCATTAAACGCGGAACATGAAAGCGCGTCTGTGTCTCCAAAGGTATTTGCCGCCGATGCCGACAATTAAAAAGTACAATTTCGCGTGGCGTATTATAAATCTAAATAAAAATTAATTTCCATCCAAGTTTCTAAGTTATGTAAACGGGTGGAGAAAAAAAAAAAAAAAACAAAAAAAACCTCGATAGGTGACGTTTATTTTCTCGATTTACACTCTCACTTCAAACTCAAGGCCGAGTACAATTTTTTTCATGTTTCTTCTTTAATCATCACAAGTGGGGGCTTTGATAGATAAATAAGTTTTGCAATTTTGCTTTCAAGAGGAAAGTAAATATTTCGCTATGGCAACGCACGGAAATGTATAATTTGGAGCGCTTCTGTTGAAATCGCTCTTCTTGCCAGGTTGGATTGATTGAGAGTCCACTGGAGGGGTCGCTACTGAAATGGTAGCGAGAGGAAGTGCTTCATCGACGGCAAAAAAAAACAGACACACAGTCAAAATGGTCACTGATTGGAATAGATCGCATAGATTTTTTTTTAATGGGATCTCTGTTAGCGGGTTAGAAACATTTTAAGTGGAATTAGTGTAAAATATCGCCTCGAGATACTTCTGAGAGCTTCTTAACAGACTTTGAGATTACATAATACGAGTGCTGAGGATCAACGATCGAGTATACCAAGTAGTGGCCATATATGGTAACCTTGAGGGAGTGCACTCTTAAGCGATAATTTCATTCATAATAGAAATATGCTTTCAGTGGTTGTGTAGAACATTTGTTTAGATTTATTTATAGACAAACGAGTGCCAGGTGAATGAAGTAATTGTTACCATTTAGATTTAGGGGCCATCATGAATTGAGTCAAAACACAAAAGGAAGGAAGCTCTTGCAGATGCACATCAAAGTCTCCTAGAATTCTTTGACAAATTGATCATGTCGAACGAGCTACGGAATAAAGTCAAAAACGATTTTACGACGAAAACGACCATGGTCGTGTACCAGAAACGAGCCAAGATGATTATGCATAACTACTTTGATTAACGTATGACGAATAAACCTTTTTCAGCGGATTGTCTGCCAATTCAAAGGCGCTGAAAGCACATGCATAGACCGATCATGATCAGTTCACCTAGAGAAAGAAAAAAAATCTCATTTCAGGAACTCAAGGCTATTAACCTCCAAATAGCACCCAATGGCACTGTTACATTGTTGAGCTAAGTGAACTATTTTTTTTTTGATCATCGATTAGAAAGGAAAGAAGTTGCATCTCCCTGGAAAACTGCTACACTTCATTCAGTCAGTCAAAGAGGTCACTTAGATGCCTTCAGGTTACGATCTATTTTTGGTCTCTTTTCACAGAAATAAGTTCATGTGAACTATTCAACTAATGGATGCCAAAATAGATGCCCCAAATCAAACAAATGATTCCGAAATACTTTCATAAATCATTAAATAAATTTAAATATATTCTAATGGTACTAATTCCCATAGTCTGCCTCGAATCGCATTCAAAATTCAAATGGAACGGAAACCGAAAAAAAGACAAAAAAAATTCACAAAAACCAATTCGTTAGTCGTGTCGTTTTATACTCCTTTTTCATCTGATTTAAATGTCAATGTTCGCTGGGATACTGTTTCCGGCACTTTATACTCGTACTTCCCTTCAACTTTCAATCGACCATAGACGCATGTTAATTTCGAATAATGACATTTCGATTGATTTCCGAAGAACAAAACTGACCCACTTCGCGTGAATGAACACCATTCCACTCGCTGCAGTCTGTATCTGACGGCTATGCGCACGTGTTCCGTTAAAGAGTTTACTATCCAATTTTCATTTCTATATCAAAAAGTAATGACACGTAAAAAAGTTCGATAAGCACGCAATGCACATCCCCCTCGCATGTAGCAGCAAGTCACCCTAATTCGACTAGTATGACCGTCAAAGAAACACACACCGAATGTGGCACAATTCAATAGATACTCTCTTCGATTTTCGTTCGATTGTAATTGCGTACTATGCACTCACTTTTCTATGATAGATGAAAGGGGGACAATTTGTTTGCGTGCTCTATGTCTTTGCGTCCTCATTCTCAGCGTTCAATTAGAAATATTTATACTTGACAAGAGTGTTGCTGCAAAAATCTTGTCAAAATTATTGTGAAGAATCGACGGTTTCTCTTACCACCAATAAAATGTGGGTCAAAAGAAAACAATTCCAATTGTCACTTCATAGATCGATTAATCGATTTTCCCATACGGCCTTTCTATGTTGCACAGAGCAAAGACCTCTTCGGCTAATTTGTCGCGCAGCTGAACGACGACGACAATCCTCCACTCAGGGTTTAGAGAGTTTTAAAACCACATATACACACTATGTGCGAGCATATGCAATTCGATACAAGATCCAGATACACACATCTCAGCGTATCAACTAGTGCGCGCACTCATTTGAAACGACCTTTGAAAATATTCGTCTTCTCCATGACGACAACGACGATGATGGTAGTGGCGAAAGGCAGGCGTAGGATCTCTCTCTGTGCAACATTCAATCTCTAACCGCAATTTGTTGTTGAGTATCTAAAAGGCCTAAAATAGGCATCTATCTACGGGTCTTCTCTGTGATGCCATGATGTATAATGCCGGCCTGAAAGTACGTATACAACGTGCATTCCAGTCTATAACACCAGTGGAGGGGGACTTAGGGAATGGGGTCTCTGGCTTTGATGAAAACGAGCACGACAAAGTGAATACGACGCGACTCTCCCCATCATCATCATCGATCTCTTCGTCTTCTTTGTCGTTGATGGTTACAGCGGCTGCTCTGTAACATGGCTTCCCTCTCTATGACGATGATGTGAAATCGGAATGTTATCGGTTGGCGATAAAAATAATGACTTTCTTATGAGCCTTGGGAATGGGGTATGTAAGGCATGTCTGATTGCGTTCGAGGGGGAAAAAATCCTCTATTGCGTGTGCAGACTTTAGGTGAAGATATAAATATTTTATTATTAAAAGCTCTACAAAATAGATTACTTGATTAAATGAGCAATGAAACAATAACGCTTCTATTTTGGAAAATGTTTCGCACATTGTCAGTGGAATTTTTGATCGTAAAAAATAGCGATTGGTACCAGGTATGTACCTGCGAGAAAACTGTTTCCATGCCCATATGTTTATAAAATCTATACAAGTGGTAATAACCTTACGAATGTTTGTTAAAATATTATAGAAAAACGACTGGCAACTGACAGAATAACATAGCTACAATTTACACGTACAATGAACTTAGACGTGAGTAAAAATGTGAGCCGATTCGTCAGAAAGTTTTTATTCCAAAACTAAACGATGAACAAAAGTAATTTTTTTAAGCCAAGATTTGAATCTAGATCGATGAATTTAATCACATATGCGTTTCGTTATTATAATGGTTTTATATCCAACACACGAAACGGATTTGTTGCTGAAAATTGAGCTTCAAACTCGAAAATAGTTTCACAAATATTATGACTGTGAACGCACCTATTCACAATGAAAGCCTGAACGCATTCACGTAATATCATTACTGTTTGACTGTTCAAGTTAAGGTGCACACAAAGTTTTGACACTCAATAAAGACTTAATGGGGAAAGTAGAAACCTTCGACATTCTCAAAGCAAACAATCTTCTTCGGAAAAAAGAACATTTCGCGTCGCTGAGTTTTTGTCTTACTGGAATGAATGGCACTAACCAACATGACCAATTTTAAGAACTTTGATCATAGTTACATAGTTGATGTCAGTAGATGGACACGATGAACAAGTTAAAATAAAATCCAATCTTCACAAGCTATTTAAGGCTAAATAAACAGTTTACTACAAGGAAGAGTCAGTGTATAGTATACAGACTTCACAGTCTTGGTCAAAACAAGGAGGATGGCCAATGAAAAATATACAGAAGAAAACAACCAACCACGAAAAGGAAGACAGACCAGAAAATGACTGCGACCATCTATGTATATGGAATAGGGACTTATCTGGCCTATAAATGTGTTCGAACAGACGAGATTTTTCCTACGAAAAAACGGAATAATAAGAATCACTAGAGCATGTCGACAATAGGATGTGTAAGGATTTGCAGAGGGGAGCATTAAACGAGATACCTGCTCTTCCAAAATTGCTTAGACATATCAGGCTAATATTATCCATATCATGTGACGTAATTTCGGACTGCGCGATTCCAAAGCTGATATTTGAGATTCACAGCATGAAGACTGCCAAAACACTGGAAGATAGAAGACTGCCAAGTTTAGTACAAAGCTAGGCTGTCCTTAAGCAGTAGAAATTGCCGGCAGTTGAAATTGACTACAAATGCGATGTCCAATATATTTGAGACACCATCTGGTCTGAAATTTAAAAAAGCTGGTGGACTTCCATAGTAAATTAAGGATATTAGCTGCGTTTCTGCAGTAACACAAACATCGAATTGCCTTAAAAACCTCAAGACAACAAGCGATTAGGTTCATGCTGCCAAAAGTAGAAAGAAACGCAACAGCAAAAGAACACGTTAGAAGAGAAGTACAAGACCTTTCTACTCGCGACCACTTTTGTAATGGAAGGTTTAAAGCCATTTCGGAAAAACTAAGAGAGAAGCTTTCCCATAACATATGACCACTCTCCGACGTTTGTCAGATATTTGTGAGGTGGAACCGTGACGCGCAGGAGTCCAACGCACCAACCACTGCGCCACGAGACCCAGTTCTCAGATTGCTACGGGAAAAACCATCCTCTTAAGTCAACACAGAATGTTGAATAGAAGCACATACGAAAACCCCAAATGGGGTTCATTCAGAGATCACTCACTGTTCATAGACTGGATTTTGGCTTCCTTCGTGATGTTTGTATCAGTCTCAACCGCATACCTTCTCGCTGCGTATTGTAAACTGTGTCTTCTAATTTCAGGACATACAACCCTCTGCAAGTTGTTAACATTTACTCTGCACATAATTTTTTTGCCGAATAATAATTATTTTGTTTGCCTATTCTAGCTTATTTACATCTTCGCAATCTTCTTTTGCCATCATCTTGTAAAAGTCATAATGTCACTCAGTTAGGTTTCTGTCGGAACTCTTACGTACATTCCAACAGCCCTCAAGGTTTCTTTTTAAAATCCTTATCATGCGCAGCCTTACGTGTGGTTTAAATTTCAAAGCATGCACAATTCCAAAGAACTTCTATATATGCTCGCTTATCTTAATCTCTACAGAACCAATCTATTCAGATAACCAGAAATCTGTATCCACGAAAAGTTGCGATCACTGCAGTAGTCTTTGGTTTTTAGCTTTATTCCAGAGAATTCCATTTTCCACACGTCAACCCCATACATCATTATATTCAGTAATTAAGCACTCAATGTCATCTATCGTTGCGGTCTGTCGCATTTTTCTTTCCCTGTAATCGTATCTGAACTGAAAAAAAAATAAGAAAAAAAAAATAGAAAGATCTACATTTAGTGTGTGGCTCGTTTGTCTTCTTCTAATTTTCCATACCCCCCCCCAAACGTCAATGAAAGAAAATCCGGAATGTGACGATCATCTATTACAAAGTATTATGGATAATGATGGTTATAGGAATGGAAATGGAAGATACTCGTATGTGAACGCACGCTCTAGCGGTAATCTTATTGTTCACTGATAGATTGATCTTTTAACCTTGGCAGTTCAATATTTTTCTTTTCTTTTTATTTTGTATGCATTTTTTCTTTTTTTCTCTCTCTCTCTCTCTCTCTCTCTGTTTTGTTATTGATATTTCCAATGTGTATTTATTTTTTCCATTTTACTATTCCGCGAGAAGATGACTTGAGAAACGCACAGTAGATCACATGAAAACCTCCAGAAGGAGGGATGATAAAGTGAGGCGAGGGGAAACGGAAAAGGGTCTCGTTCTATTTATTGGGAAAATTTGCCGTTAGAATTATTTTACTTGAAACATTTCAAAGTCTGGAGTTATGTACATTCAATGTCATTGGGTTATTGAACTATTTATAGATACTTTTATGGGGTCTAATGATGGGCTCTCTAAGGCCAAGAATAGTACAAACAAAAACGTTACATGTGTTGTTGTTGAGATGACCATTTGGAATTTGTGTTTTTTTTTTCTTTTTGTTTTCTGTTTTCTACCATTTTTGGAAATTGAATTTTCGAGAGTGATGTAATGTTTGGTGCGTTGTTGCTAACAATGTATTCTGTTTGTTTACTATTGTCTTGGACATTGTACTTGATGGTTGGTGTAACATGTAAGTCGTACATTGAGGTTTTGACACAAATGATATTGTTTTAAGTGTAAGCAGATTCTCAACTTTAAGAGAGGTGCCTCAGATGTTTGTAAGTAGTTTTCCCAACAAATTCTCACACTCATATGTATAAACACGGTCCGATATGTGAAAAGATTGCTATTCGATGAAAGGCTGTGGTATGTGCGTTTGATTGTTCCCAGACTTTAAGGAACTGTGTAGTGTTTTAATTGATTAACAAAAACTGACGCTTGCGGATAACTGAAGGGGTAAAATGCAATGGCCTGCCTGAATATCTACTGTCCATCGCAATAGGAATAGAATAACTGCATAGACCTTGTACTCTGATGGTACAACTACATCAATGTGGACAACACATTTACATTGACTATGTTCATCACTCCGTTTTGACAGCGTTTGTCACCCCACCTTGTCTATGCAGACACGCAATGAAGTTCACACCAACAGCTGGACTTGTGAGCAACGTACTTTACCTAGCCAATTTAACCTAGATGATAACCGAGCTCTGGGCGACTTGTTCGAGTTCCAAATAAATATCTAAGGAACGAAGTAACTACAAACAGCTGTTAGATTGCAGAATTATAATCTAAACTTGCAACGAGTTTCTTCTTTTAGTCTAATGGTATGTAGTATACCAAAAAACGCGCTACAAAGTTTAGTTTGCTAAATTTTTATTCAAGACTAAGAATCTTTAGCTACTCAATAACAAAGCCACAATCGACAAGAACGCCTTCAAAAGGACAGAAACTATTTACCCGTCCTTATAGGAGTAGTAATGTCTTAGGCGTACGAAAATCGCAGCTTTATTAAAAGATCAGGATGAATTTAAGCCCAAATGGTTTTTAGTTTGCCCTGAGTAACTATTTCCTTTCGTAGGCCGCATAACCTTATAATTCCTGGTAGTTTATATTTCTCTAAAAAGGGCTTAGTATCGTTGCCTGCTCAAACATTGGACCTTGATATTCTGCTTTCTTTTCTTTTAAATATGTACGTACTTCTTTTTCCTCATGACTTTGTATACCGAGTTTTTGGGTGCATTCAACAAGCTAAATTCTACGTCGAACTAAGGATTCCTTCTTTGAGGCGGTTGGCATGATAACAATTCAGTTCTTGTTCTTGGTGTAACTCCAAATCTCTACATTGGTCAGAGAGGATCAGTGCCAGACCAGACTCGATTTCCGTCAGGCTAATTTCGCTCATATTTTGTGAAAAAAATTTTTCCTCTTGTCAGACGTCATTTCGAGTAGCATACACATACCTATAATATCTTGAATCCCTCAGTGTCATAAATTATAAGAACCATTTAACTTTAAAAAAAAACTCCGTTATCCTTCAATCCAAGTCCACCTATTAAGCTTCGCTACAAGACTTCGCCCGCATTAAATTACGTTAAATAAAACTTTCGACACTTTCGAGTTATATGCAGACGGATGGAATAAGGACTTTCGTCGGGCGCCAGTAGTTATGGATGTTTTCGAATATAATCTTAATTTACCACATTTAAGAGCATCCCAAAAATTCTTTTACATACCTGAAAATAGAAAAAAAAAGAAATATTAGTCAATAATTGGAATAAATTGGTAATTTTTCTTTAAAAGGTATTTCTAAAAATATTTTCGAAAATAGTTGCATTTACAACATTTTATTGCTTCTAATTAATTTCTTGGAAATGTTTTTCTAAGAATTTTGTCAATTCGTGACGGAATTTCCAACGCCTAACCCATTCATCTACTAATCTCCTCACAACAAATGGCTCCATAGAT
Source organism: Blera fallax (assembly GCA_946965025.1). Lineage (NCBI taxonomy): Eukaryota > Metazoa > Arthropoda > Insecta > Diptera > Syrphidae > Blera > Blera fallax. Next base: position 70,557,897 of record OX337248.1, read on the forward strand.
TTCGAAGTCATGTTAATTCCTCTCGTCTAAGAATAACAACCAAACTCTACGCACACAGCAAAGTCCAAACAAAATTCTTTGTTCCAATTTTAGAATACAAATTGACAACAAATAATTTTCTGACATTTTGACAAAATGACGTTGCCGCCACTAGAGCATAAAGCCTATAGGAAAACCGAGAATCAAAAACCCAATGCCACTCCTCTTTCAACCGAGACCATACATTCTATGTCCATCACCCTTGTACGCTTCGCCCATAGCATACAAACCCATTCGATGCTACTCTCTACTTAGTTAGGAAGTTCACAATCCGCGCGCACATACGCACATAATCAATTTTAATTAATTCAGAGGAAATGATCACAGGAAACCGCCATCACCATTGAGGTTCGCTGAATGGCTGAATGGTCGCCCTGCTGTTTTAATTAGGCACCCCGACGCACTGCCGCCATTTATCACTATTACTACCATCACCACCACCCACCATGGTGACCATGAATCCCAAATAAATTGCAAATTAAAGAAAAAACACAACATTTTTTAAATTAATTGAAAATTTGCAAACTGATAAATATTTTATTTATGCTAACAAAAATTTAACTTTTTTCAAGTTCAAGTGTTGTTTTTGTTTCTGCAGCGCGTAACTTTTTTCAGACGACGACACGACACTGGGGCTCTGACTCTGAAGTGTGATTGCCCTGAAGGGGTTCCTCCATCTCATCCGCATCAAGAGGAGTGTATGTGAGATGAGAGTGTGACACGCAAAATGGAATAAAATTACTTAACGCTTCAAGCGCTCTTCTTTTTATGGATTTTTATTATTATTATTTTTTTTTTTTTTTTTAACAACTTGTTGTATAAACAAATCCGCAACAAGTTTGCTGTGAAATATTTGCACTCACGCACGCTTTCACTTGATCTTGACCGAGTGACAAATATATTTATCAGCAAAAAAACAGAAAAATCCCTACTCCCGTCATAAATAATAAAATGACACAAAAGATACAATTTGTTTACTTAAAATATAGTGTAACAGGGGACGAAAAGACAAAAATGCGGCCGTTTATGATCTTGACTAACCTTGAAGGGTACTGACTCTTTAAGATGACGTGACTGTGACTCTGAGACTTAAAAATTCACAATAGCCAAGTGGAATTTCGAAAGATGCACAACAAAGTGCCGGGTCCAATCAATCAAACAAAAAAAAAAAAACACGTAATTTTCCGTGGCAGTTGACAAATGTCAAATATCTTGGACTTGCTGGTTTCGTAGTTTTGTTTTCAAGGTGCATTTGACAATGAACTAGGTTTTGTATTCGTTTACACAGATACGGATATTTTGTTAGAGGTTACTGTCGGCAGATTAAAGGCCGTGTGAATAATGAGATAAAAGAGAAGTACCTCAAGGCTCCGCTATAGGGTCTAACCTTTATGTTTTCCTTTGATTTTGAATTTGGAAAGAGAAAACAAGAACGACCGCGGGGGATAGTAAGCTATTTGAGTTTAAAATTAAGCCATTCAGTATGACTTACCAAAAACTCGAGGTGAACATGGTGTAGGAGGTAACACCATTTAAGAATTGTTCATATATACTTAGACTCGGTCAATGACAACTCTGGGAAAATTAAATAGGGGATCAGTCTTGCCAATATCGGTTTATTTGGACCAAAACGGATTTAGAGCAACACAACCCTACAGAAAAAATTAAGGCGACGCTACATTCATCCGAGTGTCGTTGAAGGCAGAAGCGCGGACTTACACAAGGGTCAATTGAAAGCTTGTAGTCTTGCAGAGAAAAATGCACCGCTTATGATATCGATACGGCTAAAGCTGGTGGATCATGCGAACCTAATGAACAGGTCACAGTCTTCAATTCCATTCTACGCCTCTAAAAAGGCGTAAGATGCTGCTAATTTAAGTATAACAGTTCTTACCTTTGGAAATAAACTATCGTTCTGAAGCATGGTCCATTTTTTTCCTTTTCCACCGCTCAACTTGAGGTAATCCTCATCTACCTACCATCTGTTGTTATCGCTAATCCATTGAGCACCTTGTGGGTTTTTCCTTCTTCTTCTCCACATTTTAGATTTTCTACAGGTATTTGAACTCCCCCTCCTACGTGGCAACGCCGTACTCCTTCTCCTACTCGTACTCGTACTCAAATACGTCTTAAGCGATTCTCCTAGCGTTTCTCTTGCTATTTAGGGAATTTTTCTGCGATATGTTGTAGATAATAAACATCGCACTCCTTCCAAACAGATTTAAAAGAAATTTATTTTCTCGTTTAGTGTATTGATTTATAACATTTTCCAACCACTTTTCCTCGTTATACTAGAGCTCAGCAATAAACAAAATTTCATCTCATGCAGCGAGTATCACAACGTAGGTACCTATGTAGGTTTTACCCATTCTTTGTCTTGGACTCACTTCAAATACAACATCCGCAAGCCAATTAATAAATGCATGTCCATTAATTAAATTTGGCAAAACCCAAGTACTGGTCCGAGAGTTTTATTAATTATTTTGTTTCAAAATAATGTCAACTGATTGACATCTCTGACAATAACAACATTTTAGTACAATTAGCAGTTCGTTATACCAAATGTCAAACAAAAACGCAGATTGACTAAAGCCACTTATTATGTCCAACATCCTTTCACAAACGATAAACGCAACAAAAATAACAAATAAAACAAAAGATTTATTTAAAAAAAAAATTCATTCACAGATATTAAGACCCAATTTACAATTTATGTCTACTCCTACCTACTACTACCAACAAGACGACGACGCTGATCTCCGGTCTCCTTCTCCTTCTTCGCACAATTAATATGCACAAAATTGTTTTGTATCTAGATATAAATGAATCGTGACAAGAAAACAAAAACCTAACCGCCCAGTGATTACTCATAGACCGGAATTTTATCTGCGTTGCTTTTTTTCTCTCTTAATTTTTAAGTTCATTTTGTTTTTATGTGTCAAACACACACTGATAGCGCTTTTGAAAAACGGTCAAAAAAAAACACACAACAAAATAAGTTAATCATTTACCGATTTTATTTGCTCTTTGTGCGACATTTATTCTGCGAAATTATTACAAATCGAATGATAGCAAGACAGATAAATAAGTTATCATACCAGCATACCACATACAATTCTGATCAATATTGGTTGGTTGATGTATTGATGCGTTTATTTACCTATGAAATTTGCATCTTTCAACATTTCGCTTTTAAAATACAGAATTTATTGCGAAATGCGAATTAAAAATTCACCACACGTACATACATATGTGCTCTCTCTGCCTCTCTCTCTATCCAACAAGTTTTCATCCAAATTGCGTCACTTAATTCCAAAAATTCCACCACAGCTTAGAATAAAATGTGGTAAGAAATAGACTAGTTTAAAAATAAAATAAAATGTTTCCCTTCATAGGAAAAATGGGCTACGAGAATTTCCCAAACCGGATGAACATACGCAAAAAAAAAACACGCTTAAACGAAAATACAAACGTTTAAAGCCGAACTTATTTGCCTGAGAAAAGACCCGAAGGAGAAATGACAAAAGAACAAGAAAGCGTTCATTGTACCTAACTGTGGATCAGGAATTATATATTTGTTTGGATGTGTCGTTTTTTTGGTTTTCTTTGCAATTCTTCAACAGTTCTGAGCAGGTTCGTTGGCAGAAATAACAACATACCGTTGTTGTAAGCCGCTTTTGAGTTAATATGTAATCTTCGTTTGACAGAAGAAGAAACTCACTTGACACAAACTTAATTTAATACATCTCTTCGGAGGAATAACATCGTCATGAGTCAGCAAGAAATGCGAAAAAGTCGCTGATCGAATATACATACATATATGTACATTTCTTTTCTCACCACGTGTTGTATTTAAATCAACTTTGAAGTGTATTTTAATTTTTTTGATAAAAAAATACTTTGCACTTTGACAGATTGATTTATTGCAACCGATAGAAACGTTTGACAAGGTTGTATAAAACTTTTTAAGATATTTACGAGGGTTTTGTGATAAATTTATAAATAATCACGAGATGGCACCATTGACGTGCTTTAGGATTTAAATTATTTTGAAGTTTTTGTGAACATTGAATTTTTAATCTTTTCTAGAGGTTGACATATGTAGCAGAAGACTGGAATTCGATCATGTGGTTGAAAAATCACGTGAAATATGTGATTTGGTAAAAGAAAGGCCTTTGGCATCCTCTTAAGACATAAAAATACAAAAGTTCTTAGCTTGACTGAATTTAGAGTTTTATAAATCAAACAATACCATGCAGAACAACCATACGTATGTACACGTAAGCATGGCTGTTGGTTTTGTAAGCACCTTATGTTTTCCGATTTCGAATCAAATTTCCATTGATGATGTGTTATTTTACAGGAATCAACTTAGGCAAAGAAGCGAATAAACACAAATGATTATAGAAATTGTCTATCTTAAGAAGTATCTGAGCATATTCCTTCCTTCGTACAATTCATGTCGAAAATTATAGGTCTAAATCGACTCACTTGCGGCATGTCATTCTAAGGGACCATTTTTAAAAGAGTAAGAGCAAAGCATAAAAAAATGCTTTTGAAAGAATGATAGTATAGTATATCTCTGCTGTTTGTTTGTACAAAACAAATGGACCAAAGGTCCCGAATGTTTTTCTAAAGAAATTATAAACATTCTTAAATAGAGTCACCGACCGAATTGAATAATTCCTAACTCCTCCACGTGAAACAAGTCCACTCCAATTTCACTTCTGCTCTTCATCCAAACTGTAGGTATGTACTGAGTTTGAGTTTCACTGCATTTGTTTCATTTCCAGATTTTTTTCTTTGCTTTCCAAACACCCATTCCATTACTCCTCCGCCATTTAAGAGACTCGGAAACCATTCCGACGGAATGGAAAATCTGTCTGCAACTGACAACGCTAATGACAATTAACGCGTTCAAATTGCTCTACAAGAATTTGTCTATTAAACAATTTCAAAAGAAACAGAACAAGGAGGATTTCTAGAATTTCTCTATAGCATGACTCTACGACTACATCACGATGTCGGCTGGTGTTGGATTCGTTGCTGCCACCATCAACATTATCTACTCCATTGTTTTCTCAGTAAAGCTGCCTATGTATGTATGTGCGCCCGGTGGTACTGCATTTTCATAGGAAGCAAGCAGAAAAAAAAAATAATAATAATAATAGCATATAAACTGTGTGCACCCGTCCTCTATGAAACCTTCCGCGCACTCCACCCGTTGTTCTTCTCCAAAAACGGAAGCATTAACATTCCTCGATTCATACCAAGCTGAACCCAAGCAGGCGACTTCCAAGATTCTCTGCTGGTGCTGCTGCTGCAAAAAAAAAAAAAACACCTCACACCAGATGATTGCAGCATGCGGATGCGGAGCTGTAGATAGAAAAACAATAACAGAATGCCAACATAAAGAGAAAGAACGTAAAAAAAAAAACTTTTCGTTACATAAACAAATCATAAAAATTCCTTCCGAAAAGGGAAATGAGCGTTTTGTTTTGTGTTTTTGCAACGCTGATGTGCGCTTGTTTTTATTTTCCTTTTGTCTGTACTAGGTCCTGGTTTTATCCGTACCTAATTAGTCCTGCTGGGAAATTTCCTAATTTAGTTTGGATGGAGTAGGATTAAATATGTTTTTTGATTAATTCGATTAATCCGATTCTATTCAAGTGAACCACACACGCGTATAATTTCCATGATCACCCTACTTCCCATCTTGTCCACAAGTTGCTTTAATGTCATTAGGGAAGGGTGTCCTGTTCCACGAAGGGGATATTCTCATTCAAGCTGTTCACATATGCTGATAAAAGTTTTCCTTTTCCTTTTTTTATTTATTTATTTATTTCCTTTCTCCTTTTTTTGATGAGGTTTATCGGAAAATGTGCGTATATGTAGCCTCAATGTTTCCTTTGTTGGGTAGAAGAAAAAATCCTTTACAAAGATTTGTAATGAAATTTATTTTTATATCAATACGTCGACTTATGTAGGCGGGTGCGCCTTTGTCCAAAGGAGGGTTGGTTGGAAGAACTTTTCTTGTTATCAAGGAAGTGGTATTAAAATGCTTGAGAGGTTCTTTTCTTTACCGAAATTTATTGGAAATGGTGATGTCCTTTTTTTATCATTTTGTATTCACGTAGGAGTACCATGCTCCCAAAGTTGTATGGGTATTGTTTGGTTATTTATATAGAAAAGAGGGGTCCTTGAGCGGGACTAACATCGATAAGTCGCATCGTTAGAGGTCGAAAAGTCATTTGTGTAGCCTCACAAACTAACTTCAGATTTCAGAGTCCCACCCTCAGTCGTGACAATATTATCTCCTCCCATCATTGTGTTAAGTCATAGCCTTCAAGAATCGGACGAGCATTATTGCCCCAAAAGTACCAACTGAATCCAAGGGGTTCTCCTGTGCTGAATTCAAATTTGCATCTGTCAGCATTGAAATCTCCATTCAACTGAATCTTCGGTTTATCAAGTCATTTTTGTGGCCTCCGTATAGAAACTAGGATCAGTTCAAATAATTTTCGAAAAACAGCTGATCTCTATAATCCAATACAAACAGATAACACGCTCCCCAGTCTTTTGACAGTCTCCCCAATTGTAATAAATTTGCCGACTGTTGTAGAAATTTGACCACAGACTATCCTATTCGAATTTCAAAACCTCTTTCGAAATGAAATATGTACGTACTAATAAAAACCAATCACGGATTAGGAAAAAAAATGGCAGAAGTACCTACTTACACCTGCTGTCATATTTCATATATTTTCGAACTCGAATGTAAATAAAATGAATTTCGCCCACAAATGCTTTGTGACATTAAGCTCATAACACAATGCTGAGATAATAATCTCTTTAGAATGTTTGCAGACATTTTGTATTTCACGAAGCAAAGCAAACGCAACAAACATTCAATTAAATAGAATTACTATACGTTATACGAGTATGTATTATTATTTCCGCATTTGTAAGCAAACGCAAAACGCGTTTCATTGTTCAATTATCTAGCAATAAAGTGAAAAAATATAAATTAAATATACAACAAAAGGTGCAATACTCAGCCCGTCCAGGCGGCGTCGGTCTTCAAGTCTTGAGCTTTTCATCACTCTCCCACCCTCGCCAAAGGCAATCGGTTCCGTAATCGAAAACAGTGTCACGTAGCAATTTATTGCTTGAGCATGTAATTTCATGAGCACTTGAGAGTATTTATTTCGTTTTAAAATAAAAGAAAATATTAAATAAAACAATTTAATTATCTCCATGGTGTGGGTCATATGTTACATCGAATGTATTGATTTTTCCTTTGGTTTGTTCGTCTTCTCGTGAGGATTTATTTTTCTTACACATTGTGTTTGGTTGCAACGCTTATGTACACATGGAAAACACAAAAACAACAAAACCAACCACCTACCCGGATTGAGATATCGCATATGTTCGTGATGATGTGTCCTGGACCTGGACCTGGATCTGGTCGATAGTCATCAACAAGCGACGTCTTTATGATACGTTCTTCTCTTGTTGTTTTGCAATTTCAGTTCCCAGGCGAATGCAAAATTGCTGTTGATCTTTCGATCTCATCCCATCCGCCACACGGTGTATATGTACATAGTGTAAGCAGTTTTTATTACGACGAGGGCTGAAAGTTCAAATTCGATGTCAAGGCGAAATTTTTTTCGACGGAACGCGGCTAAGCGGCCTATACAACGTATGCATATTTGTTTGTCTCCACGCTGGTCATAAAAGTAATTAGCAGTAATGGGGTTTTTATTGCCTTTTTCGGGGGTGTACTATGCGAGCGAGTGCACTGTACGAAAAAGAGAAGGTTGCATTCGGACCAAACAACTTAATTCCCCGGTGCGTAACGACTGTCTGACACTTGATGACATATGTATGACATTGACTTTGACATTTGCGAGTGAATGACTTGCGAAGGTCTTCCCCAAGACTTTAAAAAATAAATGTGACAAAAAATATGTTTTTAACAACAGGAACAAACTGAACGAACATTTTCACCAACTGCTATCCAGCAGTGTCCTTTTAACCCCCAAGAAAGAATAGCGCAACAAAGTACGTCCACTTATGCCCAAACGGTCTAATAGAAGTCTAATATCAACAAATGAGAAGTGAGATGAAAATAGTATTTTAAAGCATTAGTCCGAATGATTATACGTACACATGCCTTGCCTTAAATTTACTAAACAAGAAGTCAGTAGACACTTTTATCAACATCAGAGATGGAAGGCTACAAGCTCAAGACTCCGCTTAGAATTTCTATCGAAACTCCTTCAAATTCAATGTCGAGTACATATTCCACCCTGAAGCAGCTACAACTGCAGTCAACTGTCAAGTTATTTTACTGCATCTTTAATAATTAGAACTTTGTCATAACAATGACAGCGGCCTTTCAAACCTCAAAAACATATTAATCAATCATAATAACAGTTACACATGCAAAACACTTACTAATCACATTCCTTGAGTAATTTTCCATTTGTCACCGTAACAGGCGAGATACATTCCGTATTCTAAAATTCTCCATCTGCCATTAGATAATAGCTCTCCGTCAGAATGACCTCGTTATGGTTATCACAAATTTTCATTATTTCACCGTTTTGTTTACATTTGCTCGAATCCCTCCATTCCCCCCTCAACTCATTTGGCACTTGCTATTAATTAATTAAACTGACGCAATTTTCTTCTCTCGCGCAAAATGATTTAACGGCAGATACACAATACAATTTGTATCATTTCATTCCACTTTGTTTAAACTTGAAAACAGCCCGAGAACGTGGAATGTGGAAGTCAATCGACGACGACGGAATTGTGCCTTTCATCGTGCGTCACTACTCGTATAGTAGAACAGCAAATTCATAACAAAACCATTTTGATGTGTTCCTTTTCTTTTTCTCTGTTTTGAGTTCGCAATTATATCTAGAGAGAATTAATTGGAAATCAATAAGTGACCTTTCTCTGTGAACGGATGTGGAATTTTGTTGTTCTCCGCAATTAATAGCGATCTGTCAAAAGCAAAACTCTTTGAGGTCAAATTTGGTATTAAATGTCAAAATAACAACAAAACTTCAACTGTAAGAGCCTTTAATTGAGATTGTGTTTCGGTTTTCATTTTTTTTTTATTGTCCGTCTCGTGTGTTCGTCTGTGTCATGCAAAGGAAGGTTTCTATTCATTTTTTTTTTTTTCCTTTGGCGGATGCTATCGTAAATAATGCTTTTGTGCACTTTGAATGATGGATATGTGAAAAGAGCTGAATGATGCCCATGGGCTCTGGCGGCAGAAGCTAAATATTGCCGCCAACACTAACATGATGATGACGGCTGCTGTGCACTGACAGAAGTTGTCAATTTTGCTTTACAAAAATGAAAAGGAGCATGAAATAGAGAAATGGTTGAAAGATCTAAACAGAGATGGGAGAAAAAAGGAATGAGGTTTAAACGGTTTTTTGCCAAGGGATTGTGTTCGAAAGGAATAATTTATGATGCACTCGAGCGTGTTTTGACACAGGATTTTAACACCTTTTCCATTTACAAAAGGCGAATAACACTGAGCTCCTTTGCGTACCCTTGAAAAATTCTCTATTCTTTAAGGCCAGTGACAAGCGATACCAGAATGTGATTCAATGAACTTGACATTTGGCCTTGGATACAAATTGCAATGACTGTCAGTAATCTATGTTGTTTAGAAAAAAAAGAGAAAAAATAAACATCGCCATTAATTTTCTTGTCTGATTCATTGTTCATTTGTAATAATTGCTTAGATTCTAATGCATTTTCTGGAGCTTTCTTGTTGACAATTAATAATAGAATGGGTGCGTACGTCGACGTACGTAACTGTGCGAACACAAGGAACTTGTATTGTACGACCATAATAGTTTCTTGCTTAGATTCGTCAAGTTTTCGTTCACTTTTCCTCCAGCGAACCCATTCGCTCTTTCGTACGAAAGTTCTTTAAGCAGCACTGATGAAGGAAAGCCACTGAATAGAACAGTCATCGTCGTCTTACCTAAAAATGTTGGACTACGCTGACAATATCTGCCTGCTTTCAATCAGGATAATTAACTATTTCGGCTATTATGTGCAACAGTCAACAGTTTGGAAGCAAATAAAGTGGAGTTGACCAAATCCACAACACAGATAAAATCGTTGAGCTCCTTAAAATTCTGCCGCTCAACTTAATTTTGCAGGAAAGTGGAAAATTGTATTCAGGAAGGATTGTATTAAAGGACAGCAAAAATCAGCGATCGGCATGCAGCCTAACATGTAGAACAGCGACGTTTTCAGTACAAAAACCAAACTTAATCTGTTTGCCCCAATATTGAGTCTTGACTTTTGTAGAGGTGTAGTTTTGAAGTTGGAAGGTGACTGCCTAAGCAAACCGCAACCTATAGTCTTGCGTAGGTACATGTATACGAACTACCTGAAGGATTTTCGGTATAGACACCATTAAGAGGCGAAGGAAACGGAAATTGTGGCGTGAATACAATTCCCTTGCTAAAAATGTCATCGATGTCACCATACATGTCATGCATTCGCCGCTGCGATGAAACTGGAAACGTTGTACATAAAACTAACAAACATTCCCGAATTTAAAGGATGAAGGTCAGGATTAAGGCTGTTATCGATACTGAAGGTGGTTTTATTGAATATACATATGTATGTATATATGTATATGCATGTGCCAAATTGTATTCTTATAAAGTATGAGCATTTCCGTTTTATTAAACTTGTTCTCGATTAGCCTCCTCATCCTGTAGTAGATGAAAAGCACAAAGCACGGAAAACTAAAAATGGAGATTTATACAAAACTACATCTCTTTGTAACACCTTAGCCTACATATATAAATCACTTGCAGCTGCAGTCTCTGACACTAGCTTGTATAATTAACATAATAAACATACGGTACCAAAGGTAATCCAGCATCAACATTTACCGAAACACGTCTTGATGTTACTTCATAAATTATCGAAACTCGTTAGGAATTGATGTCACGCAGTACATTATACAAGTATCTAGTCTCCAATGTCATGTCAATGTCAATTTAAAGCATTAATTAAAGAAATAAACAGTTTTCTTCTCAGCATAATTAACAACATTGAGTACAAGTCCATTAATCTTCTCCGCAAATTCCTCAAGCAGTTCTAAGCGCCAAAAATCACAAACAAATAAATCGATTTCCTATTGTCAATGACCCGGTTACCAGTTGGAGAAAAAAATTTAACAATAACAACACAATATCTCACCCAAAGAACATCAACACAATCATAATTACATTTTTGCAATTATCTCTACGTAGAGCAACAGAAAAACATGCCTTCGAGGGCATTCGCCTTGTGTATCTGTATTTCACATATATTTCTGTATGACTTTTAATTAAGACCAACAAAAACCAGCCGAATAAAAGCAAAATCAGTGCAGGGAGAGTCAAGATATAATAATAATAATCAAAAAAAAAATGTTGTCTTTAATTTCTCGTTTTCCTGGCAATTTTTTCGCCGTAGATTATACAATTTATTGAAAAAAAAAAAACTTAGAAACTATTTCAATTCTTTTTTTTATCTCTAACGCTCCATTTAACTTGGAACGAGAAATTAAGATCATTTACGTATCCTAACACAGAGATAGTGGTACTAATATTCTTTTCATAAATTTCTCGGCTTCGCACCACACGCTTGGTAATAGATTGCAAAGCGAGCTTTTTTCCGCTTGCGGTTTAATTATTTGTTATATTAAATCTGTAATTTAATATTAGATAATTAGCCACAGTTTTTTTTCTATATGAGATTTGTTTTGCTTCCTTCTTTACTCGTATACCTGCTTTTCTGTCAAGATTTGAAAAAAAAAAAAAAAGAAACTTGACCAAAAAAGTTCGACTGATTGATTGAGTCGTATTCATGTAGACATTTTTTTTTTGATTTTTTGTTTATATTTATAAGTGGTAATTTTTAAGCGAACGATGACAGTAGGTTGTTGCATCACAAGGGCTTTCTGATTTACTCAAAAGTTAGTTATTTTATTTTTTTGCAAATGGTATAACTTTTTTTTAACTTTCACTGTAAGAGAGTACAATTTAATTGTATTTATGACAATGCTGAATAGTTTTATTTTTTGTGGAGAGATGAGCAAACAATAGGGGGAGCTGCTGGTTTTTTTTTTTGCAAGTTGACAGGTGGTTTGACAGCGCGTGTGTTTAGTTTTCTGGGGATATCTTGAGTGGTGCCATTAGGCAAAACTAATCAATTGAAAATGTTCCTTATAAACGTATAAATATTTGGCATGAAGCGGATTCCGAATGTGGTAGAGTAAATTTTTCTGACATGTCAAAAAAAACAACAGCATTCAAGTTGAATCATTGAATCTATAATGAGTTTGAGGTATTTGAGGAATTTTGCTTGTTTGTACTAGAAAGTCATGCAGCGTTTAAGAGTAAGTAGCTAAGGAACAAAGGTCTCAAGTGGTTTTCTAGTCACTTGTGTAAATATTGTAGTTACGTTACCAAGCAAGAAATTCAAATATTTGTGGACTAAGTTAGAAACTCAAATTCTTTAGAAGAAAACTAGATAAATACAAACTGCGAGATGTAGTCCAAAGTATTAAGATCATAATGGAAAAGCATCGTGGTGCCTTAAAGGATTTGCATCTGGAAGCGGAAACACGGAAGAGGGGCATGCCAAAAAACTCCTAGATCACACAAATGCAAAAACAGCAGCATTTGATTTGCCTCAGTGACGAAGTGATCCAAAACCGGAAGGCATGCAGATACTTTTTGGGGTGGAATCGGCGAACCTCACAGGCGGACCAGAAGGAATGCAGTATAGTGGGAGGGTTATGATCCCTATAGTCCTGATCATAACCTCGCCGAACAAAAGGAAAAGAAGAAGAAGAAGCAGAAAATTATTACATTGAATTACTCGTGGTATTTTGTAGTATAGTATTCTGAGCGCCTAACCTCAAACGGGCGTTCAGACCAACATCGAGAATCTATGCGTGAATATAATTGGATCTCAGTCGGCAGCATCCTAAGAAAACTTGTAGACTAGGATTAGGGAAGTCAAACATATGTATGTCCGGATGCAAAGATGAGGAAAAAAAAAACACTTCCAATCTGAGACCAAAAACTGAAACCTCCATTGTTACGTGGCCTTAGAGACGAACTTTTCAACAGTTCCTTGATTATTAATATAAAATGCAAAACAAAATCTCTACGCCCTCTTCTCTTTAATCGCAATATGTCAACCTACTCAATTCCACTAAATTTCGTCAAAATTAGCTTTACAAACAAATAAAAAATCGCATCCTGATAAAAATCGAATATAACACAAATGTCAACGTCAAGGGATACTTACTACTTTGCAAAAATTAATTCATTCAGTTGACTCATTTCAGAAAATTTGATTTTCAAATTACCCTAAGGGGGTAGGAGACCCAATTTTCAAACCCTCAGCCAAACCCTCTATGTGGTAAACCCAGACAGCAAAATATCGAACAATAGCGACCAGTGCGATCCAGTGCTTAAAAATTCAAACAAAGACACGTTCCGCAATATAAAAACGAAAAAAATATAAACAAACCACTCTCAACCCCCTAAGGAAATTAGTCGAACCATTTTGAAGTCTTCCTTCCATACCTCCTTGTTTCTACCAAGGCTCGCGTCCTTACTTCATCACCCTCTTTGTTGTTGCTGCAATTTTGTGTCCACGAGTGTCACCCAAACGCTTAAGTAATTTATTGGCCTTTCAACTTTTCTCACTCACCACCACCACCACCACCATCGCCATCACCACCGATGCCTGCTGTCAGTTTGGGGATGAATGCATGGGGGTGACATGAATTGCAGTAGAGTTTCATCGACCGACCAATGTCACGTGCACTTTAGATCCGAACACACAAGGGTGGTTTCACATTACGTGTTACTCCTCTTTCTATGAATAAATAAAACATAGCAAAAGGTACATACACACATGTACATAATTGGAAAAACAAGGGTTTACGACTTTCTAAAAATTACGGTCACAAAAATAAACTCCAATGGTAAACGATAAGGGAAATTGGCAAAAGGCAAGCCAACCAACTTCTTCTGCTACGAGTATGATGAGATTAATTTTCATTTTCAAATGCCGGATCTGGAGGTTGTATAGTGGTGGAAGTGGAAAAACCTTAAAAAGAAAGAAGCAAAAATGTGGAAACAAAAATGCAATAAAATTCCATAAAAACAAGAGCAAACGACCTTCACAGTTGTTGGTCACCTTTTATTGGAGAAGTAGAAACAAGGCTGATGATGGTGGAAGACGAGGAGAAAAAAACAGGGAAAACCAGCCATAAGAAACTGAGATATAAAAAAGAAAAGAAAATATGTATGTAAAGAGAGGAGAAGATGATGATGGACAAGATACAAACCAGGGCGATGGTAAATGGTAAATGGTAAGCAGAGAGGGGCTTGCTTCAAGAAGCACTGAAGCGGATAAAGTGTTGATGATGTTTCTTTGCTCCACTCTCTAATACATACTAGAGGCAATGAAGACTTCAATTAGCAGTTGGCCCTTAAAAAGATGGACAAACACCACAAAGATTTCAGCTGCCAAATTAAAATTGCTGAATATCTATCTGAACATACATATACATAATGGGAAGTAACTCATTTTTTTTATTCCTTTTCCTTGCTTCTCTTTTTGAAAGAAAAGGAACAAAACAAAAGCAGAAAAAATAAGAATAAGAAATTAACAAAATCGCGGCCATTTTGTTTGTTATTCAAATGCGAAACCCATTTTTAGTGCAACGAACGAGAATTTTATTAGAAAGAGAAATGTGCATAAGACCTCTGCTTGTATGTACAACGAATGACCGTGGTTTGAGTGTTCGTGTGTGTTGTGCCATAAAAAAAAAAAAATTTGTATTCTTTATTTGTTATTCTCTGCATATTCCATTTCTCCATTTCTCTTTAGGTTCAGGTTTTATCTTTGTGCACCTTTTAGTTGTCTTTTTTCTCTTGAACACCTGTTTGCATTTTTTTTTAGCAAGCAGATGACGATCGTAGGAAGAGAGTATGCATTGAAGATCCTTTGGAAACACATTAGAATAAGTATATGTATGAAGGTATATAATGTGCATGTGTGGTGTGGTGTGGCGGGAGCTTAAAGTAAGATAAAATTGGGTGTTGCCAGAAATATGTTTTTTTTTTACTATGAAACATGGCTACCCACCGGCAGACACTAAAAAACTAATTTTATCCAATCAATGGTATCCATTGACTTTATTGAATGTATTTGCGGCTTCTATTAAAGCAGATACATGAAAGACAGAGCACATATTAGATTATGGTGAGGACTATATGGATCATAAACCTCCCACTTACTGCATCCCAGTAGGGGTACATATTAGGGGCACATATTAGGTGGCATATTCGAAGCAAATAAGAAAACACTTTGTGGAGCGAATATGATGCTGATACGTAAGAATTCCTATTGTATCGATGCTATTGTAGGTTTCCAGAACATCAGGATCCCTTAAACTTTGATTTCTTTACATTTTTAAACCGACCATCTTTTTTTCCATTGGAACAAATTGAAATAGTTACCATCGCAACGAGGTTTTTTGTTGTAAAGATGCATAAGTTATGACCCATAATAAACCAAATCACCTTTTCGCAGGTAGAGTCGTGAAATATGCCTATGATTCCGCGAAAACGATTGTGTATACGTTTTTGAAATTGGAAAAGAATTGAAATGAACTGAACTTCGATTTATCCTATGGGATAAGTTAATCTTCTTATAAAGAACAAAAGAACGTTTACAAATTGTCTTCCTACATGTACTGATTTCGTATAGGATTTTTTTTTGTATATTTTGCAGGTCAGTAAGACACAAATGCGGGGAAATAAGGTGAAAAGAGATTAGCATCGGAATGAAGTATTTATGTTATAGAATCAATTTTCCGAACAAAAGTTGGTATGCTAATCTAGGTAGAATTTACCAATAGGTGATATGAATATGTGTACATATGAATAAAGAGGTGGCCACGGAGTTGTAGGTAGTGAGTTTGATTGTGACCTGTCCGGTGTAAGTTCAAGTCCCGCCAGGAGAACAGCAATCACAGCCACCAAGCACATTAGAGAAATGAATAAAATCTGAGTTTCTCCAACTTCTATACCAAAAGGGAGTTGCTGCCTGGAACTACTATGGACCATATAAAGTCTGAGGTAGGTAAGTTCTTCAAAGTCCGACTTCTAAAAAAAAAACAAATGTGTTTAAGGTGTTTTCTACGTTCTTTAATTTACAGATTGATTCATTGAACTGAGAAACACAACCGTTCCGCTAAAATCAGTTGCTAAAAATAAATAATTGTTGCAAATTCTATTGAAATGTCTAGTCCTAGTTGGCGAGCAATGTAAGTTAATTTAAAAAAGAAACCCATATACTGCGATTATTACTACATTAATTGGCAATTAACAAACTATTAGGTCATTACTTGCATCAAATTAAAAAGCCATCACAAAGTGCTATCGGAAACTATTTTCCAATGAAAACTTCACCCTGTCCTGCTTCTAATATCACTGTTGTTGAAATGATGTCATGATGTTGTTGTGACATTTACGACTATCCTTTCAATTGTATGACGGACTACTGAAATTACATAAACTTAACAACAACCAACCAATAACAAGAAAAATAATGAATTTCGAAAAAATGAGTGCACAAACATACTTTGAAAAGAAAAATCCAGCCGAATAATGAATATTTTCTTGTACATGGCAAAAAGGAGCGAATCAGGAAGGCTGTAAGTACATAAATATATACATTGACGAGAGCGAAATGCTCGTAAACACAGCAAAATCCCTGTGTATGCTAGCTTTAAAAACCAAAGAATTCCGGTTTGAGAAGCTTCCTAATATGGCTCGCTTCCTGGTCGGACAGACGGATCCAAAATATACGCATATATTGAGTCGAAAATGTATACGGGGCAGAACGACATACTCGGAGGCTTTGAAAACCCAGTATCTTCCAACATTGCAACTTCTACTGAATTGTACAGCGATAGAAAATATCGTGTACAAGTCATCACTTGTTGGAAAGCAAAACCATCTTCAAGGCATAAAGCTTTCGCATTACGAAGTTAAATAGACTGGGGTCAAGTACGAATAACCACATAACAGGCCACGTGAGAGTAGAGGGAGGATAATGCAGCAGTGAATGTCAACGAATAGATTGCCTTGCGATTGAGGACCGTATAGTTCCCAAAAAGAGTTCAATAAGGTAAAACCGGCTAAAGAACTTCACGGGAACTTTAACCGAAACGAAAAAATGAGAAGGTCTGCATAAAAACAAACAATAACCGACTTTGCAATCCAATAGACTTCCTACCGCGTTACTGTAGATTGAATAAACATCCCAGGAGTATGTTGAGCGCCCCTCCTTGAAGACAATGAAGCAAACAAATATTTGACACAAAAGACCGATGTGGTCGAGGACCTAGCTTCTCGTGACCATTCGTGTTGTTCATGTTATGTTCTTCCGCACAAATGGAAATTTCCTACATTTGAGAGCCATATCCGCAAGGCTCTTTTTTTTTATTTGAAAACAGTTCACCGGCTTGAGTTGCAAGTCCAACTAATGAACCTCCTCAGGTCGAGAAACTCTATGATCACCAAAATACCTTCAGAAATTAAATGCACGAAGTTACTTTGTGACAAAAACTATCCACTGATCCGCACAGTGGTTGCAAAAAGCATGCTTTAGTGCTTTCTTATTATTCCATTGATTACTAAAGTTAATTAACAAATTCAACCATTGTGGTTGAGAGTATGTACATGCAGAACGCAGCTTCATAAGACAAAGAGTATCGTTTTTTGCCAAAACCAGATTATATCGAAAATCAATTTGCGGTTGCCATCAAGCTACGCATAAATGAGAAACACTTTTAAACTTTATAGGTAATTCGAAAATCGATAACCACCAACGCATTAATGAAATTTCTTTGTCATTAAGCATTCAAACACGCGAACAACGAATTATTTTGATTAAAAAAGAAAATCATCACAGTCCCCCTTAATTTTATTTAAGTCTCATCGTCACCCTCGTAAAAGACATCTTTATTTCCATGATAATAAAATGTAAATCTTGCACCGTACGAAGAGAATGTAATATTTACTCAGTTGCACCCTTGAAACCATAAAAAATTAACAGAAAAATACCATAAAAAAAATGAGCGAACTCCCACTCCCACATTACAACTTTCTTCTCCTACATTTCCATTTATGAAATCTAGACCAATCTAGAGATTTAACCAATTAACAGATGCGCAACAAATCTCTGTATCTGTTTCTCTATTTGCTTAAGAAGTGTTGGAATTTCTATGTATTCTACGTTTCCATAATCAACGTTTGTTGTTTTCATCGTCAAGTTCTTCGCACAGTTGTGCAAACAAAATACGAATAGTTTATCATGAGTGTAAGATTGCTAAGTTTACGGCTGTGATTCAACTGCAAAACCATTTAATCAGAGAGGCCAAGTGTGTGCAAATGAGCAATTTACTTTATGATTTATAGATGATAGAGAAACGTCGACGTGTATTATGGCACCGATGGGAAGCATGTGTACATAAGTGTGTACCTGCTGATTTTTCTTTGCAACCATCCACCTCATTTGGATTAATAAAGACCACTCAATTAGACTCCAGAATTGGGGTCAGAGGAAACAAAGGGAGAGGGAAGTACGTGCCTTAAAGTAATTCCTGGAACAAGTGTGACACATTGTATAGAAGTCAGAGAAATGTGGAGGAGTTGACTTTGCACGAAGGCTTACATTGTATTACAGAATTTCAAATGAGAGTAGGCAAGCAAGCCGCAAACCATGATATACCACTCTTTCACTCTTTGAAAATGGTTGACATTGACCTGACCATAGAAGGCGGATATAATGAGGTTGACAAGAAAATGGTATCGTAAATGTCAACTGCTGAATTGACTTTGACAGATTTTCTATGGAGAAGGATAATTTTTGCCCAAAAATAGATTTTCTACTTACATTCTGCCAAGCACGTACAACACGCAATAAAGGGAACTTTAATGAAAATTATCTATTTTGGCGCACAGCACCAATTGACACTAAGTTAGTGTCAAAGTGCGGACGTTCTTTTACTTATCAATCAAAAAGGCTTTGCAAATTGAAATCGTTTGATATGAAATAGAAAATGTTTAGAAAAAGGGGACACCCCTCCATTTTGATAAAATTTAAGTGCGTTATAGAGGGTTTTTTTTCTGAGTACGCATATGCTCATGTAGGTGTCGGAAGCAAATAGTTTACGAGATATCAGGTAAAAACGAAAAAGGCATATATGTATATACATACATACATATGCACATGTTATTTCTGGACTTGATTAGGTTTACACCGAAAGCTTCTGGAAAAATGCCTCCGACGACGTCTAAGAACGGGAAACTGTAGGTACTGGGAAAGGACCAAAAACAGGCTTTGTCAGATTTCAAAGCTGATAAGAAATTGCATCTGATCAACTGATCAAATGATGAATATACGACAATTTGGAAAGTTGAACTAAATTAAAATTCAGATTCAGATTCAGAACGGAATTGTATACCTTACGACCCTACATACGAGTACATTTGGTAGTCGTGACGCAGATGTTTGTACATATGTATTCAACTGTGAGGATTCCATGATTCAGCTGAAGCAGGTGCTGCGAAAAATATAAATAAAAACGAAACACACGTGTTGCTAAAGCTGGACATGTCGTACAAGTTGGGGTTGTTTCTACGTGCACTTCAATTAAACTGCACCAGCATTACATTGCGTTTCAACGGAAGTACAATTTTCCATTCAAAAACAATTATTTTGTTGGTTGGATGGTTAAGCTTAGGAGAGTGTTGAATTCCCTGGGCTCCACTAATTCCCTAAAGATGACATTAAGGATAGCTTCTGCCAAGAAATTTACATAGCTTTTTTAAAATGGCAAGTATTTCTGCAGACATATATATGTTCAAACGTCTATGAAACTCATTCTGTGAGTACAAATACTAGGTCTGTTCGCGTACCCTGCCAAAACAACGAGTTTTTACGAAACCCTGTTCGACTACGCGAAAATTTCGTAGTTTTTCGAAGAAGAGTGTGCATACGAGAGAGTAAAAAATTTCCTGCTGCGAATTTTAGCCCAAGAAATTACTTTGGGGTGTCTATGAAATCTGTCAAATCTGTCAAATTGTTCTACGTCATTTTTTGTTGGTTATTTTGCTTTGTGTGCTAAGATCGGGAACAATTAAAAATGAAGCAAACCCAAAATAAAATAAAACTCTCTAGAAACAAGCCACTTCTTTCGCGTAAATTTTTTTTATTTTTATGTTTGACGTTTAAAAAGTAGGCAAATTTCTTGTTCGTTTACTTTTCCTTAATTTTGCCACTCTGAAAGAATTTCACCCCACTCTTTGAAACTTGACAATTTACGAATTTTAGTGTAAAAAGTACGCAAAAGGAATCATAATTTTTAGAAAAAATTTAATTTTTAACACCGTTTCTTGCGATATTTGTCATATTTTATAACAAATGGGAAATTAAGGAAAGTTCTTTTTATTTTATTCTACTAGAGAATCTTATTGTCACTTGTTACGTATGAGTTATACACTATTGTTGAAAAAGGGAAGGCTCAAATCAGATCCTAATATCATATCAGTCTGCTCCCTTCCTAAGTGATACTTAACTTTCTTGTAAGGTAAATCAATTCAATGAATTAATAAGACAGTAAAAAAAATTGTCTCATAATATTCCAATAAGTTGAAGTCTGTTTACTGCGATGGATTACAGAGCGCGAGGTTCGAGGTTCGATTCCCAGAAAATACCAAGAAGTTTTTCACGGTCCCACCTCTCGCGAATGTCTAACAAACGTCGGAGGATAATAAATGTCATGACAAAGTTTCGGATAAGGCTCTAAACTGTAAGTCCCTTCTATTTGTGTGGAAAAATATAACACGCACAACACGAATGGTCGCTAGAAGCTAGGCCCTGGACTACATACGGTCTATTTTATGCGAAAACTTTGCATAAGAAACTTTGGCACAGGCACTCATTTTTCAAGTAAAAGCTTTTTAACATGAAAGTTAACACAGCAAAAGATTATCTTTTGAGCGAATGTTTGTAATGAATTTATTGATTTATAACTATGTATGCTGGTACTCATTTATCTTTTGAATCTAACTCGTTTGTAAAAGATAACATCAAAGCATTTTATCATATTCTTTTGAGCAACAATATTTAACCGGTTCACCCAGTGTACTACTTATGTACATATGTAAACTCATTTGAAAAAAAAAAAAAACAATACCAAAAGTAAGGTATTCTTAGATTTGGAAAAGATAAATCAGAATTCCATTTATTATAAGACATGTGCCTACAAAGAATACATTCTACGATTGTGTATCTTGAAGTGTGTCACAGATTAATTGTTATGTTGATACATATTCATACATATGTATGTACATCTTAGATATAAAAAAGTATCTACTTTGGTGAAAAGGTTGATGATAATTTGCAGTTTGTTTCCCTTTTTAAGTTATAATATACATTTGTACACATGTAGTCTGCGGTGGATCGTATTGGGATCGCATATATGATGTGTCGTACAGTCCTTTAGAGGCTTGTGCAGATCGATTCTAGGATGATATCTTATTTATTATCTAATCAGTTTGTGGTTCTGAAAAAAGTCAGTATATTGGATGACTTTAGTGCTTTTATCTCTGGCGGACTTACCAGAAACCTGTTTGGGACAACGTCTTTTATTCGAATATACCTTCTTCATGTCGCGAAAGCTTACGCGGTTAAGCTAGGATCCAACTTGTCATTTACAACGCATGGCTCTATGAATCCATGATTAAACTATCGCAAGGGGATTTTTTTAATAATTCTTTAACTTATGCCATAATATGCAGCAACTATTCGCTCCATGAGAGCTGTTGGACTATTATTCTTGGAACTGGTGATGCTGTCAAAGTGATATTCATAGCAATTATGTTCTATATTGATATGATAAGTTCATTCTTGATCCCTCAATGATGTGTGCCAGTAGAAGAAGAAGAAGCCAGGAGGATTCTTGCCTCCCTTACACTTTGGTACTATTAAGAAAACTGATTTTCATGATTGTTGCGGTCGACTATCGATGCAAAAATGTAGAGTTCTAAGGCCCTTTTCTTTAAAGTCTCTTTACGAGCATATAAGTCATTCAACAACTTTGTCATTTTCAGAGGATGTTTTTGGAACTGCGGCTTAGTGCGCCAATTTTGCTTATTAACGAACCTGTTAAGCCAAAAATGATTTTCATCACTGAACACAATTAAGTTAAGCCAAAAATTAGCTTCCTTACTGACCACTATTTCTCGATAAAACAGCGGTTCAGCTTACAAATGCTTTGGAGTCCAGTCAGCAAAAGGAAAACGTAACCAATTGGATCTTCTGCGGGTTTTAGGCGAAATTCTTTTACATACAAAGCCCCAATCGCTGCTTGCTAACACTGTGATTTCTACTATTCCACCTCTCATCTAGTATCAGACCGCAGAGCAACAAAATTTAACGCCGACAATGAAGGCCCCACCTTCAATATTAGGTAAAGAACTCAGAACTCTACATTTGACATTTCTCATAAGACTATTATTCACGTTGATTGCCTTCAGAGCTCAAGAGAAATATTTAAGGGAAAAAATTCGTTAGAAAAAATAAAGTTATACGGAATTTGCTTACTTATGTACTTGCGTATGGACACAAATTTATTATTTCTTATGTATGTACATGTGCATTTAAAAAATAAGGGAACGTCAATTCCCTCCTAAGGTTCGCCGCATAGAATGAGAGTAGTTCGTGACAGTGATATTAGTTCCAGAGTGTCTTACTAGGGGCAGTTTAAAACTAATGAAGAGCAAAGTGTGTATTATCCAAAAAGTAGGAGTCGTAACTAACACGAAGTTATACCGATAATTTCGTTGTTTCTAAAGATATGAGCTAAAGTTTTATTTTAAAATCTACCCAATTCGGACAGCTGACTTTTCCTATCGGTTCAAAATTTCATGCAAGATAATGGGCACCCCAAAAGACGAGGGACTCTACTAAAAAAAACTTGCATCAACTATACAATATTTTCTTTCACAAATATAAAAATAAACCTACAAACACATTTCTTTTAAAAAAAATATATTTTGGTTACAATATCAAAAGGGAAATTCAGTTTTCTAAGCACCAAGTAGGTACACATCTCTCCCGAAAACACATTCAATCCAGCAAATGTAAGAAAAAGAAAATTCAGCACACCACGAAATGTCACTCACATCTCCCTTTTCCTCTCTTCTTCTTCTTCTATTTTACTTATAACCAACTACTTCATTTCTTTTCATCAATTATCCCCTTTCCCATGTACACACATATTTTTCTGCTGGAGAGGAGAACCAGGAAAAAAAATTGGAAAACAAGAAATCAGCAACGGCTGCTCACACACACAATCATATCAGGCAACGACACATTCGACAAAACTTCAAATTTGATGCACTTTTCTGTGTGGTGCAATGGGACCACGGGAGAGAGCGATTGACATTTCTCAATACAAAAACATTTTAGTTGTCTGGCTATTATGTACATATTTTTGGAGAAAATTTTTCGAATTTAATTTTTGTGTACAAACCTTGCGAATGGCGTTTGTTCTACATCGTAGATCTCGTTGATGTCGTCCTGGACAAGTAATCCTTTGAAGCGTTCATCGTCCACGTCCAGCAGCCCATCGCCAATTGGATGAATACCCTCGGAGAACATTTTATTACCACTTTTCTTGCACTAGTTTTGGATTTTTTTTTCGTTGTTCGATTTTAGGGGGGTGGGGGGTAGGTTTCTTTTCGATTAACGGAAAATACAAATTTATAGAATTTTTTATCTCACAGGCACGTCTAATTTGCAAATTTTGACCGAAAAAATAAAAAATAAAAAAACTGAAATTTTAGAGAATTTTTCAAATTCGGTGGAACGACGAAAAAGGTTCTTTTTGTCGCTCCTTCTCTCGTGCTCCTGCTCTCTATTTTTTTCAAACTTCTTTTCAGCAGAGAAATCGCATTTGGCATTAGCACATTTCTGTGTATATATATGGTGTATACACACACGCACACGCGGCACACAAATAAAATAACGAACAGAAAATTTTTTACTCGACAAGACAACTTCTCGACTACGTACGTACGTTTGGTAGGTAACAAGTTGAGTTGTAAGTTTTTTTTTTTTTTTTTCTTCTTATTTCTTGAATATTTTTTCTTCTCTTCTGTTTCTACGGTTTTCACGTTTGCATTTTTTCGACTAATTCACTCGAATTCGAATTCCACAGAAAAGTAGAAGATCCTTAGGGAAATTTGATGGTTTTTCACCTCTGGGCTGACAACATTTTGGTTTCACTGGTTTTTTTTCTTCGATATTTGATTTTCTTGTCGGGGAGGAAATCGAAAGTAAGAATGGGAAAAACTGTTAAATATGCACACACACCACGCCCGGGCAGAGTAGTAAAAATTGCAGATTAAAAGAAAATCCCAAGTGGTAGGTTCTTTTTTTTTTTGAGATTTTTTTTTGACACAAAAAGGAAATTCTTTTCTTTTCACACTTCTATCTCACTCGGTTTGACGCTCAGCGCGGTTAGCTCTCTCTCGCTCTGCTATACAAGCAAACAAACAACAAAACTTTCGGATCGCTGTGTTGCGTTAACGCTTCTCACAACTCCACTCGACTCGGTCTCTCAGAAATGACTGACTGCAGACTGCCTGTGACTGCTTTTCGTTTTCGTTAGTCAGGAATTTTTCTCTGATTGTCGTGGCGGCGACGGCGGCTGGTACTGGTGTCTGAATTGCTGATTTCGTGGGTATGTTTGTCTCTCTCTTGGGTGCTTTGTAAATGGTTTGGTTCGCAAAATTTCCTATTCAGTCGTTGGAGTAGCTCGGCTGAATGTGGAGAGGTAAGTCAGGGGTTGGGCTGATTCTGAATTGAAGAGAGGAAGACAGTTACATATCCAGCTGTGGGGGGTTGCTCAGCTGAAATTGTGAACGGGCGCTGGATGCTCGCATTGACAGTTGCTGGTTCCAATTGTGAATGGATGTGGAGTTACCAGGTTTGTTGTAGTGGCTGGGAAAACAAGAAAATAATAAGTTTAAGTTAGTTGTTGCGCAATCAATCATCTAAACCTTGCTTAGTTTGTAATAATTGCAAAATAAATAATAATAAGCGTAAAGTGTAGGAGCAGGCTTAATCCTTGTGGCACAAAACCGATAGGAAAATGGTCTACTGCTCACAGGAGACACACATTTGCCACCTAAAGTCTGATCATTTTATCCTTATTCAAATTAGGTTTAGCCTCAATTATGATTTAACTTCTTCGTAACTCTTTTCTGTGACCTTATAAGTCATCATGCTCTCAAAAAGAAATGTCTCTTAAGCATTTGGAATGCTACTTTGCAATTTAAGAGAAACTGAACGAATCTTTGAGTGAAAATTAGAAAATTCATTAAATTAATATGTTCGTCCAACTAAAATACTAAAATACTAAATTAACTACAAGACATTCGGAGTTCTCTCTAACACGTAAAAAGATGTTGATGTTGATGTTGTTGAAAGGTTCTGCAGTCAGCAATTTCTTTTGATTTCCCATTTTATATCATACGACACATTTTTGGGCTATCTTTACCCTTCTATTTTTCACATCTCTTATTCAAAACCATTCTACGGACTCGGTATCTTGTTCCAGAATAATAGATATGTTTATTTACTTTCTGGGCTCCAAAAATGTCCGCTTATTCGTGGGTGGGGAAACCCCAAGACGATAAAGAAAAAGTTAGGAATACCTTTGTTTTACTTGTCAGAATTATACATAAATATATATCCTGCTAATGAGGCTTATTCCGGTTAATGCCACCGCAGTAGGTGTGTACATTGGGCTGTTACTTGCTGGAGGGGAAATCAACTGTTTTTCAAATTGACTCAGTTAGCATGAAGTAAAAAAATGCAGTTCGTAAAATTTGGGAAACTCCCCGTTAACCCAAAGCGGAGTAAAATAACATATACAACGTCTTGATTGTTATCACCTAAGAAAAGCTATAAGAAGACAGGATGGAGATAAGATGTGAAGGATTAAGTGCCAAAAGGCCAAGAGATTGTCAATACAAATGATGGATTTCTATGAAATTTGACTAAATATCAAAATTTTAAAATTACGTAGATTGTTCTTCCTGAAAAACGTTAACATTTGAGGAAATGGGAGTAAAAGATTGGAGTGAAATTTCAAAAACCTCAAAAATTGTTATTCTAACCCAAGAAATTAAATTTTACGTGTAAGCTTAAACTTGTATTGAGATGGTCATGTACAAAGTTTTCCAAATCGTTTGGAAGAATGCTTAGATGTGACCATATGGTAGGTGCAGAGGAATTAAACATTTCTGAACTGAAGTTCTTATTACACTGTAATATTTGGCCATGAAATATGTTGTCCTTCTAACTGTCCATTTGCAGAGTTTCGTACTATTCCATATCTCGCTAAAGGAGTTTTTCTATGGGCGTGCATAAAATAAGTAAAATAAATGTAAATTGTTCACAACGTTCTGGTAAAACTTTTAGCTTTTTTAAGCCTATCTTGTTCTATCCTTTTAACAGATTTCTTAACTTATTCTTCTGGAACTTGTTTGACGCATTTGTCAAAACTCTTCGCTTTTCAAAACGCTTTTTATTTCGACTTTGATTCATTGAGATTTTTCATGGAGAAGATACGACTTGAAAACCAAATGGGGAGGAAAAAATCGGACTCGAATAACTTTGCAAAATCATTTCTATTTGCAAGACCTAAATCAAAATTGAAAAATTGACGATTTTCTCAGCAAAATACGATGATTTAGTGCTTGTAAGGATATGAAAGAAAAGACTGCTATGGCATCAAATTATCAGAAAATCATGCCCACTTTTTATGCCGGCGTAAGAAGATAAGAGATGGGATTTCACATGTTTCATTTCAGACGAACTATACCCTTTCACTATGTTCTTTTTTAAATGATTGTTTGCTATTGTTTCGACTTAAAAAACCCTTTAAAGAATACAGTAATATGAGTACTTGTGTTGCTAGTAGAAAACAAAATTTATAGATGGCTGTCAGCAGACCACAGCTATGTTCAGTTAATTGTTTGATTTTTTTCCGATAAATAATGTTTCAGTTGAAACAGAAGAACCAAGTCAACTTGGCTAACTTTCAACATTTTGAGTCTTTATAGCTCACAAATAAATTATTATTTCTTCTCATCATCTCAAATACATAACTCGGCGACACCTTTTCGAGTAGGAAAAATATCGAAGGGGTATTTGTTTCTGCCTCTAGCAAAAGTGCCTTTGGACTTAACTAAGTGCGATGATTCCATGCAAAGTTGTTGGTTTCCTCTTCTTCAGCCACTTGTCCACGCACTTTGCTCCGCTTTTTTTTCATTTTTGACCTAAGATCAGGACCAGCAAGAGTATACCTATATTACATTGTTTTCGAAGCGGACCTTTTTTAGAAATTGTATCTGCTAGAGTGGCATAGCGCGGCTTACCAGTAACTACATCAAAGTAAAAGGTGAGCGGTTCAAAGGTTCGTGTGGAAATATAGTACATCCAAACCATCCTGTTCGGAATTTGGCATAGGCTCGAATCTTTACTTTGTTTTACATCCTTAACATATCTAAATGGTAGCATAGCAAAGAAGTTTGTTGTTTGAAGTGCCCAATGACTGGCATGTCTGCCGATTAAGTTTAACCAGAGATATACATAGTGGTTCATTTTCAAACCCAGTGAAAACATTCCGCTTTAAATACGGGCATAAAAACGTAAAGAAGTCAAATGGCACAGCGTCAGCTTGTGATATCATTACTGGCGTTGATAAAGCAGCGAGAGTTGTCTATGATCTTGAAATAGTTCGGCAAAAAGGCCCTCAGGGCCAACAGCCTTATTGTTTGACTAAATCTTTTCTCAGTTCAATTTGGTCAGGCAATTATTGTCTACGTTGAATGGTACATTCTACCTGACAGCAGAACTTTGGTCTTCGTCTTCCTTAATCAGTCTGCAGAAATAGTTCTCCCAATATATAGTTAGTTCTTCAGCACCAACTGTGAATGTACTATTTATAAGGTACTGTAACTGTTCTTCATCTCTTAAGGTTTCTGTTTTCCTCTTTTTTCTTTCGGAGAAGCCGATGTTCCTTCCATCTCTTTTGCTCGTAAGGTCGCAAGCAGATCTCGTCCTTCTTTTTAAGCACCACTTTATATTCTTCTTGGTTTGCTGACATCTTCAGCGAACCATGAGTTTCTCTGTGCAGATTTAGTGAAACCCCACATCAGTTGCGACTTCCTTGGTGGCTTCCTTGCCATTGGTGTTCACCACTTGGTGTTAGCCGTATTGGACGCGATCGGCGAAGGTTTTGGCAAATCGGTTGCAATTCCAGCTTCTCGATGTCATATTTTCTTGCAGTAATCAGTGACGTGGTTCGTAATCTTCTCAGTGAGAAGTTGTGGAATCAAAGATAGTCTACAACGTCAACGGTTAGTTGCAAAGTTTTTTAATGAATTCAACTAATTTTAAATGATTACCAGTTCTTGGTAAGAAGGTTTTACTCTTCAATTAGACTTCGACCTCCATTGGGACCGCTGTATTTTTGACTTCTAACATTTTTTTTTAAATTCTTAACTATCGAGTCTTACTACAATCCAATGAAAGACCAAAAAATGAGTTACACCCATCTTAAGGAATAGTGGAATCCACCTAAACTTGAATTGAAATTCCTGCGGGCGTAAAGAGATCACAAATATCTGAGCTAAGTTCTATTAGAAGCACAAACTAGTCAAGAAACTGCATAGTTATAGGAATGATTCTTAGGATAAATCACTTTTATTCCCCAAAAACAAGAAATGGAACCACAGGCCTTCGATGTACTGAGTATCTATCCACTCTACACTCTTCCACATCGTAACCTGAGTACATAACCTCGCCTAGACTGGTTGTTACACCACTTATTCCAGATTAATTACAGAATGGAATGTTTGATGTGTGTAAAAAAAAAACACTATATGAGCCACTGTATATTTAAAAATAAAAATAAGAGCTATAAAGTCAAAATACGGTAGCACATTGAATTCAAATTAGCACGAGCAAATCATAAATTCCATCAGCACAATCTAACAAAAGTAAGGTGAAAATTTACCCCTGAAATTCCACTTTAGAAAGTTCTCCACTTATTTGTCGAAAAAGGAAAAAAAAAAACAACGAATTCTCTTATTAATTTGCAATTAATAATAACACTTTGCAACCAAAACCAACAACTGAACTCGACAATCACTACAACGCACCGAGACCGAGAATTTTCGATCCGCACCGGTAAATTTCTCATCTAACATTAAAGTCCCTGTTGCACTTGTTCTTAGCTGCGTACTTACGGATTAGCGAATGGAATTTCAAAAATGCCTCAACCCGACCGCAAAACCAACAAAAAAAAGATAGAAAATCTGCAAAACAGAATCATTTCGAGAAGAGAAAATGCTAGCACCTCTGCCTCGGCCCGGCAGGCGGCTTCTGTTGTCCTCCGCCACCCATCTACCTACGCAACTATTTATTTTCATTTCTACAGTCAGAAACGATGGTTTATTTTTCAGATCGTTTTTTCAAAAAAATAAATTTACACACAAAAAGGGCAAACACTTCAAATGTCGCGCTTTCTTGTTGGTCTTATGTTGTTGACGCCGGGCCGTTCGTCCGGCAGCCGATTCAAATCAATTTAAATAGTTTCCTCTTTCGTGCGGCTGGCTTTTTTGAGTGTTGCTGTGGTTTCTTTTAATTCAATGCACATGATTTTATGCACTTTCCAATCCAATAAAAGCATGTACACAGTAGGCACTAATGATACTCGTGGTATACAGTGAATTAAGAGAATAAAGGAATATTGGAAGAATAAACTATGCCGCGACTAATTAGAAGTTGCCCTATGTAAAGCAGGGGGCCTTAATCCTTCAAGGTATAGAGTGTAAGGGTTTTTGAAATAGTGACAGTCCAACCATTTTTGGTTTAAACGTTTAAACTGAAAACATTAGAAAAGATATGGCAAGCATGGACTTTTTTTGCTGACATCCTGTCACCCCATGAGCACCATCACGCTCGGAGTTCTGCGACTTGTCTCAGTTATTTCTAACACCCTGGATTCCCCCCCAATTGTTCCGTACAACAGCCTTAAGATGTTTCGCAGACATTCGATAACAAAGGTTTGCAACTAACTACTGACAGTGCTTGTCACGTTCCAAGTATTGATTCGACATTCGCATTTAGCTTAAGTAATAGCTACGATTTCTTCGGGGATGCCTCTCTCGAAAATATATCTCAGCTGAAGCTACCGAAGACCTTTTCGAAGTCAATAGACAGTAGATGATCCGCATGGAGATGATATGGTGTATGCAAGTGGATCCGGCCGAAAAATCCATTTGTTCGGCATCAAGTGTTGAGTCAAAGTGATCACTTATTATATGCTGAACCATCTTCGTTCATTTCGGCTGTGCGCATTATTCCTACCCAGTTTCCACTTTCTACCAGATTCCGCTTCTTTCGAAGTTTGATGATTATTCCATTCTGCCGATGTCATTGGCACTGCTCGTAAAGGCTCAACAGGCATGCTTCTCTGTTTATTTCTCCTGAAACGTCTGGTAGAGCTAGCTATATTGGGAAGCTGTGATACTGGGTGGTTCGATGAGTCTTAGGAAACATTACCAAAATGTTCCCGCCACCTGTTGAGTCGGTGTTGTTTGAAAGTCACATTACCAGTAAGTGTCTTCGTGATGCATTTTTAACCGTCGGTGATTGTGCATTGATGTATATACACCTGTCGCGTCTGATAAGCTGCACTAAGCAGTCTTTATATTCGTGCGATCAAAACTTGTTCATGAAACATGATATATATGAGTATACAGAGTCTCCTACGTTCTTCTCGATAGAGCCCTGCTCCTCAATTCACTTCAAAGCCTAAAGGAACAGATGCTTAAAAAAATTATTTTCCGATTTATACCTGCTCTATCGCAACGTTTTGACCCAGCCTTCGTTTACAGATGTTGTTGTTTTTTTGACAGAAAAATATACTTAGTTTGAAAGCATAAGTGTCATGTTCTTCCATAGACTTGCACTAATTTCTGAAGTGCCCAAGGGGTTGGAGTTCGCAGATAACAGTTACCACGGGCTTTAATGAGTTTTCCTTTTAAACCACCTATGTCAGCTAATTTGTTTGACTTAAGTTAGGCTAGATTGTTGTGTACTTAGTCTTTAATAAGAAAATTTGGTGTCGAATAAAACGATCAGACTGCCTTCACATTTATAAGCCTAGGGTTGAGTTTAGAATTCTATTATTTTTCTTCCTATAAAACATCTTTAAGTTTACGAATTCGAATTGCTCATGCTACCGCTTTCGGTTTTCTCAGCACGTCTCTTTTGCTTCATGGAACTGGTGAGCGACTGTAAACCTTTTAAGAAGGATCTTTCCAAAGCCATTGGCGTTTTGTTGCATGCAAGTAATAAACATCCGTCCTGGAAATACACATAGGCACAAAAGTAAGTCTTTAAAAAGGTTTTTGGAAACATTTCCAGTGCGAGAAATTTTCAGATACTTAAGATGAAAAAAGCTTTTTACAATTCTACTCGACATCGACTTCAATTTAAATTAAAGGAATGCAATTTTTCCGTGCAAATGTAATTCACCCTATTTTCGTACGTCTTTTAAATATTTCCACGCGTAATCTACATAAATTAGAATACGTCTCAGCCTTAGTACATAGTCCATCACAAAAAGCAAAAAACAAGAGTGAGAGTAAATATTATGCAATCATTCATCACAAGAACGTGTACTATATCGGATGCGGACATGGAGATTAGGCAGACGTTAAACCCCTTTCACCATACTGCTGCTACTCATCGGCAAAGGGACGCAATACATGGTTCCTTTGAAGCATTGGGATTGATGACTCCAATTTCAATTAGATAGCTCTCTACGTAGTGCAGCGACAGACAACTCTCTAGAGAACGAGATAGCCTACGGCACACTACATCAACTGAATTCCATGCGTTGATTTGTTTATTTCAAGGGATTGTGCACAGAATCTCTGGCCCGCAGACGCTCTGTCCCTCTTTTTCCACCCATCTAGCGCGAGCAACCAACAGCAGATCCCGATCATCATCGCATCGTGGTGCGAATTTGCCGCAATTAATTTGCCAAATAAGA
This sequence comes from Blera fallax, assembly GCA_946965025.1. Classification (NCBI taxonomy): domain Eukaryota; kingdom Metazoa; phylum Arthropoda; class Insecta; order Diptera; family Syrphidae; genus Blera; species Blera fallax. Next base: position 70,590,217 of record OX337248.1, read on the forward strand.
TCTGACATGCTCTTGTTTAGATTTCGAGTGAATTTTATTTAAAGACTTTGGATTGCTCGGTGGACGTCCATCATCATCAGTGGCAGAGCAGAACAGCAAAGCAACAAACGGGAGCGCAATAGTAAAGGAAGAGATCGGTCGAATGCGGGGCTCAGGAATTTCGCGGAATGGGATCGGGGATGGATTGGAGAGTGGCGCGTAAATGTAATCCTAAACGCGGCTAAGGGCATTGTACACTTAGGAAAAGTGTGAAATTCACTGTTTGTTGTTCTTTTTTTGTTTTTTTTGTACACATTCTAGTATACTCATACCATAATGGCGGATGTTCAGCTTCCGGTGGGAGGTGGGAGTTAGTGGAAATTCCTGGAAATTAATGTTCAACGATTGATGAATGTAGCTGCAGTTGGTTGTGGATGGTTTATTCAGGTGTTTCACAACAGCACTAATATTTTCTTTGCTGAAGAATTTATTAAGAAAACTTCTGAGAATGTTGAATGGGGATCTTTGTGGGTAAAAGAAGGCATGATTTATTTGCTGGTGGTACATATTGGAGTTTAAATGTGGAGGTGTTTTTCTGCGAAGCAAGTATATTTCAGAGCCTGTGATCCAACAAAGATGTGGCGACACTTCGTTTTGAAAATGCAGCAGAATTATAGGTTAAATCATGGCATGTACATACACGTATGTACACATACGAAATTAAGTAGCATCACTTGAGGAAATCGATGGCAGCGCCTCCATTGAAGGAAGCAAAAATTACGTCGGTGACATTCTCTTTGCTCAACCATATTCAAAGGAACTCAGAGAGGTAACACATCTTCACTCCGCTATTAACCAATCCCATGCCAGTATACTATGCCTTCTAACTTATGACTTAGCTGTTCCTTCTGTAGAATTTAAAGCGCATGTAAAAAAATTGCAGGCATTTATCGAAAGCCAGTTCGCAGAAGTAAGGAATGCAGGTCACTTAATCGAGAGATTATGGCCACCTGGACTTAAAGTAGCAACAACCGAGAGTTGGAAGTGTAAAGATGATGAGCACAGGCACTCCATAAGCAAATTGATTCAAATTTTCAAAAAAAAAAAAAAAAAAACAATCAGGACTTTTGTGGAGTTTAAAGTGTGGGGAAATGAGAACTCCACTTTATTAATGTTTTTGTGGGCGCCGTGGTATAGTAGTTAGTGCGTTAGACTACTGAGTGGGACGTTCGGAGTTCGAATCGCACAAAACACCAACGAGTTTTTCACGTCCCCACCTGACAATGTCTGACAAACGTCAGAGAGTAATAACTTCAAGAGAAAGCTTCTAAAATAGCCTTTCGGATATGGCTCTATCCGAAGTCCGTAAGTCCCCTTCATATAGTCCGCACAACACGAATGGTCGCGAGAAGCTAGGCCATAGACCACATACGGCTGCACCAGAGATTTGTATTTTTTTCCACAAACTTGTTTCTTAATTCTTGTCATTATGGTATTTGTTACTTTTTCATTGAATGTGCTTCCGCGGAGAAAGTGTTAGAAGAGTGTGAGAAAGGTCTTCCAAGGTGGTTCAGAACTTCTAACATCCTCGCACTCAACATTGTCAGACAGGAAGTCGAGAAAGTAGACATCTATATCTACGAAATGCGGTCTCAGCTATCCACGGTGGCACCGAACTGGATGCGTGCAGCAGAATCGGGAAAGCAAAAGCTGCTTTCGAAATGCTCTTTAAAGTCTGGAAAAGCAATGTTCTCAGCACAACAACCAAGCTGCGGCTGTTAACTCTAACATAGACTCAGTTCTTCTACATGGTTGTAGTATGCCCCTCGAGTGATGAGAGAATTAAAAAGAAGTCGTAACAGAAGTAAACTGTTGCTAATCTTTTTTTCAGCGACACGATTCTTAGCTAAGCTTAATTGAATGCAGGTGCATATCTTAAATTAAAAAGAAAACAAAAATAGATTGCATTACGATACATTCCTCAGATACGCACAACTATTTTCGTTGCTAATAAATTTGTTATTAGTAGTATTAGTAGCCAATGCCAATTTCTATGTGCCCACCAGATTCGTCCCAATCTAGCATCTTAGTAAATTAAAATTCCATTAAAAATGCTAATTTTAGCAAATCGCATCTCTTCGATGAAAACTAAATATTCTCCCTCTCTATCCAATCACTCATCTCATTAGCATCATCTGCACCAGGAATATCATCATCATCACCACCACGCTGACGACGAGTACGCTGATGATGATCATTACAATGATGATGGTGATCCTCGGCGACTAGCTAGAGTTTTCTTCATCATCTGGTGCGGCGCACACCTCAGGCAATTGACTCCTGAGCGAAAATATGCAGAATGATTCAGATTTGGATTGCAGGGCGGATACGGATTTCTACCGTTGCGGTTTCATCTATGACGCTTCAACTAGCCACCAGGCATCCGCATCGATCGTTTTCCACCGCGTCGCGTCGCCGCCGATCTCTATTTTGGGCCACACATCTTTATTTAGTGAGGCAAACCGAAGGCAGCATTTCCAATTGCGGCCCGACCAGGTATGTAATGAACTTTTTCTCCCATCGCCACCACTGCACTGCCATCTAGTGAGGGTTATAAATAATTTTTTTTGCACTAAAACAGAATATTTCATGTAAATTTTTTGCCTTAACCTTTATTTATTGGGGTATGCATGCAAGGAGGGGCGTAATAGAGCGGTGCGCTGAGATGATGGAACGGGCGAGGTGGATGTCCGCGCCGTGGATTTACAAATATAAAGTGAATGACTGTCCTCAATGGGAAACCGATGATGATAATGATGATGTACTATGATGATGATTATATTCGTTTGCGTTGGTAGGAAGAGGGCTTGAGATTGGGCGCATCACACTTTACTGTCACCGGTGTGTTTTGTATGCACACATGCAGGGTGTCGCCCCTTTGGTATGCGGTGCAATATTAAAATAGAAAACTTTAGCGAATGGAATTCAGAACACTCATCGTCATTTCGGTTTCGGTGGAGTAGCGGCTTGCGTTGTCTTTTTTTTTTTTTTTTTTAGTTTTTAGGTTCTTTTTCAACAAGACGATCTATTTCCGTGCCAGAGGAATCTCTATTTTTAGTAACTCGCTAAAGAATTTATCGTGTAATTTGTTTAATTTTGTACTGTTGGTTCGGTTGGTTGAGGAGACATTTTTGTTCTTGTTGGCTTAGGAAAAATCGAGAGAAAATAAATTTTTTTTTTTTAGAGAAGAATATTCCCTGTAGACTGAAATAATTAAAGCTTCGATTTGATGTTGGCAAACAGATGAAATACTTTGTAATGAATTTCTCATTCTAAAACAATGGGTCAATGCTCTTCTAGTGAGCTCAAGAGGGCAGGTCATGCCATGAGGTTGAAATTCTTTGGCATGAAATTTTTTTTTAATGAAACATTCTTACGAGGTTATACCTGACAACTGTTTAAAGAAGAGAATCTCAAATGGAATACCTAACACAAAAGAATCGTACTTAGTTTTCGTGACTTTTAACATTAAAACTCCTTCAAAAAAGGATCATAGTTGGTTGTAATTCGTGGTGTCTTACATATGTATGTATAACAAACGAGAGAAAGTGCTCACTTGTTGATCTCTTTAAAGTGGCACTCCGGCAACTGAGTTGAAGATTTTTATTAAAGCACCTACCCCGCGGTGACTTTAAGGTTACAGCATCTTAAGACTTTGCGACGATGTTCAAGTAAGTCTGTCGACTCTATAAGTTTTAACGTAGGATTTTGGATCTTATCTAGTAGGTGGAGTGAGGTTTTGGAGGCATCGCACCAAACATGGCCGTCGTATCTCAACAGCGAATGCACGCCTTCAGCAAAAGTCATGTACTGGATCGAATCTCATATGGTATTTCATGCAAAACCAACAAGCGTTTCGTGAAAGAGATAGAAAATTCCTGCTTAATTTGGATATAAAGGACTGGAGAACTATGAGCGGTTTTATCATTAGACACCATATACATATGTATGTTGTTGGCACATAGGTAAGTCTTGTCTCCAAGTCGAGGATATATGACCAAACACTGCCAGGATTTCCAAGAAAAAAAATGTTGACGTTGGGTTATGATGCTATGGGAACGGATTCTATTCATTCTATCCAATTTGGTTCACTGTTCACTCTCTATGTCTGAGTGCTTTGGATAATATCATGCCTTAGTCTAAGGCACGCTGGTCAAGACCAAGCAATCTGGCATCCGCAAAAATTTGGTTTTTAAGACCGAGGTTCGATCTTACTGTCTCGAGCCTGGAGGCTGAGATTCGAAGATCCTCTTGGCTGGAGCGTTTTTGTACACGGATTCGATAAGGTTGAGCCAGTGTAGTTGACATGTCTTCGCCTTTTGGATCACATCCACAATTTAGTGCAGCTCGTAGAGTTCGCGGTTGTGTCTTCTCCTCCATTCGCTTGAAAATGACCAATATCGGCTCTGCGGATACAGTCTTCTTCGAATCTCCACTAAGGTTTCATTTGCGGAATTGATGTTGACTCCGAATTAGATGAACTCCTCAACTACCTGGAAATTTAGGATATCGGTACTAGGCGGTAGACACAAGTTGTTTTGTTTGTTGAGCATTCCCTACATAATTGGTATGGTAAGTAGGTAGGCACAAGTGGTGGTTCAGTTAATCAGAAGAACCCAATTAGCACAATTGTGCCGTGACCTGGATGTTGATGTGAATTGGTGAGGAGTCTCAGTGGAGTTTAAGAACATCAATAGTTCATTAATGTCCTTATCTGAGATCTCTGCAAGGGAATTAAGAAGGGGTTTGCCTAATGCTCGTTGTCTGGTCCTCGCTCGTGCCGGACAAGTGCATATTCATATAGTGAATAATGATTTTTTTTCCGTTGCGATATTGCAACTGCAACGGTACGTGTTATACGCGATGCCTAGTTTGGCTGTTTGATCTCTTATCGGCCAATGCCCCGCGGGAATCGCTGTTATTCTGACAACATTTTTGCGCGTTCTGCTTAATAAGGCGGTTGTTTTTGTCTTGTTATAGTTTGGCCACATCTTTCTGGATATGACAGTTTGTCAACATAAGGTCGGCCTTTATAAGAAAAATTGGGGAGATGTTTGCCTTAACTACTCCAGGCGGAGTGTGAACCAGTTCCGCAAGTGAGCGATGGAGGGCTGAGACTTGCCTGGCCAGTTCATCAGCATGTTCGTTTCCGTAAACGTGGCTGTGACCTAGTACCCAGATTAGAAGCCACCTAGCGAGTCTAGCACTTACCGGCATAAGTTAGGTTAGGTAAATGGGTGCCCTAGTCGACAGGGTACTGTCTATCACACAGTGTCCCGTCACGACACCGGCAGCTATACGAATATCCCTGCGACTGAGTTTCAGGAGATCTGGCGCTTAGATGTGACCCTGCCCTGGGTAGTTCATTCGCCTTAACGTTACCTGGTATATTCATGTGGCCCGGTAACCAACAGAAGTTCACCTTGTTGGCCACTGAGATATCACCCAGTCTTTTAAGCAGGTTCTTACGAGCTTAGACCTCACTGATGTTGACTGTAAAGCTTTTATGGCCGCTTGGCTATCAACGAAAATTATAATTTTTTTTTCCCTGGTAGCATGTTTGTATGTAACTTTATTTGCCGGCCGGTTTCGCGGATAGGAAGAAATTCCGTTTGAAAAACGCTGGCAGCGTCTAGAAGTCTATAAGATTTCGAAATGTTTAGGGATTCTATTCATTTCTACATAATCTACCACCAGATTCCTTTGTAAAAATCATTATTTTTTTATTTTTCAAGGTTTACTGTAAGATTCTATAAGTGGCATTACAAATCGAGACGATTAATCATAAGTTGCAAGGATTCTGGCGAATATGCAACGATGACTACATCGTCCGCGAACAAAAGAGCCTTTATCAAAATTTCGCAATCTCAATTGCGAAAGAAAGTCTATAAGATCGTCTATGTACATGGGCAAAGAGATTCGGACTAAAAGCACATCCTTGTCTTTCTTCTGATGTTGTTTCGGACTACTCCAGTCTCGATCCCGTTCCACACTTGTGATTGGTTTTTTTCATAGATGTTTTCGAGAACCTTTCCAAACCTCTGGCTCATGACGGCGTTGTATAACTTAAAAATTAAGGCCCTTTGATCGATGTTATCAAATGCTGCCTTGAAATCAACGAAAAAAGTGAATAATTTCTGTTTTTGCTACGAAAATATTGTCTACGGTTGAATAGGCCTTCCGAAATCCTGCTTGATACTCTTTGACCAGTTTATTGTTATCAATCCACTCCGCCAGGCGATTATTTAAAAGTTTTGTGAATACCTTGTATGATGAGTTCAGGAAGGATATTCCTCGGTTATTTATTGGGTCTGTGATATTGCCATTTTTATGAATAGGAAATATAACACCTTCTTTAAACTGTTGCAATATATGGCTCGTTTCTAATATTTATTTAAATACCGTTGTTTTTTGTCGATGAAGTTGTTAGTCGCATATTTCAGGAATTCTATGGCGATCCTATCAGTCCCTGGTGCTTTTCCGTTCTTCAGTTTTACTAACACCTTGCGAATTCCATCCTGTGTGATAGGCACGTCCAATATTTCATAGGTAATGAAAGGTGCTACACACTGAAGGGCAGGAGTATTCATTGCTGGGTTCGAAAGGGTTCGGAAATGATTCATTACGTATTAGCGCTCAATTTAACTCCAATTTGGGAAGTTTTACCGTTAAGCAGACCAGAATTCTTTCATATCTTTGACCATATCAAAACCCAATTCTGTTTTTAATTCTTTATTTTTTAATAAATTTATATATCCCACATATTTTCAATGCTTTCTTTGATTTTCTTCTTTTTTTTTTTGTTTTTGTTCATCATAATTAAAAATGTTCATCTTGTCTTAGTAGATATTTTTTTTTTGTTTTTTTTTTTAAAGTAAATTCATTTTCTTTTCCATATAATATTATATAATACACGAGATATTGAAAAAAAGAAAAGAAAACATTTCGAAATTTAATCAGAATAGAATAGTGCGGGCTAATTAACATTAAATTTTAAATAAAATAGAATAAATGTAAAATAATAATAATTATACATATAATAAATCTAATATATATTTATATATTTATTTATATAATAGTTAATGCAATTCTTATTAAAACAAAGTAACCTATTGATAATAATAACACAAACTGTTGTTAAAATTAGAGAAACCAATTGTTTCTGCGTTATGAACTAAGAATCCCACTATTGTTGTTTAATAATTATTTTATTTATTTTTATGTTTGTATACGTGTGTAATGTAACATTTGATTGGGACCAGAGCACATGAACCGTTTACTTAATGTTGGGGGAACTACTTGGGGAATTAAAATTACCTTTTTCTAATTAATTGGTTCCAGTGCATCTGTATCAGATGTTTACTTGGGGAAAGGAGTAGCATTTAACTATTTCTGAGTGCGGACATATGATAGAGGTTCGGAAGGACTGTTTACGAGGAACCGCATTAAAATATATTTATTTTCTTTTTTTTATTAAGAAAATCTAAAAAAAAAAAAAAAAAAAACAAATTAAAAAAGCACAATAACGACCTTAGCTTCGTATTGTTCAAGAAACACTCGCCGGGGAGATGTTACAGGTACTTTCGGTAGTTCCGCAGATCGCCATGATCATCGGCAGCAATTTCACCGCCCACCGCTGCTGCAGCTGTTTCAAATGATGGTGGCTCGGTACCTATCCCGGGGCTAGGTGGATCTAAAAGACGACTGGATGCATCTTTTGGTGTCTTGCGGCGACCACGTCCGCCACGACTGCCGCTCGCTCCTCCACCGCCACCGCTCGATCGGCTCTTTCGACTGCTTTCCGATGGTGTGCCGAGTGATTTTTTACCCGGGCGTCGCTTTCTTCGCTTTTTGTTACCATAACGTGGGTCATAGTCATACTCATCGTCGGCTGGAGATTTTGGCTCCTCTAGTGAGTCTATCTCATTGATATCCATATCGTCGTAGAACCACTCTTTGGGAAGTTCTTCTTTAAGATGTTGCTGACTGTCTTTACTGTCGGATGTGTCTCCAGCACCACCCAGAGATGATGATTCTTCTAACAGTGCCCCGTTGAAATCGGGTTCAACAGGAATTGTCGCCGGCAAAGGAATAGTAACTGCTGCTGCTGCAGCAGCTGCTGCAACTCCTGCACCGGGGATTAAAAGACTGACAACTTCGTTTTCCTTGCGCAGTGCCTGAAAGGGTCGATCTGGAAATCTAAAAGGAAACAAGTAATGAATTCGTTAGAAATAAGCCTTTATTAAATTAACAGCAATGGAATTATTTAATGCTAGAATCGCTAGAATTGTCTTAGATTCCTTAACATTCTCACAAAACGGCTCAGTTCTCATGTGCCTTAGAAAGCGAATATTTTACAATAAAATAAAATTATAAGCAACATTTTCTGCTTTAAGTCGTAATTCAAATGAGATTCTCTTACTCTCAGATATTTACTGGAGTCAAAGGAAATTGAATGAAGGGTTGGCAGAGTAGGTTTCCAAAGGCACTTCACCGGCAACTAACATTTTCTAGTCTTTCTCAATATTAGTGACATTTATCAGTTATGACACTGTATACAAATCTAGTTGACTGAAGGTTAAAAGTATAAAACAAATGATGCAATCTATAAAAATAATATTTGTGAGCGCTACGCTAACATAATCAGAATAGAATATCTGAATAATCTCAAAAACAACAGTTGCCTTAGAGTGGTAAGGTTACCAGTCCAAGGCAGGCAGAGAAGATGAAGCGAATGAACATGAATCTCATGGAAACGACAATGGGATACTCAAGAACGGGCCTAAGTGCTGATTCCAAGTGCTGATCTGCTTAAAACATTGTCGATGTGTAAAAGACAGTTGAACTCACTATCGCAGATAACACCTAACTCGCATGCTGACGTTACTGAGTTTGTAACCTAAGGTTGTACACTCGTCGTGAATGGAACAAAATTTGTTGACACTAAGCATTAAGAAGTTCTTGTGACACTAGATGGAAAAACTATCCAGATCATTCTGCAAGCGGCGAAACCATAAATTCGGAGCTACTGATGATACAGCATTGATTGCAAGAATAAAGATCAATTGTCCATGGGACTCAACGAGGGTGATAAATATTTAAAAAAGACTTTGCAGTGACCGCCTACTGGATACGATTTGATCTACAACGGACACTACGTCGGGGCACCGTCAGGACCGGAGAAGTATTAATTTTTCATTTCATTAATCTTTTTACCAATCGTTGAGGGAAGTACATATATTCATGGCGACTTTTGTACAGTTCAGGTTCAAGAACGTAGTCAGCAAATGACTGACAGAAAATGGAGGCGAAAAGGTTTGCAATTATGTTAGGACTTGCTGTCCTTATGATTGCCATAGGTTCTTTCTGTCGTTGTAAAGGCAGCGTAACTATTTTTCATACCAAGATGAAGAGGATGTAGGTGTGGCACCTACTGGATGAAACAGACAAAGTTATCAGTGAAAAACATATAAGAGGGCATTGCCAATTGGTAAATGCGTAGAAATGGGACACATGTTAAGAGTAATAAGTGTCCAGAGAAAGCTTGTCAAAGAAAAGTCTTTCGGATATGCCTTTAAACTTTAGGTCCCTTCCATTTGTGTGAAAAAATATGTATAACACTTCATAGAACGTTAATCCTTCCAAATCTGCTGTTGTTTCGTCCAATTTTTGGTTCTGTGCGCGAGAAGGTCAAATGGAGGGGAGGACATAGCCGCGAACCCTATGAGCTGTACCAGAGGCCTAGAAACGACTTCATTGGTCATATCAAGCGCATGGACAACAAGGCTTCAGCCAAGAGAATCTTCGAACCCCAGTGGACAAGTTCGAGATGATTAGGAAGCTGTTGAGAATGCCAGACCGCTTCGTCTTGGCAACTGGAAGCAGCGTAAGCTTATTTTCGAATTTCAGTGGCTTCATATACTAAAAAAAATGAGTAAGGGGTAAGTATGTTTGAAAATCATAAGTTTTGGTCAGACTTATAGTCATATGTACATAACTTTTGTTTTTTATTGCAAGGTGCATTAAAAAATATCACAAAACGCAATCTTAACATACATTGATCTGAAAGAGCAAAATTCGGAAGGACGAGTTTAAAAAGTTCGACTTTGTAGGTACATACCCGTATTTCAAGACTGTAATAAGCTGTGCCTTTCAGTTTGGCGTAAAAAATAAGTTGATCTCACTAAATCATTAGACCTTTACGGCTGCTTTGCAGTAATTACTGCTAGAGCCAGAAAACTTTTTATGGGCTACAGTACGTATCGTGTGTCCTTGTGGATATTAAAGTTAGAACACCTTCACAGAGTATTTTCTTTCCAATCAGCATTGAAATGCATGAACCCCCCCGTTTATTTCAACATCATGCTCGTGCCAATTGACCTAAAAATATCACTCCAACCCACACTCTAAACACTAAGCAACTCACCTGTACATTTTACTCAAATACTGACGGCGGCTCTTGCGCCACCTCGCCGCCGGATACGTGTATATCTGTCCCTGACGAAAACCCGGCATTCGTTGCCGCTTATCCATAAACAAATTGGAATGATTCTGTGCAACACCAGTCTGTGGATCTAGGAATGGCAGTCGCAATCTCCGCTCGATACATAGTCTAGTGTTGAAATTAGCACTGAATTCTATCGTTTCTCTGTACGTCGAATCCTTGAGGAAGTTCTCAATTTTCTCCAGATTTGGAGGATTTGATATCTGTATATCGACAGCCGACGACATATTTCACCAAATTTATTTTGCAAATTTTCACCTTTTCAATTCGATTAGTATATGTAATTTTCGAGCAACAAAAAAATAAATATTCACTTCATCTCATAGAAATTTGTGTATGTGTGCTAATAGTGGACTTATTTGACGCAGAGATTGGAAACTGCGATTAAGCTGCTTCCGTTGCTGGTTTCTATGGTCGCTACTGCTACTGCTGCTGTTGATGGCACCACCACCATCACCACCGCCATAAACTATTCCGGCAATTACCCAATTCAGATAAATTGCTTTTCACCAATTTAGTGCAAAGAGGCGGAGGCAAATGGTGGTTCTCCTAATTAAATGGAATTCAATTTATTTTTATTCGCCAATAGTTTTGTGTTAATTTTAAAACATTTTGTAGAAAATTTCACTTGAAAAACAAAACCGAATGGAAGAGATAAAAAAATATTTTTCTCTTCTTTGCTAAACTGACAGCTTTTCTTTTGACAGCAAGCAAATATGGCGGCTAGTCTTCTGTGTAGAGGGGATTTTTTACTTTTTTTTTTTTCATTTGTGACGTATGGAAAATTTCCTTTTCCATTTGTGAAAGTGGAGAGATTTCGCGAATTTCTTTATTGGCGGTTAATTTTGAATGCGAAAATAGTTACGTTGTGTGCGAATGCGAATGCGAATCTTAAGTAAGTAAATCAGATGGTCAATCTTCTTCGATTGCAAATTGGCAAAGTGGTAAAGCAAAAATGTCACTAATAGAGAAAAACGAAGAAGACTTAGAAAATCAATTCAATTTACAAACTCTCATATGAAGGGATTACTAGGAGCATTTTAAATACATGTTCAATATATGTACATATCATCCAGATCTGTACTTCCATGCTTCTACAATCAGTTCTGAGGCGCCCTGGTTTTCAGTGGTTAGTGAGTTAGGGGTTCAAAGTTCGAATCACAGAAAACACCAGACCTTTTCAAGGTCAAATACCTCGCGAATATCTGACAAATGTCCAAGAGTAATACCTAGAAGACGTAGAGACAGCGGCACCTAATTGTACCATTAGCCGTTTTTATCTAGCAGAAGAAGAAGGATCAAGCTACCGCTAACTGGTTATCTAGATCGGCCAGACTGTGAATTGTGTGGTTTTTATCTGTTATAAAATATACTGTGGGTCACCTCGACATTGAGTATTATCAAATAAAGCCCCGAAGCTATGTACCTTTGAATTTCATTCTGTTACAAATATTAATTTTGCTGCTTGGTACCCGAAGAAATAAAAAAAAACTATTTTTGCAATTTAGCATCACGTGCCAATTACTGGACAGAATTCTATGAAACTTAGCATAGTGATAACTTTTACCCTGCGTCATCATTTAGCACAATATTTATTCCGGGAAATTAAAGATTTCTTACAAGATAGTAAAAACTGAATCTCCAGAATTTGACTTCACGCGGGTAACTGAACGCAGTGGCTCTGTTAGCGAACTTGGAATGATCAAGATGCAGCAATTAACATTGGCATATTGGGGCGTGTCGACGACAGAAGTGTAGAATACATTTTCATCAACCGGGTTATGGAGAAAGAAACCAGCAGCTACTTACTTATGTCTTGTATCCCCGTGTGGGCCCTAAGCCACTACGACGCCTACGCGCCATCGTGGCAATGTGCCTCAGCTACCCCCAACTCTTCCTCAGTTCCCGTGCTTCCTTGTCGACTGTTCTGCGCCATGTATTTCTTGGACTGCCGCGTATTCTACCATCCCGAGTTAGAGGGTTCTATTGCATCGCCTGGTTAGCTGCACATATGCCACTTTTTTGGAAAGTGTGACCAATCCACTGCCACTTCCATCGGTGTATGGTTGTGCTTATTGGTTCCTGGCCCGTTCTCTGATAAAGGTGTTCGTTTGAGATACGATTTGGCCAGAAAATTCTTAAGATGTTACGCAGGTAGCTATTAACGAATATTTGCACCTTTCTCGTGATAGTAGTGGTCACTCTCCAAGTACCACATCCATATAGCAGCACGGACTCAGCGTTGGAAAGGAACAGTCGCAGCTTGGTGTTAAGGCTGATTTAATTGCTTCGCCATTTGCATTTTGGACAACATCCCGAACCCAGACTTTGCTTTGCCAATTCAGCTGGCTATATCTAGTTCGGTTCCACTATCGGTTGAGACAATACTCCCAAGATATTGAAAACTCTCTACTCTCTTTACCGTTTGTCCAGCAATGCATATGTGAGCTGACGTGTTCGGTTCCAGGCTGATAGATGTGAGATAGCAGGCATACATCGTCAGCGTAGTCGAGATGTTTACACAAGATGTAAGAGTCCGTCGAATTCCTCCTCATCAAAAACAATATTGAAAGAATGAAACCTTGTCGAACACCATTTGAAACTTCGAATTCCTCACACAGCCTTCCTCTATACAAAACCTGGCATTTGGACCCATCGTACTTAGCCTTGATAATAGTTTTTAATTTATCTAGAATACCTCTTCTGCCCAAATAAATTCCCGATTGACACTATCAAATGCCTTTTCAAAATCGATGAACAGCAGGTGAAGTGGCGATCAATATTCAACGCACTGCTCGATGGTGATCCGCAAGATGTTAATGTGATCTACACAGGTGGATCCAAAACGGAAACCTGCTTGTTCGGCATCGAGTGTATTCCCGAGATGTTAATTTGGTATACACAGGAGGATCCAAAGCGGAAACCTGCTTGTTCGGCATCGAATGTATCCTCAATATGTTCTTAGATTAATTTTAATAGTGGGTGTTCCGATTATTTTGCTAAGTTGTGTAATGGCACTCGGCTTAAAGTATCGGCTCTGCAGCTTAGTTTGGTAAAGGCGAGCATATTCCGGCTCTTTCCCATATCAGCGATGCCAACAATGTGTTCGTGTATGCTCGACAGCATTACTCCACATATTTTGTACAGAGTACCTTTGTAGAGGATTACTAGGATAAAATACACTGAAGTTCCCCAGATTTACTTACTCAGGCGTCGAACTGATGATAACTACAAACCTTAAGTTCGCGCAAACGAAGTCGGAGGCAAACCGACCATTGAAACAATATACTTTTGTAATATAATATATTTTTATATATATTTCTTCAGTTATTTTAAGTACATTAGTTCTTATGTATTTCCATTTACATCTAATTTATGTTTATATTACGATAACTAAAAAAAGACCAAGAAGTAAATAAACAGCAGATGAAAATAAAATAATGCAATCAATTAAACAAATTTCCTTAAAGCAATAGAATATTAAACAAATAAAACAAAAATGAAAAATAAAAATAAAATAATTTTTTCTCTTGCTTTCTTCTACTTTTCTTATAAAGTTCGCAATCTTCAATTCAAGGCGACTTCTCTCACTTAGGATTTAATACAAATACATATTTTCTCTTTCTCTTTCTTTATAATTAATAAAAAAAAAAATAATAACTCTTGAGGATTTAATAAAATACCGACTGGGAACGGGACGGTGCACAACTAAAAAGAAATATAAAACCGTGTTTTTTTTTATTAGTCGTTTCATTAATGAAATCTTTTCAACTTTTTATTCAAAATAAAATATATTCTAACAAAACCTTATAGAATCGGAAGAAAAAAAAAATAAATTAATTCTCGTGGCTTTTATTTCCACTTTCAAAATTCAAAAGGTGCCATATTTTTGTCTTTTCATTTCTGTTGTAAATTTTCATACAAAATTATACAAAACAAGAAAAGGTTACATAAACAATAAATAAATAAATTTCAATAAAAAGGTTCAATTATTAAATATATAGTATGGTTTTTGTGAAGGACTTTTATTTTTGTTTTTTTATTGGAACAAAAAGTAATTAAAGTATTTCAAAGCAAAATAATTAATTCGACTTCACCAACCAACTTTATTCCTCCTTATAACTCAGTTAACAATTTTCATTTTATAACATAATAATAAAAAATAATAAGTTTTACATTAAATAAACTTTTATTTGCTTATTGTTGGTTGGTATACTAATTACTTATGTTGTCTGCTTTTATTTTACAAAATTGATGGTGTTGTTTACTATTTATTTGTTAAAGTTTATTTATTTTGATTTCTATTCGGGCGAATTATCGGGGAATCCAGTCACTTCCGTTTGTTCGAGTACCGGTTGACCATCGAATACATATGATATGCGTAACCTCATTCGGAGGATAGCCTTAGAAAGAAAGAGAGATAAACATTATTAGGTAGTTCCTTTGGCGTGATTAGGGACAAAATATAAGGAAACACTAACTGGCAAACTAAAGTTTAAAGAAATAAATGCCTGAATCTTTTGCCCTTGAATAGATGGCGCTTTGTAAATTATAGCACGTATTATATGAGCAGCTGCTTATTGACTGGTTTGAAAAGTCCAAGTCTGGAGGAAATCAATAATGATTTAGCGTAGATTGTTTCTTCCATAGCTATAAAACCCTTTTGTTAACATCAGATTTAAAAATCGGCATTAGAATAGATTTATGTAACTTTAGCAGTTCTATACGACGTTGCCGCTTTTTAATGCAAGAATTGTGGCAGTCATCTTGGGAAAACACAGCCTACACAACAAAACTTTCGATAACAATCAAATTAGTTCTGTTAGAAAAATTAACACGAGAAAACTTTACTCAATGGAGTTGGTATATAGGTGATAGCCTGAGTGGATAAGCGCTGAGTATTTAGAAATACGACTTTTGCAAACTACATACACCAATTTATCTGTAATGTACATATGGTTGGCTGTAATATACAATAAATGGAAAGAACCTCAGGTTCGTTGATCCGATCTTGAAGAAAGGAAAGCTTGGGAATTAGGCTAACTATATATACAGGTAAATGATGTAAAGACTCCAACTCGTGTTGAGAAAAAAATACTGAGTCGTACCCCATGGTCATTGGGAGACAATTTTTATAAGCTGCCCATTATTAGCAGCATGCAGGACAAGCTTTCAATTTAGCAGACACTACTGGACATGGAGTACCAAAAGGTGACCACGTAACATTTGGTGGCTGCGTAACTCTATGTTTAAGACATCGAAGGGGGAACATGCTGAAACTCAAAGGAATATACACTGTCAAATATGATTAATGAGCTTCCGCTGGAAAATATTCAGTCAATAAAGTTGCTGCATATACGAGTGCATTATCTATTCAGAACGTCAAAATAAAGAACTCACGAGGCAGTCCTACCACAAGAAAAGTCTGAACTCACCTTGGACGTACTAACAACTCTCATCTCTTGGGTTATAACACCGCCAGGTGGTAGTAGTGAACCTGATGGCGATAACATTTGCAGAGTAAAGCTCCTAGGAACTGCAGCCTGTATAATTATATAATAGAATAGACCACAGTGGTATACTAAAACTTAAGACTACATACCTGAAACAGATACTGTTCGATTGTACTCGACGAGCTATTTGTTGTTGTCATAAAGATTTGCATACAATCGGTTCCTTTAACTGGCACCAGTTGCACTAAAATACCATTTTTATCTAAAGCTGTCAGTTTGGGTCCTTGAGGCTAAAATAATAAATTACAGTGAATGCAAGGAATGCGAATATAAAATATAAGTCTCTACTAACCACCGCTGGATTCGTCGCTGTCGCCGTCAAGTCATTGAGTAGTGAATTTGACATAATTCCAGACTCTATAATCGATGGAGCACTCAAATTTAGTCCACCCACTAAGCCAGTCAGATCATTGCCATTAGTCGATGGTGAAGAAATCATGCCATTTCCACCATCCACCATTCCCAAAATATTCAAATTTTGTACCGGAGCTGGTGCTGACATATCCAACCCACCGAGCAAATCTAATAAATCTTGATTGTTTGACGTTTCCGTGGTCAATGCGGCGTTGGCATTCTTCGAATTCTTTTTCTGCACTGTTGTTGCATTTGAAAGATCCGATGCTATATCACTTCCACCCAAAAGGTCCAGAAGGATGTTCTAAAAGGCGATGTAGTTATTAAAGGATTTTTTTTGTCAAATTAACTTCTTACCGATTGATCGCCTAACGCGGGGACTGTATTCATATTGCTTTCCGTTTCTTCGAGGCCATTTTCAATCAGATCAGGACTATTCTCATCGTATGTGCCACCATTTTGTGTTGCAATTCGACTAATCTGCATAGGTGGCATCTTTTCAAGCAACGCCGGACGAAGGTGATTATGGGATCCGAAAAGTTGGGTGAATTCAACGCCTCTCTGCTGAAGATCCACATTCAAATGACTACCGAATGATTGAATCAGGCTTTGGATTTCACTAAAGAGAAACGAGTTTGTTAAAGATGGCTCTAGATCAAGTGTTTTGACTTACTCTTGACAGTGCTGCAGTCGAGTGCTAAGCTTGGCTAATGCCACTAATGCATACTGCTTGCTCGTAGTTGATACCTGAGCTGATGTTAAGAACTTATGGAACAGAGCTATCATATCAGTCTCTGTTGGTCGTTCTAAATCTAAAAAAAAAATATTAATTCAAGTCGCAATATGGATGGAGAAGAGTCACTCACCATCGTCAGAAGCTCCATACATGAACAAATCGCCATATTCTCCGATTGCCCAAACAGCAACTTGTAGCAAGGGCTGCTTATCTTCGCAGTGATTGCTTACTTGCAGCGATTCCCAGAACCGATTCGTTATGTAAGTCTGTTCAATGACCGGACTACTTGACACCAATTGAATCGTGGACGAAACGACATCGTCTCGTACATAGTTTCCAGCCTAGTAATATACATTTTATATAAAATCAGTTCAACTGTTAAACCTGTACAACTTACCGCAATTAAGACACTCAACTGAGTGTCAAGATGCCACCGGGTAGTTGGTGAATATCGCTCAGCTGACAGAATCATACCTGAACTGCACTGGGCTTTAAACTCCGGATCAGCCTTCTCAAGAAACAGCAGCAGTTCTTTAGTCATCGTTCGAATATTTTGCGCATTGATCAGAGCAAATGATAGCTCCATTGCGCGACGACGAATCGAAACGTCTGGATCCTTTAGACATTCCAGGATCGTAGTACGATGTCTTTGCACAGCCGATGTATCTGCGTGTACGGTACGCAGAAGAGTGTTCAACGCAACGTAACGGATATTTTTATCCGAATTTAGAAGGAAACGTCCCAAGATGTTAACAGCCAACACTCGAAGTCCTCCCTCAGAACTGTTTCAAAATAATTTATAACCAACCTTACATAAATCTCCCCAACCCCTAAAACTCACCGAATATCCATAATCGAGAGCACAGTTTCGTAGAGAATCGTATTCCCCACATTTTTGCTTGTCTCCGTATTCGTGGCCACTTGTGCCAGAATATCATTCATCGCTTCGGATGCATCTGGATCGTTATGGCCGAGAATCCGTAGCAGCCGTAAGATTTTCACTTGCAAGAATGGATCGCTAACCCCGCTGACATCGTGCTCAGGTGAATAACCGCCGAGAATAAGGTTTTTCAGAATTCGCACTAAATTCGGCACAATCTGAACAAAAGAATCAACAATTTAGATCACAAATGCACGAATAGCGGATAAAAGGTATTTCTTTTTCACTTCTTCTACCACACATCTCTAATCATCACTAAGTTTTCTAAATTCGAATAAACATTTCTAGCAGTTAAAAGAAAAGAAAAAGTTTCAAGCCAACTGGCAAATTCGGCATACCTCTCGATTTCCGCTATCCTGGCAAGCAACATACAAATTTGGGTATAATTGGAAGAATTAGCTATTATAATGCTTATTGAATGTTTCGAATGCATAAATCATAAATAAATTACAAAAATATATATATTTACGAGTATGTATGTATTTACACTTGTGCACATGCACATTACAAAATATAAAGTACATATGCATCTACTTGAAATGACTTGGTCTGTGCTTTAAGTGGGTACAAATAATTCAGAAAACTGCATGTATAATTGGGAAAACTAGTTAACTGTGTTTCACATCAAACGCGATATGAACGTGTACTTAGTCAAAGAACAGTGTAAAAGCCTTAAGTTGCATAACTATTCCAGTCTACAATTGGCATCTGCTTGTAGGAATATTTTAAGCGAATTAAATGAGAAGATATGTTTAAGGGTCTTTTATAATCTCAGTCAAAATACGCAAGCGTTTAATAAATATTCTTTATTTACTTTCTTAACAACATGCACTGAACCAAAATCTGAACACTTCTGAAGGGAGTTAATAAGAAGTTGAAGAGATAATGACGACAGACAGTACTCAATCTCGGCTGATTAGGTGCAAGATGAATTCACGATGGACTCTGCGTTTCCAATCAAGATCGGCGGTTGTCCGTCGAGATACATAGGTTGCTACAGTATTTATTGTAATCACACATGCAGTGATTTTACTGCGAAGTGTGATCCACCTCCATTGTGTTTCAACATGTGATATATGTAGCCCTGGATCCCATTCTTATGAAAGTGACCTAACTAAGTATGTCAGTGTTCTTTACAAAACTACATCTGTTGGAGTCTATATTTTGTATGTAAAAAGCATTTGAGAATTTCTTTACTCTTTCATCTAGATTGATTTTCCAGCTGATTTGAAGCCAAGAATTATTTCTAGGCATTTATCCTGATTTTAGTGGGGCAACTTTGAACTTGGAAATTTCGAGCTTTCGGTATAAGGATGTCTAATTTCTGACAGATTTTGAAATCTGATTTGCATGTGATCTGAGTGAACAATTTCCAGTTTGTCCAAGAATTGAAAGCAAATGATCCCAATCTGAATGAATGCATAGTGAGTTACAAATACAAATATTTAACGTAACGAATTGTATGTGGGCCTTCTTCTGACAGTCATGACTCTTGAAAATTTATCGGAATTTCGTCAGTTAAGGGATTAAACAATTGCAAATACTTGGCGCAACAAACCGAATTGGTCCAGGGCCTAGCTTCTCGCAACCATTCGTGCTGTGGGTGTTATATTTTTTCACACAAATGGAAGGGACCTACAGTTTAGAGCCATATCCGAAAGGCAAATTGAGAAGCTTTCTCATGACAGTTATTACTCTCGGACGTTTTTCAGACATTCGCGAGAGGTGGGGCCGTGAAAAACTTTTTTTTTGTGGTCTCTGGGACTCAAACGTCGAACCTCTCGCTCTGCAATCCAACGCACTAACCACTTGAGCCACGGCACCCACGGATTAAACAATTGCCGCCAGTAATACAATTCAAT
The DNA here is from genome assembly GCA_946965025.1 of Blera fallax. Lineage (NCBI taxonomy): Eukaryota > Metazoa > Arthropoda > Insecta > Diptera > Syrphidae > Blera > Blera fallax. Next base: position 70,610,165 of record OX337248.1, read on the forward strand.
AGCGAATAAGTGTTATAGAAGAAAAACCGGTAGAGGCCCTTCTAAGTTCCGCATCTCAATACGTTAATGTGTAAAAGGTGACTTTACTAGTCCGCCAAAAAGCACATATTACTTCTGCTTTTTAATATGTACAATTACCAGCCGATAGACTATGATTCTTTAATAAACTTCTCCTTAATATAACGGAAAGCAAACTCTAAAGTTCTCATATGATTCATATGTAAGCAACTTTGTTTGTCATCAATTTATGAAAGTTTGCAGTCAATAGTAGATAATTTGGTTTAAAACAAACATAAATGGTTGAACATATTTGTTTACTGAATTAGTTGTACCCACTCGGCACCTTAATTTACTTCTACATCAGTATTGAATCAAATAATAACAAAATGCAATGCCTTTCGCGAAAGCAGAGGGAATAATATAAATTAATTTGTAATATTATTGAATTGATATTTATGAGTAAATATATTAGTATATATGTATGTATGATATTTCATTATTTTCTGTTCTTTGAACAAAGGCAATACTTACCTTCTTGAAATGGCTCAGTGTGTCAGCACTGTTCTCGCACATCTCGGTGATCAGTGTGACACCAGTTATTAGAATTCCTATAAATAAAATAATTTAAATAATTTTATAGGTAAAAAAAAGAAAAACTTATAAGCCTACCATGATTCTTTTCGCTCAGCAGTGACCTCGTTGCTGGCAAGAAAATCTCCATCAATTCCGGTACACGTCGTATCACACGAAAAGCGCATAGTGTCGCTTTCTTCCTTATGTATGTGTTCGGAGATTTCATAAGCCGCTCAACTTCACTGGCCAAATCACGAGCCATCTCGGGTGAGGCTATTGCACCGAGCGTACACAATGCCAAGCCCACAACAAACTGTGTAGAGCTATTCAGATCACTGTGCGAGAGAGATTCAATGTATTATTAGGTTTTCAAATAAAAATCATATATTCACTTCTTTAAGCAATTCGTTATCAGCAGATGTACATCCTGTCTCTCGTCCAGCAATAGCATTGCGCCCAAATATCCAATCCGTTTATCTGTGAATCGTGTACTGGCAGTCAATTTAAGGCATTCCAATTGACCGAAATGTGCCGGATAGCCAAGCATATGGATGTACAATAACTTGGCGATATTTCGACATCTGCAATGAATTATTGAGTCAAAAGGAGACTAATTAAAAATACGAGCATCTCCGCCTCTCCATACCTCCAAACCGAGTCTTCTTCTCGAAATGTACTGCGAATGTAGGCGCATTCCTTATTCACCACAGCCCTCTCTTCCGCAGCTGTCCTTGCAGCGCGAATCTGTCGAATGAGATCTCTCAGCCGTGTGGGTGTAGGCATTCTCACTGTTTGGATAGGCAAAGCATTTGTAAGTTTTGTTTTTTTTTCACGTTTTGTCATTTCAATTAAATCCAAGAAAGGAAGTAAAGTGAAAAAGAAATAAAAAAAATAAAAAAAAAAAAACATTTTCTTTTAATTGCAGCTGAATACAGTGCTATAGTAGTAACCAGGTCAATGCACACTTAAGGATTAACGAAATAAATAGTTAGGTATGTAGTTGCTTTTACGGCCAATTACTTACCCCTTTCCACGGCTTCTGTAAATGCTTGACGGATAGTTGCCATGTTAAAAGCCGGATTAAATCTGCAATTACACAAAAAATCGGAACACAAAATGGCATAAATAAAACGGCATGCAGAAGTTAATAGTTTTAGTTGAAGAAGCTCTTTAAAAAAAGTTAAATCCGTCGACTTTTAGTTAAAAGGGTTTTCTGTTTTTTTTTCTTTTAGTATATACATACATCCATACATAGTTATAGTTGAGTATTTATGAACATGTGCGTTTAAATGTGATTGGGATGCATTTTAGCGTATAAGCGTACATGACTTAAAGAGTCGGCTGAGCAGGCTAACACATTTGAGCTAACTTTTTGACCAAAGAGTGTAGAATTGTGGATGGTTTTGTGGAAATGATTTCCAAGCTAAAGTTTAGATTTTTGGAATATTTACCTAAATACTTACAGAGATAGCAAAGAATTGGGATTCTGTACAATTTAAATAGTGTTCGGCTTAGTTGCTAGTGGATTGATGTATTTCATCGACACAGTATTCAGCCTAGTCAGTATCACCAGTCACAACTTTTACTGATACAGAACCCAGCGTAGGTACAATTTCTCGTATTCTCTATTAGAAAATGAGTAATACCCCTTGGAACAGAACAAACTGCGATTATGTTATTTATTGAAGCCTATGTAAATCCTACAGGTTTGTCATTGCGGTTTGTCATATAGCTCTCCATATAGTGTGTTATATATTTTTCCACGAACGATAGTTTATTGCTGGAGCCAAAAGGCGGAATTTAGAAGCATCTTCTGACCAATATTACTCTTGAATATTTGGCGGACATTTGCTTTAGTCATAAAGAATAAAAATCGACTCATAGCTTAACGACAACAGATACAAAAAGAAGAGAAAACGCTCCCAATTTCATGTAGATTTGTTTCTGAAGATATCAACCTAAAAGATGATAAACTGACGTATCGGAGGTCTTTTTAAGTGACTACAGCATTCATATTGTAAATTGGTAGCTAAAAAAATTTACGCTAGTATGACCGGGTAAGGGATAAATTGAAGGCTTGCGTAATACGTACTCGTATATATTGTGCCATGCAAGGCATGTATTCCTCAAAATGTGCTTGAGTAGTGTTGGAAATATTTAAATTAAGGACGTGAAAATATCCTAAAAAACAAAACGCACATTGAACAGGAAAGAGCATTACTGTTGATATATGTATATTTAAGCATAGAAGACATGTTTTTCGTGTCGTTTTATATTTATTAAACTATTTTGTTGCTTCATTTTACCAAGAAAGTTATGGTGATCACTTGGTTCGGTTCTTATTTTAGTTTTGATAGTCATTGGGATGAACTATGTATGTAGATTATTTCTGATTCTAAATTGAACTTGGGCTTCATCTAATGAGAAGTTGAACGGCGTGGACCGCCCTAGGCAGACATGATGAAGGACAGTCGAGGAGGAATCCAGATTATTGAGGATGATTTGGAGGGAGCTCAAGGGCGTTGCAGAACTCCGAACACGATGGCGTACAGGCGGTGTTGACGCCCTATGCCCCACGAGGGGTTTGAAGACCTGATGAAATGAATGAATGAATGTTGAATTGATTGAATTGATATGTCCTGGGTATCAAGGTGCCTGGATTTGTGTAGCTTGCTTTTAGCACCTACTTAACTTTTCCCGATTCGTAAAACTCGTTGGTAGTTAGTTCCTTTTTGTACGTAAGCATACACTGTGGTGTTTTTAAAGTGGTTTTAAAAGTGGTTTTCTTAGTCACATTAAGGGCCTACAACTCAGCCATTTCCCTTTATAAATTTGTAAGCTTTGTGATATTTTGAGGCGCTTGGAATTACTTTTATCTTTTATTTTGCAGTTTAATATGAGACCACGGACACTTGTCAAAAAGTTTATGCCGAAAGAACTCTTCACATTTTGATATTTTATGTTTGCATTTCCTAGTGTGTCAATCTATTGGCATAATCGCCACAAGAAGACCATATTAAGCTAGAACCAGACTTTTCTGGTGTGGTGTGTCGCTGTGTGTTTTGAAGCTATGGCTATCATGCAACATTTTATGGCTAGAACCATACTTGTCTCGATGGCGTCACAACACACGAGACGACATAAGTCTGCACAGTCAGCGTCACGACACACCACACGAGAAAAGTGTGGTTCTAGCTTTACGATGCTAGGGATTCAAAAGGTATTACATTCTTTCCGAGCAAGCTCTAAATGTAGACTGAATGAATTTCGATAACAAATCTAGCACAATCTTCACAATCGTGAAGAGCTAACATCTTTTACGCAGCATATTCAATTAATTTAAGCAATAAAGTTGATCAGGTAAGTGCGCCTTATACAAAAACTACGAAATCATTTCAAGTTAACAAGGGTATACATATTATACTGCGATTCACATTGATTAGCACTTTGGTATTTTGAGTAATCCATAATTTGATAAATAATCCACACATCTTTCGTCACTCTCGAAGGTAATTTTAAGAACTATAATCACGAAAACAGATGTATTATAAGAACCAACCGTGAATACGTCCAGCACACAATAAAAAAATGTTAAAATAGAAAACCCTAATTAGGATGTTTTTCCTATGACTATATCCATTTGGCATACGAATCGTGAAATATTAGATAGCTTTCGAAATGTGCCGCATTTATTATCCTATAAAACTACTTATCCCACCTTTTACCAGCAGATTGTTAAGAGAGTAATTTTGCGTGACCCGCAATCTGCCAATACTCTGCAAAAAAAAACCTAATTACACGATTACGTTAAGGTGTGTGAACCAAATAATTTTGTTTATTATTTTATCATTGAAGGTATATACAGGACGATCTAACTCGTGGACTGTAGCGAATATAGCATATCAGCCTCTCTCAAGAAACCCCAAACAGCTGTTTCTCAAGAAACAGATAACAGTCTGCCAAGTTATCAAAAACTTCAAGAAAGGTATTGCCGGCGAGATATACATACATAGTTTGACAAGAAACTTTTCAAGACCGTACACATGATACATGAGACCTTTTTTTTTTTTTTTTATATAATTTACCCGCACTCAAGGGGTTATGAATACCCTTTTACATGTTATTCACATGGTGCGGGCGTCGGAAATGTAGATAGAGAGAGAGAAAGAGATTGGTGCAGGGGTTTGAAACTCAGATGTGTTAGGTTTCACATTAGCTCCAGGGGTGGTGTCCAGAATAACTGGGGAGACTTGATGCTGTCATGTATTTTTTGCCTTCGCTTCTGATTCACAGTATTTTTTTCCCGATCCACCTGATGTCATAAGCATATCAATTATCAGCAGAGCGATCAATTTCTCCAGCCATATGACAAACCTACTGCCAGTGTTATGCCTTCGCAGTAGTGTTGTCACAAACTTTCTCAATTGATCGGACTGCCTCTTATCATATAATGCTTACTGACATCAGGGATTGAACCGTGAACCATCGGCTCGACGAACGATGACGCTACCACTACACCATTGCCACCCACAAATAGTGACTATTTATTACGCAAATCGTGCAACAAGGATGATTAGTCAATATTTTTCAAGAACGTCGATGGCAACACCATCACATTCACTAGCGCTAAAGAGAGATGATTCCATGGAGGCCGAGAAATGTAAGAGCAGGACTTGGAAAGAATGTATTTTCAATAAGACATTTTGATGTGTATACTCCGGGTCGCCTTATCTCCTGTTCGGGCAATATACTATGGGCTGTGAGATCGCTCAAACTCCTTTTTGTTAGGTTATTTGAAGGGCTTAAATGCTTGCAACTCTGAATTGAGTGAATCATTGTTACGGATGGATTTTGATTTAGAGGACAATCTACCCCCTGCTAGGTTAATTCCTAACGTGCATGTTCAAGGCACAATTGACCTATTAAACCTTCTTGGGCTGTATCAGCTCGTGAATTTGAAGTCTGCAACTCTGACAACGTTTCTTTTGATGTTCAATCAATTGAAGGCGATTCCAGCAGCATTGCATCTGATTCCGAAAAAGATGGACTTGGAACAGACATTTCCCACAATTACATTTGCAAGCGGATTGTTGACTTGGGGTCGGCGGATTGGTTTTTCAACTTCGGAAATCATTTCAAATTAAAATGTGCGGGCTGAAGCGGGTAAGCAAATGAAAGGCAAAGGCAGTCAATCATATCCGATTTCTTCCAACCTAATGAAACCATTTTTTTTTTGAATTGTACGCTTTTATTTGTTATTGTTTTTGTAGATAAACAACTCAGTTGTGTAGGTTTTCTTTATTTTACTGAGATTTTTTACTTTGGACGAAAGAATGCGGGTTGATATTCTCTTCTGTAAAAATAAAAACCTTGGAAATTAGAAACATTTAAAAATTAGAATTCGCAGAAACATTTTCTTCCTAATTTTCGAACTTTCATATTGTACTAGCGTGAATGCAAGGTAGCGGAATATAATGCCAGTTGTCTTCAGGTAAAACGAAACAGATTATTTCACCAGAATTTGTTAAATTTGACAAGAGAACAGAAGATCGTAAAATATGGTTTTGTGTCACTATCATAGATATAAATGACTTCAGGAAATGACACCTTATTTATTTCTAAATGGGTATCGATCTGTGAGAAAATGAGTGCAAATGCCTTTTCTGACATATGATGTGCAGTGCTGACATTCCATGTCCACGAACAATGAGATCTTTACCGTTCATGGTGTGTTAATAGACAGAATAATGATGGCTACTTCAATACTTATTCACAGGCAGTGAATAATACTGATCATTCATGGATGTAGAGTAATATCAAAAAATTAAAGCTGTTATGATCCTTTATTTAAATAGCGAATGTAATCCCGGTAGGCTATACATACAGGACTTTTGCATATGATAACTTCAGTAAAATATGTGATTATAAATTGTGAAAAATTAAACGTTATCGAAAATATGTCCAAAGAAGGGATAGCTCAGTTGACAGAGCGTTGGTAACTAAAAAGCATAACTGTCGCAGAATCCTATTCTGCATCTAGGTAAAATATTTTCTTTCTTGTGTAATTTTTCGACACTGTTACATTCTTTACATTTAGATTTACTTACTGTTGGTCTTCGATTATTAGTTGGAAGAAAACAGATCAACAAAAATCATGAGCCTGAACTAACAACCCTCGGGCCTATGGCAATGACAAAAGCATTACTCTGCAATGTTGTTATAAAGTAGAAAACACGAACGAAAACATGATTTTTCATCCTACCCTTTAAGTAAAGTGAAATTTTAGAAGGGGTCTGACCCTTCTAAATCGCAGCCAAATCAAAACGATTTTTTTGCGCTCTTGAAATTAATCTAGACATTTTGCAGCATTTTTACCCGAATATTTGTTAATTCTATTGAAGATTATCATATCGATAAGAAATTTATTCAACTTTGACGATACAAGTGCTATTCGCTGATAATGGCTCTACGGGTTTTGATTTAACGACGAATGAAAGCAATGCATTTTCACTCGATATTTTGTACCCCATTTGGTAATGCTTTCTCCAAAGATAAAGAGAGGAATCAGGATACTAATAAGAGATACTTCTGTATAGGAATTTATTAGATAGAGCAACAGAGAAGGGATCATTTATAAGGTTCAGGAAGAGTGTCGGAGACAGAAGATTCATTTAGGGAATATCAGCATTTATTTCGTGCATTTGACACTTAGAAATGTCCAAAAAACATTGTTTTTGTATTGTAAATAGGAAGTAAATTCCGTGGCTCTTTAGTTTTGAGTTTGCGCCTGCACAAAATATGCATACCTACATGTACATACATATGTCGATTAAATCATATCATTAAGTTTCAGCGATAGAGACAGTGGGCACAACCTTTTCTGATTTTTGTTCATACATGTCAAAAACCTCCAACGCTTCAAAACTTGTTCCAACTGGCTCTAACGCTGTGTCTTTGTGATGTTAGCCCCTCATTCAACAAGTATTTTTTCTGGCAATACTGCGGTCTGAGGGGTCTACTCGTGCCTCTTATTACTCTCAGAAGAAACAAAATAAATCAAAAGTTCTACGTACATACGAGTGTGTATTGACACCCGTGCATGAAGGTCCGTGTCTCCATGCGTAACTAAGACAACTGGCGAATGGTCACTTCGTTCCAAAAAAATACTGTAATTTAAACTGATCCGCATTATCAAAAATCATCAGGTTAATGGTGTCTATTAGACTAACTTCCATACGTGGTATGATATTCATTTCCAGACGGACGCCATTTCTTTCCCCAAAAAACCACAAACTAATTGCTCCGCACACTGCGATGACACTACTTTTAGGCGGCGACATATGCTAACCTCACCATCTGGTACCAATTACTGGCCACTAATCACCGGCATATGTACTCGTAGATATGTAGAAAGCCAAATCGATTAATCAAACTGAAAGAATACCAATTTAATGTTGAGTTATTGGCCCATCAGTGAGAAATAAAAACATGACTGAAACATAAACAATAAAATAAATAACATGTATATGTATTTGCTCATATTTTCTTAATGTTAGCAATTATCACGCAGATTCATCCTAAATGTCATGAATCATTAACTAACCCTGCAACTTCAATAAGAATTAAACGAACGAGTTTTCTGCATATGCTAACACCATCCTTAACATCCCAATATGTTAGTGCCGTCCAATTTGGATTTCTTGATCATCTAATAACAGAAAACCCTTCCACCTCGCAGTCAACGAAAGTACCAAGTTTTAAGCAACATTTACCCATGCTCGGAATTCATGTTTCTTTATATATTTTTTCTACAGCTGCACCTCTTACAAATGGACTCTGGGTTGTATTTTTATTTTGTGATTTCCTTTTTTTTCTGAGCAGTTGTTTTAATTGATTAATTGTTACGAATATTAAATACAGTATGTTGCACAAACACACGCACAGCACAGCAAATATTAAAACAGACAAAAAAAAACAAAATCAAAAGGGGCGGGGGCGGTGGCGGTAGCGGAAACAAACGAACGCAAGCGACGACGACTACGACAACGACGAGAACGACGACGACGACGATGTCACAGGAAAACAGAAAATAACGTGTCACAACTCAACCTCACTCATTTCGTATAAAGTTCATGGAAAGAATTTTTTCTAACGTCTTGAGTTTCTTAATTATTAATAACTAAATGCAGTCTGTGTTATAATTCTAGCGTTAATCACAGAGAACCCGACTTTGCATAATGACAGCAGGATGGGTAAAATCTAGAGCACAATCTCAACACCACCAAAGCTGCAAGAGCAAATTTCCTTAAAAAAAAATCAAAATTCTTTTATTTACAATTATATTTCCTTTAACGAATGGAATTTTCGAAAAATTATATTATTGTCTGCTAATTGTTTTCTCCTACAGCGTGTGAAGTGTTATAAGAATAAAAAAAAACCTTTTTGTTGGTTTTTCGAATGACACACGACACGAAGAGGATTTTTTTTCTTATTCTTGTTGTTTTTGGAATTTCACTTTTCTTCGAGGTGCACGGGTGATTTTTAGAACGTTTGTAAATCGTCTTGGTTACGGAATGTATGCGGATTCGAATGGTTTGTTTAATAAATGGTAAATTAGGCGAAAACTATCGAAATAAATTGAAATAAAATCACATAAAATCACACGAAATGACGGATGGTTTGACCGAACTCTCTTCTTGTGACGATGACATTTTTCATAGTGTGTGGATTGTGGAGAATTTTACTGTTGTTGGTGTAAAATTGGTGATAAGGGAAATTTTAGAATCTCCCTGAACACAACGACAATAGGAAATTTCATTGAATGCTTTCTCGTTTGAATAGGATTATTATTGGTTGGAAATATAAATTTGAGTTATTAATAATTTCTGAAGTCTATGGATTAATATTGATATAGAATTATCACCACTAAACATTAGCAAAAATGTACTATGTAATTCAACTACCCAACCGGTTTTCACCTTTGAAATATCAAATCTTGAGAATCGTGCTTCTTTAGTTGTACAAACCACCATGATCAGAGCATGTTTTCGGGAATGAAAATTATCAACTTCGTATTTTCACAACTAAGCACAATTGATCACTCGAAAGTGTCTATTCCACTACGTAACTACGCTCACACATTGAGAGTTCCGTTGAAAAGAAAATGATTTCAATTCATGATTATTTTTCCATACAAAAAAGAGCGGCCCCTTTTCTATATGTCTTTTAAATTATTGAACAGATTTTAATGAATTTTTTTCGAATGATAGGACAAGAGATTAACAAAGTCGCGGGAAAGATTTTTTGTCAAACGCTTAATTAGAACGCAGGAAGAAGAATCGATTTAAGATACGCTATCCGTAAGGGACACATAAATTTAGATATTCCGAGGCGGGGGAAGCGGGCAGAAATTCTTTGTAAATACATTTGTGAATTAAGTGAGTTAAGTGTACTCAAAGCGCTCTGATTTGTTTTAAAGGCATTTTTATATATCACTACATGCAAGAGATTTGTATATACATATGTACATATTATGTGGTGGCCCAAATACAATGTTCGTGTGATTTTTCAAGGAACCTATATTTTGAAGGCAGCTCCGGTACAGGAAAAGGTGGCAGTAAATTTATTTTTCTTGTACATCGTTGAAAGGACTTCTTTGAGTAGTTTTTCAAACTATCCGGCCTAATTTTTCTTAAAATCACACTAATAGAGCAATTACGGTTTTGTCTGGTTTCGATGTTTCAAATTCATTGGGTAGAGTAAAATCCAAAATATATACCCACACTTTTATAAAATCACTGGTTTCGCTTCTTGGAAACTTTTAAGGGGGAATATGCAATCAAAGTTTGAGTTTGATAGTAAAGTGAATCTTAGTAAAGTCTATCTGGCACATACACAAGTCCAAAAGCCAATACATATTTTACCAATTTAACTAGCGTAAAAGTATATGTATTTTACATGAAGTGCAACATTAACTGTCAACCTTTCCAACTCATCTAGAAACACTGGCAGCGCCGAAAAATAAATGATTCCCCTATTCCCATCAGAAGATAACTGCTGAACATAAATCACACATAGATGACACCACAAGCATTACAATTCTATGATAACGCGTTTTTATCACACAAAGCCCTCCCAACAGGTGATTCAGCAGCTCAAATCCTTGAAAAAGCAAAATAATAAATGATTTGTCATTTCGCACAAACCTTCTATTGTTCTCCGGTGGCAGAACACTCCAATCTTGCTCATAATAAGGATACATCTTTTAAATTATTTTCACTTTCGAACTCGGTACACAATTTGAAATTCCACTTCTGGAGATTTCCACTTATTTCAACACATATTCCTTTTCTTTATATTATAGGAGCAATGGAAAATCTTTTTAGTTTTCCACAATTTTTCTCAAACTAAGCTCGAGGTGTTAATACGCACCTCCTACCTGTTCAACTAGCTGACACGTTATCTAAGAAACACATTACCAAGGTGCGCACACACCAAAATATTCCAATGAAATGTACTCATTATCAGGAGAAAGTAAATTAATTCGCTGATAAGAACTTGTTCTGTAAGGTATCCGTTTCGTATAATCTTGTTTCGATGCATGAAATACAAACAAATGGTGTGGATTCGCTTTAAAGTGTTTTTTGATTTACGTTTCGTTTGGAGACCCTTATAAAGTAGATAAATATAAATACAAGTGTAGGCGTACGTTATTGCCAAATTTAACAAATCTAGTCGAACCCTTTACACACATGACAGATTTACAAAAATAAATGGAATAGGAAAGAGGGTTAAGGAAATTTTGATTCTATCAGTCATTTTCCCTTGGCGGTCGGACTATTGAGTTTCGCTTCACTGCTTCGACGAGCCATTTAATGCCTTCGTCAACTCCTTCACTGAAATAGAGTATCTTATTATCTACACATTCATGGGTATGTTATTTGCATACCCAGTAAGAGCCGACACGGGCATAGTAAGACAGTCTCGTCGTCCGATTAGTATACCCACCTGCTGGAACACCGGCTTAATATCTCGTACTCCCATCACGTCGGGTAGATCTTGCTTGTTGGCCAAAACTAGCAGTGGTACCCCGGATAAGTGTTCATTTTTTATCATTTTATCTGGAGAAACTTTCATTAAGACATACATAATAATGTAGGCTAGCGTACCATACCAAAAATCTGTTTCGATTCGTCCATTCTATCACGATCATTGGAGTCTATCACGTATATCACTGCATGTGACTCTTCGTAGTACTTATCCCACAGTGATTGTAGCTCTTGTTGTCCACCAAGATCCCAGAAATTCAAACGAATCCCATGCACATCGATTTGACCGATGTTCAGACCGACAGTTGTGGTAATTTTCGCTGGATTCATGCCTTTGTAATTCTTGGTGAACTTTGTTTTTGCCGCTTCTAAATAAGTCTACGAGATGGTATGTTGTTAGATGGCTCAGCAAGGGTAATGTTCTACTTACGGTCTTTCCCGCGTTATCCAGCCCCAGAATAACTACACAGTATTCATCTTTCTGTGTTAAGTGTCGGTATAAACCAGACAGAAGTGTATACATTATTATTTCTTTTAGTTTCAGCAGAAATTTATTAAACTGAATTCGTAAACATTGCAACTAAAATCCACCGTATGCAAGAAAATTAACAACAAAAAGTTTACCTCCAACTATTTTGACAGCTGAGAGATGTGGTGGATGTGGATTCTGAAAAATATGTGTCAAAGAAAGTGTTACCATCGAATAGAATCTAGTACGGGACTCTTAGAGCGGCACAGTCGGAATAGCGATTTACAAACCGTTTAAAAGGTCTGTTTCTTTACCTCGTCAAATTATTTTGCTTATTTTTTTTTGTAATGAAATGGATTTAATTTGTTTTGTGTGAAATTTGATCAACAATTTTTTTACCTTCTCTGGTGGTCTCAATCTCTCAATGATATATTTAGTAATGGTGATCGATATACCGTAAAGTGAATACCATCCCTCACGATTCATGGCGATGTGTCGATGTCGTTGTACAGCTCCTCCAAAGCTCGTCAACGCAAACGGGATCGAATATCTTACGAAGAATTTTTCTCTCGAAACAACCAAGGATATCTTCTTCCGCTTTCGACGGTGTCCATGTTTCAGCGCATGAGTCTCTTTGGGATAACAGGTGTTTATGTGTGATGTTTGTATGTTATTACGTATGTTTCTGATTGCAGTAATTGAAAATAAGATATCCTTAAATATGATAACTATCCCATTACCTGCTATTTGTGGAAGTTCAGCACTCCAAAATCGTCATGAGTAAAGTCTGACGGGAAATTACAAAGAAGTCCTTTCGAATTAACCAAGTCATTTTCATTGGCAATGGCATATGCTACTCCATTCTCTGCTTTTGAGGCGTCCGGATGAACTGACCGGTTGATGATTTTGGATGTCTTGTAAGCTCAATGCACATGGAGACAAAATCCTCGGGTGGATGCGATATTAATTTGTTTATGTTTGCCGAAATAGGAATACTAAAGAATACTATTGTTAATTGATATTTTGGGTATTCCAAAATCTTATAAACATCGGCAATAATTGAACTAGTATCTGAAGAGTTAATTTGTGGGACGATAAGGTACGAAAGGTAATCAATTCTTGCACTAAGTTTGAGAAGGCCAGTTCGGTAAGTACAACATTAGCTAGTGATGTTGTCTCCCGGAAACTTGTGATGTTTGTTATTTTGTGTGCATTCCCAGATATTTGTGTGTAGGTGTTGTTAATCTTGACGAGAGATATTGATTTCAAAAACTTTGCATTATGTTTGTTCATTGCTATAATCTTATTCATTCTTCTGCTAGAGTATTCTGTACTAGGGCCAGATTTGGCTAGTTCATTATCAAACTCATTGCCATCTATGTATGCCTTTGTGATGAGGAACCCAGGAATTCGATAGGGTGTTATGTGCATCAAGCTAGGTAGATAAGGAGACAATTCCAAACTAGTTTTGACTCAAAGGTGTATAACTTAAGGGCTTTAAAAATAAAAGTTATATGGAGCAGAGACATGGACCCTACACGGAAGAGAAATAAGAAGGTTGGAAAGTTTTGAAATGTGAATTTACAGAAGAACACTTCGTATCTTTTGGATTGACAGAGTAACAAATGAGGAAGTGCTGAGACGTATAAGCTTAAACAAAGAGCTTGTGGCTACCATTAAAAGAAGAAAACTGAAATATCTGGGGCATATGTTAAGAAATGAAAAGAACATCCTATTACAAATCATCCTACAGGGTAGAATAGAAGGAAGAAGAGGTATTGGAATACAAATACTAACCTAGTTATCAAACCTACGAGAGTGGCTCAATCTTTCGATAGCACAAATATACAGAGGAGTAAAAATAAAGAAACAATTACCATGATGGTTGCCAAGCTCCGTAACCAGAAGAATACGTTAAAGTTATCAATGACATGTACACCAATTGCCATACGAAAATCAAGAGTACATCAGGAATATCGACATCATTCCAGTCAATGTAGGCGTACATCAACGTTCTGCATTAATTCCCTGGATATTTAATCTAGTTATGAACTTCATAACAGAAAACATTCAGCTACCAATACCGCGGAACATACGGTACGCAAACGAATTCGAAAAGCAACTCAATCTGTGGAACGATGCCCTGAGCAAACATGGCTTGCGAATAAAACTTCCCCTTCAGTGATCAAAATATTATGGGAAACAGAAAAGCAGTAAAAATAAGAGATGAACAACAACCGCATCATCCTTTAAATATCTTGGTTCGATCATTCGCGATGACCGCAAACCAGATGATGACGTGGCTCATCAGATTAATGTCGGATGGCTTAAATGGAGGTCGATGTCTGGTGTATGTGCATGTAATAGACGAATGCCCCTGAAGTTGAAGGAAATTTACAAGACGGTTGTACGGCCAGCTATGATGTACGGGTCATAGTGTCACACGTCACTAAAAGCACTCGAAAATAAGATCTCAACCGCAGAAATGAGAATGCCACGATGGTGTCAGCGTAACCCTTAAGGATAAAGCACGCAATGATTACGTCAGAGGAAAGGAGCTCTAAGAAGAAGAAGAAGAATAAAACAATAGTTATTCTCTTTTCTAAACATTTTTTTTTTTTATTTTTTATTTATTTTATAACCGAACTCACATAATATTAAAATAAAATGTTAATTCTTCTTTTTTATTTGTTTTTGTTCTTTATAGTACATTTACGAGAAAAAAAAAGAATTATATACTTATTTATAGTTTTGCGAGAAAGAGAGAATAAATCATACCGCCATTCTGTGGATGAAGTGAGCTATAAGATATTTTTTTTTTTTTTTTTTGTAAATTTTCGATTTCAGCAATTATACAAGGGAAACAAATCACAGGTTAATGAATTCATACTAATAGTGTTTTGCAATTGTCATACGTGCCATCTATCGGGGAGGGAAAAACTATACATATGTTTATATTTTTTTTTGTAGTATAATTATTTATTTAATGAGATAATCATTTGCGGAATGTGTCGATCGCTGCTACATGAGTGTGAGAGATAAAAAGAGGAGAACATGATTCACTTCCTTTTCTTCACAATAAATTAACAATAAATTTTCAGTAATCACAATCTTATTATGTATCATATAATTGGTGTTAACAAATTAATTCATTTTCGTTTTCATTTTTTTCTTTCTTCTTTTTCTAAGTTACCGTTAAATATATTTTGAAATTACATAAACGAAAGGAACAAACTTCGTTACCACTATTACATTTATTTGTTTTCATTTTGTTTTTATTTAAGAGGGAAATTTTTTATTTTTTTTGTATGAGCGGGGGAACAATTTGTAAGTAGTGTTTAGTATTAAGTGTTTTACAAAGTTTTTTTTTCTACTTTTGTTTCCATTTAAGCTAGGCATTACGTTAGAGTGGATATACACTGATGATTTTTGTTTTTATCAAGTAGAGTTCTTCTGAGTTATTTTACATATATGCTTTTAAATATCTATATATCTATATATATGTATATGTTTGAATTTATTTTAGAAACTTAAAAAAATAAATCTTTTAAATAACTGTTTTCATACGTAAGTACAAAATTATTCTGCGTGGAAATGAATATAGAATATAGTTTAAGTGGTTAGTTTTGCATATTTCGCCTCTTAAGTATAATTAAGAAAAATAACAAAAATTTATTTATTTTTTGAATTAGCATTGAACGTTCGATTGGTGTATTTCTTGTTAATACTTTTTTTCATATTTTCTAATGAAATTAAAATACAAAAAAATAATAGTCAACATTGATTTTTTTTTTGTTAAACTTAAGAAACTTCAAACAGAAGTTTAATTGAATTTGCTGCTGCATTTCTTTTGTTTCGCACTTATTCGTGTACTCTTGACCTTGGCTAATAATCTGATAATATTTTGTTTTTATTTTAAATTGTATGTATATATATATATATATATATATTGTAAAAATACAGTTCAACAAGGTTTATACATTTTTTTTCGTTAATATTGTTATCATTCTTATTAATTCAATATCTTATTTAAGTTTTATTTGTTTGTAAATATTTTATTTTTGTTAAATTATTATTATGTATTATTTATTTATTTTTGTGTTGTTTTTTTTTACAATAGCATTTAAGTTATGTAATTTTTAGAACTGAACCCAATTGGCGTTTGCTGCTGATGGTTGCTGTTGCCCTTGTGCTTGATTATTTGTTCTGTAAACGAAACAAATTTTCGAAATGAGTATAAAGTAGAGGAAAGGTTAAGGAAAGCATTTATGATCTAATTAAGAAATCTGTCGCGTGTCCTTAAAGTGGTCAGCATAAAGCACCTGATGAGTAGCAGACTGGGATAAACCTCTTTTTACAAAGATGAACAAGAGAGTTTACGTCAATTACAGGGTAAATTCCTTTTAAATCTCTCTGGAAAAGTCGTTGTTTTAGTATTAGAAAACGGTTCCCGATCAGTGGTTAAGTCTATGTTAGGGGATAGAGCAATGCAGTGTGTTATTCGCTCTCAGAATGGTGATTGAGAAGAGCTGGGAATATGCCAAACTTATCTGCAACTGTTTTGTGGATTCCGAGACGGCATTTGATTGGATTACTTGAGGAAAACTCTGGATTATTCTGCAAGAGTATGAAAGTATGTGGGCGTCGTGGCTCAAGTGGTGTGTAGCCATCTGTGAAGACAAACTACGAACGTAAGTAAATTGCAAATGATAATCGTTTGCAGGACGCTCGTTCAATACACGATATAGGCAGAGAAGTTTATGTATTTCGGGGTCCTATTCACGAAAGAAGAAAATGCTGAGTTATTCTATAGGGTTGGTTAGGCTGAATCAATTTTGAAAAACTTAGTCGATCTGTCATAAGGAGAAACATAGGTATCGATGTGAATATTCGAATTCTCTTACAATGTCATGAAATGCCGGTACTGATCGAATCAATAAAATCGCATATACATGCTGCCGAAATAAGATTTATTAGTGGTTGTGTTGGAATAATTTGCAGGATCAATTGAGAAACACCAGAGTATCCAAGCAACTCAATATTAGGCAGACACATCTCTAAATGGAACGATTACCCTTCGATGGTTTGGCCACGTAGTGCGTATGCTCTCAAGTTGACTTCCAAGACATGACATGAGCATCACTCCATAAAGTATGGGTTCCCCAGAGTAGGCCTCGAAGAAGATAATTGGATTAGGCTATATATCTCACTGGACCTGCTTGAGAGTTCCTTCTAAAGAGTTGCAGTCAGTGGTGAAGGTTCCAGAAGGATGTAGAGTTCACTTGATCATCCTACTCCCGATTTGCATGAAGGATGGTCCAAAAGCGTTTCCGAACAGATTTGCAACTACATATGAGCAAAACCTTGGGTTTACCACCATGATCTAAAGTTCAAACCCTGGTAAAAATAAGTATATCTAGCGCAATCAGCTCATATATGTATGTACATATGTAGCTACCTACCTGTTCCATGACAGTATGGTGTTGGTGCTTTCTGGGATTGTTAAGTGGAACCTTTTGATCCGTAGTCCAAAGCACTAACCATCGAGTCATCGAAAGAGACTTAGCCTTAGTCTAAGAGAATAAAGTTCCAGATAAGACCAATCTATTGACATACAGTGAAACATCTATCGATCACTTGAGTGGTTTAGTATTGGAAATGATTGAGTCAAAATAAGGCTGTGCGAATAATGGTGGACAAAAATCAAGAAACATTGGCGCAACATTTTTAGGATGACATGGCAAAATTACTTGCTCATCTAAAAGGCTCGCCAAATGAAGCTAGTTTATCATATGATGGCTGATGTGCCTGTGGGCTCTACCTATTTTCAGGTCAACACAGTTGCTTTGTTTTCTCCAAGATCTATTCCATTGTAAATATATCTTTCTAGACCTTAAATCGCCTTGATCGCAGACTGATGCCTATTTCTTGGATACGATACTGAGATTTCATTTATCTTTCTTATCTCATATAATTTTGCAAATGAGTTGATATACATATATTATAAAATTATCTCCCGCTGATTTGAAAAGCCCGACATCCAGGCCGCGGCTCCACCAGCATTCTTTGACGTAAAAAAAGTAAACAATTTTTAACTGATGTGATCAACAAGTATTCTTATATTTAGAATGTGACATATGCTACAAAAAAAAGAACTTGTGAAATTCATCACCTTTATGTAAATCTATGACACCATTGATGTAGTTAAACGTGATGTCATTATGGCAAGTCAACAAATTCAATTTTGCTAAAAACAATGGAATACACATTTGTGGAATCAAAATGTTGTGTTATTTATTTAAGTAAGAGGGGGAAGATTGCGCAAAATAATATTGGCTGGAGTGAAGAACAAATCTTCACCAAACCTTTCATTTCTACCTAAATTGGCTTAAGTGGCTTAGAACTTACAGTTAATGAAAAAGTGTTATAATAGCGGCAAGCAAGTCAACCTCATTAACGCTTTCTTCTAATTTTTCAATCGCGATTAGCATCATAAACCTTCAACATAAGAAGTAGAAAGAATCATTAGCCACGTAGAAGCAATGCACAACCGGGGTTAGCAATTTCACCATTTCCGAGTTACATTCAGATTGCCCTTCTTTTCCTTTCCAATTCTACTCGAGCACTGGCTCGCTTACGCTCTACTCTACTAGACATCAAAATTAATTTAGTAATTTATGTTGGAGAGGCTGTTTTTACTTCGAGTACGGACACACTTAGACCAGGAATAGGTCCATTGTGATTCTCAGGTATTCCCCCAAAAATTTTGAGCGTATTTTCAATTGGAACTCAATATAAAAGCAGGCATATGACGTGTGTATCACATAGGTTGTCAAGGAAGTAGTTCTCATCTTTTAGGAAGTGATCAAGCATTTTGAAGTATTCACCAATGTAGCAATGCCCGGTAATGGAATACAAAACTATTTTTTAACTTGGCCTGTAGTACCGCGTTATCATCTGCAGTTGGTTTTACTGCCCGCATCCATCCCAATTGATCAAGAATGCTCAAATCTTAGAAAACACATACTATCACTCCGCAGTCTGTTTTTGGAACCGTATGTGTTGAAGTTCGTGGCTACATTTTGTAAGGTTGTCTCAAAATGGTGAATTCGAACCTTGAAACTTTAAACTTTAACTTTAAGCATTCTAATCCCTTTCTTCTTTAGTGTGGTTTTGAATTGCCTTCGCCGCTCAAGTTAAAATGAAATTTTACATTACACGCATACAACAGTAGAATTAAGACTGCCGAAGTGAAAATACAAAGTTATGTCAGCAGGCGTACCAAATGCAATTGCATTACACCTACTAGCATTCGAGGAAGTTTTCATGTTAAAAAGTCGGCCACAGAAAATGCCGGAAAGAAATATTCAAAAAGACAGAAAAATCATACTGCCACAAATGCTAAAAGAATAACAACGCTATAATAACCTTATAACCAGCCACTAAACTCGTATAGTAAGAAAACGATTATCAACTAGAAGAACTTACCCAGCAGAAGCATAGTCACCCCACTCGGTTCCGCTCTGAGGCTTATGTGCTGGTGAAGCAGCAGGGCTTTGACGAACACTGCCACCGCCACCCGATGGTGGTGGGGCAATTTTACCAACCCCCCCAGGTGGTGGTGGTAAGATTCCTGTGCCAGTTTTCGTCTTCGACGTTCGAGACGTTCCTTCGGAGCCATCCTTTTTCTAAAATGAAAAAAAGAAACAATCAATACTTTCACAATAATGCCACTTTCTATGAAGTCGTCTTCCTACAGTTATTCTCATATTGATTTTGATCGTTTCACCCTCCTTGAAGCCGAGATCCAGCTCCTGCTTCGGTTCAGTTTTCTCTTTTTCTATTTGCTCTTGGTTCTTCACCCACTTGAAGTGATCCTGCAGCGCCACATTGAGATCAAACGAGTCTGAACGATCACCAAACCCAAGACCAAGGAACGCCGACCGACCTGCAGAAGATACTCCTGCAATCAAATAGTTATCCCTAATGTTAACTGTTTCATGTTAATACCATTATCGTCCTGCACTCGAATCACAAAATATCTCGAACTATCCGATACAGCTTCGATAGCAACACCAGGATATGTATCAATGGGACAATTGGCAAATAATGCACCTGACGTCTTGTCCTCCAATTTCAGGTTCACGGTGGTCCCCTTTGCAACCAAACGCATACGTCCCGTCCATGTTGGCTCACCAAGGTTCCAATCGGCAGCTCTGCAAATTGCATAAAATGCAGTGTTGGCAACAATAGGGGGAGTCGAGTCAAGAAAAATGTTTATTTTCTTTTTAATGTGAATAATAAAAGTGATAACGAATCGCGCGCATGATAAGCACATGAAACAATCAATCAAATACAAAATATGATAAATACACGGTGAAAAACCAAAGGAATTTCTTCTTCTTTTTTTCGCAGAAGGATCGTGTATTTTTCTTTCTGAATCATCGTCATCGTAATTTTCATTTCATTTCATCACCTGTATCCTCTGTTGCTGGCCCTTGGGGGAATTTTGTAGATGAATACTTCGGGCTTTACAATCAGCACACTTTCGTATTCCATTTTAATTAGCTGGCGATTATGTTCTAGGGGATTTTGTGAGATTTTCAGTAACTTTTGGTGTTGTCTGTGGTGGTGAATCAATTTTCTATCGTTTTTCTTCTCTACGTTTTGACAGTTTTTTGTAATTTGACAACGACACCACACAAAGGAAAGTTTCTTTATGGCTACGATGACACTTTATGAGGTTTCGTGGGAGTAGATGAGTCTGTCTCTTTTGCACTTGTGTAGAAGTTGAAAATTTCTGTATAGGGTAGATTAGATTTTAACAGTAATACAGGAAGGCTTTTGTAAACATATTTTCATTACTTCACTAAAACACATCATTATTTTAATTCTTAGTTCACCATCAGTCGCAGAATATTTTGCTCTTCTAAATAGAGAAAGGACAGATATGTACATCCATATGACATTTATTTACGTGGTGTTTGTATTGCTGGCTGAGTGGGCTATTGCTATAAAAATTACGTTCAAAGATTGTTGCTTCGTTAATGAGAGCACTACCTTTAGAAAAATAGTTTTATTCAATTTTGCAATTCATTGCAAATTGGTGCTTAACAGTTTTCCATAAGAAAAGTCCAAGTGCGTCAAATCCCTCTGAAATGCCTTATAAAACGGCTACCGAACTTAGTTTTTTTTTTTTTATAATTCGCGTGCGCCAAAGGGGGTATGAAAACTCTTATGCTGTTAATGCGCCTTCAATCGATTGTTTGACGGTTGATGTGGCACGTTGCGCCATCCTGCTGGACTCAAAGCCCGTCTAAGTTCAGATCATTGAATTGTGGCCACAAAAAGTTATCATGTCTCTGTAAAGCAGAAAGCGTAACGTTGTTGCAGCCTTAATATCGAAAGAAGTAGGGCTCAATAAAGCCCAACTCCAAAACCCGCACCAAACAGTCACTCTTTGAGGATGCATTGATTTCTTCACGACTACGTTGATTTTTGAAATTCCAAATCCCACAGTTTTTGGTTGTTGAACTTCGTCCGAAAAAACGATCTTGCGGTAAAAGTCGAAAGAAAATTGCGGCTAATGTTCAGTTGTTGAGCTCTACCACGAATTGAGGTTCTTAGGTTTTCAGACACAGTTTTAACAACAGCAGCAATACTTTCGTCTGTGCGCACCGGACAAGCACACGGTTAACTTTCGTCATATGTATATGTATAGCACATACGTTTCATTTACTTCCTTACACCAGCTGCGGAAGAGACTACATTTCGGTCCAAAACTAGTTTCTGCAACACAGCACCCACACTCGAAATAAATTTTCAATATTCCTGGACCCTTAACAACAATATATCACCCAATATTTCCGGCGCTTTAGGGTTGCCAGTACAAATTTATAAAGCAACACTCGATGTTTTTTAACAAATACCAAGTTTGAAAAAATGTCGTCCAGGCTGTCAGGAGTAACTACATGCAGACAGACCGATGGACAAACAGAAAGATATGAGAGAACCATTTTGCCGTTAATGTGGAATGCACTGGCTTGAAAAATTTCATCCAGTTGCTGTAATACACAAGCGGTACCGGCATCATCATCATATACCGACTTGTAAGCACCTACATTTACAGAAATGAAACTATGAAGGGATTAGATTAAGTATGTGTATCCGAACTAGACTCCTGGAATACATTAAAAAACTTATTAAACCATAATAATAAAATTTTTAAATCGTATCCGAAATCGTCAGCTAAAGGTAAATGCTGTAAATATGTACTAGTGAAGAAAATGTTTAATGGTGTTCTTTGTATAACAATTTAGACATTTTTGAAAAGTGTGGCATTCATCTCTGAATATTTGGAAGATCTACATATATTCCTGAATTCTCTCCGTAGATACGAGTATTTATGTGCCTTTATTTATTGAATATAACAAATTTTTAAGTTGGTTGGTCTGCAATGCACTAATTTTTCGGGTATTCTACCTAAATAGGTCTTGAGGCATATTCGTTTTTTTTATTCGGTGCCGCTTTTAATAGATATTTTCTACACTTAAACAACAAAGTCTGCCTTGTCATTGTATCCGCTCAGGCTCAAAATATATATTCCTTTGAATCTCAGGAGTGCACGGGATATTAATCAATTTCGTGGAATAAATACAAAAAAAAAAAAGTTATTATAAAAAATCTACTGACACTGCCTACTGTTAATACATTTACATACGTATCTAGTACGGGGTTCAAGAGCTAAGGTAAGAATTTCTAGTCAGTTCGTAGTGCGGATTAAATGAGAACGGGACTCCTGTTGCCTCACATTCCCTGGCAAAATCTTCTTATAGTCCATCCATCTTTATTTGTTTTTCATGAAAAGAACATAATCATATCCACGAAGGCAAGAAAACATAACGCCGTCCTACAGAATAAAAGTTATATTTTAAATTATCTACTAAACCTCATGAAGGCCTTCATTGAAATTGCAAGGTTTTATCAGCGGGCTATATTGATTAAAACAACCAAAAAAACTAAATGATTGACTGTTAAAAGTAATAGTCACCGCTGATAACATATCGCAACTGTTAAAGTTGTTAAAACGGCATGTATTGTATTTTGTACTCGTTTTGTACTGTAGGACAGTGATAAATGGTTTAGAACAGAAGAGCTGCGGGACGTTAATCACAATTGCGCTTTAATAGTGAACGATTTTCACATTCAATTGTCCTTAGTTGAAGGCGATAGTCGTATATATTTTCCCGGTAATGCTTAGAATGGAATCCTTAATTCTGGAAATGTGAAGAACCCATAGTTTTGTTGCACTTTGAACCACCTCTATAATTTCTTGACCATAAAGCTGTTCCTCAGATAAGAAATGAAATTACTCCCTGAATTGACTTCCTTTTCCATATTCTTCCTCGTTGCATGCCCTGCAAAGTTTCCTCAGTGGACAGCAGCTAATGACACGTTCTTCACTCTATCGATTCTTCTATTATTATGCGCAGCATGTCGTCTATATCTGTTGGCTACAAAATACTCTAAACATTCATTGTATTACTCGTGAATTACAACTCACTACTTATTATTCATGACTGCTTTCTCTGGTTCCAAAAAATATAAAAAAGTGGATCAGCATTTCAATTTAAAGCGATTTAAAACTCATATGAAAAAGACCTTGGCCCTCGGACATCTCTCACCATTGTGATAGTTGCAGTTTTTTTTTTTTTTTTTTCTTTTTTAAAGTATTGAACAGCATCAATTCTCCTCAACTGCTTGTGCTTTTTGATTTAAGGTTTTTCGCTGGCCAGCAAAAAAGTAGATTCTACGCAGTCTGCATTTTCATCATTTCACTTTCACATCTAAAAATATTTCGATTACGTCAACACTCCTTGGAACTATGATTTATTGATTTTTAAAGATGTGTCAACCTCTGAAATGATTACAGCATCCTGGAAGGATGCCCTATTTAGTAGAAATTGTCTAATGCAGATGCCAGTGACGATAGATCATCCCTATTTCACTTTATTAACGTCTGCAGAGTGGAAAAATGTGAATTAGGTAACCTGAATGACACATTAGCGAGAGAACACCTTGGCACAGACGCAGACCACAGAAAAAGAAAAAGAAATTAATCGCCATCCCCCGACCTACGCAAATCACCCCCACAAATATTAAAGAAAAAATGCTTTCAGATAGATATAGATAGTTTAATTTATTGTATAGTTTCCTTTTTTTGTTTCTTGTTTTGTTTTTTGCACAATAATTCCGTTTACAATACTGTCTTTCACAATGACGAACATATTTTAGGGGGCAAGAGGCGGCTATGCCGACCTCAGCCAGAACAAAACCTTATATATTCTGAGACAAATACATATTTATTATTATTTTTTAAAAAGTCGCACGAATTAAATGGTTAAACATTAACATTAAACATTAATATTGTTTCAGGTAGGTATATCAATACATTTTAAGCATCGTAATCGTAAAGTAAGTATAATTTGTAACACTGGATCAAGCAACACCTGTATGCTAGAGTTTAGAGAGTGGAGTGGAGAATTTAATTTGGAAGTGGGACAACGACTTGAACGTAAGATTGTGGGAAGTAGCCAGTACGGCCGTTGACGGTGCCCTCATACCAGTTTTCGTCGACGCGATTCAACAGTTGGATGATATCGTTTTCCTTGAAACCCAGCTCACCGGGATGTTCGGGCTCGAAGTCGTACAGGGCTTGACAGCATGGCTGCTTATTGGCGGTTGGAGTCCTTGCGGGCGACTTGACTGGTGACGACACAGGCGATGGCTGCTTGCCACCCTCCCATGGTTCGCTCTCGACTTCTAGGTGCATTGGCTTGTCGTCATGCGCGTCCAGATTTAAATCATTTAGAGACTTTGGAACAAATTCAGTTTTTGGACGATTTTCGGCTTCCTCGCGCTTCTGCTGCAACGTCTCTTGTAAAATCTTGAGCATATCGGCGCACTGCGAGTGGTAGTCGTAGAGTGCTTCGCAGAATACCACCAACTGTGACACTGGCTCGGTATCGTTATCGAGTAAATTGAACATTCCCATCTGAGCTGCCTGCAGGGACTCTTCGAATTTCTCCTCAGCACTGCGAATTTCATCATCCTTGGCTTGGCGACGGCGCTTACAATCAAAGTCCAGTCTCCGACCCTGTAATTTCTTTCGATGGTACATCACCTCCTTCAAGTCTTTAGTTTGTAAATGGTGCAGTGGTTCGAGGACGTTCTGCTTAATATTGTCATCGAGGGAGTATTTCACATCTGCCATTTGTTTTAGGGACTCACCGAACTCGATCAGGGCACAAGCGAAAATGCCGTCCTCTCCTAGTTTCTTACCATACGTAAGCATGCAATCGGCCAAGATGCCCTCGGGCTGCGGGTAGGTGTTGCTCTTGGCCTGACCAGAAAGTTTCGAGATACCTTTGACCGCAGCCATCTTTGCCCGAGCCGTAGGATTTGGTTGCAAAAATTCTTTCGTTCGCAGTTGCAGCTCCTCGACCAGTTCCACGGTCACGTCAGTCTTCCTTTCCATCTCCATGAAATCCATGTCGAGCTTGGTGCCCTCAGCACCACCCATTTTCTCGGTTACATACTGGTTAGCTTTGTTTATTTTCTTCTTCAAACCAGCAAACGCCATGTTAGAGTAGATTTTATTTGTCTGTCCACTATCGTTTAGAAAGGCGAATATATGTATCAGCTAGAACCACTCTCGGTTAGCAGTTACGGATTTTCATTAAAAATTTTTTCCACCGAGTTATCGACACACAATTTTCACTACCAAGAACCAGAGATCAATAATAGGGAGATGGTAAACTTCTCGAAATTCTCTCTCCGTTCTCTTGGTGGCCACCACGGACTTGCCTCGTTCACCCCCTGCCGACGTAGAAAAAAAAGAGATTCGGTTCGGTTGTAGTCATTTGCCATGTGCAATACATTCATAGAAAAAGTGATTTTGCCATTTGCACTGTGCGAGCAATTGGCGAAGTGGGATGTTGGATTGTGGGAACGTGGGCGTGCGGGGTTGACTCACATGTATTCACAAATAGAATGTGAAGCAAACGTAAACAAGTGGCATTGAAGAGAAAGCAAGGACGAAGGTTAACATTTAATGCAAGTGGGGGTTTTTCTCTCCAAAGCAAACAGTGCTGATTGGTGGAGGTGGTATTAAACTTTCACTGGGCTTGCTTACCGCTCGAGCAGATAATTCAATTATATAGATGCTTTGTGCAGCGCTGCTCTTTTTATAAAATCGCGTTAAATGTTGTATTAAAAATAGTACACTTTTCCGAACCTGTCCTTTATTGCATTAGATAAAGTTGCAATTAAAAAATAAACAATTTTACAAATTACCGCTCAATTATCGTATGAAATTCATCAGCTGTCACATTGAAACTCAGCGATCTAAATTGACGTGGATAGTACAGGGTTGTCTAGAGAATAAGTCGATACTACACGAATATGGCTCTAAACTGCACGCACCACAAGAATGGTTGCAAGAAGCTAGGCCCTGGAATACATACGGTCCGTTGCGTTAAGTATTTGCATATTTGTTTTGTGAGGGTACTCCGCGTATTCGTCATTGGACACAATGTATAGCCCTTCGTCAGTGGTCCACAGCAACCAACACCGTGGGCTCCAAGGCCGACAATTTCCGTCTGACCCAATAACGGTCGTCAAACGAAAAGTCTGACATTTATAAGATTTTCAAAACTAACTTGGTTTCATTTTGGATTTACTAGTTAATACTTGTTTGCAAATTAAGGGCTGAGCAGAAAATGTTAAAATTTGCAATGAAAGAGATATTTTAGCTTACAAGCGTCAAAGTGAGGTAACCAGAGGCTACGAGAGATTACGATAATAATTTCTGAATATTACGACATAGAAAGTACCCCTTGGGATAGATACAACCAAACATGGAATTTAAAAAAAATAAGTAAATGTATTTTTCGACAGGTTTGATAGCTATTCTGTGTAAGAAATTTTCGATAAGCTAGCCATTTAGTGCAAATGTAGTAGGAATCGGAAAATCAAAAAGAAGAGAAGTTTTCTCATGACAGTTATTACTCTCGGACGTTTGTCAGACATTCGCGAGAGATGGGATCGTGAAAAAACTTTTTGGTGTTTTCTGGGACTCGAAAGTCGAACATCCCGCTCAGCGATCCAACGCATTAACCCCTTGAGCCACGGCCCCCACATGGACTTTTAATAACTTATCTAATTTTTGGCTTAATTTTGTAAGGAGCCTCAATTAATTCATTTATTACAATAATTCCAAAGAGAAGTAAACTTGTTTTTTTTTTTTTTTTTTTTTTTTTTTTTTTCAATTCGAGGTATATAGCATTTGCTATAGTTGTGTCTACTTTATTAAATATAAATTTCCTGTGAAGAACTTGTTTGACAGTTTTTAATATTATGTATTCGGTGCACAGATTCTGAGACACTGTATTTTTAAAGAATACAATTGGCTATTGTATGTTTTTTTGCATGTTTAGCAATTTACGATACTGTCAGTATTTTAATTCAACTCATTTGTCTTGATTATAATCTACGATAGATTTCATATTGAAATAGAAGGGGTAAAGACCATAAACATCTAATTAGATAAATACGCTGTATTCAAGATTTTCATCATTAACATCAAATATCTAGGCGTTAGGTCATCAGACACTGTTAGCAAGGTTGTTTTTTTAGTATAGACACTTAGTGCTTTTTGCACGCTTACATATGTATATATGTGTAGATTAGTATGAAATTAGCGTGGCAAATATGTACATAAAAAAAATTTTTCAAATCTCTTTTTACGGCTATGGGCTTACTTGCAAAAAGGTTATGCAGCTCGAGAACCAGATGTCGCCGCAATCATATAAGGTCAAATGTACCCACACATTTTTTGACAGTTATTCCGCGTGCTTTGTTTTTAATAGTTACTTTTGAGGTAGTTTATTTAGAAGATATTAAATAAACGATCGGAAATGCGTCCGGAACTAAAATATACTTCGGACAGTGACCTAGAAAGTGTATTTTCTACAGAAGAGCCGAAAACATCAGGAAAACAATCAACAGCAGAGAAATATGTCTGTAGTTTTGCAGGCTGTGGCCAGAGATTTCGGCGTATGGTCCACTTGGATCGTCATGAATTTAAGCACACAGGAGTTGTAAGTAAGCGTCGATTGTACAATGAAACAAATTCATATGATTAATAATATCCGTTGATAGAGAAAACATGCATGTGTCCATGAGGGTTGCTCCAAAACTTACACCAACATCACACATTTGAAGCGCCACATTAGCGTTTTCCATGAGAAAGTCCAGAAAACGAAAGACGTAAAGTGCCATTTCGATTTTTGTGGGAAAATGTTTAGTTCTGTGTACAGCATGGAACGGCATATTCGTGAAGTTCATGAAAATCCCAAAATCTACAAGTGTACACATTGTGATGAAAAATTCACACAAAAACTAAAGTTGCGGCGCCATGAAATCAAACACACTGGTGTGTTTCCTTACAAGTGAGTAAAATGAGTCGGCTTTAAGAGTTGGTTTCCACTAACGTACTGTTTTCAGTTGTTCGAAGTGTTCCAAAGGTTTCGTGCAAGATTATTTTCTCCAGAAACACGTCTGCAAGTCATACAGATGTGATCAGTGTCAAACAAGTTTCGAGAAGTGGTCTGCGTTAATGGCACATCGGAAGGAAAGCAACCACAAGACGACACTGCACAAATGCGACCATTGTAACCGAGAATTCACTTCTAAATTCCACCTAGCAGAACATAAGAATTCCCACGACGATGATAAGGATGTATTCAAGTGCATGCATGAAGGCTGCACGAGGTTTTATTCTTATAAAAAGAATCTTACAGAACATATTCGAACAGCACATGAAGGCAAAAATTTTCCATGTACCGTGGAGGGTTGTGAGATAAAGTTGACCTCTAAAAGGGCCATGGAACATCACGTAAAGGTAATTCATTCGGAAAAGGAGAAAAAGCCTAAGTCGACAAAGAAGCCACGTGTGAAGCGCAAAGATGCTGGAAAAAGAAAGCAGTCGACTCTGTCCAAGCTTTCAGGTGTAGTTTTGGAAAAGGATGTAGACAAAATGGTTATGGAGGGAACGGCAGAGATAGAAATTGACTTGCCTGCAATACAGGAGGAAATCCACACTGGAGCACCCAAAGCAGATGACGCTGGCATTGAAGAGCAGCATCTGGTGGTACTTAAAGTGAAGAACTTTTAGTACTGCTGCATTTGACTAAATAAAATTCGTTATCAATACTAAAACTAAATAAAATTCGTTTCTAGTACTTTCGATGGGCAAATAAAACGCTTCAATTTACACCGCTTTCTTCGTATAGCATCTCAATAGGCCTCTGCTAAATTTAATTTGGGGGCGGTGCTAAGAATCTCATCAATGAATCTAGAGACAAAAAGTTGATTAATTCTCTGTCAATGGAGGGGTAAAAAGATATCCCAGAAATTACATGGAAGTGCAAATAAACTTAAATTTGTTAAAAGAAATTATGCATCATGTAGGTATTGTGACATAAAGCTGAATTTGTGTGGAGCGGGGAGGAAACGGAGCGTAACCTTCTTTAAATTTTGTGTGTTATATTAACGACTCTAAATAAACAGACATGCAAAAACTTAACAAATCGTGAACGCGTTTTACAAAATGTAAAGTTGAGGAATCAGGTATGTCGAGCACTAACATAACTAAAGTTGGTTGATGAGTTGAGCTAGGTTAAGATAGGTTTTGAAACTAGTACCCGAGCACATAAAATATACCCATTACACTTACAAAATTAGTATAAATATTTCACACGCAAAAGACATTTCTTCAAGTGTAAAAAAGCATACAGGCTCATGTTAGAGGACCTACCGCAAAGCCATATCATAGAAAATCGCCTTATTCCTCAAATTTATCTTTATCAGCTTAAGACGTTATGGATGTTTTCGTTTTGTTAACTGATGAACTTACAATCCACCTTGAACGAATCGTACGACAACTCTCATAGAGTAGACGTTATAGACAATTGACATGCAAAAACTTAACAAATCGTGAACGCGTTTTACAAAATATAAAGTTGAGGAATCAGGTATTTCGAGCACTAACATAACTAATGAAGTTGGTTGATGAGTTGAGCTAGGTTAAGATAGGTTTTGAAACTAGTACCCGAGCACATAAAATATACCCATTACACTTACAAAACTAGTATAAATATATCACACGCAAAAGACATTTCTTCAAGTGTAAAAAAGCATACAGGCTCATGTTAGAGGACCTACCGCAAAGCCATATCATAGAAAATCGCCTTATTCCTCAAATTTATCTTTATCAGCTTAAGACGTTATGGATGTTTTCGTTTTGTTAACTGATGAACTTACAATCCACCTTGAACGAATCGTACGACAACTCTCATAGAGTAGACGTTATTCCACCATTTTGAAGGCCGTTATCGTAGAGAGAAGTGAGATAGGTTGTCACCATTTATCATTAGAACTAGCACACTCTGATGAGATTTTTAATATAAATCGCAACCATCACCGTAAATAGCTTTTTCAAAAACATGTTTTTTCAAGAGAACACCCTGACAAATTGGGCGCATAATGTTTGGTCGAAGTGAGAACATCTTAGGATTTTTTTTGTACTCAAAAAAAAACTGCAAAAATTGAATTGTTTAAATAGTGGATTTTAAAACTGTTTGCACTAGTACTAGTATTCCAGAAAGCTTATATGTATTTCTAACTTAAATCTTAAAGCTCGACTACTGGTGATAAATGGTGGAACATGGCTCATTCCACTCAGCTTCTAGTGCATGTCTAACAATTATTTTGAAAACTTAAACACCATTTTCTGACCAAAAACGTTCAATTGGACTAAGCCAGCGTAAAGAAGACTTGCTTGTGAAGGTAATTTAGTTCCCATCACAATCGAAATTTTCAATGCTTTTCCTCAAGAAAGGGCTTCTTTACAGTACTGTCTTCTAGTCTCTGCCCGATTGTGTTTAGGCATACATTTATAAATCGCATTGGTTTTTCCTGGTTTTCCTAATTTTAGATAAACATTTTGTCTTGACGACTTATTGTTGTCTATTTTTATTCTTTACCATCTAAGTTTTCAGTTTGTTCGCAGCGACTCGACCATGAAGTTTGTTTTACGTTTTAAGTTGAACAGCTTTTGTATCGGGGACTGGGTCTTCATTGCCTGGAGTTGAATTCTCTTCTTACTTTATCATTCAATTATCTGCTGTCTATTTAACAGCTGGTGGAATTGCTGTTTAAATACATTTGTGATTCCCTGTGCATCGTTGATAATGATTTCCTTCTCTATTGTGATAAGCATGCTTTGAGTGTTCTCTAGTGTGATGAGCATACTTTAAGTGTTTGAAGCTAACCGCTAATTGTATTTGTGTCATTTTTCAACACAAAAATGGGCAGAACAAACAGTTTAATGCCATATGCGAAATGTATAATTGAAAAGCTTCTCCTGGCGGATAATACTCTCCAACATCTTTCAAGATTTGGGACTGTTAAAAAAAACAAAGCCCCATTGCCATTTAGAATTTTATAGACTGCAAACCTTGGCCATTTATTGTGCGAAATTCAACAGATAACATTTTTAAATTTCATAATTTTATAAATTTGTTTCTCCACTTTTGCTTATTGCCATGAGTGGACTATCAATTTTGCTATCTTATTGAAATCTTATCGGAACATTAAATATCTACTGAATTCGTCCTTCGTCAAATGACTTTTATGTATGTGATCTGGCATCACTACTGAGTTTTTTCGCCGTTTTTCAAATATGACAGCCAGTAATTTTTTTTTAAATTTCAAAGGAAAAACAAGCACCAGCCTCGATCGTGCGGAGTGGAAGTCCGTTTTAAAGATTTTGTTGAATTTAAATTTTCTTTTTTCCTTCTGTTAATATATTTTGTTAATTAGTGTTTAAACGGCTTTACAAATTAAAACTTTTCAACTATAACTTTGCTGGATAATTGGAAGTAAGTTTTCCTTTCCCAAAATAGCTCTCGATTCGCCCTTAGTGTGTGGTAGTGTTCAGTTTGGGTTATTTGTGAGAGAAATTGTTGAATTGTGATGCATAAATTGGGTTATTGTCTAGCAAGAATGATTGATTAAGTGCCCTGATTTTAGCAGTAATTTGTTGCCATTATAATTGGGAGTATTAAATTTTAATTGGAAAACTTTGTGTTTGTGGGGAAGATAACTGTCAAATTGAATTGGTGAGCCTGCATTGCCGACTAATTGGAAGCAAACATATGTTCATCTTACTTTCACCAGCATGCGCAGAGGTGTTTCCTTCTTTTTTTATTGAGAATATTTGGCGTAGGCCGGTGTCTTGCAAAATGCAGCAAAGAATTGTCAAATTATCTTCGTTTGGGCGGAGGACTGCTATGTAAAACGTCGCATGAGAATGTTAAGTGTTCTTAGAGGTAGGGGTATTTCTTTTCATGTAAATATGTTTATAAAAAGGGCGTACAGAATGCGCTGTGAAATGTTGAGTCCTTGAGATAAGGTGTGGTTTTGTAAATGTGTTTCAACTTTTTGACACATGTGGCCCGAAAGTACAATCTGGTTAATAATTTGTCCAGAAATGCATTTGCAAGAGCAAAAAAAAACCAACAAATGGTTTAAGCTTTAAAAAGTTTTTGTTTTACATTTCTCCTAAAAATCCTCAAGTTCGGGATCAGTTTTGCGGCACAAACCTAACAAAACGGTCGTAATCCTCTTTCTTGAAATTCCTTTTTCAGTGTTCTATCACTTATACTCACAGCTCGCAGCTCAATGAGTCAGTTACATGCCTCAACAGCAGTAGTAATACGATTTCTAAGAATATTGCAGACGATAAAGCGGTTGTCACGAGCTAATAGGAATATTTTACCTTGAACTGGGATTCGGGAGTAATGTCCATTCTCCCGAACCTTTATGACGACATCTTTTATAGCTTAATGTAGCACACCTAGCATCTAAGCCCCGAAGCGCTATTTAACCGTTTATCGATAAGACTAATAGCTCTAAAAAACGATCAAATTATTGAGAAACACCAATTATTCAGTATCTCAGACAAATCTAAATTCAACCATTGCCCTTGAGGGTGGTAAAAAAATAGTGACGAAGAATAGCAAGGGGACAAGCCGCCTTTTGTAGCGGACAACAGTGAAATCTAATTTCTAACAATTTAAGCGTTTGTAAGAACTAAGGGTTCAAGTTGTCCAAAGAAGGACTCTCATTTAATAGCGAGTATTTTTATTTGGTTTCCATGATTCACTTGACTTTGTTAGCAACTACGGCCAGCCAGTAAAATATTAAGGTTCACTAAGCGGACATTTGTCAAATTGAAAACGAAAAACACTTCGCAGTTTTTTAAATGTCAAGGCGAGTTAAATAATTTTTTATTCGTAGTTTAATATTAAAAAAAATATCGGGATGTGCCACTTTAACCGAATTTTAAATCATACAGCTCTGGTCAAGCATCAAATAGCAGTTTTGTCATGAGGCAAACAGGCTTTGTTCGCAATGTTTTACGGCTATTCACGACTTCAAAAAGCAATTGTTTCTTTTTATAAACACTGGGCATAAGAGGCAAAAGAGCATAATTTAGGACGTTGGAAAAAATTAAAAACTTTTCGCTTGTTCTTGTAGAAATGCAGCCTGTTCTTCCGTTTAATTCCGGCACGAGTTAAATTGCTGATGACCATTTAGTTTTCTGAAAGAAAATAATTTTCTTTGATTAATTTATCTGGTTCCTTTTAAGCTTAGTGCTTTGTTAAATAAATGCTTAATTGTAAAACACCAAAAGTATTAATGGTGAAATATTGATTTGATACCAAAGACGGCTTAAGCTGATTTTTTTAGTTTTAAATAATGGGCGAACAAAAATTGAATTAATTTTAATGTTATTTGTAAATTTTTTGGTCGATAAGAACATGAATGCAAAAATTTGTTTGTATTTGACTCTTTTATCACTTATATGTAGTATATCGTCCCCTAAAAATCAAATAGTCAACTCATGTACATACGTATGTAGACCAACTTAAGCGCTCTCTTTTCTACGAACTTGTAGAAATAAATTTCCCACTTACAGCTGAAAAATTACCATTCATGCAATATAGAATTTTTAAACGAACATATCCATCAGCAAAAACATCGCACACTACTGCTGCACATCCAACAAGAAAACATCGCACATCGTACTCAAAGCAAAAAACCTATGGGAACGGGCACTCTGTGCATTTGCTAACAATCGGGTAATTTGTGTGTTGTTCGTGTAAATCTCCTCCGGAAAGCGAGAAGTTTTTCCATATTTTTCACACAAAACATCACACAAAAAGTAGTGCAAAACCACCTTTATATAGAAAACTCTCCATTGAACAAAGAAAAGCGCGTAAATCTCGATATTTTCACGGTCGAATTCGTTGTCGATAGTTTTTCAATTGTTAATCTCTTCCTCCGTGTGAATTGGATTTCAATTCAGTTTCAGTTCCAATAAAAAACTCGGCCGAGAGCAAAGTAGCTAAAGTTTTCTTATGTGTCGCAATCGATTACAGCTTTATTACCTTTGGTTGTCGTCTTCGTCTTCATTTTCGGTGTATCGTAGTCATATCTGTGTTGTCGAAAACTAGGAAAACCTACACGAATCTAGAACAAGAACTCGGAAAATCTGTCTTTTTTTTAGAATTTTAGATTTTTTTTTTCTTTTGAAACTTCCCAAAAGAGAATTGAATTTTTCTTTTCATCTAGCAATTCCGGGTGAATTTTCTAAGTTCTGTCATTTGCAAATTAATTAACTTCCCCCCATACACATACTACATCAAACACAAATCGAGACGCCAACAAATTTGTTAATAAAAAAAAAAACCAAGTTAAGCTGAAACCCACACAGGAAATTTGAATAGCCCCACACAGCAAGAGAAGAAGCTAAACAAAATGGATTTGATCGAAGTTGGACAAAGCGTTAAAATCAAGAGAACCGATGGTGAGTACCTATACCTATTTTTTTTTAGAAATAAAAATAAAAAAAAAACATTTGCAATTCCTTTTTTGTAAGACAGACTTGGTCGTTGTCGCAGTTGTATTCCGTCATCGTCTCCCAGGAAGCCAACAGAGATAGATATTGCGTGTGGCTTATGATGGGTGACAAATGCTTGTCGAAAAGCAAAATATCAGCTAACAGCTGTTGGCAGTAAAGTAATTAAGGAAATTATCGCTATCTCTGTGGCTTTTCAAATGAAAAGCGACGTTATTTCGTAGACAACAAATTGAACGACAACTTCATAAAGTACACAAAATATGAGTCATTTCGGAGAAGCGCATTTATTGGCTCTTTCTTTGTCCAGAGTCCTCTCAGATTCTGAATCGTTGGGTTGTCGTTGTTCGGTCGTTACTCATGTTCTTACGTGTTCCCACTACCATTGCTACGGTTTAAAAACTCTAAACGTTATTGTTGTTTTTTGCAAAAATATAACTCAAGTGAGCGAATATCTTATATGTACATCTACAAGCAAAAAGTACGCGAGAAATACAAGTTATCTTGGAACTCCAATAGGCAAGAGTTTCGTCTGTTGTAGGCGTTTAAATATGTACTGGGTTGGTTTGTGTTTAGTGCTTAATCTAACTCCCTGATTTCGGAATGGCATTTGGTTAAAAATTTACAAAGTTTATTTGGCATCAAACGGATAATTTTTGGTGACACACTCTAGGGTGAAGTCAATTAAATCTCCTCGCAATCGTGTCTCATCAAATTTTGCGGCTGTTACTCGTTGTACGAGTATACCACCTTTGGGTTTTGTTTTTGCTCACATGTGCCTTCTAAATTTGTATATGAAATCATCAGTTTGGAATATGACTGAATTAATTATAAGTTAAGATTCAAAATAAGAGAGTAGGAGCTATGTGGTGCTTATCGCACTGCACCTATTGATACTTTAATAAATATTTTTTTTGTTATTTTTTCTTTTTGTTTTCAATAAAGGAACGCCTTGTTGTAGGTCAGTTTGGGAACAGAAGACACATGTAGTCAAGGAATACCTATTCGATTACCTCACAACGTTGACATTAAAAATGAGCTCATGCATATTGAAACAGAATTTATTAAGATAAAAATTATTTGGGGTACACAGGGAGCAGCGGGAAGCTCGTGTCACAATTGTTATAGTAGGCATTTAATGGAAACCGGTCATTGAGAACTGGGTATTTGAAGCGGAAGTGATTCTTAATTGTTGGATATTATTTTGAATGAAGACTGTTAAGCATTTTGCTTGTGTAGTGATGATTGGTTGATGATTTAAGTCATAGCGATATCTTAAAGGAACCACAAAAATTGCTTTGTTTTCAAGAAAATGTTTACTTTGCGTATTCATTTACTAATAACTAAAAAGAAAAACTATTTTTGTTTGTTCTCAAAAATTAAATGAAATTGTTATGCAAAAGTTTGCAGAAGAGAAAGTGTCACAAAACCATCACCAATGGTGTGCAGTATGGATTAATTTGTTTCAACTTTTTCCCCAACTGCAAACTTTTATAGCCGCTATGTCTAAAGGTTTATAAAGAACTAAAATAAACCCTTCACTGTATCAAGAAAGGAAAAATTATTTTACGTTGAATGTACATAAATATCTAATAATGATTGATATTCGTTTCTCACTTCTGGAATACCTGTGCATAACAAATTCTGAGGTAGAATTTGCAGCAGGACTATTTCACATGTAAAAATCAATACAAAATTAAACTTTTGCGACAAAGTTGAAACCGGGCGAGTCGCTTGCTGTTACTGCCCATAAATAAGTAAATGTCTGTCGTATATGAGATTTCTTTTCTGAAACTTTGTACATATTTTGGTGATTCTTTATTAACATTTGTTTCGCAAGGACCCCACGCGCACTTGACTTATTGCTGGAAGGATGGTCGATGGGATGTTTTTATTGCCTAGTGTCCGCTTTCTTATGGGTATTCGTGGGGAATTTTGTAAAATTGTATAAAAATGTCTCATCACTTTCTAGATATAAACTACTTCTTATGGAGGCTGTTTGATGTGAAGTTCTTGCGAGGGTTCTTCAGGTTAATAAGAAATTGTCTTTTATTTGTCTGCTGTTGGTCTGGCCAGGTTTATTTGAATTTTAATTCTTAAATGTAGGGTAAAATGTTTCGAAGGGAAAATTGTGGATACAATACGGTGTGCGTCTATCCAAACGAGTGTGCTTTGAACATCCTAAATTTGTTGTCCGAAAAAATGTATTTAACATAAACGTTCGCTAAGTCGGTCGGTTACGCTTACGACTTTTTTTTTAAATAGTCGCTCAAATTCAACCCAGATGTGATTTGAAAAATATCGTTATTTTGAAGGTGTGTATGTATGTAGCTTAAGCCTATCAAAGGCGGAAGTAAAAATTTGTTTTTGCTTTGTAATAGGCATGAGAAACACCATTGAGGATAATCGAAGTGTTTTTTAATTTTAAATATTACGTCATTATTCACAAATATTTTATAGTTTTCTCAATTTTCCTAAAAATTGACCTAATGAGCATTTTCTGATCTATGAAATAAATAATGTTAAGCGCAAACAGCCCATGTAGCGCCAGGGCCTTGCTTTCTCCAACCACTGCTGTTTTATAATTTTTGTACGGACACTCTCGACACTTTATACTCTCGGATGTTTGTTGCGACAGGTGGGACCGTGAAAAACTTGTTTGGTGTTTCCTAGAATTCAGACGTCGAATATTTCGCACTGCATCACAGACCCATATAATTTCGGATCTATGAAGATCCTTTAAGGGAGTCTTTCCTACGGAAGCAACATTAAAAACTGAGTAGCAGAATTTAAATGTGGACGAGATAATGTTAAAGACGCTCCAGGCTTTGGAAGAACTTAACTACAAAGCAAAACATCCAAAAATAGTGTGATCTGATCATGTAAGATCTCATATTCAAGATACCTGAGATCGTCGGCATCTCGTATGAACGGACCGAAAACGTAATTCAAAGCGAACTTCGTTTCTTCTAACCTTTTGCAAGAGGAGTTCCGAAGTCGCTTTCAGTTGAACAAAAAGACAATCGACTGACGATGTCTCGCAAGTGTTAGGTTCGTGTTTTAAACCAGTCCAGTGAAGTTTTATGGCGACAGATGAGATCTGGGTCCACTACTAATATGATACCTCTAAAACCAAACAGCAGTCAAAAGAATGGAGAAGATCTGAATCACTAGACCGAAGAAAGCTTAAGTCTAATTGTATAAGATAATGTCATCGGTTTTTTGGGATTCAAAAGAAATCGTCGACCGTTGACAAGGTAAGCAACCCTTGTCAACGGTCGAAAAATTAACTCTGGCGACTCCTGCGGTCTCTTTGCGTTAGCTGCGAGACGAAATGAGAAAAAAAAGAACGTCCAGGAATGTTAGGTGAATAAACGTCCACACACGTCGCATCAAACTACGGCTGAAATTTATAACTGTGTACATCTTCGCATCTTTCTTATTCGCCTGATTTCATTCCGTGTGGTGACTTTCATCTGCTTCCCAGTCTAAAAACATTAAGGAGGACAGTTTTCGTGCTGCAGTAAACGTATTTTTTGAAGGTCTTGAGGAAACAGTCTTTAAGACTCTTGTAATGGCTTGAGAGACCAGACGGAAAAAGTGTATTGAGCTTAAATGAGATTCCGTTGAAAAATAAAAGTAATTTGTTAGCCACTGAGTTTATTTTCCAAATGTACTTAGGTACATACATATATCTTCAATGTATAAAGACAAACATCGACCACAGCTTTTGCCTCTATGAGTGGACTTATTGATTTACAAAATATGAACCGAAGTTTGTGGCGAAATATTAAATTGAAAACTCATTTGGATGGTTTATGATTTCCACAAGAGAGACGAAATCATATACCTCGCTTACCAACTGGCAGTTGGTCAGATCTCACCGCAAATATTAGCCATTCTATTTCTCACCGCTCACCTCTGACCACATTTTAGATTACGTGTGTATGGCGTAACTCATTTTCTTATGCTATTGACTATGAATAACTATTCTAATAGTGAGACAAAAGTCTTATCTCGTGGAGATTATCTGATAGTCTAGAACCTAGACGACAAGGAGGAAAACACAATATTTCAAATTCTTAAAAGTAAGTCCGTAAGTAAGTACGATGTTGTTCATAAGGCGTTACTTTACTCCTGCTACATGACGGCTTCTTTGTGGCGAGCTGCAAAGCCTCCTGTCGCTTTGATAGTAGATAATTTTGAGGCTCTGATTTATGATGTGTTTCAGAATTTTTTTCCCTGTATGCAACACACTTAAAGATCTTTATACGGTAAAGAACTCTGCAGATGTTTGTTTACTTTTGGTATTAGCTACTACTACTTGACGGTTACATTGGTAGAATTTGTCAAGCTCTTCTGCCTCATATTATGTGTTCTAGTATTTTGCCTGCGGTGTCCAACATACATAAGGGCTTATTCTTTTTGGTAGTAGGGTCAGTTTTGGTTTCTTCCATTGGTCTAGGAATGTTCTTCTCTTGCAGCTGTAGGAGTTTGCAAAAATGTGCTCTCAACAAACATCCCATTTCCCAGTGTGAAAAGAGGTTGTAGTTATATCATCGCTGTTACGCCTGTGTATTCTTCGAGGTGCTGGATCCTTGGGGATCGATAAGGATTTCAGCTGACGTTGATTTTCCAGCGATATGGGCCTAGTTTCTCGCGACCATTCGTGAAGTTTTTATCTTGAGACTGCATGGTTGCCTCAATTAAAAAAAAATTCTCGTAAATACGAGGCAGACAAATCCTTGCTCATTAACATATTTTTTCTAACCATTGACTCCGTATAACAGACGAAATCGCCAAAGCACATCAAAGTAGGAATGAAAAGAGAAACGATTTATGTTATCAACGCTGGTAAATGTAAATTCCCAGCACGTAAATACGAGTATATTACGCATAAGCGTATCAATGGATTTACGAAGCATATAGCTGCTTGAGTTGATGACGACTGAATACAATTTACAAGCGTAGGGTACGTTTTCAGGTAATGATTCACAAGTGTATCCCCAGACAATTAAACGACTACTCACTTACCAAGTAAAAGACCTCAG
This sequence comes from Blera fallax, assembly GCA_946965025.1. NCBI lineage: Eukaryota > Metazoa > Arthropoda > Insecta > Diptera > Syrphidae > Blera > Blera fallax. Next base: position 70,650,353 of record OX337248.1, read on the forward strand.
CGAAGGATTTGTACGAGTACACAAAAACTAAGGACTCATCAATAATAGATATCAAAGTCAGAAAACCAAAACGGTGAGCTTACCTGCAACCTTTTTGTCCGTAAAATAACTGGATTAGTCAACTAGTTTGTGCAATCATGACATCATTTTTTGACAGTTTTATCTGAGGTATTTTTAATCTTGAAAGGAATGATAAGACTGCGGCTATACCAAGCCACTTTTGCGGGATGGAGAGTATAACGCATTGTTTTCATGTACGACGCTTGCTGTTGTCTCAGCTGGAAGATGCGACGGCACGTTGCATTCTGGTATTAAAGGGGCAGTTTGACCACGGAATGAAAAGAAGCAACACTTTCTTTTCAGTGAGGACGTTAATGATAGGGACTATTTTCTTTCGATTTTCGTAAAGAGAATATGTACTAACATCGTGAATAAAGCGTTATGCATCACCCAAAAAGGTTCTCTTCCAATGGTGTAGTATAGACCCAATCTGACGGTTTTTATTTCGGAGAATAGTGTTCCTCGTCCTCATAAATAACTTGATTCTTTGTCTTTACATCGAAACGAACTATCCCTCGATAATAGACTCGAAGGCGACATTTTCGAAACTGCGTGTAAATGCTTGGCATCCAAAAGATATTATGCTTTTGCGACCGAATTATTTGAAGGTCGCTGGCAACGATTTTATGTTTGTTTTTTGTGGAGTATACAAAATTTGTAATTATTTTCTAACGGCCCAAAAACTCTTCTCTAGGTCAACAGAAACCTCACTTCAATTAAAAAAATGGGTTTGGATGTCACGAACTGCAGGCGTATACGTATTCTTATGTACATACGAGTATGTTTGATGAATTTCATTTTGCAGAGTCCCAGAGTTATCATCTTGTAAACATCCATCAACTTTTCTTTTGTTTTCATACCTTCATCTCGTACGTACGTATATTTTCCAGCCAACGAATATAATTATACATATTTATATATGTACATGCAGAGAGAGCAAAGAGCACGCGTCTCTCTTTTGCGTTTTTTTTTTTTTATAAACCGTCGCCGTCATCATCACATTTTGCGCGCTCATTCAATTGGAAAGGGTCATTGACACTCTTTACACAACGCAAAGAGAAACATTAGAGCGGCTATAGCCGCGGCGGCAATCGTGTTACGCACTTTTTGATATTTAGAATATAAATGCATGAGCACACATAGAATACTATCTAGCGATGACACTGGCACAAGTCGTTGTTTCGTCAGCGAACTGAATTCCATAATCTAGTTTTCTTTAGCTATAGATACGATATGCCGGCTGCTATTTTCTCTTAATTAAGTTATTTTTAGTCACTATACACTCGTTGAGAGCTGAATTAAAGTGGATGCAGGCGATAGATTGCCTTTATCCTAAGGTGTTCTAAATATTTAATGAACGTCTGCTTGTAGGACACGAGGGGGAGATGGATTTCTTCCATTTTTCGCAACATTGGGAGAGGGTTCAAATGGATTGTGTGTGTTGGATGAAAATCATATTTTATTCAGCAGCGAAAAGATTTACTTCGTCACGGAAGTCGGAAGTCGAAATGTTGAAGAACTTCAGACCGATGGCTCCCTGGAGGTTCTTGGTGTCGAAGTTGAATTAAAATTCTATTAATCAACTAGAAGTGATAACATTTATCACATTGAATCGGGGTAGAAATGGGGTTTTTAATTTCCCGCAAACAACTCCGTTCCAATTGCTTCAGAATTTGTTTAAAGATAAGTTGGGCGATGGTGTTATCGGCACAACACTGAAACTGAACACTGATTCATTGAATTTCCTATTCAAATATAGTTAATTCGTTTCCGATGTCTCATCGATTTTAAGTTAAAGATTATTTTTGGCTGCATAAAAATAATGTGTGCCATCACCACCACCACCTCGGTCAATCAAACCCCAGGGATTTTCTCTTCCATTTCATTGCAGTGTTAAGCGTGAAAGCTTTAGAATTATCAATGTCGGACAATGTGACTGCCAGTTGAATAGAAATACTTGACAAAGAATGAAAAGAATATGAACAATAAATAAAAAAATAAAAAATAAGAAAAAAAAAAAAAAATGAAATGTGAAAGTTATAATTCATGTAGTTCAGCACACATAAACAACCAGTAACGTGTACTGAGGCTAGTAATTGCCAGTTAATTGAGAGGAAAAGAGCTTATGCAAAGAATAATTACTACAATGGGCTCAAAGCTGGTATTGTATCTAGCTGTTATCGTTGTGGTGTTGTTGTTATGCATCTTGCTTTCTTGTTTTTTTTAGGCAAAGTATTGGGATCAACGTCATCATTAGTGAGTGGAATGTTATTGGTTAAATCAAAAAAGCCAAAAACAGTTTCTCCCATTTTTTTAAGAATTTTAATTTGTGTTTGTTTGGGCTGTAAACGGAAGTAGGGGTTACATCGAAGCAGTCATAGACAAGTACCCTTGAAGATGTTAATCTATAATAGCAGGGAGTCTTGTATAACTGTACGTATGTACTTATTTTACCTCTGTGCAAACCAGTGCAGTCCAGTGGACCTGCTCAGAGTCAATTCATTAATCAATCTGATAGTATCAGGGAATGGAGGCGAAGAGCAATGCAGATACCAAACCTTAACAAACGTTAGCAGGAGTTCTTAATTCGTTCTTCAGATCTCCGTATAAAAGGCGGATTGAGAAGTTGAAGTTGACAGTTATTATTCTATGAACGGGCCAAGTTTGTTGCCATATTTTTGCAGACAACAGCGATCTCGAAAAATCGCGCTTTTTGAAAGTTGCAAGTTCGCATTGAGGTGGATACTTCTGCCAGCGATATTATGTTTCGAAACGTAAAAAACATTTAACACATCTGGACAGAAAGAAAAGTTGGGAACTATATAGCTCAACAAGTTAAACATCAGAAACATTCAACCCTTTGCTGGTTGGCTGAGGGTAGCTGGAGATTTTTCAGAGATTTTTCTCTGTTGTACTTGGTGGCTAGGATTGGTATTCCTCTGGCAGGATTCGAGCTTACACCGACCAACTCATAAGTGAGCACACTATCTACTACACGGTATCCACTGCCGATATATTCCTTATAAAAGGTAAAAGGGCCGACAGACGTCTGTATGCAGAGACTTAAGATATCTCCCGCGTGATGTGCACCAAGTCTTCTGCCGCTTTGAGAGCAGACATTTAAGTTTTTTCCAGTCATTTTGATGTTCCGTTGAGTAGTGTCCAGTGAAAAGCATGTTGTGCTTACCTATGTACTTCTTTCCACAAGGTCTCCCAGTGAACCCTACAGCGATTGTTAAACCCTGGATAGACAGTATAAATGGTAGAAGACTACGTGTTCCAGCAGATCACGAAATCGCGACTAGTTAGGAATGAATGGCGACCAATTTTCATATCAAATAGCACCAAACTTATAGCTACTGAAATCTCTCAGTGAATTTGTAAACATGAAAGAAATTGGTCCAATCTTAGTCCAACCAATACCAAATCGAAGCTAGATTCTACTCTGGAGAAGTCTGCTCCTTCGTTTACAACAGTAAAATATTGGGTAGCACAGTTCAAACGAACATAGCAGTGGTCAATCAAATGAGGTGACTACGTCAGAAACGATGGAAAGTTGCCAATAAGTTATTGCAAACCAAAATTTATATAGCAGCCTCCGTTTTGCTCCCGTACTTGTTTTATTTAAATGCTTACCCGAACCTATCGTCAAGGGGTTCATTGTTGCGTTAGAGCTTAACATTTGGGCACCACTGGTCTTCGAGATTTTTATTCATTAGGACTTTTCGTCTGTTGATCGTTTTAGATTTTGACTTCCATGGAGATTTTGTCATGTTTTGGTGTATTCACGAGGACACGACGTCCTCCAAAAAATTTGCTACGGCAAAGACTTTGGGTATAAATACGATACAATCGTCAGAATAAATACAGTTGATTTTTAGCACTGAAAACGTTAAGTGTGTTTGATTATAATTAACAAAACTAGAAATAAAAGTGAAAAAAATTTAGTGTAATACAGTCATTATAAAGTGTTTGAAACCTTCAAAATTAACATTATACGTAAACTTATCTGGGCGTAAACACGAATTATAACAACTAATCGAAGGCTTTTCATTTCTAATTTCACATTCGCTGTCTTTACAGTTCAAAAACACCAGAAATTGTCGATTAAATCTGCTTTGTTGTAACGATTACACATATCCTTTGTGGCATCATTTAATGAAACAAATTCTTCCGACAAAGCCACCGACAATCACTTTGTTTCGACCTTACACATTTATCCTCGAGTTATTTGTTACATCAACTTTGTTGAAAATCAATTTACACAGAAATTTCCTTGATCATCTTCCTCCTACTGTTCGGCCACAAGGAGTGACTTTATGACTAAAGCTTCTAAACTTGACTCTGACATTGCGTGACTTTGTGTGTTTTTATTCAGGTTTCCTTATTATAAGTGACATATGTATGTTTTGTGGAATTAAATTCACACGAACTCACATTCAGCTATTATGTTCCATATTTGGACTCGAAGTCGAAACAAAAACCGGAAACGACCGTAACAGAGCTAGATTCGCTGCGTTGTTTATTCTCGATGCCTTTTAACATATGGCATGGCATGGCGGCGGCGGCGGCGCGCCTGTACTTACAGTAGAACTGGGTTCTTGATCTTGGCAACAATTCATGTGTGGGAATGTGTAGAGAACATAGAATAGCGAATGAGATTTTTCCCGCTTGTCTGTTGCGTTTTCTTCACCGGGGCACAAAGCGCGGGTAGAAAATTACTCTAAATTGTCTGCTTCGGGAGATTGTCTCTATTTTTGATTTGCTGCCCTGGCCTGGCATAGTCGTCACAACTCTTCGCATCTATGTGTATAGTATCTTCTGAATCTATCTGTATGCACTTAACCTTTTGTATTGTAAATCAAAAAGGCAAACGGCCAAGAGGAAGCATTTGTTGTGGCCCGTCGTGCAGTATAGGCATACTCGTATTTTTGAACAACTCGATTACTTCGGCCAGAGCTGTTGTGTAGCTTCTGCTGCTAAATATTTTCAAATGCAAATTCAAAAGTGCTTTATTGTGAAAAGTGAAAGTAGTCTACCCGGCGATTGAATGGACACAATTGTGAATCCAATTGTTGTGCTTTTTTTTGGTTTTTATATTTTACTTTATGTTTGGAAATTGTTGCAAATTTAAATATTACGTTACTTGCTTTGTTGTGTAATCCATATTGGCATTGGCTTCGAGACGAAGGGGCGTACGCGCGGGCGAAAGAGGAAATAAAAAGAAAATGATTGAACTTGCGATTTTTGTCTTTTCCGGGTTGTTGTGGTGGCGTTCGTTGTCCTCTTCAGGTATGCTGTTAAAAAAATAAAAAATAAACAACATAGTGCTATCGATTTATTTTTGTCAAATTTAATCGCAATGCTACTGTACACATTAACATTTTTGTGCACTTTAGCGGTATAAGAACATGGAGAGTCGTCGACGTCGTACCTCAGAGTGTAGGAGTATTTATAGCAGAAATTTTCTTCATAAGATTTATGTAACATAACATAAAAAATCAGTTTGTTCTCACGTTCAGACCCTTTCTTACCTTGTTTATCTTGATAAGAGGAAATCTGCAACAACAAGCTTATTTCAGTGATGTAACTCCGATAAAATACTTGCATATGTACATATGTATGTACTTAGTTGTATTATCTTATCACCTTACCACGATCAAGGACCGAATTTCAGGTTTAAATAGAAATTACTTTTTCTTGTAGCTAATATGTAAGACGTATGTCTCACTTTACACTTGATGGCGCTGGGTTTCGAGTTGACCTTGGGCCTCAAGGAACAAGACAGCGTATCCAGTTAAATTCTAATTGAATTCTTATCACGAAATGGCCTCAATTTCGTTCACCAAACTGACGTATGAGTTACCATCGGTCAGGTTTTTCTTTACTGCGGTGTCAATCAAAAACGAATCGAAACTCCGAAGTTTGAAAGTTTTGGAAAGTTTTTTTTGGAGGTTATTTATTTCTACTGGTGCACTCGGACCCAACCATTACATATGTAGACCCACTTTAATGATTTTTTCCCTGAATTTCGGAAAATCGTTTCCGTGGATTCCAGTGTGAAATGGTTCCCAAACATTATTTTACAAGTGGTATATAGTTAAACCGTGTCATGTCTGCAACTTGGCTATCGCTGCAGACGCGTCGATCCCCTCTGGATAAACAGACGCGTATTGACGAAATGATGTTTTCGTTTTCCACAGACGTCAACATTGGACACCTGCCTTGTTTTGGAGCCATCTATGTATGAAGATACGATAGGATTATTTCTCATTCCAGTGCCAAGAGAGAATTTCTTTTCTGAAACCACTGACAAACTGTCTTATCAAACAATTAAGGGCTGTTTACACCGGATAATGACTTTTGCCCCACCTGGTATAATGTGTACTACATGAATGGCGGCGAGAAGCTAGATTTGTCCAACGAATTTTGTTGTGCTACTTAAATTTGTACACATATGCAAAAGTAATTATTAAAAAAAAAAAAAAAAAAGTAATTTAGTGCGTGTGTTAGGCAGCAGTAATGCGTACAGCAAAAATTTATTTATTTTTTTCTGTTTTATGAAATTTTTTCTCTACAACACTGTAGAAAAAGCGAATAAAATTAAGTATGTTTGGGAACCACTATCGTAAAGTGTGCATATAAAAGTTGATGGTATTCCCAACCGGTCGATTGCACCACAAGTTTGTGAGCCTCACAATGGGTTGAAATAGACCTAAATATGATCTTATATCCTTAAGAAGGCGATAGAATGTTTTTTTTTATCAATCTATACACCTTTCGTAAATTAAACTTTTTTTTAAACTAAAACTAATTTCAGTTTTCAACATAGTGTCCTTCAAAGACTTCTTGAACTCTTTAAAATAGGCGTTTGTGTCTTTTTCCAATGATGTCCCTTCGTTTGTTGTGAATTTTTGTTCACTCTTCATTCTTGGAAATATGTGGGAAAAAGTCAAGAGCAAAATTTGGGGAATAGGGTGGATGAGAAGCAGCTCATTGCACAATTCGACCAGTTGTTCCATGACACTTAAAAACATATGACCCTCATGCATTTTCGTGAAGAAAGAAAACTTATTTCCCTTATTTAATTTAGACAAATACTCCTCAGTGACAATTATTATAAACATGGGACACTGATGTAATTTCGCGATGAAAGAGAACTTCTCTCTTTGGCCAAACTTTTTCATTAATTCACCATAAAATTTATTCAATAAAGACGAATAGTATCTACTGCTCAGTGATCATTTTCCAGGTAAATCATGAAGATCAGGCCACGCGAATCCCAGAAAACTCTGGAATTGATGAAATCGATTTAGCCTTCTTTGAAGCACGCTTTATAGATAGATTTCACTGTTTCTTCTTCCGTTCCTAGAGTTTAGTAATGATCTAACGGTTAAATAAAGTCGCAAAAACTCAAACACTGCTTCAAAGTTGTCATTTATCTCCTATTTTTAGCAACTGTGAGCAAAAATGACATCCATCCTACCGATAGGTTTCTTATAGCCAAATGTTCGTGCCAAATATAATAAACACATTAATTTGAGATTTTTATTATCTTGACTAAGTCGCGAACCTTCACTTGATGGTTGGCAACCATTAACATGGATTTTATTGACTATTTCTTCGGTTGTGACTTTATTTGGACGTCCCGGCGATCTGCAACATATGCTTGTACGACCACAACGGAACTCAGTGAACTACTTGTGGGCCATGCCATACGACGCAACGATTCCTCGTAATACTTTTTATGTTTTTTTTCGGTTTCTTTAATGGTTTTTCCACGCAATGAAATCATACTTAATCAGCACACGAAATTCACTTTCAAACGCCTTATTTGACAGTTTGACAGTTCGATCGACTTCAAACTTTTTTTGCGTTTACCTAAATAAGATGGCGGAAATCACAAATATGTAAAAATCTTGTTCACATCATTTGACAATGACACTGATTTTAAAGTAATAAAAGTGATTAATATAAATAATAAAAGTTATCTGAGAAAGTGTTGCACCTGGGTACTGTGAGAAAAACAAGTATTCATTAACACGTAAAGACTTCCATTCAATTACAGGAAGCAGTTAATTGTCAAATTTTTTTCTTAACAGGTCATGCAATTTTATTTATTTTGAAACGATATTTTTATGCGTAGGACTAAGCGTGTTATGGGGGAGGAAGTATAGTGGTATAGAGAGACAGTACAGACAACTGTTATAGACATGTACAAATGTAATACATAGGTACCTGGTACCTACTGAAATGCAAAAATGTTTCGTGTTGCCATATTCTCTGGAAATGGGTTCTATTAGTTTTTCAATATCACAGTTGAAATATAGCAGTTTGCCTACCCCATTTACACCCCTGTAAATTTGTATTCGAATTTGCAACGATTTTTGTAAATAGCGAGGTGGGTTGTCAGAATTAAGTAGTATGTTCGCTGGCTGTCCGAGTTGATCATCTCATGGTATCCACATTCGGAACTATCTCAGCACGATGTCAAGCGAGTGATTAGTGTTCATTGACATACTAAAAAACATTCTCCTAAGTAGATGATAAAAATATGCACTACCCCCTTCCCAGTGGGTGGTTGTTGTCGACTATTTTAAACTTTTTTTTTTATAAAAGATTTCAACCCCAATGCATGCAGAAAGAACGCAGATAAAACATTTTGCTTCTGCGTGAAACGTGTGCCATTGAATTAAAAAACATTTAAAATACTTCACGCTTCCATATAATTTTATTCAACTCGCTTAACATCACGATCGTTTACAGCTATTTCTATGCAAAACGAAAGCACAGCCGGCATGCTTTAACCGCGCCCATTGCTTTAACTCAATTAACACCATGTACTTGGATTATTTTCCAATAATAATAATAATGGAAAAAAAAAAATACCTCCTCTGTGAATCCGTGAATCGTGACTCACATGCCTGCCAGTTGCCAGTTTCAACTATCTCTCGCTTATTATCTATCATTCATTTATTTACTTCTGTTCACTTCTGAGATTATTACCCAACCAGCAACTCAGTAGTAAAGCGAAGCGAAACGTATCACTCTGCGCGGCAGTACGACCGCTATTTCTTCAAATTCATTCAAAAAGTGCCCCGATGGCAATTTCTCCATCCAACGAATCGCATTTCGCACGAATTTAATTGTCTTGAGAGAGCAACAGACGCAAGATGAGACTTTTCAACAATTACTCTTGTTTGATTGATTGCTTAGAGGCACATATGTATACCAGTAGATGTACCCCTTCGGCAAATTAGTCTTTAGAAGTAAGATTATATTACTACTGTAGGACTCTAATGACTGTGTAGCGATGAATATATACGTATACGTATCCAAGTTAGTGGGCACTGCACATGTGCGCTTGTTTGGTTTACATCACCGCCAATTATGGTGTCATACATGTTTTTTTTTCTGTTAAGTAATTCAGTGTATGTATGGCCAACAACATATGTCCGATAGGTAGCACCAACCGGCTTTAGCCGGTGTACCCACCAGTCAGACGAATCAAGGTGCTTTGGAACTCCAAAAGCCAAATACGGATAGGCTCCCTTGAATCATGCTTGCATTTATTATCCTCCTCGATGCATCCACAAGTTGGTTGGATTTTTTTTTTCTCGGTCAGAGTTTGAAGGACACTCATTGTCTGGTTGATTTCCCTTCCGTCACACACAATGAACTCGTTAAACATGACAGTAGATGCGCATCTTTCGATCACTCTCCAATGATAACACTATCGCCCACTCCGTGAGGAGACCTTGCAGTTGCAGTAAGTTCGTCGCTTATTTCGCAGTTCACACAGCGGTCTATTTTTTTATATGTAACAGTGTGCCTATAAAAGCTGTTCACACTTTACACCTACAATGGATTCCACCAAGTGCCTTATAAGTAAACTTGTTTTATATAAGAAAAAAAAAAAAAACAAGCGACGAGTCATAATATTTATTCTTTATTATTTATTCTTTCTCTTGCTCTCTTCGGGCAAGTTTTTCGAACTCGCGTCTTGACTTAATGACTCATTCGTAAATCAGGAAAAAGACGGCGACGAAAACGAGCTGAGAGTTCAATTAAAACCTTGTCTACACTATACACTGGTGAACTGAAACTGACATCGACAACGGAAAATGCGTCGTCGTCGTGGTTGTCGTTGCCTTTGTGTCAATCTCTGGATGTTTTGCCCTCTTTTTGCCCGTGCTGCGCCATTGTTTATGCCTTTGTATACTTACTGCTCATGGTTGAACGAATTTCGAATTTAAAAGGTGGAGTGTTAGTGTGGAGGAGAGCTCTGCTCATTTATAAGCTTGACGCGGCGGTGTTAAATCAGTATTCTAAGCTCACAACAGGAATACAAAAACAACAGCAGCTGCCTCTCCACCTACCTAAAAAATTGTGTTATGCAATCAAAATCACAAAACAGGGGCACTATATAGGCAGCACATGCATGAGCAAATATGTGAGATATGCTGCGTGTTTTGTGCCCTAGATAAAATGGGTTAGCAAGCATAAATCAATTCCCTGCAGCTAAGAGTTGTTAGGGTGGTTTCTTACCTGCAGCAAAAGTGGGTTTGAGCTTGAAAAAAAAAAAGAACAACTGAAAATGCTTCGCTTGTTTTATTAGACAAGCTTTATGATGAGTAGAAGATATGTACACATTTAGAAAGGGCAAACACATTAAAATTGTTGAATGAATCGTAGCGAAGTTCGAGTGGATATGTTATTCACATTATGCTTTGTGCCAAAATAAAAAAGGTCGTTGTCATTGAACAAAGTTAGATAATTATCTTGACCTAGTTTACATTGATGATTAAGTCCGTGACCACACGCTATATGATTTAAATCATTTTCATCTAATAGTTTATAACACTTAAATATGATGGAGAAGTTTACTGGCGAAGTAAACATCCTTGAACACCGGAGTTATGATTACCCGGTGTTTTATGGCCGGCCTTAAATTTGTTAAGTGCTATCAGAAGTACAGAGATGAACTTTGAGGTGAACACGTGTGGGGACAACTTAATGCGATTTCGGTTGTTTTTTATTAATTAAGTAGTAAGAAAACAGGGTTGCGTTTAATTTAATGTACTTTTTTTCTTCTTTTCAAGTCCTGATTACTTACATTGCACCAGTCTTTCATTTGTTCCTAACTCTGATGAAGGACATTCTCTTCGACATTCTACGCTGAAATTTTCGAAAGTGACTCAATCATTCTGCTCAGGGTATTGTATTTAGTAAGCCTATTAGTGGTATACAGTGTTAAACTTTAGCAAAAAAAAGAAAATCCTAAAAATATCTACGAAGGTTGTTTGATAAATGTGTGACTTTGACGATACGTTGACAATTGAAGCGATATAATTCCATCTACTCCTGCCATCTTATTTATCAAGTTGATCTGTCAAACAGAAAATTTTTAACAGCGTTTAAAAGCGAGTAAGAACTCAAGAGTTTTTGCTAAAATAGGCAAATGTTAATTTTTTGTGATGATTAAATGCCAATTTTACCATTCCGTTGTATGGAATGGCTCACAAGTGGTTCACTAAGTTTCGTTGTGGTCGTACAAGTACGAGTGCTGCCAGAGCACCCGGAACGTCTTAATGAGGTCACAACTGAAGAAAGGACCAATACAGACCATGACAACAAACGAGTTAAGATATCCAAGGTAATAAACACACCAAAACTGTCGGCGGGATGAATACTTGGATTGCTCACAAATGATCGGAAGCAGAATTGTGACGCAACGGACATTTGCAGAAGCAATCCATGTGAGTTTTTATGGGATAATAAAACCTTTGATGAAACATGGACCCCATCACTATACCCTAGACAGTAAAGAACAATCGCAACAGTGGATTTCTCCTGCAGAACCTGAAAAAGAGGAGGTGGTCACGTTGTAGTAGGTAGTGTACTTTTTTGTGACGACCGGTGTCATTTCGAGTCAGCTTTTCTTTGAGAAGCTTTCTCCTGACAGTTATTACTGTCCGATATTTGTCAGACGATTTCTCATGAGCGAATTTGGAATGGGATAAGTCAAATTCTGCGAAAGAATGATAACTTCATAACCCGCCAGTTTAGACAGTAGGAGCCACTTAGCTCTGACTGAAGCTAAGTCACATCCCTACAAACCGTGTTAGTTGGCGCATAAGAAAATGAGAACAGAAGGTGGTAATGCGACAAGCGGACCATAACATAGCTTTAACAAAGCCTTTATAATTTTGAGCACGAAACCTTTAGGTTATGCATTTGCTCAGCAATCAATGCACTAAATATAAAACTTCAGCGTTTTGTTAATAAATTTCAATTAAGCTTTTTGTTTTCTGAATCAAATTACATCACGTTAAAGTAATTAATTTATTTGTGGCCTCATCGAATGAAAGTACATGTGTAGCAATAATTACTATAAAATGTTCAATTGTTTGTTCTTTCCCAGCTGCCATAATTGAGTTCTGATTCTGTTATGTGGTCGAAACCACAAAATCACCCGATCTAATCGTCTATCCTTTATAATTTGATATATTTTGAGATATCAAATTTATTCCCAGCATCGGCAGATGCACAAACAAAACGAGTTTAGAATTGTAAAATAAAATTCTATTGTAGGTGAATTGAAAACGGTGTCATTAAATGAAAGTGACAATAGTAAGTAGGTTGTGCTGTGTGAGAGTCACAGATTGCATGACTAAATAAATCTCCATCCATAGAAATGAACTCGACACAAAGAATGGAGAACCAAGTGAACCGAATCCCGTACCCAACGTGGGGGATTAATTAAAGTTTGACCGGCTTTGTGTGCTACATTTCTAGTATTTTCTTCAATTTAATTGATTAATTGATATCAATTGCAGCAAATTGATTGGCAATCCCAGGACATGGATAAAAAATGAAACCTTTCATTCGGCAAATTTTAATGCATGCCTCTCGTTGTTGCATCCGAAGTCAAGTACAGTGCAGGCACACACACTATATCATGACCTTGAAGTAGGTGTTTGCAAATTTTATGGTTCTATAGACATGGATTACTTGTAGCAAAAAAGCAAGAAACAATTTTTATACCATTACCTCCACGCGATATTTAATATTTGTGTTTGCGTTCGTTTGTGCTCCCCTCCTCTATTGTTTCTGTTCCTTTTTGGCTTTTGTTTGGTTCATTTTTATCATATTTGGAGCGTTTTTACAACCGCTTGCAGCAACTCTCTGAAACCTCTATTGATAATTATTTTTGAGTTTATGAGGGGTGAAGAATTACACTACTTTTTTGTATTTTTTGCATAAAAGCAAAACTTTATTGCTGTTGGCCACCAAAGTTTAGTTTTGCATGAAAATTGTTTCCAATTAAAACGAATGAGGAGGCATTAAGCGAAAGTCTACGAAAATCGGGTGAGCCTTTCACTGAAGGTGCTAGTTAATGCTGTTGAAAGGAGGTTAGTTAGTAGATGGCTCAGTTGGAGAAAAAGGAGAATGTTACCTGCACATTCTGATCAAGATTTCATAAGTTGTATCGATTGATTGACTTTGTGTGAATCACGTTGGTGGGAATAGTGTTTTTCATTGTTTCCGGCACGATAGACTGTCTGATGGCCAAGGCTAACACTTGATGAGCGGAGAGATATTATGCGTCTAGCGAATAAATGCGCAATAAAAAAAGTCATACTTATGGTACTTCCCGGTATCTAAGTCGTATACAAACGGGCAAAGCCTGTTTCCCTTGAAAGTCCCAGGCTTCAATATCGCCTACGCAATAGCAAAAAGTAAGCTTCTCTTCAACTCCACCGATTATCTTGATTCCTTTTCAACTGTATTGTGCATGTTTATTGGTTAGACATGTCATTCCTGCTTTAATGCGTTGCATTATTTACTTACGTGACAGTTTAGGCCTCAACCAACAAGTTAACTACATATCTCCAGGGGGCGCACTCTAAGTGGTCCTTTTCCTTTTCTACTCGTGCGTGCCAGCTAAGGCGAGCTATGTATTTCTCTACTGCATTCTCCTTTCCTTTGTGAGCTTTAGTGGCCTTAAACCGCACTGATATGGGTTGATAAAATTGTTAACGAAGGATTTAAGTGGTTCTGCCATATTGTGTGAACGTGTAAAACCCTTAGATTTGGTACGCGCTACTCAGGGACAGATGCTTTCAAGCTGCTTTAAATAGCCCAACTGATAAGCTGTCAGAATCAGTGGCCTTGCAGGACTAAAGTTTGGATATTGCTATCCTCATTTCATTTTGGTCAGGTACATGGACATAACACTTTCAGTCTTTTCAATAATGAGACCAATCCATTGCTACTTCCGGCCACCCTATTAGTTGCTGGCCTGCTCTCTTTAAAAAAAAAAAGTTATTTGTTCCCTTCCTACCTTCAGGGAGATTTTATTCCTACTTTTTTCCATTCTTTGTTAAAATTCTCGGCGTTCTAAATTCCTCCTGCATATGCATGGACAAGGTCTACCTACACTGGTGTCATCTTTTTAACAAGAACAGGAAGAAAGCCATCAAATCGTTCTGCCGCATTGCCTTTGTGCATCTGAGTTTCTCCAACTGCTTTCCGAAAAAAGGTGTCACTTCTGACTGTATAATGAATCAGAATTGAGTGTGACTGCTTTGGGATAGGTTTACATATTCTTTTGAAATGATATGCAGCCGGTCTTCTACGCGAAAAGTCGTCATTTTCTTCATCCTCAATCGAGTCATTATTGGGATTTCGTTGGAAATTTCTTGAGATTTCGTTTTCATATCTCTTCATGTTCTCCTTGAAATACTCGCATACGAGTGTACATTCTGCGTATCTGTTCAAAATAAATCCATTGAAATAAAGTTTCCTCATCAGCGTATTAACCAGCCACCGATATAGTCGTCATCCTTCTCGTCCTGGCATCCACAATCTGCAACTGAAAAGCTACTTTCTCTGCATTGGCCTTGATCCAAATTGTTCGAAACCCTAAATCGACTTTGCAGGATGATTGCCAACTAAAAAGAACAGATTTACAACAAAATGTTTGTTCCCTTATATGTCTCGTCCTGTGGAAAGCTGTCTCACAGCATGAAAAATTAAAATTTTCTGAAAAAAATAAATTAAGTTCTACCCGGCCGGGTCGAAAAATCAATACCACTGAATAAATTTCCTCCTTCGTTCTCAACAGCAAGTTAGTTTCTATTCACTGCCATGTCTGGTCTGCATTCAGTCATAGTTTTGCCTTTAAAGTCTGTTCCTCTATTTCTGTGTAATTCAGTTAATTGAGGTTGATTATTTTTACCCTAATATAGTGTGGGGGAAGATTACTCGGTTGATTGGTTGGCAAGGGGGTTGATAAAACGCATCACCACCTAGCCAACCAACAACACACAACAAAAAATGGCACCCAGCGCCGGCAGAATAGCTTCCAGATGAAAGGGAAAAGTAACAAACGACGGTGAACAGTTGAAAGTCTTGAACAACCTAATTTTTCCGTCAGTCTTTCGCTATTTATCGATCAAACAAGTCGAGAATAACTAAGTCTTCACTTTCTGTGAGTAATAATATTAGCAACGGCAGCTGGGAGACTAAGACTGGGAGACTGCCCACCTCTCACTCTAATGGAGTGGAGATGAAATTTGATTAGAAACACAAACGTGATACTAAAAAAATAAAAAAAATAAAAATTATATACCCTTCCTCCCCCTCTTTCTCTCGCTGTCGGTCTGTTGGGTGATGTGCTGTATCTACTGCCGTGTAATTTGAATTTGTGAAAGTAGTGCTTCTTCTGTGTGCCGCGGTTGATGCGATTTACTGCAACAATAGTCGTGTCTTCTTTTCTTCTTAAGACCGAGAAAATTAATATGCACTAGAAAGTCAATTCCCGGAGATAAGATAATGAGAAATGAGATGAGATGCTAGGTGATGGTGGCGTTGTTGTTGAGTAGTCTCGGATAGTCATACCGGCGAAATTTTTTGTTTCTATTGCTTATAGAGTCGCCATGCCGTCGTGGTTCAAGAAGCATTTTACTTGCTTTAGGCGCCAAACAAGCGATTTAGTAACACAATCTCCCGATGTGTTATACGATGAAAAGGAATCATCCAATGACCCGACGGTATCCTGTGACCTTAATGGAAACAACAATAATGCCGGCTCATTGAAATTTAAAAAGTGCGATGTAAATAAGAACAAAGTTAGTCGTATTGAGAAGAGAAATTCTAGTCTGAGAAAAAGTTCTTCTCGCAAGGATAACAGCCTACGAAGTAATAATAACGCCGTTGTGGTTTCAAGGTATTTGTTAAATGGCGATGATGGGAATCATGACAATGACCAAGGTAAACAGTGATTGCAAACAGATTTTTTTAAAAAATTTTTTTTATTGTATTTTTTTTTGTTCTTTGCTTTTAATAAAAAAATGTGTTTGTTTCAGGCCGAGTGCATGCGGCAGTGGTATCGAAAGTTAACGAAGCATCACGATCATTTACTGTTGAGTGGTATGAACGAGGTGAAACAAAGGGCAAAGAAGTCGAATTGGATGCCATATTACAATTGAATGAGGATATTATACAGGAGCGGCATGCTCCACCCGAACCAAAGATACCAGCGACAGCACCAGTCCCAGTACCAACACAAGTCTCAGCGCCAATGAATCTATCAAGAGTGAGTACTAAAATTTCAAAGAAAATATATTCCCTAGAACATGATATATGTATGTATCTCACAAAGTTAGGAACTACCGTTACTACCCTTTCACACACAAAAGTTTTACTATGAAAAACGTTGAAATAAAAATTAAATTGAAAGTTAGCAATCCTTCCCCGACCGTTTATTTACATAATTTAGGCGAATTTAACAAACCACGTTTAGAAAGAGCACCAAAATGCTAATGTTTATTATTTTTCTTTTGTTTATTGTTGGTAGTTAAAAGAATTAAGAGAATTAAATCTTTTTTTTTTATGTTTATTACCTTTTAACACTTGCCCGACACTATATCGTCATGTTGATGGTGATATTCCTTAAGTTGTTGTCACTATTTTTGATTTTCGAAATTTATTTCATTTGTGAGCGCAATGAATGAGATATTGATTAAGAAACATTGGTTCCTACGTGAAAACAGTCCTGTAAAGGGTATGTTTATCTTAAGGAAAATAGTGTATATTTGACCTTTCAAACATAAAGCCATCATTCCTTGACAGCTGTCAAGTAAAAACTGTACAGTTCAAGAAAATAGAACGATATACACCGGAGCAACGCATAGAAATTGTAAAAATTCATGCTGAGAATTTCGTGGAGACGTTGAAGTGATTTATACGCGAGTTCCTTGACATATTGTCTTGTCTTGGAAGCTGAAAATACTTACTTCTCGTTGCAATCTTGGACGAATTCTAAAACGCATAAGCTTTGGACTTCAAATAAGCGATAAAGTGCGTAAAGTTTGATGCATTAACCTTGCAAAAATGAACTTTTAATACTGAAAGCGATGCCGCGATTTTTCAATTAACAGCACTATGCATATCTATGCCGATGCGTTTTTGGATCCACCCCTTAAGGGCCATTCACAGCTCAGCGAATACGAACGAGCGAATATTCGCAAATTTTGACATTTCATCCACAATAACTTTTTTTTAGTCGCAGCAACTTGCTAATTTCTCTTGTCATTCGTTGTATTGTGAGGTTAAACTCTCGTTAATGTTTTGGTCGCGCAAATGTAGTTTGCCTTCCACATCTGTGGAATGTGAATAAAATTTGACAGTTCACCAGAAGTATTCGTATATTCGCGGAAAATTCAGCGGATTGTTAATTTATTCGAAGAAACTAATTAAAATTTAACTTTTCTTCAATTAATCAATAAATAAATAGTTTGTTCGCAGTTCGCCCATTCGCCGGTTGCTGAGCTGTGAATAGACCTTTATCTCTCAACGAGTTCTATATTCTAAATGCATCCTACATAGCACTTAGGACCGGTTTCCTGCAAAACTTAACCTCAAATCCATCTAATCTTACTAGGTCCGTTCGCGTACTTTCTGCACTAAAATTCGTAGATTGTCAAATTTCAAAGAGTGGGGGTAAAATTCTCTCTTGACAGATCTCATAAATCTACCCACAGAAATTTCTGGGGCTCGCAGCATTCGCAGCATGGGGAAATTTTTTACTCTCTCGTGTGCACTCTCTTCTACGAAAAACTACGAAATTTTTGCGTACGCGAACAGGATTTCGTAGTTTTTCGTAAAATTTCGTAAAAATTCGTTGTTTTGGTAGGGTACGCGAACAGACCTACTGTGGAATCTTAATGTATGAATCTGCGTTTTTATCATTTCACTTAATATTTCCAGAGTTTCAGCCACCCATACCCGCAAATGGAATTGCATTTTGACCCCTGTTTCCTATTACAGCATTAATTGGAAGTTCAGTTTTCTTTGAATTGAATACGATTACAAATGAAATGAAACATAAACTTGTAGTCGCAGGGTAGCTATTTTGATACATTCGCTTGAATTGAATTAAGTATAATCGTTATGAGTTTGATTTTCTTGTGTTGTTCTTTTAATTAAGTAATTTAACGAGTATGTATGGGAAAATGTTGTTGATGGCGAATAAATGTGGATCATCTTGGCATCTAGTGAGATAATTTCTATTGTTTAGGACGTGAATAATGTTAACGATTCTTTTTTCACTCAGAAGCAGTAAAAAATCGAAAATATTATAGAGAAGTTTTTTTTCTTTTTTCATTTCCCTTTTAATTTTTTAATCTGCAAGTAATTAAGCATTCGAAACTTTCTGCAGTAATTTCTTGAGTTGTTCATTAACTCAGAATACTCATACTTACATACATAGGAAAAGACCTTACAACAGGTCTTTTGCTTGTAGATATGCACATGCTTTGTTAATTAAATACAGTTAAATCTCTTTTATCTAGATTCGTGGAGATCAAACCTATGTCGGATAATGGTTTTAATAGATGTTAGACGTTCACTGTAAATGATCGAGATTATTCGATATTTGGTGCATTGCGAATGCACATAGTATTCTCAAAATTTGTCGATAACGAGACAATACAGCCAGCAAATCTGCATAGTGCTGTAAAAATTAGTTTGTTACACATTACAATTACAAAAGTACATAGTAGAAAAAGTTTATTAGAGGCTTATCTTGGATATACATAAATAAGTCTCTAAAACTAATTTCGGATATCTGTATCACTAAAAGTACGAAAGAAAGTGTGGCAATGTCTGTCTACCGCGTTAATATCGAGATTCAATGAATGAACCTTGATGTACTATTCACTGTACTACAGCATAAAATGCGAAGGTAGAGGCTATGAGGACGAATAAAAAATATTTTTATTAAAATAAAAAAAACGCCTTCAATATCGACGACAATTCGTAACCAAAAACGTGAGAATGGCTAAATTGAATAGTGCTTGTTGATGTTATCCATCAATTTGACAGTAACATTCTCTAGAGCTTGTATGGTATTGTGGGAATGTTTTTTTGGTTTTTTGTTCAACTCCGACCCACACAAAGCTATCCATTAGATAGCATTAGATTACGGTCTGGAGAGATAGGTAGCCATATGTTTGATATTAAGTGGTGATGGGAATTGTTCCTATCTATCCGTGACACGTCGTGCGCTGACGCAGAGTCCTGCTGAACACTACCCACTCAAGAACCATCGCACTCTCAGGAATCTATGTGTGCATGTGAAGGTTCTGCACGCACCCATCTGTCGTTCCTTCATCGGGGAAAAAAAACCAACGAAGTCGTGGATGTTTCGATTGCTTTAACTTGTTGATGAGCCATCTTTCTCGGAGCACACACTTCTTGGCCACTTAGCATGGTACAAGACTTATGTACATATGAAAATACATATGTACATACATATATCAGAGGTTATCATAAACCACGCTGCGAATTAGTCAGACAGACGATGTAATTGACCTTATCGATGTTACAGGGTCCTGGTGAATTATCTTACTATGTTTTCGTGAAGGTGCCCCTTTGGGTCAAGTGGTTAGTATTTTCTACTGCTGATTATGCTGATGAGCTTGGGCAGAGATTCGGATCACAGCCAGAACACAAAACTGTTGCGAATGTCTGTTAAGCCTTTGGGAGTGTAACTACGCCAAAAGCGCTGCAGTTGCACATATAGAATAGGCGTGCCAACCTTCAACAAAGGTTTCACCTACAGAGATTCAAATGGCATACATTTCTTGTAGTCTTATAAAAAATGCATCCGGATGAATATAGATTGGTGTAAGTGAGAAACATCACTCATGTACTCAGTTATACATATGTACATATGTAAGAGGTATTATGTATTGTATTACACTTACATATGTACTTAATTGACTTGCCCTTTCTATAAAGGGCAAGTATTGTTTTCGTGAGTATTTTCGATTTCAAAATCTTGCCATTGTTGAAAATTTAAGTCTTGCAATTGAATCTCCCTGAAGCTGAGAAGTGCATCTGAAAAGGTTGGACGAATTCGCTTCTGGGCGTTCTGAAATCCGAAGTCCTATGCAGCGTTTCTGAACCATAAACGACACTTAACATAAAGTAGTCGTGTTGATCAACATTTTAGGTAATATGGACGGGTTTTTTAGCATTGCATACTCAATTTTTCTCTTATTAGCAACTTTGAGAAAGTTGTCGATTTCGCGGACATGACACATGAGTTCTCATTGAAACAGTTCTCATTGAAACTTGATTTGTGAGTAATATTCTGCATATGTACATGCATTGTTAGACAGCATTTTTATTAAAACTTTAAATTTTCAACATAGTCTTTTCGAATCTCAACATTCTTCCCACATAGCAGCAAAGTCTAGAAAAAAAAAAAAAAAAACATTTCGGTACTTTGCCACTAAAGTGCTCATTATTTTATCTCCTTATTCGACCAAAATCGTTTAACTTTGAGCCCTTTCTTCAAGTTGCGCAGCAGGAAATAGTCGCCAGGCGCCAAATTTGCCGAATGCGGTTGGTTCTCAACGAAAACTGACTCAATTTTTCCAGACCCGCAATACGCTTTCAGTTGAGGTGTATAGCATCTCGACTATCTATTTCTTATTCAACGGATAGCTCTCCGTACAAAGATTTTCAACTTTTTCAACGATGTCATCACGAGTCATCCAATCCAAGGATCAGCGTTCATTGACCGTCTGCTTCTTAAATTGGAGGACCCGAAACGAAGGAGCATTGGCTCCATAAACGGCCCACAACCTTCTATTGATTTCATTGATGAGTACTTCAACTCTTTTAAAGATCGAAGATCGTCGGCCAATGACTCTCACTTGAATTAGTGTGCCCAAAATTTCACAATTGAAAATGAAGGAACATTGACCCACTCATGGGTTTTGTTTGGTGGTTTTCACTCGTTGCTCCAATTTAACCATTTAAAAAAAAAAAAAATTATTCACACTTGTTTTAAAGGACTGTAACTGTTTTTATTTGAAAGGTATAAATTTGTCTGCTGAAATATTATTTGAAAGGTTTTGACCTCTTGAAACAACACAACTACTTTATGTTTACAGCGCCATCTCTGTGTTTTAACGAAAACTATTCTACCTTTTCGACGTGTGTGGTGAACGAATCTTGTGAAAATTCAAAATTCTTGAACTTTTCAAGTCATTCCCTATGTTGCTGGTGCTGGTAGATCTTAAAAAATTACAATCGCGTTGCATGATTGAGACTTGTGCGAATTTTCGATTGAATGAGTTAAACACCGAAGTGGATTTTATGAAGGACAGAAGAGGCGGATCATGCCACTAAATAAACCTGCTTCTAAAAAAACAGTTCTCTCTCCTAAGGAGTACATTGAACATGTCCCTACTTACAGTGTAATCAACTTGGAACAATATTGGTTTCAATTTCACTTACAATGTCTTCAAACGATTAAAAATTATTTTTAAAGACATGCAATGGCACTTGCAAAACCTTTCAAATTAATTCTCTGACACTCCCTGGATACCTACATATGTATGTCCGCTAGTAAGCTACCATATGCATGACCTGCCCGAAAGCAATTTGAAACGAGGTTAATGCAGCTCACAAGCAGCACTTTTCTTCCACAAGACTTTGAACTGATTCCATTTCACGTTCTAAGAAATTCTTGAAAACTCCTGTAAGCCCCATAAGTTTCACCTTATTTCCGTGCGTGACATAATTGTTTTGTTTCGAATGCTTGGTGGCGGTGAAAAAAAAATTAATTATGCTTATTTACATCCTGGCCGCGCTTAGTTTCCTTTTTTGTGTGTTGCTAAGGAAGCCGCTCTGCATCGATTAGCCTCAAGGAGTTACTATAGCAAGGGTCGGTGGCTTTATCTTTCTGCTTGTTGATTTTTTTTTTTTTGTTTTTTTTTTTTTTTTGCATTTGATTTGCCGGTTCTGCAATAAGCGATGACGTAGGCGGTTGTGTCATTTATTAACAAAATCTTGGAATAGTGAAAGAAAACAAAGAAAAATGTTTTCCATGTTTATAGCGGCTTATGCGGCGGTGAGTCTCTCTTTGATGTGGTGTTTCTATATTCGTGTGCATTTAGGGAAAGAAAAGCATTTTACTCGTAATCGATGCGACAATCATATTGCTAATTACAAACGTCTTTATGTTTTCTCACTCTTTTTTTTTTTATTTGCTCTATTCATGTGAATATAAATAAATTATAAAAAAAAAAAAAAATACAAAAATCAAAACTGCTCCTCACGATTAACCATCACACCCAGGAGCCATCGCATTCTTCAATTGAGGAGGAAGACGAAGAAGACGATGACGAACTCGAAGATAACGATGGAGTCGATCAGATGCGCACCAGCACTGGAGGTACCAGCCAATCGGGTGGAACTGGAGGCAGTGGCAGCGGAGGGGGTACCCTGCCCATTCGGCAAAGTAATTCTAGGCTCGCATCGGTACAGAAAACAAATTCATTTACAAAACAAAAGAAATAAATTCTTGTACATTTTTTCTCTTCCGTTTCGTTTTTGGTTTTAATTTAGTGTTTTATTTTTTTTTTGTCTCTTGGAATTATTTTCGCTTTCTTGAAGTTGTTCTCAAATGCCACACTCACCCCAATTAATCTATGATTTGCACCAAGAACACATTTAACCATCTTATTGCATTTTTTTAATTCATATTATTTTCTAATCATTGTTTGATCACGTTTAATCACTAGCGCCTTGCTGCATTTTTTTTTCAATGTAAAACAATGTCGAACGACAAACACAAAAAAGAAAAGTGATTTATTTTTGTTTTCCTTTTTCTTAATCTGTGTGTCTCCTAATTTTTTTGTACTATACACGATATGTTGTTTTAAATGTATTTTTGTTAATTAATTTTCTTTTTTTTTAAGTGGTGTTGAAGTTTTTCTCTATGTGAGAGAGTACACGCATTTATTTTATACTAATGTAGGTTTTATTTAATCTTACAGAATGCAACACATGGTGCGATTCGGATGTTGAATAATGTTCAAAATGGTAAGGAAAACATATATTTTTATTCTTGTAAATGAATCATGTACATACATATGTATGTCGCTAAGATAATTTTAGCGAATCACATTTGGGATAAGTTGTGGTATAGAAGAGGAGCGTTAAAGTGAAAGATTGCCAAAAATGTTCCATAAAACTTTATAGCATCGCTTTGAGACATAAAAAAAAAAGATTGGATGATAGCCTTGAAGATTACTATGCAATGGAATTTGATCATAAAAAATCTTATATAGTATATTTTTGTCATTACAAGAATACATCTTTGAGGATTGATTGACTCTGTTGAGTAGAACAATCATACTTAATCTGTAGATAGAGTTAGACACGTGCGGGATGTTGAAACATATGTATGACCTAAATATTGTAGATCTGTTTCGTCTGAGTTTGATCGGATCTCAAGCAATCAATTTTTCGAACCCACGCTGCAACTGGAACGACTTATACAATATCAACTTATTTACACGAAACAACTCGGACTTCTCTTCACTCCTCTCAGACTCGCGTCCAAATAACTGTGGGAACATAAAAATTGAAACCGTGTAAGGTGAAATCAATTAATAAGCTACCCAAAGTTTAAATTTTTATCATAAGTCGTTAGTGAATTATAGAACTTAAAAAACGCTTATTTTGAGACTAACTCACTGATCCTTTTAACCTAATGGGTACTTCTTGATAGAAGAAGCCAATGAGGTACGAGTATATTCAGTCACTTACTCCTAAAAACGTTAACTGTACTTTTTAATTTAGTTTCCAAAAAGGGGCAGTTACGAAGCATCAACCAACAAGCTTCTACAGCCAACTCGATCTTTATCTAGCTGCCTCTAGTTTTCCACGCTAAGTTGGATGCCTCTCCAAACCACTTCCATTTGAGTCGCGGTCTTCTTCTATTCCGTCGTCCTTCGGGGCTAGATGATCTTCCTTTACATAACCCAGCCACCTCAGTCGTTGGACCTTCACTGATTGAACGAACTTTTGAAATATTGTGCCTCTGGTGTTGGCGCTTGAGTTTTGCACTAATTGTTCAAGAACGATGTTAAATAAATCGTTGCGTCTGTCTGAATCCTTTTTTGACATCAAAGGTCTCTTTGAGTTCGCTACCGACCTTAATGGAGCAGCGTGCAATCTCCATCGTCATCCTCGACAAACAGACTAGTTTGGCAGTTTGCTTATAAGTTGAGCAAGTTCGGGTGGAAAACAACCAGTATCTGATGGCTACCATGTGGATGTACATAAAATGGCTCAAGTAGTTAGTGCATTGGATTGCTGAGCGAGAGGTTCGACGTTTGAATCCCAGAAAACACCAAAAAAAAGTTTTTTTTCACGGCCCCACCTCTCGCGAATTTCTGACAAACGTCCGAGAGTAATAACTGTCTTGAGGAAGCTTCTCGATTTGCCTTTCGGATATGGTTCTAAACTGTAGGTCCCTTCCATTTGTGTAAAAAATATAACACGCACAACACGAATAGTCGCGAGAAGCTAGGCCCTGAACCACAAACAGTCCGTTGCGCCAAGGATTTGTATTTTTTTTTTTTATGTGTAATAACAGTTATAACCCTGGGTATCGCCTGTTTGACACCAATCACAGCCTACCCTATTTCTACAACATTCAGCCATTGAAAAAGAAAGATTAAAATGGAAGTTCCATCATATATATCACAAGTTAAAGGAAAAGTAAAAGAAAGTTTTCGGAATACATAAGAATGTCTTTCAAAACTTAAATATAACGAGAATTCTATTTTCTTTTCATGGTTTTAATATTCCTTACAAAGAATGAAACAGCAATTAACACTTCTCGCAAGGCACCGATTGAAAAGTATTCAAAAGCGTTTGTGTGCGAGAATCTGGCAAGAGGTTTGTGAAAAACAGGCAATTGTAGCAGAGAACAGTTTCATCGCAATCAAACGCTTCTCACATCGCATCACGGGCGCATAGCCTTAGTATCTTTCAGTTTGACGATATGCTTGCTTAGCTAATGCACCCAAAAAATGCAAATTCCTTGAATATTTCAACGGTTCTCAAAGCTACGCCATTTTATTACAATTTGAGTCCAGTTGACTTAATTTGAACTTTCCTCCTTTTATTTTCAAACCAACTTCCTGTGCGTGTCCTGCGTGATTTGTAAATTATCTTTGCATGTTTTGTATACGTACATAGGTCTAGGTCATTCAATTTTCGTGTTACCATAAGACTAGTGATATGGCAAAAATTGACCTTTACCACTATGTTGTATTTTGTTTGCACTAAAATGCCGATCAAACATATAATTTCAATTCACTTTATCTAGGTCACTGAATCTTTATAAAAACATTCTGAAAATGTCATTTAACACTATAAAAACACTTCTACGATTTATAGTATCACAAAATACATACTTATTGATCGACTTGGTCAAGGTGAAGAGAACTATGTTCTCTTTTTTTGCATTGGTGTCCTCCCACAAGCACTGTCCCACCGTCTAGACTGAGCTCTTTCTTCTCTCTTTATATGAGTCGATACAAAGTTTCACATGCATACATATGTATGTTGGGGGATGGAGTTACCAAGGTCACACGTGACATTATCGAATGACAATGTACCTAGTTTTTGTGTAAATATATACGCGGTAATGCACTTTTCTCCGAAAATTATTTCTAAAGTATCATTAAAATGATAAAAAAGAACTGGGAATACAACGAATCCAGCACTAATACGCTGCAGGTACTAAAACACCACAATTAAATCGTCATATGGGAAATTGCAAACAATCCTTCTAATTGCCATCCCACTCAATGCTCGTAACGGCGCGGCAGCGGTTGAAGCGATAATACAAAAGGCTTTCAACTCTGAAATGAATTGAGCCTTAGTCCGCGTGCAACAGCTCAAACACATGGAAATAAATATTATTATAATTACCAACGTCATGTACATTGTTTTAAGCCATTAAAGGAAAAACTACAACAACAAGTCCACACCCTACATACACGAGTATGTGACTGCGGGTAGATTTCCAACATTTCCACACCAATCAATCACGTAAGTGCCCCATTAGACCACCGAAGGTTGTGGTGTGTGGTATTGTTGCTTTAGCCTTTGAGAGAGGCAAAAGCACCAACCACAACAGCTAAGTTGAAGAGTTGCATTTCTTAGTTGCCTGCGGCACCAGTGTAAGGATATTTATACTTCTTTAAGTGTTTTCCTATTTTTGTAATCCACAAACTTTGTGCAAAAATCAATAAAATTTCTGTTTTTTTTTTTCCAGGACACCGCACAAATCGTGCGACATTATCTCAAAGTGCTATCACAACAAACGGCCAGAGTGAGCACGCTGAGAATATTCCACCTTCGGGCATTGCAAGATCGCGTACAACAAATAACGCCAGAAACATGACGACGACCGCAAGTTCTTCGGTGGCAAATAACTCTGGTCCACGACGGTCCTATGTCGTAAAGGAAGTTGAGCGCCTAAAAGAAAATCGTGAGAAGCGACGTGCCCGACAAGCTGAACTGAAGGAGGAAAAGAATGCCTTAATGAATCTTGATCCGGGTAATCCGAATTGGGAAACGGCTGCTATGATACGGTATGTGTGCATAACTGTGATATGAAAATAATGGTTAAACTATTTTTTTATATTTTGTAGTGAATATCAAAACAATTTGGATTTCCGGCCCTTGACCGATGGTCAAGCGATTGAAGACCACCAAATCACAGTGTGTGTCCGTAAGCGGCCACTTAGCCGAAAGGAAAATGTCCGAAAGGAAATCGATGTGATATCAGTGCCTAGCAAGGACACATTAATTGTGCACGAACCGAAAAATAAGGTCGATTTGACTAAGTTCCTTGAGAATCATAAGTTCCGTTTCGACTTTGCCTTCGATGATCAGTGTAACAATGAAATGGTTTACAAGTAAGTTGAAAAATGATTCATAAAATTGTGTTCGCACTGTTCGAATCCCTCGTCTTTGTAAACAGCGCGGTTGTGTGTGAACACATATAGAACCCACTACACATTTTTAGACCAGCAGCGGTGCGGCTGCAATCGCTATGTCTGAACAGGCACTAATTTACATGTGAAACATGCTCATATAATGAATTTCATTACAGATACACAGCAAAACCGCTCGTTAAGACGATTTTCGAAGGTGGAATGGCCACATGCTTTGCTTATGGTCAGACTGGTTCTGGCAAAACCCACACAATGGGTGGTGAATTTAATGGGAAAGTACAAGACTGTAAAAATGGTATTTACGCAATGGCAGCAAAGGATGTTTTCGCCTACTTGCACGGTACACGCTATCGTAATTTGAATTTGGTGGTATCGGCGAGTTTCTTCGAAATCTACAGTGGAAAGGTATGTTAGTTTTTCTTTTTTAAGTAATTCTCGTATAAGTTGAAAGTGGTGAATGTAGTGTAAAAAATGTTCCAGAGGCTTGTACCCAATAATACGGACAGAAATTTACATATGTTTCACCTACAGACCAAGATATTTACGTTTTATTATGAACTTCAATAGAAAAAATAATCGGACTGCTTCCACAAATGAGAATTGTCCACCGATACAATATTTCAAAATACTGAAAATTCTGCATTCATCCTCCTATCTGATGTTCAGCAGTTCGTGCTAGTTCATAATTTGGTACGATTCAGAGAATACATTATAGGTGTAATTGGGTTGTTGGCGAAATGCTATAAGTTTCCGTTAGAACTCAACTTTCCTTTCCGAATGGGAGGGACCTTCAGATGAATTACTCTTGAATTGCTGAAGGTTTTGAAAAATATCAATGCAGCAAGTACACGGAAGACGAAGATTTGTTATTTATTTGCTACGCATCAAGCCCACTTCATTGGAATAAAGCCTCTTTTGCACATTTTTCTCCCCTAAACTGAATGACCTGGCAAATCCGGTGTCAGATTAACCGTCAATTCCTATCAGCCTCTGGTCTAAATGAGTTTACACTCACTGTGCAGGGTGCCACTCCAACCTAACGTGGTTTCATAAAGGGTAGAAATTTATTCGGTTTTAAGTTCTCTTTTCACAGTATCGCGAATCATTTTATACTAAAAACTTTCCACTTACCATCCCTCTTATTTATTAAAAGGGTTGATTTTTATAATTGCTGAACAGTCAACTTCTGAATCATTTTAACGCTAATTTTGTTCCCTTTCAGGTATTCGATTTACTCTCCGATAAGCAGAAACTTCGAGTTCTTGAAGATGGGAAACAGCAAGTTCAAGTAGTCGGCCTAACAGAAAAAGTAGTTGACAGTGTGGAAGAAGTACTGCGACTTATTCAACACGGTAATAATGCACGGACATCCGGTCAAACATCGGCCAATTCAAATTCCTCCCGGTCACATGCGGTATTTCAAATTGTACTGCGGCCACCAGGCTCCAGTAAGATTCACGGAAAATTCTCGTTCATCGATTTGGCTGGTAATGAACGAGGTGCTGACACATCATCAGCGAATCGACAAACCCGCATGGAAGGTGCTGAAATTAACAAATCGCTGCTAGCGCTCAAAGAATGCATTCGTGCCTTGGGTAAACAGAGTGCACATTTGCCATTCCGCGTATCAAAACTGACACAAGTATTGCGAGATTCATTCATCGGGGAGAAAAGTAAGACGTGCATGATTGCCATGATTTCACCAGGATTAAGCTCATGTGAGCACACATTAAATACATTACGATACGCGGATCGTGTAAAAGAGTTGGTTGTAAAAGATCCCGAGGTGCGGAATGATGATGTAGAACAAATGATGGAAGACGATGATCACAAGAATGGAGAAATGAATGAGAATGAATTTGCTCATTTGCGGTCTCTGAATGTAGGTATTTTTTATGACTTAAACGAGTTGTCTTATAAAAGTGATAATTTTTATAGGAACATGATATGTCAGAGGAGCTACTCGATCAACACGCTGCTATATCAGACCTACAACAAGCTGAAGAGATCGTGGTGGATCAACACAAAGCTATTAATGAGTTTTTATCACAGTTTCTACCCGAAAGTCATAAACTCTACAACCAAACTAATTACGTGGATTATGATCAAGACAGTACGACCTCTAAGTGGACTTTCTTTCAATGGCTACTAAAAATGAATTTTATTTTCAGCTTACTGTAAACAGGGCGAGGAACTATTCACACAGCTGGCTGAAATTGCGACAAGTTGTCGAGATTCAATGGCTGATTTCCGCCGTAAACTCGCCAAGGAAGAGATGCTGTCTTGCACTATGAAACCGGGAAAGCGTTAAAACCAACAATTTTATCTGAATTTTTCGGTTATTCAAACAATTTTTTCAATTAATTCATTCATTCAATACTACCACCTGAGCACGCTAACTCTAAAAAAGAATGTTTGAATCAGAAACATCCGCGCCGCCTTCCCACATACATTTGCAACGAAAAGAAGAAAAAAAGACAGCATGCTGCACCTTGTCTATTCTGTTTGTTTTTTTTTGTATTAATTTTATTTCATCACCCGTTTATAATTAATTATAATTAAATTCATAATTTTTTTTAATTATATTTTGTTTCTTTCTTTTGTTCTCGACAATGATTAATACAATTGTAGCAGCAAACTAAATATAATTAATTTTTTTGTATGGAAAATAAATTTTAATTTAGGCTTTTGGACGATCACACACGTTTACCAGAGAGAGAGAACAGAAAGAGGAGATTATTTTTAACAAACCATCATATATTATTCCTTTTTTTTATTGAACACACCTTCGTACATCGCATGATGATTCATATCGTATTGTTTTTAGTTTAGAGTCTTCTTCCTTAGTCTTTAGAGCAATATGCTATATCACAGATTTCACATTTTACCCTGTTACTTTTTTTTATCGATTTAAATTATTAACCATTTTGCAAAAAATAAAAGAAATTGTTGTTTTTGTCTGTTTTGTCAATTTTAATATAATAATATTTGCTTTTGTAAGATAAATTATAGTAAGTTTGTTTTTTTCTTTGATTTCTCAAAACTATAATGAAAACCATATAAGAAAATAGCTTACTTGCTAAACAAAAAATATATACATATATAAAAATACTACTACTTACGCAATGTTAAATGTAAAAGCTACAAAACAATTAAGTAATATAGAATATTTAATGAAAAGAAGGAAGCCACAATTAAAATCTTAATTCATCGAAATACACAAAGCTAAGTAAATAGAAAGTTTTTCGTTTTTGTTTTTGATGAGGTGATTAGAAATATAAATTTGTGTAAATTTTTGACTAAACATAGATGAATAAAATCACGAAATTGTGGTTATTTGCGAATATTTAATAATTAAATTTTCACCTAACTGAGAACTAGCATCATTTAGTGATTTATATTAAAAAAAAAACAAGATAAAAGGATCTTGAGCATTTTTTCTTTTCATTGATTTATAAATTACACAAGGAAATCTAGCGAGTTAGCAATTTTAATTTATTCGTTTTTATTTTTTACCATTATCTTTGAATAAACTAATATTTAGTAAAGTAAATTTATTTCTTTGATTTTTTGTTTTTCTTTTGTTTTTTATTTCATTCCTTAATTGTAAAATCATGTATTTGTCCTGGTAGATAGGTAAAGTGCGAGTGGAGCCTATTTAGGAGCAAATTTTGAAAAAAAAGAAAACAAATGGAAAAGCGCATAACTTATGCAAACAAAACTTTAATTAGATATATTTTTGCACAAAAATACATATAGATCTGTCTTTAGCCCATATTTTATCAATCAAAACGACCTTCAGCAACTATACCCGCTTCAATTCGTGAACGGAAACATGAGCATGACTGAATGAAAATGCCCTTGTTGATGTTGCTCATCAATTGGTTTAA
Source organism: Blera fallax (assembly GCA_946965025.1). Classification (NCBI taxonomy): domain Eukaryota; kingdom Metazoa; phylum Arthropoda; class Insecta; order Diptera; family Syrphidae; genus Blera; species Blera fallax. The sequence continues at coordinate 70,681,650 of OX337248.1, forward strand.
GTTCACGCTCAGCACAAAACAATCTAATGGATTAAAGAGATGCGCGATTTTCTACTGCTGCGATGAAAAAATCGTGGTTGCAACAAAATATGACCATATACCCACTTGTGGTTTTCTGCCGCACGATTTGAGCTGCAAAAAATACAATACACAGTTCATAATTGTTACAGTTTATAATTACAAAAAAATGCTATAAATTTACCGTTGCAAATTCTGAAAACATAAATGAAGGCAAATGAATGCGATAGAAAACCGCTATTGCGTGCATATCCATATCCTGTTGCGACTACGATTTTTCGATCATAGGGATTTAAATAGAAAATGTGTGGATTCATTTTAACTTGCGAAGCCTTGCCAGAAACTATGACAAATCGCCTTGTGATTGCTAGGTTTGTCGTGCGCTCGATGACATTGAAAGTATGTGGTTTACTTTACTTTTTGCGACTGAATAGTCCTGCGGCCGAAAATGCATGTGCGTGGCTGGTCTAAGCTCAGTGCTCAGTGCAAATGAAAGACATGTGAAAAGTCTGCACATAGGCATCTATCGTTTTCTTAATGACGTGCCCTGGTCGACATTTTTTTCCATTGAAAAAAACAAAATGCTTGGAACTTTCAATTCCCTGATATAAACTGGCCAAAAGTCACTAAGGCAGTTGGAAGTTTTAACAGGGTCCTGTTGAATACGATGTTGCACTTCTTGAATAAGTTCCGAACGCGTTGAATGCTCGGGACCATGTTTGCGAACGAACAATCGTAGGACTTTCAGATATCACTACGGTCTGCACATATGGCAGCATTCACGGCGTCTTTTCATTTCTTGTGTTAGGTATTTATCTGAGAAAAACTTAAGCGTCTGTTCTTAATGCGATCAGGACTACGACTGAACAAAGACATGTTTTCGTATTTATTATTAATTCATGAGAATGAATGCCAAGAGTGGCCCAAGATAGGTATAGAGCGGACTATTGATCCATACGTCGAAAGAAGTAGCTCATAAATATTGAGAGAACGCAATTAGTTCTTTGAAAATTCTTATTCGATCCCTGGGAATTATTACATCAACAACACGAAGGAATCTCATTTTGCCAGCTTGTATCGGCGATCTAATTCTTTCCATCACTATCCAGATTTCATGACCATAGATGTGGGTTTGAATAAACACCGAGTTATAGACTAGTAGCTTAACTTTGGCAAATGTTTGGCGGTGCTTTGAATAGATCGACCAATTGATCCAGCTAGACGAATCCTACAGAGTGACTCAGCATTGCTCTTCCCGTCACTCATGAATTAGCCCTTAAGCTTCTGAAACTTCTCAATTTTTTGATGTGGGACTCCACTAAAAAGCTCTTCTAGAAAGGGACATCATTACTCCTATGCTTTCCTAAAACAAAAATCGCATTTATCGCCCCCTAACCTGGGTAAATGTAGTTCTAACGTCTTAGAAAAGACTCCTAGAACACTTCAAAGAGGAAAGAGCTTTGTCGCATTCCCACGCCACTTTAATGACTCGCGAGACCCATTGTATTTTTAGCTATAATCTTGATCACTCCCAGCGGGATTTCTGTCTTCGCAAAAGTAATAACCGAACAGCAACCATTAATCGTTCACAAAAAAGTGTTTCATAATTCGGTAAACAGTTCGTAGCCCAAGGAAGCAAAAGAACACTGATTGACCGAATTATATTTTCTTATCTCAATTAGTCTTCCTAAGCTTTGTTTTCTACTTGGTTGCTAAGACTTCTATTAAACGTTTCAAAGAGTTTCTGCTCAACTGAAAGAAGTTGGGCAAACTCATTTCGCTGACATTCTGTGCTGTGAGTGCTGTGAGAGTAAAAGACTGCAAAGAATTTGCATAACTTCTGCATGAGGCTGCAAACTCTTCAATCCACCTTCGGAACGCCATGTCTGTGGATCATAACTTGCAATCGCGGTGAAAAAAAGGTAGTTTGTTATGGTGAAGGCTTACAGAAAGGAAAGATTTGAACAAATGTAGGAGGCGACAACTATGAGAAAGCTGCACTACTCAGCTACCTGCAGTTGCGCACATCAAGATGCCTGAGGTTTTTTCACTTGAGGTTAGTCCATTCTCAGTTTTATGACTCTTCGCAAAACTGATGAAATTATCTGAGTCCCTCTTCGATGGTGTTGAATAATTATTCATTGAACAACTGCGCTATAGAGCATACCCGTAGCTAAGATGATCAAGGACTTATTTGTACAGAGCTGCATACTTTGATTGTTCCAGAGAGGGTCTAACTACTTAACTACTGCCTTCTTAACTACTTAATTACTGCCTTCCTAACTCGCTTTCTAAGCTTTGAGTTTTGCTCAAAACTTATGAAATCCGTACATATAGGAGTTATGATCTTCCTTTTCTATCTATGTATATCTCAGTAATGCACCTAGATATGTACCTATATGTATGTGTTAGAGAAATTGTTCTCTACGCCCATAGATAATCCATTGAATAAAAATTCACTATTCCCACGGGCACTGAGTTTTTTGAACTGTCGCAATATGCACGTTTACGATCTTCTCCACAAAAGAGTATGTTCAATGAATTATTCGACGATATCCCTCTATGTGGTAAAGTGTGTGATGGCTTGGAATTCTATATTCGATGATAATCGGTTCACTTGAAATAGTGAATCCCATCGTACGTGGCAAAACTTTTTATAGCTAACTTCATTCGTTTTCCTTGGTATCGATCAAGAGCAAGACTATTTCTATGACTGAAAATGTTTAACCCTGCACTAAGCCATCCATCAGACTACTCAAGCAATCCGTAACAATGGTGACAATTAAGAACCCTACCCCAATACCTTATTCACAGTTTTGTTATGCGAGCAGTAACGCAAAACTATCGCAAATAGCCACAATTTTTAAGAATAAATGTTCGTTGCTCAAGCAAAATGAAAACAGACTCAAAATTTTAAAATACAGAATATATTAAAAAAAAAAGAATGGAAAACCATTCACACAGATCTTAACAAAATTTCTACCACCTGTTATGTAGTCAAAATAGCTATAAAATTATAAAAAAAACGACAAAATATACAAGAGAGCAATACTACCATATTACTTAGAGACTTTTATTTACCATAAAATTTTAATGCAATTTTTTATATATATAAAAATATCATTAGCTGTTAATCGAACAAATTTTGCATTTGTTTTTTTTTTCTAATTTGAAATAAAATTTATAACTGTTTCCATTTAAATTAGTTGATTAGAGTTTAGATAGAAGAGAAATAATTAAAATTTTATTGAAAGCCTTTGTAAAATTGCATAAAAACGTGAGATAATTTGCATTAATACATAAACAAAAGACTTGGTTCCATATGATATACAATTATTAAAATAAATCAAATTAAAAACAGTACACAATTAAATATAGACTAGCATTGTAGTAGAGTAACAAAATATGTATGCGTAGAATAACAAAATGTAGAATGATGACGAATAAAAATTCAAAATTTTATTATATTGTACTAACAAAAATAAATATATATATAAATATTTATGGATAAAAAAAAAACACTGAGGGATAATAAATTATGTTGGCTTATTATAAAGCGCCGTCTATTGTTGTTATTTCTTTGCTGAAAGTTCGCTTCGTCATAAGAATACTCAGAGCAAGTTAAAAATCCCAGATGAAAACAACCATGGAAGTCACACGAAAGAAACGAAATCAGGATCTCACTATGGACCACCAAAATCTATTTGGCAAATATTGGAGAATAAGCCCCGAAGCGTAAATTTTCATGTATTCACAAGGCCAATTGGTTTCTATGCAGCACCCATCTGATGGCATAAAACAGAATAATTATCCTCACAAGCGACGCTAAATTAACTGCAAGACCTAGGTTATGTGTATGTATATGCACATAAGGCCATTTAGACCAACTGATTTCCATTCCGCTACTATATGAGCCGGTTACTTCCATTACTTTTGAAACCATTTTGACTTTTGGATTAATTTCTGTTGATGCTGTCGATATCCGGGTCGGCGATATCTGTGAGTTCCTCAAACAAGTATTTCACAAGGGTTTGTTTACTACCTGAGGATATTACTGGGCAGCCGCAGAGCAAATGAAATGGGGATTCCTCTTCTTCCTCGTCCATACAGCTGCGACAAAAGTTATTGGCCGGAATTCCAAGACTCATGGCGTGCCTGCCTAGTGCGCAATGACCAGTTAACAGTCCAACTATAATACTTATGCGTGGTCTGCTGACCAGTAGCAGGCGTTTTGCTTCCTTTCATTTAATTGTGGCCATGTTTGTCTCGCATGGTTACATGTGTCAAGATTGCGCCATAATTCAGTGCCGCTATATTTTGTATCTTGCCGTTTCTGTGGGTAGATGCAGCTCCCCTTCCGCAGTAGAGAGCTCTTATTTCGTCACATTTTTAGCTAGCTCGTCTGATCTGCAGTTACCTGAAATGTCCGGATGACCAAGAACCCAGCACAGAGTGATATTTCAATAATTCGATATCCTATTTAAGGATGCGCGACATTGCTTTACCAATTTGGTTCTTATTATTGGTAATTCGAGTGCCCTTATTGCTGCCTGGCTGTCGGTGTAAATGACGATGACCGTGTTGAATACTGATCTCCTAAACTTCCATTCAGCCGCTTCACGAATAGCCTTAACTTCCGCTTGGAATACACTGCAGTGATCTGGTAGTCTAAAAGATTTTTGCATATCTACGGGTGCTGAGAACACCATTCTCTGTCTTAAACGCATCGGTTTATATCTCCAAAGCGGAATTATTTAAGATAAAATTTTCCGTCCAATTCTGTTGACTGGGAATGCTTGTGTTGTATTAAATATTGAAGTCTAGGGGCGGTGTTAAGTAATCTGTGACTTCTACTACGTTGCTGAATAAAATTAGACTTTTGGCATGCACTGTATCATGTACTGGTCCACTGTGATGATTCTTTCAGTCGCAAAGCTTCTTTGCGAAGAACTTCCTTCCCATAAATATCTAGGAAATCACACGTCAGGCTTAATAAAAAAAGGTCCCACTGCAGGTCTTGAGATCATCCTAAGTCGCCCATACATAAGTATGTTTCTTCACATTAAGAAAGAAATCATGCCTGTTGCCTCATCACTGAAAATGAAGTGAACTCGAAAATTATTAATTTCCCCGAAATGTGTACATGCAATCGAACCTTTGTCCTTAGGCCCTAGTACCCAACAGAGGTGGGGATCTCTATGAGAGACGATCGGAAATCTAGACTAACTACTGAGTTTAGTGCAAGCAATTCCAAAGACTCCATTGCTGCTTGACTATCCGAAAAGATGCTGATATCACATTTTTCTTTAGCCAAGATAAGACTTCTTTGATTGCCATTATTTCCGCCTGGAACACGCTACAATGATTTGGGAGACGGAAGGAGAGGCTATGATGAAACATATCAGATAGAACACTAACTTCGTAGTTATTTTTTAATGCGTCGGTAATAAATAACTTGTATTCTAGGAAGCCGTCTACTTCCCAGAATAACCTGGAAGGGAAGGTGGCTGGAAGTTTTTGTCAATGTATTCTGGAAAGTTTTCAAGAGTGGGCGCCGTGAATCAAGTGGTTAGTGCGTTGGACCGCAGAAAACATCAAAAAGTTTTTTCACGGTCGCACCTCTCGCATATGTCTGACAAAGGTCCGAGAGCAATAACTGTCATGGGAGAGCTTATCAGTTCGCCTTCCGAATATGGCTCTAACTAAACTATGGGTCCCTTCCATTTGTGAGAAAAAAATATAACACACACAACACGAATGGTCGCCAGAAGCTAGGCCCTCGATCATATACGGTCCGTTGCGTTTGTATATGAGTTTAGGCTTGTAAGCTCATACTCTGAAATCTCGATGATTTTGCATTCATATGCTGCTTTTGACATGACCGGATTCATTTACAGTGCAGTTTACTTCACCAACTTCAACTTTTCTTCAAAATTAAAACAAGCTTTTTTTTTACGACAAAATAATTAGTTTCATTTATTATTTTATTTTCACATCATTTATAATCTGAAATTAACTTTTACGTTCATAGAAATATGGATAGCAGAGAGATGAAAACAAAGGTCTACTCTTTTGTTTGTTTTCGAAATTAACTCTAAAGCGCCGATAGTATTTTGAGGAAACAACCAATTCGCGTGTATGTTTGTGTACGTTTAACAGTAATTTTCGTTAAAAGTATATTCGTATTGTTGAAAAGAACAATTACATGCGACATAACCAAACAATAAATAAATCTTTATTTTAAATTTAATGAAAACAAAAATAGAAAAAAAAAAAACAAAATTCCGACTTTTTTTTTATTTACATTTTTACTTAATTTCTAATGCACTTTTTTTTAAATTTATTTACTCATCTTTTTCTTAATTCTTTTCATAAAAATAAATAATATTTCTTTTAAGAGTTTTTCCCGTATAATTTTTGCATAGATTTTTATTCCTTTGCTTCGAAGTTTACATTTAATACACAATTTTGGTTAAATTGGTTTTCTTAGTTATTATTTTTAGGTCTTGCATTAACTACTCTTAAATTTTATTAATTGCACTTAATAAAATTTGTTGTTTCGCATGTTATTTTGTTTTAATTTTCGTTTTTACTATTTTGGTAAATGGCTTTTGTGGCATCAAAGAAAATCCATAACTATTAGTGTTTACTTATTGCCTAAGGTTGTTACTATATATATATTGTATATATAATTTTTTTTTTGTATTAATTTCTTTATCTGTTTATATATAATATTTCTTCTTTTCAAAAAGTCTTTGGTTCATCAGATAAAATTATAAATAAAATTAACTGCTGATCTCTTATAAGAAGATTGTGTGGTTGTGTAAAAAAAAACAAAACAATTAAATAAATTAATAAATTATAAAAAAAAATACAACAAATAACAATAATATAAATAATTTCATTTCGCATAAAACAATTTAACAAATTTAATATTTTTATCTTTTTTTTAGTTACAGAACAGGTTAATGTATTTTTTTTATGTGGCTGGCTTAAAAAATAAATAATAGCACGATGTAAAAAATATTGCGTAGAATAGCATTCCAAGAAATGTGTTCAAAAGAAAAATGTTGTTATGGCTGTCGGGGTAGATGCTTTTAAAACTCGGTTTGCCGTAATTTTGAGAGAATTTGGTGGACTCTTCAAATGGAGAGCGATTACTTGATACTGTATGGTCGTGGTTATGTTTTCTTTTGCGAGTTTGAATATTTTGTTGCGAAAAGAAATTTATTGCTTGATCGTAATCTTCACCGCGTCGATGACTGTGCGAAAATAATGATGAAGGAGACAGGGATGTCTTTGTAATTATTATTGCCGCTTTCTACATTTTATTGTGTGTATTTGTTTTTAATTGCTGGAGAAAGATACATATTCAAAATTGAAATCGATTATTTTGAATGGCAATTTCGTTTGTGTGGCATTTTTGATTAGGAGTTAGTCTAGGCGCATAGAAAACACAAAAAGCGACAAGGGTCTTATCTGGTGATATGTAAGCGATTGGTGTTAAAATGGTTAAGGAAACAAAGTGGACAGATATCAAACTCACACTCATACAAGAAGATATTTAGTAGATTTTTTCATATGTTTTACCCTTAAGTTAAAGCCATGCACACAGCTTACACAGACGATCAATACACTATTTCCACAGAGACTGCGATTTTTCCATAATTCAGCTTGTGTACCGAATTTCTTAAGAACAACTTCTCGATAGCAAATAATTTCCACTGTTAAGTTTTTCCCTTAACAGACGAAAAGGACGAGAAAGAAAATAGATGCTTGATGGCGAGCGGATGTCCCCTTTGGGAATCTGTGGTGGATACAATGAATTTTCTGTTGCCAACGGCAGAAAATAATTATAGAGAATCTAAAGTTCTCTGGTGTAGTGTGTAGTCAAATTTTATTGATATCTCGTAAAAATGATGAGATGGGATTGTCTGTGGGTGTATGACTAGCCTAACTAGTATGCTAGAATAGAATAGAATGAAAAATGGACACTAGTTTGGATCATAAATGGAATTGGAATTTTGAAGTTCACCAGTTCTTGAAAAGGAGTCAAGGAAATCAGTTTTATGCCCCAGTATAGAAGAAGTTGATCCAAAACTATCGCTCTGCTCGCGAACCTGTGTACCATTTTCCATGAGCTTCTATTTACCAAAAAATCTTTGGAGAGATTCGCCATCTCAAAAAATCTCTACTGGAAAGGAAAAGTGATTAAACGAGGTATTTTTCATGTAATTTAAAAATTATTCGACAAACGTTGGAGCGAAAAGCCATAACGCCAAATACTGCAGCCGTAACAAAAATGAAGGTCTATCTTAAACTGTCGCATTATTCAAATGAAAAAACAACGAATCAATACTCGTAATGTACTGTATGTACATACATCAACGCTGCGTAAAAAAGGATTTTCAATTTAAAACAAATTTATGAATACTCCTTGGAGATTGCATGCATAGAGGGCTCGGTCTTTTCACTATTTCCTTTCATTTTTTGGTAGCTAGGTTTGCAATAAAAACATTTCATATCAAGAAAACTTCTGGAATCCTATTACAAAGCCCTAGACTTCAAAATAATAGACAGTTCAAATTTTCTTAAGGCTTACAACGTGCATTGCGTGAGGTTAGAACATTCTATCTAATTAAACTCTAAAACTAAAATTATTCAAAGTACATATCTAAATCATATATAATACATAATATATTACAAAAATTGTACAAAGCTCGTTTTAATAGGCTAAATGTTAGATACCATTTGTTAACTGCACTTATGCCAAATTATAAGTTAAAATAAATTATTTAATAATCTAAGTGGGGGTCCATCAAAAATTGTTTATGTATTTAGTTTATCTATTGTACTCGGTTTGTACAGTTATTATTTAAGTTGTTTTTTTTTTTGGGATTAACTTAGTTAGGTTCTAGGGGCGGCGGTTTACTATTCGTTTTTCTTTTTGTTATATAAAAATTTATTAACTTAATGTAAATTAGTAGATACACACAATTTAGACATAATGTAAGGGTTTTTAACGGATTAGCTTCATAGCGTCGGATTTGTTTGTTAATACAAACTAAATTAAAATTTACTATTAATAACACGTGTGGTGTGGGATTTAATTATTATTGTTTCTTTTTTAATCTATAATAAAAATAAAATTTCTTACGCTCGTTCGAAGAATAAAATGTAGGCACTAGATGAAACTAAATGACTGTCCGACAAATCACCGCTGACACTGAAAACATAAATCAAATTAAATCATTATTATTTTTTGACGAAAGTGAATACAATTTTATTTAATTTCAATAAAATTAAGGGTATATTCGGTCTTACATGAAACAGATAAGTGGTGAAAAGATAAGAGGTAAACTTACATACCTTGAAACTTAAATTTAAAAGGGGTTAAAGGTAGAGTTAAAGACATAGCGACTGAGAGGGAGGCTAAAAGCTTACAGAAGCTTGTGAGTTCAACAACTTCACAATCATGAGCACTTGGTTCCAACTACGGCCAAGAAAATAACACACATGGACGTTTCTGAGGCAATCAGCAAACCACAGGATTGCCAAAAACCAAAACCACGACTACATATTATTAAGCAAGAAATTTGGAAATGCGACTGCGATTTGACTGAACCACAACCCAGCTGTTTGGATTCTAAGCGCTAAACCTATAAGTATTGAACCGAAGCAGGAGAAAGAATATTCAACTTCTAAGGCGCTGAATGCAGACCTCCTCCAACAGCTAAAAAGGAAATAAATATGAAAAAAAAAAAATCAGCACTTAAAAGCTAACGACGACAACCAAAGAAATCTTGAATAACAATAGAAATCCTTGACCTAATGGAAAAGAGAATAAAAGAAAGAAAAAATCATAGTTCGAGTACCGACAGAGCAATACCATTGGACTCGAATGGGAAACTCCATAAATGGGAAAACTATATAAAGAAACTTTTCAACGATAAACTAGAGGCAAGTGAACCTATAATATAGATCCATTATGGAAGCAGTAATCAACGCCAAAAAGAGAGGCATATGGATCAGACGGCCTAGCAATAGGCTTTGTGGATCATGAAAACGCCCTAGACAGAGCGCGACAGTAAAAAATGTTACATATTTAAAGGAACATATCTACAGAAATAGACATCAAGGACTATAGCACAGTAAAAGCATTATATAAAAACTAAAAATAAAGCACAATAATTGATGGTAAAGTGACGAAGGAGAAAATTTCAGACAAGGATTCATTCCTTAATTCTATTCAACATGTATTCTGAAGGGATTTTCAACAAATTCTTCGAGAACGACAAATCAATGGAGTTAAGGTAAACAACATTCAATATACAGACGATACAGACGATATCATAGCAAACAGCACAAGTAATTGATGATTGAACTCAACATCGTAAGTAACGAAAATGGTCTAGAGATAAACAACGGATCGAAATAAGTGATTATTGCAAGACGAGATAATGTAGGAGGCACACTGAGTATGACATACAGTCGTTAATAGTATCTAGCTACTCTTTTCAACAACAATGAAATCGTAAGAAGAATAAAAAAATCGCGCAATCTAAAATTATTCTAGTCACCGATACACAAGGATTTATAAATGTGTTTAAGTAGCACCTGCTAAGTGAGTATAATGTCGAGTTTGAGGACAAGAAAAGAACCCACTTCCACTCAACAAGGAGTAATATCCTCTTCCTGTAAAATAGCAGTTGGTGCAGCTATTGGGACGCTGAAGAAAAACGATGCTACCGGCTCTAATGGCCTACAAGCTGGACTATTCAAATACAGAGGTGATGTTTTGGCAGAGTGCATGCACTAAAGCGTCCACCAAGTATAGATGAGCAAAAGTTTGGCCGATGACTGAAATGTCGATAATAAAGGAAATCCTATGTATTGCACCAACTCAATGCAACTGACAAGCCAAACACCTGCTATAAAAGAACAAAATAATTCCTACAAATAACTGGGATTTAGATTCAGATAGTCACAGGATTTTTCGCAATACACTGTTGAGTCAAAAAACAATAACTGGTTGTGGGGGTGGCAGAAGACTATTTATGCAGAATGTACAACGAAGAAGAATCAGTAGAAAACATTTTGTGTCACTGTGACTATCTACACAAAACACGTCATCTGTACTTATGTACATATGTAGGTAGCCGCACTGATAATGTGTCCAGATCCCATCTCAACAAAGAATATATTGTCCTCTCAACAGATACACTCTGAATTCTAAATTCTAAAATGAATCGCTATTCAGGGCCGCTTTGAAGCTCTCCTACATACAAATCTAATCTAAACTACTGCGACAACTTGATGAACAGATAAAATCTGATAAAAATCTAAGCAAGGTTTAAAGAAAACTGGTCTCCTTTTCCTTTAGTATACAATATTTGAGGCGGATTTTCTTTAAAGCTTACTTTGTAGTAAAAGTTGCTTCAATTTGAAAGACCTTTACATATATAATTCAGCTTTCGCTGCAATGACTTACATGTTATCATTGAACTCGTGCCATTTCTTTGTGGAAGGATGTTTACACAACGCCACGTAATGTCCACCAGCTGTTGAGCCTGTTAAATAGAAAAATTAGTTACCAAACCAATCATCTTCGATTGTAATATTCTACAACTTACCCATGTGATTTGAGATCGCATACAGCGAATAATGAGCATGTGTATTTGAATTAGATGCATAAGGACCCATATTTAATTCTCTCTCGCCCGTGGGGAATTCCACAATATTCGACATTTTACTCCACCGTGTTTCTGAGAAACGTTTCAAATCTACAAAACACACAAGCAAACTGATTATTATGTACCCACTCTGGAATATTCAATTCTACTTACGAATAACCAAGTACTTCGGAAATCGTTGAATTGTAAAGCTTTTCGTACATTTCCGTCGTGTTTGGCATTTTGAACAGGTTGGCATCTCGTCACCATCGAGCACTTCTTCACGAATAAACAGATCCAAGCAGGCTTCCAATTTACATCTGGAGGACGATGGTAGCGGCACACTCAAATCCCAGAATGGGTCGAACGTAACACTTGTATTACCACATACTGTACACCTTAGTGTACTCTTTAGTTGGCCAACGAACAGATCTCGAATAACCGAGTTCTCTGATCGTGTGTACCACTCCCACGTTATATCGGCCTTTTTGTTGTCACTGTTTACAATAGAAACAAATATTTTAAAATGTCTGAGGCATAAAAAAAAAAAATCAGTCATACCTCAAATTTTCGTCAATTTTGAGATGATCACCCTTCATACCAGAATTCAATGCAGAATGCAACGAGTCCAAGAAAAACCTAAGGAATTCCTGTGCATCCTGCTGATTATAGTCACTGTACATTCTGTGTTTGCTAGAAAAGGCCCGCTTTAGCTCACTCGGTGTCACGCTGTTCACATTCGGCGTCCACATTTCACGTATCAATTTGGCAAACTCTAAAGAACACATCAATAGAAAATACACGGCCAGTCACCAATAATTCATTTTGCATTTACCACTTAAAATCTGTTGGTCCTTTGACGATGAGGACCTGACACCGTTTTGAGTTTTCAGAAATTTTGTTAGCTCACTCGTGTGACTCAGACATTGAATGACAGAGTTCATGAAGCACGTATTGCCGATATTTCTCAGTCCACATAATCCTGCAAAAAGAGTTCAAATATTTTTATATTTTTTGGTCACTAAAAAAACAAAAACAAATTCACCCTCGCGATAGGAGTAATATCTCGACATTCATGAAATGACATTAAACGATATTTTTCTTTTTTTCAAAATAAATATTTGGATTACATTTCGCTTTTTGATGAAAAACCGGTGACTTTCTAGAAATTTAAGGGGCCTTCATATCAGCGAGTATTTTTCGAGTTGTAAATATGGCAAGTGATTCCGCGCAGGGGATCACAGTAGTACATTTCTTGGAGTAGTTTTATGAGTGTGAATGAATGAATAAATTGGTGTGACGGAATCGTTAGTTGCATTGTACTTGATCCTGAAGAAACAGAAATTAGTTTATACTTTCAGTGAAACCCAAATTTGGACAGTAGATAGAGATTTGCTGTATTTTCGTGACCTGGGTCCCAAAGTGAGCAAAACACTAAAAAATTTCACTTTCGAGAGGTGGTTCTGCAAGAAAATGGTCACTTTCTGGATGAAGCATAGGTGTTAAGCACCCAGGTATTAAAAGGTTTTAACCAAGCGTCTTATAGCTGAAAGAACAAAACCTTGATCATCTATCTAGTTTTTTCCTTGTATTCTTTTTCAACAAGAGGAAAACGTCCCCCAAAAATGTAAGCATTAACTGTGTGGTATAGAGCTTACTAACTAAAGCTCGGAAGTATTCGATAGTATTAAACTGTAGGTCCTTATATTCTATTCGCGCGAACAATTTAACACATAACAAATTGCTGCGAGAAGACCTGTACGCGTTGTATTGAGTACACAAACTGTAAACTGAAGACCCCAGTTTAGAGCGAAAGGCTTTTTTTGGAGAAGCTTTCTCATGGCAGTCATTACTCTCGGACGTTCGTCATTCGCGGGAGGTTAGACGGTGCGAAAACGTTTTGGTATTTTCTGGGATTCGAACCTCCTCCTCAGTAGTCCAACCCACTAACCACTGAGCCTCGACGCCCACAGCCAAAACTTATAATGAACGTTTAACAGCTACTCCTTCCTGTAGTTGTTAGACATTTTACAGAACGTTATCGTTTCAAAAAGTTGTATCGCGGGGAAAGACGTACATACCATGTATTCAAAAAGTGTTACTTTGCAAAGAATTCTCTAATTATTGTGTTCCTATTGAAAATTATTCAGTAAATCTTACCTTCTTGTTCTGGCTTATCATCCAAAATCGCAGATGATGCTATTTTGCTCGATGATGAATAATCATCCGATAGATTTCGACTAGAAAGGATCGACGATCTGCTACTGTCCCGATCCCAGTGTCGTGTTGGGGTCGGTGATATTGGTGGAAGGGCACTTCGCAGTGAGGAGCTACTCCGAACCTACATCAACAAAATTTACAGTGATTTTCTTTAGTCAAAATATGTTTTCATAAAATTATTTTCTTTTTGTTATTTGAGCATAGAGAACAAAACAAGTATAGGTATGGATTAAATAGGAAATTGTACAGAGATGAAAGAAATGAGCATAAAAAAGTATTTTGACACGATTTAAAATTTCTTTTATTGCATGTGCGCGGCGTTTTAATTTTAAATTTAAAGAAAAAAAAAAACTATGAAAAATAATTTAGTTTGGAAATTTTTATGATTAGTGTTTTGTTGGGATTGTGTGAATATGTTGTTCTAATTTTCTTCCAAATATACGATATTAATGTTGTGTAGATAAGCAAATCTTATATTTTTAGTAAGCGCAATCTAATAAAAAAATTAAAAATCGTGGGTGAAGAAGAGTGTTACGATTTTGTGCTTGTATTACAGCAAAACGCAAACAAAAACCATGCAAACTTTAAAAAGCAAATCACATAAACATATTGTTACAAAGGAGAACACAAATAAACAAACCCATTACCCATTTGTTAACAAGTGTCTTAGAAAAAAATTAAGCTTTACAGAGAATTTAATAACAAATGTCTCGGCAGAATCACTCAGTATCATATACGTAACTTACTTCTTTGTCATTTCCAGTCAGAAATTTATAAACCAATCCATTGTGTAACGTAGCGAGTGTAGATTTTGAAGATTCTAGTAGTCTACATATATATCAACGCGGCAAAAGTAGATAAAAGTCATCCGACGCACAAAATCGAAAAAGATGTAGGATAATTCGTGCTATAATTACATCATTTTAACATAAGCAACAAATCGCAATGCTGCAGTGACCATCATTGTTCCGAACGACTGTTCGTTGCAAGAAAACAGATTTATGGAAGGCTTTACACGTTAAATTGATGGTAGAATTTCAAGATCGAACATTTATACAACACTATCCACAAAAAGGAAGTGACGAACAACAGTTAAATAAAGTAGTTCTTTTATATTCCCCTAAGACTTTTGCATTCACAACTTTGGGGCGCCCGCAGAGTAAGTTTGAACCCCGAAAGGAATAACAAATTTTACTTTCACCAACAACTACACCCAAAAGGGGTTATCTGCTGGTAGTACAATGGAACGGATAGAATCTGAGTGCCTCTAGAATTTGGTTATTTTTTTTTAAACACAACTCACTAAAGTACTTAGATCAGTACGCTGAGAAAATTGTATGGTACGGAAAATAATCACTGCCAGCTCAATATGTACATTACCGTATGATTCTGAAAGAGACATCCATGGAGGAGGTCAAGCAGTTCAATTATATGGACAGTTTTGTATCTCTGATGGTAGAAAGAACTGATATTCTCTCTTCAGTACTGAAATGTAATTTGATTTTCTTGTCCATTAAGCTGAAACTCTCTTAATTCCATGCTGTTGCCTGTGAGACTTGTAAAGTATCTCTTGCAATAACGAGAAGGTTCCAGGCATATGCCATCCGCTGTGTGCGATATATCTTGATATCAGTTGATCGCAAACTATTAAAAATTAAGAACTATGCCTCAGGACGGATCAAAAGCTGTAAGAAGTCAAAATATATATATATACCATAGAAAATAAGATAAGCTGGATAGCCCATACACTTAGATCAAATGAAAACATTACAAGGTTGTGCTTCGAATGGAATCTGCGCCCCATGGTTAAATGTTTTCACTGCTAAAATAGCAAGGCAAAGGTTAGCAGGATAAATTAAGTTTTACGCCGCCATATGCCCTACCCGGCGAGCACTTCGGTTAGTTTCAGATTGTACCTCACTTATGTGTTCGAAGTCAAATAAATTCTGTTTGACTTAATATGACGATATCGGTCCGCAATACAGAACTAATCGTCAACAAGGCCGAACCTAATGCAGGGCGGTGACTTCGAGCTTAAAAACACTGCTATAGCACGGGAGATTAAAGAAAAGTAAAGCTTCAGGTCTTCAGTCATCTGGGCAGATAACATGCATATTCATATCTATATGAGTATGTAAAAAGCTGTCATATGCGGTCGTAAAGGAATCAACAGAATGACTCTTCAAGAAAATTTTTTTTGCGTTTTAGTAGGATTTATTGAAAGGCTTCTCAAGTATATGGATGTACGAAAGACGCCACTATAGATTTAGTTCAAACAATGATGACGGAAGTACCGGTATAGAAGTGCTATGCATTCGATATTTCAGCGATATTTGAATGAAGGAATTTCGCTGCAAATAGACTGATCAGCGATCAATCAAAAGGTTTGCCATTAAATTTGATTGAATAATCTCCAGAGAAAAATTGAATTATAACTCTGCTTATGATATTCACCTTTGTAGAGAAAATTCTCCAAAGCGAACGTTTCATCCGAATTACTTTATTTGGCGAATCCTCTGATACTACTTGTTGTTATGATTGACAGATCAAAGTAACGTGTTTTTCTTTAGGTAATATGTTTCCTTGTCATTTCTCTATCCTGTAAGTGTAATTTTTTTCGTGAATGGGTAATACCACGCCTCATGGGGCTCTTAACGTCACAGTGACATTTACAACCTCACCAAGAAGTACCCCAAAATTTATTTATAAATAAAGAAAAAAAAAAAAAAAAAAAAAAAAAAAGGTACATGTATGAATATTAGCAGCAAATGAAACCAACTGAGAAAAACTCTACCATCACCAAAGAACACATCTACATCTACCATAATTGAAGCAAAGAATGCGAATAGATTTACAAAAATGAAAATCATAATAATAATGGCATGTGTGCAGTAGATTCATCCTATTTACAACTTAAATAATTAACACCTTCTCCCACTAGTTTAACTATTGCTTTTAATATCCTTTTTAATAAATAAAGAGATAAAGACAGAAGAGAAGAAGAAGAAAAAAAACTTTGTCTAAGGACCACTTACACTTTCATCAATGTCAGTTAATTTATTCGACTGCAACGCAGACGCTGGTGGCTTTTTATCATTCGATATCGTTTTCGAAGTCACCGTCGAGAGCGTAGGCGTTGGACAGCTCAACATTGACACGGTAGTGAGGGTTACTTTATCGTACGTTGCACCACTCTTCAGCAGATTGGATGCGCTTCCATTGAGTAGGGCCGCCGTTGGAGTCACTGACGTCTTTCGAAGATTCTTGGGCGAATGTGATGGCGATGATTCGGTGCTGCGATTTCTTAGAAGCAGGTTATTACTTGCTATACTCCCACTACTTGTACTGTTGCTGGCGGCTAAGTTCGATGTGATGCTCGATCCTCGAGTGGTAGCTGTGCTGCTGCTAGTGGCTGGTGATGCTGAGCGTTCTCGAAACGGAAGCTTTCTCTCGTAATCGTTGGCTAATTGTAAATTGGTGGTGCTATTTCTAGTTGGTAAACGCTTTGCTTCGCTAAGCGTATTGAACTTTTCGATGGACGCCTTAATGCTAATTGTATCGTGAATGATGTCGCGTTTGCGGCCACCCGTCAGCGGGAGGGTAGATGATGGAGAAGATGTCGCTGTCGCTGCTGTCGATGTTGGTGCCGATGATGAGACTGGTGGTGACGAGGAGAGTATAGTTCCGTTCTGATACTTGTACTGATTGACCTTTTCGAAGAGACTCTGATTCGATGTAGATATTATGGAAGATTTTGGTCGTAGTTTCGTTTTGTGCTGTCTTTGTTGGTGTTGCTGTTGTTGTTGCTGCTGACGCTCAGTATCATCGCTGTCGATGAACGTGATGTCAGCTAACAATTCTGAGTTCGAATGCAGACAATGCATATTGTTGTTGGCGGGTGTTTTTGTCAGAATTTTGCTGTTCGGGATCCGATGAATCAAGGGCTTTATCGATGGTTGCTGCCTGTTTGTGCCCGGTAGCTTTCTATTGTCATTGATGGTATTGACAATGCTACTATTGCCTCCTGCTAATGGATAACCATTCTCATTGTTGTTGGCATTGTTGCTGCCACTATGGTTATTGTTGTTGCTGTTGTCATTATTATTGTTGAAATTATCATCATTACCGTTGTTGTTCTCAAACCTCTGCCTTGATCGATAGACTTGTGAGCGCGCCAAATCACATTCTTTTTTGAGGAAATTCTGATCCTTAAAGGCCGAGATTAGAAAAAATTGTTGATTACCAGCTTTCGCTGCTGTCGACGATTGGTTGTTGGTCGGATTGGAAGTGGTGTTGTTGGTTGTTGTTGTGGTGGTTACAGCGGCGGCAGTGGTAGTGGTGGTTGTGGTGGTGGTAGTGGTGGTTGTAGCCTCAACACTACGTTTTTGCTTTGGGAATTTCAAATTTTTAATATTAGCATCTATCATTTCTAGCTTTGTTTGAATTTGAGTTTTTTTTTTTTTTTTTTTAGTTTTGTTTGACTATAGTGGATTTTTCTTTCTTTTTGTTGTACTCACAATGCACTCTAGAGTTTGTTTTAAATATTTTTTGTTTTTTTTTTACACAACACCGTTTGTTTTTATGTACAGTAAAATTAAATATTTATAATTATGGATATATTGTTCACCCTATGATATCTATGCACACGCACGTACACACTATGTTTTATGGCGTTACACTATATTATTCTTATTTTTATTTGTGAGCCATTTACGAATGGTACGTCTAGAACAGAGAAAGAAATTAATAATATGTCATTTCTTTTTAATGAAACGGGTATTTCTCGTTTGTTTTTTTTTTTGTCTATGTAATAAAAAACCAAGCAAAAACAATTGGAAGCATTGCGATGTTTCTACATTCTGCAAATCGTTTGAAGGTTTTTTTTTTGAAACTTAACAAAATGATGACTAGCAAAATAGAATTTCATCGGGGTTCAATTGAAATAAAACAAAAGAACGGAAATAAATTTGCAATTTGTTGTAGGAAAGAAAATTAAGAAAACAATGATTTGAAATTCCAAGCTTATAGTGTCTGTATTTTGGGAGTGTAATGTGTTTTTGAAAATTCAGTTTTTGTACTTTAAAATTGGCAGAATAGCAGTGTACAGATTCAACACCTTCCCATTTATGCTTCCACGATATACACACATACATGAGGCAGAGGAGTAGCTACCCGAAAAATGACATCGAATATCGTATTTTCCTACAAGTTTCTGATGAATTCATTCCTGACGCACTATTCTGAAAAAAGGATTTGATTCGATGGCTGTTATGGAAGAAGATTAATTACAGTGGTGGAAAATATAATAGAGACACGCCTTATATTGCATTAGTGAATCAGTGGTTGAAACTCTAAGCAACACCCAGTGAATCAGTATGTGGAGATCATTTCACTATACTATTTAACGTAGACCAAGTAGTTACAGTTTCAAATCCACCGAATATTTCGAAGTACTACGGAGCTATATAGGGCTTTTTGAAATGCACTCGAATTCGAGTAAGTTAGAGGCTTCTGCCGGTGATGCTTCGCGTCTTTCGAAACCTAAAAATCATTCAACACGTTCGAACACCGAGAAAATCTCGGAATTTGGTTATCAAGTGCAACATAGTATACACAACGACCGTCGTGGAACGTCGATAAGGTCAAATGTTTGAATCTTATTCACTGTGTGGTTCATGATAACGTCATATAAATCTTATGCTACGAGAAGTGTGATGTGCGACAAGTCCCCTTTTTAAATAGGCATTACTGAACAATATTGGTCCAGTCGATGATGGGCCAAAACTCGGTATGGACAGCACAATTCGAAAAGTAAAAGATGTTTTCGCCATACTATGGAATATCTCGAAACCTTCTCGAATGTTTTTGTATCATCTTAAAGATTTTTTGGCGGCACAAACTGTTTTGACTTTTTAAACAAGTGGATAGACCCTAACAAACACTGCGCAGATCGTTTAATGCGAATTTGATAGTATTGTTGGAGAGTTGGAGAGAGTTTAATCGCCTTAAAGTTCACAAGGGGTACCATGACAGATACTTCTTTTATGTCCGTATTATATTTTCCACCATTTATTTGATAAATATAGATAGATATAAACTGATGTACATTACTATTATATACATGCTCGTACATCTTCTGAGCCATTTTACCTCAGCTTGGAGTATACTATACGTAAGACCTGTGGTTTCAGAAACAAGACATCATCAAAAGGTGTATGCACTGATAAATAGAATATAAACCACCAGCTCTATTTCAAGTTTTCTTCTGATACATACTCTCGTGAAGGGTAAAGGGTAAATTATCTCTGGATTTCATTTTGTTATTCAAGTGGAAATTCAAGTTGGTCTACAATTGTAAAAGAACTATCTACCGCTGATACTAAAGTTCAACTTATCAATCCCATAAAAATGTAAATGTTACTCGTACCATACAAGACTTCTTGAGTTTCTTAAACACTTCTCCTTTAAAACTTCTATCCTTTTAGTGGTTAGTGAGAAACAAAAAAAACAACACAATCAACAAACAACACAAGCTTATAGTTTTTGCAAATGCAATTCAAACAACGTATCGATTGGATTGCGCGCAGCGGTGAATATTGTGCATTCAAAGTTAAGTTTAGTACAAAGTTTTTCAAAGTCAGCACACGTATAATACAATCAAACTTACAAGGAAAAAAAATAAATAAACTAATTTTTCGCCGTCAACGGTGCACATAAAAGAAGGGAAACATGGTTAAGGAGAACAACAGCTATCAGGACACGCAGGATATCTTTTAATTTTTTTTCTTGTGGTTAGTTGTTTTCAACAACAACAAAATTCAAACTGAAGGTTATTTTTTTTTTAGGGGGGGTTTACCTTAGCCAATTGTGCGGTGTCCTTTGTATCCTGAGAACTAGATGCACTTGAAGTAGTAGTAGTAGTAGTGGTAGGAGAGATGCATGATATTTTTAAATCTCTAAGACTATTACTATCATCCTGCAGGTCATAGCTTACATGCAGCAACAGCTTGTTGGCATTGATGCCATTACTATTGTTCAAATTATTATTGCTATTCGTGTGCGGCACAGACAGATAATTATCTGTTATAGAGGAGGAGATAGATGTAGGAGCTTCGCTATTCTCATTAATCGTACCATTTGTTTGCCGACTGTAACGCCTGCTATAACTATTATTTTTGCTAATTGAATTGCTACTAGAATTCTTGTTATTTTTGTCATTTAACGTAGAAGTTGTAGCTGCATTTGCTGTTGCTGCTGCTGCTGATGCTGCCGCTTCAGACAGTGAGCTGGAACGTGACAATTCACATTTTGGTATATAATGTGCTGGACTATATTTTTCATATATATCCAAAGCAGATGTCGCTACTAATCGTGCTAATGATGATGATGAATATGAGGATGATACTCGGGAATTCCTACTTTTACTACTGCTACGTGGTGATTTTGTGTTGCTGTTGTTGTTATTGTTGCAATCGGTGTTTTCTGTGCCGGTTCTAAGGTCTAAGTCCCTCTGTGATACCGATTCATTTGGATTGGGATTTTTCGTTTGCGATTGATCGTCGATGATCGTGGTGATGATGGAGGAGGAGTAGGATGATGGCGTGTTGTTGTTGTTGTTGTTTTCAATAATTGGTTTCGTTGTTTGCGAAGAAGGAGAATTTAAATTGGTTTTAGATAAAAATTCATTGTTATTATACTTATTGAAATTTAAATTTGTTGAATGATCACAGTGTGAAGTAAGAGTATCGTGATCAGACGACAAGAGTTTCTTGTAAGCAGAAGTAGAAGAAGAAAAGGGTTCACTATTACTAGTGGGGTCTCTAAAATTATTCGCATCAAATCTTCTACTATAACTACGATCGCCATCGAGAAGCGTTGGCAAATAGGCAAATGTTGATGTTGTTGCTGAGTACGTGGTTGGTATTGTGTTTGCAGCAGCCGCACTATAATTATTGCTATAATTGAGTAATCTATTTGCTAATAATGACCGCCGTCGTCTGTTGGTGAAGGTGGTGGTTGTGGTGGGTGGTGTTGTATCTTTACTACTTAGCCTATTTGATAAATATCTACTTACTCCAAATCGACTCGATGATGCTGTTGTATCATTATTTCCGCCGCTCAGGTACGAATTGGTACGATATGACGATAGAGCTGAGGAACCGCCAGTTAAGGCCGATGATGAGGTACTGCTGTATGAGCTCCTGCCAACCGAGGGATATGCTGATGTACGTGATAGATATGACCCGGTATAGTAGGAGCTATAGGTTGAGGCGGCTGGAGTCTTTGAGAGTCCGTTGCTTCGATAAGTTGAATTGTAACCACTTGTAGAAGACGACAGTGCACTGGATCCTGTTGTTTTGTTTGCTAGACTCGATGAGTATGTGCCACTGGTTGATGGCGGTATATACAAACTGCCACTGGTTGTTGTTGCAGATCTTCTGGGCGAAATTACAGGCATATTATGTGTTGTAAGTGTATGATGGTGATTGGAGGACTGTTGTTATTTGTCGTGGTTTCAGCTTTACGGTTTGCGGAAGGCGTTTTGACTAGTATTTTGACTTGCGTCTGATATTCCACTTTAGAATATTTTTTTTTTGTTTTTATCTTATTGCAATGGAGGACTGATTGCAATGTTAGATAAATGTATGGTATTTTGTATGTCTTTTGCACATTTGTCAGTTTAGTGTTTTAGTGTTTGTCGTTGAATTGAGAGTATCGTTGAGTAGCTTTGAAGTTATGTTTATTGTTGGTATTATAAGGTAAGAGTTGAATTGTTGTGGTTTCGTTTAAAAAAAAAATCTGAAAATAGAAGAATAAAATATATAAATAAGGTTTTATATGTACATATAAACCTAAATATGTAAGTATGATGTATAAATACTCTCTTGGAACAAGTGCCAGGTATTTTCATTTGACAAAATGTTTTTCTCATTAACCTAAAAGGCCGATAGTTCTACAGTCGTTTAAAATTGTCTTACTTGGCTTTTCAATGGTATAA
Source organism: Blera fallax (assembly GCA_946965025.1). NCBI lineage: Eukaryota > Metazoa > Arthropoda > Insecta > Diptera > Syrphidae > Blera > Blera fallax. Next base: position 70,704,558 of record OX337248.1, read on the forward strand.
ATCAACTAATAACACGAAAAAATATTGCTTTTATCTCTGAACCAAATTTGCTTCCCATGTGCCTTTACTCAGTGTCGAAACCTGGGATCTCAAAAATAATTCCTTGTATCTGCGCCGTTCCCAATTATCAAGAAGAGGCCAGTTGACATAAGTTTGTTTACGAAGTGTAATAAAGAATTTTGCGTATTACCTGTCGCGATAGGTTGGATGGCTGTTGTCACTTAAAACGCAGACACGTAAGGAATCACCCGCAGAGCCAAGTGGATGTCCATATGAAGTCTTGCAAGCACTTGAAATCCGCATTAGCCAGAGCAGCTAGGTTTCGAATAAGTATGCTCCCGAGTGGAGCTTCCAACGAATGGAGTGGGCTGTGCAACTGCAAAGAAAATAAAGACTTGTCCGGTATGCCCCTGAACTGAACTCAGAAAAGAGTAGAAATCCCATAGCAAAACATGACGTACATCTGAACAAGCTATCTTTCGAACTGTAGATGGATTTGCCAAATTTATAAACTCATTCTCGGTCTGAACAATTCAGGCCCGGTCCATTTATTGGTCAATTTAACGCAATGCCAATTTTTGGCTTAACAATTTGTTAAAAATCAAAATGGTCGTACATTAGTTAGACTCTACAGATCCCATTATATGGTGGCATCAACGGACCTTATTTCTTAAAATTTTAGTCCGGACCTCGTGTTATGGTGAATGGAAATCATCACTGAATCATGAGTAATGAAGGGTTTTTTTTTTTTTGTTTGAAAATATGGAACACATTGGACCAGTGAGATGTTGTTTCAACAGTATGGGTCTACATGTCACAGGGCAATCAAAACCATATCACAATTTGGCGATAAGTTGTTTTTACGAAATGCATCTGTGTTAATTGCCCTTTAAGATCGTGCGATATGAGACATCATTTCTGCGGGGCTACGTAAAGTCACTGCTAATAAACCAAAAACAATTGACGTCTTGTCTTGAAAGCCAACATTGTTCGTGTTATTCGTGATAAATGGCCTCCATTTCTCGAAAAATGATTGGACGGATTGTAAGCACTTCGTGAACAACAGCCGTTGTGGCCATATGCTCGATATGATTTTCAAATATTAATGCCCCGATATATGATTTTAGAATAAAAGAAGCACTTTTAAAGAATAAATTTAAAGTTCTACGGACTGCTATACATATATATTATTTCGGGAGATCTCGAATCAGACCACAGTTCTACAATCCATCTTGTCCTGAGAGACTCTCTGAATTTCTTCACAGTTCTTCTCTGGTTTTGATTGATTCCTCGTGTCAACGCTAGCATCCGTTTAACAGAAATCTGGTTCATCGTCTGGGTTTCTGCCCAGTGAATTAAAATATAAAAAAAATCCGATACCTCCCCTTCTTCGAAAATTCGATGAAACCAGAGCAATCGAGAAGAGTCGAGAAAATTCTTTAATCCTAAATAAACAAGGTATTAACTAATTTGGAAAAATCTTGGAAAAGGAGGCACCATCGATCCTCAATCGATGAAAATCGAAAATGTATTTGATGGTATACTTTTTTTCGAATAATTCAGGTTAACCATTAACCTAGATCTAACGGAAAAATTATTTAATGAAATTGATTTTTAAAGTAACGCACTTAAAATCCTGAACATTTTTTTTCTTTTTCAAAAGAATAAAATTTCTTTGAACTAAAAACGTGCTACACATAGTCTGCACACAATAAGGTATACTGAACCAAAATTCTTCATTCGTTTTCAACGTATTTCCCCAATTTCCCCAATTTTTTTTTTTTTTCGTTAAGAAAAGCATATAAAAGCATCAACATGATATTTACGGTTTGGCAGAGGCCAACAAAATTGTCCACCCATGTTATGAATAAATAAAAATACATTTACTGTTTATATTCTATTAAAATATCGCGTATACATTTGGATTTTTGTTCAGAAAATGAAAGGAAAACAGTCTGACTTTTGAAAAACGAAAAAAAAAATCTTACATTTTGTTCACACGGAGAGCATAATTTGTTTTTAGATGTTTATTTACTATAGTATCACCTGTAATCACTATTATTACTATTTTTATTTTCTATTTTTCAATTTCACTGTGAAGGTCTCATTTTTCAAAAAAATCTTTCAATTGGCTTTTCGCAACACATAATATAAAACGTTTAACTTCATCTAATTAAGACCGGACACAATCTCGTTTATCAAAAGTTTATCACATAAATTTCGTACAAAAGTCGAAAAAAAAAAAAAATAAAATAGAAAACACTAATCAGAGAATGCGAAAAATACTCTACAACCGCATGACATTCGGCCGCCCGTATTGTATGTGTGCGATGTGAACTTCAAAGTTCAAGAGACCGTTTATGTCTGAAATTAAGTGTGTGCTGTGCGCAAGGCCCCTTCCTCCTTTTCCCACATTGAACTAATCGTATTAGAATTTAGAACAATAAAAAAAAAAAAGAGGAGAGACAACACATACTGTGTTGTGTACGTGGTGTTGCAATGAGGAAAAGGCAGCAAATAGAGATTGTTTGTCGGTTTATTTTATATAAAAAGTTATGTACGCGAGTACTGCATAAATTACATCATTTGTTTTTACAACATCGAATTGATTTGAAATTACACTTCGATGAGGTGTTATATGTACGAGTATGTTCTAGTTTGAGGGGTAAGCTCTCTTTGAATTCAATTCAAAACCATTTCGCCCACTCCAAGTTGTGACCAACTTTGTAGCTGCATTCATCTTTTTTTTTTTTGTGACGAATCATTTTAATTTACAAATCTATATACATACATACATACGTTGATCTTAATCAAAATGTTAAAAATAGAAGCATTTTCAATACAAAGATACAGATATACCGATATGGATCTTGAGATACTCTCACACATTTTAGAGTGACAACAATGCATCTAGTATTTGCATTAACCAATCTATAAAATTTGAAGATTTTTTTTTTTTTTTTGGTTTGCAAATGCGAATAAGCTGTGCAGGTGTCTGTGACATTGCTTAAAATAGATTAATACACGAGAAAAAAATTTATTTTTTTTTTCTTCGATCATTGAGAAATAAATAATAAATGCATATGTACATTCTGAAACTAATTATGGCTAAACTATTTTCGGTGTAAAAAAAAAAAGATCTTATATGCGTTGTGTTCAAATTTTCAATTTTTGAAAGAGTGTAATTTTGTATTTGTTTATCTATTCAGCGGAACGATACTAATACTTTTCGGATGTATACCATTACAAGCTGTAATGCGTACGAAAGATTTATTAAATTTCAAACGCAATACGTCTAAAGCAAAGGCGAAAGGGGAATTGTTTACGGCAGATGGTTGGAAGAATATTCTGGAGTTTAGACTCTCATCTGTCGATGACATTGAAATTTTACAACTCATAACCCATTAATGCGTTTACTTGTTTACTAAGGAAGATGTTTTTACCAACTAATTCTATCAAGGCCAGTGACGGTTCGTGACATATGGCGTCCACATTAAAAGAAATTCTGCCATCTCGAAAACTATTTTTCTAGAGAAACGATTTTTAATAACAATTGTAGAGCGGGTATGGAGATCTTAAATCTACGAAATTTGGTCAAGGCGACTAATTTACATATGTATATGTGCAAAATTATACTTTTTGATCTTTTTGTAATTCTTGACCATTCAGTATCCTTGAATTCTGTTTACACAAATTTATGCTGCTAAGCTTAGACAAAAACAGATTTTGTTTCTAAGCAGTTCCTCAAACTCAACTCGGTTTCGACAAATTTGAATTTGGTCGTTTAGACCAAATTTCATAGCAATATCACGGTTTTCACTAAGCTGTCTTTTTTTTTTTTTTTTTTATAATTTACCCGCACTCAAGGGGTTATGAATACCCTTTTACATGTTTTCACATGGTGCGGGCGTTGGAAAGATAGATAGAGAGAGAGAGAAAGAGATTGGTGTAGTGGTTTGAAGCTGTATTAGGTTTCACATTAGCTCCAGGGGTGGTGTCCAGAATAACTGGGGAGATTTGATGCTGTCATGTATTTTTTGCCTTCGCTTCTCATTCACAGTATTTTTTTCCCGATCCACCTGATGTCATGAGCATATCAATTATCAACAGAGCGATCAATTTCTCCAGCCATATGACAAACCTACTGCCAGTGTTATGCCTTTGCAGTAGTGTTGTCACAAACTTTCGCAATTGATCGGACTGCCTCCTATCATATAATGCTTGCTGACATCGGGGATTGAACTGTGAACCATCAGCTCGACAAACGATGACGCTACCACTACACCATTGCCACCCTTAAAACTCAAATCAAACATAAATAATACGAGATGAAATATTTTGCACAATTTAGTCTTATAGCGTCTTTTAAAACCAAAAATTTAGCCGTGATTAAATTTCTCTAAGATTTTCAAAACATTTCTGAGGTAATCAAGTATCGGCGTCGTGACGAAACACTGTGTAGCACGGCTGGGACTACCCCACAACGACTTCTGTATGAACTGCAGGGACGAAGAGGAAGTACGTAGAATCTATTCGTCACGTGCTATGCAATTATCCAGGACAGGATTAGCTGGACAACCACTCATGGGAGCTACTTCCCTGCGGAGGTGGATGATATACATACATAAATATATCTGGGAGCTTCAATTCAGCTGTGGATAATGAAATTTAAGTTTTCAAGGGGCCACTAATGGGTACAATGGACTCATTGTTAGTCTAAGTGAGCTGTCGACAGCCTCCCGTTGACTAGAGTACCCGTATATTTAATCTAACCTGACTTAGAGATGGCACACTAATCGAAAAGTGGTCGTTTTGTTATTTTTGACTGAAATGTCACCAGATTCCGAAAATCGAGAAAGTTACACTCCGTTATAACCAGCTAGACAACCATTTTGATTCCTCGTTTTCAACTATGAAATTTTGAAACACTCAAATTTATATTTAGCGTGATATAAAATCGTTGAATGATTTTTATAAATCGTTGCATGGATGCTCTGTCGAAACAACTAGTGAAGACTTCGTTGAAAATCTCACAATGCAAAATAAACGGTTGACTGAGGAATCGTAAAAGAACATAGTCAGTTGCATTTCGTTGCCCAGAATGCTGAACATCTAAAACAGCAGGTCGAAATGAGAAAAAATGTACTGTCACAATCACTGAAACACGGAGTGGCAACGACACGGAACCGTGCCCCCATCAAGTTAAAGATTTACCACAATGACCAATGCAATATCATTGTGGAACAGTCACGATCTTAGCGCTTCTAGTTTTAGAAACACGCCAAGCGATGAAGGTTAAGGGCAAAAGTGATAGGTAACAACTTCTACAATTCTACCTTCAGTTTAAAAGTATTAATCACTAGCCACAACACCCAAAGAAAATGCTGATATTTTGCAAATATATTTTCCAACAATTTTAAAATAGCGCAAGCACAAGTGGATGCGCCAATTATTCCGAAAATACATTCATCGATAGCAAATGTGAAATTCGATACATCCTTTAACATTTGGACTTCAAATAGGCAACTGGACCTACATACATATCAATAGAAAAAAACCTCTACTGTTTAAATGACCTAAACCAAGGAGATATGTAGCTTTTCAGCTACATTTAGCTTTAACTAAAGTGGTGCTACAGTTCGGGGTGAACCTAGACCTCAAATAACAAGCGTCTGTAAGTAGGTTGAGGTCCCCTTCTACTTGTATGCCCCAGCTAAGGCGCTCTACAGCCATCTTAGGCGACTGTAGCTCATTTTTTGAATAGGTCTGTGTTACTGTACAGCTCGTAACGTTCGTCGTTGAATCTTCCCCTCTAAAGCCCGCCAACGCAAACGGGACCGAATGTCTTACGAAATGACCGAGGATATTTTCAACCACTTTTGACAGAGTTCATGCTTTAGCGCCAGAAATGAGGACTCGGATACTTAATGTCATGTATGGTGCCACATTAGTTGTTCAGGATAGAGCCTTACTAATCAACTGCCTTCTCAGTCAACAGAAACAGCGAGGTGTTATTATCAAAATTTATAGCAGAGCAGGGATAGCGACCATTTCAAATGCCAACGAAAATTAAATACATTAAAAATAACACAAACGTTCCCAAGTTCCTTTTGGAGTTATAAAAAAGGTAGAACCAGAACATTTTCTTTCTCAATTAAGACGTCTGTGAGTGACTAATTTCGATTGGCATCTGTATCTGCATCAGAAAAACCGGAAGATGACTGAGCCGCAAATAGCTTCGGCAAGTTGCTAAATGGTGTCAAGTGTGACGTCAAAGTCGTCCTTTACTAAAGTTTAGGTGATTTGAGCTTTAGCAATAGAAATAACGAGGCGATCGATCTTATTTTGTTTCCATTTGAAAATCTACAAATTGATCGCAAAGTGATCGAAGGTAGACACCAAGTTAATACTCGTGACACTCCAATTGATAGATAGAATATTTAAGTGATATCACTGCCACTAAGTCCATTACACGCTTTTTGTCATAGGATTGTTTTCAGCCACACATTGATTTTGCAGCATCTGTGCATAAGCAATTCTGCTCAATTCTTGCTTTCACCTTAATTGTAGCCATACAAAAGCACCCAGAAGACTCAGAAGACTGGATAAGTCTTTATTTGTTCTTCCTGAATGACATATTCAAGTCAAAATTCCATAATTAGAACCGCTGACGATAGTTTCCAGTTCACACTTCTCTGCTAAACGAAATATTCTCAAGTTTATAAATAACGGCCATTCGATAAAATTAAAATCAAACGTTAGTTATTATGGGAGATTAAAATTTATAGCAACATCGTATTAATAGAGTCCAATAATAGTCTTTCATGTTCGTTAAAAAAATTCACAGAACTCACTTACTCACATACCAACCTACATGTCTATATTTTCGTTTATCAATTTGAAATGTCAAGGGAATACTTATTGCTTCACATACACTTACGGTCATAAGTATTGGCCCACCACTATTTATTCAATTTCCGGCATTCATAGACAAATTTCAAATGTAAAATAGTTTCTACGATGCTGGTAAATGTATTTCAAGTAGGTAAGTCTGCCGAAGTAATTGTTAATTTTTTGTAAAATTGCTGAAAAGTTCGCAAAAGTGGAAAAAGGAACCTTTTTTCTTCTGGAAATTTAAGTTTTAAGTATGAAGATGGAGACAACAAAAGGAATTTCGATTGAAACGCGTTCTTTGATAATTTCTTATCATCAAGGTAGCAAAAGCAATCGACAAATTTCACGAGAACTGAATGTATTACGAAAAATATCGATAAAGCTGTAACAACAAAAGGCGTGATGGACGACTTAGGATCACCACTACAGTTGAAGATTTTTTTTCGTTTTTTAAAGAAAAAAAAACAACCACATATCAGAAGCCCTCAGACTCTATGCGTTCCATTGTACTTACAGGCAGCAACTAATTTTTGAAGATAGAAATATGGTCATTACCAGCATACTTAACGGAATCCTCACTGCACTAGAAATAGCAGTCCACGATAATCTGGAACGAGTTGAAATCACCAGTATTTCAACCGTAAAGTTGAAGCTTCAAGGAGCAAACCTTCATGGTCGAGTGGCTGTGAGAAAGCCATTATTATGCGCTGCAAAACAAAAACTGGAAATTTGAAGGCTAAAAAAATGTTCTGTGGAGTACCGGACTTCTAAATTCACAGTTTTTGGTTCAAGACAAAGAGTCATCGTCTGCAGTGCAGCAGAACATAGTTTCATCTTTCAATACGATAACGACCCCAAGCTCTCCTCGAATTCATAATAAAGCAACCATAGACCTCTGATCTCTGGTGCGATGAGCTGGACAAAGGTATCAGAAAAGTTTACCCAAATCCCTTTTAAAATTAATTAGCTGAATGCCAAAACTTTGTAAGGCGATCACTAAAAACAAATCTGGACACATTGATGAGCCAAAAATCTAATAATGTAATATAGTTCAGTATTTCTGGACTTGAATTCATAAGTGCTTTAAATATATGTTAAGCGAATCAGAATTTTTTAAAATTATATTTAGCTTACGTGGTGCACTATTTATGAGCAGTAGTGTAAGTACAACTCTTGAGATTTCTGACTATCACAAGAAAATATTATTACGTGCATAACTCTCACTACTCTGGCGTATACGTAACATAAATATTTTTCACACCTCTATAGATATGCCCGTCGATACTACACGCGCAAATTGGCCACATTTCGCATAAATGGAGAAAAAAATCCGCTCATGTCGTTAGCAACAATTATGATAACCTCGCTAACTAAATTGACTGTAATTAGTATTTGACTGATACGATTCCGGGGTGTGCGAAGGCGTATAATCGCTAAGCCCTCGATATCTTAATGATCGAATAATACATTACGATTATCAGTGCATATCTTTCGAATGGGTTAACCCCATTCAATTGGATTTTAGTTATAAAATATGAATGTAATCGAAGCTTAATTTAATGTTTAGACTTATGATATCATATTATGAGTTTGGCTCTGACAAGTGATTTATTTCAAGTTTTATTCGTCGAGTTCGCAACTTACAAAGTACAACGATACGCGTTAGTTCACAAGATGACGAGTAAGAGCCCTACAGTCGAACATCTGTTAGTCAGCATGCAGCAGTACTACTTCCCTTCCTTATGGTTGTATCATGGAATTACTTAGGCAATTACGAATGAGAGACAACGAGCTGCGAGTTCTTTGCGCCAAATTGCACCGTACAGGGTCGTGGTCCAGCATCTCATATGTATCTACAAAAGATAATTCTCCCAACATCTTGAGAGAAATAAGGGATGTGTCATGAGAAATACCATTCGGGGAAATGAAACACTGTTTTGATGTATTTCTAAGGGAGTAAGAAAAGTTTCAATTGTGCAATTCAATATCTAACGATGATATCGCTATGCTGAACTATAACTACAATCAAGTGAGTGAATGGTATGGCTTCAGAGATCTTAATAACGATCGTTAACGTCTTGTCAATTGTGACATCTTGTCGTAAGGCCTGGCACAAGTCAACCGGTTGACAAAGACTATCAATCGAATCGATTATTCGCCTGTCAGCTGACGCCTTAGGTGTTACCTTTTATATGCTCGTGAACCCAATGAAATATTATACAGCCATGCAATTTTAAAGCAATCGAACATACACGTTTCGCTTCCCTAAGTACAATAAATCGCAATAAAACCAAAAACCTAGGGAACCCGTGAAGCGCCAAGTGATGGGATATGCGTAGTGTGAAAAACGCGGATTTAAAGTAGCGGAAATGGTAGATGGATTTCAGAAAATGTGTCAGTGCTCTGGTTTGCAAAATTTCTGTGACCATTAATGATGCTGGTTCGACCGTTTCAGTGAATGAATTGCGCTACCGAATGATGTTGACTGAATTGACGGAGCTACAAGCCACGCAGGTGGTAAAACAATGGCTCTATTGCGTGACGAATTCCCTGGTCGTATGATTTCTCGAAATGGAGATTTCAACTGGCCGCCAAGATCGTGCGATTTAACACAATTAGATGGTTTCCTTTGGGGGTATGTTAAAGACACGCCAATTCACCAACGAGTCGTACACTAAATGAAAATATCAGAGCTTTTATTCGCCAAAAGAAAGATGTTCAATCGCATGATTCACTACTTCAACATCTTTTTTTGGAGATATTGGAGATATGGGATCTTAGCCCTGGGGATTTTTTCTTTGTAGAGTTTGCTACTGGAGGTTTCACATTGGGGAAAACGTCACGAACCCTAAAGAGCATCAAATCGAACGACAATTCCATGATTTGAAAATTTGAAAATTTGAAAAATTTGTGTCAAGTGTTTCGCTGTCGCCGCAGTGAATGAAAGTTTCACTGAGAGTCGGGAACTTCTTCAAACCAGAAATGTACTAAAATTGAATTTGTTACAAGTCATTTGAATTTGACATCAAGTCATCGAAACATTCATCAACAGACTACAGGTGTGCAACTAGAGTTGTGAAAAATATTTGATAGATGTTTTGTTTAGAAATAAATCGCAGCTTGAACAGCAGATAAAAAATTATATTCTGCACTCTTAATGAAATGTGTCCGAGTACTTCCGAATCGTAAATTGGTATTTGGCTGGATTTGCGTCGAAGTTCAACGTCTTTCTCATTAATATACATATTTACCTTTGCTATACCAAGTTATCAGAATCAAAGCGTTGAGCCAACCATATTAAGACAACTTACTAAAGGAAACTAATTCTACGGATAGGAACCTCGTCGAAGAGCATAGACAACTTGCGAAACATACATATGCGGGTATACCACCGGATATAGTTTCTTTAGTCTTAACCATTATTTCACATTTCAGTTTTTCATACGTTCCTGAAGCACTACACAACACCAACGTATAACGCGTTCGAACTCATTCCCTTTTTATTGCACTTGAACACCTCAAGAAACATTCACAATATCGTCGGGTGGTTATGGTTGCTAACACATAAGTGTAAACAAATAAACACAATTCAAGGTGTAAACAGTGAACTGTTATGTCATCGAAGACAGACATACATATGTATGTACACATTCATAACTCTTGAATCACTTAACGGGTTGTAGTCACTAGCGTGAAATCTCACAAGTGCAAGTGCACTGCGGAAAAAAATTACATATTCTGACGCGGAGATAGTGTGGATAAACGTAAACATTGCATGCTCTACAGCGACAGACTTATGTAATATCAAGTGCAATCAACAGTAGCCAACAAAAGTACTAGTACACAGAAACACAGAAAAAGACCCGTAAATCTACACTCCTTTCTAAATTTATTATTAAATATTTACTAAAACGTTTGCCATTTTTTACCTATTATCTGATCTGACATACGCGATTCTTTTAATATTTTGTAAACAACACATGAAACACAACTGACTGTGCAATCGAAACAAGGAAGAGCATAATGTGTGAGGTAACCCTCAAAACCTTTTAATGATTACAATCGCTAGACACTGCGCAGGTGTCGAAGTACGAGTAAAACCAAAAGAAATGAAAGAAAGACAAAAAAAAAATCGAAGAAAACAACCTAAGCATTTCGGCTATGTAGATGTGTAATCAGTGCTATTCTATTGAATTTATTTCGCTGATCTATTCTCTGACCAAAGTGCTTTTTCATTACAATTGACTACGGATGCATTGTGTATTCAAGCAATCAGGGTTCGTGCATACATTCTCGTACATATGTACATATTCTGCCGAATTATAAGCCAAAGGGGATGAGTTCATATATTTAGGGGATGATAACGAAAGAAACATTCAAAAGATTGTGGGTGGCCGTACGAATGTGGAGGTTAGTGGAATGAAAAATTTCCAGTTTTAAAATTGAATGGTACCAATCAATAAATTACGTAAGGCTTAGCATCCAATACCATTGAACTCAAGCTAACAACAGTGTACAAATTCATTTACCACATACTAATGAAGTCAGGCGCGAAAACCAGAAATCAAACGGCCTTAACGCAAGCATTGTCTAGACTTTGGAGGAGTATGAGTCAGAGCTCGATGCGTGTAAATCATTTTACGAATAATGATGATTCAGATTTTATTTTAGGTTGTTAATCGAAACTTATTCACCGGGCTCAAGAGTCCACAACAATTAATGGAATGTTGTTACTACAAACGACGACAAGTCGCTTTCGGCTTTGTGCTTTTGTTTACTTATTTCTGTAAATAAAGAATGGCTGTGTGAGTAATACGTTATTTGCAGTAGTAGGTTTTTAAGGTGAAATTAAGCAAATAAAAGCTCAAATTTTCATAATACAATTGCATTTGCAGCGAATCTGTTCAAAAATGCGTTTACAAAAGTTTTGAGAAACTAGGAAACATTTCGCCTATTAAAATGCCACACATGATAATATGTGAAGACAGGCGTCGACACTACCAACTCCTACTCTTACATCAACTCCGGGTGTAGCATATCGATCGACATTGGTTTTTAGCCTCCTTGAAATGTCGCTGGTGACAGCGAAAAGAGGCAGGTGTGCTCAAACTGAGGCCATCTTTTCTGCGTCCAGACGGCAGTAGAAGAATCCTTCAGATGAAACTCAGATCTATAGACATTTTTCAATGCTTAGCCAGGGTTGTGAGATGGAGCAGCGGTCAAATCTCCGAAATAGGTTAATGGCATCGGCTACACGACCTCCTTGTCTTAGGGGATCTGACCTTCCAGGTTGGGATTTATACGTCAGGATTTATTGTCCCTCCATGGAAAAACACTTACGAAGCAATCATACGCTATGAAAGATATCGCAGATTTCGTTATTGACGATCCTAACTGGGGTGTACGTTAAATGTTTCGACCCTTACCAAATCATATGTACCCAAACTAATGTTACCAACATCAACTCGGACTATTACTTGGTTGTAGGCAAAGTGCATACTTACGTACGAGTATGTATGCACACGAAAGTTTAAGCGAAATACTGTTGTTTGATGAAATACAGAACGACAATCACAAGAGATGTCAACAGAGATATCCATCACTTCTCGACAAACCTCTTGCCACCTGTATCCAGTGCTTTCTACATTTAGCGAGCTAAATGGCGATGGAACGGTTAACTGTCCAAGAAAGCCTCGTTTAGGCAATATTTTTTACCGGACAGGAAGCTACACATTTTTTTTGGAAAAAGAGGATTCCAGCAGGTTGTACGCTTTCTTAAATACTGCTCTTATTGGTTACTAAGCCCTTTTCAAATACCTGCTGACAGATGGTCCTTCACAGAATTATGAATATCCACCTCAAGTGTGTAGACTTAGGCGAGCACTTACGGCTGAAGTTATACACAAAAGCAAAAAAAAAGTAGCAATCCAGCCAGAAACTCTTCTGCTTACGTAATCGCTGGACTACAGATCGAAAGAATGCAGATTTTTCGATATCTGGAGAGTATCAGCTGCTTATGATATATGTAAGGACCCAAGTAAATGCGTAGTAGGTCAGAAACAGGGTGAGTAGCCCTTCCGGACAGAAGCTAAATACAATTATGGATCACCGCCAACGAACGATGTTTGGTTACAGCGATTAATGTTGAAAACCCATCCACTGCAGAAAGAAGCTAAGCATGTACATACATATGAAAGTAAATAAGAACGAGAAAAACCCCAATATTTTGCTTTTAAGCCTACACCCACCTAAAACCTTTTGGGAATGAGAACCTATTTTTAGAAAAGAAATTTCTACCATAACCCCTTGAGGATGAATGCGTAAATCTCATTTCTCCACTTGATTTCTCATATGTTTTCATCTCAAGCTCATGAATAGACTGATTTTATATCTCACAAACAACTTGAATCTCATTTGACTTTCAAATAACAAATTTATCGGCACACTTGGAATATTCGCGCACAACGAAAATGGAAATGACTATAACCAGAAAAAAAAGGATACCACTTTAAACAGTCATACAGATACTTATAAAAATTAGAGTGCGTTTATGTCTCCACGCAACGCACACATCCAGAACTCCTAGACTATAGATTTCCGTGTTGATTACAACAAAAGTAAATAAAACTATAAAGGGCAACAATTAGTATAAGCATTTAATGGTCACATTAAAAATTCTGAGCAATAAAATTAGCGCACACCTGTCGAAATCGATTGTGCTGTGCTTAGAGTAGGCATAGAAAAATATTTTATGTCATTTTTCCACTAGACAAATCAATTGTATAAATCTTGAGTGTCCATGTCCAGAAGAAATATAGGTTAACTGCATTAAATTTGGCATTGGCAGATCTCCTTCCCTCCTCTACAACCAACTATAGGCGAGATAAATAAATTCCAAGAACTATATAACCATCTCTGTGATTTATAAATAATGGACAACTTTTAACAAGTGATTTGTGTATCTTCTGGCTAAAAGCAAAAATTATAATAACAAATTTCCGTGACCGATAAATACTTTCCATTCCTCCAATTAAAATTCTCGATTCCCTATTCCGAAGTTCTCTTTCGCCAATTCGTGGTGAACAGAAGGTGGCAAATGTCAATGTAACAACCGAAGCAAACCAAGATGCAGCGCATGTAAATAGATGGCTATAGATGTACGTGCATGCATGTACATACAGATATAAATACATATTCCGCATTGAGATGTTTTGTTGCAAAATAGGCAGGCCGCAGCAGCAGCAGCATGTAATGCAAACGCCACAGTGTGTATCTGTGTGTGCGAAAACCATGGAATCAAGGTCGATGACAACGACCTTAAGCGACATGGTTTCAGTATATAAAAATGAGATATAAAAAAATGTATAGCTCTCTCGCTGTCCGTTGTGTATTCAATCAGAGATACTAGATACACATATTTCTCTAGTTAGTAGAGTACACACACATGGTTTATTCGTTAACAGTGTTGCCATCGAAAGGATCATAAGTTGTGATTGTAATCGTAGGTTACTCATAGTTTGTCCCTAATTATGTTTTAGAAATTACACTCGTGGACGGATAGATAATTAACATTGTTCGATACATAGGGTAGAACATTTGCCTGAAGGTGCATATTACGAGTCCGAATTAATCAGATGCACTGGCATACACTAAATTTGTAAGCATTTCACTTCGCCGGAAAGATTTTTCACGAAATGCATACCGCTCAAATGGTTTATCTTCTTCGAGGCTTATCTTGCAAACGCTGGGGAGTGTGGGAGCCGAGGCACTATGGCTGGTGAGTTGGACTAATGGTGGGGAGGTTCAAATTCCAGGAAAATCCCAATTTGTTCAAAACCAACAACCACCCCACGCCGATACGGCAGAGCACAGAGGCGAGAAGTTGAGGTGGTTTTAGCGGGTAGGAATCCGGCATGCTGTTGAACCGATAACTTTTGCAGTGTCTTTCGAAAATTCCCACCTTCTATAAAAAAAGAGGATGCATACTCATGTTTTCGGTCACGAATTGAAGCTAACGATGCAACGATATGAGATACAGACATACATACATAGATACACATGTATGTACACACATATTTGTCAAATTATATTCTAATAAACGTTTTTCCTGCATTAAATAACCTCCTCGCACGTTCACTACTCGTATACATTTGTACAATGTTACGTGCGAACTACCCTTATAGCCCATATGGCCTAGATTATATCAACCGATAACCATTCATGTTATATTCGTTATTTCGTGGAAACTCCGAAGGCAGAGTTTATTACCGAAATCCGAACGGCGAAATGGACAAACTGCCCTGACGATTATTACTTATTACTCTCGGATGAATTAGTTCGCTGAGATACGCAACCGCCATTGAAGTTCAATCTGAACATATTGTTTTACAAGCGTCTATGGCACATGAATAACAAGCAAAGGGAGAGTTAGTCTTGAAGTAAATGAGCAAACAAAGAATCCTCTGCCGATCGCCATATGGGAAACGTTACTGCCGACAACTGAGTTCAACTAACTCGAAGTAAACGCAAATTCCATAAACGACACCCTTGCGGAAATCGGACAAAGATAAGTTTGCCATTGCTAATGTTTGCCATTACAAATGCATTGTTTCCCCATATCTCTTAGTCTTACAGATGATGTGTGAGTTAGGTGTTTCTTAATTGGGAAAAGACGCTTGAAAAAGTTTTCAGTGCATCGGTAGTACTAAATTGGTATTTTTCTCTAAACCAATTGCTAGTATGCTAGTAGTGCAACTATAGATTTCCTAGCAATTTAAATAATCTAAACAGCATCTTACTGTTTTAATGCAAGTCTCAAAAGGCTTGAGCTTAGATGCGACGATGCGTCGAATTTGCTAGAAGGCACAGCTTCTACAGGAAGATCAAGGAATACTTGGCAGGACAGGGTGCGAGCAATGGGGTCGATGAGAGGCAGAATGCTAATTGAAATGAAACGAGAGAGCCGAGAAAAACGCAGTGCAGCAAACTGATACACCGAAGCAACAGCCACGCATTACAGCAATTGGAGAAGTTGAAGGAAGTATTGCAGACAGACCCGATTATAATAGAGCTTATTGTTGGAAAAGCTTGGATTTTTCTCGTTTTTCTTTTAGCATTAGATTGTAATGGAGTGTAATACTGGCAAAGAAGCTGAATCTCTCTGACTTCTTTAAACAGTATCAAACTGGTTCTGTAGAATTTTATTTTGTGAAATAAAATTGAGTCGTATGATGGTCCGCGCTGCTCCGATCAATCTACAAACTAAAGCCAATGAATCTTAAATCGTATAAAAATCATTGTAAATCAAAGATATTCATCAACGATTTCGTTTTAAATTCCATCATTGGGGTCATAATCCACCCCAAACTGGGTGTAAAATAAAAAATTAACTGGCAACACTTCCGTAGCTTAGTCTGCTATGTAACAAGTACTTGCCAGCGCTACATACATAAGTGTTACGTGCGTTCTGGTTACCTATAATCAATGTACCAAAGGCAATGCAAAAAATCAATGAAACAGCTTCCTTCCTTCGAGGGTATGAAACGAGAAATGTTGCTTCCAACTGAATTGTCATTGCCTCTGTCGTTTTTATCTTCCCCCGTGCTCTGATTAAATGCGAATAACAATAAATCTATTTTAAAATTCACCATCATTTTCAAACCTATTCTCGCTGCCGTTGTTTCAAAGGAGAGAAGCAAAACATAAACTCTATGCAGATACATACATATGCACATGTGTATATAAAAAATGTTCGACTTAGCAATTTTTTTTTTTTTTTTTTGTATTTTTCTCGCTCAAAAATTTTATTTCACTTTCGTGGGCTGTGATCTCCTTTGGGCTAATTTTAGTTTTTTTTGCTCATTTTCGGCGACGAAAGGTAATGGTGCAGCGATTTTTTTTTCTGCTCAGTGAAAGAAATACATGTCATTTTCTCCCTTTTTTTTGTATTCTCGAGGAACTTTCATAAGCCGATTACAAACGAAAAAAAAAGAAGAGAAACAATCGATCAAACAAATTTGAAAATTTATTCTTTTCCACCATCCACTCGAGAGAGAATGCGCTAAATTACAAAACACACGACTAATAGCGCAAAAATGTAGAATATTAATAAATCCAACCAGAATTCAACCCTCGCAATTCTCACTGCCAAATTGGAAAATTTTTCGTTTTCTTTTTTTTTTTTTTTTTTGCAAATCACACAAAATTGGAAAATTAGGTCGCACTTTGTTCCAAATAATTTGAATAGGCTTTTCGGGCTTGGTCACGGGGGAAACTCACGAAAAAAGTTTTTTATTTGTTAGGTTGCACTTACATTTAGATTATTTCGATAATGAATTAAATTTTAAATCGTTTTAGCGGAAGTTATAGCACAGAAAACTTTGCACTTGAGAAACGTACGTCTCCTCCATTTTTTTCGAAGCACACAAATACGAATTTTCTTCGTCGCGGGCGAATCGGATGAAGTTTCCACAACTGACGTATGTTGATTTTCAAGCGAATTTCAATGACAGTTGTGTGACGTCTGGATTGTTAGAGTTGCCAAACAAGCGACGATTTGGGGTATGATTATATTGAAGCTTATTTAACACCACAGGGTATTTATGCTGAAAGTGGCATTACGGCAATTTCCTTTATTAAAAAATGCTGCCTTTCTTCTCCATGAATTGAAAAGAGACGTGTTAAGAAGTGACCTTAGACGTATAACTATAGTAATACTTTTCAATGCCGGTTTGCCTTGTCTAAATAAATTTTTTTTTGATCTAGACAACTTTTCGTGTTCAATTATATTTGTTTGACCTAGATCACTTTCGGCAGATCTCCATTTTTATACACTCAGAGCTACTTTCATTTTGAATTATTGTGTCATTTTGAAATTTGTGTCTCTTAAAAACGTATTATAGAAAATAATTTCATTTAAAAGTTGTCGTGGCTGATTTGGGAGTAGCCCACCCGTTCAACCGTCTACTGTTTGAAGGTGTATTTCGTCAGATTTATTTGTTGATCGTTGGAGTAACAAAGGTCCTTAAAAGTTGCTTATAAACAAAAAAGGGTTCAAAGGAAATCTCAAAAACAACTGTTAGCTCGGTTATCGAACGCCATGCGTAAAAGTACGAACGTATTACGGCTGGAGAGGCAGCTAGCGGCTTCGTGATGGAACCAAAGCTCGTTCAAGTCTAAATGATGTATCCCTACGATTAAGTGTGAATTTTTAGAATTCTAAGTCGTACCGTTTTGCTTATATAGCCTCAGAGATGAAAATGGGCTTCGTCGGAAGACATTTTCCAACTGGTTTAAAGCTCAGCTCTTATATTATTCAGAGAAGTTTGACCGATATTAAGTTATTTTTGTGGGGTTTCCCGCACAGTTTGGTAAACGGCAACAATTCTTTCGCCTCTGCACACTAAAAGAGCACGCGGATAACTTTTATAATCAATTTTCCAATATTTCCCAACGATATTCAAGTGTAAGGCGATTTATTTCTTATTTAATTCTTACCGCAGAGACTTGACACTATCCTTCAAATGGTTACACGATCCAGAACATCAAAAGACTACGTATTATTTATCAACATGACAAGCGTACACAGTATGTTCAGGATACTACAAAAAACTGAATTTATCCTCTCACAGTATAAAATAGAGATCACTGCGATCCAGAAGATACAGTGGATAAGATATGGAAAAAACCATAATATCGTGAGTGCGCAGACTATTCGTAGGATATCAGTTCAGATCAAGAGTCATTGACTTCTTAATTCACATAAAAGCTCGTTTTACAACATAAGTCTGTTATGTGCCAACGAGGCCGCGAGTACTATCAAGAAAAAAAATTCTTAAACACCTGGACGGCGTCTACGGAGCCTGTCGAAAGTACAATGTCCAAATTGTACTCGCTTTAATGCTTAAACCGGTAAAAACAGCAACATTTTGTGTATATAGCAATTCATTTGTTTTGACCTGCTACAAATTTAGTTGTACTTTATATAGACAGCAAACAATCATCCAACATCAGCGGACGCCTTAAAAGTGCGCACTTTACGAAACAAGCGTCCGACATTAAAATGATACGTCATCAGTATCTTGATACATCTTCTCCCTTCTGCCAGTATGTATTCTCAATACCGCCAGGCTGCGGAATCAGTAGAACTATGTTTATAGTATTATAGAGATACTACCCATTAACAAGTACATATAGTAGATGGTGCTTTGATAGTTTCAAATAAGGATTATAATGTGCAATTAGCATTTCGTTTTCCGCAAGTTGCTCGGACAAGACTTTAGAGAGACGATTAAGCTTAGTTTTACTAATCTTAGAAGAAACTAAGGAGATTCTACAAAGTGGTGTCTTAAAAATATGATTCTAAACATATTATTTTCGAATCAAACATTCAGCATTACCATGCCTATTTCCTTAAGGCAGGGTACATATATACATTTGTGAGAAATAGGATATAAGACTACCAGTAACCGTAACAAAACCTCGGTGTATGTTTTGATATAAAGACGCACAACACGAAATGGCGAGGAACTTGGCCTTGGACAACATACCGTCTGTTGCGGCAAGTATTTTTATTTGTATATTATAAAAACATGCTGCTTACCATTTCCATATATTCCGCACCTTGCTCATCAATATCTTAGGTCAAATGTAAAAATGTAGGTATATTTGGTATTATGACATTCGTGACCGTATTACCTTTGCACGGGCATTTATCTAGTGCGTTGGATCGCTGAGCGGGACCTCTCGCGAATGTCTGAAGAACGTCCGAGAGTAATAACTGTCAAGAGAAAGCTTCTCAATTTGCCTTTTGGATATGGCTCTAAACTATAGGTCCCTTCCATTTGTGTAAAAAATATAACACGCACAACACAAATGGTCGCGAGAAGCTAGGCCCTGGACCATATATGTACGTCTGTTGTGCCAAGTATTTGTACATATTTATGTAATCGTATGCAGGCATATACGCCAATTTGAACCCTGATTTCTACTAAATAAAAACCTTAATTTATATGGTACACGAGACCTTGGAAAGAGAGCTTTATTTCTTCTTTACGAAGGTATACCAATCTATAGCATTGCTTTAGGGCATATGTACATAAGTAGAAGTTACAATAATTGAAATGAATTAACCCAAAATGGCAAATTCATAATTTGACACTTCGTTTAGTACAATTCTCTTATTAAATAAAACAAATTTCCTTCCACGAGCGATCCCGATCCATTCGTATGAGTGACGTATCAGGTAATTTTCATTCCCATGAATGCGCATCCGTTCACGGAACAGACGATTTGACTTGACTTGTTATCTTTCCCAGTTTTGTTTTTGATGTATAAATAGGTGCCCATTTTATTTTTATCAAAGGAAGCTATGTAGTCTGCCCGAGTCGCTGCACATTGGTGTACACATCCTTTGTATTCCCTTACAAATAAACATAAGCGCAAAACCATCCAGTAAAATCCGGAATAGAGCTGGCATTAGCATAGACATTTACATATGTGACAGTTGAAATAAGCATTGTTCGTAACCATTTCGATTCTCTATTCCGTCTTTCGTATCTATTCTGTGATTATCAGTTTATTCGACGTACCGTTGCAAAGCATTATGTAAACATTAAAAAAAAAAACCCCCACAGATTGGGGTTTTTTTGAATACAATCATGAACTTAATCTACGATTCAGCAACACACTCACCTTTGTGGACCTTCTCTTCAATTAAGCGTCTAATAAACTCGTTGTGAAGATCGTATCACCATGAATGCATTTAGATGACCCAATCCAAAAAGTTCAGATTACTATACGCTCGAACTGATTTTAAATTTTGTTAACTACTTTGATATCGTTTATTGTTCAGTCGAATCAGATATCTAACGATGAATAAAACGTACGAAAAATTGTATAGAAGAAAAGCCAACAAGAATCAAGATCAAAGAATTGTTTGTCAAATGTTGAAAATGAGGTGAACTGACAAAATTAGATGTTACTTCGAATAAAAGAAAACATTTCTTGACAGACTTGCTAATACCAATGTCCACTCAACTCGACAATTGGCACAGAACTTAAATCTCATAAATAGGTAAGCTGGCCTATTTTCTGAAATTTTTTTAACGAATACGCAGCTAGATGAGTAAATAAAACTTAAGTGTAAGAATGACAATCATTTTAGTCTGAGTGCATAAAATATATTTCAAAGAGCTTACTACTCAACAGGCATTTTCATTTTGACCATGACTATGGGGAAGATTTTTTTTAGCAAATAAGAGTAAATTAAAATAAACATCGCAATCGTCCCCTTATGTTATTCTATATTTTAACATATTATATATATAAAATATAACTTTTTCGTTTCAGTTTCATGATTTTAAATCAAAAGCTTTTTTTAAGTCCAAATCAAACAGGAAAGAGACACACACACACGAGCTTAACGTACAAACAAAGAAAATTTACAATTTATTACAATTATATTTCAATAAAACGAATGAAATCACTACTTCAATACAACTTTTAAAAAGAAAACTTAACTCTAAAACCAATCAGAAGTAGTAAGACTGTTTTTTAAAATGTTCCTTCATTTGCACAGATTATAACGGATGAATATATTATAAAAAGGAATTCTTAGTATTATTACTTTTTTTTTTGAATATTCGATAAGATTCAACCGAGAGAACTTCATCATTTGATAACAGAAATTTTAGAATATTAAATGGGAATCTCCAAAATATATTTATATATATAGTTTTTTTTGCTTTTTTAATATATAATAATATGCAAGTGACACATAGCGCCCAACCTAACAACCTAAGACACGCAGCACGTTCATTCCATATTAACCATTATCACAACATTGACTTGTGGAAAACTTTCGGGGCTCATTGAGTTGGATGTTCGAAGCTGTGCCATTCGATCAGCCAAATCAGCGGCGGTATCACAGGTTCCAGGCGGTATCATCCAGATTGTTTCTTTAAAATTAAGCGGTTTGTATATTATTGGATGTGCTGCCTGATAGTTTATGTTCAGTGTACTCACCTCCAAAGTACCAGCCGTTTGGAGTGCATAGCCTCCACATAATGGCAGGATTCGTGGGTGGTATGTCGGCGATAATGTCACATGTGTCACCAGGTCGTATCACTGGTACTTCAATTCGTCTCGTCTGACTGGGTGACATGAGGTAACAGCCGCTGGGCCAGTCTTCGTTGCCGTCGTTTTGTAATTTCCATGTCTGCTTCTGATCCGAGGGACGTGATTGTGCGATAATTTTCATTGATGGTAACGTTTGCATGTTGCAGAAGTCCAGGAAACAACCTATTGCTGTTTGGAGGTTCCTAAAAGTCAAATTTATACATTTATATTAATTTAAGTAACAAAATATTTGCTTCAAATTGGTCATCTTAACAGACTCTAAATGGAACTTAATATCGCATTGAAATTTTTAGAAAGGTGAGATCGAAAGCAAGAGCTTTACAGAGAATCAGAAATTCATAAGAGTAAGTGCGGTCTATAATAATTTTTTGGTGATTCATGTTACTGTTAAGCAGCCATGTTTTTTTTATTAATCAGATAATCATGTTGATTTACTAAGTTTGCTTGCAGTAGTCAATAGAATAAGATAAAGTCTGTGGTAATTCTATGCAGCATAAAAAACAAATATCATACGGAATGTTAGAATGAGTTTTCAGAGCTGTGTGGCGACTACCCACCAATCAACAAAATATCTACTTATTATTATCTAAGTCAAAGTGAGTCCACGCAGTGGTGTAAAAGAAGTGGTTATCCACAAGAAGTTTAAGGTGGTACCATGCAACGTTTTGAGACTTACAAGGAATGCTGTTAATAGATTAAAAAGCAAAAGCAGCAGGATCCCAGGAGAATACTTTGCTAAGTTTCTGAACCGTATAAGATAATCTATTGCAGCAAAAAGAACAACACACCGGTTCACAAGGTTCGAATTACCATGGCTGTTATGAAGTCATTTAGCTTCACGAATCAGCTCATCCGCTAATTACAGCCTTACCCTCGCATCTAGTGAAAATTATCCGTTCACAAATTCACAAATTTGAAGAAAGACATATAGAATGCATTTTGATGTAACCGTAAACGAGCATTTTGAGGCAAACCGTAAAATTAGAAAAAATAATCAATAGTTCTTCGAAATTTATTCATGTTCAAGATTATTATTGGAAAATAAAATTGAAATTTATCCGCTTCTTTCTATCTCATTCCGCGAACTTAAAAAATTTCCTTCGTATCACTTGCATTTATTAGAAAGTGCAAAAACAACAGAGAATTCTCGCCTCAGTGGTGATATGGTCCAAACCGAAACCAAAAACACAACACACAAATAAAGAAGAAGCAAGAGATTTACTGCTGAATAAGGGTACTCGAGTAGACATGGTTAATCCAGGATTAGGAACAGAAGTACAGTAGCAGTCTGTTTAAATTTGGAACATAATGTCATATTTACGGATTTATTTTTTTAGAACTTATACTTGCTGGAGACGTTCCTGATCAATAAAAAGCGAAAAATTATTGCAAGGTAAATTTAAACTGGCAGCAAATCTTTATATTTGCAGATACTACAATCAACGTTCCTATACAAGCGCGGAAGAGAGGCAGGCCAAAAAACTCCCACAGCATTTGATTGGCCTCAGTGACGAAGTGATCCGAAACCGGGAGGCCTGCAGATACTTTTTGAGGTTGAATCGGCGAACCTTACAGGCGAACCAGTAGGGATGCAGTAGAAGAGGAGGGTCCCTATAATCCTGATCATAACCTCGCCGAACAAAAAGGAAAGAAGAATCAATTAACTTTTAGAATTTTGAAGTGCATTTTTATTGCTCGATATGAGAATCCATTAAGCTTAATAATTTATTATTGTGTGGTTGATGAATACGTTGGCAATCACGAACAAGCGCTGACTTTAAACTTTTCCAACTATCGTATACAAAAATACCCCAAAGAGGAAAATCTATTGATGTAAATTTTGAAGATTGTTTGAAGACAGTTTAAAAGTAGTTTATATCGACATCAAAATTTCGAATCTTTTATTCGACTGACCTTTTTTTTCTGATTCGCTTTGACTATCAGAAGATATATCAATGAAATGGACCTTAGTTGTAAGGTTAGCTGTTTTTTTTTTCATTAATAAAAGAAAATTAGAAATTGAAAATAAAAACATCGACATACAGGCGCAGAGTCATGAGATGTAAGAATCCTTAAGGGAAAGAGCGATTATATTGTGAGCAAACAAAGTACATATGTCCTACCCGCAGCATAGAAAGTTTCCACCAAGTATTTGTATTTTTGTCACTTACTACACAGCAAATATGCTACAACGGTCTAACATTGACCATGAATAAGTAAACATTTTTCGCTGAACTTTCTTCTATAGCTTTGGTTGGCCTGTGTCTAAGAAGTAATAAAAACAGATCAGCCACTTAGTTAAAATTATGAAAAACTTACTTGAGCTCTACTCTGGCTCCAAAAAGAGGTGTCTCACGTCAAATGTGTTGGTGTTACATATAATTGCAGCTTATGCATTTCCTTTTTTGATTATGGAATCTGATAACCAGAAGAATAGTCCTGGTCATGAGTGTAAGTGTATTTATCACCCTACCTCCTACAAGTGACCATCACTGTATCCAAAAAAAAAATGCATGCTTTTTATAGCTTTAAATATTCAACCGTTTTCGTGTCATTAATTGGAGACACACGGCTTTCAATGCAGAGGTCATAGTGCCTGGCTACACGGTCATGTCGCGCGAGACAGGTAGAAGGGTTGACTGGCAATAAGTTGCAACCGAACGGAGATAATGCCGATCAAAGAGGCCTTCCGAATCCCTGGAATCTGTTAGCTTCAATTCAATTCAAAATGCTTTAAAATGTACTTGGTGCAACAGACCGTATTGGTCCAGGACCTAGGTTCTCGCAACCATTCTGTGCGTGTTATATTTTTTCACACAAATGGAAGGGAACTACAGTTTAGAGCCATATCCGAAAGGCAAATTGAGAAGCTTCCTCATGACAGTTATTACTCTCGGACGTTTGTCAGACATTCGCGAGAGGTGGGTCCGTGAAAAATTTTGTTGGTGTTTTCTGAAATTCGAACGTCGAACCTCTCGCTCAGCGATCCAACGCACTAACCACTTGAGCCACGGCGCCCACTAAAATGCTGTAAAGGCTGAATGGATATAGGTAGAGTTGGAAACTATCCTTCTCCTTTTCTGCCCGTGAGAAGCCCTTTTTATAGTCGAAGAACTCATACAGTGGCCTACTTATTCTTACATTACCGATGAATTGGCATACACAAAAATCGGCCATCTCCTTCATTACTTTACTTCATTACAAGCTCCGGTTCTTTCTACGATTAGTTCGGAGAGGATTATTAAGATATTTATGGCCAACAGCCAACACTAGTCTAAATGATGCTGCATCCAGCGCAGACTACCAATCTAACCTTGCTTAACCTCGAGTTAATTAAAGGCGCCGTGGCTCAGTGTTTAGTGTATTTGATAACTAAGCAAAAGGTTAAAATTTCAGAATTAACAAAATAAAGAAAAGTAATTGTTCAAGGACCCACCTGTCGTAAATGTCTGACAAACGTCAGAGAGTAGGAACTCGCCCCAGTAAATTTCTCAATCCAGCCATTCGGATGAGGCATTAAATCCCAGGTCATTTCCATTCGTGGCAAAAATTTAATACACAAATGCACTATACGGTCTTTTGCATCAAATATTTTTACATTAAAACCTCCATAATCGGAACAACCTTCCACCTTTTTCATATCATTTATATTCTAGAATCCTCACAATAGAGACAGACTTAGAATCGGGTTCGTATCTGTCAAATGAGACACTACGGGAAAAAGTAATGATAATGATTTCCCAATTGGGACATTTGTTTCTAAATGTAAATACACAGTTCAAATACTATTGGGTTCTGCCTGTTGATAAAAGTGGGCGCCAATCAGAATTTTCATTCAGTTGTATATTACATATATGTATGTTATCATCATGAGAATACCCCTGAGTTGGTATAGGAATGGAATGGTTCAAACGATGTGCGAATTGAAAGAGATCTTCATTTTTTGTAATTCGCTTACGAGGTGGGTAATAGACTGAAATTGTTGTACGTTCTCTGCAATGTTGCACATTTCGAGAAAATTAATCAAATTCGTATAATGGAACGAACTATACACCTTAAGAGATCTTCTAAAGGAGTGTTAAGGGATAGATAGAAAATAAGTGCACTTCTGCGAATGGATTTAGGAGGCTTATCCAGGAAAGGTGCAGTCCAGTCCATGTAAAATAAAAAAGACTGACTCAATGATTTTGTACAACAATGCAACGATCATGTGCATATGTTTGTATGTATGTATGTAGTAAAAAACGTAAAACGTTTTTTTTTTTTTGCGAAAAATGTCTGCACGCGCACCAAACCGGCGAGATGTGCAAATCGAGGCCATCTGCGATATAACAACAGTTGGAACCACTTTTAAAGCAATAGAAGTTTCTGATATATGCATATGATTCAGAAAATAGTATTATCCCGTAGCTAAAAAGTCGCTTCCAAAGCTGACCACCATCGAATCAAAGATAAAAAAAAAGTAAATCAACAAATACAGCTGTGCAATGCAAGGAACCTGTGCCTCTTAGTACTCTCTACAAAAAACACCAAATTAATTGCTTAACTTTTTCTTGTGCCTATGGAGATAGGCAACTTGAATTTTTATACATGCCTCTAGAAAGGTCATACCTCCCCTAAGCGTTAAATGCAGCATCCCACCTGAAGGTAAACGCTTGCAACTAACCCAAGCTTGACGACAACATCAGTTTCATCCGAGAAGATTTTGTGTCTCATCTATCAGCTAATGTTGATTTCAAAACCAGGCAATGCATGCCTAGAGTCACTAAAATGCAGGAAAAACGTGGAGACTTACGTGTTTCACATTTGTACAAATTGCTGATGCAATTTTACCATAAGACAGAGAAAACTATTCTATACTGGATATCAAGTTCTTTAGAAACCCATTACAACTTTTTCCTACATAGCCGGTGTTCCTTTGCACATTGGTGCCGAGGTTCAACCCCATTTTGTGTTAAATTTGATACATTGCACGAGTGTCATCTCAACAAAAACAATGACAGTGCACTTTATATGCAAGACGCCGTCATTGCGATGACAATCTATGGTATTTAAACTCCAAAACTTTCGCTAATTAATCACAGATACTAACAAATTACATAAACCGCATTGCGTCGTACCAATAACCGATAAGATTTTTCTAATCGCAATCACAACTTCCTATCAATAACTTACCAATTACTCATCTCAAGGAAAAATCTCGCCGATTCCTTGTTCATTTGATTGTTCATCAACGTCTGAAACTGATTAATGAGATCCTCATGATCCGTTGTGCCTAAACAACTGAATTGCTGCAGCAAACATGAATCAATATCGACCTCGGTTGAAGCTGGTGTCGGTGGTGGTGCTTCTATCGCAGCAACCGGTCTCCTAACGATCTCTTGCATCGGTGCTGTTGTATCACTGAAACCGTTCATCGGAAACGGTTGCACGGTAGGGAATAACAGCGGTGGCTGCTGTTGCTGCTCCTGAGATTGTGATTGTTGTTGTTGCTGTTGGGGGTCGTAAGTCTCACTGATGTCCATTTTATAGTTCGTCGCTTGAACCTTACTAATCTGCAATTACTTTTAGTGCAAATAAATAATTAAAACAACTCATTAGACAAAGAGATTTTTGTACTTACTATACTATCGCTTGCAGTTCTTTTCTTTATCTAGTCTGAGGGAACGAAATCACCTATTAAGTGTGGACTTGAACAGAGTTCTAGTTCCGTATTGTTGCCTCGCTCTTGCCCTTAGTTAAGTGACCAAACAAAAATAATTTAAATAAACAAAAAGAAAACGAATAAAATATATATTTCACCACAACGGAGATTATTAATTGTCTTTTGTTATTTAGTTTTTTTGCTGAGGAAGAAGAAGCACTTCCTTGGGAAGGAAAACGTTAATATTTTTATATTGCTCGAAACTGACACTTCAGAGACTGGTGCTTTTTGGTGAATTTTCTGCACTGTTATTGACATTTCTTCGATGTCGGTTTGTGAATGATACTCGTCCATTTTGTTATTGTTTGGTTTGAGGCTTATATGGCTGTCTTTTTCTATTATATTCGGTTTTATTCCAGAATTCCACTTGGATCATGGTGCTGGTTGTAATTTGAAATACTGATGGATTCACAATGGCTAATCTGCAAGAAAAAAAAAACAAATTCTTATCAGATTGGGATAAGTATCATAAAATCGGATTTGATTTGTCACAATAAATGCTACCACAACTACATGTATGAGTTGACAACTTGTAAATTAAATTAGATTGTCATCAAGTGTTGTGTTATTCACGGAATCCCCGAATTAAAGTTTTTTCTGTGAGCTTTACACTGAGCTGAGAATCTTCCCGAGAAAGAAAACATTCGAAATAAATATCAAATCAAGTTTAATATTCGCATGATGCTTTTTTTATTGTCTGGATTTCCCCATCAATTTCATATACTCACATTTGAACAAAGTCCATATACCTACAAACTCTGAAATCTATAAAACCTTTTTTCCTTTTGCTAACCGTCTCCATTGTATAAGTATGACACTCTCATTTTTTCGATTATGGGGTTGATGGATCTCAGAATTAATCTGCATGCCATATTCGTTGGAATTTCAATTCACGATTTCTTTTTTTATCGCAAGTTTATTTGTGATCCACTGTCGATGTGGCAAGATCGACTTTAACATGAAGACCTCCTTGAATACAGGAAGATACTATGCAATCACACTTTGGTTTTTCTTCCGATGTTCTGTTTATTTTCATTTCTATTGCCTACACCCCTTCGGGTAGGGGTCAGAATATACCCGAGGTAGGCATGCCTGTCGTAAGAGGCGACTAAAATCCAACTTCAGTATACCGAGTATAGCGTATACAAAAAATGCAATGAAGAAAACGAAAAGATATAATACCCCAGGTGGCAGTCCAGGTTCACTGGAAAATCCACCCTCTTCGGAGGTCGGCTCTACGGATTCTGGGGAGAGCCATTTATTGCAATCCTTTGACCCCTTTACGAAAAGTTCAAGGGTATCTCGATCGCCACCATCAAGATCGAATGTATCCGGGAAAAGAAGTCCGCCGGAAGCGTCAATTCGCGAGAAACGGGACTTAGTGAAGCACAAAAGCTTTGAGGAGGAAAATAACGAACTCCGCATAAAGCTTAACAAAATGGAGCGACTCTATCAAGAACTTAAGAAAGAGATAGACCAACTCCGAGAAGAAAATAAGGCTTTAAAAAACTCTCATGGGCTAAAAGAACGAGAAAGTAGCCCACCCCACTCAGCAAGTCGAGAATATCACACGGACGAAGATGAGCTAGCGCGAGAAACAAATTGGATCTCGAAGAAGAGACCTAGCAAGAAACGAAGAGCTGGTTCTTCGCCCGAAGTCGAGCCAGAAAAAGAAGACAAGCACAAGGAGTCACAAGCGAAACAAATAAAAGCAAAAGAACGTCCTCCGCCACCAATAAACGTCGTTGGATTTACAAATTTTAGCAAACTACACTGCCTTCTAAAAGAGACGTTGGCATCGTCATTTAGATTAACGCCACTGCGCAACGACGTATGGAAAATTAACGTCGATGACCCTGACGGTTACCGAGCATTATCTCAGAAATTAAATACCGAGAAGATCCAATGGTACACTTACGAGAATAAGTTAGAAAGACCACTGCGTGTCGTAGCAAGAGGACTTCACCCCTCTCTGACTAAGGAAGATATTATAAATGATCTTCAAGCTAAAGGTTTGAAAATTCTTGATGCCGTAAATATTATCAAGAAGGAGAAACAGCGAACTGAAGGAAATCAGGAAATTTTGGTTAAGCGTGGGCTTCCATTGTTTATGCTCACCTTCGATAAAAATGAAAATATGGAAGATATTTACAATATAAAAACTATTCAAAATATCGTTATCAAAATCGAACCATTACGTAAGAGCACAAGATCGATCCCACAGTGCAAACGTTGTCAAGGTTTCAATCATACGCAGACTTACTGTCAAAAAGAACCGCGTTGCGTAAAATGCGCCGGTAAACATATGTCAGAAGAATGCAAGTTAGATAAGCATGCTCCAGCGACTTGCATAAACTGCAAAGGAAAGCATCCAGCGAATTATAGAGGCTGCGATGTAGCCAAAGAGCTCCAAAAAAGGCGTGATGCGGTTAAAAAAACCTCACGTCCGAACACGAAACCAAATGACAAACCTAAAGCTAATACGGAAAAACTAACGAAAGCAAGACAACCAGTCAAGGAAAGGACGAAAGTTGGACAAGACAAAGCCCCAAAGAAAAAACCACCATCCGTTGGCGGGCAAACATACGCGCAAGTTGCCTCGCAAGAAAATAAACAAGGCGGCATTACTCCAGATCCAATCTCACAAGTTTTCTCTATCATTCTCGAGAAACTTGAAGAGCAAACTAAAACAAACAAGCTTATATTTGAAAAATTGAGCAATCTAGAGCTTAAAACTCGCAAAACAAGAAAAAATCTATAAATATGAAACAGTTGCTTAAAATATTAACATGGAATGCTAACGGCCTTTTGGAAAAGATCGACGAACTAGAAGTGTTCTTGCGAAAAGACAACATTGATATATGTTTGATTTCAGAAACGCACTTAAAAAATAAATCTAGCTTAAAAATAAAAGGATACTGTGCTTATCATGCTTACCATCCATCAGAAAGGGCTAGAGGCGGATCTTCCCTATTCATCAAGGACTGTATTGAGCATTCTTTTAGTACAATTATTGAAAACGATGCGATGCAAGTAAGTACAGTTCGTGTTAAAAACAAGCACTCATACTACAATATCGCATCCATTTATTGTCCTCCGCGATGCAAACTAGAGAAGAACGATTTTATAAATCTTTTCAACTCACTTGGACCGAAATTTATTGTTGGTGGTGATTTTAATTCAAAACACACTTTTTGGGGTTCAAGATGTACTTCAACGAAAGGCAGACTACTTTACGAAACCGGCATGCAATTTAACGTTGACTTCCTTTCGACAGGGAAACCAACATATTGGCCTTCCGACAGAGCAAAAACGCCTGATCTCGTAGACTTCTTCGTCGCAAAAGGAGTACCTAAAAACTTTACAAAGGTCGAGGAAAGCTTTGATCTCTCCTCAGATCACTCACCAGTCATTTTGTCAATAAGCGAGCGTCTAATAAAAAAAGAACGGGCGCCAAGATTAATTAACAACAAAACTGACTGGGACGGCTTTAAGAAATATTGTAAAGAAAACATTGATCTGAACGTGTCACTTAAAACACCGTATGAATTAGAAGACGAAGTCGGCAGATTTATTGAAGTCATACAGAACGCAGCGTGGAACAATACTCCCTTTAGGAGGAAAGAAGTCGTACACAGCGAAGGTAAATATCCACCGGAAATAAAAGAATTGATAATAACAAAGAGGAGAGCACGCAAAAGATGGCAACAATCCCGAGCTCCCCAGCATAAAACTATCCTAAATCATTTATGTAATGAACTCAAGAAAGCAATAAGAGATTTCAAAAATCGAGAGATTTCTACATTTCTTGAAGGTTTGACTGCCGAAAAAAATTCAAACTATTCGCTGTGGAAAGCCGTGAAAGGTATTAAAAAACCCCAAATGCAATCGCTACCAATAAGAAAAAGCAATGGCGAATGGGCAAAAGGAGACAAGGAAAAGGCGGATTTATTCGCGAAGCACCTAGAAGAAACGTTTAAGCCATTTGACGGAGAGGCGCTTATAGAAGACCTTGGTGGTACTATCACGACACCTGACAACTTTAAAATAAAGAGTGTGTCGCTGGTCGAACTTTGCCAGGTAATACAAAATCTTAAAAATAACAAGGCCCCTGGATATGACTTAATAACCGGACAGATCCTCAAGGAATTGCCAAAGAAAGCCCTGATCAAGCTCCTGCATATTATAAATGCCGCTCTAAGATTATTATACGTTCCAAGGCAATGGAAAGTCGCTGAGGTTATAATGGTTCCAAAACCGGGAAAGTCTCCAAATGACAAAAAATCGTACAGACCGATATCACTGCTTCCGATAATATCTAAGGTATTTGAAAAGCTTTTGTTAAAGCGCTTGCAATCGGTCATTGAGGAAAGACGACTGATTCCTGACCATCAATTTGGCTTCAGAACTAAGCATTCGACAATTGACCAGGTCTACAGATTAACTAATGAAATAGAGAAAACCCTTGAGGAGAGAAAGATATGTTCTAGCGCCTTTCTTGACGTATCCCAAGCCTTCGACAAGGTATGGCATGAAGGGTTGAAGCTTAAGCTGAGGCAGGTTCTTCCGAAACAATTATACAAGATTTTAGAATCCTACCTTGCTAATAGACTTTTCCGTGTAAAACACGGAGGTGAATACTCTGAATTTAAGGACATCGCTGCCGGAGTACCGCAAGGAAGTGTTCTTGGTCCGGTATTGTTCTTACTCTACACTCGAGATATACCCCAAGAAGAAGGAACTGTTGTAGCCACGTTCGCGGACGATACGGCTATACTTGCAACAGATAAATCAATCGAGTCAGCAACTGAAAAGCTTCAACGAGCTTTGGACAAAATTTGCGAGTGGACAAAGATTTGGCGCATTGCTCTCAACGAAACCAAATCAATCCATGTTAATTTTACTAACAAAAAAATTAATAACCTACCCATTTTCATTAACTCGGTACAAATACCGTATGCAAACGAGGCTAAGTATCTAGGAATGACACTAGACGCGAAACTCAAATGGAAGTCGCACGTTAAGAAGAAACGCGACGAGCTGGAAAATAGATTTAGAGAAATGTATTGGCTACTTGGAAGACATTCCAAGTTAAGCATATATAACAAACTGCTTTTATACAAGCAAGTGCTTAAACCTGTATGGACGTATGGTGTACAACTTTGGGGTTGTACTAAACGAAGCAATAGAGATATCTTACAATCTTTTCAAAACAAAGTGCTAAGAATAATCGTAAATGCTCCGTGGTATATCAGGAACAATGATATCCACCGAGACTTAGGAGTAGCTACCGTCGATGACGAAATAACGAACTTTGCTCGCAAACTCCGTATTCGTCTTCATGGACATTGTAATGACGCCATACTCCAAATTTTGGACGAGACAAACCTTGTGCGCCGACTACAAAGAACGAAACCGTTCGATTTAGCGTAATAGGGATAGCCGTATGTAATGACGGAAACAGCGGGTGCTTTTATTGAAAAGCTGCCTGCCCAACGCGAATATTTCTGAAACGCAAACTACTTGATAAGGGAACTTAGTTGTAGTCAATCAATAGAAGGGAGGTGTTATTTAGTGAGTAAGAATCTCACACTACTATGAGCACCGGGCTCATAGTGTCTTTTGAAGATTTTTCACCTACCCACGAAGAAAAAAAAAAAAAAAAAAAATTTCTATTGCTGTAAATTTAGTTTTGCGTAGCTCGTACATGCAAACATATGTTGTCTAACATTCCGAATCGTATGTTATAGATTGTCGAGCAAATATCACACTTTCCATCTAGGTTTCGAATGGAAACTAATTTATTGAAATTTGAGCACTAGACTTTGGGCAAAGAACTATTTTCTCCAAAAAATGAATCTAATAGAGGTAGTGCACCATTAAGTATACTATCTTTAAACGATTAATTCCGCTTCTTCAAGTACATATGTACTTTAAATCTACTGCATATTACTTGCGAAAACAACAAATCATATGCAAACGATAGCGATCGTTATAACTTAAAGGGGGAGTACTTTTTAAGTCGGTAAGTAAAAAAGCAAAAAACTACTTCATGCTAAGACAGAATTTGTTGTTGTCATTTCCAAATTTAGCGTCATGAACGTAACGCAACGCGAGTCAACGAAATAAAAATGCAATTTACTTGGCAACTCTGCAATCTGCTGTCAAAATAAATAAAATTTTATTTGTACATTCAACCATTTTTCTTGGAAAGTCTTGTTTTGTTTTCACTTTCCGAATAAAAAATAATGAACTTAATTTGCAGACTTGAGGACGAACTCATTCACATATTTTTGTAAAACAATTTTTGAAACCCAACTAAACTAACTAAGCTACAAGTGCGAGTAAGCGGAAACCATTCTTATAACCAGCGAGTAAAAAACCGCTGACAAGCATCGAGTAACTCACTTCTTCACTTAACAAAACAAAATATGCAGAGTGTGTAAACAATAATAAAATTCGTTACACAAATAATTCATTTGAATCATCCACAGGACGGAAAAGCCTATTAAGAGAAGAAACTGACAAGGTCTCGCAATTAATTTGGTGTGTCAGGCAGCGACCAGCGCTATACAATTACAAACTAGCTCCGCTGGTCCGACGAAGAACCGACATTGCGAAAGGTTGGCAGGCCGTTGCCGACGAAATTGGTGGTATTTTAAATTGAAAAAAAAAAACAAGAAAAACAGAAAACCTAATTATGAGTCCATTTTATAGGAACCCCTGAGGAATGCCGTAAAAAATGGAAGAACCTTCGTGATACATACCATCAATATCGCTTGCGCAAATCGAAATACAAAGATTGCTTGGAGAAATGGAGATACAGTCAGGATTTGGCATTCTTAGCTGATATCTACCAACCGAAATTGAAGTCGGAACGTAGCGGATATGCTGCGGCGAACAATGCCCTCCACAAAATCGACGAAGTGAAAATCTCTTCAATTGCATCCATGATCGATGTAGATGAGTACTCGAACAACTCGTTCCAAGACATAAACGAGGACAACTTGATAGAGAATGACTACGACGGTGACATTGAAAATGTGGTCGATATGGATGAAGTTCAATTCTGTGATGTCGATGCTGTTGGCGAGATAAATACCGATAGATCTAACGAAGAAGCCTATGGTGAAGTATGCCTTTATGAAGAGAGTGAAGCTAATGCAGTGGCAGTGGATTCTTTAGAAGAAACGGAGCATTGTAATAGAGAATACACCAATGTGGGCAATATTGTGGATAACTCGAATGCAGAATGCGCGAAAAAGGTTCATCTAATTATCGGTAATGAGAAAGATGAATTGGATTTGTTTTTCCAATTTTTAAAAACAAAAATTCAAAAGCTATCACCCGTCGATATAACATCGATTCAAATTGAATTTTTGAATGCCGTGTTAAAGAAAGAAGCTGCTAATGCTGCACACAGTTAAGCAAAATGAGATAATGCAAATATATTAGTTTTGTAAGAATACCCAGCAGTCTGTTTTTGGTATGCGTCTACGGATCAAGTGTTGGGTGTGAACTTTAATGAGCAGGCAATGTTATCGCTCTGACAGCAAGGGCTATAGACGATTCTTTAGGTTTTCCTCAACTATGTCAAAGGTTAACAAGACAGTTCACGTCATACAAAAAATTCAGTTGGAAATATTTTTACTGGAGTCGACTAGCACTACATCTTCAGCTTTTCAGTGTCAGTATTTAAAAAAAAAAAAATTCTTGGGGAAATTTAAATCGTATTGCCTGTAAAATGTATTATTCTGACGAACGAACGAACTTGCCTGGTTAGTTAAATACAGTTGGAATCAAACCCTAACATAAAATCTTCTCTCTACTGATAATTCGTTTTCCACCAATTTGGTTTTCAAGAGTTTAGGTATGCAATGCCGACCCCGTCTTAGCACGTTCGTCAGCTCTTTCATTACCTGCGATATCCTTGATACTCCCAGGTACTCGCATTGGAGATTTGCAGATTCTAACAAGCCTTGATCTAATTACTGTGGAATTAAGAGCCTACATTAATCGCCCTTCCTGCGATCTCATTTTCACAATTGTTGTTAATTTAGCCTCACTAGGCAACGTCCAAGAATGAGTTGTTAGAATAATAGAAGATACGACACTAATATCCACGTCTTGACCCAACTGATGCAGGAAGCTTGCTTATGTTTATGTTACAAAAACTGCCACAGCAGATGTTCGAAAAAAATTAATTGGAATGATTCCTAGGAATTCGACATTTTAATGTGCTCGCTGGATGTTGTGATACTATCCACAGGAATATTCCTCTATCAAATTTGTTTTCGTTAGAGAACTACCAATTTCTCCTGGGAGACATAAACAGAGGGTATCTCGAGTCACTGTCGTAGAAATACAAATATTTTCTGGAAAGCTGGGAAGCGTACTTACAATCATTGTGCTGCAAATGTGAATTACTAAAATGGATTTCGAATTGTTTTGATTTGGTAGGTATTCACAGCATCTCCATCCGAACAGCACTCTACGAAGGAAGTCCTACCGGTGCGACCTATTCTCTCATAAATTTTAGTCGAATCTAAACTGCCGGACAACATTTTCCTTCAGAGAGAGCCTCACAAGAGGGATATGAATTAACCTGAATAGCAGTTATTACTAGGAGCTCAATTTGGCCACCAACAGGAGCTTACTATTTACCAAAACTAAATGAGACTCGGCCCTCCTCGTTACCCACGGAGAGTACTAAAGCTGGGAATGACTGAAAATTTATAACAATCTAACATGTATCATTATTTTATTAAACTACAAAAATTTATAAACACAAGACGGCAAATAACATTCGGGGGCATACAGGAGACTTGAAGCAACGCACGCTACTCTATCTGCCTACGAAATACTGCCTCACGTGAAACACAATATCATCGCTCTGACGGTCGTGACTGCCACTTTCTTATTTCTTGTATTTATCGATTGTAGCTAGTAGTTTGTCAGCATCCTCTGAAGTTTTTACACGTAACAGCATGGACGTGGGCTTCTCTGTCTCTGGAGTTGGTATACACACCATCATAACGTTATTTTTTCCCATTCGCTGAGTGGGTATTGAGTCATTTAGAATTAAATTAACTAAAATGTTGCCCAAATTGGTGTCCGCTCTCACTAAGAGCTGCATTTTTTCAGAGTCTTTCACAGGCTTAAGGAACAAGGTTCCCACACCACGATCTACGAAACTTTCGCCACTCTTTACGAATACCTTACAGCGATGCGAGTACACACTGTCCTCTTCAACGACTGCCTTGAATTCCACCTTTGGTGGTTCATCCTCTTCATCTCCGTTCTCCTTGTCGCCAGCAGGGTCTGCAGCAGGTGGTGGTGCAATATTGCCGAAAGAGAAGGGCTTCGCTCCGGAGAAACTAAAACCGGTGCTACTGGATGGAGTGAATCCAGATGATGATGACGTGGTGGTTGTATTATCACTCTTTGAACCGAAACTGAATCCGGTGGTGGTTATGGTTGAAGTGCTTTTGGGGATATCTTCTGATTTTTGAGTGGACGAGCTTCCAAATATGGAGGATTTTGCTGGAGCAACTGCAGCATCAGTGGCGTCTGTTTTGTTGTTTCCAAAAGAGAACGTTGTCGATGGCACTGGAGTGGCGGAGAATTTAAATCCACTCATTGCCTGTGATTGATTGTTGTCCTCGGCCGTTGAGGTATTGCTTTCATTTTTTTCGATTTCAGCCAGGTATTTTTCGTAATCCTTGAAGATTGGTGTCAACAAGCAGAGTGGATTCTTGTCGACATGAGTCTTGATCCAACTGGAGACAGCTTGATTAAGACCCTTTAGCTTGGCATAGTACGTATTCGATTTTGAGAAGCTATAATTGTTGTTATTGGTGGAAAAGATTGGACCACTGGATACGGCATTGTTCTGTATGTCTGACTTTGCTTCTGAAGTAGGCGGTGTGAACTTTGATAAAAATGAAAACATGTTGGCGGGCTTCAGTTCCTCAGATGTTTTCTGCAAATCACTTAGAGTAGCCGATGGAGTAGTGGAACCAGATGAAAAAGATGTTGCGGTTGATGCCGTGGAAGGTGTCTTTCCAAAACCTTTCAAGAAATTAGAAAACATGGAAAACCTTTACATTAACTCTACGCCTGTACTTACCAGCAAAACCACTAAAAACACTTTTAACAGGCGCATCGGCGTCGTCACCTAGCGCAGTAGCACTTGAACCGGCAAGTTTTCTGCGTGCCTTTCGTATGACACGGGTTTTCAGTTCATCCTCTGGTGCTGTCTGGAAAGTTCCCTTCTTTTCTGGTTCGATTTCTCGGTCCCAATTATCGTGATTTAAATCAGAGGTTGCTCGACGTTTTGCTGACGTATTTTCCATTTGAAGTGCGTATTTAGTCTTGGTTAAATGTCTTAAATCAATTTTTGCACTTCTTTTGGGTGGCGCAATTAAAAATGTGTTTCCCCAAAAGAGCGATACGAAAAGAAAGTGTCAAAAGCGAGTTTTAAAAAAATTGCGGCCGGCAAGTCGTTGGGTACGTTCGTTTGGTTGTGACAGTTAAGTTTGTTTGATTAAAGATTTCAAAGAAAAAAAATCGTGCTCTACTCGTGCTCTACTTTTAGTTGAGAAGTACAAGAAATGCACTTTTTTTGTTCCCTTTTTGAAATCCGAGAGTAATAACTGTCATGATAAAGCTGCTCAATTAGCCTAAACTTCGATTTTTGTGAAAAATGTAACACGCACAACACGAATGGTTGCGAGAAGCTAGGCCCTGGACCACACACGGTCTGTTGCGCTAAGTATTTGTATTCGTAATAATAATAACAATATACTTGTGAAAGAAATAAAATTTCTTATAGGCAGATCGACGACGAACCGAATCTTCACACTGAGGAAAACCCAGAAAGAGACCAACGAACACACCCGCTTTTCATCGCCTCCAACACCGCATTTGATCTTATTATTCGTTCAAGGCGATGTCAGGCATTTAGGATATTAGAAAATCAAATCTTCCTTACTCGCAAAAGAAAGTGCATACCAAATAGTCATCTTCGCCAAATATTTGATCCTGTCTGTAAGTCGACTATGATGGAAGGTTTCACTGTGCCAAGCAGAGACTATTCAAGGGTTGCAAGTAAGCTAATATAAGAAAATATTTGTGAAAAATGCAATGACTTCTCAGAAAACCGGGTGCACATTTTAAATGCAGAACACGAAACAAAAATAGTGCAGTGATAATTCGATGAATTCAAATTCAACTTATAAAAATCAAACGGCAAGGTGACAATCGTCACAAATAAAACAAAAATATTTCTGTTAAAACTTTCCTATAAAAGAGGGCAATATTTTGTGGCAGCAGGACAGAAATTAAGAAATTTATCAAGCCATGTGCATAGATTCGTTTCCCCGTTTGTGTGTTAACGATTTTTGGGACCCAACGTTTTTTATTAAGTATGAAACTTCCTAAATTAGCCTAGATCGCATGTAAAATGTACTTCCACTAATACATTAGGTTCCGCATGGATTTATATTTAGTTTTGTTCTCTTCTATCTATCCCATTCAGGTATTATGCTGTTTAGTTGTTTAAAAAATTTCCCTTTGATTTAAAAGAGATAGAAATGCCACCAATACAATACAATACATTTATAAAACAGCAAAACGCCCAAAAGAAGTGCAAAAATAAAACAGCAACTTTATGTTAGAATAAAAAATAATGTTAATTAAAAATAAAGAAATTCATTAGAGCACGTTGCCCTTTTTCTGTAGCTTCTCAAATACATCTTCTTTTGTAGCAAAAAATATTCAAGATGGAGACTCATTTCGTTAAACAATAAGCTGCAAGGAGTTGCGAAGGCGACAAGGAAAAGCCACATTACCAGTGTCAACATAATGTGGTGAATAGTCATGAACCAGATTTTTTTAAAAAAAAACTTACTTAGAAAATATCTGAGCCATAAATATTAAATACGGTTAGCTCAGAAAAACTGAACAAGTTCAAAAATATAAAGATTGAAAATAGGGGG
This sequence comes from Blera fallax, assembly GCA_946965025.1. NCBI lineage: Eukaryota > Metazoa > Arthropoda > Insecta > Diptera > Syrphidae > Blera > Blera fallax. Next base: position 70,744,293 of record OX337248.1, read on the forward strand.
GCATTCGTAGGCGTGATAGATGCATAAGATAATTGAGTAAGCTATGGCCAAGGTACTTAAATTGGAATAACAATTAAAAATAGAATGAGACGTCCTCAGTGTCGATGGCCTTATAATATATTCCATACTCGTAGCATAATTTTATTAGGACTTAACTAATTGGATCCGAATAAAAAAGACGACTAAACCACATAAAAACATTTTTTTTAAAAAAAAAGAAAACCATGAAAATCGTACTCACCACTGTGTCAGGTTAAGATTTAGTCTAAGATTAGAAGTTATCGGGCGTTACCTGAAATTTATGCTTTTTTGCTAGGTATTTATTGGGATTCATTTTGATGTGAAATATAAAAGGCATCAAGTCTTGTTCTAAATTTGTTGATGGCCTTGAATTACGAAAAAATATAAATATCTTTTGGAAGAATTATTCAGCACAGCTGCGGTCTGAAGTTTTAAAATTTTGTTTATATACCAACTCATACACCGAAGAGAAGTTGCAAGCAATATTCGAATTTGATCAACCGACAACATATTCCTACAAACTGTCCATTGTCCTTATTGTTAAGAAAAATTTCTTAAAGAGTACTAAATAGAAAGAAAACGATCAAACATACATATAAACGACTTTCAATATGCATGCTCTTGATTTAGGTTTTATAATCTGATTTAAAAATTAGATTTTATGAGCTATTGGTTGATTTAAAAGCAGGTTTGCTCCGCTTTATATGTATGCATATGTTAACTGTCGCCATTTGGCAGGATCATGGTGTTTTAACTGATTCAATCTAATAAAAGTCCCCTATTTGTTGAGTTCATACACAATCTGCCTATGTACATATGCACATCAAGAACTATAACCGCAATATTCTACAAAGAAACGTAAAAGGAGTGTTTGGACAGAACTTTATTTTTTATTTACCCATGCGAACTGAGTCATACCCGCTGAAGGATAACCTTTGCGAATGACCAACAGCAACACCGAACAACAAAGCACTCAAGTTAAATTTAATAAATTCATTTTGATGCTATAATGTATTTGCGTTCGAAATTCACGGTCACGGTCATAACGGCCGGTTATTTATGTGCTGAGAGATCTAGTCTTCTGATTTCGGCAAGACCAAGGCAAAGGCTTATTTTACTACTCTCCACTAGGTGGATAACGGGTTAGATTAAGAACTAACTCCTAGAAATTTAGCAAGCTAAACGAACTGAATTAATAACAATAGATTTAGGCTTAGATTTAAATGTGGGATCTGGTTTGGTATTCACTCCTTACTGAAAGGGCGATAAACAGGAAATGTAAAATAGTAAATACCCATGTTCCCAACAACTGTTGGAGGGGAGGAAATCAAGGAAATCTAATGCGAATTCATTATTCGATTCATTCATGGGAGTGCGACAGATGAGACAGGAGTTGAAAAAGGTCTAGCGACATCGTCTTAAGTATTTTACTGATCTCAGAGATAATATATTGCCAGCGGTATTACTGCAGGCCTTACATAATTCCGTTGCATGTGTGAATGGCGGTTATTTTGTGATTCTATCTGATGAGCTATCGGTTGATGGTAGCTTTTACGAGCTCATGTTTTCATATGGTAATGAGTCGTCTCGAGGCAGACACGTTCTTTTAAAACGACGACGCTCACTTCATTCAATTGGTCAGGGCTATTCTTATTCTGATTGTATCCAACTGCGTTGGCTCTATTGATTATTTGCTCATGGTCATGATCGCAGGAAATCGATGGCCTCGAAGTAAATATATTTATTTTTTTATTTCTCTAACATTCACTGTTTTTTTTCTTTTTTTTTTCCTTTGCAAAAAGGGAGTGAACTGTTATACTTTTACTCGAGCAACTTTTACCGGAAGAACACAAATAAAACACACGAAAGATTGATAGCTGTCCAAGACTGGTTTGATCTTAGAGAATTAGAGAAGAAGGCTCATGGTTTTATGCAAATTAGTTGTGCGGTCTACCTACATATGTATACCATCACACATGTCTTCGCGAAATCATTCAAGAATTAAAATCGATAATAATGAATTGGAATTAGTCAATTGGCTCAAAGGACATGAACATTTCGAAGAGCAGTTTGGAAATAAAAAAAAAGAAAAAAACTCGAAATAGCCATGGACACGTGTTAGTGAAGAATGTTAGTGTTTATGGGGTATTTTGAAAACAGGAAAGACTATGTTTTGATGTTATTTCGGTTTGTTTAAATTTTAATTTTGTTTGTTTTTTAATTGATTCATCACGTGTAGTGCTGATAAAAGTTATGAGAGACACCTTCCAATAGAGTTTTACTACCTTTTGCTTCGGCGGCATTTGATTTGAAAAGCAAAACATCTCCGAATGAGGTTATAAATTGAAGTGTTTTAAATTTTGGAAATACTATCGCTAATAAAGAGACAACTCGAAATTGGGAACCAGTCAAACTTACCGCCTCGTTGCTCGCATAATGTATAAACTTGCCGTATATTTTATCTGTAGGGCCCTTTCATTAAAGAAATAGAATATCTAAAAATAAACAAATAAACAATAAAACAAGTAGAAACAAATAAACGGAATTAAATGCAAATATATGTGATTTCTTGTTTGGACGTCGAAGAGAATCATGCAAGAGACATCCGGGGATTTTAGTAGATTATAAAGGTCAAGCATTTGGCTATAACTACAGAACGAAGGGGACCAGAAATTCATATTAGGCAGAGTGGAGAGTGAATTTTTAAATTTAATAACGGTTTTCTAGGATAATTCCAGTTTCGTGAATATTTTAAACACTTACTTTACTCTAAGATAGACTGCTAAGAGGATAATAATTGGTCACGCACCTATTTCATGAAATAGATACATATACATACGAGTTTGTACCTCCTTAACTGCCTTTCTGAAGATGGCGGGTTGGATAGAAAATATGAAAACAACTTGGGCTATAGCATGTTAGTTAGTGTTCTTGATGTGGTCCGTGGAAGTGGTTAATCAGCATCGGTAGCAGAAGCCATGACCAGAGTGTTTCTGAAGGGTTTGGTGAAAATGTGTGATACCGAAGCAATTGAGAGATATTCAGCCAAGCAAATTGCGAGAGAAGATCTACGCAATCCTAATAGCCATGTGCTTATTTATGATAAGGATAGCGATAGCTAAGCTGCACTCAAGACACTGTTAAACCTTTTTACTACTTCAAAATAGTACATGAATTCAAGATCTCCTTTAATCTGGTCGGAAGACTTAAATCATTGCATTTTGTCTGGGTCACACTGGAATACACAGCAACGAGATCGTTGATAAACTTGCAAAATAAAGTTTAGAGGAAGTTTTCTCAGCACACGAGCTAGTGGTTTGTCTGTATCTGAGTACGCTTAGTAGTTCCATTGATTACAGGACTTCTTGTGAATATAATCGTCCGTCGCATGGCTCTGTTACATGCTGGATACAGACAGACCAAGTATCTGCGGCCGGATATCTGCAAAAATAAGTGGTTTCTCTAAGGAGAATTGACTGCAGGTGTTCTTGAAGGTCACTTCGTTTTCGCCACAACCAACTGAATGGTAAGAAGACGATGATTCTGTAGAAAATGTCTGCTATTGTCTGGGCTTTCTTTACACCATGGTGCAGATTCTTGGAGTCGACATGGAAAGTGCTGACGACTTAATCTCTTGATCGTTGACTCCACCTTCTGGTCTACTTTAGAAAGGAACTAATTGTGCACCTTTCTTGTTTTATCTGAGGATAAACTGGCTTGGTTTTTTTTTTTTAAACAGTGGATCTAGAGAGGATAAAACACTATTTTCTGACTTCATAGATTACTCTGTTTTTTGAGTTCACAGTGTTCTGTAAGAAAGTCATAAATGAAAGCTTAATAAATTTTCGGGTTAATTCTTGAGAGTTTCTCTAAAGTTCTCCATTTTGTTTTCACTTATTTTGTGAAAAGAATATTTAACATGTTGAGGAAGACACATTTTAAAGCACCGACTTTGTAGCGGATGCTTATAAGCAGAAAAAGTTGCCTGATCAGTTAGACTGAGAACTAATTCTAAAAGAAATGCTTCAGATCAAGACGGGAGACTCGTGCTATGGCCAGATATCCGCTTTCAAATTATGTATATTTCATTCAAAGATTTAATTTAATTGTTCTTCCGGCTATTAAGCGACATCTTTTTGAATTTAGTGATGATATTTAGAGTCCACAAAACGTTATTCTACGGCTAATGTTGAAATCATACGTAAACGGAAAAGTTCGGATGCTTCGTTATCACTTTATTTTATAAATCTACTAGCTGTACCCTGCGCGCGTTGCAACGCCTCCAACTAAAATAAATTTGAAGGAAAGACATTGAACAAATATTCAATTCATTTTGAGTCATTTTATTGATTTTGTTCTTTTCGAAAAAATTGTGACATTGCACAAAACTATTCGAAAAACGACAATATTGTCTGTTCCATGTGAGCCGGACATGAATTTCACAATTTACATAAATTCTTATGTCACCCACAACTCGAAACGTTATCATTCGTTCGATGTTTTCGTTTCAATTCAAATCAGCATGAACTGTCACGGCAATATATGAAATTCATTGGAATGACAGTGGCGCCATCTGTCGAAATTGGTCGTACCAACTCAGAAACCTTCGTTGGCTCATGCACAACAACTTTGCTAAAGATCATCACATGATCAAATGCATAGTTTACGATTCTATAAAGGACATACAGTCAAACATTCATTTTCATATATATACATAGATTTAGATACTATGTTATGGTGATGACTTTAACGTCTTTTTGCTTTCGAAATTATTGCTGAGAATTTTACGTCACTAAAGACAAACGAATTGGAATTGCAAAACCAGAGAAAAAATATTTGCCATAGACAAATAAGAAATGTGTTAAATCATCATTGACTGTGCTGTATGGTTAGTAAACTAACTATAGGCGTATATTGACTTAAACTGCATATGTACATATTCGTATGTGTAACTGAATATACGGACTTGTGCATAAATAGCAGAGATAACATCGTTGAGTGGCGAGGGCCCGAAAAGAAAACAAAATTCAGCTGAGTGCCTCAAGTTAAATTCGCAAGTAGGGACGATTCTGAAAAGTTTTGAATCTATCTGATGTGAGAGATTCAAAGTGAGACCGACTACCTAATACCAAGCTTGGATGCGTGGTCTCCGACTGGCGAATAGACTGTAATAATAGCTACAATTCCAGCAATATTTGGTCTCGATTTGCCAAGTAGCTCGTTTAATTTGGGTTTATTATAACTGGGCCACGTCTTTCTTGATATTTCAAAATTAGTAAGACTTATTCACAAGCGATTGGCTAGCTGAAAGAAGTGAAGGTGAATACAGCTCTTAACAAAACCAAGCGGAATCTCGACTGCCTCTGCTAGTGAATCGTTAAGAGCCGACTCTCTCCTGGCCAGCTAGTCAGTGCGTTCATTTCCCTCATAATTGCTGTACCTTGGGACCCAGATGAGAGTAATGTTTAAGTGGGTACCTAATTGATTGAGTTCAAAACGGCATTGCGCTACCAGTTTTGAGGATATATGTATGTAGATACGGCGTCAATTGCTTTGATAGCGGCTTGATTGTCTGAAAAGATAATAATGTTTTAATTTGATGTTGTAAAAACCCTTAGCAGGCGACAAGCTTCCCGAGAAGCTCCGCCTGGAAAACGCTAGTAGAGTTTGGAAGACGAAAAGATTTTAATATATCAAGTTAGTCCGAGAAGATGCTTGCGCCAACTCCGCAGATCATCTCAAATCATCCTGTACCCTCTAACGACTTCGGCTGAGTCGAAACAGGGTAGGTTCCCTTCTTGTTTTTCCAGAAGGTAGTCCATCACCATACTTGAAAGTTTCGATTTCTCCCCAAACGCTCATGATGGACTTGCCATCGACAGACATCTCATCGGCCAAAGCTCTTTCGTTTGTACGCATCGGACGAGTACGTTTATGGCTTAAACATGCCAGTTCCACTAATTTTCGTTTTAAATTTTCTTATATCAGCTTCTGAAACACAAATTTTCTGTAACACAGCGCTCACTTATATTATAAAATATAATGTTGTTTTTTGTGTAATCTGTCAGTTATATTACTTGTATAAATGTTGTTGTAATGTTGGAATTTAAACTAATTTTGTTGCAAAATTTCAGAAACATTTTCAATGCTGGAATAATACCTAAGTATTTTCAATACTTTTTTTTCCTTTACGTGCTTAGGCAATAAGTTGCATTTGAGCTATAATTTATTCTGACCGAAACCAATTAATTTTAGGTACTGCACCTAAAAAGTTCGTGTCGCTGTACTGGCAGAACACTTAAGGCAACTTTAAATATATGACAAACTACAATAATAAATTAGTACAACAAAGTCGTTTTACACTACAACCAAAACAATCCAAAAATATCACTCGAATTTTAAGCATCCTCCTATATTCTGAATTTTTGTTTTCGGTGCGGTGCACAATTGGATTTAACACAATTTAAATTAAATTCTTACTAAATTGTGTTTGTTAATTAATCACTGTTGTTGCGACGTATTAAATTTCGGAAATAAATATTGCCTCCTTAAAAACAAAAGGTTCCACCGAAAGAGTTATTTAATAAAAAGAAAAAAACTCGAACCAGATTCGGATGGTAGCAATTGGCAATTTTATTTTCTATAAAAAAGAGAATAAAATAATAATAAAATAATAAAACATTAAAATTATTTCCCAACTTACATCCGTGATGAAATACGTTCTTCAGCAAATTAACAAAGAACAAAGGATGTAAGCTGGGATGTAAGCACAACAATAAAAAGTGCCATCCGACAAAAAAGTGATACCAAATAATAAAAAAAGAATCCTAAAGCGACAAAATAAATAATTGTAGTTTTTGGCTCGATGACACTCCGGGGGCTGTCTGAACTTCTACTGTGAAGACTTTAGATCCAGAACAGCGAGCCTTCCCACTGATCTCTTTAACTTAATTGAACCATTAGCTAATTTAACATCTGCCATTCTCACAACTCCATCTGGGCCTGGGTAAACTTGTGTGATACGACCCAATTGCCATGCTGAACGTACCTCATTGGGCTCGATAACCAGAACCACGTTGTCTACCTCTACTTGCTTTGTATTCTTGTACCATTTTGAACGTCTCGTGATATCCGGTAGATACTCGTTGTACCAGCGCTTTGTAAGTTGAGCCATCAAATGTTGAGACCTGCGACAATAAAGTTTGCTGTAAGAATCTCTCTCAGAGAAGATTCCGGGGGCCGTGACATCTCTATCATCTTCACCAAATAGAATTGAATTTGGAGTTAGTGGCTTGGGGTCTTCAGGATCAACTGGAACATGAGTGAGTGGGCGACGATTTATTTGCCCTTGAGCCTCCATAAGTGCATTTCGTAGAACATCTTCTCGGGGAATCAGGCCTCTAAGAACGAAGTTGACACTGTTTTTAATGGACTGAATAAGTCGCTCCCAAGCTCCTCCCATCCACGGCGAATAAGCTGGAATGAATCGCCAAACAATACCCTCGTACTTCGCACAATATTCACTGAGGGAGATCTCCATCTCCTTGACATCCTGGTCTAGCAGGTTCTTTGTGCCAATGAAGTTAAGGCCATTGTCACTGTACATGAAACGAGTGACCACCCGGTTGATCACGAAACGTCGAACAGCCATGGTACATTGGTCCAAACTGAGATCGTTGAGTAATTCAATCTGCACCGCTCGGAAGGTGAGACAAGTGAAAATCATGCCGTATCGTTTCACCGTTCCGCGTCCAAACTTTACCAACAAGGGTCCAAAACAATCGACTCCGATATGGGTAAAGGGTCTGCACTCGAAGGCCAAGCGGGCTTCAGGAAGTTGGCCCATCAATGGCATAGCGGGTCTGGCTTTGAGTCGCTTGCACATGTTGCAGTTGAACCTCACTCTCTCTACTGCACCTCGTATGCAAATTATCCACGCACGTTCACGTACTTCCGAGATTGTCGAAAATGTTCCCCTATGAAAATTCCTCTCATGATGATGCTGGATAAGTAGATCAACCAATGGATGTTTTTTAGGCAGGATTGCTGGATTGCGCGACGCATAAGAAATTTTAGCCTTTTGAGCTCTTGAGCTCATCCGAACAGTTCCCTCTTCGTCAACAAATGGTGACAAGCTGAGAATAGGGCTCGAAGGTTTCACCCTACCATTCGCTCGTAAAGATGTGAACTCAACTGGAAAAGCGTCCATTTGAATTTTCCGGAACAACCAATTTTCAGCACGATTGAACTCGTTTGGGGTGATGAAAACTTCTTTGTCAGAGGGTCTTTTACGAAGAATGTCTTTGAAGCGCAGCAAAAAGGCAATAACTCTTACCGATGAAGACCATTTCGCTCGAAACCTAGCGGATAAGTTATCGTAAATCCCATAAGAAATGTTGATTTGCTTGACATGAAATAAATGTGTTGTCTCCAAATTATTATCATTCCCCGAATCAACGAGAGTCCTACTTGGCTTGACCGGCCATTCACTAAACGGGCGCAGGAGGAATTCCGGACCTCTAAACCACCTCGTCTCCTGATATCCCATTGATGCATCGAACCACTTGGTACTGTCATCAGCGACGTTATCCTTGGAACCGATGTAAAACCATTCACGCGGAGAGGTTGAATCCGAGATTTCTCCAACTCGAGTAGCGACGAAAGAAGGGAACTTATACTTAGTTGAATTGATCCAGGAAAGTACGGTTTTCGAATCACATAGGAAACGTACTTCGTCAAACCGAATGGTATGAGATCCTTTGATCGTTGACGCCAAACGCACTCCTAGAATTGCAGCCTGTAACTCTAAACGGGGCACTGATAACTGTTTCACGGGAGCTACCTTTGCCTTTGCCATGACTTGCGCGACTTCAACCGTACTGTTTCGCTCAAAGCGTAAATAAGCCACAGCGGCAAATGCTTTCTCCGAAGCGTCAACAAAAACAATCAGGCTTACCTCCGAATCGTCGGGGTTCCACGAGACGTATCGGCGTGGAATTCTAAGCTTCTCAATATTCTTGAGTTCCTTTATGAAGTCCAACCACGGAATCCGCAACTCGGAAGACACCGGCTCGTCCCAGTCAAAGCCCTCACGCCACACTTCCTGAAGGACGATCCGCCCTCGTATGATGTAAAGAGAAATAATACCGAGGGGATCGAAAATCCTCATGATAGTCCTTAGCATACGACGTTTGGTTATAACAGCATCCGCAATTAACATAGCTTCTATAGCCTCATCGTCAGAAAGTTTGTAAAAGAAGTGATCCGAGGACGGATGCCAATACATGCCTAAGACTTTGGTCACAAAACTATCGCATTCGTTGGGATCTATGCTGACCAACTTGGTGTTGACATGACTCTCTGGCATCTGAGTTAGAAGATCGCGGCTATTTGATTGAACGCCAACGAGGTCGAAATTCATAGAATGGCAAATGCGAATAGCATCCCGAGTCACAGAGACAGCAGCTTCGACCGTATCGTGACTATTAAAGTAATCGTCAACGTATGTTCGCCTGGTTAAGCCATCGACCGCTTCTGGGCAGTTGATTTGGAACAAATTTGCATGGTGATTTTTTACGAACTGAGAGCAAGTAGGAGAACACCTGGGACCGAACATCATGACCTCCATAATGTAGACTGTGGGTTTCCGGGAGCCGTCCCCATCCCTCCATAAAAAGCGTTGGCACTGTTGGTCTTCCTCTTTGATACGTATTCGATGGAACATCTCCTTCACATCAGCATTCACACCTACCTCGCGTTCTCGAAATTTGAACAGACCAGCATGAAGTGGAACGAGATTATCCGGACCTTTCAGCAAGTGAGTGTTTAGCGAAACACCGTTGACTTTCGCAGCCACATCAGCGACACACCTGGGTTTCGGTGGGATCTTGTTAGGATTTTCGACGATGAAGATAGGGGTATACCAAACTCGTGGCCACTTTCTTTGCAACTCCTCTTGCGAAGCGATCCTTGCATAACCCTTAGATAATAACTCCCGCATATGATTATTCAACCACTCCAGCAGATGGGGACCAATCTCATACTCATTACCAACCAACTTTAAAGAGCGTTCCATGATGTCCATAGCTCTACTGACTTCTTTACCAACTAAATCACCCTTAGGAGGCATGAAACCAAACTCCTCCGTGGTAAAGTGACGCTTTACTAGTTCATGTAATTCGTCTTCTTTCTTAATAGCGTCGTGAAACATAAGCTTCATGGAGGGTTTTGATGCCTGATGGATGCAAGATACGTTTAATGTTGGAGCTGATTTACCGTACACGATCCATCCAAGCAGCGTTTTTAAAGCATATGGCTCTTCATCTTTGCCATGACGCTGCCCGTGACCCAACAGGAACTTCGCTTGATCTAAGCCAATCAAGATCTTAGGCTTAGCTTTCACAAGATTTTTAAGTGGGAGTCCTCGAAGGTGGGGGTATAAAGATTTCAGTTTACCAACATCAACGGACTGGCTGGCTAGCCCCAAATCCTTCACAGTGTAGACATCTTTCAAGACATATTGTTTACGATTGTTAACACCAGATACAGTCACTGTTGTACGGGTAGAATCTTCTTGCCGAAAAACTCCTTTTGTCCACTGAAGTGTGAGATCTTCTGGCTCCCCTTCTAACCCAAGATCGTTGAATAGATCCTCCTCCAGCATCGTCAGCGACGAACCATCATCCAAAAAGGCAAATGTATCCACAAATTTCCTCTCACTTCCGTGAATCCGAATTGGAACAATCTTGAACATGACGGCGAAATTAGAACCAACATGTGAAGAAAGCACATGCGTTTGAGGGACAAACTCAGCTGCTGTCGAGTTCAACACAGGGCTGCTGCTGGTAGACCTCTGATGTAGCAACGGATGATGACGACCAGTACATCCATTAGTCCCGCATGCTCTTTTCTTGGAGCATGCTCGCCAATCGTGTTTCGAAGGATCTAAGCAACTGAAGCACACTGACTTTTCCTTCGCATACGCGAGTCTTTGCTCGGCTGTTAATGTTTTGAACTTAGCACATTGACTTAGAGGGTGTTGTTTGCCGTTACACTTCTCACACGAAACCGCAGACACAGCTGACAAGGATGGTTGATGAATTAGCACGCGAGACGACTTAGGAAAACCTTGTGCTTTCTTGTTGTCAGCAAGCCCTACCGGCTTCATCAGCTCAGGTGGCAAATCAATCACTTTCTCCATAAGGAACTCAGCAAAATGCTTAAAATTGGCACTTGGAATACCAGCTCTCTTATTCTGCCACTCTTGATATAATCCAGCGCCTAACTTGGAAGAAAGATTAGTCATCACGTAGCCATTTGTGAGATCCTCCTCTCTTTTCATAGATTTTAAGTCGGCCACAAAACCATTTAATTTAACTGCCCACAGACGAAGCTTTGGATCAATTTTTGACATTAACCTAGGTAAATTAAGCAGATCTGTGGTCAAATCATGAACGAGAACGTCGTATTTACCAAACATGACACGCAGTAAGTCCATAATCGCATCCGCGTCCGAAGAATACTTCAAACGATCGCTCACCAATTGATATGCTTCCCCTTTTAAGGCCTTTCGCAAACGAGCAACATTCTCCTTGTCGTTGTACCTTCCCTCGATGGTGGTGGACCTGTAGACTTCTTCGAAATAAGGCCATTCTCGCTTGTTCTCACCAGAGAAAATCGGCAACTCTTGAACATTGCTTCGGTTTAAGATTGTGAGTAAATTAGCCATGTCTATTGCTCGAATCGAAGAATCGCGACTGTTATTACTAGGATCGAATATCTCGTCCTTAGGCGTGGATTGACAAGGCGGAGCAGGATTGCTTAATAGCGACTGATGATTAGTTTGGATTTTTCTTATTATTTCCAACCTTTCATCAGATTTCGAAAAAACCGTCTTATTGGGAACAGCAACAGCAACTGGTGGTTCTCTCGGCACATTCGGCAACCTAAGCTTAACCTGCTCAAGTTCAGCTCGCAATTCTAAAAGCTCCCTATCGCGCTGTGCAACTGTGGCCTGTGCTACTGCGGCTGCTTCTATTAACATGTCCACTTGCTCGCTAACCTCAATTCGACCGGAGCCTGCCGGAATATAAGCACTCTCTTCCGGATGCTCAGACTCTGCGTCTTTATCTTCGATCAGTTTGCAGTCCTTCTCTTCACAAAACCATGGTGTGAGAGTATCGTATTGGTCCGGATTGAAATCATGGCAGGAAAAGTGCCACCAGCGCTTGCACTTGTCACTAGACACCATGAAGTCGTCATCCGCTTTACTGCAATCCGGAGAACTGCAGCTGTGCCCCGAATTCTTCATAATAAGCCAATGAAATCACTCTTACCCGTAGAAATAAACAAATACCCGTTGAATTAAAACAAATTCGATGTTGCAGATCCAAGTCAGGATAAAATAAAATTATGTTGTTGCGACGTATTAAATTTCGGAAATAAATATTGCCTCCTTAAAAACAAAAGGTTCCACCGAAAGAGTTATTTAATAAAAAGAAAAAAACTCGAACCAGATTCGGATGGTAGCAATTGGCAATTTTATTTTCTATAAAAAAGAGAATAAAATAATAATAAAATAATAAAACATTAAAATTATTTCCCAACTTACATCCGTGATGAAATACGTTCTTCAGCAAATTAACAAAGAACAAAGGATGTAAGCTGGGATGTAAGCACAACAATAAAAAGTGCCATCCGACAAAAAAGTGATACCAAATAATAAAAAAAGAATCCTAAAGCGACAAAATAAATAATTGTAGTTTTTGGCTCGATGACAATCACACTTAACGTTCTACTAACCAATATTATGTCGCTGATGTTTTTTATCCAAAGACGAAAGAAATCTGATTCTACCGTTCCTTAACTTCTAATTCAGTTTACAACCGTTAGGACCATATTATCTTACAATTTCAATCTTGTGTAGAATGAAGTCCAGCTGAAAGCAAAAGTTGCTCATATCGGTGTCAGAATCTTTTTATAATTTTATAGGTATTGTATAATAAGCTTTTTTTTCTTAAATTAACTGGTTTCAGATACCAGTTAAAAATGGAATTGCACTGCAGTAATCTGATAACCGTTTCAGACAGAAAAAAAGGAAAACACTCTCGACTTGCTACTGCCTAATTCAGTCCAAGCACTATGTGAACTTAATAAATATTTCAAAACTGTATAAACACTGTCAAGTAAAACATAAATCCATTCATTTATTTAATCGTCCAATTAGTATTATTTTTTTTATCAGTAATATTCACCTCCGTGATATTTATCAAGACACGTGCTTACATAATTAACCTGATCCTCTGAGGCGCAGGTGAGCATCTACGATTATCATAATTATAATGTCCACAAGATCATACATAATTCATGACAGAATTACCTTGCGACATGAGAGATCATTTTGATGACGGGTTTACAAGAATTCTACGTGCAGAACCTGTTTCGCCCAATCACAATGGACAATGGTTTGGCATCAAATTATTCCAACTCTAGACATCATGTCTAAGAGTGGTAACGATGACAGTGTCAACTAGTGTCTTTGACTTTTGTGTGGTTTCATTTTATTACACCACCTCTTAGTGTTTACCACGAACTCTTTTGAGTTAATCAGAAGTCATAATGCTGCAACTCAACCACCACAGAGAGTTCAATGAATTTTTAAATGTGCGTGAAAATCAGCCAACCCAACCCGAAAATGGTAAAAATGAAAACAAAGCCTAAATGTCGACGTTCTGGTGAGAGAATGAACAATTAAATATGTGTCCCACATACAATCGGTCAACATTCGTTCCATAACCAGACTGTCTTTATTAACTTTGGTGCGGCGACCTTTAAAATTAATTAATCTTGACCTCATCTTACGAGGTGTTTTATTCCCTTTACAAAATGCATCGTAAACCGATTTTTTAAATTCTAAATATACCTACACTACTTAAGTATAATAAAAGCCAGACCGATGTCGTAAAACAACGCGTCGAACTCATTGTCTCAGATTTCGGGATTTTGTTGTGAATAATAATTTGAAATTAAATATTTAAGTAGTTGCCACGCGATTCTGATTCCTATGCCCTTACCTGCCTACATGCCTTTATAAGACTAACGATCAGACTTAGGCCGGTTTCATTTTTTTTTTTTTTTTTGAAAACAATCGTGGTCCATAATTTATTTCATTTTGAAGAATGATATTCGATTGTTTAAAGTTTAGTGCAGCAGCAAATGCGTATTAATCAATTGAATATGACAAAGGTGCTTCTGGAGAACATCAATATGAATGAGGTTGTTATTTGTTGTTGTAAGGCGTACTAATTTAATAAATTTGGGATGAGTATCATTTAACATTCTTTGTAAATTATGAATCTTATTATTGGTTAGTCACCCTTGGGCAGGTTTTCTGTAGAATCAAGGTCAATGTATGGTAATTTGTTTCTAAAAAGTAAGAGTGAATGAAGTCAGCCCTATAAATCAAAATGCAAAAAATTATTTTATGTAATCCTTGTCACAATTTTTGACCATTTGCCTGAATTTTGACATTTGTTTAGCAAAAGGATTCTGATTTTAGAAGGTTAGGACGGTGATGCTTTATTATTGTAATCACAAAAATTCAATTTCAATCAAATATACTCCCCAAGTCTATCTATTGTCCTTACTCTATTACTTACTACTATTCCGAAGCGATCAGCAGAGTCGTAATGCTTGTCAACATTTTTGACTTATCTTAATATTTATAAGTTTACCCAAACAAATTCTGAATTCATATGGTTTATTCGATATTGATTTTTGCTATTGTATCCTTTCAGAAGAAATACAAGCCTATACGCAATTAAAAATTCTATTACTATCCAAGAACGTACGAACTATTCGTATTTTATCCCATCGACTTCGAGCGAATCATGAGACGCATTCGACATACGCATCTGTTAAATATTTTCTTCCGTTTACTCCGCGGATGTTTTTTAAGCTGAACAAAACTCTCCAATGAGCGGAGGAATGAGCCTTTGCTCCTTGGGTAGCTAAAAGAGAGAGCTACCTAGTGAAAAAAGCAATCCAGAAAGGTCTGTCTCCGAAATCTTATATAAAATGTCCGATACCTTAGCAAAGATGTTAAAATTTTCTCGGAGGGCTCTAAAGGATTCTGAAGTGGAACACGCGTATTGGTATAGGGTTAGTCCGAAGAAAGCCCTGTGTAGACAGGATGATTTTCAATATCCATTTGTAGTCGGCAAATATTGTCTAAATAAGTAAGTAAACTAGCAATTAAGGACAAAGTTGTTATTTAGCACTGTGGCTTTGACTTGGCTTTTAGACAACAGTTTTATACAGCCATTGTGAAGAACTGTCATTGTAACACCAACAATTGCCAAACTTTGGAGAACATTGCAAATAAGAGCCACACAGAATCGACAATGTACTCCAAAATTGGATTCTTTTCTTTCATGAATTTGCTATATCTATAGTGTATTTGCTGCTACATCTAAAATGTATTTCTTCGATACTTATTAACCTCACTTTTTTCATCGTTTCCTCAACACGCAACAAATCTCCTTCACCAATTGCAGAAAAACATCCCCATTACTCTGATTATAATACAATCAGAATATCCTTTCTGCTAGTCAAAGTTCTCGGTCTTTTTAAGCGAGGTTTTTCATGAAGAGTAACGATGTCACTCAATAAAACACTAAATTCAATTGAGGTGCAATCGTCACACTTAGTTGTTAGAGCGATTATTGCAAATCGTTTTTAAACATTAATTTTGGCCACTTTCTCAATAGCTCATGTGCACTTTATAACCAAAAAATTTGAGTAACACTGCTGGGCCTTCTCAAGCGATGTAGGTGAGCCAAAAAAAGGATCATAAGAGTGAGAAAACCAAAGCAGAAAATCCCACAAGGAACGTTTTTCCAATTTGTGCTCACCAGTCATCCAATTATTTCAAATTCGCAGGTAAACCCCATATTTTATTACGTCACCGGATTTTAACAATGTGTAGCAATAATTCTAGTTAAAAACAAAATTTCGCTTTAAACCAATCTTGGCTTTAATGGCAAAAATATTTTGATACCTGCTCTGGTCTCAGACCTACATATTATAACCGATAGTGTACATACATATGTACCTACATATATGTATAAAGTCTGTTTAATGTCTAAAATATTGATGGGCAGCTTTTGGATGAACGCCTGCTCTACAAAACTATTGCACTTCGATTTACTTAGTTGACATTGAATCTGTCAGTACAAATTGTCTTGAAATGTCATTTTTATGCTTAGAGCGAAGCAACAAAGAAAATCCCTTGCACTGAGACAGTAAATGACATATTCAGTACAATATGTATTAAACGCCAATGTACTCCTCATGGTTTACAACTTACATTTAGTACGTTTTGTAGAGACGTAGAGAGCGGCAATGGATTTATTCATTCAAAAGGATTATGTATATAATATTTGGGTGTTCACCTCATGCATCGACTTGAAGGTACAAAACTTCTTATGTCCCGCATACATATGTGTTGTTCCTTATTTGTTAATATTTGGTGCAACATACCGTGTGTGCTCCAGGTCCTAGCTTCTCGCGACCTTTCGTGTTATGCGGTTTATAGTTTGTCACTCAAATGAAAGAGACCTACAGTTTAGAGAGATATACGAAAGGCAAATTGAGAAGTTATTACTCTCGGACGTTTGTCAGACATTCACGGGAGGTAGGACCATTAAAATACTCTGGTGTTTTTTGGGATTCGAACTTCAAATCTTCCGCTCAGTATTTCAATGCAATAACTTTGCTATGACGCCCCTTCCCTTGTATTCATCCAAAAAATATGAAAAATAAGATCATTTTAGATATTTAAATCCAGCATTTTGGACATACGGGTTAAGTTAGCCAACTGTTTCTTAAAGTTCTTTGTATGTAAATATAACGCGGATGTGGTTTTGAAAAATACATTATTTGCGAGCAGCATCAGTACTTATGTTTTGCTTAGACAATAGCATTTGATATACACACATATGACAAATCATTAAAATGGGATCTTTGGCTAAAATTTACATTTTTTGTTTATTAAATTTAACGTATGTTTTGAAAAAATGGATATGTCGTAGGATTTGAGAAAAATCATGCTTACAGAACATGTTTGGATCCACACCGTTAAATAGGTATATCTGAATTTTATATTTCCAACCGTTTTCGAGATATCACAATTCTATCTATCAATTTGAAGTGAGTGAGCTTTTCGTATCGAAAAATAATTGTAATTTGCAATCTTTCTTAAGGAACCCTCAATGGTTGAACGACACACTTGATCATTTCTTTAAATTAAATTAAATGGCCTCGAGGTTGTCTATATTTCAGCTATTTGTTATTGAGGAGGAGTCCCATGCTCGACACCAGTGGGACAAATTGTTAAATAATCTAAATTGGAGGGTGAAATGATATCAATTTGGAGGATGTTATTAGAAAAAGAATTACAATTGTGAATACACAAAATTCGGTTCTGTTTTATGCGAAATATTTGCATTTTCATAATTTTCTATACTGTACCTGTATATTGTATATTTGTAGTCTTAGTCATTCACTTCTGATTAAATTTAAACCACACTTATAATTTAAAACGTGGATTGATTAGCTCCTTTGTCATTTATGGGTCTTAGAACTCAACTACACCTATGCGCCATCATTTACGGTTTATCGCGTGTGGCTTAGCTCTATTCAACTGTTAATTAAAAATTAAATAAAAAAGAAACCAACAAACTCAAACGCCACTGAGGTTCGTATTAAAATCTCCGCTATCATTAACATCGTGAAAACATGAGCTCGTAAAAGCTTCCATCAATCGATAGTACATCAGATAGAATCTCAACATAATCGCCATTCACACATGCAGTGGGATTGGATTATGTAAGGCCTTCTGCAGTAGTAATAAGTACATATTTTCAAGTTCAGTCCAAGTCATAAAATAGAATATTTTAGTAACGCCGCTAGGCTATTCCCAATTACACCTGTCGCACTCCCATAACAGAAACGAATCATGATTAAACAAATTAACATTCATTTTCTTTGTTTCCCTCTTCTCGTCTACTCACACTAGCAGCCATTGGGCGCATGTGTACCTTTTTACACTTCTTGTTTATCTCCCTTTTGACAAAACAACAACAAACCAAAACCAAAAGAGATCCGAGGAAAAAACGCGATATTTGAATTAATTCACCTCGTCTTGTTTGCGAAATTTTCATGAGTTGGTTCTTAGTCTGACCACCAATCCACCGAGTGGAGAGTAGTAATATAAGCCGCTGCCTTGCTCTCGGCGAATTCAGAAGGTTAGATCTCTCACCACAGGAATAACCGGCCGTTGTGACCGTGACCGTGAATTTTGAACGCGAATACGTTATCATTTCAGAATGAATTTATTAAATTTTACTTTGATACTTAGTTGTTCGGTACTGCTGTTAGTCTCTGCGAAAGGTTATCCTCCGAAGAGGTTGTCGTGGTGTGATTCGGAACTATGCCCCACCGGGGGGCGGCATATAGCTTGCAATAACGATGGTGTAAGTGCAAACAAAAAAATATACAGTTCCTTCAAGTTCGTCCTTCTTACGATAAGTTCGTCCTTTGTAGAGATTCAATTATAGGTGTCATCCGGACGCGGTTGCTCTAGATATTAAACCCTATAAACGGCAGATTTTACATGAGCACAACAAACGGAGGAATTTCATAGCACTAGGCCTGCTGCCGGGCTATTATCCAGCCGCTAGAATGGCAACCATGGTGAGTTATAGTCATAAATGACGGTAATTTATGTAAACCGGAGCAAACGTGGGGAGTTAAATCTAAATTTGTTTGATCAATACGGTTGCCGTCGTGTGTATATACCGGGCTGTCACTAGATTAGCATAATCATTGGCTAAAATAGAAAAGCAATAAACTTGTTCCACCACTTGCTTCAAGTGTATTAACAGTAATTTGTTAATTTTTTGTTTATCTTTCACTATTCGTCACCGACTCTAGAAGTGGGATAATGAGCTAGCGTACTTGGCACTACTGAACTTGAAGACATGTATTCTTGACCATGACGAGTGCTACAACACATACCGTTATCGGAATTCTGGTCAATGTCTGTACGGATTATATTCGGAGCGGTCTTATATCAATATGACTAACTTGTTGGAGCAAGCTGTCGGAGGCTGGTTCAGTGAGTACAATCTGATTGACAACAGTTACATCAAGAGGTTCCGTGTTGAGAAGCACTTGTAAGTTTAGTCATTTATTATATGTTATGCATTCTCTAACAATTATCCTTTGGCAGTAAGGAGTATGGACATTTTGCAGAAATGATAGTCGATCGTAACACCCATGTGGGTTGTGCTGCGATCCGGTTTACAAGACCCGATTATCCTTACTACTACATTGTGAATATTGCTTGCAACTATGCATCGATATATGCACTGGATGCTCCCGTTTATAAGGCTGGTTGGCCAACTTCCAAGTGCCGGACAGGAGGTAATCCGTATTATCCTGGACTGTGTTCTCCGAAAGAAAGGTTTAATCCAAATTATTAAACAGTTCCGGTGTATAAATAGAATAAGCAAAACAAAACCTAAGAATGTTTACAAAATGTTCTGTGACTGAAAATTTGAATGACGTTTATATAAGTTTGTAAAGTTTAGTTTTAATTTTAAGTTAAAAAGTATTATTTTTAGATAGAAAAATGAATTGTTCCGATTTAGAGGGACGTTAGTTAATAAAAATGTTTAACAAAAATATGAAAAACCAGTGTTATTTTTTAGCAAATTCTCCTTTAGATATATATCATAATGCTATACTGTGGTGAATACGTACTGTTTTCAAGAAATTCACCTCAAAATTTAATTTTTTCTTTATGATTTCCTAAGAAATCAATGATAGCCGTCTCTGCTCAAGGCTTGAGAGAAAATTAAAAGTAGACTTGATGTCGTCGAAACCGAAAACTGTGAGGAGTTGCTAATATTGAACCAAATCACTGTCCGACACAGTGGTGTGTAAAATTTTCAAGGTTATAATTTTTAATATTTTTATGTGGTTTAGCCGGTTTTTTTTTTAGCTCGGGTCAAGTTATTTATTGTCAATTGGATTATGCTATGAGCACGGAATATATTATAAGGCCAACGACTTTAGCGCCATGAATCTATTTTAAGCTGTCAAACTTGAACGACAGGTTTGGGGTGCTTGAGAATCCCAATTTTAAGTATGGTGACATACTTACGAGTATCTTATGCATCTACCACAGAATCTACCTAAAGGTCCCACGTTTTAAAAAAATAAATGAAAATAGCATTTGTCCAACCGCTAATAAGTTCTAGATTCCAGGTTAAATTTTGACTGTTTTTCTAGATCCAGACTCTTTTTAACTTTTTGGGCTTTTCTTCCATTCATTACAGTATAATTTGCGACTCAAATTATACTGCATTTATTCTACTTTTTCCAAAATTTTTGTTCATGCAAAAGAGAGTAGTTTCGACTCTCTTGGGACCTTAAGTATGGACAGCGTCAAAACTGGCGGACACTTGATCGAACCTTGTAGGTTTCGAAGAAGTTAGGAGATTGAACGAACACTAAATATATAGAAGGCCTTAAATAGAAGCATTCGCGAACCAGCAGTAGACTTGCATACAAGCGGAGATGCTAGGTGTCTCCTGGGCTTACTATCCCAACTACATGTATCACGAGAGCGTGCACCTTAACGGCTTCATCCCCCCAGAGGCATTCCTCTATCTCAACCAAGATGGTCTGATCCAGGACAGATTAGCGGTACTTCTAATCTTCCATGTTGCCCGGACAGCTGTGGATAGGTGACTCAACTACGACCGACATGTCGCACACAGCACTATGGAGCGTCTCCGGTTTAGTAGAGCGGTATCGGACCGTGATGTAAAAGATGTAATTAGGCAGCATCAGAAATTCTGGTGGCTAGGAGACGAAGAGGGAACTCCCTTATCGTTTCCTTTTAATACGGACTAGCCTTTCAAGGGGCAAAGTTGGCCCTTATAGGCTGACCGGCTTACATAGATTTAAGGTTTAGGTAAAGGTTAGGCGTAAAAAAGAAAAAAAAAAAGCAGCACTTTCCAAAAATATTTTACGTATTTAGATAGTTTTAAAGTTTCTTTTTAATGTACGTTTACTAGGTTTTTAAGGCAAAATGTTCTTAGTTTTCAAGTTGTTAACTATAGTTAAGCATAAATTTTATTAAGTTACGTCGAAAGAGAATTAGAAAAAGCATTAAGTTAAGCTTAGAGCGCCAGTATAGGGCCAGTAAGTTAGTTCATAAGATAGTTAAGTTATTTAAGCTAGTTTTAAGTGTTTTTGTCTAGCATATAAGAGAGAGAAAATGGAATGAAAAAATGGGTATCTGGCGTTTGTGCCCTGCATCTCAACGTGGGTCTAAACGTGGGTCCACGGCTTGCGGCTACATCGTACAGACTAAAGACGCTAGTCAAATTTATGTGATCATTGTGATTTTATATGAAGCTTATTTAAATAAAAAGTGGACGAACGAGAAAAGATTGTTTTTATTATGTGCGTTCTATAATAACATTGTTTTCAATGGAATCAATAAAAAAGGAAACGAAAATGATGTACGTATGTACATATGCAGGACTTTTTCACGAACAAAGATTTCTTTGGAACAAATTTTAAGAACTTGATTCAATTACTTTCTTGGTATTCATTTTCATCCAAGGTTGTAAGACAATATCCTTGGCTTCCTCTGTTGCCTTCCTTCTCAACCTCTTCTCTTTTTCACTTGAGCATACATATGCACATATGTGCGTTCTCTCTGCTGCTAAGAGTCTCCATTTGTCTTCTTGATTTTTGTTTTTATTTTGGTATAGTGCACCACTTGGACCTCTTGACAAACGTGCAGAAATATAGAATAAGTGACTGTCTAATGTAGTTTTTAATGACTTGGTCCTCCCAAGCTTGACATATACCCCCCCCAACACAACATTGCTCTTTGCAGCCCTTTTGGACGTAAACTGACAACTGCATCTTTAGTAGTTAGTGTCTGCAGGCCTACCTGTACTTCAAAGACAGCCAGAGTTCTAATAATATAGTGTCGCGGAATGTCTGGGTGACCTGACATCCTGAACAGGTGAATGTTGAATTGCTCGACTTTTGATTTGAATGAGCACAATTCCAGAGAACTAATTGCTGAAAAATTTGTTATTTTAAGACTTTTTACAGCTATGAATGAACATTGATAATAAGCACAGTACTTGAAAACAATAACTTGAAATTAATTAATTCGTGGCACCAAAAATCTAACTCTTCTTTCATTACCATCCAATACAATGCACATTGTTTTTCAACGCAAACTTTGTTCGAAAACAAATAACATTTTATTCGATTAATTTTATTTGTATAAATCAATTGAAGATGACAAAGATGCTTCGGGACAGCTTCAATTTGAATGAGATCGCTTTTTTTTTATTGTAAGTCGTAAATATATTTCTCGTTATTTATTAATCTTTGTACTGTTTAGTCACCTTTTTGGCCAGGTTTTCTCTGGCATCAAAGTAAATTGCACGGTAATTTACTCTCAAAAAGTAAGAAACACCAAAATTTTTCTAATCCTTGCCAAAACATTCAAATTACGAGTTGATATCGTTTTTTTTTATAGAAATATATATAGTATTCATACATATGCAGATATGTATATCCAGCGGAGTAGACAACGCTTCACCAAAATTTTTATTTTCTAGTTTAACGGCTTATAACAAAGACAAAATTTAAGGCGAAATATCACTTTTAAGTCGCCAGTTTGGCTATCGAAACGTTTAATGCTTTGATCGTTCCGTCGAAACTACTAAATCAACCGCACGTTAGTTCCATCACCGTACCAGTTGATCATCGTCAGTTGGTTATGATCATATAACTAATGGATGCAGGCGGCCTCATGTTAGATATTAAATTATTATAATTTGTTAGATCTACAATATATTTTAAGCACTGATTAACACATTTAGCACATTTAACCTAATCGCCGAGAAGCTGTAGTTTTCAATTTCCATTCAACACCGGTATATTTATCGCTACACAGAGACTAGTTAATGGGTATAAGAAAGCCGGTGAATGAAAGGTGCACCTTACCCAGACAGATGACTAAGGTATAAAAATTGATAATATACCTGCCGAAAAGGCTAAGCCTGTTTTATGAAAAGTTTTCGCATAAATTAGACAATATGGCATCCAATTGACACGCTCGATGGAGATATAAGCGATTCGGAGGCAAACTGACACGCTTATCGGAGATACGAGTATACGCTTATGGTCTATTGTACGTAAAAGTAGTCAGACAAGGATGATTTTTTCGAAAGTTGTTGGCAACTCATAAAACTTGACCAGGTGCTTCCGATTAATAATTTAATGAATAATCATGATAATAAAGGAAGCATGGGGTGCGAGAGCGGAATATTTTGAAATGGTTGTCTTTTCGAATCCGTTTAGACGTTATAAAACCACCACATTTGTCGAATAATATTTACAAAAATATTCCAACCTACCTATTTTACTTTTAGGTGTACCCGAGGAGCAACTAAATACTGGTAATACTTGTAGTAGCGTCTGAATCTTCAGAATTCTTTTAAAACTAAAAAAATAACATCAACCTCATTGAACACTTGTTTAAGACGGAGTGCAGACACGGGAAAACTAGAAAACATGTGTAGAATGTGCACTAAAAGCCACTTCCTTGTCCATATCCATACGTATCCATATCCGTGTCCATGTCCATATCCATATCAATGTCCATATCATATCCGTATCCATATCTATGAAAATGAAAACTCCGATTTCCCCTCGAATTATGACCCAAGAGAGCTCGGGAAACAAGTTTAACAAAAGAGTTTTGTTTTGCTACATATGAGGCTGCAGTCGATAGTGAGTGAGTCAGACAGAATTAATCAAAATAGATTTTCAAGTACGTGTGACGCAATAGTGTCCTTTATATTTGCAGAAAATAATAATTGTTTTGACGTCTCTTATATTGTATGAGATGGTCCCATTTATTTGTCAGAACCTCGGTTAGCCTCGTGGATCCCCTTTTCTTCCACTTTCTCGTACATAGAACCTCCAAGTATTCTTTTTGCATGCACTATATATTGGCTAACTGCATGATTTTGATGATTGGCTGTATGACATCACGCAACATAAATACCCAATCAATTATCCCAACGCATTAAAATAACCAGACCACAAAATAACCCCCCCAAAAAACAATTGTGGTTTTTATTTGCATCCGAAGGTTCTCAGTATTAAATTTATATTAATAAAAATGGTTTCTGATAACAAAATATTAACTCAAGTTAAGAAATTAATTACGATTATCAATAATAGTAGTGGCAGATAATTCTTTAAAACTCGTAGAAAATTGTTAGCAAATAAAAGATGAGAGTTTTTTCTTATGTTATTCTTCATATTCTTCGCTGATAAAAAGCAATACATTTTTTTTATAAGCTTTCTATGTTTAATTTACTTTGGAGATAGTTTTTTCTATTTACAGCCTAGCCCATAGGCCTTGTGGCGCGTTTCTTTTCCAATTATCTGGTGAAGTTCATATATTAATTTGCATACCTTCGACGCATAGCTCGCCAGAATTTTGCTCTCAAATGTATGATGAGATTTTTTTGTATTACCTCTTCTGATCCTGACGGAGAAACGAACTCTGTCAATCGTCGTTCTGCCAAAGAGAATAAGTTTAGCGCGGTACCAACAATATGTCTGTAATTAAAACAAACAATCACTATGGATAAGGTATCACTCAATATTATTGTTTTCTTTCTCATCTAAATTCAGCTTAAATATGAATATCTATATAAATGTGTTGACATGAGTTAGTGAAATTAATATATTAAGTTACACATTTGCATTTAAAATAAAAATAGACATACAATGCGTTGACTACGTTATCTTTTGGGTGCGGAATGATATTTGTACATTTTATACGTATCCATATATTAATCATGTGCACAAGCAGCATGCCCCTTCATCCGTATGTACTCGTAACATGTTTTGGGGGCTTAAATTTGGAGCTAGGGTCTAGCTTCTCGCTACCATTTGTCTTGTGCGTGTTATATTTTTATTGAATTTGAATCCACGTCCGAAAAGCAAATTAAGAAGCTTTCACATGGGACAGTGAACATTTTTTCGATATTTTCTAGAACTCGAAACTCAGTATATCAACGCATACAGACATTTGAGAGATAATCGCAAAATTATTTGAGAGTTTAAAAGGGCAGGACTGGTTCTAGTCTATCTTTGCTTTTTCTTAGAAATAGCTTGAACTTTAGTATCGCACTTTATATCTGTCCAATTTTCTTTTTCGAACAACGGTGGGCGTGTGCCAGGAATAACACGAACAATGTCGGCTTCCAAGGTGTCAATTGTTGCTTGGTTTATCAACATAAGCCACTAACTTTATGTAAGATTTCGCTCAAAATTCTTGCCCTACACCCTAGCATCAGTGCAGAAATTAAAGCCACAAAACGATCTATTGTATTCTTTTGCTATTCGTGCCTTAGAGTAGTTGCAAGCTGACCCGTAATTTTGTTACGAAATTGTGTTATCAAATTAGGAAACGATAGACCTGCTTATTTGTTCGAATTTGAATGCAATGGATTTCGAAGACACATAGTTCCACTTTCGACGAGGAGCACTTTGAATTTAAAGATAAATTGAAAAGCTTTCTTTTGACAGTTATTTTATTACTATCGGACGTTTTCCAGACATTCATGAGAGGTAGGACCGTGTAAAAACTTTTTCCAGAAAGCACCCAAAGTTTGTTCACGGTCCCAACTCTCGTGGATATCCAATAAGCGTCCGGGAGTAAAAAAATGTCTCAACTTATCTTTAAATTGAATGTTATTCCGTTTGTTCGAAAAAATATAACACCCATAACAGGAATGGTTGTAAGAAGCTAGGTAACGAGCGGTCTGTTACTCCAAATATGTGTACTTTTTTATTTCATTATAAATCATAGTTAAATTCTTATTATATGTTTTATTATTTTCATTAATGACCTTAATATCAATAAGTCTATTTTTTTCTCCATCCAAAAATTCTAAAGAAGGAGTATTTACTTTGGACATTTTTTTTTAAATTGAATAGACTGTTATTTTTACCAGAGCTTCTAAAATATTTCTCCATATAAAACTCCGAAACGTCAAATCCAACAGAGCTAACCAATTTATGACATTTATTGCGTGTTGTTGGACCTGAGCCTGAGGACTTCCTTTGCAGTATTTACATATATTTCCATTGATTTTCATGGCTTTTCCTACGCTAAGTGCTCAGCAAGGTATAAATAAACATAAAATAATATCAGTGTATATTGACATTGTAATATATCTCAAATAACCAGAAACGAATAGGAAAATCCTAGAAGATTTGCAAATCAAGAAGCAACTTTTACAGAAAGGTGTATCACCGGTTGTTGCAAGCTCTATTTCTGGAATAAGCCCAGTTCCAGGTCCGAGTCCGGTACCACAAATGAATCAACCGGTAAGTGCACTTAAAAGAGAATTTGGGGGATATAGTTTGGTAACAATGCTTTCATTGTAGCAACTTATTCCATCGGCCAGCACAGAATTTAGTCAAACCTCGGCGATTCGTGGAGTCCCTTTCAATATCTCCAACGCCCCAACATTTGGCTTCTTTGTACCTCAGGATTCCTTTTATGGAAACAGCTTTTTACCTGTTCTGCCGCGACTTGATCCACCTAGCACTCCTCAAAAGTAACAGCAACTCTCCTCTCAAACTATAACCTCCAAATGGCGCGAATGAAACTGAAGAAACTAGAAGAGTATCTGCAGGGTGTTGATGGATTTGAGAAACCTAAGATCAGCCTAGAGCAGTATCCCACACCACCCCATATCGCCAGTTGCATGATTTATAATATTCAATCGAAGTTCGACGATATTGAGGGTAAAGTTGTTGGTGACCTGGGTTCTGGTTGTGGGATGCTAAGTATTGGTTCATTCCTGTTGGGAGCACACTTGACGATCGGGTTTGAACTGGACGATAGTGCTATTGAGGTGAGTTTATAGGTGGAATGTCATATACATAAGCTGTATACCTAATCATGTTGTTTCGTAGATTTTTCGCTCAAATGTGACGGAAATGGAACTGCCAGCTGTTGATTGCGTTCAATCGAATGTAATGCATTTACAGAATTACTCCAAGTGGAGTAATGCATTTGATACGATCGTAATGAATCCCCCTTTTGGAACAAAAAACAATGCTGGAATGGATATGTGTTTTTTAGAGACAGGTGTGGAACTTGCCGTAAACTCAGTATATTCTCTGCATAAAACCTCAACTAGGTAAGTTGATGCTGAGAAAAGTCTTGCATTTTTTATCCCGATTTTTGTTGACTAAGTATAATCAATATAAGTGTCGTAATCTGTCGGCGGTCGAAATACATCCATCAGACTTGTTTTTAAACCTTTTTCGAAGTGCTACTGGTGGTACTCTGTCTACAAATTACAGTCGCCGACAACTCAGAGAGGAGGTATGCTTTATCAGTTGACTGTAATCATTGATTATTGCACTCGTGCGTTTGACCACCAACTCTTCCAGCAATTTTTTGTAACAACTTGTGCCAAAATAAACGATAATTGACGACTCGATGGTTGTTTTCAAAAGGTTTCAAGATCACAAATATTTTAATTGTAGGTATATAAAAAGTAGTCCTGAAAAAGATGCACTTAAATCTATTGGAAAAGGGATTTCGATTCCCACTCGTAGCCGGAATCATCTCGTCTTCTTAACAATGTTATTAATTTCTATTGTCAAGGCTTGGTTTGAATTGGTGAATGGGCGATGGGAAGATGTGAACTACAGTTTCCTTTATCTTCTCGTCTCGGGAACATCTGCAGAAGTCATTGCTCGGTCTTCAAGTAACAGGCCTCTTACATATCACAAAAGTGTCTTTGACCTGTTAAGCTCTACAGTTAGTCATAGTAGCCTGCATCAACTTGACAAATGAGATTGATGCATTGGCACGGTTTATACGCCGTGCGGTTTATATAGTTGTTCGTACTGAGTGAATCTTGTCTAGCTAATGGATCAGCCGCCATACAGCCAGCATATAGTTTATTACTGTAATAAGATTCGTTTCGACTTTCTTAGTGATCTGATTCCATTTAATTGTATGAATTTCATAGGGGCTATGGTGTTGAATTTAGTATTAGAACAGAAGATCATCGGAAAATAGTCGCCAGCAAATAAAGGGTGCCTGGAACACAGCACTCTTTAACTTTAAAAAATTCCGCACAAGTTTATTCCAATTCGTCATGATAAGTCTACTGGCATCCGTGATCGTCTGCTGTTTATAACAGAGTTTCGGTCCCTCTTGACGTGTGTACCCAGCGGGCTTGAATTCAAAGACCTTCTTGGCTGGGAAGTTGCTTCTCAATCGCCTTTTTTCGACTTTCTAAAAGATCTACATCTTGATACAGCCATCTGTGTCCTCTTTGCATACAGGACTTCATCTGACGAAATATTTTTCTTCAACATTGTTGAAATCTATAACTATTCTCCATCAACTATTTGTATAATCGCTACTACCACACGCTTTATTCCTTAAATCTTGCTTGATGAACCATGAAACACAGTTTATTTATTATAAAAAACTTGTAAACTTCCTCTTTTCCCAGAGAGTACATTGCTAAAAAGGCCAAGGAATGGGGCGTTAAGGGTGAAGTTGTGGCCGAACTGAGGTACAACATCGACTCCATCTATAAATTTCACAAAAAACAATCCGTGGACATCGAGGTGGACTTTTGGAGGTTTGACGTTACGAATAAACAGTAATAAGTTTTAATTTTTTAATCAATGCAATAAAATAAATGTTTTTAATCTAAGTTTGTGTAAAAAAGAAAAAAAAAACGTGTTTTTCTTAATATAACTTAAACCTGAAATACAACTCCCTGCGCACATGCTAGCTCTCCCGAATGATTCACTGTAATAGTCGCCCTCTTGCAATACTGTTTCCATGCATCTGAACCCGATTCCCTACCTCCACCGGTATGCTTCTCACCACCGAATGCACCACCAATCTCAGCACCATTTGTTGTTGTGTTAATATTTACAATTCCACAATCCGAGCCATGCGGTCCAATCCATTGGAACATCTTTGACACATCCTTTGTGAATATTGCCGATGACAAACCCTGATCGACTTCGTTATTCCAAGCGATAGCCTCATCCAGAGATTTCGTCTTCAAGACGTACACAATGGGAGCAAACGTTTCCTTGTGAACCGTAGGAGAATCATGTAGTAGGCCAGTAATTATTGTTGGTTCCACGAAGAATCCGGGGCGATTGATTATTTTACCACCGAAGGCTATCTCACCACCGGCCTTGACTGCTTCATCGACAGTGGCTTTGAAGTTGTCAACATTTTGCTGTGAGTGCACTGGCCCGAAGAGAATGTTGACATCCAATGGATGACCAATTTTATTCATAACTAACTCGTATTTGCTTGCCAACTGTTTCACAAAGATATCGTAAAGTTTTTCATGTACAATGATACGTCTGGTAGTGGTACATCTTTGACCTGATGTGCCGATGCAACCGAAAAGTGCGGCATCTATGGCCATATTTAAGTCTGCGTCATCGTTAATTATAAGAGCATTATTGCCACCCAACTCGAGGATAGATTTGCCGAAACGTTTCTGTACTTCGACACCGACGTCTCGACCCGTTTGACAACTTCCAGTGAAGGAGACTAGATTTATCCTTGGATCCTGCACTAAGCTCTTGCCGACATCACCACTTCCCTGACAGAGAGTAGCAATGGGCGGGAGATTATTACGTTTCAGTACTTCAGCGACTATTTTTGTTGTAGCCACTGACACCAGAGAAGTGGTTGGTGCTCCCTTCCAGATTACACTGTTACCGGTTGTCTAGGAAAAAACCGATTTCTTTAAATTTGCTTTTAAAGCCTAAAAAACTAAACTTACCAAAGCTATAGCAGCATTCCATCCGAACACAGCATTTGGGAAGTTATACGCTGATATAACACCAACCAGACCCAACGGTCTCCAAGCTTCCAGAATCGTATGCTTGGCACGTTCGGAGTTGATCATTTGTCCCGAATAGATTCTGGACAGCCCGACGGCATAATCACAAATATCAATAAACTCTTGCACCTCACCTTGACCCTCACTGTAGACTTTACCCACTTCTAAGCTTACAAGCTTGCCTAATGGCTCCTTGTATTTTCTCAGCTCATCACCAATCTGCCGAATTATATCGCCTCTAACTGGTGCCGGTACCGTACACCACTCTTTATTGGCATGAGCCGCAAATCCAATTGTCTCATGCATCTCTCCAACAGTTCCCATGCGAACTTCAGCGATAACCTCTCCAGTACCAGGATCGACTGAACGCACTGATTCCCCAGATCCTTTCCACGCTCCATTAAAAACTCCGGGATTGGTTCTATCTAAGCCTATATCCTTTAAAAACGAATATTCAGGAGTGTCTATAAGATATGAAGTAGCACGCAAAGAACAACTGGTATGTACACCAGCCAACAGTTGGCTTCTCTTCACCATAAGCTTGCTAAATTGCCTGATTTGAGCCATGATTCTCTAAAAAAAGAAACAAATGTCAACAACTTATATCCTTTCGCACGTACCTACGGTGGAAAAAAGCGTCCCATGACCTGATAAGGCGATAATTTAAACACCTCGTATTTATCTCTGGTATTTAAAAAGTCATCCTGATTTATTTATAGAGATGTTATCGATATTAAATACGTATTTACTTACGTTAGCCTTCAAAGCTGCACACACAACCTATACAATCCAAGTGCCAAGTGAAACTAAATTGTAGCCGGTTTTAAAAATAATATTCTATAATGGTGAGCTACGCTAATCAGTCTCCCAACAGAGTTTATCATTTAAAAAAAAAAGAAAAAAAAACAAAATCAAGAAAACGAAGAAAACAAACTGATTACAAAATCTTTCTGATAACAACTACCCCAGTGGGACTTGGCTATGGAGGGGTACATGTTGACGACGCGCTAATTCATAAATAAGCCAAACAAGCAAAAATATCGAAAAGAAGATAAAGATAATCTTGTTAGTATGATAGATTAAATCTTTATACAAACGTCCACAGCACAGATAAGCCGCCGTGTGGGGTGGTGTTTAACTGAAAACCGAATAAAATCTATATTTTTGGTTAATGCTATTCGCTTCTTCAACTGATAAGATTTTGAATAGAATATAAGGAAACGCTACAATTATCCGACATCCACATAATGTGGCACCCTATCTTCAGCAGCCTTCAACTGTAACAGTGTATTCAACTCAGTTATCAACCTGGTTGGCAAGTGTAGAGAATCAGTTTACGACAACTTCCTTTTTTTTTTTGCCAATTTTGCATCCTTCGGAGAGTTGCCACTAATTAGTGGATATGATAACTTAGAGGGAGTTTCAGGTTTGCGTACAAAAGAGACTTGGTCTTTAAAACTGATGTTCGTGGTTTCTTCTCCGACTCTAGGATTGGAATTCAATTACTATGTGGCTTTATTGTTGTTGTCCTTTCGCTTCATATGACCATGTCAAAAAAGTTATCTGTGAGCTTAATATTGCCCCAATTTTGGTGCTGGTAGTTGAGCACTTGAGAGCGTACAGCAGTACTCACTCGTAGAAACACCGATTTGTAAAGATTGGTTGTGAAGAGTAGGCCTCCCTTAAGCACAACTGTGTGGTAAAAGTTAGTTTGGGAGGAAGTGAGTAAAAGACGTATTGTGATGCTGGGAAGAGCCGGATGGGATGCATAGATCAAAGAATCTTTTGGTAAACGCTTGAGTAAACTACAGGATTTCCTGTAAAACTATGTATCAGTTCTTAAAAAATTCAGCCCAGACAGGACTAGACCCCTCTTTGTTTTTTTAGCGCTTCTGCTGCACGACATGGCTCCCCTCTTTCTGGGGCTGTGCTAATTTAAGCTCTTTGAACAGATCAAGCACTGTGTTCTCGATAAAAGTTTGACGAGATTTGTGTATAATTTTTACATGTTTCTGTAGGCCACCAGACCAATCAACACCAAGCGTCTTACCGAAGGCCTTCCAGAACATCCAGTTCGGCCTTTTGGCTTTGGTGATTATGTTTTCCAACTCACAGTCCGCACCAGATGACTCAGTTATTTGTGGTGTGCAGTGGCGACTAGTGTGTTGACATGTTTCGACTTAATTGTGAGGTCATCGGCGTTAGCTATACATTTAAACCCTTTCCTTCCACAGCTTTTTCAAATTTTTGTCCAGTACCAATATACACGATCCTTGAAGGATCCTGTTACGCCCCTATCCTTTTCATTTTCTATACCGAGAAAAGCTGTTATGATTCAGCCTTTCAACATCATACACTTTTTACAAAGCGTTTCTGGAGCAATGAGGGTGAGGAATACTGGGCGTCTATCTATAGTTTCTGATGAAGAGAAGCTTAAAGGGGTTCTTTGTTTGCTTTTCAGGCCTGTGTCGTCTACATTGGATGGCTATGGATTTGATATTGTGATTAATTGATTTGAGGTGGCGAGGATAAAGATTCATTTATTCCAGCACTCGGATATGAAAGTGGTCCATTATATTAAACTCTTCACGTGGCGTCAAAGTCAAAGTTCTTCGTTTACTTGAGGAAATGGTGAATCTTGAGTAGAGATAGATATTGGAGTGTGTCCATTCCCACGACAATGAAGTCCAGAGCACATTATCTCGTTCTCAAAAAAGCAGGGCGCTGAGAGGAAAAGTGCTCCGACGTAACTGAGCTTTCTTGACAAAAAGCACACTTTGGGTCTTCAAAGATTCCCATGTTCGTCATGTAATAGCCGCGTGTACATAATGTCCTGTGAATAACCCGATTACTGTTCTGCAGTATTTTCTACCAGTAGTAGAAATTCTTTCACAAAACACTCAGTCAAGCTGGGAAACCTCTTTTTATTTAGATTCCAGGCTTACTGGAAATATTTCGGCTGCTTTTCCGAATCCAAGTAGATTAGGTTAGGTTATCGTGGCAGGCTGCAGTAGATGCAATATTACTCAGAGGTTCGGATTTGATCATCTCCGGGATGAACACCTCATATCTTTGAACGAATATGAGGAAAGCGGAAGAGCTTACAGAGCTCGAAGTCGCAAGCCAATTCCCTCCGTTATGAGCAATCGCAATGTATAACCAAATATGATAGCAGACTTCAGACCTGACGTTTTAGCGAAATGTTTGCGACATTGCTATGACGTTTTTCCGGAAGGTTAAAGTTTCCCTTTTTGAAAGTGGGAGGATGGCCCGATGGAATCACATAGTCCTGAAAGATCTTGTTTTAGCAGTCAACTAGTTTCGAGACAAATTCCGGTGTGGCATTTTGTCGCGGTAGTTCCTCGTTAGCTGGACGCAATAGATAGAACAGAAGAAGAAAGATGCTTTTCAAAGCGATAAAAATTATAGCCGCCCTGGTTCACACATCTTAGTATTCATACAGACGACGAGTTCAAACCGATTTCAAAAGTCAGCGGAATTAAAACAGACCATCACAATAAATTAGTCAGACTGTGCCAAAAAGTTGTCGGTTGCTTCACTCCACAACTACTTACATTTTCGGATGCAACTAGCATAAGTTGAAAATATAGTTTAAGCACATGTTGACAGAAACAGAAACAAACCTTAAATTCACCAGAATTTATTTGTTTATGTCTGCGTCACCCAAAGCTTGTAAATTTCTAAGTAAGAGTGGAAATGAAGGAGAAAATCTCTAAGCGAAGTTAGGCCAGAGAACTTTTCCGTAACTATAACCGAAAAAGAAGTAAGGTCTGTTTACAACTGTAACAAAAACCGGCTATTCTACAAACCAAACTAACAGTACCACATCAAGGAATCTCACAATCCCTTTCCTTTCTGATGTCCGAATGTTCTACAAAGTTATGTGGACTACTTACGTTGGAGGTAAACCAATTTACGAAATAAGAATGTTGGTAGCAAAAGCCTGCAATAACAGGATGTTAGAATTTTATATTTCTTGAAATTATTTTTGAAATTATATTGTTAAATAAAATAAGCAACAAGTACGTGTACATATTTTGTGAACTTCATTCCGCAGCCCATATCAAAAGCTTTGATAAGTTTGCACCGATAATGGTAAAATGACTTTTCAAAATCCGAATGAAACTCTTCCATTTGTTGGTTTGGGGATTATACTCCTCGCAAGAATTGACAAATGTACCTGTTTCACTCTCTCCACCGCAGCATACAATTCTATCATTCCAAGTAACACAACTTGTCCTTCCCCGGACTTCATTCAATGAATTCACCACCGTCCAGGAGTTATTTGTTGGGTTGTAACGCTCAACTGTTTTACTGGTATTGGTACCATTATAACGACTAACTGTATACAAATGGCCATGAACTGCAACCATCGCAAAATTTAATGTTTTTTCATTCTTTGGTGGCGGCTGCACCCATGTATTGGTAGCAGGATTATAACACTGTATGTGAGTTTCATTGCCACTAACGTACAAGAGCCCATTTCAAAAGTCAAAAGGCATTGAATCAGAGCTTGCTTGCTGCCAAACTCGTTGCATTATGAAGCTAGGTTTCAGGCATTCTTTTCATACAGGACGTGTCAAAAATGTGCACATTAGATGTACCCAAGTTCAAGCGAAGAAGAGGGACTGATCATAGGTTGACAGGGAAAGGCCTGAGGTTGTGTAGATTTACTTATTTGTTGGTCACCAAAATCTTATGAGTTTCTTAGGCACTAAAGGCAAGCTATATGTATATTTACTCGCTTATATGACGATCAGTCCAGCTTAGCATTGTAGAAGAACTGGGATTTAATTTAAGGGCTATATTCGTTGCAAGTATTAAAGAGTGATTCTTTGGTGGTATCTGCAACCATGTGTTGGGAGCAGGATTATAAGATTGTATGTGAATTTCATCAATTCCAGGAGCGTAAAAACCCATTAAGAACGACTGCCTTGACATGCTATTTCCATTTAGGAAAACGCGCAAATTTTTTCCATTTCTGTGCCGAAAATTTATATTTTTCCATTGATACTACGGAAGGATATGACGAAAGGAAGGTTTGGTAGGACTATCGACAAACATAGCCTGCATGACATAACTTCCCAAAACGGATTCACGTTCATCGACTTTACGGTGGAACACAACATGGTAATGTGGAGCACTAAATTCCCACATCTCAACGTAAAAAAAGGCAAACAAAATTGGGAATGCTGCGATTGATGGAAGACACCCCTCCTCTATATTGGATGTTCGAACCTTCCGAGGTGCAAACATCGACTCGGACTATTAATTAAATTGATGCAGCAAATGTCAGGTAAGGTATCTAGCAATGGCGCAACCAGAATCACCACAGTGAGAGAGTTCAACATTTGAAGGCTGCATTGTAACCGACCGAAAGAGTCTTTGCCGATCAAGTTTCCCTAGAGCTTTCAAGAAGTCCCCCAACAGCAACAGCAAGCGCAGAAGACGAGTGACAGTTCTATTAGCAAGCTATTAGGAATGCCACGAGTGATGCCAGCTCTACGAGCAGAAAAGGGGAGCATGAGAAACGCGAGATCGCCGAGATGCTCAGATGTTGCGGCGTCACAAGTCATTCACTTAGCCGTAAATGAGCGCACAACCAAGTATATGCTGTCAACAAGAAGGGATACTCAACATCGACGGTTTGGACAGAACATCACTGTCAACTGTCGACAGCTATAACTTCGAGATTGTAAAGGACTTTGTGTACCTGAAAATAACACCTCAGCAGAAATCAAACGAGGAATAACGCTTGCCAATCGCTGTTTCTTTGGGCTGAGAGGCTATTGAATAGTAAGGCGAGATAACACCTAAGAAGACTCTGTACAAGATCTTGATCATCCCAGTCCTGCTTTATGGCGCTGAAGCTTGGACTCTGTCGAAATCGAATGAAGATATCCTCGGTTGTTTCGAGAGAAAAATTCTTCGTAAGACATTCGGTCCTGTTTGCGTTGACGGGCTTTGGAGGAGAAGAATTTACGAGCGACATCGACCTAGTCAAAAAAACTGCGCACCAGTCCCTTGGGATGGCTAGGACATGTAAAGCGAATGGACACCAAAGCTCCGGCCCGCAGACTCTTCGAATCTAACCCGGAGGGACAATGCAGTAGTGGAAGACCTCGCCTAAGATGGAGCGCACAAGTAGAAAGGTCCTTAACCAACTTGGAGTGCGCGACTGGATGCAGTTAGCTAAGGGCCGGGCTAATTGGAGAGACTAATTAGTTGAGGCCCAGGTTCACCCCGAACTGTAGCGCCACGTAAGTAAGTATTTATATTCCACATGAGCTTTACGCATAGTTTTACACCAAATAAATGTTCTCGGGTTATGTAAACAATAGAATCTCAAAAATAAAAGGGGTTCCATTCAAAACATTTTTTTTTATAAATTCTTTATTTAAAAAAAATATTTCTTCGTTACAAAAAAATATTAAATATAATTTCTTTTACTTTTGTTACTTTTAAAATGGTATTAAATCAATTTTACTATACACAGTCATAACACACTTAATTGTTTCCTTTTCTCTTTTAAGGCATTTTTATAAATTTTTGTTTTAAATATTACTTTGATTTTCTACATGTGTGTAACATGCGACGCCTTTTTGTCGTACATTTTATATTTTATCAACTCGTACAACAGTCAATATTTTAACTTAAGATTAATTTATTTATTTATTACTTTTAAACTAAACAAGACCTTAAAACCGTACCGGATGTGTTCCTTTCGCGTATGCACCGCATCAACGAAAGGCTTCTTATGCAAACCAAATAAAAAGAAATAATAAACAAAAATTGCACTTTGTGTAAACGATGAATATGCGAGCAGAATAAACAACTTCCCCGAGGCAATAATATTAAATAACGTTTTTTTTGCGGGTATTTAAAAAAAAATATTTAAAAAAAAAAAAACTCTCCCATAACCGGAGACAAACTTGTAATTTTTGACTTTCTTGTGCGGGGTAGATGGCTGGATTGAAGTAAGAATTTGTTTGAATTGTTTTTAGATTTCGAGGAATGCTGTTTTAAGGAAAATCGCTCTATACGCTTCTCTCCGTAGAGAAAGGCAAACGGCGGGCGGATACAGCAGCAGACAGGATATGATTTTGTTATTGATGACTCTCTCTCTTTTTAGCTCCACACATCGGCTGAATATCTCTTTTGTGCTTCCATTTTCTTTAGATACTGCGTTGCGTCTGCCTCAGACATTCCACCTTTGGTTGTGATAACATTTATCAAAATGTTTCGTACATCCACAGCCATGTTTTTAGCGTCACTGTAATGAGAAGAAGGACATTTTTTTATTAAATAAGATGTGCTTTTTCTTCCTCTTCAAGAAAATGTATTCATGTATTGAGAGAATATGTACGACGGGACAGGTGATCAAAAGGTTGTCAAAGCCAACCTCAAGATTGTTTTTCCATCGCATATATATTATTGCACGGCTTGGGAAATAGGCCATGGGATTCAATATCATGACCTATTGTGTTTTCATGCATTTTTTTTTTTTGTTTTACTTAAGTGAAGCAGATGAACGGCAACATTTTTTTTTGTTTTTAATTTGGTATATATGCGTAGTTTTCGCAGTGTAAATGACGACAAGCGCATAGCTGCCTTTGCACTATTTGTATGATTGGCAGTAAAAGCGAAATTGTTCAAATGTTTCCTCCCAAAATATGTATATTCTTGCTAAGTAGCACTTTACCATGCTATACACGTAGGGACACGTCCGTAGTTTTTATCTTTGTGGTTCATCTGAATTGCAAATAACATTCA
This sequence comes from Blera fallax, assembly GCA_946965025.1. Taxonomy (NCBI): domain Eukaryota; kingdom Metazoa; phylum Arthropoda; class Insecta; order Diptera; family Syrphidae; genus Blera; species Blera fallax. Next base: position 70,782,149 of record OX337248.1, read on the forward strand.
AGTAAGGGACTGTCTGTTCATAAGGCAATAATAGATTGAAATCACCTGATCACAAAGTATAATAAAACTCTTTAAAAAAAGAATCAATCCATTCAAAAGAGCAGATAGAGACCATGTGCCCGGTGGTAAACCGACAGTTGAAACGAAAAAAAATTTGTTTTCCAGGTTTGTAAGCTATTCGAACAAGCAAAACACCTTGTTTGAGGAGCAGCTATATTACTGTTGGACTACGTCAACAACTTAGGGACCATCTTGCTCGACGTGATGTTCTTGGGGATGCGAAGTGATGAAATTCAGTGGTATTACAGCCTGTCTCAAATACGTGACGAAAGTCTACTTCGACTTGCTCCAGATGTCCACCGGCAAGCGGACAAGATTTCTCCTGTTGTGACTGAAGATGAATTCTGCCACAAACGAAAATTATCATCGTTCATTGACCACCGGTCGGGATAGTAGAGAATTTCTGACACTTTGAAGGTATTTGTTTGGATTTTTTTTTTTTTTTTTTTTTTTTTTATAATTTACCCACACTCAAGGGGATATGAATACCCTTTTAATGTGTATACACAGTGCGGGGGTTGAAGGAAGATAGAGAGAGAAAGAGTTTGGTGTAGTGGTTTGAAACTCAGGTGTATTAGGTTTCACACATTAGCTCCAGGGGTGGGTGTCCAGATAACTGGGGAGGCTGTTTGATGTCATTTATTTGTTTTGTCTTCGCTTCTGATTCACAGTATTTTTTTCCCGGTCAACCTGATGTCATAAGCATATCAATCATCAACAGAGCGAACAATTTCTCCAGCCATATGACAAACCTACTGCCAGTGTTATGCCTTCGCAGTAGTGTTGTCATAAGCTTTCGCAATCGTTCGGACTGCCTCTTATCATATAATGCTTGCTGACATCAGGGATTGAACTGTGAACCATCAGCTCGACAAACGATGACGCTACCACTACACCATTGCCACCCCTTAAAACTTGATGTGAGTATCGAGGTCAAATGCCGAGTTTAGAATTTTGTCTAAGATTTGGGGCAGCAGTGGTGAAAGCTCAAACCTGCTGTTATTTCGTTCAAATGTTACATCGATGTTGTTATATGGATGCAACACAATGTCACAGAAACGTATGGTGTTTTGCCCAAAATGCTTTTCAAACGAGAAAATCGATTGAACAGAAGAGAATTCGATAGGTAGCACCCTGAGAAAGGCAGCCACTTACCCAAAACAAAAAAGAACAGGTCCTCAACAGAAAACTAAAGAAAAATTTGTTGGAGCTGAGACATATCGCAAGGAACCGTTGCAGTAGTTTCCAAATTTTGTAGATTCTTCGTTGCCCATATTCATCACTCATTCGAGTTCCCCATCCATAATTAACTCACTTAATTGGAATGTGCAATGGGACAGGTAGTGCAGGAACCATTAATTAAGATTCCCTCACTGTTTTTCCATTCTGATTCACTATAGCACGACTTGGGAAGCAAGCAAGAATTATTAAATACTTCTACCTACTATGAATTCGTGCAGAGTTTTACTTATATATTTATTCATTTGTGTTTTGGAGACAGATAAAGTGGAAGCGGCCCATGTAAGACAACCGCAGCACTATTTTTCCAATCACTTTAATCTAGCATGACTGAGAAATCGATTCATATGGTATTTAATGATCAATTGAGTTTGCATGCTTTCCTACAGATTTACTGGGAGGAATAACGCAACTTTATTGTACAACGGGACAGGTAGTGAAGGCACCATTGATTGCGATAACTTCACTGTTTTTCCTTTGCAAGATTTCTTATCGCATGGCTTGGGAAATAAGTCAAAATTATTGTCCATTGACCTATTATGAATTCATGCTTAATTTCAGTGCAGGTAAGGTGATCCTAGCAGTGATTTAATTAGCGATAGCAGTCTTTATTCGTACACGCTATAGGTATTTAAATATTTAAAGCTCGTCTGCATTGTACAATTAAAAATTAAAATCATTTTTCCTCTCACCCACAATAACTGTCTGGAATTTGTAATCTTCAGTGAAAATTTAATCATTTAAAATTATGTACAACGGGACAGGTAGTGACGAAATTATTAAGAAAGAACCCCGCCACTGTTTTCCCGTCACAAAGTTTCTCTTGCATGCCTTGGGAAATCAGTCATCAGTGATTTAAGTGACCAATTATGAATACATGCGTGTCGCAGCACTTCACAGTTTTTGAAACTTACCCGCAAATATAAAAGTGTCCCTTGTTTTCTCCTATCACATTCCATATCAAATCGGAATCTTTCTCTAGCAAGTGTGTTACATAAATTTTCTCCTTCTGGTCTCGTGAAAACGCTGATTTAAGTGTTAGTGTGCCCTTTGCAACAAATTCTTCCAGTTCCTATAAAAACATAAGATTATAACCAGCTGTTCAGCATCGGCTATCACCATGTGGACTCACTTTTTCATAAATAAAGTCTTCGCTCCTTTTTCTGCAGCCAAAGTACAGAATTGTATCACCAATAACCTTGCCTTCGTCTTTAAGGAATTGTCGCTCCTGAATGAAGCCTCTGAAGGGTGCCAAACCAGTGCCAGGCCCAACCATGATAACTGGAATCTCTGGCTTAGTAGGCAGACGGAACTGGCTTTTCCTAATAAACACTGGCACTTTGGGGAATTCGCCATCTTTTGGAAGTTTTTCCTTCAAGTATGTGGTGGCGACACCTTTGTTCACACGACCCGTAGGTGTTTCATATTGCACAAGGACTGCTGTCACATGTACTGTCGTTGGATATACCTAAAGTGGAGGAAATTTTAAATTAAATCTGCATACTTTAAGCGTTGATCTAGACTTACCTTAGCAGAAGAGGAAATTGAGTAATATCTTGGCTGTAGCCTTGGTAGCAATTCACACACATGATCAATTGGCGGTCTACACGATTTGATATCTTCCAGGATATGCACAATGTTTCTGCAGGCATCTTGTATCCATGACTGGTATTTAGCCTTGCCCTCGGGTGTAATCGACGCCATACTCCTCAGCAGCTCCTTATCCTTTTCATCTGTACAGTATTCAACCAATTCTTTCAGGATGTGCGTCCTTGGAATGGCTGTTATCTCCAAATAATGTGTAAGAGCTGTCCTATACGTCGTAGGACAAGGGAATGGATGCTTTTTGCTGCTGTCTGTGTCAGTGTTGATCAATGAGAATACCGTGTCCAAATTGGCACTACAAAGTTCGCCCAGCTTCTCAACCAACTCCTTGTTATTAATTGGATACATTGCCACGTGGTCACCAGCATCATAGCGCATTTTTGATCCATCAATGTCTAACTCAATATGCATGCATGATCGGCCACCACCTTTATGCAATTCCCTATTTACGGTGATGCTTGCCAAGAACGGATTCTTCGCATCGAATGGTGGTCTTTGGTTTTGTAGCGAATGCAGACGTGCAATCTCACCAGTATAGATGCGATCTGGTTGTACTTCGGGCTGTTCCAGCAGTTTGTACTGACGAATCAATACTTCTTCGCCACTACCCTCAATGCCGTAGAAATCACAGACAGATGGCCAGAATCGGTCCTTCCACGTGATGAAGTCGTCCTCAATGCTAACGATCAACAAACACTTATTACAAACGATTTCCCAATTTTATAAAACAAAAAAACATACTTAGCATCATCATCGCCAAGTCCCAGTTCAAAGACTCTGGTGGCACCGAGCTCTTCCAACCTCTTATCGACATAGATAGCAACCTTGTTATAGTGCTCATACGTCTTATTACCCAAACCGAATACCTGCAAAGATAAATGATAAAATTCTCGATTAGTTATCGTATGTCAATGTCCCCAAACCTGCACCCTTACCCTTGACTTAATTTTATTAATAATACTCAAGTTCTGGTCTAGAGTTATGAGATGCGAATAACTTCGCCGAAAAAAAATTCTACTAAACATTATTTTGACTAGTTTATAGTATTTACAATAAATTATCTTATGAAAAGGGTATAAACTTGAATGAAAATACAATTTTATTGTAGTTTTACATTATAACTGACCTGTTAATAGTAAATTAAGCCAATTAGCACTGAAATATTGAACATATTTTTCACACCACCTACTGCTGCGACAACTTACGTCACACGTGTTCGCCAGATTCTAGTAAAATGTGAATGGAATAAAATGGCGAAAGCTAATTCACAACGGCGCGGCGTGGTTTTTTTACATCATGGTGAATTTGCAAATGGAGTGGATGAAATTGTAGTAGAACAAAGGAAAAAAAAGTTAAGGTTGGAACACAAGCAATCTGAGCGATATTTGGAATTGCATTGAAGAGGTTAATTTTTTTAAAGCTATTATAATCTTAGATCATGATGACGTTATTTTTCACAAGATAATATAATTTTAGTGTATGATTAGTCTTATACCTCATACATACATTAAGATAACGAATGGATTTTATCAAATCGTGTATGTGTATCTAATTCCGTTCTCAACGTGGAAAATTTTGCACTTAGCGACTATGTTATAAATCTTATATAAGTAAGTTAATGATATGTGCAGGGAACTCAAACAACGTGATTGAAGAGCATGTTACTTATGTTTTGTAAATGGATCGAAATTGTTTACATTATGTAAAAGTTTTAAGTAAAGGGTAGTTTTGAATTTTCATCGAAAATTTTATCAGGGTTCCATTTCTCGCTAATAACTGCTAAACGCCAAAGAGCGACAACTGTCATGAGAACGCTTATTAAATGCTACTTTCGGATACGGCTTTAAATTGTAAATTCCTTCAGTGCACTAATCTTGAGCCCTATTGAGGGTAATAAAAAAGACTTGGGAGTTCTTCAGTTACTTTGCAACGTTAAGATCGGAAAAATTATGCCGAAATTTTCACAGTTTAGGTGCCGAATAACCTTGTCCACTGTTATCTTGCATATCATAGGCTAACGCTCATGATAATATGCCTCAGAAAATATGACTGCACGTATGTGCATACATATGTATGTATGTATATTTAAGGCTTTAAACAAATGGAAATAAATAGGACAAGAGACTGTCTGTCTATGGGGATGTTATGAGGTTTGCTAGCTGCGAGTACTTGTTTGCAACAGAGTGCCTGACTCTCAATCCGATTGAATCATCAAAGGCACTTAAGTTTATTAATGAGGATTGAGCACAGTGAGCGATATTAAAAATAATCACACAGTATTTTTCAAATCTATGGCGCTGTGATTGTTGATACAATCAAACGCGAAATTGCATCCATTTTTTAGAATTGAATTAAATTTAGGTATTCAGCAGCATTAATAAAAAAAAATATATAGAATATTTGCTGCCGGTTTATTTCATAATATCGGGTATTATCAGCTTACCTCTAAATGCCTATACTAATATGTAATGTAAGTATGTAATGCGAAATTTATCGATTAAATTAGCAAACTTTTCCCTTATAGATTTGATAAACTTAGCTCTATCGAAACTATTTCGATGAATATTGAAATTAGTTGGAAACGAAACATAATGTAAACAATCTTCAAATTTCGAAATTCAAAAAGTGAAAGGCATTTCTGTAAACATTTGCACTACAAACTCATTTAAAAGATTGTGACTTCAGTTCGATGTTACAAGGTTCAAGATAATAAAAATTGCCAACAAAAAAAAAGGTAAAATAAAGAAATTGCCAACATGCGCGTGTAATTGCTTAGCAATCCTAAAAAAGACAGAAATTATTCAACAGCTTATGAAATTGTAAATTTCCATAAAAACCTTTACAATTCTTTCAATAAAAACAAAAGGTGAGTTATAAAGTAAAGCCCATGAACTTTTGCAATTCTAGGGAATATAATTGCGTATTTTAATAAGTTTCATGATTCATGTCATTATTCTAAAAAAACACACACGACTACAGACATTTTTATTGCCATCTGAGAGTTCAGCTTAAAAGATAACAACTAGAAGAGATGCTTGTTAGTATAAACAACCAAAGAATTATCATAAAAAAAACTAAATAATGGTGCCATTTAGAAGATTAAAGAAGAGGCTTGTTCTATAGCTTATCGCACCCGTTCAAAGTACCAGCTGGTGTCTGCCACCTGTCTGGCCAAAGTGTAAAATACAACTCTATTATGATCTGGCTTTGTTGAACCATGACATGGTAAGACGGACGTATTGTAAGGGGTTTGGAAACGAACTACCAAAGTAAAACACTTTGTACTTAGCTGATAAACGAAGTGATTATTATCATTCATCGACGACCTTTAGAAGAGAATAGAACACAAAATGGACAACAATCTGCACTTTGAAATATTTGTAGGCCAAGCAAACCATGTGGCATATCTCTAAAGAAGCTAAAAGGTTATCAATAAAATTAAGGCAATTAAGAGCCAAAAGAAACGTAGCAGATTCAAGCATGACAATAAATGCTAAACGAGATTTCTTTTCTAAAAAACGTTTTCCGCATTCCCTCTTTAAAGTAATTGAGCCGCTGTTGAATGCAAAATGGGTGAACGTTGGCTTTGTATAATTTTACATAAACTTTACTTATATACATATCTACAGATCTACTTTCATTTCCTATTTATTACATTGTGTTCTATAGAATTTAATTAAAAAAAAAAATACGTATACATTTTACAATTATTATTTATTGTCGACCTTAGAGGTGCAATTCAAGCAGATGTAAATGGGGACTCTTGCGTGGTTAGTTGAAAGTGAAAGTGCAAATTATCTATTTGTATTCTTTTTACAAAAAATTGTCACGTATCTAACTGTTGTGGACATTCGACTCTAGACGTTTCCAGTACGATAACCTCTACACTATACCACCCAACTGCTTAGTTTTGATTACTGAACGTCCCAATCTTGGGGCGTGTTTCAGTACAAGGTCGATTTAAAAGGAAATGTTACTTAAGACAATATTTTTATGCTATGAAAGTATTGCGGGCATACATTTGACCTTGTAATCTAAGATCAAAGTTAGTCAAGTGTTATGACAAATAAGGTAATGTGATTATAAACTAGCATAAAAGCCTACTATTTTGTAATGTAGGTAAAATTTCCATCGTTAAGAAAATGGCTAATATACATATGTACATGCTCATATAAAGAATCAATATTATAAAGAAAAAGTACAAATAAGAAAGGACCTCAGCCAGTTTTCGACTTAAATTTCACCATATAAGCAGGGAATAACCAGATAATATGAAGGGAAACCCTCTGAATTTCCCCAACTAAGTATATAAGTCTCCTCAACATCACATACAAGATATTGCCTGCTCTATTGTTTGATCGCCTGAAGCTCTTTGTCAACAACCTGGTTGGGCTCTATCTATTGTCAGGTCTCACTATAGGCCAGGAAAATCTAAAAATTACAGCATTAATAGAGATGAGTTATATGTTCATATATGTACAATATGTACATTCTGTTGCGCAGGGTGAAGATAAAGAATGCCCGCTACTCCATCGAGATTGGTAATGATCTCATCGCATCCTGTTAAAAAAGTATTTAGACAACGTGGCGCGATGTCCTACTATTATTTTAAAGAATTGTAGAATTGAAATAACTGTGCAGCACTTACGCGCCAAAATCAGGGGCATAGTCTCAAAAGCCCGTAAAAATAACACGCAGATGTCGATATTGATACAATCGGAAGAACGCACCGGGATTGCGTTAGCAGCGACGAAGGGTTTTACATTAATTAAGGACAAAACAAAGTACTATACAGTATACATGCTGCCGATAAAATGGACTTTAAACACTGACGTCCCGAGCAGAAAGTCCCCCTCGACAGCTACAACTTTAGGTATGTAGTTAAGGACATTGTCTACCTAAGCACTGTTCTCAACTTTGAGAGAATGATTCTTCAGTCCCATCTGCGTGGACGATACGTGGAGAAGACACGATCAAAAACTGTACGGGCTACATATATAGTGATCCTGATTTAGTTAAAAAGTTTAAATTCCAAGACTAAGATAGCCGGGACATGTAGAGCGGACGCACAACAGCAGCCGAGGCCGGAGTCTTTAAGTCCACTTCGGAAGAACGTCGCATTAGGTGCCGGCACACAAGTAGAAAGAAATCTCAACCAACTTGATGTGCGAAACTGGAGACAGTTAGTTAACAATCGAGCTGGCTGAAGAGGCTTGTCAGTTGCAACCGAAGTCCACCCACCAAACTGTACCGCTATCTAAGTAGCATATGAATACCAGCGGACTTTTAAACATTCAAGGAGGCAATGTTACCCTAAAATGTTACGTGCGCTGGTACGTTTAAATCAAACCACATTTCTATGGAAAATTGGTAAATCTGAGAGAACGTGAGAATCCTAACTGAAGGCAAATACATCCCAGCAGTTGTTATCTATCCACCACAAGAATCCCCCCATAACTGACAACGACTTCTAGATCTTATGTTCGTTTCTTATCTGAAGAGCCCGAACATCTAATACATCTCAGACATCTTCTATTGTCATAAGTTAATGATAATCGCTATTTGGGAAGCGCGAAGGGATAGAACGGTTTTTTTTTTTTATAAACAGAAACTGTAGAGAGTGTTGTCATGGACAAATTCATACAGACAAGAAAAAAGTATCGTTAGATATAGAAAAAAAGTCTTGTTAACGACAGTTCAAAAGTCTTAATCTCACTTTATGAAGGCGAACAAGTGATGATGGTAATCGAGACCAGATGCGATAACAAACATAAATCAGTCTCATTTGCTTTTTATTTGCAACGCGTTGGAAAAGGTTGGTTTGAAACAGTTTTTTTGAACGTAATATTACAACACAATACTATAATTCCGCCGGTACTGCATACTGCAGTCAATGTGTCATCAATAGACTACTCTGGATCATTACTAGAAAGTAGGCCAAAGTGGACGAAAAATATCCGCAGACAAATTAAATTTGGTGAAAGTAAAAAAAGAACAAACAGATGAATTGTGACAATCGTAAACAATATATTCAACACTCAAAATTGTATTCACAAGGTATCTTGTTTTATAGTCGTCCTATAGAACAGTTAACTAAGATTTTACTGCGTTGTTTGTTCTCCTGGGCCTAATAATTGTTTTATGTCTTTTGATAATACTGATGGGAATATTTATTTGCACAGCTTTATCGTCAAGTGAGCAAGGTATCTTGTTTTATAATGGTCCTATAGAACAGTTAACTAAGATTTTACTGCGTTGTTTGTTCTCCTGGGCCTAGTAATTGTTTTATGTCTTTTGATAATGCTGATGGGAATACTTGCACAGCTTTATCGACATGTGAGTAACACTCTATGTTTGTTAAATGATTAATTTTTCGAAGAGATACAACTTGTCGACATTTTGAGTTGAATTGCGAAGCAAACTCATCAGATTTAACGGGCAGAGTCGCCGTTCAAGGATATAATTCACTGTACTCATTGATAGCATAATTTAATATTCAAGCCACAGGACTAGTCTCAATAATATGGTTTGTGTACAGATATAAATAAACTTTAAGAAAAATCCTCGTCTCAGGTATTTTTTAACATTGCTGTAACAAAAACCACAGCCCCCTCAGTCATAATTAACTTGGTTTACAGTCTCCTGACCTAACAATATTTCACGCATTGCATGTTGAGCAATTCCTATTATTATAGCAAAACCCTTCTATGTACTTACTGCATAATTCAAGCCACTCATATCAGCGTCCCCATTCGATATCCACTCGTGGAATTCCATTGCGTTATCTGTGGGATCACCTTCGCCGTATGTTGCCAAGCAGAACACAGCCAATGAATTTGGAATATCTTTCAGTTTCAAAAGTTCCTCCTGTTAAGTAAATAAAAATCTCATTAGATTGCTTTTGTTTCTATTTCTCCATTATGGGCTCTTCCTTACCATATCACATTCTTCGGGATCAGCCACCATTCCCTTCATTTGATATCTGATACCTTCTTTGGCCAAACGACCAGCAAACTCTTCAGCAGTACCAGTCTGTGAGCCATAAAAGACAACTAAACTACGTCCAGATGTTTTTAGTTTCTTTATAAACGAGTTCTCCGATGCAACTGCTGTTGTTACTGTTGTTGGTCTATTTTTTTATGGAATAAATGTGGTTACAAATATTGAATGGGAGGAGAAATATATTAACAACTTACTGTATAGAATATGATCGAATTGGTTCTTCTTCTTTCTTTTTGTTTTTGAGAAAATACCAAGCACCACCAACCATTAGAATTGCTAGCAAAATGATATCTAGTGTTCCAAGGAATGGTTCCTCACCCGTTGGGATGGCTGCTTCAATTTCGATTTCTTTTTCCATTTTTACTGCAAATAGTAAAGAAAAGAAAATTGTTATTAGTGGTTTCGTCTACAGAAGCTCTTTGTTTTAGTTAAATAAAAGGGAATTGTTTATACAATACACATGGCAACTTGAGACAGAAACCGCATATTTTAAAATGAGAAAATCAGAAGGTTCCCTTGTAGCAATACGTCGTTCGGTTTGGTTAGGTCTGAATTAGTTATAAGGTTTATAGTGTGTAATCTGACAACTGTTTGCAAAGTGTGCAAAAAGTTGTACTTGTATCACCGCATACTTCTCCTTGGGTTAACCTGTAAAACATCAGAAAAGATTCTAAAAAATACCACCAGAAAGCCAAGTTTGATATTAGGCGAATTTACGAGTAAAAAAGACTTCTGGTGGGCGCCGTGGCTCAGTGGTTAGTGCTTTGAACTGTTGAGCGAAAGGTTCGAAGTTCGAATCCTACAAAACACGAGAGTTTTTTCACGGCTGTACCTCTCGCGAATGTCTGACAATAGTTCGAGAGTAATAACTGTCATGAGAGAGCATCTTTCTCAATTTTCGTATATGGCTTTGAGCACGCATAACATGGTTGGCTCCGGACCACATACGGTCTGTGACGCCAAATATTTGCATTTCTGTTTTAGGCTGAGGTTTCATAAACCAACAAGTCAATAGAAATGAAAAAAAAAAACGACATAGAAACTGCCTCCGTTTGCGAAGTCATAAGAGTCAACACCTTTTTTTTTTATTCAATTAATATTGATTGGAATATGGAAAGACCAGGATTAGGAAAGAAAGAAACAGGGAAATTCTTTATAAATTAAAAAACAATGGAAAGTAATGCCTGGATTATCTCATATGAAACTGGGACACTGTCACACAAAATGACAAAAGGTTGAAGTCTCCACTCCCATTCCTGCACTTAAGTTTCTAAAGAAATCTAGACAAAGGAAAGTGCTTAGTCAAAAGGTAGGGACTTCTATCACTGAGTTGTATCGTCCAGTAATTTAACTGAGAAGTTGCCGGAGAAAGGCGGTTTTAATAGAAATCAGTCTCTTGCAAGAGAAATGCTTTAATAACTTCCTATTTGAAGAAATGTTAAAGTGCACCCAGAGTAGCGAAAATGGTACCCACATTATGTCGATTACACTGATTTCTCCAACTTAAAGACCCAAACTAACGACTCATTTTGTCTCGTGAAATTATTAATAAATAATTAACAAACAAATTATTAATAAATGAGCATAGAAGTATCAGCATAACGCCGACTTGTTATAAATTAATGAATCGGGTAGAAGCGAACTCTACACTACACATCTGCTGAACGGCCGTGAGCTTTGAGCAGTTTCCATAACACGTTAACTAAAGAACTTCTATACAACATTATCCCAAGCTTAAAATAAAAATAAGCCTTTCATGTCCATGTGGATCTAATAAATCCTTTTATCCCAAAATCAAAGCTAATTTAATCGGCAATTTTTAAGCAGTGGCTCAGGTGACTTGGGCCGGTGATTTATTTATTCTACTCGTAAGTGTACGCGAATATTTTCTCAACGAAATATTTCACCAATGCTACGATTGACTCAAGTGACCCCTTCACACGTTTTCCTCTGTTAAATTGTTTCAATTGAGCGTTAAGGCCTTAATTTATTTACCCATAAAATAAATTCAATGCGCTATAAATAGTTTACAACTTCCTCACCGTGTTTTAAGTGCATTCATGTATCATACATGCATACGTACATACATTACATACACAGAGCAATAACTCAGACTCAGGTGGACTTAAAAAAAAAAAACAATGATCTCGTCAAAAAGGTCGGAATCAAAAACGATTGCAAGGTGTTGTCCCTTTGGGGCATATGACCATGAAAAACACGTGATTAAATAGCAAAAAAGTAAAGGAATCGTTTAGAGGTTATAGCACTCAAGTAAGTTTATTTTAACCATTCACATATCACACATCACATTCATATTTGGCAAATATATCGCCAAACTTCTAAAAAATTTTATAGAGGAGAAAACATTTCTTTAAATTAACTTTGTTTTGCAGTCTAGACTGGCAAATCTTAAGTGCTAATGAACGCAATGTAATCAATAAAGTGCTTTGGAAAATTTACTGAGTTTCTGTTGTGTTTAAGTACTGCAAATTGATAATAATTTACTCCCGCGTAATCTATGAAAAGTCTATGAAGAAGGCATAAATTGAAAACACTTAAGTTTTAATAAGCCGATGACAAACAACTTGTAGAGTGTGTATAAGACTATTGCGCCTCGTCGAACTGGGAAACTTATTATGACGAGGTGGTCTTTATGGTGCACATAATCGTCCATCTGAGTAAGCCATCCGTCAAACTGTGGGTAAACTTCGCAACACAAAGCTTTATATTTCACTACCAAGCCGAAGATTTTACCTCCCTAGACCCATCTATTATCTTAATAATAAGACTATCCAGAATATAGTGTACTGTGATGAAACAAAATTAAGCAAAAAAGTTTAACATTTACTGTACTGAGATCCAAGAGTAAACTGACAGTATCAAGAACCGGCCTGAATTTCGTAATGACTTCGACAGCGACTAGTTACGGCAGTTTTAGCCAGCCCGCCGACTATTTGATTGACCGAATTTCTCTTTTTCTCTAATAAACTGACAGCCTTCTAGAGCCACCGTTAGCACCGCGACTCAGAAGGGTTAGTACGTTGGACTACTGAGCGGAAGGTTCGATATTCGAGTCCCAGAAAACACCAAAAAGTTTTTTCACGGTCCCGCCTCTCGCACACGTCTGACAAACGTCCGGGAGTAATAATTGTACCGCATTGGACCGCATACGGTCTGTTGCGCCAAATATTTGTATTTTTTTCTATAGAACCAGCTTCGATTATGACTGATATACAAATGTACATATGTATGCATGTACATAAGTGCGTATAACACCTTTTACTAGCAATGATTCTGCCTTCAATGTGAATAAATGTAATACAAGTAAACGCAGGCGATTCCCCGAAAATTACAGACCCTTATCCTTCCTCCACATGAAAGCCATTAGTGGACCCAACTAGGTTGAATTCCAATGGGCGTTTTTTGTATGAATCCCAATTATTCAAAATACCGCTTGCGACAGTTTTTGCTTACATGTACTCATATTCAGCAAGCAAGCATAGAAAATTACATTTTAATCTGGACGGTCTTTGAATTCCGGAAACAGCCTCCTGACGGCAGTGCTGGGGAAAATATAGAATTTTCACAGTTTGGGAGTCCATTCCATATACATATGTACATATGTAGTACTATTTATTTTAGCAAGCAAAAAGTAAATTCGGTCACCTTGGTTAGATTTGTTTCTCTCCTTAACTTTTCACATTAAACATTTGTAAATAACTTAAATAACACTATAGAGAAGTGTATCAATTTAAATTTAACTTTAAATCATGTTATTTACATAATTCGCGATATTTAAATACCCAACATTAACCGGTATTAAAATACATATAATTATAGTAACCTCGATAAAATAAGCAGAAAGTTTCCGTTCTCTAATTCAATGAAAAAATATTTGCACTTTTTAACTTCCTCAAAAATTGCATTCAAGCCAATAAATAAAACAAAAACTATTTTGAATTGTATATTCACGATTCATAATAAAACCTTGGCACGTTCTCTATATTTTTCCCATTCTTATCAAAGGCGTTTAGCAAAAATTTTCATTATTTTACAAAAATCACTCCTCTTTGCACAACCAGTAGAACCAGGCGATAGATGACATTCCAAAAAAAGCTACCAAAGGTGACAAGGCAAAACTTATTTAGAAACATATCACATGTGGCATATGCTGTAGATTCGCTTATATACATAGATTGCCATTATAATGATCACAATATTCTTTGTTTTTATTGAGATTAGATAACACGATGATTTAAATATTAATTTAATTACGTGTATTTATGTGCTATTAAATAAACAATGACACTGCAAAGGCTACGTATAAACACTCTGAATGTAACACAGACTAAAAAAACCAAAAGTGTATATTCATGCCGCACACGTTCTAATAATAACTTACACTTATCAGTCAATGGTCACTGAGAATGCCTCGCTTTACTGACTGACAAACACTTAAAGATCTGATTGTTGGATAATTCAAGTTAAATTTATGACTGAATATGGCTTGACGCGATTTGGCGGGGACGACCTCTTGACCGCGCGTAGTCTACACCCATTTCTGGTGGCTGCTGTTCGTTTTTCCTCTATCCCTCACGTTTACACTTGCGCAACAAACTGCACTACTTTCTCGCTCTCTTGCTCAACTACGTACGTGTATAGTATATGCTTGCCGTTTGTTTATGGATGTTGAATTTTCGAATAACGTACAAAGTCCTTTAGAATTCCAAAAGATCTGTTTAGCATTCTGTCCCGAAATGTTAATCGAGAACAACGTGACCGATATTGTTCGATACTCCATGGAAACGGAGCGGTAGTACTAGCTGCTGCTTGTGTATTTAGAGAACTACTTCAGAACACTTCGATTTGGGGGAAATGACTGCGTGCATTTCGAAACGAACCCTTTGACGTATCACGGAAAGTATAGTTTTAGAACTTGGCAAACACACATAGTGGTCAAGCAATGCCAAATAAATAAATATTTAAACAGAAATATGCAAATGATTAGTTATGGTCAGTGGCGTACTGGTTTCTATTCTCGCTGTCCGTCGATAATCGTTTACACTATGCTTAGTATTTATTTATACGGTTAAAGACGCAAAATAAAAGCAAAAAAAAAAAAAAAAAACGAGAAAGGAAAGGAAAACAACCGAAAAAAGTCACGTACCAAAGTTAGCTATAGTGCCAGTGTTTCTCTTTTTTTTTAGAATTATGCGACGTTCTGTAGGGTGCTGCCTGTTTAATACCTAGATCTCTTGAACTTGTGGCCACTCAAAGGTAATAAATGACTAAAACATTAAAGAAAGTGACGTAAAAGATCTGTGGTGCGGTCATTAACGGAACTTTCCAGGAACATTTTGCTGACAATGAAATTGAACACATGATAGATACTGTAACCTTGAACATCAAAAATTGAACTTCAAAGTAGCCTTATCGCATAATTGTTTAATGTGTGGAGACGCGCCCACGGCCAGGGTTCTACTCTCAACTTGCCACAGAGTGCTTATAAACAAAATCGTGTGCCGATTTGGAAGAACAACATACGAAAGAGAACTTTGATCTCAGACGGAAGAAAGATAAGATGTATCGGTAGACATAGTAGTGGGTTGGTCAAACCAATGTCAATAACATCTCGCACGTGCCTGCGGCGAACTGTGAAAGAGTACTTAGCTAATGTTTTGGCTGGTTCTGTTAAGAGTTGAATCGTTTACGAGCAAACAAAATTTGCCGGACCACACGAAGACAGAGTTGTACCAAGATACTATGTTCCATCCACTCGCACATGAAATCCAATTCCAATAAGAGAAATCTTAAAATAATTTCGATACATGCATACGATAAATTATTTTTGAATAAAACAAAGCAGTATTCACCTATCCACTGCCGTGTAGGAATTCATTTCAATGTTGATAAACCACAGATTATTGCACAAATAGATAGAAAAAGCGAACGTTGACGTTGAGGAATGGAAAGCACTGGAAGGACATGGGTAAGAAGGAAACACTTTGGAAAGACAATTTTATTTTCAGCAAAATAAAAATGAATATTTGGCTCAAGCCACCAAAGGCCTAGAGCCTACTATTCTCGCAGCTATTCGTGTTATGTGTATTGCACTTTTCGCACGAATGTAAGCAACTTATAGTTTAATGCCGTATCCGTAAGGTGCAACTAAAAGGCTTCTCATGACAATTAATCCTGTCAGACGTTTGTCAGAAAAAAACTTTTTGATGTTTTCTGGGATTCAGACATTAAACCTTTCGCTCAATCCAACGAATTGAACACTGAGCCAAGGGAGCCTCCTAAAACTACAGTTTAGTAAGGAAAAATTGCAAAGCGTTGCAGTAAATATCGACTCTTGATCTAATCTTAAAAGAAGCGCCGATCTTTTTTTTTTAACTTTAAACAGCTGACTTTTGAAAATTAAGATTCTAAGGCTTATCGCAGAAACATACACTTTCAGCTCTTTTAATAGATATTTTAGAATTTAGAGTGAGATATAAACACTTCTGATTACTTTAATCCAAACAATACGGTTCAGTTGCTGGACTTTGATGATGACATTGACATCATCACACGTTTTTATTGAGGTTAATGAAGATAAGGCGACCATTATTTGATGGACCATAGGTCAGGAGTAGTTAGTTTCCGGTATTTCTGAAGCATTGTCTCAGTCGACAAAAATTAAAAAGTTTGTTGCGTTTTTAAAAACTTATCTGTACAATCGGAAATTCCAATATGACCTTAAATTTTTACGAAGCCTTATTCAAATTTAAACACAATATTACAAACGTATTGCTAAATATGTACTAGAAGCGTACTACTACTGATAATCCAGTTCGTTTGCACTGAAAAATAAGTTAGTTTTAGAATAAAAATTTCAGCTGCATTTCGTGCTTGTTTGTTTTTGCACGCCTAGCTATGAATCTCTAAACATATTTTGATAAAATTCTGTCTGTGTGTCTGGCCTGATGTGCAGATAGGCTTGTTCGAAAATTGTTGAAAATGGATAGAGTAAATGTCACAGTGGATATGGCAAGTGGAGAATTGCAAAAATCATCCAAATCGGATGGAGTAGGGGCAAGATGCGATATGGAGTTTCAGCCATATTCGAATTATCTTTTCACTGTCTCAATTTTATTTTCCATTATATGCGGTTCACAGATAACGAATAATTAAAAGCTCTATCAGATCATTTAACTGAGGCGCAAAGTTACCTGCGTTAAGATTTTTACACGATAGACATACATATCTCAACCGAAAACTCTCATGAGATATGCTAGAGCTCTACAAGGGCGTTTACAAGTTTCTACATTTCTCTACTGGAATTTCTGGTAGAGCGACAAAACTTTAAGATTGACTCGACATCGCCTGGAAGCGATAAAATACCAAATAAGTATTAAAACCTGAAGCACTGTCTTGAGAGGTTTACACAGGCCTCCCAACAATTTTTGTAGACATCGAGGCAAGGTATGGGAAAAGGCAATCCTCTAAGTCGCCGAAGACTTTGGTCGAAGATTTAATGATTTAATGTTAGATTTAATGTCCATAACATTAGGAGGTTCGTTTTTGTGTCCTTCCAACGATGTAGGGCTTGTCGAGACTAAAAGGAAAAAGCACATAACTAATTTTCTCATTGCATGTTCCTTTACATCAAAGTTAACAAATCGACAACACCGACCAGGACTTCCTTTGAAAAGCTACTTGGCTTGACAGAACAGGAAGTGTTCGTCGAGGCGAAGGGGAGGAAGAGAAAAGAACTTATATTCTGCACGCATGTCCAGCTCTTTTAAATTTAAAAGAAACTGAGAACGATGACTTTCCTCGAAAATCCAAACAGACTTAATGTCTGGGCGGCTCCTTCCTCCAACGAGATCAAGAGGAGAAAGAGACAATAACTGATCTTTTGCACAGATGTTCTGCTCTATCAGGATACAAAATGGCCGAGGATTTCCCTCGAAGTTCTAAGTGGCTTTTCTAGACTTAATGACCACAAAATCAGAAGATCCGTTTTGAGCCCCTTGAAGACAAGAACTCGTCTTCCGTACAGGCCCTATTCTGACAAAGTTCAATCGACAGAACATCAACGAGGACTTCTCCGAAGGCCAAACGACTTGTCGGATACTAACGTTGTCTCTTAAGAAAAATTCAACACAACTTGAAAAGTAACCTTCAACCCACTTACGTTGGTTATCCTCAACGGCTACAACTGACAAACCGAAACAAACTTCATTCAAAGCGCTCCACTTGTAGTTCCCCTATGTGTTTTCTTTCTTTTTCTAGACAGGAATACCAGGGAAAGACCACACTCGAGAGAGGAACCTGATCGTTGCGTTAGAAAAAAAAATTAAATTTCATTTTCTTGCGCAGAAAAAAAACGAAACCGGTTGCGAAAACATAACGCGAACGGACTCCATCCACCTCCATTTAGAAAACGAAAACATTTAAATTCTAATTTTCTGAATTGTAAATACTTTTCAGTCACTGACAGATTCCAGATTGAAAACAAGTGAAATAGAAACGAGCCATGCGCGTAATTGTACATTATTACGCAATCGTGTTACTTGTAGTACGCGATGAAATGTTTTCACTTTAATCACACTCCTATTACTAGGAACTGGAAACAGGTTTCAATGATCACCGCTGGCTGGTTACGTGCGTGTAGAAACCACTTCTCGATGTCATAATACAGCGGCTTGCTATTGAATAGACGAATGGCAAATTGGAATTTGGCTTCCTAAAACTTTTTTTATTCTGAATTGAAAGAGTATTAATCCAAGTTCAAAGTGAAGTAGTCTGCTGAAGGTGAATATGAACTTTTAATTGACGACTCCCAAGAGTCGAAAGGTAAACGTATAATCCAACGATTTTATTCTGTATAGTCATAAAATTAAAATGGTAAGAAAATAAATTCAATAATAATAGACATTATGTACTCTGTTTTTTTGTTTTCTGGTCATAACGCGTGAAATGCTAACGAAACCTTTGACCGTTCGTGTATGTTAAAATGACGGCACAAAAAAAAAAAAAAACAGCAATTAGCACCAAACACGGCAGCAGCAAGGCGAAACGGAAACATATTAAATTGTTACATGAAAATACGTTTTCAAAGAGATACGATGTAATTGTACTCGGTGTAAAATGTTTGGATTTTTATTACTTATTATTACTAGTGATACCCCAGTTAAAGAGACACGGTGATGTAAGCTTGCTTTGCTACTTGATTTGGCCGTGTTTGATATTTCTTTATAGTGCTGCTATCGCTTTTATTATGTAGTACAGCACTTCAGAACTTTTTTTTATCGAAAACACTTGGAAATGTAGTTTATCTTTAGATCAATATAGACAGAGGTCCTCCAACCAGAAATATCATACGAATACAAAGCAAAATGCAATCGTAGGCATTTAAACTATCAAATATGTATAACAGATCCCACGTATTCTAATAATTGTTATACTTTTCTGCTTAATTAAGATCAACGTTTTTCAAGTTCATCATCAGTCACTACATGTTCATTTAAACTTGACATTGTGCGGCATTAATTTACATCATGTCTAATATTTTAAGTGGGATTTTAAGATAAAATTAAATGCTGAACACGCACATATTGGGAGATTAGATCATACATTATAAGTATTATACACAAAACGTAAATTGCATGCCAAGTTTATTATCTATTGCGGTTTAAAAATATTTAGTAAAGGCGTACTTCAATACTAATTAATAGTCTATAGAAAGTTATAATTGAAGCACGAAAATGATGGAAAAGATGTTCTCTGAGCGCGATTAGGCAAAAAAAATTATTGTGCATTGTCTAATGAGCCAGGATGATATCAAAAATGTTTACATGGTATTCCTGTCAAAGCGTCTCTCTGCAGCTTTGAAGCTTCTATACTGATATTGTATGTGTATGCACATGAAGAAAAACCACTCCTAATACAATACAGTGCAGTTTAGCTCTGCTAAAGGGGCGATAAAAGCCAAGCGCTGATGGCCGACATTCGACGAGGCAGGTCGCTAAAAGCCATTGCGAAGGAAGAGATTCTCGGTCCGCAGTGAATATTTTGGCTGACATGTAGCAAGGTTTGACAATGTTTAAGCTATGGATGAACTGACGAGACCACAGACTTTCTCCAAATAGGCAAAATGATCTCAAGATTGAGAAGATGCACCTCAAATAAAGTCGAAAGGATTGCGTTTTCAGCATACTAAAGCAAAGGTACTACAAATTGCGATGAGAATAGATGAATATGAGCTTAAACATAAATGCGATCCGATAATCAAGAATTTGTGAGGTATTCGAATAAAAACGGTCTCCGTCCAAAACACGAAGAAAACAAATCACGACTTATATAGAACCAATTTGAAATGCAATCTATTAACACGGTGCCCCACCTAGAAGTGAAACGAAAAACTTTGTTAAAATGCCGATTGTGATGTAGCTGAGACCTGCAATGTGCTCTATATAAGCAGCTATATAATCGATCCTCGATCTAATCCCCTAAAGAACTAGATTTCTTTCCAATCTAAATCCTCTTTTTTGCCTTCGAGCCAATAGGAAGTTTCCCCAACATATTCAAATCGTCGTGTATGCAATTTTAAATTAACTGAAAACATCGCAAATAGATAGGCAAGCTACTTTCTCAACCGACCGCAGCAAAACAATTTTGATAATTTAACGAGAAAATTTTTTCAGAAAGACTTTGCACGCCAGCTTCGCTTTGAGTGCAAGAACCCCCAATTGGTTGATAAGTTCGCAGTTATTGAAAAAAAAAAATATAACAAACCCAGAACCTACAACCATTTGGAAGTCGTTTTGTAACAAGGAATGAAAATACGATTCTATCATTTTTTACTACAAACAGTATTCCTTCTCTAATTCAAATACTATGGCCAAATATGACTTGACTTGATGTACATAAATATTTTGATGAGAAGTAAGCACATTAGAGCTAACTAGTATCGACATTTCCCTCCGACGCCGCAGAGTACTATTTAACTGGTGAACAAAAATAAGTTTTAAACTGGTACAAATGGCACCCTCACATGCAAATAAGTTAACAACGAGACTAAATATCTGTAACTCCACAAACATCAATCATAGTTTTTTTTCGCACTAATTTGTTGAATGATTTGCTACTGGATATGCACAAAAAATTTGAAGTAATTATTCCGGAATACTGTGGCGAAATTGCATGTCGATAATGAATAGGGCTCACGATGCAACAACAAAGTGGCAATTGATCGGTCACACTCAAAAAGGGGAAAAATTACTCAATCAGCTATGAAAACTGATAGTTTCGACATAAAACTATTAAATCGTCACATATCGGTGCATTGCCAAATTTAGTTCCATTGCGTAAGATATCATATAGAGCGTACAGGGGACAAGCAAGATTCAAACATTTTGTTGGTATTGTTTTAAAACATTTTATTTACCAACAACTTGTCTAAAACTTATCTGGGTGAATCCATGCACATGAAAGTCTGACTAGCCAAGTTCCGTCAGGCTTTGCCTGTCCCGTAAAAATTAAGTTCTGCTTACAAAAACAAAATTCTTTCGTCTGCCGAACTACTCTCCGATTCTCGATGTACGTATCAGAACTTAAAGAGAACAGAACAGGCAAAAAAAAAAAAAAAATAGAAAACACCCCAGAGAACAACCCTGCAAGACCATCCATTTCTGCACGCTGATTGAAAATTGATGGTAATAATTTGATAAAAATCAATTTCATTTTGCTTATTACTCAGCTTAAGAGTGACGTACAAAGACATAGTCTAAAATGATCGGTAATGAAAACGATAACTGACAACAAAAGAACACTTTAAAATTAGATACGATTCTACAAGCATTCTGTGCCGATAATTTTGTAATTTTTCTGTGCGGCGTAGATTTGTAATAATTTACCAGTTTTTATGAAGCATTCGAATAAGTAACTCTGCTAACCGGCATCAAAATCAGTGCAGTAGTTTTGGAATTCAGCGTTGCAAATTGTGAAACATACACTTCCTCACCGACTAAATTTTACATTACTAGAAACCAATGCTTACTTAATATAGAGCATTGGCTTGGCCACAACTAGGTCATGAACAAAAACTCGAACTCGAGGATTATCGAACCCCAGAATTTAAATTCAAGACAACGAGGAAGACCAATTCTCTAGACATTTGGAATCGACAAGGACAGAAGGCGACCCAGTCTGAGAAGATTTTCTTTATGGATCGGAAGCCCGTTGAGTAAGTTTAAAGATTTATAATTTTTGACCTTTACACCCTGAATCGTGATTTAAAAACATAAAAAGTCGCTAAAGGCTGCATAGGTTAAAAAACCAAATGGTCGTTCGGAGGTTTTTTAAAAAACAACTTCCAATTTTCATTTTATTGAGAAACTTAAATGTAACGTTGCACAACGTAAATAAAACAACGGAATGTGCTTAATAATTAAAAATTAACACATAAACAAACATTCGAAATAAACAAACAAACCTTGTTCAGAAAGGCATCGTTAATGCCTTATAACGCGTTCAGATGTTTTTATTTTTTATTTTTTCTGTTTGGCGGAGGAGGCAAACCGCAATATTTCCCAAAAATAAAAGACAATCGGTTGTCAGTTTTCAGCTCAAGTGTTCCCGTCAATTAGAATCGAAATTAAGACTAGATTCTTTTAAAACTATGTATGTACTGAAACGGTTAAATAAAACACTAACCGATTCAGCGTGGTTTCCGCTTATCTATGAATACATCACTTGTAAACTAATTTAAGCAATAGAGCTGAAACTCTCCCCACTATCGGGTTCCATATCAAATAAAATTTCTTGAATAAAAAAAAACTCAACAACCATTGGTACACCGGTGCCACATCTATTCCAGTGCATTTGATCCAGAACGATTCAAAAGACTTCAATGAATTCAAAAAATTTCAAATAACTTCAATGAATGCAATTGACTTAAATGAGTTCACAAATTCTTTGATTGCTCTATAATGATTATCCACACACTTGCTTCCAAATTAATGGTGAATGAACTTTTTGTCGAAAGCGAAATCTTATTGGCTTCCATCAAAAACCAAATTTTGATTGATGACAAGTATGCGGCTAGCAAAAAAAGGGGAGATAGCCGCTTGAGCAGCAGCGCATATAAATTGTGAAAATTCACAATAAAAATGGTGAAAATTTCCCAGCGACAATTCGTAAAGTTCAGAATGCCCTTAGGTCGTCATAAAGCACTCTCTCGTTCAGCAATTATAAATCTTCTCAATAAATTTGAACATATCGGCCAAGTTGGTGTTGTAAACACGTACTCCAAAACTTGGAAAAAATATTTCAGCTATGGCGTAAAGTGATGCGGAGGATTTGGGTTTGACCCTTCCAGCCATTGCACGTATGTATAGCAACAAGCCTGCACTGTGTTTTGCGAAACAAGAAACAAGACTACTCAAGATAGGAAGCCTGCGAAAAACAGTCTACGTTTGTAGGGGTCTACGCCTATGCACCAGAAAAAAATTGCCCCACTGAAGAACAACATTTTACCTGTCATCGAAGAAGTAAAGGCACAATTGTGTCAAAATGTCAAAAATTGATAAACAGAGCTGACGTTTTCATTTGTTTTCCATACTTAACCTTAAAGCATAAAACTAAAAAAGCTACCACTTTTGTGGAAAAGGTGATAAGTATCGCCTAAAGCAGAACTCGACAAAACATTGGTTCCGGATGTTTCACGTTGGGTGGTACTACATATGTCCTTATAAGTTACAATTTTTCGCCAAGCAAACTGAACAACGACGTAGCAGAATATTTCATTTGATAGCCAGAGTACCTGCGACTTCTGTAGGTTCCTGTTCTTACTTTATAGCCTCCCGACCGGATGGACCGTGTTGCAACTTGTCTTTTTTGCATTTAAAACTAACAGAAAAGAGATTGTCGAGATCTTACAGGAAAATTGCTAAGGGGGATCTCTGGAAGGATCGCGTAAAAACCAGAGTATGCCATAATGGCTGATAGATACTTGATTTATTTTTTTCAGCCCTTCTGCAAGTTATACTCTATTTTTGTGTTGCACTGGGTCTCAAGTGTTTATTTCTAGTTTCTTGGGATACTTTCCTGTAATAGTCTATCGAACATACACTCGCCACAAGTCAAAAGTCCGACATATGAATATGTAAATAAATACGTATACGTCAAAATATTATTCTAATTCTAATCACAGAAGTATACTCGTACGTCACAACATGATTGATAAATTACATGAAGCACTGTTTTTGTTTTGCAATCCGGACACGTGTCTCTAATTTATAAAGGCCTTAACTATCGTAACCATAATCTATCAGTCACCTATATGTAGTAGGCCTTTGTTCCCGTCAACGACTTCATTATGTCTGACAATCTTTATAGGAAGTAGAAGCAAAAAAAAAGAACCGATTCATTTCAATGTTACCTCTCTAGATAAATACGAGATAAGCATGATTATAGCACGCTCTGCTTTTCCAATATATGTATACGTACGAGTAAATAAAAAAAGAAAAAAAAAACAATCTTATCGTCAACTCATTTAACTCACTTAATATGGAGTGTTATATATCGGTGTGTTATCACAAAAAATGTTAAAAGGCTTAGAACTACACTTAGATAAGGGAAAACAGATTTTATTTCAAGACAAGCAAGTCTAAATGTAAAATATAAATCAGCATTAGCAACCAACGCATTCTCATTTTTAATCAAGCAATTCCAATTCCATTCGCATGGACTCAATGGCGATTAGGAAAGATTATTCATATCGATTGATGTCTATTTCTCCTAGTACTTGGAATTTTATGACTTTCTTTGATCAAGAAAAGTGAAGAGTCATTAATTAGTAGAATTACATTGTAATTATGTCGAAAGGCTCCTCAGACACATTAAATCACGATCATCTTTGATGGTACGTTGTCTCGTTCACCTCAACCTACCAACCCACATAACAATACGAAATTTCAATCAACGATGACAACCTTGACCTTTGTTTCGTTAATTTACAAAATACACGTATGTTGAGGAAACCTTTTTTTTATGCGGGGCGGTGTGCGGTGCTATGTTTGCCTTTGAATTGCAAACTCGGAACGAATACACAAAGCGGACAAAAAAAAAAAAAAAAAATTATTATCTTGCTTACCTAAGAAGAGGGGAAACTCGCCTACAATGTTATCCAAAAGATACAATAACCAGCTGGGTTGCAATATGTGGTCGATTATTATTATTAGTTTTTTTTTTTTTTTTACTTTTTTAACCGCACATGAGAAAATTAAACTTTAATTGACAACGGCGGCGACGGACGACGTGGACAACACAATACTTGTGTGTTGTATCGCGTAAGACTATAATCAAAATGAAATAAAAAAAACAAAATTGAATGAAGAAAGAAAACGCTAATCACGGAATGGCAAGTTTGAGAGGAGTAGAAGAAAAAGCAGGAGATTTAACGTCAAACCCGCTTGAAAACGCACCAACGACTGACCGACGTACACGCTTAGATAGTCCATAGACTGATGGGTATACTGTATTTTTTTATTTTTTTGCAGTTCGCGCGTGATAAGTAGTAATCAGTGAAACAGCACGAACGACAGTGTATATAAAGTAGGAGTATATAGTTGGGTGATTACAATTTTTGGACTGCGTTTGTGTTGCCCCTACGTAAGACGCTACAAGTTGCTCGCGGACGGAATGATGAAATGCGACTGAATCGTAAGAAGCTACTGGTTGGTGTATTGGAAGTGCCAGTGAATGAATGTCCACTTTCGTCTCTCTTTCTTATTTTTTATGTGTGACTTTATTGCAGACATATAAACAGGTTTTGACTTTTTTTTTCATCTTCTGTCCAATCCACTGCTTCATCACCAACAGCAGTACACATGGTGGTGCACTTTATTGTCTAACTCGTCTAAGGATGACTGAGTTTGCGTTTTCTCGTTTTTATGGTAAACGAAAAAAAAAAAAAAGAAACGAAAGAAACCTGACAAGTGTACATACCGGTAATGGTGATCACTGATCAATTTTTCTTCTTCGATGGCTTTACTATTATTCAAACTGTCTAGTGTACACGTTTGGACAATCAGGTTTCCAGCGCATCGCAGACACATTAATTCATTTAAAATTGTTGTTCTAGTTGCCGGTTTGTTTTTCACGGTTCAATCAAAAGTCCAGAGTCTGACTTGTCTATATGGGATTAGGGAAGCTAATCTAAACTTTGCTGTATACTGTGTGAAAACAGCCGGACTATCCGTTGACCCTCGGAAGCATACGTAGGAGCTCAATTGGATTGGGATATTGCAATAAGTACGGATACCTGTTTAGGTAGTTTTTTTAATTTGCTAAGAATGCGTTGATAATGGAAAAAGAAAACGTGGTTTTGAAAGTCAGAATCGTGGCATAATCAATTTAGTAATCAGAAACACTCTTTCAGTTAACTGCTTGGAAGTCATGTTAATTTGGTGTTTAGGACTGGTGTATTGGGCTCTAGAAACCAAGAAGAGTGTTTTGTCATAATACACTTTATTCCAACTGGATTGCAATGCTGGAAGAATATATATTTCGCCCATCCCATTCCTTCATCCATAGTGTCCGGATAAATAATTTACCTTTTGCTTTATTTAAATCCAAGATCAAGAATAAATTAGGAATGTATTTCAAGCTAGCAAACAATGATTCGGAAATAATGATGACGCTCATTCACGGAGAGTTTTTATCATACATTCTCATGCCCCGACAGAAATCTTGGCTGAAGAGCACAATATTAGAATCGAAGGGTCTGAATCGACAGGCAAACAACAAATGGATATTCTCACTTGGGTACGACGGCCCTTCACAATTTGGTTCTTGCGCCTTGAATTCATCCACTTGCATGGACTGCGATATTGGAACGGAACGTGACTATCAACCTCATACGTCTTCGTGCTAAATGGATTCGAAAATCTAGTGGATGGTGAACTTCCCTAACCTAAAGCGGCACTAATAAGGACTAGTCAGGTTGTTGATTTTACCTTTTTGGCGTTCATACGTTACGACAAAAAAGATTTTAAGGATGAGGTAGGTATCTATTGTCTATTATCGATCTGCTTACTGAAAACTGATACTGCACTGATATGAGCCAATCAATGCGGAGCACAAACGGTTTAGACACAGTATGCAAGGATCAACATTTAACAGGCGTACGCCTCGGTAGTTCTTACAACACAAAGAATTGCTTTTTTGGTGAATGGTTAAGTGTTCTTGCCCTTCTCTACCAATTGTCCACAGCTGCTGGAAATACATACATATGTCAGGCACTCTTTATCAGTCCCGGGGTTTCTTTCAATGCGTACTCTAGGCTTAAGACCAACCACCGATTGCTTGGTTTTTTGCATTCTCTACAAGGAGTCGGGAGAGTTTTAGTTTTAGGTGAATGCCTCGTTCGATTTGCCTGCAAATATATTTTTAGCTGCAACAAAATCGGCTAAGGCTAATCAAAAGCACGATTGTAAGCAAAGGATCACAGATATCATTTTGAGAGACACAGACCCAACATGACTTAAGCTGTTCAAAGTAGCAAATTTCGAGTACTTAATTAACTTGATATAATCTCGTTGAACAAAGTCTAAAATGGATCTTAAAGAGTTTATCCTAAAGGATAAACCATTGCGTAGCTAGTTGATCGTACTGTACAGGATGTTAAATCTATTTTTTTTTTTTTTTAATCTAGGTCCGACTGCCACTAGCGCCAAAAAGAAATTCAGGGCCTTAATGCAGTGTCCGTGTATTGACACCCATACCCCTAACTATAGAAAATAGACAATCCAGATCCAACCGCGTGCAACTGCAGCACTTCTCCGAACTCAGCTCATTTTCATTTTAAATATCTAGATTATGTTGCAGAGGCTGGTGCTTAGTTATTTACTACTATCAATAAGCTGTTGACTACGGGATGTGTGTAAAATTTGTCGCATTGTAACTCTTTAATTACTGTCGCAGCCAATTGCTCTAAACGTCTTGTTTACCTTACACTCTATAAGGAACTGGAAGTATACTTGTTAACAGGAAAATTTGCGACAACATAGATAGATTTACACATTACGAAACCTCCGACGAACTTAATTGAATAAACTTAAAGTTAAGGCTGTGTATATTGCTAGTCAGCATTCTCTTTTGTTTGTCCATACGATTATCAACTAATTTAGTGATGGCGAGGCAAAAGAAAAATGCAAAATCATCGCTCTAAGATGTTTGTCCTAATAAAGCAAAGAACGTGTTGTCAAAGAAGACAAGTTTTCATTCCTAGTTATAAAGCAACACCCTCGCGATGAAGGGCAGTGAACAGAAATTAGTCATAGCCACAATAATTTCAAAAGCTACTAATGTGCTTGCAAATCACTTTGTTCTTCGCGATGTTATTGCCGCGCCGCCAAATTCATTGGAATTTTTCCTTTATCGACGATGACGGTGAGACCTTAACTCATTTATCTGACTTTTTTCTGCCATGGACTTGACTACATGCTTATGAAATTGAAAACAAATATCACACAATTCGAATCTATATCATATCAGTTTGGAATAAGTGAATTTGCACATTGTTGCTTTGCCAATGCCAGAAAGAAGTGATTGGTCTTCCAATTAGATTTACGAGTACATAACTAAAAAAAAAATGGCACTTACCAGGGGTATTCTTGCGGTTGACGCGTCAGTGTTTTTTATCTCTTGTAATTTAGAAGAATTGCCTCCAACTGAGGTAGTGAGAAACGAGTCCTTTTCCAATTAATTCAAGTTCAAGTGTTAAATTTAGAATGCACTCAATAGCACTGGGGGTATAGTTGGTACGAAAAATGGCAAATTAAATGGAAGACATCAATCAACATTTGAGATACACACACATTATTTAATTTGTTGGAAAATAAAGTATTTTTAGCCGACGACCGCACAATGATCTACAGGCACACAAATGGTACAAGTATGAACATTTCGTTTTATAAACGAATCAAAAAATTGCGCACAGATGAGGTAACTTGTCAAATTGACACGAGTGGTGGATTCGTATCCACCGAGCGCAACAAGTGCACATCGATTTGTGGTGAGTTTTGTGCAATGATTTTTGATTGTGAAGCATTTATGGAGCATTCACAATATTAAAAGAAGAGAAAACTAAATTTTGTCTCTTTAAGCCCGATGTAACATTTTGTAAATGCATGTGTGCGTCTTTTGGAATTAATTTGAAAGGAGGATAAAGACAATGAATATGTTATTTGATTTACTTGCAATTACAGTCTATTTCATAAGAACGAAAAGAACGATACAACCGCGAACTCCACGAGTTCTACGAGTTCAACTCTGCGATATGATTCTAGTCCAAAAAAGCAAAGTTATACATCGACTACGTAAGTTCGACCATATCGAGTGCGCGGATAACAAAGCTTCAGTCAGAAAAATATTGGCTACAAAGGCATCAATTGTTGTTAATCTACAAACATAAAACAGTGACTTCACACAGCCCCACAGGAAATATTCAAGGGATGCCAAATCGCAGAATCTTGGAGGCCAAGGTCCATTTTTCAAAATCTACTTATCGCCAAATAAGTCGATGGTTTCGGTTGCCTTATGGCTGTTGGCGCTATTTCGGAGATCCATTGCATTCATATTTCAAAACAAATATGAAACTATTCAATGAGAAATTTTTGGATAAATGAAGTCTGATGGCGACATCAGCGTAGAAACTGTGCTAAATCGTGCATATTTATGCAAGTAATGGGTTCTGTTGGAAAAAAATTTAGCCTTATCACTGAAGACAAATAAGCGATACAATAAAAGTTGTGCAACTGCTCTAGGGCTCGATTAGTGAAAGGATAACACAAATAATGGTCTTCTGGCTTTAATTAGTGCGCCAAGGGGATTTTTCATGGGTGCGGGCCAAAATCTCTGTGCAAAAATTCATACGTTGTGGACTTAGTGCTGCGTCCTACTACCAATGGATAAATATGGATATTCTTGCACACTTTCGGCCATCATTCCTCGAGCAGTCCAGTATAAATGTGAAATGTTGTTGCTTAGCTTCCTGGCGTCGTCCAAAGCTGGGCTTGTGTAAAGATGGTCAACATCTTGGGGTTCGTTTTTACTGCATAGTGTGCAGGTGTCAGACCCTTGTGTGCCAATTTTTTTCAGATGCGTTGCCAGGCAGCTGTGTCCAGTGTTGAGTGCTTGGAATATTGTGTTGTAAAGTTTTTTTATATCTTCGTATTTCTATCCTTTCATTTGGGTGCGTTCGTTTTTCTGCACCTTGTTTTGCAGTTTGATTTTTATATGTAGTAAAGTTTCTTAGAGCTATCGCTGGTGTGGTTTTAACAGCTCCAGTGATGATTCTGAGTGCGTTATTTTGTGCTGCTTCCAATTTAGCTCTTTTTTGTTGTGAGGATGTTATTAAGAGCTCGCCTCCATATTTCAGTATGGGTTTTAGGTATTATAGGTTCATGAATG
Source organism: Blera fallax (assembly GCA_946965025.1). NCBI lineage: Eukaryota > Metazoa > Arthropoda > Insecta > Diptera > Syrphidae > Blera > Blera fallax. The sequence continues at coordinate 70,812,521 of OX337248.1, forward strand.
ATTTATAGGTTCTGTTCCGGAGATTAGTTTTGCCACCCGATTTGTAACCTGCTAGTCTCTTTAGAACATTGCTTTGTATTGTATTTTGAATCTGGTCTTTTCTATTTGACCGTTCATATTCAACTTGGAGTCTAGGGAGATTCCGAGGTAAGTGGCTGTACAGCTGCCATCTATGTATCTTTTTTTCTTTAATTTCAAGGTTGATGTCGTCAATTTTATGTTTTAGGGTGAATATCTGGTAAAATGTTCTTTTTTTGTTGACTGTCATGTTATTTGCGCCCGAACATTCTGATAGTTTTTCTATGGCTAAAGACAGAGCAAACTTCATATGATGCCGTGTCTTTTTTATTCGTTGCCTCGGCCCAAATGACAAACAACGTCGTCCCAAAGATGGCAATATTCATGCCCATGTCTTTTATTTCCTTGATTAGGTCATTTATATAGATGTTGAAATGGATCGGGCTGCAGATGCAGCCTTGTGAGACACCTACTTTACTTTGTGACCATTTGAAGGACGTACATTTCCATCTGGTCGAAATCCATAGTGATCTTTTCATCCATTTTAGCAGTTTGCCACATACGTCCTTTCGTTCGTTTGTTCGAAAGTTCTTTTTAAAAAAACACCCTTTAGTTCTCGTACCTGTTAATAAATAAAAGGCCCTCCTCTCATTCAGATGAATTATTTTTAATTTACCAAAAAAATATTAAAAAAAAAAGAGAAATTGCAAAAATTTTAAATTATTACAACACAGAATAAGAATATAACAGCTACTTAAAACTTATACCATAATTATTACGTTCTTCCTCTTCTTCTCGGTTTCTTTTTTTATATATATATATGTATATTATATATATATTTTCTTATTTTTATTTCGTAATTATTTTTTACTTTTCAGTATATTATATCTGGTTTTTTATATTACAGAATACATTATGCTTAAGCAAAAAAAAGAGTTAAAAATCAAATTACATTTTCGTTTGTCCCTTTATTTTCACTTGTTGGCATTGTAAAGAGAGTGACATGGACAGAATAATATTAATAATAATAATAATAAAAATTTTTTAATCAAAATGACACTTTTGTTTTCTTTTTTACGCTACATTAAAATTAATAAAAAAAAAGTATTTAAAATTATAATTAGTATAGCTAAAATTGTTTAATTATATTTAAATGTACAAAAGAATTCTATACACAATGTTGTTTTTTTTTTGTTTTGTTTTTAGTTTTCTATTACATCAACAATTTCATCTTTATATTTATTTTTATTTAATTACAATTTAAAGTTTGTTTTTTTTTAATTGTTTATGAAAACAGTTTTTTCACTCTCTTTGTTTTAAACAATAGAAAAATAATATTTAACAATTATTAAAAAATTTGGCCGCAATTTTTTTTTGTTAAATTAATATGTCGAATTTATTTGAGGTTTTAATTTCGAAAATTGCATCGAAATATAAGGATAAAAAAGGTTTCCATTTAATACAACAATTTTAAATACAAAACGGTTCTTTCAGGTGGTACGTATGTTTATAAAAGAAAATGAGAAAAAAAAAACAAAACACAATTTTTCTTTCTAAGTAGTAAAAATAAAATATGTTATATGTTTTCGTGAATGCATTGCATTCGATTAAGAATTAAATTAATTTATTGAAAAAGAAAACTTGCCTTTTATACTTAAAAGTTAATCGGTTTTATTTCTTTTTAATTTGCTGTTTTTTTTTGATTAAATATTTAATCAAATAAGTAACATCAACAACATGCACAGGTTTTTGGGGGATTTTTATTGTTTAAAGTTGTCTGTTGAGTTTTGAAATCTTTTAATTGTGTGTTTATTGGTGAAAGATAAGAAATAAAAGAGTTTATAGTTAAATTTTTTTTTTATGAAAACAGTAAAAAGTTACTTTATTGTAAAATTTTAGAAAGAAAATTAAAAGTACTTTAAGTATAAAACTAATAATACTCTCTAAAATCTAGTGTTGTGATTTCTACATATACATATATGTATATATACATATTTTAATCCTTTTTTTTTTGTGTAATTTTAATATAATATATATATTTTCAATTTATACTTATTTACTTTACTTTTATTTATTTTCATGTAGGCACTATTTTTGGAAAATTCCTTCTTTAATTTATTTTTTTCTTATTTTTATTTTATTTAATTTTTTTTTGCTCTGAAACTCTTTTGTGTTTTCTTTTTAATTTCTTTTAATAAAATTAATAATTTTATTTAACGGTGGATTGATTCAAGTGATTAGATGAGATTCTGGAATTATGTTTTTCTCTTTTACTAATAAAGTTGGATATGTTTTTTGGTTTGATTTGTATACTTTTTGTTAAACGTTTTTTTTTTATTGATGAGATCAGTTGTTTTATATTTTAATTAAAAAAAAGAAAAGAGAAATTATTTTATTTGGGACTTGAATGCGGTCGTGATAGTTAAGTTGTTAGGTAGAGTGGGAATTTATTTTTGATTAGTATTCTCTGGAGAGAATATTTAGTTGTAAGTTTAAGTGTCTATTCACTAAATGAAAATCATAAGTTTGGAGGACAATTTTAAAAAGACGCTATTTGCATTCTCTTTGTTATAGAGAGCAAAATGGTACTGAAGCTATTTTATGTTATTTATATGTTGTATCTTTAAAATACCGTAAGAATTCCAAGTCATTTCTCATTAAGACTTTGGTTCATTCGAAGCCGTCATTTGAATGTCGATCTATACGTCCAGCACTTCAAAAAATAAAATATTTAGTGTCGTGGAAAAAACAAGAATTTGCTCGAAACTTGCTTAAACCTACATATGTGAAAGGATTTTTTGAAGCTAAATATAGGGCAGAGGCTTTATAACTTTAAGCAATAAAATCCAGATCCATTGCATCAATAAATAGTGATAATAACGCAGTTCAATCGCATTTAAGCTGTTAAATTGGTCAGATATTGATAAGAAAGTGTATTTCTACAGAAAATGGGAGAATATTCTGCAATGTTGATTCTAATACGGGATAATTTAACTATTCGTGAAATAGGTGACAGGTTAAGAATGCCCCAACGTACAGTTGGATGGAAATATAAAAAAATTTCGGAAGTACGATCAGAATTAGATCAGAAGCCAGATTTCTCGCCACGAATCAAGCGAAGACATTTGCTACGGCCTCATGAACATGTTTCTTGCACGGAGGAGATGTGGGGCAACGCTGTATCTTTATAGCAGGCAATATTTAAACTGGAAACAGAAGAATACTCTTTCGAAGAAGATCTGGAGAAATGTTCAGCGACGAATGCCTTAGTAAGGTTCCACCAAAAGCTGACGGAGTTGTAGTCTGGAGAAGTTTTTTTTTTTGCTAAAGGATGGGGAACGAATGTACAGCAGCAGCTATTTCTTTAAAAATGCTACAACACCAACTGATGCCTTGCGTGCAAGAGCTTTTCCAATATGGTTTTTTACATGCCATACTGCGGAAGATGTTATTAAAAACATTTGTTCCATTTAAGTCAAAAGATAAACAAGATCAATTTACTTTCAGATAAACAAGAATTTTTGAACAAGTTTGTATACTTTTAAGAATCAAGTACCTTTACAATAATTCCAAAAATTGTTGAGGGCTCAAATTTTTGACTTATAAAATTCGAAGAAGGCCCCAGCAAGTATTAATTTTTAGGATAATAATGTGTAAATGTTGTTTTTACACAGCACTGTACATACATACATACATTGGCTTTCTCATGACAGTTATTACTCTCGGGCGTGTGTCAGATATTCGTGAGGTGGGACCGTGAAAAAATACTTTGGTTTTTCTGGAATTCGTCCACTAACCACTGAGCGCCCACTATAACGCCTTCAGAGACTCCAAATATCCCATTAGGATCGTGCTTAGTAAGAACAGAATCATTGTACTTAATGCCGACAGAGAAGCAGAACCTAATCGACCTAAGAGCGGTGTAAAACGTCGTAGCAGTGCACGATTCCCACAACTCAAACTCGGTTCTGACATTACTGAAAGATGTTTCAACATGTATTTGATGGGCATATGTCAACCAGTGTAACTACCCGACTTAAGACCAACACAGTAGACCAGCTTCCAAATTATGACTAAACCTTTCCCAGACTTTTTTTTACCAGGTCTATAATAACAATAACTGAAAAGAGGCATCCAAAACAGATGGCAGAACCTTAAGCTGTCTTAAGTGGTTGCGTTCCATTATGCTATAAATACCCTAGAGTTGTATTTCCTTAAATCGAAAGAAGCTTTTCGCAGATTGTCAGTCACGTCATAGACTGTTTGCAGCTCATGCACATAGAAATATTCCACAATTGAGTGATTAACTTATTTTTTGAATTCTAATCACAAGTCAATGTCTAAGAGGCCAGTACACATATAAGATGGACATTTGCTGAGGACTTTCTTTGCAACTTGTTTTTTTGTATACATAATTTGCGAATATTTTTTTTTTACGGATTTGGGTGCACTGTACTACCAGGTAGTAACTCCTTTTTTTAGTAAAGTAAATATTTTATGCTCTGTAGCTGTCATTTCATTCCACGACGGAGTTTTGCACTGAGATCACCATATCGGCCTTTACGAGAGCCCCCTATACTTTCTATCCCACGCATAAACCCCATATATTTCGAAGCAGGATGAGTACTATCATACAACCTCGCCGAGGATCAGTCAGGCTAAGTACCGAAGCAGAATAATTCCTTCGTTATAGATGTATTCAGATTCTATCAACAAATAAAGCAATCTGCAGACAGAGAGGAACAGCAGAACACATGCTTTGTGAATGCCCAAGACCTGCAAATAAACGGTTACTCCACCTAACGCGGGTCTCGATTGAGCTAGCGGAAACTTGTAACCTAAAACCCAGACATTATTCAGGTTTATCAAGTAAGTAGCCTTACTTTTGCTTTGGGTTAACCAAAATACATATATTTTACAGGCAGTACACATGGGCCCCAAATATCGTATCATATCGTTTCAATAATTTCCACTAACTTCATTGAAGTCAGTGAAAGCAGGATACGACTGATCAGAGCCTCATTGGAGTTAAAGATCAACCTTTTTTTAAAACATCGTTGTTGAAACCAGTGCTCTGTTAAGTTGATTGCCCACTAACACAAAAATGCTGTAGATTTCATCAATATCGCCGATATTGTTGGCATCTGACAAACGATGCTTTGAATTCCCCCAATCCATCCATGGGTCACTAAAAACACGATGAATTCCTCACCGTGGATGCCTTACAACCGATAGATTTAGTTTCAATATGACTACGAGATCACCGTAGATTGATGTATGACGCCACTGCCGTCTTTAGCTTTTGTCACTTTAGAGAGGATCGATTTCCTATACTATCTTACACATTAAAAATGTAGGATGTAGGATCCCTTTTCTTTACTAAAATCTTATTTACCTACTCTTTGTTATAAACAGAATAGTATTATTAAATAAAAATCTTAAACAATTAAATGGACGGGTTTACACTTAATTAAATAATTTACTTTAGATCCCCCTCACCCCTAAAGCACACTCATACCCATTCAAGTCTCAAATAAACTACATGTTCAAAAAGTAAACCAAAAAACAAAACCAAAAGAGCAAAATACAAAAACCTAACCATTTCGAGAACTAAATTTGGGATACGAGTTGTAAAATAAAAATTTGAAAAAAAAACTTATTCCAAATTTAATTCCGACCACAATTCCCTCTTCTCATCAAATCACCGCTCTCATCGTGGCGTAAGGAGTCTGACGCCGCCGTTACCACTCTCGATTGCACAATTCCCGACGAGGTCAGTGGCGTCGTCGTTGTCATCCCACCTTTCCCGATGCTACTCAAATTTAATGCGTCCTCGTGCAAACAACTCACCACTGCACTATTTACATCACCACCATACTCAGCGGGTAGTTTTAAGAAATGCAGTGGCGACGACGACCCTAAGGACGTCTTACCAAAGGACGACATTTGTAATGAGGAGGACGCTGCATCAATAATAATGCTGCTACCACTACCATGCGTAGTATTACTATTAATTAAATTTAAATTATTGTTGTTGCTGTTGTTGTTTAGAGTTAAATTTAGATTTACACTAGTCTCGTTACTAAGATTATTATTGTTTTTTGACCCCGTTGCTTCCATGTCCTGTGATAAATTACAAGAGATTTGAACTTTATCCTTAATCGTACTACTACTATCGTTATTCCTACCACTATTCATATTACTACTAATCCTACTAATTAAATTACTATGATATCCTCCGGATGATAATATTGTTGCTGATGATATTGATGATGATGTTGCGGATGCGGCAGATGGCATCGATGGGTGCAGCAGCGGTGGTGGTGGTGGTGGTGATGATGATGATGGTGATTGCGGCGATGATTTGATTGATGTTGAATACTTTACTGCGGATTGTTGTTGCTGTTGTTGTTGTTCATCAGATGTGATTGTTGCTATTGTGCTATCTACAATTTGTGGAGCCATTACCACTGCTGGAGGTTTTGCCATTGCAACCGCTGTCACAGTCACAGGCGATGGCATCATTGCCAAATAACTGCTGTTACTATTCAGGTTCATAGTCTCATTGTTATTATTGTTGTTATTTCTACTGCTGCTGGTAGTATTGTGGCTTAGGCTTAAATTATTGTTCTCATTAAGATTGCTGTTGCTGCTGCTGGCCAAGGGAAGAAGCTCATGCTATTCTTTTATCAATCGGTAGATATGATGTGTTGCACCACTATTTTGAGCGGCCACTTCGAACACGTACGCTATGCAGAGGAGGGTTTCTTGTGTGTCTCTCGATGCGATTACCTAAAAAAAAAAAGTACACAACAAATATAATAATCATACTTTATTTCTAGAGCGTTAATATAAATTTAATTCTAAATGCACTTTCAATTGAAATGAGGTTCTTATTGAATAATCTTTGGTGGCTAGTCTCAGTTTAGATCAAGACCTAATCTAACGCGCTAATGTTAAAGGACCTTTGACAACTTGAACGGCTAAACCGGGAATATTTTTAATAGTAGGTATATGGGTATGGAAGTAGCAGTATCGGGTTAATTGAATACCCAAATAATACAAAGGTAAGGTACGCCGTCTCACAACTCTCGTAACTTGGTTTTTTTTTTCTATTATTTTTTGAGGGCTAAGGCAACACAGAAGATGTTGTTCAACATACGTAGATTGACAACTAAAGGCCTAAAGGCCAGTGACTTGTGACAAGCAGCAGCAAGACGTGGCACAGTTTGTCAGCCCATTTTATCTCAGATTGACCGGTTTAAGGAAACATGAGAATAAATTGCTCTTAATTGCTCGTAAAGGAAACTCTACACTTTCCATTAGTAAGTTGTTAAGTTCGTCAGCTGGTTTATTACCTTAATAGTTGCTCTGGCCTGGGACTCAAAGTAGAATATTATTTATTCTCTTTGCGCTTGAAGAGTTCAGTTTGTTTCGGAATTACTTTACCAATTTGGGTTGGGTTTGGGAGAAAAGGTTGCTTGCTGTTGTTTGGATGGTTTTATTTGATAGTAGTGTTGATGACGTTAATAGCAAACGTTTAAGTTTTTCTCGGGTACAATGTCGCATCTAATATAAGCATTCGGACATGAAAAATGCTCGGAATTTGTGCAACATCGTATGCACCAGGACCTTGGAACATCCGTGGTATGCTATGCTAGGGTGCGGTATGTGCTGTTTGTACGTTATTGTGTAATAGGATATTAAATTGCAAAGACGTTACATATCGTGGCATGCCACGGTGTATTTATAGGATGGTCCAAACGAGATCTTCGGCTTTATTCCTTAGGCGTTACAACAAAGCAGTGTTAAATTCGATAATGAATAAGGTTAAGCTCGCAAGCGCTTCTAAGAGACAAATAGTTAAAGACGAAACCCCTTCGGAGGAATTTGTGTCGGATGTGAGCTATATGCAAACGTTTGGAAACTTTTTCATCTTGGCGAGGCTTTGATATCAGCTCAGTACCTCGTTTATGATTTAAGTCAGCATTTCTCATGGCGAGCTCCATTTAGATATTAGTTCTTGTTATTCCCAAGATTTTAGCTTTAATTTAAGGTACCATAAAGGCTAACCACGGAAAGGTAGAGGCCCTATGTATGATGGCAGATAACAGATACGATTCGCCTCGTTACATGTATTTATTTAATAAATTATTTTATGGAACAAACCTGTAATATTGTAAAGTTCTCTAGGACACTGTTCATCATATATCGCTCAGGTAGGTTCTTCAGTTTTTGTATAAAGTTGATCATGTACTCGCACATCGGCGACTTTTGTATGCGATAAACAAAGCGGCCGTTCTCAAGTCGTGAGTATTCTGTTTCAACCTTTTCCACAACCTGATTGCCAAACGAACACACTTTCGTTGAGCAGATAAGGACGACATTTTCATTGCTTTCATACCTATAAAAGAACATTTTTTCCTTTGAATCACATCTACGGATACAAACATGTTAAGTCTTACTGGCTTGTGACACCATAGAAAACGCCCGCTTCTCCTGAAATTTCCGTATTCAGATCCGCCCAACATTTTACCAAATAGAAGGCATTTTGTGGGCCCTTCTCATAGAGATCCTTCAGACCGCCACTTTTCTCAGGGAATTTGTCAGATATTTGTCGAATGTCAACAGACTACAAAAAAAAATATAAAAAGTTCGAATAAAATGAAGATCATTTGAATCATATCCAATCGACTTACCTCTAGCAGTGGATCTGTGTAGGACGGTTTGCCTCCAAGCTGTACAAAAAGGTGCCGGTGATACTGAAAAATACATAAAAAAAAGTCTTATTTCTTCTCTAAATAAGGAAAGAACCATCAATTTGACTTACAATCTCATCTCTTTGGATTTCCATGAACGCGGAGAATTCTAACAAACGAAATTTGTGCGTTGCTATCGCTCTCCCCTCCCATGGTGGCTGGGCTGGTGGAAGACCTGCTTCTATTTCACCAGACACAGCTGTGGATGGTTTACCGGCGGGATATGGTGGTTGTGCAAATGGCTTTATGCTGGAAAGATATTCTCTACTTAATTAATTCATTTACTATTCAAGATTTCCTTTGAATTTGTGGTATATAAACTTACTCTTGTGAGGTGCTCGGCTGTAGTCCCGGTTGCCAGAATTGCTAAAATGGTTACAAGAATGGATATATGTTAGTTTGTTTTGCTTTTTACGAGAAATATTTTAGAAACAATAAAGATGAAGATAGGAAAAGATTAAGAATTCTAATCCAAGGTTAAATGATAGCCCGACTTCAATGGTTACTAGACAAACAATCATATAGCACATAATACAGTTTAGTAGATGGTGTTGTTATTCATGAGAATTTGAAGCAATTAATACAAGGACTGTATGGTACGTGATTTAAGCATGAGCCTACCTTACAAAACAGATTTGCTTACAAATATCCCTTGTAAGCATTACTCTAAGCTACGAATTCAACGATTTGGAGGAAAATTCACTAAGGATCTCCCTTACAAAGCATTGTTCTAATAATTTAATGAGCGTTAAGTCAACTGAATGGAGTAAATCCAATAATACTGCTACGATATTATTTATCATTGCTAAGAGTACAAATATCTAGAGGATGCTCTAACTACATCTAAGTACGTACCAACCTGAAGGATGTGGGGCCTATAATTTTCAAGTCGCTCTACATGAAAACACCACATTTGCAGAACTCATTAACTGAAAAATAACCCAAGGTCTGTTCCATTAGCCCAGAAGGGAAAACCGGTGAAGGGAACATTGCAGAAGCTGATAACTATAGTCGACAGATCACTTTAAGAAGAGTTATATTCCCTTGCACTATTCCTCGACAGAGGAGTCTTTAATATTTCGGGCGCGAACGATTATAAGGTTAGGATCAGACGAAACAGTTTAGAACCGGAAGTGCATCCCCCATGAATCACTTTGCTGACCTAACGTGGAGTGAGTGTAGTCTCATATAGAAACTCTGTATTGAAGTCAAGAATTGAGGTAGCTGTTACCACTAAGAAGACACTGAGCTTCCGAGGCTTCTGATCTCAAAAAAGTAATATAGCTCTACGTTATTACAAGTTAGCTGAATTGAAGGGTAGCTTTGCATGTTTGCTAGTCTTAAAAGGATTTGACCTTCATTAGGCCCATCTTCTATGCGCGTCTGCTTTTGTGCAGAGGTGTAGGAAAAGAACTCATTCAGTCGAAATAATTTAGTGAAATAGTTCATCACTTTGTCTCGACAATGTAAGTCAGCAGGGATATTATGAAGCTAATCGATTGACCATGTACTGTAAGGTATGGGCAGAAATAGAGCGACAAGGCCTTATCAGATTTTGGAAGGCATCTTTGAGAAAGCAGCTTACATAAAATATATATTAAAAAAAAAAATTGACAGCTGGTTTATGCGTATGAATCGGAGATGCAGATGCCTATGATTCTAATCGAACCATTAAAACAGGAGCTCTCTGGCAGAACCACTTCGAAAACATGCTCTACGACAAGCTTTACAAGCTGCTATTAAGGAGTTGAATTCAATAAGAAATCAGTTTTAGTTTTCCGTTCAATGTTGTAAGCGATTTCATATGATTTTACTTCGGATGTGGAATTCCACTTTTCCTAAACGACAGTTAAAATTATTTACGATCGGCACATGAATTTGTTTTAAATTTAAAAAAACGCATTAAGTTCTAATTTTGTCGTAAAGTGTTCTTGACATAATGATAGACGTCAGTTGCTATAAAAATGCCATAAATCACTAAAAGCCACATAAAACTGATGCACTAGACAAAACTATAAATATAACAGAAATATTATCAAACATCATCATTAAAAATATCGTTCTTTTCACCAGCAACCATCACCAGCCAAAAATGAATTTTGACAGAAGTTAGTTCACCAAAGATTATTACATACAACGGTTTTGGGTTAGAAACATTGACCTGTTAGTACAGTACGGACCAAAGTTATTCCACCAAACATAAATAAATAATTATTAAACAACAAATAATGCATTGGCGAAATTTATACAAAATTTATTGTAGCATTTATAGGAGCGAGCTTTGTTTTTATTTTTTTGTCATATGGCCAAAGAGAGAGAAAAAGAAAAAAAAAAAGAAAAGAGACTTAAAATTAAATGTCAATGTCAAAAACAATTTCCCAACAACAACAAATTCGATCGAAAATATAGCATTTTTAATGGTGTATGTGTGTTTGTGTGTAGTAAACATGTTGGATGCTTCAGTTTTTTTTTTATTTTATGAAATACATTATGGCGAAGGCGGCGCATTGCATTGCATACAATTAAGTGACTCATTTTACTCTTGCAGATCACTTTAAGATTAATGAAACATTACAGGTAAAAAAAAAAAAAACAAAATATACTAAAATTTGTTGGTTTTTTGATTCTTCTTACACCAGGGTACAACGGCGGATGGTGCAGTGGATGGTGGATATGATGCGGATGGAGTTGTGATTGCTGCAATTGATGTTGCTGCTGCTGTTGTTGTTCAAGTTGCGCCAGCGTTGACAAGGGTGGGAGCTCCTTATGCGAGTGATGTTGTGCGAATGCTGACTGCTGAAGAGCTGTCAGACTCTTGACAGCTGTTACAGAAACAATCTGCGCACTCGACATGCTGGACATTGTCTGGAGAGCTTTCTCTTTACCGCTACTACCACCTAAATGATCCTAGAAAAATTGGAGGAAGGAACGGGACGTGGTTGTGGTTTTGATTGAGAGTTTGAACGATTTTTTTTTAACTAAGATTATTTGTTGTTGTTTGTTTGTGTGATTATTGTCCTTAATTTTTTTATTTATGAATTTGCAAGACGGTTCATTGGATAAATGATTTTTAGATGATGCTTGTGAGTAGTGATGGTGAGAATATTACGGTGATGTTTGAATGATGCTATCATAAGGAGAGTGATGAATCTAGTAAATCTACTTTATAGCCAGATACAATGATATTGTAAATATGTATGCACATACATACATATGTATATACATAAGGATGAGAAGATTTCCTTTGCACCAAATATCGTACCAAAACGACGATCGACAAATAAAATCCCTTATAAATGACAGCGACTTCTTTCAGAAAATCTACCAAATGACAATGGTTTTGACATTTAATGGCCAAATGTCAATTTCATGACATGAACGGGCACAGCTGAAACCTTCAAAGCTGATGATGAAATTGAGCGGAAGAAAATTCTTGATGGAGTACATCAAGTAATTGAAATTTATTGCATAGAAAACAGTCGATTGCAGAAGTTAAACACAAAAGCAAAAGGAACACAAGCGTAACGAAAAAGACGAATGTTATACTGGCGTTTTAACAATTGCGTCTTTCGCATACGGTATACACGCAAAAGACGAGTGAGTGCGAGTAGTAAATTAGTTGTACGTTGTCGCTCAAAGAATCCTGTTCACGCAGAATGAGCAGAAGGAAAATTATAAGGAACAAATAAGAGCTTTGGTGCAGTGCACAATGCGGTTAAAGTTGGAAGGTTTTATCTTCAAATCGAATGTAAACTAGAAGGAATTCTGTAAACTCTCTGGAATATGGTGCAAATGTGATGGAAAGAGCAGGGTATACATTTAAAAGACGAACTCCAAAAAGGTCTGAGGTGATGAACAGATCGATTTACTTGGAAGAGCTCACGCAAAGCAGTTCATGTTATACAATGCCAGTGGGTCTTTGTTGAGAGTCACTGAAAGTGTGTTCGTTTGCACCATTATTTCAAAGCTAAAACATTCAGGAGCCCTATCTACCCTGTAGTGATTGGCGCTCCATTGGTGGTTCACTTGGCCGCCTTAGAGAATCAACTGAAAATAAATGTGCATACGTCCGTTTATAAGCTCTTTAGCGAACATCTATCGCCTCAATATCCTTTGCAATATTTTTTTGACTGAAGTCACTGAAGTAATAATGAGTCACGACAAGGTAAACCATAGATACAATCAACTATGCCACCGCAATACCTCCAGTCTACAATAGTATGGCTAGTACTAGACCAGAAAACGTCTGAGAGACCTTTGGTATAAAGAAGATGAATCATCTCAGAGCAGATATGCTCCAATGCTGGGCATTCCGTATGTTTACGAATGAGTAAGGCGAGAAGACCATAACCTACTTTCTATACAAACCAATATCATAAAAAAACGCTAGGTAAATACTTTTTTTTAACGATCGTAATGGTTTCAACACCGCATGCAGGGTAAATATTAAATATTTTGGCTTGAGGAACAGCCAGAGATGAAACAGAATCAAGAAGCTTATTTCACACACTTACTCCAACTTAAAAAAATAAGTTAAATTAAAAATATCTTTCATTTCATTTGAAAATGAAAAACCACTTCCTCTTCTTTCGTTCTTCTGCTTTCAGAAAACATTTCTACGCTCACTTTCTCAAAAACAATAGAAACATTCTCCAAACTAACCCCTTTTGCCAGTATATAATTCGCAAACCACAATATTGCACAAGTGCTGCACATGAACTCATAGAAAAGGTGGTTAACAATGTGAAATACGTTCTCCCTACAGTCGAAACAATCAAAGAAAAATTCCTTTGAACGTCGTTGGAGGTTTGTCCTAACCACCTTCCGGCAGAAGCAAAACAAAAAAAAAAAAAAAACTAACTTTATACACAAACTACCCTTTGTGCCAGTTTTCGCTGTTTTGCCGTATAGTTATCCACTCGACTTAGTCCATTTGTAGTCGATGTTTGCGTTCCTAAAACCTATTTCCTTCGAAACCAAAACCCAACTAAAAGTTCAAATGCAATCACTTTTATCAGGACACAGAACGACGAAATAACTTTACTTCGAATCTACAGAAAAAAATGAAATTGTTTCACTGAAGGACATAACTTTTCCTCTAACTGTATCCACTACTAATGGTAGCAATTTTGTTAAATCCCTTTACCTTTTATATGTCCTTACATAGTGGAAAATGTGTGTGTTTTTTTAGCTACATATGTACATATATGCAAGTTTATTAACTTATTTCGACAATTTTGCACAAATTAAAAAATTCAATATTCGACCAATGTTCAAATGGTTTGGCAGCACTTGACGTGATACAGCGGTTTGATCAATAATTTGACAGCAATGCAACCAATAAGGCTTCGGAATCGTAATTCTATGCCGAACGTCAATTTTCCGGTCAAAGACAGAGTGAATGAACCTGTAAATCTAGCACTCTTAACAGAGAAAATAGACAATGAAGTCTAAGAAGTAGACAGCACACACGTCTGAGCTTCATAATTTTTTTGAATGCTTAAAATTGGGCGGTTTCTTAATATCCTCTCAGAATATTTAGTTTGTCTACGTTAGCAAAGACTAATGTCTTTTGGCATCCATTTACCTAGGTACCTAGCTAAAATTGGATCTACTGGACTAGATCTCCGAAGCCGAGCAGAGTCTGGGTAAAGTTTTGAAGTGGGTCTTACTGTCTTGATATGGTCCAGTCCGGAAGCAGGTTTAAACACCTTTAATGATGTGATTAACAATGTTCGAGATGCGTCAGAAAGTTGAAATCTAGAATCATGAATCTTAAGGTTGTTTGGTGGAAGGCTACTGTGCTTTCGCCAGAATTTTTTGTGGGTCGAGACCTTATTAACTGGGCAAGCCAGCAATATTGAAAAAAGGAATAAGACCTCCGATTTAATTCCGGGAGAAGACCCCCCAGATCAGAGTAAAACCGTTTAATCCTTCACGTTACTGAGCTTAAATTCGGACAACCGCTAAATAGAAAACTTGTGTCAGTCCCCCTATTTACAAAAAAAGTAGTTATATAGGCTCATCCAACAAGGTGTCATTTTAAATCAATAGAAAAACGCAACATTTTCATGAAAAGTGGTGATATTCTAATTTTAATCTAAAGTACAAGCTCTGAGGTTAGTAATGCCTCGGTTCTGCCTGCAAGCAGTTTTTTGATTAAATTTTTCATCGCGTTTTGGCATAATTGTGGCTTTTCTTTAAGTGCATGAATCGCTTGTGTAGCATTGGTGTAGATTTTATCTTAAACGTAGCCCCAAAGGAAAAATCTAATGGTGTTAAACGATATCGGCGGCCAATTGAAGTCTCCATTTCTGAAATCACACGTGCCCAGGAAATTTTTCACGCAATAGAGCCTTTGTTTCACCAGCTGTGTGGCATGTGGCTGAAAAAACACGTCCATAGCATCAATTTCAGGCAAAAAGTCAGTCAACCTTGCTCGGTAACGCAATTTCATTCATTGAAACTGTAGCAGCGGCATCCTTTTCGGAAAAATATGGCCCAATGCCACATCAACCCAAAAACCACACCAAACTGTCATTTGGTGTGGGTGGAGAGGTTTTTTCACTATTTCTCTTCGGTTTTCGGATGCAAAAGTGAAATGGAAATGAACCTCTTCACTCAAAATAATTTTGTGTAAAAAATCATGATGTTGTTCATTCATTTCCAGCAATCAGCGAAAGTACGGCGTTGTGCGTGGTCTGCTGGCTTCGCTTCGATTGTTAACTGGATCTTATAAGCATCTAGTCCAAAATCTTTATGCAAAAAGCGGTGCAAAAAAAATTGTTGCGGATAGGTCCAATTCCCGTGATCGTCTCGAAAAGCACGCACGTCGGACGAACACGAGTTGGAGTCTCCTCATCACCAACCAGTCCGAGACGTTCAAATCCATCGATTAAATTCACAATAGCTTTGTGAGAAGGCGCTTAATGATGACCAAAAGCTGTACGAACTTTACGAATAGTTTCCACGTTATTTTCACAGTTTTTGCAGTGAATTCTCACTATTTCAACACCATATTCCATATTTAATAACCTCCTAGTTTTTACTTGTCAAAAGTGATAGTTGAATATTGACAGTTCAACAACGACGGGAAATTTAAAATGACACTTCTTGTTCGATGACACTTTATAATGGTGGGGTAGTTTTCGTGGTGAGCAGGATGTAAAAAAAAAACGTTGGCTTAATTTAAAAAAAAAATGATTTAAAATAAATTTAACTCCAATTAACAATTAAGTTCAAAAAAGAAACTTAACAAAAAAACAAAGATTGCTCGCTTAAGGTAAACAAAAAACAAAACTAAATGAAAACGAGAAGTAATTTGTTAGGATTTTCTTTTTTTAGATGGTGTGATGAATTAAATGATTTAGTAAAGAATTTACTTGATTTTATTTTGAAATTAAAAAAATGAGAAAAGCATGAAACAAACAAATTCAACTAAATCCCTTTTTTAACGTATTTTTTTTGTAAATATTTTTTTTTTAATTGCAACTACAAGAGTTAAAGAGAAAATATAAAAAAAAAGAAATTCTCTTTTTCAATGTGAAAATTAATTTACATTACTTACAACTTTGAGTTTAGCCTGGATTTCCCGGAGTTTCCGTCTGGCCAGCACCTGAATATGTGAGCTGACTTGCTTTCGTGTTCTCGTTTTTCCTGTGCGAAGTTTAATGTATCGTGCTATGAGTTCATTTCGTCCTGCAATTAGACAAAAGTATGAAGGGAATAAGCTCAATTAGTTTGCATGTTTAATTTCACATAGAGGAATAGAGGTCATTTGATTTGAATTTTAAATAGAAGTTTTCAATTGCCAGGACGTACGTGTATATTCGTATATGTACGAGCATGCATGTGAAAAATTTATTAAGAGCGGTCTGAATATAATAAACCCTCCATCGGACACACAGGATGCACTGTAAATTCTTTCTTTTTGATCTAAATAAGACGCCATGAACAGAAATAGAAGATTTATTATCAAACAGAGAAATCAGCTCCGCCTCTCGACTACTCGTATCCTGCCGAAGAGGAATCAATAGAATGTCCTTTAACAAGACATATATCATTCTCCATCATGTGCTATTAAATCATTTTTTTTTTTCTTTTTTTTTTGTCCTTTTTCTTGTGAGTGTGTGCAAGTGTTTACCAAATCAACTTGGAGGTCATATTTTCAGATAAATGTCCTTTTGTTGCCTGTGCTCGCAGTATTTCAGTGAATGTGTATCATACATACTAATAGGCGTTCGCAGGATATTGTCTTTCCCACAGGCTTCTCCGAAGATTAATGAGTGGTTGGCTTCGTTTCGATGTCCTTATCAATTACACACCAACACATATGGATATGAATAGTAATATCTAAATATCAGCGTAGTTTCTTCGAATATAATCAATTATCCTGGAATGCAATAAAAATTGTTTCCGAAGGACATTGAGGGTTTAATTACATTTTTTTTTTTTATTTTCTCCATGTGCTATTATTAATTTTATAAATCGATGGGAATGGAAGAGGATCATGACTTTAAGACAAAACTTTAATCGTAGTCGTCTGGTATTATATCCTTTTTGTGTTCCCTTGGTAATAAAAGCAAAAAAGAAAAATTTCAGCACAAATAAAAGGAACAAATTAAGAAAAAATAATAAAACCGACGAGCAGAAGAAGAGAAGATGTAGTAGGAAATTGAAAGTGATGATGTGATGACGTGTAAAGGATAATAAAATGGGGAAAGATTAAAGGACCCCCAATGGAGGAGCAGACGAAACAAAATGCTGAAGCTAAGCGCTTATTGTAGCTGACAGTGAATACACCATTTTCTTCTTCATTGCCGTCGTTCTAGCGGAGAGAGAGAGTTTAAATTAAAATGAGAAAGTTTTTATCCTTTTTTCCTTCTTTCTTTTTTTCATTTTTTTTTTTGTTGAAAAGGACAATAAAAAAGGACAAGCGAAAAATAATGGGCCAAGAAAGGATAAGCATGAGGAAGAATTTTTGTGCAAGGAGGGGTGGTAGCGATGGAGAGACATTTTATAACACGTTTAACCTTAAGACATAGGAACAGCAGCAAGCAACAGACTTTTAGTCAAATAAAGCACACAATGAGCGCGCAGGATACTTGTATCAGTGCGGAGAGACGGTGGGGTACTTTGGGGATGCGCATCCTTTTTTTTTTCTCTGCTATCTGTCATCCGTGTTTTATTTTTCCGCTGTGATATTCTTTTGAAATTGTGTGAATTTTTTTTTTTTTATTTGAACTTTATTTGATTTTACTATTTTTATGACACACAATGAAGGAAGGACGAAAGAATCTCTTGGAAATTAAATTATCTGTGAGTAATGAAAAGGCTCTGGGACATTGTTGAGCGCTCTACAGGTAGAAAGAGTTGCTTTAATAGTGTTGAAGTAGAGAAAATTGTTGATTTGAAAAAGAGGACAGAAGCAGGATTGTGCAACATTTATGTACAAATGTCGCAAATCTTGGAAAGCCCACATGGCTTTCTTTAGATGAACGAAAGTAGTCTACAAAGGCGGGCGGTCTGTACTGAGAGCAAGGAGTGCAACGTATGCTGTAAGTGGAATGTTAGCAAATAAAGCTAGGAAGACAGAAAGCAATCCATTCATCACCAAGACTGACGTGGTTAGATTTATCGTGACAAAGATGGGGTTTGTTCTGACAGAAGCAGACGGCCACACAAAGGAGTATCCAATTTCGAGACATGAATTTATTCCAAATAAATGCTTCTTTTTAAACTTGCCATGATGGAATGATTATAAACACATTCAAAGAGTTCCTAGGATACGTTAGCGGTAAAATGGGCTATCACAGGGCTCCATTTTTACAACGTAACTCTTTAACCAAAGATGCACAAAGACTTAGACCAGTTTCTTTAGCATAGAATTAAGGCCCAGAAGAATAGTCTTCACTATTACTGCTAAGCAGCCTTTGCAAATACAAATATGGGTCTTTGATTAACCCCTATAGATCCTATATTCGCGTTAAATGTATTTCCGCACAAATGGAAAGCATCAACCAGTTGCCATCTTCGAATGGCGAGGTTAAGAAAATGCTTATGGCAGTTATTACTCTCGATCGTTTGTCAGATATTCGAAGGCGGATCCGAACCTGAAGTTCCTACCTAAGCATTAAGCCACGGTATTCTTCGTGGCAAAAAAAGGAGAGCAACTTATTAGAGTTATGTGAACAATCTCAGGCTTAATAGCTTTCTATTATAAGTAAAACTACGTGAAACTCGCAGGCTTTCGTACAAACTCTGCAAAATAAGCATAAAAAATCAATTGCTTTATGGGCTATGTATGCTGTAGCGTCGTCTTGCTGTAACTAAAGGTATTCCATGGCTTGCTCTTCTATTTCGGTTTACAACGACCTTCAAGATATCTCTGTAGCGATAGCCAATGACGGTCATGGCGTTACGTACCGTGTCCTCGAAGAAGTACATATGTAAGTCCCAATAACCTTTTACAAAACAACTTTTGTGTTTTTGTTTGGATGTTGTAATTATTTACAAATGTAGGTACTCAGATAAAAATGAGTTCTGTTGTTCATGGTGAGTTTCTCGTCGAAACCAGACATTTTTTGGTTATTTTTTTTTGGATAGTTTCGCCAAACTAATATCTCTGTGGCAGGCTCTGATGAGTCAACTTTACTATACACGAGGATATACGCAAATATCGACGCAAAATATACCGCAGTATCCAACGAGATATGCCAGTTTGCGTGGCACGTTGTCTTGTCATCTGTCAAAAACTTCTGACAGACAGTAGAGCTTTTACAAAAGTTATGGCCAATACACAATGAAGCATTTCTTGCATATTTCAAACAAATGTGTTTACTACCATATCTAGCGATACCTAGCGAAAAACTCTAAAATAGTTCTAGGTTAGAATGCATCTAGGGACATGATATTCACCGCAAACAATGATTTTAGATCCATTGGTGTCTGAAACTGCACGTCTGTTTGACATTTAGTAGAACACTCTCATTAACATAATTTTCTCAAGACATTTTGTACTAAAAACTTCACTAATTTCGAAGAAAAAATCAAACTTAAGCAGGATGTTTAGTGGAAAAGAGGAACAATTCGACATCCTTGTTTTATGCACCTTAAATGTCCTCATTAAATTAAGTTTAGCCGGAATCGAAAGATAAAAGAACGACTAAACAAACGAACAATATTCAAGTGATTCTCGAAATAACAGTCGTAGAAAAAAGCAACCAAGAAGTAATTTTGTACAATTGCATAACAAATTGTTCCCAGACCAAATGACCTTAACACGACCCTCGTGCTTGATCTGCAGCTAGTAGGTTTTCAAAAGGACAAATGGAAAACAAAGCAAACTCATTTTAAATTTTCCATAGAACTCCTCCAAACAAAAGGCAAATCCAAAAAAAAAAAGGAATACAAATAAATTCCATCCTTCACCCACATAGAGTATGAAAATAAAACAGAACACCATCAGCTATTAAGAAAAAAAAAAAAACAAAAAACAATTAATTCATTTATAATAAAACAAAAAAAAAAATTCAGATAAAGAGGATATCATCAAGATATAGACCCAAGTCAGGATAATGAATAAAAAAAAAAATAAATTAAAATGTAATATAGAAGAGAAACAAAGAGAAGAACTCGGTCCACTCGAGAAAATGAACAATAACACCAGAGTCAGAGCGTCAGAGAGTTGAAGAGGAGCACAACAAACTTCATATATTCCCCCACAAAACAATATCCTCCAGGACGACTACTAGTAGTAGGTGGTTGGTGGGTGAAGGCAAATATAGATGCTTCATAGCACAATGCGCATAATATAATTTGCGTTAGAACTTTTGTCAGAGAGATACGATGAGAATAAGTTGAACAGGATGAAGAAGACGAGTTATATCCTGGCACCCAGCTAGACATACAGATTCATGGCATATCCAAGTTGAGGGCAGAAACAGAAGAAAAAAAAAACAACAACTTTTTCTCATCTCTGTCTAAGGCCGAAAGTTTAAATTTTTATTTAAATCTAACTACGAGTGTCTGTCTGTCTGTACGTATGTAGGTGGATAGCAGCTACACAAAATGGTCAGATATCCATCCAACACCGAAAGGACCTTCTTTATTATTATTCTTTTTTTTTCTGTCTCTCGTCGGCAATAGTGCGGGATAAAGTCAAAGTGGGTGGGTGGGTGTACAATTCTTCTTGGAACGGTTTTGAATATAAATTCTATTTACATATCTATATCTGAATGGATGTATACGTAATCCCTGCTGCCCGATTATATAAGAAGGAGCACGTTTGATATTTTATACTATGTGCAAAGGACGATGACGGCGACAACAACGACGACGACGACGACGATGGAGCTGAAGCCAGTTGCTTCTGCTGTTGGTTGTGCCAGCAACCCTACGGCTCTAAAACACGCTTCGTACACTCACTAATTGCACATTCTTGGCATAGTTTCAGTTCTAACCGAATCCAAACCAGTTTCCCTTCCTCTGAATCTGAATCCGACAACGTTCTGTGAAAGTACAGCCACCCACTGTTTCACCCTTCTTTTGTGTTTTCTCTGTGTGTCTTACACATTTCCAAGTGGTGTGCAGTTTGCTGTTGTCGTCGTCGTCGTCGTCGTCGTCATCATCATCGTCCTTCGGATGGTACACTCCGTCGTCGTGGCAGTCACTGTCGTTCCGTTTTAGCATACAGAAGGCAAGCATAAATAAAATAATACCCCCCTTCGTTCCACACACAACATTCTAGAGGATGATGCTCTCTCTTTCTCTCTTTCTCTATGCTCATATATTTATGTGTGTGTACATTTGTATCCTGGAAAGGATAGTTTAAAACTAAGTTCAGTCGAAAGCAAGAAGAGTCAAAGGACTCTTTTTCTCTGTTATGTCTCTTTGGGTTTGGGGTTGATGTTTTTGGTTCACTTTTTCTATGGAAATTATGCAGCAGAGATTCCTCTCTCTAGTCCTTCTCGCTCTCTGTGGGTCACTTTATAAAATTCAATTGTCATGCGGAGTGAACAGATTCCTCGTTCGAGGCCAAACGCTGCAACGGCAGTGTGCTGAAGTCAAAGTCATGCTTCCACTGTGTACGTGTTCATATTGAGATTGACCCTTTGGAGAATTTTTCAAAGGAGATTGTTGCCTGCCTCTTAAATGTAGGGGTGCCTGAACTGAATTTTTAATTATAAATCCTTTTTTCTGAGAACAAACAAATTTGAAGGCAGTTCCTTTGAAGTGTTGTCTAAACGACTTCTATAGCTTGAAAGTCTGAAGTTGTTATTAGTTTCAAGGTGACAAATGACTTCTAGGGCAACAGACCTCCGCCGGTAGATGACGCAAAGCTTTATGAAGAACCTCTATTCTCCCTTTAGAATATCACTTCGTTATCCACCACGTGGATATTGACCTGATACCACTGACAAATAACGGATTTATTCAAGTGAAAGTGATGAAGATGTCAGAGAAATTCGTTGAAATTTTTTCAGCATGCGTACAACAGGATACGTTGCGTAATTGGAGCAATGCGCGAGTAAAAGGATTCATGACTTACTCGCGCAAAGTGGTACCCAAAGCAACGTGCTCAGAATATCTGCACTGAAATTACGTTCAATCACATAAGCAGGCATAACAGGGTGACGATTCCTAATGAATCATAACTTCAGAAACTGGCAGTTCAGGTGGGGGTTTGTTTCCAGTAACAAAATTGAGTTTTCTTACTGCGCGAATGACAGGATATAAATGAGGATAAAAGACTTTACATCGCGTTCCTTTGCAAAGGACATTTTATCTTTTCGTGACCTAGATATACGTCCAGTTATCTGAAGACAAAGATGGCATTACTCGAATCTAAGATTCTTGAGACAACTCCGCGGGTTATAGTACCTAAATGCGTTTGTGTCCAAAAATTTACTTAGTCCTCAGGCAGTCGTTCTGTAAGGTTTGTTCGCTCAGTTCTACTTCCAGCTGAACGTCTACAGGCGAGATGACCCGTTCCTTATAAAAGTTAGTCCATTTGCTTGAGAAAAAGTTCCATCTGCGGTAGATTTAGCCTCCATTGGTGTACAAGTGTACAAGACCATTCTAAACGCTGTATCGTCGCAACATCTACGGATAACGTGTAGTATTTTAAGGCTTCATATACCTATGTATAACATTGTCTAGACGTACTGAAGAAATCTAAATGACAGTTGAACAACGTACGATCTTCGTCACCTTAAACTTCGCGTGTCCATATTTGTTCTGAAAGACTTTGACACAGGTTAAGGGCTTTTAAGACCGCACTTCAACAAGGATGCACGTCAAAAGTTGAGTTACAACTTATACACGGTGCACAGACCTGCTGTCTGTATGACTCGTGAGATCCACCTCCTTCAGTAGATATGTCGATATGTGTTGAGCTTGCTCCGCGCGGACGTGATAAGCTTTTCAGCCTACTTCTCTTCTACCCATCTTCAACTACGAATTTAGGCAGTGCAGATGAGTCAATTTTTCCGCATGACTGCCAAAGCGGCAAGCCTGCAGAAACAACCCCGGACTTGACACCTGAAATTTGTGTCGAGCACTTTACTTTATGCAACAAGCACTGGCCATCTTCTTTAGAGAGCGTCTGGAAATCATAATTTCGACAGGATTGAATTAGCTTATAGGAAAACCAAGCCAGATGATGCTTAAAGGACAGCTACTGTCGCACTCCAGCCAGTCAAAAGATTTGCATAGAAGGCGTGAGGTATTCATTAGCCCGTGGAACTTAACAATCAAAATTAACTTATCGTAGACAAGAGAGGCGCTTTAACTTTACCAGAGAATGGTCTGCTTTAGAAGCGGAACGTCGATTAAAAAAGTCGCATTCAGTAGGCAACTCTACAATTGCCTTTTAGACTTATGCAGAGGAACAAAAAAATTCCTAGAAGTGACTAAAGCCCCAATTACACTAGAACCTTTAGAATCATGGGCGAAGCTGTCGGGAGACTGAATTTGACTTGGACGATGTAGAAGATTAAAAACAAAACTGACAGAGGCCATAGGACAACCCGGAACCTCATTTATAGGTCCAAAGAAAATACAAATATTTGGCAGAGCATATGGGAAGACATTTTCAGGGGGTTCCCCCTTCTTTTTAACGAACAACTGAAACCATTGTATGATGAGCCTTTGGATTACGTAACTGGAGAAAGACCACTCATTTAAGCATTCCAAGTCAGTTTTGAATCAAGAAGGTATTGATATCCTATAGATTGAGAAATTGATGAGACTCAACCTCGCTGAGATTCTGCTTTTCGAAAAAAACCAAAGAAAGCTTCAGATTTCCGTGTAAACCAAGTTAACTGGGTTGCTCTCATCCGCAATACAATCAACACCTTCGTTATCCACAAACATTCACACGACGACATCACCAAGTTAACATGTTTACAAATCCACCCTGTTAAGTGCTGAAATAACCTTTATCAGCTCGGCTATTAACTCATCCCCTAAGGAGCGCTTACTTACTTGCAAAATTTTTACTTTTCCTGTTGCCAACTGGCTTAAAATAAACAACAACAAAAAGTCATTCAATACCCTTCCATTCTAAAAAAAGATGATCAGGCGACTATTCACTCGCTCTTAAGCTCATATACAGACCCCACTCTAACCCGCTTTGGCACCCCTAACAACAAAAGTCCGATCGAGCGACACACACACAATACCCGACGACATAAGCTGCTTGTCGTCGTAACACTCACTGCCATCCCACTGCCTCCACAAAGCCGCTTATCTGTCCACAAATATTAAATTTTCTAATATGACGGCAGAAACCATCCATGAAACCTCATGCACATACATATGTGCAACCAGCACCCAACTAACCAACCGTCATCATCCATCCATCCATCCATCTAGAAGCTAAACATGCTGAAGTTGACTCATAAAACATCGACCAGAGAACGTTCACAGTAGCACCACCTCGTGCGCCGATTCGGGGCCGGGGGTAAAAGCAGCAAAAAGATTCCAACTACCACCGAACGCAACGCTGAAATTGGAGCTGATTAACCTTTTGACCCAGAACTAGTTGTGGCGCTGACAAAACACTGAGAATCAGAAAAAAACTGCAGACCGATGAAAATGATGGAAAACTTTGCGTTCGGCTTGCTCCTCCTGGTGTATGATGACACGAATGCACTGATGCCTGGCCATCATCAACCCGCGCACGTAAAAGTTGGCGCATGGTGCAATTAAACGGAGCCAGTGGCGGGGGGTTGAAATTTCTGGGGTTTATATTAATTTTTCTACCACCAAAGCGCGGAGGCTCCCGTTCGCTCTGACACCTCCTCGTGTGTCAGAGCTTTGCATGAAAATCAAAATTTTCGAAAGTGATAAGAGATAAACATTTCAAAAATGTGCACTCGTGTATTCCTTCCATAGTTCGGTGAATTATGCCGGCGCAGGGAGATACTTCGCCTTTTCACTGTGTCTGTAGGCAGGGATAATGGGGAGTATTAAGAATCAACCTTTACAACACGTTTGGTGAATATTTCCGACCTTTTTTTTGTAAGTTTTCAACGGAATTTATGACATGATGTGGTTAAACGTCTTTTTTTTTTTAAGTCTATCAATTGGAGGAAAATGTTTTAAGGTGTAACAGTTTAGAAAAGTGTGGTTATTGATGGTGTGACGAAAAGTTAGGAGTCCTTTTCAGGTATTGATGGTTTAGGTTACTTTAACGCCTTCAACTTATTAATGTGGATGGAGGTTTCTGTAGGGCGCCTTGTTTAAGCTGCAACTCCAAGAGGATGTAAAAGAAAAGGGACGTATCTATGTTTCTCAAAAAACTTTTTCTACTTCAACTACATATCTGAAAGCAAGCCTTTGTTCGTCCAATTTAACTTCGCCGAGTCTAGTATGATGGAACATAAGCCCGTGGAATATGCAGAAACTTCGGTTATTCAAGAGTAAATGTTCTCAAGCCTGCGTGCAGGTGTGTAGAACGGCACATTCAGACTTTCAGCATGACATCTTGTCTTAGAAGAGACTATTGGGTGCTTCCGAGGTCTCCAGAGTTGGTAATGTCGCTCTGAATCTGGAGAACTAAATTGTTTCGGGCTTGTTTCACCTTAACAATCAGTGTTTCAGAAACGCATTGAAAATTGGACACATTCGTACTACATGAGGTAGTAGCAACAAACAAAGCAGCACCTGTCCAACGTCACTGTTGAAAACAGTAACTTCGAAGTAGTTAAGAAGTTTACATACTTTCCGAACGACACCTTAGTGGAGATTCGACGAAGACTAACCCAAACGGCTGCTCCTTCAGTTTGGCGAAATAACTTGGTTCAAAACTCCTAGCTCGTAAGACGAAATGCATGCGCTCTACAAAACATTGACCAGTTCTGCTCTATGGTGCCGAGTGTTGGACGATGAACAGGAATACTTTCGAGAGAAAAATTTTTCGTCGAATATTTGGTCCCATAAGCGAAGAGGGCGAATGGAGTAAAAGATACAACCGCGAACTCAATAAGCTGTATCAAGCTGTGGATGTTCTCCGAAAAGCCAACACAGGTCGACTACACTGGCTCGGCCAGGGAATGAACAATATTGTTCCAGTGGAGAATCTTCGAATCCCAGTCCCCAGGTTTGGGTCGACAATGAAGATCGAACCTCCGTTTTAAGCACAAAGCTATTGCGAATGTTAGAGAGCTTGGTTTGCAAAACTGCAAACAGTGTGCCCTGGATCGAAGAGGGTGGATTACTGCCGTATTTTAGGCATTTACCCTCCACGGGCTGGCAACCAGTTAAGTAAGTAAGAATTACGCCTATTAAATGCTGAACTTTGTAGCGACAGGCTTACCGTGATATGTCAGTGCCCAACCTCAGGTTAGACTTGCTAACTGCACGATCTGGTATTGTGCTGCGATCACAATGACCTACAAATGAGTGAGACTTAACTTCTTGATCGCGAACAGTTCACTTTCCAGTCCCATTGTGGCTAGAGCCTTTACGTGGAGATTCTTACATTTAAGCATAAGAAAAGGATGGAAGCGAACAAGAATCACGGTTCAGATAGACACTAAGAGTGAAAAATTCATGAGTGCCCGTGATAGTGGTCTGACGTACACAGAATAACTGAACCTTGTAAGCAGCAATTTATTAACGATAAGTCGCAATGAAACCTTGAACTTCAGGTTGAGATAAGGTTTGTGCTAAATGGGGTTATAAGAACCTACTAAAAGCAGTTAGTTAACAACTCAAGCCAATCTGTAACACACTCTTCGGCACGTACCAGTGTGGCTTACAGTCTGGAAGATCCAAAAAAAAAAGCCTTCATTCATAGCTGAAAATACATATTTCAACTCATTTTCTTTACAACATGTCATTTTATTTGCAAACACTGTTGTTCCTCTTTTGATGCTTCAGAAATGAGTGCAGATTCTCAACTTATATAATTATGACCGCTAATTCCGCATTAAAAACTGGCAGTGTGACAATTTAATTGATTTATACTCGTACACGGTTGATTGCAAAAAGTAACCATACAATTGCTCTGACGTCTGTCAGTGGGTAAGGAAAAGACGAACAATACATGTTTCTCTTTAGGTCAAATGCCATACCAAAATAGTTCACTTTTCTACATTCGTAACCTTATGTCTACACTACCGAAGTAAGAATTGTTCTTCTTTTCTATACAAAATACCGTTTAAGAAACGAAACCACCCTAAGAGGATTTTCTATGCACTTTTGTATTTCGAAAGCAAAGAAAAAAAATATTTTTTTGTCTTTGTTTTGCCGTCGGGCACACAGTTGATCCAATAATGCGATGCGAACTTAAAGAGGGTTGATGAGTACTTATTCATCATTACTGTCAGTGACTGTCAAAAGTGACAGACTCGTACATTTGACTTGTAGGCCAGGGTTGTTATAGGAAATATGGCCAGAACTCGGGGGACTGGTAAAAATGGTCCAAAAACAAAATCGGTCGCAAAAATACCACCGTACTTTTTAATTTGGGTGGCCCTACAGTTGTGAGTAACCTCGTGTCTTTAGCTAACTGCGTCCAGTTGGGCGAGTGTCGGCAACGAAGATTATCTGCTAAGCCACTAAGTTGTTTTTAAGCGAAAGCAAGATAAACCTCACCTTAAGCCAAGGTGTTGAGGATGCGTCAAGGTTTTGGTCAACGGCGTTAAATGATACCAGTTTTCAAGGAGGGTTTAAAGACTGGTGTGGCATGTTATGTCATCTTATTCGAATCATGTCTCTGTAGCTCCATAGACCATAACGTTGTTGTCAGCTTTATTTTAAAAGAAGTATGGACCAACGCTGGTCGCTCATTGCGGATGAATTGCCTTCACAGACTAGGCATTCAGTGAATGAATATTCTCTGACACTCCCTGGGCACATCAAAATAGCGAAAGCTCAGTTATGCCCAATCCAACACCGGGTACAATTAGCTACATAAGTGAGACTTATCTGACATGATTAGCTTCAATTTTATCGAGGGAGACGAAATGTTTCCTCCTGAGGAAGACGCAGAGCCTAAAGCAATACAACCCAGGATGATAGTTTCCCTAGAATGCGCGTATTGAAATGTAAAACATAGTAATCTCCACCGTCTGACACATAGTCAAAGGACTACCTTTGCCTCCACCCCCTAAGCAATGCATAACACTTGGTCATAAATTATTCCAACATCAAGTATCACAATCCCCAATAATTTTCCTGACCCACTTCCTTCCACCAATAACACTCAACAAATCAACAGAACTTCCCTCTAAACACAGCACAATCGTCAGCAAAATTTCCTCCATACACATATCGAAACCGCCATCGACCTAAACACCACCACATAACACGACCGAGTACATGGCGAAACTGGAATCAACAGCAAAATAACCCCCCATCCATGCAGCCAGAAACCCATCCAACAAGAAAGGCGATGAAAAACTCTTGCTCTTGCACAATGAATAAATTTTCCCTGCCGTCACCACTATCAACCACCACAGGCGGAAAGTATTTGTGCGATAATCCCGGTAAATCCTTCGCCTCAGGACTTACTATTCTGGCAGCTTGTTACTACAGAGGACTCGTCGTTGGTGTACGAGTATGGTGGCTTTAGGAAAATCCCGCCAAATAAATAAAATTCATCCCCTTCAAGTGTTTCACAATAATGTTTACGTCGTCCTTCGTCCTTGCAGCGTACATACATACACACACCGTGTGCTGCCTTAGTTGTGCCAAAAGACAAAAGCTTTGAATGTCGGCAGGCATTTGCTAAACTGGAGGCGGTGGAGGTGGAGCAGATCACAATCACAGACACACACAGCTACATGCCGACAAGGAGGCCAAAGACCAGCAGGCCTGTAATTTATGTTCCCAGGATATTGTTTTCTCTGCTTTTTGGAAAGTAATTAATTTCACCATGTGACAACAAAGATGCTTGGCCTTCTTCGTCCTCATCCTATATTGTATATCCTTCTGGTGCTGCTCCTCCCTCCTTCAGTTAAGTGGAATCGAAGTGAATGTTGGCTTTGTTTCTATTTATGCTCGGGCGGCGGCGACGGTGGTGGTGCTGGTCCTGTGCTAGTCCTTTCGTCTAAATTTCCAAAATTGAAACTGTTGAGTGTTAAAGCGAAGGATATATGAGGATTTACGGATTTTCCTAAAAACTTCCTTTTTCTAAATCTAAAATTGTTTCCTCTTCGTCGAAGATGGCAGTGCCCTGTATGTGTGTGTCCTTCTCTCTGACATCCAATGAAACGTGGGCCTTCTGCAGCCATTGAGAATAATGACAAGGATAATACAGCTAGGAGTTATGTATGTATGAATGTACATACAACAATGCTCTGTTGTATAGATCCTGTGCATCCCTTTGCGATTTGCAATCTGAGAGCGCATTGTCTAGTTTGAGTATTTTGCTAGCAAATATGCGATGTTCTTCTTGCCTTTTGAAAGGATGGACACAGGGACACAAGGATGCGTGTGGCTATCCTAGATTAATTTCCCATGTCAGAGGAAAAGTAATAATTTTGCTGATTTTATTAAATATGTGCGTTTGAGTGCTTGTGTGCATGTGCTGTGTCTATGTCAGTGTTTGCATTAGAAATTTTCGGGAATTCCTTGAATGGAGTTGGACCGAAGTGAGACCATCTTCGGTAGTAGGGTAGGAGGTTTTGGGAGAGGTTTCCAAATTGAAGTTGCAAATTCCAAAGGAAGTGCACGTGCATATATGGTTTTTAGTGGTTGTGTACACATATATTTTGTTGTGGTCAGGTAAGTGAACGTTGATATATGGCAGCAGGAGATTCCAAGAAAGGTATTCCTGGTATATGCAATAACTCGGAGCTGCAAATTGATTTTATTAAAAACCGGACCTGATTTGAGAAGCCAATGGGTGGCTTAAGGACATGGCAATAATAATTTGAATTAAATTCATCAGAACATGTTGATGGAAAATAGTTTACTTGATTGGGTTAAAAAAAGCTATGGAATCTCATAAGGATGCGGTAGAGACGTACATATGTAACACGGATCCTTGCTGGCATCAATGTTGAAAGAGGCTGGTGAGAGAAATGGACGGTTGTTGGGTTTCGAATTGATTTCAGTGCAAAATTCTGGTCTATCGAAATTTAAACAGAATGCAATCCTTTCGGTTACCAAATACGCCTGTTAACATCATCAGCCTTTTACGTGTAGTTTCCAAGCCTCTAGCTAAGAAGTTACTTTTCCAATGAGAGTGTAGTGGTCTTCCCAGAATTTTTGCAAGGACTTTTCTCCGAGTGTGCAGCGGAGTAGATGCTACTTGTGTGATAGAATTCACAATCCTTAATCAGTTCTTTGAAACATGAGAGTTTTGAGATCGCGGCACAATTTCTTGTGTTTTTTCGCCACTTCCCAGACATCGATAAAACTCAGGAAATTGGTAGAATGATGCAAAAAATAGGTTTGTACTCGTGCCCCCTAGACCATCTCAGAAACATTTTAGATAATCATGACGTAAAACTTGTGTGCGCTTTGAAGGAAACTGACGATACCCGAATGTAATTCTTAAACGAAATGTTTGTGGGCACATTAAAGGGTCAAGCCAGCAGGACCGGGCAGCATTTTGTGCTGAAAACATTGCTTGTCCAGATTTAAGACAGAATATTGAACGCAGCCTTTGCTTTACCAATTCTGTTGCCCACCGTCACCGTCTTCCGAGGCCATACTTCCTAAATACAGAAAGCTGTTTACTTTCTCGACTTGCTGTCCGTGTTTAATTGAGCGGCGCTGGTATTTTGTTGAGAAGTTGAAGTGCTTAGGGCCTTTGTTTTTATCGTATTTATTTTAAGCCCTACTTTGTTCGCCTCTGGCTCAAAATTATAGGCCATCTGATAAGGGCCCACGGTGTTGCTCCGTTAAGGCTGCACAAAAGTAATTGTTGATACTAGTATCCATAAGGAACAATAGCGGTGATAGTATGCAGCCTTGTTGTACTCTAAAGAATGGTACATTTAGCACTCAAGTACGCAGAGTTATAATTGTGTAAAAATGGAGGGCACGGCTGCGTCGTACGAACTCCTACTTGCGCCTACTGATCATCCTGTCACTAATAAGTTGGTGTGCTACTTTCAAACAAAACCAGGGACGTACACCGTTTAGTGGATTTTTTGCGAAATAATTGGTACGCTTTCCGATAATTAATGGAAATCTTTTATTTGAACAAAATCGTTGGAAAAAATCGATCTTCATCAAACGGTTGGCGAGCTATGTACTTAAAGAAGAAAACGTTTAAGCTGAATAGACCTATGCCAAGGCTGTGGCAGTGTTAATGCCCAAATCTCAGCCGAACCAGAATTCTGAATGATTCAGGGAGGCCACTACTATTTTTAAGTATCCCACACCGTAGAATATGAGTGAAAAAAAAATTAGTGAGGGTGTAGAACCCAAATCACAGGGATAGTATTCAGACGTTTGGCAAACGAGGCTGGAAACCCTTTAAGGGCTCCCGATCTGTAAAGGTCTTTCAGTCCAAGCAAATTAGTTCCAGTTCTCTACAACAAGGTGTCTAGAAACGGCGATCACTTAGCCTTTAAAACGGAGGTTCGGTCTTCCTGAGCATCTTGATCGTGGTCCTGAGATTTAATGATTCGTGTTACCCATTCGCTCGAGGTGACAAAACTAATGTAGTCATCGGCCCCTCTTTTTTGCGACATCCACATCTTGGTGCAGCTCGTAAAGTTTACGGTTGTACATATGTATTTTCTCATCGATTCGTTGTCTCCACACTAAAGACTATCCTCAATGCTCAGTCTTTGTGTGGCATGAAGGCTCGAAGTCTCTTGAAGTTCAATGTTGTTCTTCGAGTTAAAGAATTTTGAGCCCAGCTGTTTTGCGAAACCAAAATAAATAGCAAAGGTTTCCGAGGGCAAATCGTCGACGGAACTCCACGTAAGTATCGTTTGTGGAGCTCATGTTCAGTTCCAGATAGCTAGACTCCTTAACTACTTCGAGGTTACATCAGAAGACTATAAATCGCCAAAGAGTCAAAACCAACATTAGTCTAAGTAGGAATACGCTCAGCATTCCTAGGAAGTTAGCTTTAAAAAGAAGCTTTTTTTGCACAGATAAAGTAGAAAAAAATTGTATTGAAAATACTCTTAAGTCTCTATGTTCTAAGAGAAACCAAGTTCAAGCAGATAAGCCTAACCCCATCATAGTTCATTTATTCATTGACGCAAATATTTATTTTCTACGAAATTATATAGAAAACACTGCGGTAGATAGCGTAGCCATTTGCAAATGCGACACCCGATTTAAGGTTGATTCACAATAGGTGAATCACAAGATTGAAATGCTTTTCATTTCATGTGACATCTAAAGCTGACACTATTGTAAGATGTTCCTTCGAGAATCGTTCAAAAAGGGTTTCAGGTAGAGCAAGAGAGTTAAGAAACGGGGATTGTTAAAAAAGGTGTGTTAAAAGGTGTCTCAATCAGAAAAAAGATGAGATAATATGGGCAATACTTACAAGTCGAACACAAGTATGACTTTGATCTCATAGACCGTACGGTCTTGGATTTAAGAAGTGGCATGACAGTCGCAGATTGAAGCAAAATATGCGTGATGTGCCCCTGACTACTACAAATTTTTAAGGGTTTTAAAGGCTTTAACTCCTTTAAAGGATGTAGTATCCTAAACTGTATTGATATGTCATCCTGGCTTTGGAAAAATTGAATGAGGTCCTTATAGTTGCTAAAGCA
This sequence comes from Blera fallax, assembly GCA_946965025.1. Classification (NCBI taxonomy): domain Eukaryota; kingdom Metazoa; phylum Arthropoda; class Insecta; order Diptera; family Syrphidae; genus Blera; species Blera fallax. The sequence goes on from OX337248.1 coordinate 70,845,504, forward strand.
TGTACATATGCAGTCCTGATATAAATTATTTTAAAATGTCAGGTTTTGTAAAAAAAAAACCAATCATTTGGGATAAAAGACTTTTCTAAAGAAAACATTGTTGTTGTTTGGCACTTCCCGAAACCCAGAAGGTTGATCTGCTTTATTTCGCACCCAGTTTTGGCCGACAACTTTTCAACCAAACTCTGTTCCTCACTTTGTTAGATACACGCACCCATAAGATAATCCCCCAACACTACACAGTTCTCTCCCATGTCTGTCATACAAATTTCGCATTCAATTTTGTGTTCAAATTTATGACTTCGGTTTGTCTTCCTATTCAATTCTAGACTGACCCACAATCCACCACTCGTTGTCGCCGTATTGCCTTAATCTGTAATCTTCATCTTGACGTGGGCGCAATTCACATCAAATAAAATATTCTACAATAGGACTCTCCTGCGTGACAAATTTGTTTAAACAAATTACACTCCATTTGTGTGTGTGCCTGACTGTGTATCTGGATATTCCCTCCTTGCAAAACAATCTTTCCACAAACTGTGAGAATATATTACACAGATAAAAGTTGCACAAAACAAAAAAAATAATAATCAAAGCAAATCTAAGTACTCGTGGCGCAGAGGAAATGTGTAGGCGTCAGGCACACAAGAGGAGGCGTCTTATAGATTCAATGGAACATTCGGGCAATGTGTACTCTTGTCATAGCGCAGAAAAAATCCGTGGTAGGCCAATTATGTTGCGAACGTTCGCAGTCTACTCCTTGAAGTAGCTCACACAATCTATGACGGCAGTCAGTGACACCTACATACATTCGATCGTCTAAACCAGGAACCGCATGACGGAATCTCTTGTATCGCTTTAGTAATTGCTAACTTCGCTTCAATTGAGACTGAGCGCGGGTGAATGCTAGTGATGATGATTTATGGCTTGCGATCGCTTGTCACGACGACGACGACGACGACGATTCTCTGACTCTTGCCAGCTAGATACTGAATCAGCTACTGGAATTGCTTTTCGGTTTCGACTTCCAAGTGAGAGTTAACGAATGGATGGCAATGGATGAATGAGCACGTGATGCGAAACGCCTACAACTAACTATCAGTTAAGTAATGATGGCAATTTGGCCCATTGATGGCTTTTATTTGTTGGGGTTGGAGTGAAACCATAGATACGGATAGAAACAAGAGTCTAGGAGCACTTACCATACATCTTTCCCTCGTCGGACAGGATGATTTTTCTTCGGCCACATGGTGGGTATATTGTTAAGGCTTCCTGAAAACTCTGTTCGATGTCAGGACTCCAGACACCTTCGGCATCGGCTGATGAGAGATCTTTTTCGTCCTGGAAAATGCAAAAGTTAATGATAAGCTTAGCAGGCTATTTTTCTGACAAATACAAATGGCACAGCCTAGCTTTTGAAAGTCAATTCTAGTCGGACGTGCTGTATTTTTTAGACGAATGGAAGGGACCTACAGTTTAATGACGTATAACTCGTATAAAGGAAGTAAGAGGCATTAATTGACAGTTTTCACCCTCGTAGGTACATACATATGTCAGAGAGGTGGAATCTTGAAAAAGTAACTTGTTGGTGTCCTCTGGAATTCGAACTGGCTCCAGCTTATGCACTAAGGCACACCATATTTTTGAAGAGTTGACCCTAAAGTAAATTTGTTACTTTGTAGAAGACTAAACCTTAGAATCAACGCCACCACAGCTCAGCTCTTAGATATGGCTACAACCGCCCTTTGGGAATCTCGGGTGAGTTGTAAGTTTGAAGTACTACTCCTCAGTTTTTCAAGATCCATGCTTGCAACCAAGCAAAAACTGTTGCCTAGGTTTCTATTTTCGAGCTGATCTCTGTCTAAGTGAAACGCTCAAGAAGCTGAAACTTGGAAATGTCAAATATTCGCCCATACCGTATAGGATACAAGTACCCATTAAGGGCGGGAGGAGCCTCAGTAAAGTCGATTAAAAGCATCACAAAAACTCTAGTCGGGGAATAAGGTTTAAATGTGGGGCAGTTCAGTTCAGTTGATAGCCATTCGAAGGAGGGCTACACAATGATTCTTTTTTTTTAATTTGACGAAGTAGCTTGTGCAATCAAAAGTATTTATGTCCCTAATGAAAGTTCAAAAGTTCCCTGATCATTGTAGCGTTTTTCAGGCGAAAATCATGGCGATTAAGGAAGCCCTGCTCCTTCACTTCAAAAGCCGCTTTCAACTACCGTTTATCTCTTATGAAGATGACAGAGCAATTTAACATTCACCTATGCTGGGTGTCAGGCCACAGAGACATTCCAGGAAACTGCAGGGCGGACGAGCTCGCCAGACAGGCTACTACTCTAAGGATTCTGCCTGATAGGTCAGCCTTGGGTATGCCCCTCGCTAGATGTAAGCATCTACTAAAGCTGAACGCTATTAGCAAGACCAAGCAAAGATGGGAAAACGGCTTAACGTGTCACATCTTGAGACAGATCTCACCTAGGCTGGACCATAAACCTAGTGCCGATCTGACCTAGGCTGGACCATAAACCTAGTGGTTAAACTAAAGCGGTCACAGATCAGCTGCGTTATCGGTGTTCTCAGTGGACACTGTCTTATAGACCAACGTGCTAGAAGACTTGGCCTTTTCTCTAACGACTTGTGCTAGAGCTGTATGGACGACGAAGAGGAGGAAACCATCCTTCACCATAAAAGAATGCTTCATCCAGGGCCCCCCTTTCTCAAAGACCTTGGCGATCTGGCGTCCTTAGGCGTCATGTGCATCCATCGCGTTATCAAAAGCTGCGGTTGGTTTTGTTAGTGATCCACCTTTACTGGTCTAAGTGTGTCTACACTCTCGTGCGGACAGCCAACCTAACATAACCTTAGTCAAAGCTGTTGACGCCATTTTGCTTTGTCAAAACTAATAATTACAAGGTCTACTTACGTCACTCATATCTCCGACGTCTAAATTTTTGGCATCCGCCATACTGCCATTTGTGTCTGCCGGTCCCAATGGACCTGGGGGACCGGCACTTACTGGTGTCCACCGCGACGTTATGGTGCTGGTTCCTACAATACCGTCTGTAAAAAAAAGAAAAAAAAAAAGTCAAATATGTATTTTTGATAAAATTTAGATTGAGTATCACTTTTAAGCATATAAACACTGGGAAGTACCACTAACCCTTAGAAACAAGGTCAAATTTACCTTAAAGGGGTTTACCAGAGGCATCTTTAGACTAGACTAAGACAGGCAAAAGAACTTCTCGGCAACTATAACCGGAAAAGTAATAAGGTCTGCGCATTCTTACAGGCTTCTTAACCGCCCACTGTAGACTAAGGGAGCACCTCAGGAAACTGGGTATTGACCAAAGTGGAGACTGTAGATTCTGCAGAGATGTTGAGGAAACTCCAGGGCACCTTCTTAAAGAATTTGGAGCACTGAGTCACAAAAAAAAAAAACACTTGGATGCCTACCAACCGTAGAACTAGATCTATCACTATCAACTCCAGATACTTCTTGCGAGTATCTCATCGACTGCAGATCCAAGTCGGTGTAGCACAATAAATCTATGAAGGTCGCAGTGAGTCTTTCCACCTTTAGTATCTGAACTCTGCCACTTTTCAACCGTCATAAGATGACAGATACTGATTGTCATTGGGTGAAGGTGACAGAAGTTTTTTCGCGCCATTCGGACGGAGATTCCCGCCAGCATAACTTCTTCTACTTTTTTTGTATTAAAATAGTCGAAGTTGTGATGAATTCTGAAATTGATAAGTGTCGAACACATTACCCCTATATCCGATCTACAATCTAGAAGAATTTAGTCGTATTATACACTAGACAAAACTGCCTTGAAGGCTTATAGCAGGAGATCCACCGAGCCACAGTTAGTCTGCGTTTGACTTCAAAGCGAAAAACAAATTTGTGCGCTCATCTACACACAGTCCAACAGAGAAAGGGTCTTGTAGAACACGACCCACTCAACCACCACTGTCAACAAACCGATCTCTTACCCTCCAGGTGTACCAAAAAAGGAAATTAATTTCCAAAATATTCTCCACGCGCGCGTTTTCTCAAATTCAGAACACTTCCCCGCCAGAGTGTCACTCCACATTCACCCCAAAGCCCAACGAAAACGTCAAGATTCGAACTGTGAAAAGGGTTACAAGTGTGGAATAAGAACAGGACCACATCGTAGAACTAGATCTATCACTATCAACTCCAGATACTTCTTGCGAGTATCTCATCGACTGCAGATCCAAGTCGGTGTAGCACAATAAATCTATGAAGGTCGCAGTGAGTCTTTCCACCTTTAGTATCTGAACTCTGCCACTTTTCAACCGTCATAAGATGACAGATACTGATTGTCATTGGGTGAAGGTGACAGAAGTTTTTTCGCGCCATTCGGACGGAGATTCCCGCCAGCATAACTTCTTCTACTTTTTTTGTATTAAAATAGTCGAAGTTGTGATGAATTCTGAAATTGATAAGTGTCGAACACATTACCCCTATATCCGATCTACAATCTAGAAGAATTTAGTCGTATTATACACTAGACAAAACTGCCTTGAAGGCTTATAGCAGGAGATCCACCGAGCCACAGTTAGTCTGCGTTTGACTTCAAAGCGAAAAACAAATTTGTGCGCTCATCTACACACAGTCCAACAGAGAAAGGGTCTTGTAGAACACGACCCACTCAACCACCACTGTCAACAAACCGATCTCTTACCCTCCAGGTGTACCAAAAAAGGAAATTAATTTCCAAAATATTCTCCACGCGCGCGTTTTCTCAAATTCAGAACACTTCCCCGCCAGAGTGTCACTCCACATTCACCCCAAAGCCCAACGAAAACGTCAAGATTCGAACTGTGAAAAGGGTTACAAGTGTGGAATAAGAACAGGACCACATCGAAAAGGTGTGTAATATGAATAAAATAACTCAAATCCTCTCGCAGCAACCTCCTTTCGCATCTACACCACCATCAACCACGGTGTGCTGGAGGAACACTGCTTTGTTGTTTTGTACACAGGGCGGTACTGTTGCGGTTCAACACAGCAGATGAAAGATGCGAATTTGATAAGTTTTTCGCTTTATTTAGCCCCAAGACATCACTTCGAGAGGAATACTTAGATGCTTTTCCACATAAAGATACAGAATACTGTCTGTGCGTAGGTGTTTTTGGGGCGCGATTCCAAACGAATAGAGTATCTTTGATACGCTGAGTGTACGAAGGTTTCCATTAGAATTTCCTTCATCACAGGAAATGCAGAGAATTTCATGGAGACAAAGTGAAGTACCTTAGATGCCTCTTGCGGTAGAATATTAAATGTGATTAATATTCCGCGCTTGACGACGTCGACGCACAGTGATGCTGATCATAATGATGATGGATTCTTTCAACTCCCAACAGTTTAGACAAAAGGAGTGAAATAGTGGGTGAAGTACTACACATTACATCAAAGCCTCTTTGAAAGTTCAAAGACATTTCACAATAATTTCTGATTGTGGGTGCTTAAAATGTATCTGAAACGTCGCGCTATAGATGTTTCACGGAACGAGATAAACGAATACTGTGCAAGAATTATTCGACGATTTTGATTCAGATTCCTTGAACATCTAAACGTAAGGATGGCAATAATTGAATCTGAAGTTGTAAAAATGTAGACAGCTTTACACTTTTCAAAAGCTTTTTCGAATCTCCGATACAACTTGAAGCCATTTGAAGAGTTTTGCAGTTGCAACTTCTTGAAAAATTGCTTGCTGGTCGGGAAATAATTAAGCCGGTCTTAAGCTTTGAATATCTGCAACTAATTATCAACCATATAGGCACACCACCTCAAATTCTGAAGAAGAGCTTCACGCGGATACGCACCACACATTTTCAAGTCTTTCATGCTGCCTACGATAGCTTTGAGCAAAAAAAATCTGAGATGCGTCTTGTCAGGCCTTGATGGAACAAATTAGTCCGAAAGCATATAGGTTCTGAAACCCATCATGGGACATAGGGTTGCTGCAATGTGTTTCAGCATTTCTAGAGACCTTACTTCCTCCTCGACTATCCTGCACCAAGTCTGCTCAGGGCGGCCCACTTGTCTTCGAGCTCGGGGTAGTGGATTCCATTGCATGGAATATTTTCTAACAGAATTTTCTTCGCGACTTCTTTTGATCACCATAATTCTTTGCGAAAGCAAGCAAACATCGTTAGGGTAGTCCAAGTGTTTTAATTTTGATGTTACTGTCTATTTCAGCCCGCGGCATTCTCCCGTCGGGGCTGCCTAATTTCACTTAAAAAGTAGTGGTGATAATACACAGCCTTGTCGCACTCCGTTTCGTACCTTAATGTGCTCCGACATTTCTTTTGTGTAGGATGGGACATTTTGCACTCTCATAGGAATCCTTGACAACATCCATGCAAACCATTCCCATTAACGTTGTCGAGTGCTTTTCGAAGTGCATAGAGAGCAGATGGAGGGAGGATCTATATAGATAGGCAGATAGTAGAGGTTCGAAATTAATGTCTATGTGTGGAACGCGGGCACTGTAGCACAATGAGTTGGACAGCTGAGAGGTAGGTTCGAGGTACGAATCCCACCAAACACCAACAAGTTTTTTCATTGTCCTACCACCCGTGAATGTCTGACACACGTACGAGTAACGTTAAGGTAATTGTTTTAACGGAGAAAAGAGGTGACGACTTATATAGTCAAAAAGATTCAATCTGGCATGTAAGACGGCTATGACACGTGGAGCATATGAAAAGTTTTCGACTTCATCCTGGAAGCATAACGTAGAAAAGACTTCAGCTAATACGGCGCGCAGATTCAAAAAGAGACTTTAACTAACTTGGAGTGCAAACCTGAAGGTGACTGTAAAGGCTGTGTCAGCACTCAAGCTGATGAACCGGGAGGGAATTGCGGTCAATGTTCACGGGCGGCTCTAAAATCATGGGTCTGGTGCCAGTGCTTTTGTTGGAATAACAACATTCTCCTTCGCTTTTTGTTAGGCAAGCATGGATCTGTCTTTTAAGCGTACAAATAGTACATTAGTACAAAAATTCAAAAAAAAAAAATCTAAATTCGGTATCAAGACGAGATTCTCTGAGTTTTGTTTAGGTTCCAAGTCACACGAGAATCCCTGGACATGATATCTCCAATGAACTACGCCAGGCTCATTAGCCTCAAGACTTGAACTTAAGTTCGATCCATCTGTGATCGCATTCATTGCATTCACTTGAAGTCATTGAAGTCTTTGAAGTCATCTGAAGTCACTGAAGTCTTTGAAGCCCTTGAAGTCATCTGAAATCATTGAAGTCATCTGAGGTCATTGAAGTCTTTTAATACGTTGAAGTCATTCAAGTTATTAAATTTATTTTCATGAACCGCATAATAATGGATAAAAATAAGAAATTTGTACTGATTAACTGATTTTTTATTTTTTATCTATTCTTCTGGTAGACGACCCTAAAAATTAGATTCAATAACTTGAATGGCTTCAACGTATTAAAAGACTTCAATGACTTCAGATGACTTCAAGGACTTCAAAGACTTCAGTGACTTCAAGTGAATGTAATGAATGCTAGTGACTTCAATGAATGCAGAGCATTCAAAATGATTGCATTCATTTTGACTTCAAAATTATGATTGCAGAAAATGATTGCTAAATCATGGCTTCAGAATGATTGGTGATTTATTTTTTCCAAGTTGAAGTCATTATTGAAGTCATTGAATTAAAACAAACCCACGTGAAGTCAAATGAATTAAATGACAAAATGATTGCATTCTTTTACAGCTCTGAATTACGCAGCCATTTTGCTCCATGATGCACTACACGTTTCCGAGCACTTATCTCAATGCGCTACGTTCAAGTGACGTCTTATCTGTGACACCGCCCGATGTAACTCTGCATTTGCTGTACGTTTGGTCGTGTCAAATGGCTGAATTTTAAAGCTGATATCACAAGACCCTCATCACCAAAACGTCTACTTGCCGTGGGTTTGCGTTTAGTACTCAAAAAAATACTGTACTGTACTCGCACAAGACCATAGCATAGACTTACAGAAGAAGTAAACAAAAGACAAATGAGAGTATCTGCAACCGAAAAAGCAACCACCCACAGACACAATCAAAATCAATTAATTCATCGTTGGAGGAAAAAAAAAGTTCCACTACTTAAAAGAGTTCATCAAAATGATTTAATAAACAAAAACCTCACTCAACCTGACACCGCCAATGCATCATGAAACTCCATCATCCCAGCTCCCAACTCCCGTCTCCCGACTCCCGACTCCCGACTCATCCTGACAGACATATTCACTTGGCGACTTGCGACACATCAACTTGCACCACCTCCTGCACAATTTTCCATGACAGCCAGAGAAGGAAAGTCCATCGTCAAAGATGATGATGAAGAACACCCAAAGTACAACCAGAACCATGCAACAGCAACAACAACAACCCAAAGAAGAACAATGACGATATATTACAAAAGCTGACGGACAAATGCACACACACATCCACACAGACACGCATACGCCAGCATACAAGCAAAACTTTATTATTTTCAAGTGTACAAGTACACAACAACCCCACTCCGTATCCCTTAGTACCGAGAACACCAGATACAAGCTATAAGCACACAAAAATTCCTCGAGGACATTTGATTTATGAGCATATGTGAGGAAGGTAGAGTTGTTGGGGTCTAAATGATAAAATGAATTAAAACGCACGTCAAGCCCTGAGCGAGCTCCTCTCCTTATGCTCCTAGCACTACACGACACAACGGTGGCATTATTTATTCATTAGACAGTAAGAGTGAAGAGTTTGAAGTGATAGAAAACAAAACGAAGAACAGAAGAAGAATTATTCGAGTAATATGCAACGTTTTGTGCTGGTGGTGTCGGTATATGATGACTTTATGAAGTTCACCATGGCCAGACCGTCAGACCGGAGCAGTGGCCATTCCTTTGGGCGGTTTGACGGTTACTTGACGAAGGGCGAGAACATGAACAAAATTGATGATAATTCATTTCCATGGAATTTTATTCGCTGTTGTTCAATGTGGTTAATTATTTAAATTCAAATTGAGTAATACAGGGTGGGGCTGTGCGGGGAGCAGTGCTTACTAAGTGAGTGACTTTGATGTAGAAAATTAAACGAGGGACACGGAGAACAAAGACGTAACAGTATTAAGGGGTTAAATCAAATTAGCTGCAATTATTAAGGTCATTACGTTTATTGTTGAGGTTTGGTAGCTGCTAAGGCTGTGTAACAGCTTATTTCAAGGAGCAATGCTCCAAGTGTTGCCGTGGAATAAAGCTCAAGTCACATTGCCTTCGAGTATGAGAAAGAGTACGAGGCAACAGAATCAGTTCAGACACGGTAGACTCCTTCAAAAAAAGTAAAAGTCGGCGTGCATCAAGGTTCTGTCCTATGTCGTGTACTATTTAATTTGCATTTGGATTCTGTTTGCAGGTGCATACAAGACTATTTTCCCTGGGGCCTACTATATGCCGATTATGTAGTTCTGCTTGCAGACGATGTGGTTGCCTCGCACGATAAACTGTCTGCATAGGCAGAAGTTTTTGAAAATACGAGTAAGTCGCACAAAAAAGCACAGCGGATTGTCCTTAATAATTAGCTTAAGTCGACGATTCCGTTCAACATGAGGAGAGCTTTACATGCCTTGATTGCCACTTATGGTTTGGTAGACTATGAACAGTCCCATAGAATCCATTTCAGTTGGCAAAGTTGGAAAGCGGTATCAAAAGTCCTCTTAAAGTCCTCTAGTCCTCTTAAAGGTAAGATATACGAAATTGCAGTGACACCCCTAAAAAGCAAAATGAGCTGCTATAGAGATCGGGTAGTTTCAGATGAGCCTTTGGAGTTTTTTTTTTGTCAGGTTAGGAAACACTCTACTGGAGCACTCAGACACAACTGATCCATTTGACTACCAGAAAGCAAGACCCACTATTGACCATTTTCTGAGATTTCTTCGACTTTAGGAGAAGACTATTCAGTGATGCAGAGCCTTCGGTATCAGCACTCATCACGTCACCGAAGATCGGCCTCCTGATCCAATCAAAGGCAGGACAAAAACAAAGAAAGTGATCCGAAGAATCGGTACTCTCTCCACAAGCGTGGAAGACAGTGGTTTCTCTTAAGCCTAACACACTAAGATGCTTAGCAAAAGGAAACAAAAATTACTCGTGAGAACGCCTATAAGTTGTCTACAGTCTTTTCTGCCGGGAGACAGCAACAATGCCGCTGATTTCTTACAAATGTTCGAGAGCAGTCGTTTAGTCCACCTGCATCCTGGAGAGCCGTGCCTCACACAATTGTGTCCGTGAGAGACCCAATCGTTAATAGAGTCTGTGGCCGAGGACGCGAGAAGATCTAACTCCAATCCAGGTTCAGGTTTTGAGAAAACATCCTCTGAGCCTTGCTTAGCAATCTCATCGCAGATCTCCTTTCCCGCAATCCCAGTGTGACCTGGAAATCAGACAAGATTCAAAGTGTTCAGTCTTGCGATTAAATTCCAAGAGTTCTTGCATTCTCGAACGGATTAAGGGGTTAAACAAAGCCTTAAGCGCGGCCTGACTGTCACTACAGACGCAGATACTCCGACCCCTCCACCTATTCGTGACAATATAGTCGGTAGCCATGAGGATAGCATACACCTCTGTTTGAAAAAATGTGGCATCTTTACTTAAAGAGTAGTGAAGACTAGCGTTGTCGGTCTCCACGAAGACACCAGCGCCAGACTCTTGACCGGTTGTGGAGCCATCCCTGAAAACTCGACTACAGCTCAATTCAGGCTCAGACTCTGGTCGAAGCCAGTTCTGAATGCAAAGAAAATGGACTCTAAATTTGCACAGCAGCAGAAGTTCCGGTGTCATTGTATCAGACGACATATCCATAGAACCAGGGTCGTAGGATAAGTGCCGCGCAAGGCCATCGAAACTCCAGTGCGAACCTCGTCTGAGACGGTAGATTGCTTTGATAGTACAACCCATGATATACATATGAATGTGCGTAACAAGAGGAGGTAAATCAAGCAGAGCGTCTAGAGTAGAACCAGGCGTACTAGGAAAGCTCCCATGCAGCCGAGACAGACCGTTCTTTGAAGCTTAGTGCAGAAGGCGCGAGAGCCCCTTCCACGGAACAACCACTCATAAGCTAGAAAATGTCTTATCATAGGCGTATAGATCGAAAGAATCGTCGTAACAAAAGCACCCTTACACTGCCAGAAGACTGAGAGCTTCTTGGACGTTTTCGACTTGACATGTTTTGGACTAGGATCACTCCTAGATATTTAACTTCATCGGAGATCTGGGTAGTGACGCCCTTTAGCATTGGTTGATTCAGAACGGTTACATTCCTCCTTCTCATAGCAGTGCTTAAGCAGATTTGTGGTGCAACTATTTTAAGTAGAATCGCCCACAGAGAAACCTGAAGCCGTCGCTCCCATCAGGACCAAGTTTTCAGGGGCCCTAGTTGGTGCTTTATCTTGTGGGAACAGCGTTCTCTACCATTTATAAAGAAAAGCAGAAAGCCCAGGCACCTTTCGCTGTCACTGTCAAGAAATGAAGACATTAACGCTGAGATTTCTGGTTCAAGGAGCCGACTTAAACTGTCGAATTATGACTTAAGTAGCGTTTCACATAATGCGATTTTGGGATTCGCCTATACTCACTGTCACAACGACACGACTTCAGTGACCAACAGATACTCAAAATACCGTGACTGGCACTTTGCTTCATCACCATAGCTCCACATACACGCTGTTTGCTTAAAATGCTTCATCAACTTGATGTCACGGTTGTTTAATAAAAGTTGAGTGACACATATACAAACATCATTGAATTAAATTATCAATCCCACTGTGACCTCCCGTAAACCAATCTATCGACAGCCAAACCATTCACTCAACAACAGTATCTGATTTGATTTGTCCCCCACTACTTCACACGCACGCCACTAAAACATTTCAAATTAACCCGCAGCAACGCAGGACCAACAACAACAGCGCAAAAAAAACCGCCTAGTAGCAGCGAACAAAGAAATTCTAAAAAAACGCGGAAACTATTCAACTCTCGACTCGATTTCAACACCTCTACGAATTCCCCGAATCGAAATTAGAGTAATTTGAAATGCTTCACGTCCGCAGTGCCGCCGACGCCGCACTATCCCACTCCAACTTGGCCCAACCAACGAGCCAACCAACCAACCAGCCAACCAGCCAGTCATCCAATGCACATCATCCTCCAGGAAAGATGCAAAAATTTAGTCCTCAACTAAACAGTGAAACTGTGGATAGTGTCTGCCGAAGTTTGAGGTCTCAGGATAAAACCACACATATGCGCTCGAAGCTTATGTGTGCAGCTAGCTGAAGAGCAGAGATTTTCGCATTTCGCATCAAATCCAGCCAAACCCACCCATCCCTATGCAACCTACGTTCTCACCCAGCAACGTTAGATGCACATTCGAGATTGATGATAGCTACTACTGCTGTTGCTGGTCTGTGTTGCCATTTTTGTGGGTTATGTGAATTATTTACTTTACTCCACCGATGCACGTTGTTGCATCCGCACCGCATCCTCATCACAGCCCTGTGTTCCGGTTCATGATGATGACGACGGTGGTACTACTGATGCAGTCTGGGATGCTATTCACTCCTCTTTTTTTTGTTCGTCCCGTTGTTTATATTTTCTTTTTTTTTGCAAGCGTGTGGTTTTTCTATGCAGTTTTTCCGTTCTATCTGTCAGTGGGCGTGAGGGCGAAACACATTTTTTTCTATTTTTTTTATCGAATGAATGTGCTGCCAAAGCCACATGGAATCAGATAGGCACAGTTAATTCCACTTTATACGCAGTTTGCGAATGATTCACTTTTAACACAGACGTGGCGATGTGGAGATTGTACTGTGCCTAATAAAAAGAAAAATTCCATTAGTCATAGAATTACTCTTTACTCGTGCACTTGAAGGAAGTCAGTTTCGTTTGACGGGTGCAGCGCTTCCGTTGTTGGCTACGCATGGTACGAGTATGCTTCCCAAAGGACACCCGGTCTAATTATCTTGTCACTACTGTACAACTGCATCACTTATTCATATAGCTGTCAACAAGTTATAAAACTGATTAGACCATGTTCGACAAGTGTACCGTCATTAGTGGGCAACGGATAACAAGCCTTTTGTGTGTGTACACTTGTGGTCGCTGTGGATCGTAAAAAAAAAAACTTAAACTTCAGCTCTGGACGTAATTACATGCTGTTCACATTGTTCAATCCATGTCGATACGAGCATCTAATGTCAAAACTATGAGATGTCTGCTTGAAGATCAATTACAGTGCAAAATGTAGAGCGTGAAGTAAACTTTTTCCTGAATCTCGTGCGGAGTTTAATGATTTTGATCGATAGAGGGCCACATGTTGCTCTGTGAAACAGGTGCGGAAAAATGCATTCGTTTCCGTAGGCTGTTTCAACTGGTGGCCACTGGTGTAGTAGGTAACGTGATTACTCGTAACCTGGCCGGTGTAAGTTCGAGCTTCGCAGGAACAACGATCACAGCACGGAAACGAATAAAATCTTAATTTGTTAGGTAGATTAATGGACCTGATGCAGTCTGAGTCTTTCTAGAAAGCTTTTTAAGTTGAATCATGTTGTAAAATTAGTCAAATGTGTCCGCACACAAGATAAACAATGTTCCTACCTCCGCCCTTGATTCGGTTTTTACTAGATCCTATCCCATCATTAGAAAGAAGATAGCCAAACAGACGTCCTTTGCGACCTACGCTGCAAAACCATGACGATTTCGAATAGAGCCAAATCAAACGAGGCTACACTGCAGTGGGAGAACAAAAAACAGCTTAATTTTGTTCAGAACATGGGTTAGGAAGGAGCAACGTAGATTTTGTTGCAGTTTGCCAGAAAATTGCTAAAAAGTCACAAACCTCCAGGAAGTTAAGACTTTTAAGAAAAATCAACAACAATGCCAAGTGGTTTGATGAATCTTAATGTATCCTGACAGAATCCGAAGGTAAATCACTGAATCACCTAATGGACACTCACTTTCCGTCACGTTCACGTCATTGATCTACAAATCTTACTAGAAGAAATTAAAGAGTCCGTTAAGAGTATTGAACAATTCAAAGCAAACAGGGGGGCATTTTCCCAACACAATTTCATGAAATCTTGAAGTCAGTGTCGGAGTCGTCTCTGAAAACCTGGAAATTCATACCTTCTTTAAACTTGTATAACTCTATGCTTTGCCGGATATCAGTCTACTGTGAATTACTGGGAATTACCGTACTGATAAGTTGACATGATGACATGGCTCTTTCGGTACAAAGAGAATAAGTTCAACCCACATCAGGGCAGTCACCTTTTTTGCTAAGTATCTCATCCACGTCGCTGCAATATGAAGAGATCCGGGGATGCTCACGCATCGTGCCACCATGATTTCTTTTGGAAGTGCATGTTAATTCCACGCTGGCAATACTAACAAGTTCGAAATATTGCCATACATGTGGTGCCAACTGTTCGCGGTCGAAATTTATAATTTTACACTTGTACAACGCTTGAAAATATAAAAATTATTTGAAACCTCGCACCTGTATGATTTTCGAAAAAATATGGCCCAATGACATTGCCAGCCTAAAAACTGCACCAAACTGTCCCTCGTTGTGGATGAAGAGGTTGGTCCACTATTTCTCTCAGAAAAATTTTGGGTTAAAAATCATGATCTTGTTCAGGACCCAGTTAGCGAAAGTACGGCGTTGTGCGTCGTCGCGTGTCAACTTATAAGCACGTAGGCCGTGATCGTATCAAATTTGTACACACCTGGGTTTTTAGCTGACCTTCCGGGCGAACACGAGTTGAAGTCTTCACATCTCTAACCAGACCGAAGCGTTTAAATTCATCGATTAAATAAACTATGGCCGTGCGAGAAGGCGCTTGACGATGACCAAAAGCAGCACGAACTTAACGAAAAATTTCCGCGGTATTTTCACCGATTTTGTAATGAATTTTCTCTATTTCAACACGATGTACGAGTGTGTGATGTATACACATCCCAAATTTAATAACCTTCTAGTTTTGGCTTAAAAAACGTCATCGTAATGAAAGTCGAATGTTGACAGTTCAACAACGACGGGGAATTTGAAATGACACCTCTCGTCGGTTGACACGTTAATTCAAAAAGTCAGCCACTGATAGTATTTTTCGCAATATCAGGCAATAATGACAAACTCATCACTTTCGCAATTGTTGTGTGTTTTCCATATTTTAGACATGCATCTAACTTCCACCAGGGTAAACAAAATTTTGTAGCATTTCTAAGGAAAGCTTTGATCAATCCTATCTATCGAAGAAGCCCTAAATATGTTCTGACTTAGTTAGGGAAATCTATTAATAAAGTGGACACTAAGCCCCCGATCTTAATAAAACGAAATGTCATCTTCCACGGAGGACAGACCACAATCTCTGTTAAGTGCTTTGCAACATAAAAATTAATTAAACGACCGTCTCTATGAATGGGCCAGATGAACTCTGATAAGTCGAACCGGAATTGGTCAGATGAAAAAAAAAGAAATTTCACTTCTTCCCGCCATTCCGGTCTTTTGATTCCGTTATGCATTCGATGAACCATAACAGCAAATAAGTGCATTAAAATGCATTAAAAGGTGAACTGGCTGACACACAACCAGACAGAAAAACACACGAAAATGGACACTAATGAGCGAAAGAGAGAAAACGACCTCCAGCCCCTTACCCTTCAAAAAAACATAGCAAAGCCATCCACAGCCAACTTGAGTAAATAAATAGCTCATTACTCACATCTGTTGACTTTGTATTTCAAAAAGTGAGGAACTGGCTTTTTGTTCGCAGTTCGTCGTCGTGTCTGGCCACTAGAGATACTAGCACGTACGGCACACCGTGTCTGTGCCTTTGCCGTTGCCATTGCCGTAAACACCACACAGAGTCATCAAACATTGATGGGTTTACGCGACAGCGCAATTATAAATGCATTTCATATTCCGATATAAATGGTGTTACACCTGTAACGTAGGCTCGTCGTCGTCGTCGTCATTGTAGTTGTTGTTGTTACATGATTACCTGGCAGGTAGACTCTTGAACTAACTCTCGCAGCAGTCTAATGATCTCAACCAAATGAGGATGAAGTGTCTATCTGCGGTGTGGTCTGTCATGGGCTGCTTTCCAAAAAGGTCATCATCATTGTCATCTCGGAGTCAAGGAGTCGGGTGTAATTAGTTGTGTCGTCTATGGGAAATGGGTGTTCACTTCGCAAACGCACTGAAAAAAAAAAAAAAAAAAAATGTCCTGACCATTGTTCTTGGCTGTCTAACAAGGAAGAGAAGAGCGTTTTGCTTATTGTTTCCCTCCGCTGCGCGTAATCACTCGCCTATTTGGTTGCGTATAAGGAAAACGTTTATGATTATTCTCGTATTTCTGAGGTTCATTTTTTTCAGTTTTTCTGGTCGCTTGTTTGCCATTCTTTTGCAATTCCTTTGCGATTTGCAGAGGCGTCACTCGGTCGCTCACATCGCATCGTGTCGTAGAATCGTGGTACGCACACTGAATCACTAATGACATCCAGCCATGGCTGGTGGTAAGAAGACGCATTCAGGAAGACACTAGCACTGTGCTGTGGCTTAAGTAACGTGAAACGTTCTTTTTATATTGTTATGACTCTACTAGGTTAGATTCGGTAATGTGGTCTGGAAATTGGTTAACGAATGAGAAAACAGCGAAATTTGTATTCCTTATTTGAGGGGAGTGGTGCGGGTACAACGTTAAATTGGCGAACCAATTATTAGAATCGCACTAAGATCCGGTGGATTTACATCTCATTCGTATAAGTGAGGTGGCGCGTATGTGTATGCTGGGACCTGGCATAACTTTATTTATTAGGATCATGAGGTTTGACTGCTTGGAAATACTGATTTCAGCTGAAAGGCGTCGTCTCTTTGGATTAGTTCAGCCATGAAATCATCACAAATTTGTCATTCCAGAAGCCGTAGAAGTCAGCCCAATCCACAGTTTAACGTCCCTATCTGTTTGCAGCCTATAGCTTTGTCATCTTTCCTGGCTTCAATCAACGATATTTGTGATTGACTTTAAGGATAAGTTGGGTAATCCTACGGATTTCCAAGCAATATAACCTGAAATGTCTCGTCTTCCTTTGGGCGTTGATGCAATATGAATACCGCTATTTAGAGACATAATTTCACATGACATCGTCATACCAAAAGAGCTACCAAGGACATAGGAATTTGACTTAGGCTACAGACGTTCATTGAAGAATTTAGTACGACTTCTATACACCTATCTCCACGCCTCAGATCGGGAAAGCATCAATGAAGCTTATGGTCGAGCGAGCGACTTGAAAAACTTCAAAATAGACTGGGGAAACCTTCCCGCCAAGATGTACGAAATCTACAGGCCCACCTTTAATTGAGAAAAATTCAAGCGACTGACAATGTGGAAAAGCAAGGAAAGTGTGGAAGTCCTGCCATTTTCAGCCTTTTCAGCTCTTTCTCAAGGTAACCCTAAAATAATGTTAGGCTGCTTCTCAAGTCTGACACACCTTTTCAAGGATACCATGGGGGCATTCACGTGGCTGGCTACTACTCTAAATGTTACTACTGAGGCGATAGTTCAAGACAATGAGTACAAGGTCTGCCTTCAATGGGGAATTGTCTCATTTCCATCATTCAATGTCCTGAGAGGTATGCTGTTTCTATGCCCTTATTCAAAAAAGCTTTGTTTCCATGCTTCCCGCTCTCGCACCTTTAGGAAGCCTTATCGGACTGTAAGATTGTCATTTCCTTAAAGTCGTTGACTACTTTTCGGATACTTTTAGTACATTCATCTATGTATCAAGGTGGAAGAGCCATCTGTAAGATGGTTGACCCAGGATCAAATCCAAAGGAAATGCAATACGAACCTAGGTGTACTTCGAACAAAATGATAATTTTCTGTCGAGAATTTGCTCTATTTGGAGGAACTTAACATTTTCTGAACGAGTCTCCTCACTAACCTTAGGTAAGGTTAGGAAAATGGGTGCCCTAGTTGACAGGAAGCTGTCAAAGGCTCACTTAGACTAGCAATGAGTCCATTGTGCCCAATAGTAGGCCGCTAAGAACATAAACCACCCATATACGTGTATGAATCTTAGGAGTTTGTTTAGCTCAATGTTTCTTACATCGCCCGGCTTCACAAGAAAGTAGCCCCGAACAGTGTCTTTCCCTTTGGTGACTAGTGCTGGGCAATCGCATAGCAAGTGACGAATGGATTATATTTGCTCTTCGTCCCTGCAGAAGTCGCTGGGGGTGGTCCTAGCCTATCACACAGTGTCCTGCCACGACGCCGATAACTGTCCGAATATCCCTGCATCTAACTTTCATGAGATCTGCGGATCTCTTTTTGTCATAGACTGGTCATAACGATTTGGCTATGGCGCATGTATCTAATCGATACCAGCGCCTGTTAGCTTCCTCGTTGGATTCAGTATCTATCTCCCTGTTCAAAGTGCTAAGCGGCGTGCTATCCTCGGGAAGGGCCTGCGAGGCGCTTAGATGTGACCCTGCGCTGGCTAATTCATCCGGTACCCAACAGAAGTTCCCCGTTTTGGCCACTGAAATATCGCCCAGTCATTTTATGCACGTTTTAACAGCTTGGACCTTACCGATGTTGACTGTAACGCTTTAATAGCTGCTTGACTATCAAGATATATGCTGATTGTTTTACCAGCGATATTTCCCTCGATATGTCACAGTGTATTTTATAGCAGTAACTTCGGCTTGAAAAACACTGCAATCGTCCTTAAGTCTCAAGGACCGGTTTGTATTTCGACACTCACAGTAGACACAAGCATTACTAACCTTAAGCTGAGCACAGTTTTTTCCACATCCAAGAATGGTGCTAGCTAAGCTGACCCAATAGTGAATTGTATTGCTGTGATCAGAGAACCTTCAGATACTGACAATCAAACCCCAGCACTCCGTAGACTCAAAATGAATTAGTTCATTCCGGCCACACAATATGTTTCGGTTTCATTTACACCCGACAAACTCACAAGGACTGATTGATTAAAACTTTATTCCCCCACGTTGAACCACTCCTGCAGCTGGCTCACCAACATCATCTCTCCCTTATCCTCGTCATATTTACATCACCGAATTCGGCACGTGGCAAACAAGAACACAAGTTTCCTCCTGTCTATCATCTCATCTCACACCAAAAAAAAAAAACACAAGTAATCATCATTCGCACAAACAATCATTTGTTGTATTCCGTTGGAGAGATTATGTTAAGGGCGACCCCTATTCAAATGAGTAGAGTACTTCAACTCCGGTCAGTTTTCATCCTTCACTAATGGCACTACACGACTACTATTCTATTACACAACATCGCAAACAGTTAGAGAGATTTCCGCTTCCATTTGCAAGGACGAATGGTGAATGGCTTATTAAAACTTCGTCAAGTGGTGAAAGCACCTATCTCAAGTGCCACTTTGTCCTCCTCTCTAACAGTTGTCTGTTTTCACAGGCTAAAGGGAATTTCGAATAAAAAAAAAAAAATAGAAACCACCGCATTCCACATTTTAGGGGATGACAGGATAACGCGCGATAATCCACTCGAATTTACGCTTCAATGGGTCACCACTATCGATTGCTGCAACTACGAGTGCGTATTCAGGAAAAAAAAAACCCCTCAGGGCTCTAAATACATATACGAGTATCTGCGATACAAATTGTTTATATTTTCGTTATCCATTCATATGGACGAGCTCGTGCGTATTCAAATGTTCCTATGGCTGGGCACGCATAGAGAGATATGCGTACCGCTGCTGGCACGTATTGGCAACGTCACAGTTTGGATCTATTGTGCGCTTCAGAATGAGTTATGTTATTTTTTTATATTAACTTTATATCACCTAAAATTAATGCACGCACATGCATTTATTGGGTCCGACACGGATTGAATTGTTATGTTCCACACGTCTCCTCGTGACTAGGAAGAGTTCTTTGGTTCTCCAAAGCTTCACTTTTCGACTAGACATGAAGTGGACAAGTGATTTATTTTTTTTTTTTTTAAATGAAGTTGCTACCAGAAATTAATTCCATGCAAGTGTGGTTCGGAATGTCAAATGTGGAATCTGATGATCGATGTGAGGAGGCAGTGGTATTTCCTAAAAATAAGGTTGAGCTACACAAGAAAAGCTTGGCTTTTGTGATACAATTTATTGAAAGGGCAGGAATCGCGTTGAATACAGAAGGGAGGCGGTAGGAAAACTGAACGAAATCAGAGGGAAATTGTTTTATTTCGTCAATAAAAGGCGCTTGTGTTTATTTTTGAAAATTGTGCTCCGTTTTTGCGTTTGGTTACGTAGGCAGCGATCTTATAAAACTCAGATGAGAAATACGGAAATTCTTCAACAGAGCACAAGACGCAGATGATTGGTGAACCCTCCGTACCGCATTCCAGAAGAACTCAAGAGCGAAACAAAACCCTCAAAAACAGAGTTGTGAGAAGAAGAACAACTTAGGCAATATCATGAGGAATGAGAACAGAAGCCAGGCACCAAAATCGCAAAAAACCCGGCCTGACAATTTCTCAGGATCACTCAGTATTCCCACTCTCACGGAAGTCTACATAATATCTACATGAAGATGGGATCTGAATTCTTTTCAGCTTTTAGAGTTCTACCATAAGCCTGGCGAAAGATTAAATACTAATCTAAGGCTAGTAGGAGTCCTCATGAAGAACTCTTTGAAGAACATGGTGACGAATATTGAGAAGCAAAGGAAAATTCTGAAAGAATGTGAAAAGACCAATTAACCTAACCACACTGTTTATCTCGAGGTTCATGTCCAGCAGAGGTACTACACGCACTTGCTAGCGTACACCACCAGGCGCGTGACAGCCAATGTTGAGACGACTCACCAATAGTGTGACTTTTGCCAGTGTCTATCCTGCAGGATCGCTCATCATCTGAGCCCTAAAGAGGGAGACTTTAAAAATATGAATATAGTCCAAAAATTATGGTCTGTTTCATAAGAAAAATGGCCAACAAAGCCGCTCAAAAACTCATGATGTATAAAAATTAACAACCAAACCCAAATTTAATCGCTTTTCCTCGCGGTCTCCTAAGCTATAGCCTCCTTGGAAAAGCGCACCAGTTGGCCCATATAAATACTGCTGAAAGCAAATCCCTTTTCGAGGCGCAGGCGCAATGTATGTACAATTCCACAAATTACGACTTCTTCAATCCTCGAATCTAACCACAATTACATTGAATCCCAAAAGAACAACTTGATCATCGTCAAATGGATGTCATCTTCCAGCGAATCTGCTGGAACAAGCTGACAATATCGTAAAAATTTGGAGCATGGTCAATTCGACAACCGACTGAGCCTCGGAAAACACACTAGAACTAGATTCCTAGCTCCTGGAGTGAGCATTGATGGAAAGAAATTTAGCGAGGAATCTTCATTGAGCGAAAATTGCTTACTTCTCAGCTTTGCCGTCAGATTCGCAAGCTGAAAATAGTTTCAGGCTAGCGATTGGAAGTCGTAATCATTCAATGCGCCCATTGCAAAGTAAGGCTTGGAGCTAGTGGATTGTCAAAAACATCACATCACGCTGGGTGAGTTCACATCTTTTCTGAAAGTCTACTCACTGAATGCTTTGTGGTTTGGTCTTGTTGTCGTAGTGGTGAATTCAAGTCCTGGCCTCTCTCATTCAGTAAATTTAAGTCTCACTGCATCTCAATATGTACGGCAGACTGTATATACCGACAAACACAGCCGCCAATTGGACCACAGACGTTTTTTCTGATCGTCAGCATTTTGGCCATGCCCAAAATTTAGCCCGTTTAGCAATTTGGTCGAATTTTTCTTGCGTGGCCTGTTCTGTATGTATGCTGTGTATGCTGTCGAAGGTCAGGAAGAACGGTGCAATCAACTTTCTTTGGAACACTCAGACGGGACAGATCCATTGTATAACCAGGACGCAAACACGTTTTCCCCAATAAGTGGAATATCCTCGTCTTTTGTAAAAAAAAAAGTCGTATAAGCGCTTCGTTATGATGAGCTTACAATATCAGCAACCACTGCCACCACCTCACAAGATCGAAGGCAGGACAATCCCAAAAGTATTCCACAGTACCGTTGCCCTCTCCACAAGCGTTACAGACTATAGTGCTATTGAAGCCTAGCACACTGACGTGCTTAGCATTGTGCTCCGTTAAGAGATCAATAAGTCTTTCTACTGAGAGACATCGAGAATGCGGTGGATTTCTTACAGACGTCTGACAAGCATCCAAACGGTCCAACGGCATCCAACCAAACGGTCTGTTTGCGTCCTGGAGTATGGTACCACACACAAGTATGGTTCGTAAGACAACCAATCATCGATTCAACGTACAGAAATTCTTTGTCCAGTAATGTAAACGAATATTTCATTTGCCAGTTCAGTCTTGCAACCGATATTAACAAAAAACTAGCCCGATGGCTCGTAGCAGTGGAAGACGTTTTAAGCACCATAAGGGGATACAGGAACTAATTCAGCAACGTTTTCTTAGTTTTTCTCGATTCAGAAGGCTTCGAAGCAACACTAGTGAGCCCCTGATATCATCGGCTAAGCTAAGAGCGGAACTTAAGTAGACGAAACTGTAGCACATCTCCAGATTACACAGTACCATCTTATGTGCTTCTAATACGATGTCACCGAAAGCGCTACTGTCTATCTGCTGTATTTTACCGATGAATTGAAAGTATCTTACACAATAGTAGTTCCGTAAATGCATTCACTTTGGAAAAATAGTACCGATTTGTTGACCTAAAGGTCTGGCATTATCTCTTTAAGTAGAAACTTATTGACCTCTAATAAGACAACGGTCATTAAACGATCATTATCCGCCCGACATAAAGGCAAAATAATCCTTTGTGAAGGAACTCACTGAATAAACGTTTCGAGTCTCACACAGTCACAGGGCAATTTGAATCAGTTCAGGTTATGAACTATCGAAGCAGCAGATTGCTCTCAAAAAAAAGTTCGTTAAGGTCATTTCCAGGAATAACGAAAAAAAATAAATAAAGTCTGCTTGCATAGTTGTTTCTTGGTGAAGCTTATTCAGCACCACGCTTTCGTCTATTTTAAGACTTTAATCATCAAATAAAACCCAAAATAGCATCCACAACTCCCGAAAACTTACCACAAATAATGATGAACGTCGATATCCAAAATCCGAGTTAGTTTGGCTTGCCAAACACACAACCAAATGACAGACACAAAAAAAAGAACAATAAACAACTAAAATACCCCTGTATCCATGAAATACTTTTTATATAAAATTTATATCGGAACAATTCCACACTCGTCACCGGCCGCACACACTGACACAATTGGAAAAAATAATGCAGCTGCTGATACTCGTAATCGTATGTGCGTTATGAGCTACTCAGCCGTATGCAGGCACCTTTTCCAAGGACTAGAAATCAATATCACAGGATGGCTGAACACTGTTTGATTGGTCTAAGGAAACTGCGTTAATTAGAAGGACTTTTATGTTTTAAGGACAATGCTGTCCTATTGGAAACCACAGTAAAAACCTCGACTTTTTTTTAATTACAACAAACGACAAATTCGACAGATGAACCCGACGACGACGACGCTCAAACGCACTACACTTTTTGAATTCCCAAACGTAACTGTTGTGTGTAGTGCGGCGGGGTCGTATATCCTGCCAACGAACTCTCTTGCATTCACCCCATAACTATGTGAAGTGTAGCGACCCTTACCAGTGGTGGTGGTAGTTGTAAAATTAGGAATAGTGCAATCAACCCTCCGACAAGGGATCGACAAAAACAACACACCAATCGGCACAACACGATCGAATGGAATTTGAAAAATTCTATGGAATGCGTGTGCACCCCAAAAACTATTTTCAATTTTCTGTCAGAGTTTTGGTGTACGTGTGTGTGTGAGACCCTATGGCATATCAGAATAGAAATCTTAACAGGTAGCCTATGAATGAAAATTGTTCACCGGAATGACCAGTCCAAGTTGAATGTGGTCCAATTGGAAACTTTGACAGATGACACGTCTGTCTCAGGCTGGACCACTCTTGAAGGATGGTATTAAGTGCAACTTTGAAAGGCCGACAGAGATTGTGGAGTTGTGTTTCAATAAAGGTCTCAAGCTGATTATCTATTCATGGAGTTAAGTTCAAATATGATGAGATGCATATCTGGCAGAACCTTTGAGCAAAATGAAGAGGGAGATGTGAGCAACCCTTTAAAGCACGTCATCTAAACTGTCAGCAAATACTGATTTCATTGACAAGAGGGGATGTTGTGTAGAGAAGGGTTGCTTAGAAGTCGCTGAGTCGTAGAAGTCAGTTTTTTTCTTAAACATCTTCAGGGGATGCTACAAAAAAGATGTTTTCTGGAGTAAATTTTCGAGTTAGTATATCTTTCAGAGAGCCTTACGGAAGACTTCCTTCGAATAATGCGTACCACAGATGAATTAAAAATGTGTCTTGGAATCCAGTGTCCTGAAGAGAAAACTTTAGAAGCATCAGTATGTCCCGGCTGCACACTTTTGGACAGAGGATGAGTGCAACAGCTCGGGTAGGGTTATGTGATGCTTGACTGGAACTTGAGTTTGAAAGAGAATATCTGTAATCCTTGCAATTTTACCTCTGATATGCCTACAAGTATTTGCTTATAAGTCTTACATTGACGAGTCTGACATAACCTCACAATGGACAGCAATAACTTTGAGGTAGTAAAGGACTTTCCCTACTTTGACTTTGAAAGTTGTTGAATCTAACTCAACGTAGGAGCCACGCAATAGAGAAAGCCTCGCCTTAGGTGGCACGCACAAACAGAAAGGAGCCTCGACAAAGTCAGATGGTCCAAATGATGGCTGCAGGGTTAAGACCACGCTAAAGGGAGAGGCTTGTTAATCGAACCCTGGATTCACCCCGAACCTTGACGTTGCCTTAGTTAGGTTAGGTACATGAATAGGCGAGTCGAAGAAATCCACAACGCCACAGTCAGGTCAATGATTCTAAGGTGGATTCGGAACTTTTTTTAGCCAATTCTTAGGCCTTTCATTCATTACCTGGTAAATCTTCATGTCCAGGGACCCAACAGACCTTAAGCTCTTCACGACAGCCCTTCACAAGCTTGGGTTTCAATTCGATAACAGAAATCGCTTTTATTGCTGCCTGGCTGTCGATGAAAAAGGTGATACCTTCCTGTGGTATTGCCTTTATAGCTGTCTCACGGGCGGCTATTGTCACAGCTAGGACCTCCGTTTGGAAAACACTGCTATGGTTTGGGATGCGAACTGATTTGGATATGTCCAGCGGTTCAGAAAAGATGCCTGAACCTACACCAACTTCCATCTTTGGTCACTTCGGTGAAGACAAAGATGGTACGTGTATTGGCAAGCCAACCGCTTTTCCATTTTTCTCTGCTCAGGAACGAGCTTGTGAAGGGTCTCTTGAAATCTAGATACGGCGTCACAAGCAAGTAAGTAATTCGTACGAGTGGTGTAGTGGTTTGGTTTTGAATACGTCCCGTCTGCTCCTTGTGCTTGCATCAACAGTCGTAAAAAATTTGGACAAGTATAAAGGTGTCACTAGTAGGTGCCGTGAGAGAGACTCTATTGGTCACGACAAGGTCTGTTCCCCAAATTACACTGATTAGCCTTAATCATATACAAGACAGTGACAATGTTTATGCCACCTAGGTTCACAGATCATAGATCTTTTACGTCGTATAACCTTCGGACGTTTGAGCGTCGTAGACAAACACCTGAAAAACAAGATCACTTCGTAAAACATGATCGCCAGCAATTTGGCGATGGCCAGCTGAAGAGTTAAGGCATGTTCTTGAAGCACTTATTAATTTATTGAAAACACCACCAACCATGAGTGACAGAAAAGTTGCTCTCAGATCCAATCTTATATCTCGTCAATCGGTTAAGGAAAGGCTGCTCTCTCACCAACAATGCGTTTTCTCTTCCTGCCAACTTGTTTTTCTCTACTTTGCCTAATTATGCACTTAATATAGTAAAAGCAACCTCAACGGTATTCCACAAATATGCCCTACTAAATCAGCAAACTGCAACTATCTACAGAGCGCGCACTTATGAATGACTCCAATTATAATGCAACATTAATGCGTAACTATGCAACTGCATAGAAATCAGCGTGCAAGGAAATACTCGAACTCGATGACTACTTATGTTGAAAAGATGAGGCAAAGCCGCATCGAATATTCCTCGTAGCCAAGGTACAAATTGCAAAAAAAAAAAAAGAAAAAAAAAAAACAATTTAAAAGCAAAAAACTTCACAACTTTGATTTCTACACCGAATGCAATGAAAATGGCAGCGATTCGCTGCACAAAGCATGGAGGAAACACCGCACCACCAGAAGAACGTAGCGTATTTCTAATATTCGATTCGATTGTTGCTCCTAAGTAGACCATGAGCATGAGCATGAGCATGAGCAGGTTGGCGATTCGAGCTGAAGTCGAGCAGGCATTGCGCATCGATTTGTATTGCTGTATGTAATTTTTAAAATTGCAACGCTTGTAATTCCACCCAAAAGGGGAGTGCAACACCGTGCAGTGGCACTCTGGGGGGCTCATTGTAGCAACTCTGTTGCATTCGATTCCCCACGAGGACTACTGTTGTAGTCGGCATCATCATCATCATCATCATCATCATCGTCGTCGTCGTCGTCGTCGTTCAACCAAGTGAAGCCCCCTACTACTGCTGCGCCAGAGCAATTATCCGCACTTTGAACGTAAAATTCATTAGAACGCGCGCAGGTTTGCGTTGCGAAAATAAAATTTGAATTATTTCACTTTGCAGATATTTCGTAGATATTTGCTGAATTAAATTTTGCATTTGTACACCCTGTTCGTAGGTAATTAAATCGGCAGCTACAAAAGAGTTGTGCAAAATCCTTCTGCGCAGCCGCCACTGCCACCGCCGCCTCCACCGCCATTGTTGCATGGAAAAGTGTAACGCTTTCGCAAAAGTTATTAAAAAATTTACAACCCGACGGCCGACTGGCATGTGTACTGAAATTGGCATTTAATTGGACTTCTGTGCAGCTGGGCGACCGAGGCCTGACGCCTGCCTGAGTCTAAAATTGTTTTAATTATTACGAGGAGTTAATTAGCGATGTGCTCGCTCTGTGGTCGCGCTATTTCTAGCGGAAGTTCTTCAATATCAATGAGTTTCAATCGAGGTGAAGGCATTTGAATGTTCTTTTAACGGATTCTATGAATTAAATGGCTTTGAAAAGGAAGGGAGCTTGTATCTGGGTGTGTTTCGAAACTCTGGACACGCAAAAGCGAGCAAAGATCCAATGACAACACAAATTGTACACAGGTCACTCTGAATATTGCAGCAGAGGGTGGTAACAAGGAGACAGTGTTACCATCTCTTTATACCAAAAGCCGACTGTTTCGACTGGCTTTGCTAGTACTAATAACTAAAGCATGATGTGAAGGTATAGCTAACAGACACGGATGACCAAATCTATGTAAATTTTGTTGCCGGCTGTGGTGGGTAATATGTCGCATCATCACCTGCTCGTGGTGCCCTCTAGGTAGCTGTTTGAACAATGAGCGTATACCCAGCCTGACTGAACATATCTAGTTGAACTTAAGATTTTTGTTGAACCGAATGAGGCATCTTTTGTGGACCTGATTGACTGCACTGCGTCTCAGAAGTTTTACAAGAGCCGTCAGACAGGGGGCGTGCGGTGGAAGAATTCTCTTGCCACGATCCACGGTGGCGTTAACAGTCGGAATAGCACTCCCTTTCATGAGATCATATGGCATATTCGGAGCTCAGGTTCATAAAGACCTCCATGCTTGAGTTTGGGCCGTGGAAAATAGTTGGTGGCGGATAAACTATAGTTGGGCCAGCTGTAGAGTAGAGCTCATATCACCGAAGTGGGCTACTGATATCAGTTTAACCCGGTCCTCGTCCTAGGAGTTTTTGTCAATAGAACTGGTTGGGGACTGTGCCGACGAGAGAACTTCTAGAAAAGAACCTAGAAAAATCTAGCTGCGATAAAGACCTGAGCCTTGGATCACGATGATTCACCTCAAATAGCAACACAATCCGGAACATCAAAGGACTACAGCCAACACGTATGCCATTTGTACACTCCAGTTACTAGTGAAAAACTTGAAACGATCCTTTTGCAGTACAGGCCAGATATTACAAGACATACGATGAATACGATCAGGTATGTAAAAGTGGAAAGATCGCGACGCCTATCCCAGTTGCAACCAAAAGTTGCACGCACTTGTTAGCAGGCGAATTCGTGGTGGGACACTGTGTTATTAGCTGTAAGATAGTAAGCGATCGCCTGACTGTGATCCGCAACAAAGAGACCCTCACCGACGAGGCTGAAGACGGAATTCTATAACCTTTTTGGATGGTGCCTATAAGGGCTGTTCGAAGTACGTTGTCGGGAACTTCAATGCTAAAATCGGTAAGGGAAACATTTTTGGCAGAAAACTTGAAAAACACAGCCTCCGCGATGCGTCAACAGATAACAATCCACTCAGCAGCAGTTTGTAATATGGTTATAAGTAGCACTAGGTTTCCAAGACTTCTACCTGGCTGTCTACGGACCATGGAGCTAAATTAACTATGTGCTGATCGATGCGAGACACGCATCAAATATCCTGAATTTGCCCACATTTAAAGGGGCTCTGGCAAGTATCTCCTGGCAGTGAATTTCAGGGCTTGACTGTCCATAGTATAGCAAATGGCGTAAAAAAGGAGACTAAGTACGCTTGCGGATTCCAGCGTTCCGGGATTGGTGAGGATAGAAGGCTACTCTCTCTTATGCGGAGCATCCTCATGGGTCGAAGTACAAAAGGCATGATTCTAAAAACTTGGAAAAATCTTTCGAAACACAGTTAATTTGGCTAACTCTGGACAGGAGAGGTACGGAATTGCTACTAATTCTTCCACAAGAAATAGAGATCCAAAATGGGGCCCCGCATTATTCTCTTATTGGCGATTGACAATGTTCTTAGCATTGCTTTATCGAATGAATAGCTGATCTCTTTTAAATGACCTTAAGTTTGGAAATGAACGCGAATCATGTGGGGCTGATAGCAATCCAGGGCTTAGCTTTTTAGTCCCGTGTTGTCCTAGTTATTTTTCCAGCAAAAAAGCTGGATACAAAGGAGAGTCATTCAACTCTATCACAGCGGTGATCTATGCGCCCTCAGACTCCTCAGTTTTCATAGGACCTATATCAACTGTCCAGGAACTCTTTTAGAAGATAGATTTCAACCGAACTGATGCTGCCCTTGCCCAACTCTCAGCTGCACTCTTATACAACCCGACTTCAATTCAAGATTGACAATGAGCCTCTTATTAAATCAATAATTTACTCCGGTTAAATACATTCCAAGCGCACTCTAGATTTGACTCTAATTTTCACCGTTTACTGTGGTCCTTAAACAAACTCATAAATACCTTGCCATGCGTATAACTTTTAAATTTTTGAATTCCTCCTCATTTTGGAAAATTTCAACCACACATTTGTATCCCCCTCAGTTTTCGGAACTAAACACAAAAAAAAAACTGAAAAAGTCGTAACCTTCAAATCCAAAAGGTAAGTCCCTCCATCTCCCCCTTCTCCTTGTCAAAAAGGGTTTCGGTTGTATCCGAGTGTAGTTCCCTTTTTTTCACCCGAACTTGGAATGTTGTATCCTAGACAAAACTTCCAAAAACTCACTTTATACCTTTCAACGCTTGCAAACAAAGTAGCCCACTACCACTACCACCACCACCTCCAGATAAGGATGATGTGTGTGCGGCGCTCCGTCGTTACGGCGGAAAATACATTTTTGAAATTCTTCGCAACATTTCAATATAATATTCATTCATTCACATTCACATTCGCCGCCTTGCCACCCCCTTGAAAAACATTCACAAAAGAGGAAGGAGTGTGTGTGCGAGGATATAGAAAACCCTGAAACGAAAAACCACCGAAGCGATGACAACAGCTTGGCTGGGCTCTTTTGTAGCGCGCCGAGTTGAAGGAGTAAGTATGCCAAACTAACTTCGATTCCGATGTTACGCAATGCACTCATTCGTGCAGCAAGGAGCAAGCATACTCGTACTAGGGCTTGGAATCCGTATTGCACAGCACAGTATACACAGTTGTTGTTATTGTTTATCCGCTTTTGCACCCTTCCCTGTGCAGCAGGGGTCAGAGTCAGAGAGACTGTTGGGTTTTTCTGAGTTCTGAGTTAGTAGTTCCCGTTTGGCTCGGCAGTTTCTTGTGTGTGAATTATTTGGTGGTGCATACATTCTGGCATTTCCCTTTTGCGAGCGCAGAAGGACACGG
Organism: Blera fallax; assembly: GCA_946965025.1. Classification (NCBI taxonomy): domain Eukaryota; kingdom Metazoa; phylum Arthropoda; class Insecta; order Diptera; family Syrphidae; genus Blera; species Blera fallax. The sequence continues at coordinate 70,875,924 of OX337248.1, forward strand.
CAGAATAACAGCTCAGCATAGCCTTGCATGAATTATTTTTAGGGGTGAATTGTCGTTGTCGGCATCATTTCTGTCCTACTCTACTCGAGAATAGGCAGGTGTGTGACGTTCGTCGTTTGATCCTTACTGTTTGGTAGTTGTGCTGGCTCGCCTCGGTTCAAAGGATTCAATGGATTCTATGCCTATTAATTGCGGCACGGTAATAGATTACGATGGCATTGAATGGAGAAGGGGTGACGTGTCGTTCCATTTCCAGTCGGCTATACTCGAAAGCCCATGTAAGATGACATATCAGAGATAGAGACTCAGATTAATAAAATATGCAGATAGTTGTGCGTCATTCTGTTGACCATTGTCATTAATTTCTTTCATTTATGATTTACCGGCCGACGGAGTTGGTGGTGTCCTTTCAGGTTTTTAATTAAATGGCAGATCGTTGAGTGGTCGTTGGTTTAGACAATTGATTGTCGGTTGTGTTTGCTTTGGGAGTGGGTTTGGATAGATTTTCGGAATTTCTTGGTAGCAATTAAAATTAGGATTTGGGAGGTCCTTAGATGGGAATGGATGTACTACACATGCAGGCAACTATAAATGTATCTTTCTACAGAACTGAAACGATGTTGTAAAATCAAAATCACGTTCAAGAAGGACAAGGAAGTTCGAAACGTCATGACGCATTTCTCGAACAGATGGCGTTGGTCTATTTTTTTTAAAAGTAATAGATTAAGCGCGTCTATATTATTACTATGTCATTTGACAGCTGACAGTTTAGGCGTCATTGAGCGGGATTAATCGTGTTTTGCAGATTTTGCAACAATTTAAAGATGGAAGACCAAAGTGTGAATTTTCGCCATATTTTCGCCCGTAAAGGGAAGACTGCAAGCGAAGCTTGTGAAAAGTTGCGTAAAGTTTTCGGTGATGATGCTCTACAGAAACGTCAGTATCAACGATGGTTCCAACGTTAGGTGATTTTAAACTGAAGGACGCTCCTTGATCAGGAAGACCCACCGATGTTGATGACGACAGAATAAAGGCATTGATCGAGACATGCCCACGTTACATGACACGAGAGATTACAGAAACATTGAACATCCATCATTCAAGCGCTCATGACCACCTGAAGAAGCTGGGATACTTAAGCAAGCTCGTTACTTGGCTTCCTCATGAACTCAAGGAGAATCATTTGACGGACCGTATAAAACCCTGTGATATGGTCATTAAACGTGGGGAAAACGATAATTTTTTATAACGACTGATAACTGGTGATAAGCAAGCGGCCTTGATTTCAACGCGATAAAGCGCCTCAAACGAGATCGAAAGCAGACATTCACCAGTGAAAGGTTATGCTGTCAGTGTGGTAGGATTTTAAAGGTATCGTGTATTTTCAGCTCCTACCAAGGAACCAAACAATCAATTCTGATGTTTACTGTCGGCAGTTGGATACTTTGAACGAATGCATCATCCAAAACGTTGTCCAGTTTGACACCCACCGTACTCACCTGACCTTGCGCCATCGGACTTCCACTTAATTCGTTCTCTTCCAAACTCCTTACGTGAAAAAACGTTCAATTCAGATGAGGCTGTAAATCAGCACTTTTTTCAGTTTTTCGCCTATAGACAGGTCCTTCTTTGAACGAGGAACTATGCAACTTACTGAAAGATGGAAAAACGTCATCGAATTTTCGTTCTTTTTATAAATAAATTTCATGACTTCTCGGACAACCCTATGTATTATCGATTATCCGGCTCGAAGGACCAAAACATTATAATGTAACCTTTGGAACAGAAAGAATGACCTGTTACCCTGTTGGAGGTCTGTACCATCCCTTATCAGTAACTCTCTAAAGTTCCCTAGTAAGTGGACAACTTCTAGATCTCTGCTGCAAGGAAGTCTAGAATCTATACTCAAATTAACGCTGCGAGGTTTACAATTTATAGCAAAGTTGGTGGTGGCGAAAAACAATCTGTGATTCAATTTTATTGCAAGTACTGCTATTTGAATGAGCGACTCGTGTTACCAAACCTCGTTTTTTGTTTTCAAAAAATATATTATTTGCGAATTTTTTTTTTTTTGTGCAGATATCAGCATTCTGATCACATTTTTCCCTCAAACCATTTTGTTTGTTTTGTTGTTGTCTTTCTTGTTTGCTTCATTCAATTTCACCAGTTGAATAAATAAACGCTCAGAAAACAGAAAAAAAAAAACGAAATAGTAAGCGTACTCATCCCTAGTTACATGTGATCGCGATCATGCATTGCATTCGCTTTATAGCCATTTTGCTCTGGTTTCGTAGATACCAACGGAATGACAAACCGTGGTGAATGCAAACGCGCCGTAAATACAACGCGCATGCATGAATTTCGCTTGGAGACCACTTATGTGCTCCACACACAGCAAGGATCCGTGAGAGAGTGAGTAGTTGTAGTGATGGTTGTGGAGTCTGTTTAGTGACCCATTGGGGCAACGCGAAACGATCATGATGACTCATCATCGGTTGCACCACGTACAGCAAAACGACAGAGATCTGGACTCGCTCACTCGTTCTGGGTTGAGTCTGGTCTCGTTTAATGTTTCCTACTTTTTGTATGCGATCACAGAAAGAGGGAGGAAAAGCACACCAATGACGATGACGACGACGACGACGACGACGATGATGATGAATCTTTTTGACTTTTTTTATTCTGTGCACTCACTGGGTCTGGGTTGCTGCATCTGTCCGAGTTATCTGCGTCTCCCTTGCTCCCTTGTGCATGCAGTTTGAATTAAGTTGGTCATGTCGTGCATTGGGGGACGCGCATTGAGGTCTTGATTTCGAGTTGAGGAGCACAGCCACCACACCACACAGAGAACTGGTTTTCGTGGAAGTAGTTAATGTTATTGATTGAATTCATTAGCCGAGTTAACTTTGTTAAATTGATCGCCATTAAATGGCCGATTAAATTTAGATATATAGAGTGTTTGGGTTTTGTTTCCGAAGCCATTTTCTTTTTTTTGAAAGCCGTGTACAATTGAACGAACTGACTTGAAGTGGGATGCATTTGCACATTATGCTTGTTAGAAAATAAAAATGGTTCTGACTTAATGACTTAATGTTAAAACGACCGACAATGATGGAAAGCTTAAGCTGACCTCCTTTTTTGCATTTGTTTATCCTTTTAATGCGTTTGATTCTGGAGGCCAATAAATACACAAGCATGGGTTGATCAAGATTAGACTTATAGCACTGTCGTAGTCTGCAGGTATAAGCACATGAATATGTATGTACGCAGTAAGATATGTATCGCGACTCCTTGATGGGTCTATTTTAGAACATTTTCCAGCAGTCATTTAAGTCAGTCACTCCCTGATTTTCCGAATAGAGATTACTGGATTTGTCATCGCAGCCTTGGCATTCATTTGCTTGTGACTCGGCCGGAGCTGATTTGAGTACTGCCTCGAAGGTACCACAGCCACGGAAGCTATTGTCAAAATTCTACGTTGACTTGCTTTCAGTACCGTCAATTGCTCAAGTTGGACATAATAGGCGTATGTGAGCGAAAGCGATTACACAGCTGTTGAAGTCAAATGTAAAATTTTCGTACGAAAGAGCAAATGGGTTCACTCTTTTTTAGCAAAAGTGAACGAAACTTGACGAATCGAAGCAAGAAGCTATTATGGTCGTACATTAGAAGTTCCTTCTGTTCGCACAGTTACATACGTCGACTTACGCACCCATTCTACTATTATAGTTCGGAGGAGGAATAGGTCTCTGGAAGTACAATAGACCGAGATAAGTCTGAGTGCTCTATGATGGAGTTCTTCCTTTTTTTAAGCATCTGCATATATATCTGGCTAATTTTCTTGGCACCCTGTTGTATACTTCTTCTTCTAGATATTACTGGTGAAGACTGTAATGACAACTTACGGCTACGATTTTGGCATTTGATTTCGACTATAAAACCCGACTTGAATACGCCTCGTGGAGAAGAAGTGTAAGTTGCAGATTTAGTCTTCTGGAAGTCCCATCATTGCTGATTACACACGGTTTTCCGTTAACCACCATGAACTTTGACAGCCGATTGAGGTTATGTTTGAAATGATATTCTGTGTCACTTTTTTTTCGTGATAGCTGTCATTTAATAGTGTAAAACTATAGGCGTCGAGATTTATTAAACAAATTTGTACTCTGTTTCCTAAACGATGAGCATGCTACGTGAAATTCATGGGCGTCCTACCGATATTTCGACGGATTTTCCCGAAATTCAAGGAAGCCAGTTGAGTTGCTAATAGGCTGTTCCTATACGTCGCCGCAACGCTTGGATCTTTGAGTGTTGGTTACAAGAAGTGGACCTTGTAATTAAAACTGACGGATCAGGCACGGCGCCCATTCACGATAGTTCCAAGATTTTTCTGTGCGCCCAGAAAAACTCACCCTTTTGTATGGATTTTGGTCAGGCAGCATCGTCGGGTTGTTTATCTTCTGAAATGAGAGGCGCAAGACGGTTGATATGGATACCATGTGGTTTTGGTTTTGTTGATATTCTCTATAGAAACTCGTATAGAACGAATGAACTATAGCGATGCATGTGTCCAAAGCGAAACATGTTACCTTTAGAAGAACGTACGTCATTTTTACGTCCCCATAGGTCTCACTTTTTGTGATGACATAACGGCACACTCGTATAAAGATGTCCTCACAATTGCAATCGATAGAAAATAATGCAATTAAAGGGTCTACCATTTAAAAAGGCGAGGTGTTCGGCACTCAGTTGACGGCTTGGGCAGAATGTTTACTGCAGACACCTGCAGTTTTGTAGTACATAGTGGTGACCTGCCTCGACTTAGGCCTCGCAGTACATTCGCCAAATGACAGCAACGTAGAGATCAAATAAATAATTGCTCTTGCCAACCCTGTTTTTTTTTTCTTTTTGTTGGGCTAAGAAGTCAACTGAGTAGCAAAGGAGACTGAATAAAACCATGGACCTTACCAAAGGCCAATGAAAGTTTCCACTGCAATTTGAAAAAGAGTTTATCGGATGATTTTTTGTCCCGCTTTTACTGACGTAGCTTTTAGGTTAACGTTTATAAACCATACGGGCTCTATATCGACATCGACTTAGTTGTAAGGAGACGATGATGAAAGGGGAGGCTACACCTAAGGTGGGGTATACAATTTGAAAGAGACCTCAACCTACTTGGCGTAAAAAATAAGTTGCCGCTGGCTATGGATCGATCTGGCCGTTGAGGACCTGGTTCTGGTCCACCAAAGACTGTAACGCCATTTAAGTAAGTAAGGTAAGTAAGCCAAAAAATTATGCAAATCTTTTCAAAATATGACAGCAATCGTCACGGCCTTGCTGACTACATTCCAAATAGGTGCTCTAAAATAGAAGATAAAATGAGTATCTACATTCCACTTAAAAGACGTCAGTTGCAAGCTGATTTGTACGGAACGTGTAAATGAGACTTTCTTCATTTCTCAGACTTTCCAGTGTTTCTAAAAGCTTTCCGTTAAAATTTAACTCCATTCTTTAAGTTCTCGGTGGATTATTCAGTTGTTCTTCTGAGTTTTTTCCTTTTTATAATTTCGACGTTACTTTGTAATCGACTTGAGGGTGCCAATTTGAAAGATTAAGGTTAATCCCTTTAGATATTCTGCTTGTGACGGAGTCATTCAAGGATCATCCAGTTACAATACTCAACGCAGCTACGTTGTAGGGTATATTGACATCATAAGCAATAATAAACCTGAACCCATTGGATTGCCGCAAGGGTCAATTTTAGAGCCTTTCTCTTTCATGCACTCATTTACGAGCTGTTTCATTTAAATATCTGCTTTCGTGAGTGCAAAATGCAGATATAATAATTCTAAAATTTTTTTGTAATACTGTCGCATTAACTGTCTTTAGTGTCACAAATATTGTACGCCTCTGACATTTGACACAGCGATATGTCAAGTAAAGTAGCGGACAAGTAAAATGGCGACGGCAGTGATTTTCAACACACAAAGCTACACTCATATCTATTACACCTCGTAGTAAGCAGTCAAAAAGCCGAAATTGTTAAATTCTGCGATCGTCTCAGTCGTAAATTTTTAACATAAAATTTTGTTTTATTATTATTTTATGTCCTACAGGGTGTTAAACTACAAACACCGACAGTAATTCCCAATCATACCCATCACACGTTGGTCAGGTCTTACAGCAGTCACACTTCCTTAAACTTACCTGAAAATAAATGAAAAGAAAGAAAAAAAAACCATAAATACTCGTAAAACATTAAAAAAAAATTTACTACTTATTCATAATTGTAGCCTACTGGCAATAAATTAATAACCGATTAACCCTAAGCATAAAACATTACCATACTGCTGGTGCACTGACATTAAAGTCTTTTCAACAATTTAATTGTTTTCATGTTCTTCTTTCGACCTTTTTTTGTTTATAAATTAATCTAAGAACTTACAATGTGCATGACTCTTTTCTATGAGCGTTTTGCTGGCTTTTTTTTTCTGTGAAGGTTTGTCAACGCCTTTACCCTATCTGGATAAATTATGTCAGGCTTAGAGCTTCTGCTAATTAATGCGAAATTATAATTAACAACTTCACACCATTTAGTGTGGAATTGTTGTACATTTTTTTTTCGTTTTTTACTCGAACATAACAGAAGAAAAATGGAAAAAAAAGAAATAAATTACTGACCCACCCCTCATTATACTATCAGTGCTGTTGTTGTTTTTTGTGCGCCTAGACTGTGCCTGAGAGACATGAGCCGAAGTTTAGCCAACTTTAGATAAACCGCTTACTCGGACACTTGATTTGTGCTGGGGAACCAGAAAAAAAAAAGAACACACTCAAGCCCTCTGTTGCTCATTTAGCCTCATTGTTGATCGTATCGCACTTGGAAGAGAGTGAATGTATCGCGGAGCACCACCCATTGCACGTAATCAAACTGGTGGAATGGACAATGATGAAAATCCGCGCGCGCGATGGCAAAAAAAAAAGTGAAAATTGCCCGTCATTCTCACGAACACGACATGACAATTAATCTTTTTTTTTTTTGCAGAACAAAAGTATAGAGAGAACCAAAATGCAAAGGAAGGAAGATAACCTCAAGAACGGAGAGATGAGACACGGATTAGAACCGTGTAGCGCGGCGAGTTATTTATCATACCACCACGCGTTTGATATTTACGGGATTGAGTGTTATACTGAAGCCATTTTGGAGGTCGAGTGAACCTTAAACTCTGACCTACAAGTGAAGGAGAGCCTGATAGAGTAGGGGTGCCAGCGAGATGTGAAAACAAAAGCGCTGTTAGTGTTATTCGCTCTTCTACTGGCAGCATACCATTTGATTCAACTAGAAATAGCCAGCCCTCGAGGGATCCCAAGCCGCCCGCTTTCACATAGCCAGAACCGTCATAGTACCCAACGTCAGTCAAATTTTAGAAAACCTGACACTTTTCCAAGGAAAGGAATAGTTGCATCCGAAAAAAGAGGACATTTATCCGGGATGTAGGAAAAGATCTTCAAGTCATCAAGTAGGTAAGCCACAAGTTTGGACTTTAATCGAGAAGCTGTGGAGAGAAAACAGAGTCGTGGAAATTTGGTCACATCAGAAACTCACTCGACTGCAGTAGGCATCACACATCGGAGGCCTATATCAAGAATAGAAAGCAACTTCCTCGCTTACCGTCAAGAACGATAAATCAGCATGCTTCGAAAACTTCTATTTGAAATGCTGCAGAACCACTTCTAAACGATGGTTGGCGTCTCTCTACCCCAGACTTATGGAAACGGGCTTCTATTGAACCACCAATCAGCCAGCAGGATCCGCAAGCCATGAATGAAATCATCTTTCAAACTTAAATCGCGAAAACATACACGATAGGAATGTGTGATCAACTTAACTTGACCTCGACAACAAATAACGCAGGAGATACATTTTAATTGTTTCCGATAGCAAAGCTGCCATTAAATCAACTCTAGGACGGTACAGGAATACTTAAACAACCTCAACAACCTGAGAAAGTTGAGTGAAGTTATACCGTGGTTCAAGGCAACATTAGAGGCCAATTGGATGGCAACACTGTTCGTAGGACCATTCAGGCTTCATTGTAAAACAGTCATTAGTACAATTTTTTGAATAAAGCAACTCCCCATGCAGACTTATATCTCCACCGCTCTGGAGGACGATCATGAAAGAAATAGCGGCGAGACTTGACAAGGAAATGGTCAAGGTGGTCGTATGTGCAGACAACGTGCTGATTTTAGTATCAGGAATGTTTCCCACAATCGAGAGAGTACGGAGAAGGAAAAGCACCTTATCCTCCCCATAAGCTTGTTGCGGATTTAGTGCCAACACAGAACGGATGCACTTCACAACAATTCCTGATTTCATCTTACCACGCATGAACCGCTCTCATCCAGTACCAAGCACTGTTCATGATCTAAAGTGGGGACTTCTACAAACACTTTTTGGATGCAAATAGCCGTGGTACCATCGAACCGGAATATGGGTCATGAGTTTTGTGCTCGGTGTTAATCAAGCTTAACACGCTCCAGACACCTGCGGCCACAAAAAAATACTACAAGCGCAATACGGTCATGTGCTATGAACGCGCTTGCAATCCTCCAACACGTCCTTTTGCATGTCGTCATAATTATGGCGACGTGCAGTGCTATTGGACTCAAAAAGTCTAGATAGTGAACTGCCTGGGAGTGTGGCAACATCCTACAAGAATTTTCCTGCTGTACGTATTCCAACTAGAGTGGATTTAGCAATTGGGGATGAATAGAAGGACTAGACTCAGTAGTTAGCGACGGTTCAGAGTTAGACTGTGGAAACAGACTGAGAGAGGGCGGACTGTGGTCACCAGTTTCCTACGGTCACGATTCTGTCTTATCTCGAAACTTGACAGAAGATTTACCATCAGAATAACAGACAAAAATTTCTGGAAGAATCACCAAGTCACCCTTAAAATAAACAGGCTTTCTAACCTGACAGGTTCATATACGGGAGTTGGAGTTTGCTATAAAGCTCTAGGAGTAAGCCGTTTCATTAAATTTAACAACGATTGCAGCGTCGTTCAAGTCAAAATTATGGCCACTATTTAGGCCGTGAGAACCATCAGTAAAAACGACGTCGTCAGAAACCTGGTAGCCGCCAAGGCTCTGAATTTCTCGGTAATAAGATCAAAACTTTAAAAAATCTGTAGATGGGTTTTTAATAAGATATCGAAAACCACTGCGGTTATCCTATGCTAAGTACGAGGTCTTATGGATAAAGTAGCTGATAAACTTCCAAAGAAGGACTAGGCGTTGCATCTCACAGTCTCTTCCCTTTGTGAGGATTACAACAAGCTCTTTAAAAAAAAAGATAGATGCCACTAGTCAAGCCCAGTCGGATTAGATTCCATTGGATACATGCATAACGGCTACTACGTTAAGGCTGGTTATACTCTGTTTAAACTTAGTGGCGCTTCACAGGTTGTTTCTGGTATAATTACTAGACGCGTCATCGGTATGTCAGCGGAAAACCTCGGGGTATGTTCATAATGACAAATACAGACGCTGCAAAACTGAAGAATTGGGGGACTTCTCAGACAGTTGACACTCTTCTATGTTTTTTTTTTTGTTAGAAACTCGGATAGTGAAACTACTTTTCGCTATTTTCTGGGCTTCAACCTGATCCTTCCGCTATTAAGCAAGACGCCCACCATGCGTTCGTCATATCGTCATAAACTTTTAGCAGTAATCTTTTCAGTGCCTCTTTAGCTGTTGTACCTAACGATTTATGACCAAAATTATGGCCACGACGGATATACAATACATTTTCAAAATATTTTGCAAGAATTCGGCTCATGCCAACTAATTTATTTCAAAATTATTTGTTCTGGAAAAATTTTATAAAAGAATTTCTTATTAATGTGCAAAAGTCTATTTGAAGATTATTTTTAGAGAAAATATTTAAAAAAAATGTAATCATTATAAATTTGTCGTCGCATAAAAAGATTCAAAAATTCTGTAGCCCATGACTAGATTTTTCTTTCTCTTTTGACACTCACTTGGCATTGCACCATTTTAAAAAATGTCTGCCCGATGTTGATAAATCAAAAATTTTTGTCCAATTTTTTTTTTACAATTATTAATGAGTCTATAAAAATAAATTTTTACTAATCACTTTGTGACCCAAAAATAACAATTAACATAATCCAAGTGCCAATCATTGTCTTCATTTAAGAACGAAGACAGCCTTCAATAATAAAAATAAATAAATAAATGAAATAAAAGAAGGAAAAAAAAAATCAAAAACAAATTGGCCAATGAATCCCAATGTAAACACAACCTACAACACTCCTCCTCTGCGCTACATCAATCCAATGTCAAGGTTAAAGTCACGATGACACCAACGCTCTGTGTATTCAATGAATTGAACTGATTGTCAACATTACGTGTGCCTGTATGTGTGTAAGCATTACAATGTGTTGTCATTTAGCTGACATGAAATTTGACAGGTGATTTCGAGTAAGAGAATTGTGAATATTATGTAAAAGTCTACCGCTAGGTAGATAGATGTCAGGTGAAAATGTCGTAGGTGGGGTCCCAAGTGTCATTTAGCATTTGTATAAATATTTAAGGTTATGTGCTTTAGGCTGCATGGAGATTTTGCTTTTATTTGCTTGAGCTACTCTCGGCTTGGTGTGGTAATGATAATTGTTTCATTTAATTGGGGTTTTGTATGTAATAAAGGCGGAGATAAATCAGCGAGAGGTCCAATTATTTATACATTTGTCTTGTCAACAATTTATAAAGTTATATGTAGGGCACATTGGTCAAATCGTGTTAAAGATGGCGTAGGAAAGATTGACAGAATAAATGTCATCGGCTGACATCCATTGGCTTATGGCAGATGACAAAAGATTCAACAACGCTGCGGATGTAAAGGAAATGGAAATATGTGCCAAGTTTCTTGACTGATGAACGGAAACATCAATGACTTTTAACGCGTGCAGTCAAATTTGCTAGACACATAGAAGAAAATATGTCAAACCTATGGACGCTGTAAAAATATCTGGCAGACATTTTAACTATTTAGAAGTAATTATGGAATAGTGGCAGTCGGTGGATTCATTTTTACAACTTCGAGGTAAAACATAGGGACTGCTTCCGCTTCGTGTTACATTTTTTGCAGGAGTGGAAGGGACCCTCAATTTTATTGGCGGGATGACACGACTAGATTGAGAAACTTTTCATGTCATTGCTTTCAAGAAGTGGGACGAAAGCGGAATCTTGTGTTCTTTTTTCTGAATCGAAACTAGATCACAGACAGACAGAATGCCTCTCATTAAGAGAAGTCGTAGTGGCCACATCACTCGAAATCACTTTCATATAATATTAATGCCATGAACTAATTTTTCGAATAAATTTAGGCTTCCATCTGGTGGTCGAAAGCTATTGAATGGACAATGTCAACTAAGCTACAGAACCTTCAGATGATTGTGTGTATTGGCATTACAAGCCTCATGTGTACCTGCCCTACGGCAGCTTTATTTGGCTATCTCCCCACGAACCTTCAATAGGAAGTCCAGAAGACTAGAGGACCGCTAGATGTGCTATCAAACTGCAGCAAGAATATGTGTACAAATCGAACAACCTTGTGGGACACCTGGAAACCCTTGACTCAATTAATAGAAGAGAGAAGGTTAGGAAATACCGTTTGGGAAGGATATTTGAGGTAGAATTATTGGAACTTGCAAACTGGTCTAATGCTGCTGTAGTACTAGATCCTAAAAATCTGGTTTGGTTCATCGTCAGATCGAAAATAGAATCTGCCGTCTTTAGAACCAATCTGTTCCAGGTTGAAATCCATGCCACTGAGATCTGCGCTAGGTTAATCTTTCAAAAAGGTATTAAGGGTGCTAGAATACATATCTTCTCAGATAGTCAGGCACCGAATCTCCAGGTGAACTAGCTCGGGGTGGCTCAGAATCTTAGTTGAACCAGAATCGTACTGTGACGTCAACTGGACTGCATTCACAGCGCTGGGCTGTCACCCAAATTTCGTCTAAAGCACTGAGAAATGTGCCAAATGGCTTGGACAATTTAAAATCTTTCGAAAAAAGGTAGTTTTATCCGCCTTAAAAACACTCTTTATTATGAGGGATCAGGGCTGCAGAGAAAGTGCGCGTAAGTTTCCCGTTCGTATTCCAAGAATTGTATCTGTGCACATAAAACCCTCAGAGGAATATCTCGCATGATTCTACTTTTACTTTAGAACAAACGTAGGCATTCTGGATTTCGTAGAACCTAATTCATAGTTAGTTCTACGCGATCACGAGTTTGATTTCGGATAATCAAAAACTCATTAAGTACAACCTACGCCATTTGTATGCCCTCTCGCGGCTCATAAATAATGCAGTAAAACTAAACGCGGACTACTTGGGCGTATGGGTAACCTTTTTTTTGTTTTTTTAAATACCCACCTAATAAAAATCAAAAAAATAATCCTCCATCAAAAAAAAAAATCAACTCATCCTCAGCCGATGTAATAAAACTAAAAACTATTAATTTCATCATACCATCTCAAAGCCCTCCGTACCCAGTCGACACCGCCCCCCTCAAAACATACCCAAGGCACGAGAAGATTCTCTAACTGACCCTCACACTCGTTCTTTTCGTTCGTACGTTCATTCGCCCGCTCGCGCTGCGAAACACATAAAACACAAACACGATTCTTGATTGATATGTTATAAAACATTTGGCCCGTTGCCATACATCTACGGTCTATAAGAACAGATACAAGATACCACGACTAGATGATATTTTATGTTTCTTTTGCGGAATTAAGAATTAAAATAAATCTTAATCTACAGTTATATCCAACGATACTCGTAAACCAGCCATGTTGTTGAATTTATTGACATCTTATTCTGCCATTTTACGCGTTCCGAAAAAAACCTATGATTCAGCGCAAAACTAATTATTACAAAAAAAAAATTTGAAAAAATCACAAAAAACTATAAAGTAGAACTAGAACTAGAACTGAAGGCAGAGAGACAGAGAATGAATATGTAGAAGGAAAGACCGCAACAAATGGGACTTTATTGGCGCGTGTGTACGTCATCTTGTGGGCCGCAAATTAAAACATATAAAAGCCGTATAGGCCTCCCAAAACTGTATATGTACCCAGTCTACTGTTAGAGTATCTCAATTAAGTCAGAAAATGGATACATTTTTGTGAATTGAATTTTTTTTTAATTGTGTTAAAAAGATGTGTGGTCTGATGATGACTGCTCGTATCGTTCCTCCTCGAGTTTCTCTAATATGTAAATTAAATTAAAGTGACACATGTTAGTAATCTCCGATCTGACTGAAAGAAAAACAAAAAAAAAAAAAAGTTGAAAAACTCGTAAAAGCGCTTTCGAATTTGTGCTTTATTTTGAGAATTCTATTTAAGTACAAAGATGGGAGAAGAGGGGGGGCTTTATTGGGTCATTCCATCGAATCATGCAAATAGTTTGCCTCATGTGTGAAGGCTTTATTGAGTTAATGCATTTTATACGTTCAGAATTTTTCAACCCTTAGGTGTATGACAGGGAGTGAGATAGAAGAGTATGAGAAAGTGTCAAAGTTTTGACAGCTCTAAGACGTTCGTTTTAAAATTCAGGCAGCAATCAAAGTAGCGCTCTATCGCTGATTTCATCAGAAGAAAACTTTCGTTGCTGAATTGGTCGAAAGAAAAGCGCCGTCTTAGAGTTGTCCCTCTCTCTCTTTGTTCTTTTCTATTAGTCTCACTGAGATAGAACTAGTTCGTGACCATTTCATGTGAGCTGCATCAATGTAAGATTGATGACCAACCAAGATAGTCTGACTGAATATTCAACAGCTGAGTACCTTCATAAAGAGAAAAACAGTTACGTGATAAACGTGCTGAAGTACTCTTCCTCTTTCAATGGTCAGAAAAAACATGGGAATGCATTACTTTAAGCTGAGATTAGAGCAGCCTCAGCAGAAGAGGAAGAAGGTAAAGCACAGCGTGCCGAGTGACAAATGGAAACGCATCCTAACCTACTTATCAGCCATCTCCTCTAAGTGCATTGGGCATTTTTTATTTTATTTTAAGAGCAACCAAATCCTAGAAGCGCTCAGACTCTATGCGGTCCATTGTACTACCAGGCAACAACTCCTTTTTTGGTGTAGTAGTTGGATAAACTTTGATTTTAATCGTTTCTCTGTTGTGCTTTGCGGCTGTGATTGCTTTTTCTCCTAGCGGGGTTTGAGCTTACGCCGGCCAAGTCACAAGCAAACACATTACCCACTACTCCGTTTGCCACATTAAAGGCTTTGCGCATAAATAACGCCTGCGCGTCATCTTGTTCAGAGTTCTTAGTTGTCCCCGTTCACCCCTCGACGAGCATAGGGCGTCAACAAGGCATAAGCGCCATCTTGTTTCGAGCTCATTCCCAAAAAAACTCGATACCTTCTCAATTGTTCTGCGTCACGTTTGCCTAGGGTAACCCGCTGTTTTGCCGGACTGGGTAAGCGGAATGAAATTGCTTTCACTGTCGCCTTCATACAGTAATGCTTATGGGTGTTTGTCAAATAAAGCTGAGAGTTTGAAATACGATTGGATCACAAAGGCCTCACGATGATTCGTGATAGTGATGTCTACCTTCGGAACAGTTGTAGCTTAGTTCTTGTCTAGACTCCTGGATTTCAAAGTCCACTGACACTTTCCAGCAATTCAAGAGCCGAATCAGCCACTTGCAGGCACCTCAGGCACCTCAGGGCGTTTCTCAATAGTTATTTATCACGCTAGGGGGAAATTAACACGGATATTTGGTGATTTTTTTGTGCGAGGAAGGTGATAAAATGTACCCTTTGAAATGTACCAAGATGGGGACGAGATGTAGCCAATAAAAAGTGAAGGTCACACCGCTTTTTTGGCTGGATCGCATGGTTAACAACGCTCAGATACCCAGGCACGGGAAGACCATAAAGATTTCCAATGCCATGTAGTCAGCCAAAAAGAACTTGAAGCACTCTGCGCATATCTCAGACAGAGACGAGACAGGTGTCCGAATAAACTAGCAGCAACACATTCGTTGTATCGTTCTATTGCTAACTAAGGATCACTTACGGTCAAGATCGATCACTCACGTATGTACATACCCAGATTGAAAGCTGCTCCTTCACAATCCGTTGGATAGTAATACTCGATATTTAAATCAACTCCCATAACTACTATAACTACTTTCGTATTTTGTTTGCAATGTGTAGCACAACTCAGACAAATAGTTTAATCCACACCCCCTAACCAACCTAAATACATCACCAACACAATCAAACTCCCTCCACACATCCACTCACCAATAAAATACAAAAATTGGCAAACGGGCTTCCTCTGTTAAATTTAGAAAATAGAATTACTAAACGTTTTCCTTTTGACAAATGGTTAAATAATTCGATACATCATTTGGCGACAGATGTTCCTCAATCGAAAGAAACTAAAACAAACTCACTAAGCAAACACAACGGGTCAAGGGTTGCCATTGCGAAGTTCTTCAGTATATTTTCGGGTCAAAGTTTAAACAAATTCGAAATAATCCATCTGGCAGATGTTGATTACGTTCATTTTGTCTGCTGATGTAGCACGTGTGTTGTAGTTTATTTCTTTTGGCATTTTGCGGTTCTATTCATTAGGTTTTGCGGAGAATCTTGTGATTGGCAATTGTTTATAGAGGTTATGTCAATGACTGCCAGGGGGAATATTTCGAATACGATTTTTGGGATTTATTTTTGGTTTTGCTAAATTGACTTGGGAATTTGGTGAAAATTTCGTATTTCGCAATTAGTTGTGAATGCTCTGCAGTTGGGTGAGATAGGTATTTGAACTTCAAATTGTTAGTTTCACCGACAATCAAGGTCAGTAAATAAACAGATGAATCAACTTTGAATAAAATTGATGTTTCGTGAGAGCAGTTCATTCAATTCTACCTACTTTGAAGCTCTACCTGTAATCAATTGGGAATTTTATCTATTTTTCATCTTTTTGCATTTAACAGATGCACCGAATGACAATTTAATTTGTCATTATCGTTAAGAGATGTTGGGATTACTCAGGTTAACCTAAATGAGGGAGTTGTCTTCCGTAATCTGTGCCAAATGAATGTGCTTTATACTTCCATTGGGAGCATTTTGATTTTTACATTGGTTTCCAGATTTTTATTGATATCTGTATCGGCGCTGTCAGAGTATTCATCTACTGTCATGAGGACGATAATGCAGGGCAAGTGAATAGCCGGTGAGATGGTATTTACTGTTGTTCATCCATACATAAGACTAAGGATGGTTCCAAAATCGATATTGAAACAGGCACTAGAGTAAGCAATTCCTTTAAAGTTAACCAGAATTGCAGCGGCTTTCAAGACGAAAAATCACTAATTATCAGTGAAAACGAACCCGTCAAAATGACAATTACTGCTACATTGCATCGATGGCTAAGCTTCTGGATTCTACAATCAAGGCTTATAAGATACTACAAATGGAACCTTAATGAGATATCGAGAACCAATGCAGTGGCGCAAAGTTGGGTACCAGCGAATACGAAGAGGACCTATGAACTTGTAAAAGGTTCGGTGTTGCATACCTCACAGGCTCTGTCCCTCCAATTAAATCTTTAGAAAAAAGTAAACATGAAACTAATAGTTAAACCAAAACACGTTCAACTGCGTTAAGGGGTAGAACAATGTATAGTTGTGCCTACTTTACCACCAAGTTCCAAAGAATAGGAAATAAGACACCACACCTACAGTAAATCCTCGTGCGAATGTCTTGCTCTCGCCGACAGAAGAATGAGGACTCCAGTAATAACACTGATCTCCAATTATATAAAAAATGAGCACAATGGTCTCACCTGCTGGACCAACTTAGCAATGACTAACGCCACAAAGCGTCCATCTGCATATCTACATGTCTTGCCACGTGACGTTTATCAGTTTAACGTTGTTAAATGCTTCCTTAATGTCGAGGGATGTAACCATGGTGTACAGACCTCTCCATTGCAGCACAAATATCGTGACGATGACAGTAAATTTTGGACAACGTTGCAGTAAATGTGAATTTAGGTTCGTGCGTTGGATTACTGGGCAGGAGGTTCGAGTCCCAGAAATCTATTTTTATTTGATGTTAGACCTAGATTTTTAGCGATGACAATAAACCTTTTGCACACTTATAAATGAGGTCAAGAAAATGTCTGAAGACAGTATCTGAAAAAAACAAAATTAAGTTGGATCGCAGACTGCTGGGGAAATCCCACAACGGAAATCTATAAATCCTACCGGCCTTAAAGAACATCCTGAGATTTAATAGAATTATCAAAAACTCCCAACCAATTACGAGTGTGGTCCACACATGAGCAATTGGAAATTCGAAAATTGATTTACGACGAGTCATCAAGGAAATTACCCCCAAATTCGATTGCATAACATGACATCCATAACAATCCGGTCAATAATTCATCCAATTCTTTTGTATTTAAATTTCTACACAAATCTTTGTCATCATCGCTATCTAGGTATCTACACATGCTTACAGCTTAATTCAAACCAAACCAGCTCCAGCACCAACAGCTAAATTCACCACTCCACCACACACAGGTGAGTCCATTTATTCTGCTCGTGCATATCGAACAAAACTAATGAACATACTCGTAAATAATAAATCATAAAAAAAAAAATATCGAATTCGACACAAGAAAGGGGTATAGATACTCGTACAAAGAAAACAACACCACTAGTCACCACACCGAGCAGAGCCTATAGGAAGGAGTAAAAACAAAAAAGCAAAACATAGAAATCATGTTTTCAGAACATAATAAACAACGAAGAGAAAAAAAAAAACGAAAGAAAAATAAAAAAGAACTTCAAACAAAACCAGAGAGACCACCACACCACACCGACCAGTCAACCAACGAAACGAACCAACCAAACCAATTATTTCCGATGACTCACACAGGTGTTTCCACTTTTGCCAACATTCAGAAACTTCAAAGGCAAAGAATCACGGCAATGATGACGAACAAGACGAAGAGAGTGAGGACAAAGAGTGGGAGAGTAAATTGCCAGAACAGCATGCGAACGAGGGAGACAACCGCAAACGAGTTATTCTCTAAATCTTTTCCTTGTTTTTGGTTTTCTTTCTCGTTTTTTTTTTTTTTTTTCTCTTATTTCTCGTTTTCGCAGTTTTTGATTTATTCTTCGTCTATTGTTTCTTGTTATCAACCTTTTTCATTTTTTATATTTCACTAGAAACTCGACTTGAAATTAAAAGTATCTGAAATCTGAATGAATTCGATGATAGATAGATAGAACTTTGCGGCAACTCAAAATACCGACAGGTAAAGTCGTCGGGCGGTGTTTTTAAAGGTTCAGGTCACTGCACAGATATAAATATACAGATACAACGACGAGATGTTTATCTTTACATCACCATAACTTGCGTCATTAGCAATAGATACATTTCTTTTCGGTAGATTTGCAAAAAGATACACACCAACAGATATCCAAATCCGATAGGTAGATTATGTTAAGTGGATTCAAGTACAATCAGAAGAAGGAAAAAAAAAAGTGAATGGCTTCTGAGGAATAGAGAGAGGGAGTGATCAAGAACAAGCAGACAAACGGATTGAGAAAGAGGCGCCCGAAGGTGGAGGAACGAAACTCAACACAAACCACTTTTTTTTTTCTTTGTTTTCTTTTCAAAAGTCGGATTGGATTTAGGTTTCGGTCGCGGCGCGGAAGGTGGCAAAACAGGTAGGACAACTTCTTGTTGGTGGTGCCTGTATGCTGTACTGGCCGCGATCGTGCGACACCAACCACACAGAACCAACACACACGGTTTGGTTGCGCGCATAAAACAGGCAAATAGGAAACACATACACGACACATATCTAGATACATTATTATAAAATCGAGATACAATACTTGCAGCAAGTACCTTCTAAATGCTGTGTTATGATTGAGATAGTTTTTTGCGGATTATCCGCTATCCTGGGGCAGTTTTGCGATATTTTGTAACAACACTACCAGCACGTATCTATATAAATCTCACTCCACTCGCGCTCTTCACTCAAGATACATATATAAAACTTTTTTTTTTACGTATTCCACACTTGCAAATATGATTATGATTCACTTTGAATATCTACGATACGAACTCGCGCAGTGCACTACTGTGTGCACTTGATAGATATTGTATCTTGAAAAATTGGGACGTTGTCGTGCAATCCGATGCGACCACAACAGAGAGTGCAATGAACACGAATTTATTGTAATTAGATAGATTTTTCTTCTTTTTTTTTTTGCTATTTCTAACCGCAAAATTGAATAACGCAAGAAATCGAGTATCCAAAGACGGGGGGCCGCTTTTGTAACGCGCGCGTACGGTATCACACTATTAGGGCAGTGCACAAAATCACCTCGCGGTTGGTATACCCAATTTCTCTCTCTGAGTTGATCGCAATGGAGAGCCATTCAGTCTCAGCGGATACAGATACTGTGCTGTGATACACGATCGTTTGTTTGAGTTGGATACGAATTTCACTCGAACATTAAGGAGTGGGATCGCTGTGATTGAGTGAAAGTTGACTTTGGTGTTGGTTATGTGCAGAAATGGGAGACAAAACAACAAAAGAGAATGAGTTCGAGTTGGAGGTGAACTCATTTCTCGTTGAAGGCAAAGGTCTGATTGGAATACAGTGGGGCTTTGAAATAAGACAACCAAATGAGAAGAATTTAGGAGACCTTTAAAATACAGTCAACTGAACAAACTGACTGAATCCAAAAAGCCTTTTTGTTGTTTGTTCTACTTGATAAAATTTGGATCAATTTACTCCAAAAATGGTCAGAGTGGCAAGAATCTTTTTTGACAATTTTAAAGACTTTAAGGCCTGAATCAGAACTTCATGGGGTGAAGAGACCTGTTGCCTCTTAAGCAAATGCGTTATACAAGACTAGGTATAGTTTTGAGATACCGCCCGTCTAATAAACGGTTACTTATAGCGAGACTATTGTAAGGAGTATCTGTGCCTCCTTCACTGGAGCTTTGAATCGCAGAAATCAGAAATGAGACCGGAAAAGAAAAAAGCCAAGCCGAATGAAAGCAACTCTTAAGAATGTCTGTAAAGAGAGAGTGTAATTAAGCGGATGTACACATCTTTGATAAACGACTGAAGTGAGATAGAAACTCACAAGGCTGGCAACGGCGGACTTAACCGATCCGTAGAAATTTCAACACGTGGACCTGCATAAGTTGAATAATAATAGAGCAGCCAGTGTTGCCAGAAGGGTAATGGAAAGTCGAAAGGATTTCCATAAATTGTCGAAAAGCTCTCACCATTCATAACGCCATAGAGGAACGATCGGCAGACGGTTGGGAGCTAAACTCTATTACTCAAGAAGGGTAAGTATTCTGCAAGAAAACCTTGACAACCGCAATCAAGTAAGTGAGTGCCTGTCCAAAAAGACATAATAAAGATCTGGTGATGATGATTGGCATAGCCGAGTGAAAGGTGTAGGAGTACCGACTTTTCTTTTCATAGGCTTGGGTAGATTGGCTTATCCCAATGTTAGTCTATCTATCAGTACTACAGACTGACGGAATCTAGAACGAGAGTAGATAATACTTTTACGGGCAGCAGAGGTAAGATAAGGATGTTGATCTGCTAGCTAGAATCATCGAGAATGGGCGAAACATTGTAGCTATCGTCAACGCGTAGCTTTTGAGGGAGATTAAGATACTATCCAAACATTAAGGAATGAAAAAGAGGCCTTGAAGGTTAAATATGCATCCAGTACCTGAAGTGCTTGTAAAGGATTACCACTGAAACAAAAGATTAAATCGCATAACTCTTTCTCAAGTTAGACCTGAATTGCTACGATTCATTTATAACATCGGTAAAATTATGGAGGAAGGAAACAATATGATTTCCATGTGTCACAAAGTGACTGTTCCTATCTGAACGATTCTAACTTCTTGATCTCAGATTTTAATTATGGGCATACAGCATACGCATCTCTTTAGGGAAACAAACAAACACATTTGACGACCAAAAAGCCTTGGAAAAAAGTTTCAACTTTTGCCAACTTTGGCACCTAACTCCCGAGACCCAAACCCTTTCACTTTCTAGTCTTTCCCGTTCCATTATCCTGTAAACAAATTACAGCTTTCAAACCAAGCCCAACAAATTCATTTTTTATATAGCAGCTGTCCTTACTGTCAAATTGGTTGACAGTTACTACCCCATTGACATTATAAATGTCATTAACTACCTATACAACATACAAGCTGAAAAAGTGTTAATCGACAACTTGGCCGACATTTACAAGAAGGTGTATCTTGTTCTTTTCTTTGTCAACCGTGTCCAACTTCTCTTGAATTCCAAAAAGATTGCTTCTGCAGTGCCATGCAACTCATCACTCTCATACAACGAACCAAATTAAAAATGGCGACAATCAAACTGAGTAAAGTTGCTTTGGAGAATGGGTGAATGACTACGGACGAAGCGTAAGACCGCAAAACAAAACTTCTCCCCTTTTCAGAGTGTGCATGTGCTGTGCTGTGCTGTGCTGTGCCGTGCCGCAACTCACTCGAATAAATATTCACCACACGACGACGGTGAAGCGTCAACTACTGTCATCCGTGTGCTGTCAGTGTATTTACGAGTTATTCTAGTCTCGCGGATAGTGTGTGCACTTTAAGCGAAAACTAAAAATAATCCAAACGAAACAAGAAAAGAACCAAAAGCACAGAATGAGATAACCGCGAGCACACAGCACACAGCAAACACAAAACGCCCGACACAAGAACCAGCAGAAATTCAATTGAAATAACTTTCATAGCCGCAGCGTTGTCGTAGTACCCGACGAGATCGACGTATCTAGCTATGAGTAAGCCCGATCAGCATTCAACTCGTACAGACGATCGGTCGCGGCTGACCGTGCAGCGCGGTAGCTAGTTGCCGCGCCCGTTGCCGCTGCCACCACCGTAATCGCACACAACACAGTCCCACTTGTCAAAGTGACGTCAATTAAAAGCATTTTATAAATATCATTCAAATAGAGAAAGAGTGGGCAGTAGGGGATGGATACACAGAGGAAAACTGCAATTGAAAGCAAAAAAAAAAAATTCAAACAAACCCCAAAGTTGGGGCGTCGTGTGTGTGTTGTATAAACTGACAGTGACGCCAGAAAAACAAAAACACAACGCCAATAAAAAAGAGAATAGAGCAAAAAAAAAAAAAAAAAACAAGACGAAGCGATTGCGCCGCCAAGATTGTGCAGCGCAAGTCGTGTTCGCATAAATAAATCTCTTCCTCTATGCATCAGTTCTATGTATGGGGGCCAGGCCGCTGCTGCTGCTACTGCTACTGCACTGTGCCGTTATTTTAGGACACCATCATCGTCATAAGCAGCAGGAAACAGCGCAACGTTTCCCTTGCCATTCACGCTTCACGCGCGTCCCGCGATCGCCATCGACCACAAATGGCAAAGCAGCGCGCATCATTGTCTCTTCAGTGGGATCTCGCGAGCTCGAGGTGGTAAAAGGTAAAATAAAACTCCGCGATCACACTTTTAAAGGTTTTTTTTTCTTTAAGTAGGCGTTGGAGCCCAAGTTGGTGTTTGTCGTAACTACTGACTCTACACAGGGAGCACACGATCGTTTTCAGAGGAGCAGCACAAATGGAAGCGAATGGTACATGTTGCACACGATGATGGCAAAAGACGTGTGTACACGCCTCTGTCTCGAGATGTTTTCAACTTGTAGGAGCAAAACATAAACAACGATTGAAAAAAGTTGCAGTCTATGGATACCTTGTTGCTGGCGTTGGCCACGTACTGAAGTAGATTTTGATTTGGAAGGGGAATAGGAGTGAGGGAACATTAAAAGTTTAGGAAGCATGGTAATTGGGGAATACTCCGCTGCTCTATAAATCGAAAAGGTACATACTCGTAGGAAACCACCTGAGGTTGAGACTGTTCACGCTGATCAAGGAGTGGTCCGAAGGACCAATTTCTGCATAGAAGAAGGTGCGGTGAATATACTTTGTCTCCTCGCACGTAGACATTCGAGTGATTGTCAGTCTTGCATGAAATTACTCAGAACGTGGTTTATTTTCTTGAGGAACACTGTAGTTAAATGCAGGGTTTACAACATCATCATTGTGCACTGAGACGGTTCACAATTTAATCACACTAAGCTGCACAATCAGAGTTCATCACCAAAATTAGCTTTTTGCCGCGTGATCTTTCAACTGAAGACACAGTCCACTGAATATTTAAGAAATTTTCTACTGTCTGCATCAAACGAAAATAGAAAAATAAGCACCATTCGCCACGGTATCCATACATATGTATCTCTTAATTCGTTCGTAAAAACTTGGCTTTCCTTCAGATCCCAGCACAGTTCTACGATATGTCAAAGAAAATAAATCTAAACTCCACGGGGTGGATTTTATGACTTTTCTCACCACTAGCTCACTTATTTCAACTTTTTAAAAACTACAGCCATAGAAAGAAAAAAATAGTCTGGGACCATAGTATGAACCTGCTGTTACTCCACATTAAACATGCATCTCTTCTGACACAAAGTTCGATAGCATAAACCTTTGTTTGCAAGGTAGTCGTACTGTGGCCCATTGGAGTTAGGACCGCACACACAACATTAATCATTCAACACATCTAGGATTCGAACTTTGAACCTCCCGCTCTGTAGTCCAACGCTTGCTGTGAATTTGTTAACGAATTGGCGAAACAAATGCTGTCACGTGCGGAGGAATGGATTGGTTTGTGAGTAGCAGCGAGAAGTTAATTCTATTACGTCAAAAATATTGCCTTGAGAGGACAGAGTACAGCATTAGTTGAACATTGACACCAGCCAAGGCGCTGCTATTTTCTTCAACCTGGTACTGGAGATAAATATCGACACCTTGGCCAAAACCTGACCAACACTGTTGACCGCCATCTGCGCAGAGATCAATCGCAAACTAATACTCGCTAATCGGGTTTTAGGAGATGATTATGTTGCGAGCTTTTAGCCAGAAGATCCAAGGACGAGCAGGATCATGGACTTTGTCAAAATTAGGTGAAAATGGAGAGAAACGGTCTAAATTTGATCTGGGTTGATGGTATATGAACATAAAGATTCATCGCGTTAAAGTGACACATTTTCGATGCCTTAAATGGCTTGGTCATGTAGAACACCTCTCCAGTCCGAAAAATCTCTGAATTTACCCCTGACGGAATAAATTCGAAGAAGACGACATCAACTTAGATAGCGTTCGCAAGTGGAGGGTGCCCTTGACGTATGCAACTGGCCAATGACCGACCTGCTGAAGAGCCTTGTTGGTTGCAGTCCTTATTCGAGCCGAACTATAACACCATCTCCCATAACTGAGCTGGTATCATGTCCGTCCTTTATTAGGGTTTTGCAAGACACATATGTGGGAAGCATCTTCCAGGCAAGCAGCCCTAACCTACCCTACTCTTGGAACCTCTAACCGTCATACCGATACTGATCATAAGGCGGTAATGGCTAACACCTAGCCTATAAGTTCAACTCGCATGTCTACTTTTTCATTCAACATCCGCCCATTCACAGATCGCACAATAAATCCCAAACCAATCATCACGAGACACCTCTCCAACACAGAACGTATCTATTCTCAACATAAATTGCATCCTCCATTGAATAGTAAATCAATAACTTGCCAACCTTTTTCGCATCCTAATCTACGTTGTTAGTGGGGAAAAAAAAAGAATAAGAGAAAGGAAGCGTTGCGTACCACAAACGCAAGTGGCTCGAGGAACCAAATGTGCTTCTCTCTCGCATTTTATTTTATATCTACAATCGATTGCAGATTAGGAAATACTCGTACTTATACAAGCGGGGAAAACAAATAATAAACCTATTTGTGCGAAGTAATAATAACTCAAAGGCATAACAATTTCCAGGTGCAAAAGAATAGATTTGCGGTTGTGCCGTTCTTTGTTTCTAGAGATACACAGATACACATTGTACAGAGCCACCTCGCAATGGGGTTCAACTCGATCGGACTACACTCAATAATAAATGATGATAGCGATTACGTCGAGTTGTAGTTCTGCGCCTGCATGTGCTACCAGATGTTGCTGCTGCTGAATGGAGCCGCGCTGAAATGGATGCTGGGAGGTAAGAAAAAAAAACGTTGCGTCGTGGTACATTGGGTGCTTCGTGAGGTCACATTCGTTCCTCGTGTATACGGTGTTGCTGCTGCTTTTGTTGTTGATGGTGCTCTGCTGGCCTCCCCCTGGATGCAGGTTGTGGTATCGGAAACTCGTTCCTTTTTTATTTTAACTGTCATTAGTTTCCGTTGTAACTGAGGAGATACATGTAGGTTTACGAGGTTTTATCGAGTATCGACGAGGTCTGCTAGAAGCAGGCGCACATGCGTGTGTTTTCGACTTCTGGTCGTTTCTGGATCGATTTCAAGTGTTTGGCCGATGAAAGGTCCAGGTGTATGGTGGGTCTTGTTTTTTTTATGATTTATCTTATGGAAGTAAACGGCAATTGATTGGGGACACATTCAATTAGCCGAAACGTTGTAAGGCGAATTGGTGGATTCGTATGGGATTAACTTTTGACACAAACAAGTGATTTGACTAGGTTTCGCAAGACTCATGTGCAAGGGGATTGGTATTTTGCCGGTTGCTTGGTAGTGTCGGGGTGATTCGTCACTTGGAATTCTATCCGTGCAGGTATTGCATCAGTGAGATCATTGAAGTGGTATTCACCCAGAGCGGCTTTTCTTTGCCACCATCAGCAAGAATTGGCTACTTTTCATCCTTAGCTTTGCACGAGTTGCAAGAGGGGATATCTATGCTTGAACTAACTGATGCTCAGCTGTAATGTCAATGAGTCTAGACTTGTACTAGTACCCTTGTTTTATTGTTCTAGGCTTGTCTTATATACCTATGTAAGGTGGTCTGGTGACTGAAGTACTTGGCAAACAATCACCATCTTGAACGAATCTCATCATGGTAGCTAAATGCGATCAGTATAACTAACCGCAAATTGGTGGGTGATTCTATGAATCTATGAGTCTCTGGACAAATTTTGCCGAAGATCAGAAATAGTCCAGTCCTACTAAGGTACAACTTCAGTTATCATCACTGGACATCGCCTCATTGGTAGACAGGCAAAAAGACGTGGTTTTCCACACAGTTTCTCGGGAAGTTGATGCATAAAAATCTATTAAAGATAACCTCTACCTTAGGCCGGACGTAATCTGCATTTTATACGTAGCTCTGGCAGGTACAGCGGATAGTTTTGAAAGAACACTCAGAACATTGAGGTTTCACAGTAGACCTATTCAGATCTCAATGCCCCTCGAGTTTATGTTAACCAGGGTACGTACATACTCGTACATATGTACATACATATGTATGTCGCAACAATATTATGCCCCTATTGGTATGCTTTGGTATGTTAATCTAATTACTGGTATACCTCCAGATTAAGCCTCTTTAGCGCACGGCTAATGGACTCCATCTCAATTCGATCAAAATTTTTTTGACTTCTAAACGTTTCGTCATTTGACTTGAAAAGCAAGGAACCTTTAAAACAGCCTTTTATAGAGGAAAAGTCAACCGAAGCCGCATGAGGTCACTGGGCAGAATCTGTGCAATCTTTGTGTTCCTGAGGTAAAAACAAATTCTCAATTTGGCCAAGTTAGACTCTAGCACACTACATAAATGGTTTAAGTGTTAATTGATCATCACTAGTTAGTTTCTGGCTCCACGAATCGAGGGTGCATCACATTCTACAGGCCGCAGGTAACAAAGTGACACTTAGTACTAATTCAAGGCAGACACTGCTTCACTCTAATGCTGAGTCTTTACTGCTCTACAGTTGTAGAACATTCGTTGACAGATGTTTTAATTCTTGGGATTATTTGGCCAAATCAGGAACCCATAGACACCACAATATGACGAAGGAAACGGCAGTGGTCACACCTTGCGGCGCGGAGGAACTTCCATTGTCTACCTTACCTCTTATATAAATTCTGACAATCACACCTCAACAAGAATAAAACGAAGAATAACTTTTGCCATTCATTCTCTGTTTTCTTAGGCTGAGAAGGATATTGAGAAGTAAAGCCCTTACGCGAACAACTAAGAAGATTCTATAGAAAACCCTTATCATCGCACTGCTGCTCTATGACGTTGAAGCATGGGCTCTATCGAAAGAGGATGAAGAGAAGACTTAACGACGCATCAGTCGCCTAAGATGGGTAAGACTTGCGAATGGAGACAAATGCTCCGGCTCACAGAGTCTAACCCGGAGGGACAAAGCCTCGCTGTGGCGCGCACAAGTAGAAGGGCACCTCAACTGACTTGCAGAGTTAACTGGAGAGGATTTTTGGTTGAGGTACACACCGAGCTGTAGTGCAACCTAAGTAAGTAAGTAAAAAAATTGTACGTAGAATCGTCGAGAACGAATTAAGAACACTGGATAATTAGTTGGAGAGAATTGAAACATGTTACAGAAATCCGATTGCACGCAGACGTTGTTGACATACTGTCATAATATCAACATTTCAAGTTCCCACCTTTACAACATAACCTAACAAGAAAGGCTTCGGACCGGAACTAAACAGCCGATAACTCGATTCTAACACCACTCGAAATTGGATTGATAGGATAGACCACAGTCAAGCTTGCCGCGGTATCCATTTAAGTGAAATTATATTTCATAAATAATCGGAAGGTGTTCTCTCTTCTACAGTGCAACGGACATTGAAAAATATTCAACGGTGCAGTTTTCAAAGCAATTCAAAAAAGAAATCAACAGATGGCCCACCCTCTTTTGGGAGACCATGGTGAAATGGATGCGAGGACACGGCCCGTTTTCTATTCGAAGCTTAAGGAGGAGCGACGCCCGTTGCATAATGCTTCAGAAAACTGGATCAACACTAGACTCTGAATGGTTCAGGGAAGTAGTTTAACCATTAAATAGGTCTAGGGACACGAAATCCTTTTCTCTTCTATTTCCAGTTCCAGTGAAAACTGTACGGCCATAGCCACCACAGCAACCAAACTTAAGAAATGAATTTCAGCAAGGAAATGATAGCCACAATGAGAGCCTTTAAAACCAGGACTTAGGTTTGAGACAACCACCAATTGCGATTGGGAAGATTAGAGACAATGTGTTTGGGGGATCAACACAGTTCGGGTGACCGGACCGACAAGTACTCGCAAGTAAGTAAGCAATGACATGGCCAAACAAGTATCCTTTAATCCTAATAAATTCAACGTAAGCCCCTCCGTATAAGCCACCATCAAGTCATTAAAATAATAATTTTCCCACCTCAGCAAGATATCGTTTGCAATTAAATAAATCATTCATTAACAGTTACCGTAAGCTCGTAATTTCAGTTCTACGGAAATGGCTATATCGCCACCAAAGAATCAATACAATAAACCTATAAGTCAATGCAATCCACATCAAGTGTGTGTTTACAGCTTAACTCGATAGTAAATAATTTATTTTAGTTCCACTCAAGTCGACAACATGGATGTCCATGCGCCTGGACGGGAAAAAAAACCCAGATTCAGACTACATATGTACATATGTACACCTCTTATCTAGGTTAAATAATTTATTTGCATGTGGGGTCTGTTTGCTTGACAGACACACGTGCTTCCCGAGCAGCTCTCATTTCTCAAACAAGTTCTTGGATGCGACAGTGCTGCTGCTGACTGACTTTATCTGGGAATTGCATAACACGTGGTTCTGGGGACAAATGCAAGTGCTCCAGAACTGACTTTTTTTTTACTGGGCAGCTAATGAGAACGCCAAACAAAGCCACCCCGTGTGTGGGTTACTGATTAAAAAAAGAAAAAAAGTATTCACTCCACAATGTGAATTCGTCTCCTCTCAGCCTACACTTGTGCCGGCAGTGAATGTCACAGATCACACGCGAATCCAATTAATTCGCGTGGTGCCGTGCCTTTGGGTTCTACACCCATATATGGGTTAGTGACAGGTTTTTTTTTTTTTTTGAAGAGGTACCATAGCTAACCTGCGGCACAGCACAATCGAAAATATGGATGAAGTGCGGCGAATTAGCGAAGGAAATTGTTGTCCATTGTACGGTTGTTTGTACACACGTGGAAATTGCTGAAAATTATAATTTATTAGCAGGTTTTGACATTTAGTTGGCAGTAGACAGAGAACTGATATTTAAGAAAGATCACGTTCAGGCGTTTGGATTTACGTGGTAATTTTCAATTTTCCATGTAAAGAAAAAAAAAAAACAAAACAAAACCTGCATTTAACGAGGATGTAAAATTTAACGCTTTGGTTGCAAGGTTTTGAGTTATGGACAGGTTAATGGTCGGTGTTTCTTTGCTTTGAGTAACAAGACGAAAATATTAAATTAAATTTAATCATCAACGTTTGCATTTTAAATTTCCACAAAGTGCTGTAAAGATGCGATGCGTTGTGAAATTTAGACCAGAGACCTGTTTCATGAGGATTGGAAGGGCTGACGGGTGAGTTGTTTTATAAAAACTTCCCAACTCTGGTCAAATTGTGTTGACGTCTAGAATGGACTTTTCTTAACGCTGAAAAGTTATTTTTTCTTTAAGCCTAGTAACCTGCTCGTGTGAAAGTTTAGATCCCTAAATCGGCACACTGATGATTAACAATCACTTACAATTCAAGACAGGGCGCAAATGTGTCAAAAAAACACAAGTCAGCCCCAACGTGACAGTTTAGACGACTTCCGTTTCCAATTCTTCTGGGACGAATTTACTAGCGGAAGGAATTTAATGATAACATTTTCTCTGTTCCCCAGCTATATTCAGGAGATCTATGAACACAGAGTTCATTCAGTACATGAAATGGACGCAGTCTAAAGGGCACGGTCTAGTTGTGCGAGTGGATGTTAGCATCATGGGGTAGTTCCAACACGAACCCAAAATGTGAGCACTTCCTAATTTCTTGAACTTGGAAAATCTCGTAGTACTTAACGTAGGTTGTTCCTCAACTTCCATGGATAAGTTTAGCAGGAAAGGACATTACCTTAGCGACATCTAATGTGATCCGCCCTACGCCAAGTTGGAGGGTTCCGAAAGAGACATCCACGTCAGAAGATAAATGGATAACCTTTGACCTAACCAGTGCACAGAACACCAATAGCAGTTAGGATCCCTAACGAAGGCTAGATAGAATTGGAGACGCAAGCTATCCATTATGGACTTAAGGCCTAGTTTCTGTCAACTATCCGGGTTGTGTCTGTTATATGTTTTGCATGAATAAGGGGACTTATGTACGCTTAATGCTATATCTGAAAGGCGTAATTGAGAAGCTTCTCATGACAGTAATTAATCTCGAATGTTTGTCCAACGTACTAACCTCTCCGACTCGGCGCTAATACCTAAGTAGGAAGGATTAAGTCATACAGAAAACTGTCCAGATAGATAGTTCAATGGAGAGCTACATGAGCTAAGCAAGGTCGTAAAAGAGAACAGAATCAGAAAAGCCAGAAGAGCGTACTGGACATGCAACAGGGCTTATGGTTAACCAGAAGCGTGCCCCTGGATTTGCACTTGCATCGTCAGACGCATCCTTCTCTACGAAGTGTTTACCTGTCGATAATAGAGAACACATATTTGCATTACTAACGAACAATCAACATGTTCATCCACCTAGGGAAGAGTGGATCCAAATCCAGCGCCCCCTCAACATCCATAGAAACAATCTTGAACTTACTTATAAAACTGAAGATGGGTTAACTGCTCTTAGATTGAACACCCTGTTATTTGAACGAACGAACCTTAAGGAGGCACATGACTATCTAGAAAAAAAGTACAAGCAGCCTCTGGACTAGTATGGCATACGAGTGAATGTATAGATGAGGAATGTTACTATGACATAGGTCCTGTCTGTCTGTTTTTTCTGAACAGTTCGTCTGCTTGTTCATTGCATTCCACCTCAAAGTACCTCAGAAGTCAACAGCGAAGGCGTAATGCCTTGAGACAATCGGTGACACCATTTAATTTTGTGGGATTGGAATTTAAGGTTATGAATCCTATTTGACTGTCAACGTAGATGATGATATCCTTCGATGCTAAATTTAATGCCTGGGCAATCTTTGCAGACTCCTTTAGATTTCAGCTTAAAAAAGACTGAAGTTCCATCGATGTGGCTGGTTGATGTATAATACTTCTGAAAAGAGTCCTGTTCAATTCACAGTCTCTGTCGTAAAGATAGGGATCTCTTTGATAACCGCGATTGGCTTTAGCCAGCCTTGTCTGCTTTGCATAAAGACCTTAAAGTTCTTATTGAAGCCCTGTGAGGGTACCTCATGATCTGTTCGAGGAGCAAACTATTTTCTGCCCAGTTTCACGCATGCCTATGATACTGTAACTTCCGTTGATTGTTCTCTCTTAGACTGAGAGCTACTTTGGCGGCTACGTTATCAATGTGGAGCTCCAGGGGTTTCATATGCTGTATTTTTGCCAAACTTAACTGTGGTGTTCATTTTAATGAATCTGCTATCCCAAAGCAGGCTAGTCTCCCTATTTATTCAAGCTATTAAGGTACAATTCAGTTTGAATCCTCTACCACCAAATAATTAGCCCCTTCGTTAGAACGGACTTGAAAGGATTGATGGAAAGTCCTTCTTTGTTGCACCATTCCAACACGTGTGGTAAAACTTTTAAAGCCAGATATAGGACTCATAGACGATGTGTACAATCAAGAAACGATGTTCGGGAAAGTTCGCACAGTTGCCCGGTAGCGTTGCCTAGTGTAACATTTCCACTACAGTGGCAGTTTCTGTAGGAAGTCTGAGAAGCATTCAATGAAACAAAGTTTGCAAATTGAATGTTAGTTAAGGACCTTCTATCAAGCTAATATCTCGTGTCTGCATTCTAAGACATCCAAGCCCTGGTCTAACTTTTCATTTCAACAGAAGAAGGAATCATGCCGAAGCAAGGCAACATGCAGCTCGACTTCATCCAAACTGAATGTCTTGCCGAAGTGTCAAAAAAAACTTGAACAAAGAATTTCATAAAGTCAACGACACAAGTCTACATATTTCCATTACACCTTCAATTTCAAATGTGAAATACAGCCCCGAGGTACATCCCACATGCAATGGATCTAGTTAACAACCGTGCACCGGTCATTCACGAAAATCATAATAAAAAGACGACGTATTTCATATCTAAGACCATGACTAACCATTGTCGACAAATGCTTGTTGCTGCTGCACAGTGGAATAATTTCAAAACAAATACCATTGAGGTTGCTTTTGTATCTAGTTACGCGTGGGCTGAAAGCAAAACAACAAAATCCGCCCAATATGGTATGGAAAACAATTTCAAGCGTTTTTCTCACGCTGCTCTGTGCAGTGTGTCGAATTTCGTAATTTTTACATTTTTTTTTTTTTTTCGACAGCTACAGTCCGGCGGGAAGGCATTGCATAAGTCAGGAAAGTAAATAATAATCCCAACAAAGAAATTCAACTTTTTCGCAAAATTTATTAAGCGTGTAAGTCATGAAGCGTGTTTTCGTTCATCATGGCTTGCATGTCAGTGCGGATTTTTTTTTTTCTTTGTTGTTGACGGTTTTCCATTGCGGCTCAGCATTAAAAGAAAGCAAAAGCAAAGTTGACAAATGCTTGCGACGTCATTTGAACAAAAAAACAAAAAAAATTTAAGCTTTCTGTGTAAAGATAGTGTTAGGGCAGATAAAATCGCAAATTACCCATCGGCGGTAACCTCAATTAGCGAACATTACCTACAAGAAGATACACAGATACACGATGTGAAAAGATGGAAAGGTGGTAATGTAACTAGAAATGGTGAATGTGGGCAGGCATTGAAACACTGGCTCTGTAGGGAGAGGGTTTTTACTAGAAGGTATTGCCAGGTGGATTTGGAAAATTCTTTGGTAACCAGATTGAAATTTTAGCGTGCAGGATACTTAGTTTGATCGGTTCTGAAACGGTTAAAGAAAGATAGAAATACGAAAAACCAAGATGCACTCATACCACATTTAGGTCCATTCTAGTCATTCATTGCATTCAATTTTCAGAATGCAAAGTAGCAGTCCTCTTTGGAACATCATAGATTCCCAGTGCTCATCTACTCGCACTTTGTTATAACCTTCTAAGGTGGGCTCAATTTTCTACTGCATCAGATGGGAGAATACACTTGCTTTAGTATAAACACATTTGACATGGTACAGCAGCATCAGAGCTCAGATTAACACAACGGTTGGGCTTAGAGAATGGAGTAGAGAAGCCAGGATATACCCACTTAGGCAAAATACCATAAAGTGGTACACAAACGGATCGAAAACACATCGGAACAGGATTATACGCACTCAGAATCCAACATTGGCAAACCATGGAATCTATGCAATTGAAAGATGCGCCCAACTTAACCTCGATAGAAAATATCGCGGGCAAGACATCGCGATACTGTCGGATAGCCAAGCTGCAATCAAAGCTTTACGCTCCTATGGTATCAGGCCTACACTGCTGTGAGAGTGCCTTTCCAAAAAAAAAAAACCGACGAAGTGAGAACAACAGAGTCACCCTCTACTGGGTAGGAATCAGGTCACGTGGGAGTAGAGGCGAATGAAGCAGCTGACAAGCTACCCAGAGAAGGGCCAGAAAAAGTATTCCATGGCCCGGAACCATTTTGTGGACTGGGTTTCATATGGAACGGGGAAACTAAGAAAGGAAGAGGACTGCAAAAGAGCGAAACTTTGGAAAAAAAATTGCCAAGATTAAGACAAGCCAAAGAAGTTCTCGGAAACCGGAAAGGAAGGTCTGTATAAACATCAGCAAGAACCGGCTACGCATCCTAACAGACTTCCTAACGGGTCACTCATAACTTGAGGAGCACCTTAGGAAACTGGGTGTTGATCAAAGTGAAGACTGTAGATTCTGCGGAGATTCTAAAGGAACATTGATCCACAAAAGAAGACAACACCTGCATGCCATTGTTAGATCGACTCCGATTAATTAAGGAAATCAGACTGGAGGAGGTGCTCTAAGTCGAGTAACTCATCGACTGGGGCCCAAAGTCAGGGTAGCACAATAGATCTACAAATGTCGCAGTACGCCTACACCCCTATAACCAATCTACAACGGCTGGACTTGTTAGACTTCGAGAAGAATCCTTGGAAAAGATAAAAAACTTTCAATGACCTTCAGAAGAAACTGAGAAAAACACTCAACTTTAGCAACGCGATGTCCTTCTCAATTTTTACTCTCATTCTCACGAAGGCACTTTTGAAAACCTGACGGAAGAGACGGTATCCAATCCGTGAAGAAAATCAGGGCAGGCCTAACGCGAAAGAGAGTTTTACTGAAACATATTTGACACATTCAAAGTAGAGGTTCGGCAAAATAGGTATGTTCATGCTGATAATACGCATTAGGGATGGTGTGGAGGAACATATTATGTCCGTAGCAGCGCCAAACAGCCTGTCAGGTTCGCAACTGTGTTCAACGTCGGAACAACACGGATGGCCCACCCTTTACTTAGCAGATTTGATTGGGGAAAATCAAAGTCATTTCGATTGAATTTAAATGATTCAATGGGATGTCACTTAATTGTCCATTTTCAGTGCAAGCACAACGCCAAAACCTCTTCTAAGCATCAAAGCCGTCAATAAGCCAAAAGCCAAATACAAATATTTGGCGCAACAGACCGTACATATGTGGTCCAGGTCCTCGCTTCTGGTGACTATTCGTGTTGTGCGTGTTATATTTCTTCACACAAATGGAAGGGACCTACAGTTTAGAACCATAACCGAAAGGCCAATTGAGAAGTTTTCTCATGACAGTTATTAGTCTCTGACATTCGTCAGACATTCGTGAGGGGTGGGACATTGGTGTTTTCTGGGATTCGAACGTCGAACCTTTCGCTCCAACGCAGTAACCACTTAAGCTACGGCGCTGGTTAATTACGAAATTTGGCGATATCTGCATATAGTTCCATGTAACTTCCCCCTTTAGTGAGCGCAAAAATTTGGTCAAATGTACTTTTCTAAGCCCAGCTTGGTGCTCGCCACGCATATTTCCCCCTTCGACCCCAAAGTTTAGCCAGTTCAGAAGTAACATCGAAGCATTACGAAAGGCAATGTCTTTCCTCCTAAGCAGGCGGTATACAGATAACTTTGTTCGCACTCAAAAGTTCTAGACCATTCCAATCATTGCCTCATTGCCTCAACCCTAGATCTCTTACTTTGACCAAATCACCCAAATTTTATTCCTTTATTCCAATTGATGGGGTTTGCTTCGAAGCCTTTAGCTCCAAGCTCAATATGTGTCTTGAATATTATTTCCCAGTCCAATCTCCCAAAATTCATTTATTAAAACCTCAACCGGAATTACCAGTAAATCTCCAAACATGTGGTTGGCAATTATTTCTGAACGCCTCTTCTCGGAAATGACATTCGCGCCAACATACTCGTAAAAGCATTCGAATATCAATTATATTCACCAAACCCACCATTTACAATCCAATCAATCACTCAAAATATTCAATTATACATCTACAAGCACAAAATCAAACTCAACAACCAACAGATAGGTCAAAAGTCTCCAAACAGTGGTTAAAGCCGACAACATCTTTAACCCAAGTCGTAAACCATGCCAAAGATCACAATCCATCTCTTTCCGTCTTCGGAGATACGAGTACTACGGATGCTGCACCGCGAATTGAGGAAGCAATGGATTCCCAACGGCAAAACCACCATCTGGTAGGTTTTTTTTTTCTCCCCGGCAAGCAACCTACATCTCGACTCCAGGCAGCTGTCTGGTGCGTGGAAACTCGTAAGACCACCGCATTACAGTCGTAACTTTAACCGTTAAGAATTGAAATTGAAAAATGACGAAGAGGGCTAAAATTGTCAGAGAGTTCTACAAATACAAAGGAAACGAAGCAACATCCATCCTTCCCTGGGTTACTTAAAGCCATTTCCAATCAAAGTCTGGCCGAAATCAAGACCGAAAAAACCTCACCACGACCACCAATCTTCTTATAATAAGCTTTTTATTTGCTGTCAGCATGCAGCACGACGGAAAATTTGCATGAAAGGTCCAACTCCGACTGCAACACTTTTTGGTCGTGTGTGACCCT
Source organism: Blera fallax (assembly GCA_946965025.1). Taxonomy (NCBI): domain Eukaryota; kingdom Metazoa; phylum Arthropoda; class Insecta; order Diptera; family Syrphidae; genus Blera; species Blera fallax. Next base: position 70,912,112 of record OX337248.1, read on the forward strand.
CATCGGGCACATTTGCATGCCGACGATGTCGTCGTCGACTCAAGCGGGACCGAAAAACCAGTAGCACTCCGACAATCTGTGCCAATTCAGGGTAATCTCTTTCCAATAACGCTGTCGCCAACATTGGAGCTATGTTGGTGCCTTAACACGTCGCCATCCACTTCGTGTGGCTGTGTGTCATGAGGAAGCGAAGTGAAAAACTGGTTTCCTCCTCCAACGACGACGCCGCAATGATCATGATCTGGTTCTTTGGTGACATAAACCAGGTTGAGAACTCAAGTTGTGTTCTTAGAGAGAGAAAAAGTTTCTCATTTTCTCTTACTTGTCCAGCAAAATGGATTTGCTGCTCCTCGAGAGCACCACATCCAAGATTGATTCAGTCTAAGGCGCTTCTGTTTAAGGTTGTATTGCCCATTCCCATTCACTTACATCTAATTGGAGCGTAACCAATCAGGTGTCTTCTGCCGCTGCTATTGAGGTTAAGTTTAAATTTTTGCTTCTTACATAATGGAAGCGCACCGAACAGCACCATTCACTTGGATTCGGTTGGAGGAACTCGCGTGTACGCGATGCAATTTCACGCCACCAGTAGAGCAATAGTGTCGATCGAGGAGAATGGGAATTGGGTGTTTCTCGAGGTAGACCGAACGCGATCTTCTGTTGCATGACCAGAAGTGATTTGGAAAGGTGATTGCTTTGATTTTTATAGTTCATTAGTCTTGGTGATGGCTTAAGCATGACACTTAGAATTGTGTAACAACCATTATGGGTAAGGTATTGTGCCGTTAATGGATGTGATGTGCACAATGCTTAATGGAATTGGGAAATGCCAAGAATATGTTATTTCACGTCAGAGGTTTGCGGTAGTGACAGGTAAGGTGTATAAGTTAATGCGGAAGGATTTTCAATTGCTTTAGTTACCACATGACTTTGTTCATGCTTCAGTTGAGCTGAAAAGTAGTGACCCATAGAAACGGGGTAAGATACTGTCTCTTCTTTCTGATTGGAACTTAATGGCAGAGCCAGAGGCAGGGGCTTTGAAGTAGGAACCAGTCAAAGCTGGTGATGGCTGTACATGACAGAAAGCCCAAATAATGAACACGTCTTATCGGCGGCAAGTTCTACAGACTTCAACCCAAAGACTCCTCTCCGTGAATGGCATAAACGCTACCAATAACTATCATCACAATCTAAGAAAAATCAAAGATGTGTAGGACATCAATGGCAGGTCGACATATGGATACAAGATCATCGTCAGTGTCTGGGGTGCCCCATAACGAGCAGTCACACGAAGAGGAGACTCCATAACACCATAACATAACCATCAACGTTGCGCTAAGTTAGGCAGATGGGTGCGCTGTAACTACAGTCATTCTTTACATAGATGGACAACTGGATGCACTGTGCTCACTTTCGATTACGGTGGGAACAACTTGTTAAGGAAGACTGGTGAGAACAGTCTTGATAAATACATTGTAAGCCTCATGATGTCGACTTGCTCAATATAAAATAGGTTCTTCAGGTCCTACATTCGCAGAGCAGATGAAGGCAAGATTCAATTCCGTCTTCTTTGTACTTCTACCCAACCAACCACCAAGGATATCGAATTGTGGATGGGAAAAAGGTAGCTTGGTTCACCTTTTGGGGACAAAAGTACGAAGTGGTCCTTAGATAGGAGGTACACATACATATTCTAAGCAAATTTTAACTAAAAAAAAAGAAAAGTCAAACTCAAACCAGAAAAGTGTAGCCTTAACGATTTGAAACCCATTGACTTAACGACTAAGTAACATTTTGCTCTAATTCATGATCTAGCAGATACTTTCAAGATAGTAAGGGACCCTGTCTACCTTGATTTACAGTTTAAAGAAAGAATAACTCTGCCAATCGCTGATATTCATTTTTTGACTAAGGAGACTATTGAGTTGGAAGTACCTATTCCAAACAAGTAAGGAGACTCTATATCATATCAACCCTACATTACGATTCTACGAAATGGATTTCATTGAAGTTGGATAAATTGGATGTTTCGAGGGAAAAGTTCGCCAGACATTTGGTCCCGTCTGTGTTGACTGGTGCTGAGGGAGAAGATACAACGACGAATTCTACGAATTGTACAGCGACATTGACCTAGAGGAAATCAACTGAGCATTGGACATCTGAGATTCCTAGAACATGTAGAGCTAATGAACACCAACGCTCCAGTTCGAAGAGTTTTTAAATTCAACCCTGAGTGACAACGCAGTAGAAGAAGGCCTCGACCCATGTGGAACCCATTAGTAAAAAACCCAGCTTGAAGCATGTTACTAGAGGCTGTTATCTGAAGGCCAAGCAATTCCAAAAGAAAGACATATAGATATAGATCAAGTGTGTCAAACAATATTTCACTACAAATGATAAATATGAACCGCGAAAATCATCTGAGTAAGACCTCAACGTCCTAGTTACCTAGATGGAGGATTTCATTAAGTATTGTGTGGCAATTAACAAGATTCTGTTTCAGCCAGCTGCACCTTTGCTCAAAAATATGAACCTCTTGGCGACGAATGAAAAATAGATTATCTCCGTGCTCAATAATAATGTGGATCTCTCGGCGCTTATAACCCCAATGTAGACTCAAGGTGTGCCTCCATTAACCTTCCGTTCCTTGTCGAAACTTATTTCTGCCTAAAAAGCCTGGATGTTCCGGATGCCTCAACTGGTTGAGGAGCTGCCAGCCGCGGAGCACACGCTGCTTATTCGTTTTCTCCAGCATAAACTGGAAGCTTATTCGTGACATAAGACTTACATATATCGGAGGTTTTGGTAAATCACACCCGAATCAGTCGCTCAGACACTTGAAGGTTTCTTGCAATTCATCTCGTCGAGAGGTTTTTCTTCTAACCGAATCTATTTTTAAAACACATAAAACATTGCCGCCAGAAGACTCCAACTCGATGTAAAGCTTGTGAACGGCCATCTTTCATAAAGTGCTATGCTTCGAGATTACTGTGGTCTACACATATGACAACAATCACGGCGTGCATTTATCTGACGTGTTGTGCATCAACGCGATCAACACTGCTACTGAACCGAAACATGTCCTCAAATAGCCTTTGCACCCTGTATTTTATGCGAATTTTCCGCCATTGCCCGTAGCAAATTTGCATACTTTGCTCAGCTTAAACAGTTTAGAGCTTCCTTTAAAAATTTGATTTAAGCTAAAAAAACACCTTCCAAGGGGATAACAAACACCCAAGCTTTTACATTAATGTCTTCCTTTAAAATATGCACACGCTCACTTCTTAAGTGAATAATTCGATAACAAGGCTCCAACTAGTCTGTAAGCTGTAAATAAACTCGGCCCCATTTCAAACATGACTTCTGTTAAGCCATTTCCATTTTAAAAGAATAATTTTATCAATCACTCAGTGACTTTGACAAGAGATGGCGTTCAAATCGCCAAGGTGAATTTATTTTTTATTTCCGTCACAGTCGGCTTGGCAAACACGATATTTTAATAGCATTTGAAAACGAATACGTTTGCGATATCTTGGCACAGGAAAATTGTTGCCCTTCAACTTAATAGTTGTTAATAAGCTGCTCAGTTGTAAGCTCGACAGTAAACCTACTTCAATGGTCAAACATTTCATAGAATGCCCCACAGTTTCCCATCTCTCGTTTATATTTTTTGCGACTTTAGCTACCTAAAAACTGCTGCTAGCCGTCTTCCTTTCTATTCCAAGCAAAAAGGGGACAAAGCTTGCTTTCGCCCATAAGTTGCCACGACCCTAATTTAAACATTAAACTTTCAATGTTCATAAATCACTTCGTAGTATTGTAATAGCGGCAGATTCTTAGATTTGAAGTAACAGCATGTCTTTTGCTTTTAGGACCTTTGGGCCAAGACACCTTCTCTACAATCTCTTTTCCAGTCTGTTTAGTTCTATCAACGGCGCCTATTTCATCGGCATCGGCTACAAACGGGACTGATGTACACAAAAGGCCAAACAACTTGTATAGCATCTCATCCGTGAACTGTTTCCTCACTACATCTCGAACAACAGCTAATTGCTACACTACTTCACCTCGATAACAAAACCAATCAATTGCTCCACGAAATATCCATCCCATGTCCAATTAAGCCTCATATACATATGTATGTACGAACCACACACGAACTCCGACATAGAAAAAGAACTGAGCACATGTAACCCATCCATATCCGAGGCAGCTGCAACTAACTGCTCGAAGCAAAACAATCAACTCATGGATAAGCGCAGGGAATGAAACAAAAAAAAAGAATAAAAAAAAAATTACTATTTAAGTGCAAATTAAACGGCGCCCCCGGGGGCTTGCCTACCACTACCTACCACACTAGGCCACACCACCACCACCATTCAAAAGCTTTATCCCAACGCGCGGGTTTCCGTTCTCAGATTGACTGAAATTTAATTTGAAATTTTCCAAATCGACTTAAATTAGATTTCTCTCAAGCACGCGCGTCATCCACAACGCCGGCGCTCTTTGCTCTTACTCGAGGCGCTATTCATAAATATATAACGAGCAATCAGCCATAGCCGTATTGTGGATTCGTGGGAATTACTAGCCAATTGGAAATGTAAGATCTATCACTGTCAGAGGCGAACGGACCCGCCGCGCACGGAAGTCCGACACTGATTAAGAGAAATGTATTCGAAATCATCGCATCTCAAATCTGAATTGCTAATTAGCTGGATTGGATACGAGACACTGTCCACCAGGAGACTTCACCAGATGCGGTCAGATACGTACCTGTAAAGAAAGGAACATAAAACGAACGAGCATTAAATTTTTGTCAAAGAATTGTTTATAAAAAGAAATTTGTAAAAAAAACTATGAATTCACCAGCGAACAGGGAGTGTGACTAAGAGGATTGCAATGTTACACTCAAGTTTGCCGACTGACAAGTCGTTCATGAGTGCATCATCTTCCCTTTGTCTGCCGCTAAAAACCACCCCACACACCAACCCTAAACGCACAGCGAGGCATCGCTTAGTACTCTGCATAATTACAGAGTCAATCACATTGTTCCCTGTGTGACTCCGAATGTAAATACCACACCGAGCTAAGCCCAAGTCGCAGATAAGGATCATCATTTGGTGCGCTACGATGCCAGCCAAGTAGAGATGAGACGACAAGCCCACTTTCTGCTTTTTTTTTTGGAGCGAGAGAGGTGCAGCAACAGCGCTCGGGCTCATCGCTTTAATAAATTCCATCATCAGATTGGGTCCATCGGTATCACTACCAACCAGCAACAATGTGTGGCTGAGGAAAGGTTGTAAACCAGGTGCTTAGCGTAGAGTTCCAGGAAAGCCTTTAATAATTGTTCTTCAAACAAAACCTAAACTTTTGTAAACAAATCCGAATGTTGTAATAGAATTTTATCTAGATTGTGAGGCAAACGTCATATAAACCTTATCGCAGGTATCAACTGTTGTTTTTGTTTCGTTGGATGGGAGTGCGTGTGTGGAGTAAACATGTGGATGGATAATTGTTTTTGAATGAGTTTCAGAGACGTGAGTAAACAAACTAAGTTGCACTTGTCATATTTATGGTGAATTGCTTTAAATGGCGCTCGGATAGTGGACTTTTATGAGATCAGAATGCTTTTTTTAGAATGTAGGAAAGACAACTAGCTGCAGATATCAATCCAGTCTGGCAGTAGAGCTACATTCAGTACTGGAAAAGGAATGGAGTCGATAGGGGTTCGCTCTCGGACAAGAGAAACGATGTAATCTTGACAGCAACTGTCAAAAAAAGCGCATTCATTCTAAATTCGAAATGTTTTCGAAACAATCCTCCATAACGCATTTGCTTTCATGTTCATTATGTTGACAAAACAAGTTCTTTTTATAAACGTTGTTTAATAACAGATGTTAGCCACGTTTTTTTTTGGAAAATCGTACCACAGAACACAAAAAAACGATTCTCAAAAAACAGAAGGAAACGCAACAGTAAAAGCACTCGAAAGAAGAGCAATACAAAACCGTCCGACCGTTTACGGCAGTAATACCGTCCCTTTACCAGCGATATGTCGTCAGTCCTCTTTTCGAATTATAGATCTACAAAATGTATCGAAAACAGTGTAAAGTAAATTTGAACATTATACATGGTGATGACCAATCTTTGCAATCTCTCCTGAGGTTAATTAAAGAAGAACTCTTAATACAGCAGCACAACGACCCCATAAAAGACAAAAATATGTTTTGAAAAATATGATCTGGCTAGCGGAATCAGCTGATCTTTATCCTGGCGGACGTCTATGGGAATACTTAGCTCGATATAAAAGTCTGAGAACGATATCCATCACCTTAAATAAAGTGATGCACATTAAAGGATTTCATTTCAAGAAGCATTCCAACAATTTATTGCAAAAATGTGCACATATTTTTGAATCTATTTATTCTGTTATTACCTCTGTTACAAACTATACTACATAAATATGCCCTGTACACATATACGTATATAAGACGTAGATAGTTTTACTACAAGCATTTCTTATTTCGGGGAATAACTAGAGAAAACCATTCTACAACACCAAAGCATTGCCAGTCGTTAGAAAAATTGCGTCGCGTCGGATTTTTCGCTAAAAGTTAAAACGCTAAAAAAAAAACTACATTTAGAGTAGAAGACACAATGTGATGTTGCTAATGGTCCCTGGTTAACTAAATGGATCCGCAGTTACAAAATTATCAAGGACGAGCCTTTTGTTAGCCTGTTCGAGGTTGAAAGCACTAGTATCACTACAAGACGATCGGTCAGACAAATACTCAGTAAATCAAAAATTGATCGTCCTGCTGAAAAAAAACGTAGTTCACGTCCACAGCAACAATTTCAGGCAAAAAAAAAATCAGTCAACATCGTTCGGTAACGCAATTCATTCATTGAAACGGTCGCACTGACATTTTCGTAAAAATCTGGCCCAATGACACCGCCAGCCCAAAAACCGCACCACACTGTCACTCGTTGTGAATGGAGAGGTTGTTCCACTATTTCTCTTGGGTTTTCGGAACTCCAGATGGGACAGTTTTGTTTGTTTCTGTACTCAGACAAATGGAAATGAGCCTCATCACTCAGAATAGTTTTGAGTAAAAAATCATAATCTTGTTCATTCCAGCACCCAATCAGCAAAAGTATGGCGTTGTGCTGGCTTCAAAGCTTGTGTCAACTGGACCTTATAAGCATGCAGGCCAAGATATTTATGCAAAAAGCTGCGCAAAAAAGTTGCGGATAGGCCTTATTCCTGTGATCGTTTCGATGTGGACACACCTGGGTTTTCAGTCACACTCAGCTTCGGTGGCTATATTTTCGTCTGACACAAGTTGGAGTTTCACATCACTAACTCGTCCGAGACGTTCAAATTTATCGATTCGATAAATAAACGATTTTGCAGTGAATTTTCACTATTTCAACACGTTGTGCGGATGTGTATCCATCCATATTTAATAACCTCCTAGTTTTTACTTTTCAAATGTCATCGCAATGATAGTTGAGTGTTGACAGTTCAACAATGGCGCGAAATTTAATGACTTCTCTTGTTGGATGGCCCGTACAGTAAACTTACAAACGTTTTTCGAGTGCCTTTTGAGTTTTGCTGTTAAGTGTGAAAAACTGTATGAACACATTAAGTTACACAATAAGTCACACGCTTCCTAAAATTAATAAAATTTGTTCAAAAAATACTCAAAATCGTAATCGAATTGAAACACACAAGTTGGACGTTTAATTAGAACACAAACGAACAACAATTGGATCTTAAGCTTAAAGATCAAGAGCTCTCTAGTTTGATAGATATTTCTTTGTTTACATATCAAAAGGTCATATTTTTCATAAAAGTTTGAGCTGATATTTTAGGGGTACAACAATTGAATAGCATTCTTGGTTGAAAAGTATGCTTTATGGATAAACACTTGAAGGAAAACTATGCCAAAAAATCTTATCAGCTCTTTTCTTATTCTTAAAACGTTTAGCCATCCTTTATTGCCGCAGATTTATTTACCTCTTATAAGCTTAAAAGCTAAGGTCACCCTTCCAATTGGCTCAAAAAATCCTGCAGTTTCCCAGAGCTAAGTATCCATAGTCGATTTTAAACGAAAAATTTCGCCGATTTGCTTGAAGTAGGTTGATGAACTTATAAGGTCACCGCCTTAAGTGGTTTAAAGTTTTACAAAATCTTTAAGAAACACAAACGAATTTTAAGAGATATTTAACCGTGAAAATTAAAAAAAAAAGTCACTTTATATACCAAGGGAATAAACTTGTCGTCTTTACACCGATCGCGACGAGAAGTGAACACATTCTATACACTCGCACAACTCGTACGATACGTGTAGAATTTTTGAACCAAAATGCGAAATTTGCGTGAAAACACATAAAACTCGAAATCATTTCATTCACTGCGAGTGTAAATTTCTTTTGAATAATCACAACAGCTGTCCTGGAGTCATGCCTTTAAATAGTTGTTGCGTTTCCACGGAAACGCATCTGTTATTTGTAAAGCTCACGGGGACGACGAACATAACCAAAACAGCTGTGACGACGACGACTCTACCTAGGCTAACCCAGACAAATAAGTGCCAAATGAAACTGTTTTAGTTCTTTTCTTAGTAAAAAGCACCAATTTAGTCCATCGTTAAACGATCAAATAAAATATTGTCTACCAGAGCCCATAAAAAATCACGTCTTTTCCGATTTCACCCACCATCCACTTCCATGTTACATACTAACCTAGACACTTGGCAATACCATAACCTTGAATCCAAGCAGCCTCCAATAGTAAATCATTATTTATACTACAAATTTATTAGGCATTCTATACATATTGTGAATTTATTTTTAGTTTTGTTAATTTCTTAACATCAAGCGATTTTTTAGAAACAAAAAAAAGATATTTTTTTGTGCGACTGACTTTCTAGACTTTTTGGCACAAATATTTTCAAGCAGATTTATTTTCTTTCTGGAATTGAAAATTCTATAAAATAGTCAAATCGTAAAAACTAGAAAATAAAATTATTTATGTGATATTACTCCCACGGGACTCTTAACGACTGTTGCCCGATAATTTATTAGATACATTAACACGAACAGTTTTAGGTTACAAGCGAGCTTTTCGGAACAACATCGTCAGTGAAAATCAATCAAATGCGACCGATTTTCTATTTATTTTTTTTTGCTAGAATTTAAAAATTGAGACTTTTCCCTTTTTTATTAGAATTTCTTTTAGATACGAAAGAAAAAAAGAATAAAATCCGAGAATAATTTATCTCAAGCAGCTGGTGGTCGGTTAATTTCCTCTGCTCTTCTGTGTAAACATGCTGTCGACAGAGAAGACGGCGACAGCAGAAAACAACAGAAACGACCGACTCTGTGACTGTGAGTTGATGATGATTGGGGATTTCCAAGGCGAATAAATCTAAAATTAAATACACACAATTTTTCCCTCTTGTTTTTCTCAGCAATTTTACTCATTTTTCTCAGGGTCGGGGAAAAATTTCGTAGAAAATTAACAGAAACAAGACGAACAAATGATGCACGAAACCACTCCTAACTAATCTGAAATTTTGCTAAACGAAGTACTCGTACCGGGTAAATATTAAATTTAACGTTAACTACAGTTTTCCTCACAATTGAGGGTCATTTAAATTTTTTTTTTCTGTTTTGGTTACCATCAAAGAAACAACGCAACTTGCTGACGGGAAAAAAAAACGAAAAGTTTCTGTTTTTAACTAAAACTTTGTTTAAATTTAAGTTCGGTTAGTAGCCGCTTGATCGATACAGATACATAATTGCAAATAAAATGTATAAACTGTTATGGAACATTTTTAAAATAATTCGAATTCGTCATGGGACAGGGCTGCGCTGGAAGAGGCAGTCCACTCGTATGTGTACATTAGCTCAAGTGTTTTTTAGCAAACAAAATGAAATTAAGATAATTAACACGTGTAAATATTTACACCGAACGGATGGCAGAGTTTTTATATATTTTCTGCTGTTAATTTCTAGTGGAACGTGCTGTTGAGACAATTAGAAGGAATACTAGTTCTTATAACAGAATAGTGGGACAGTAGGCACGGGAAAATGTGGACATTGGGAGAGTTTTTGTAGTGTGTCTAATTTCGGAGCTGGCAACACTAACTCACTTGAAATATCGACAGTGTCGAGCCCAAGCAATATTAACGTCAAAATGAGTGCTGTGTTACAGAAACTGTACGAGGGCGCCGCAATGAAAAAGTGCAGCTCTAAGTAGTTTAAGCCTCACACTGATATGAAGAGAGCTTAGGTACCTATGATCCAAAATGGATGTAGGAACTGGTGCTGGTTTCTACTGCGAATCCCGAAATACAAACCGGTCCTTCAGACTTGAGGACGATTCCAATGTTTTTCAAGCCGAAGTTACTGCCATAAAAATGGAAAAACAATCAGCATCTATGTAGACAGGTAAGCAGCCATTAAAGCGTTACAGTCAACATGGGTGAGGTCCATGCTCGTAAAAATGTGCACAAAAAGAATGGACGATATCTCAGTGGCCAACAAGGTGAACCTCTGTTGGATACTGGGCCACATGGATAAACTAGGTAACGTAAAGGCGGATGAACTAGCCAGGGCAGGATCACATCTACGGGCAGGCGCTTCGGAGGCTGGCACACCGCTTAGCACCTTGAACAGAAAGATAGACATTCGAGTCCAACGAGGAAGCTTACAGGCGTTGGTATCGATTACATATGTACATATGCCATACCCAAATCGACATAGTCAGTCTATGGCAAAAAGAGATCCGGGTCTACTAATGGGCACAATGGACCCAATGTTAGTCTAAGTGAGCCCTTAACAGCCTCCTATCAACTAGGGCACCCGTATGCCTAACCTAACCTAACTATGATTTGTAGCCTACTGAAAATTCTTAAACACCTACAAAGTGAAACACTGAAATTTCCTTATTTCCAGTTCTGGCAAACAGGCGACTTCAAACTGAAATGCGGCAGAATTGGGGCTGATGGATTTGGTTCTAAGTTTTAAAGGGCGGTAACAATTTTTTAAGACGAATTCGTCACTGCCAAAGGTTTTATATGTAGAGTGGGATTTAGTCCGTTGAAATATTCAGTATTACTAAGCAGCAATCAACTTCAGTGAAGAGGATCTTGTTACCAGCACTCACTACATCACCGCTAAAAATCTGTCATCTGACACAAGCAAGGGCAGAAAAATCTCAGAAAAAATATCCCTCTGTATCATAATCCTCTCCAAAGGGATTAACGATAGTAGCACCCTTTAAACCTGGTACGTTAAGAGCCTGGTCGTAGGGGAAGTTAAGAGCGCCAATAAGGTGTTTGCTGTCAATTCTGCTGACTGGGAGCCGGAAAGTCACGGATTTCTTACCGATACCCTGGAGCAGCCATTTAATCCGGGAGTCATGCCACTCAGGATAAAGTCCAAAGACCTCCCAAAAATAAACACAAGAATACCCAATGCACGTTTAAATTCTGAGAGCTCGCAACCTCTGAGTTAATCAGAAAGCTCGATTTACATCTTAATGTGACCCGGCAAACTGGGACAAGGCTAAGTGCGTTCATGGCTAAGTGAATTCAGAGAGTTATCGGATTTTGGAAATAATTTGGAAGTGTTTAAGGGATTAAGCCGAGTTTGGTTGTCACTGCATACGCAGATACTGCTCACCTTACAGTCTCTCTATACAGCCATTAATACGCATTCATATTTGCCCACAATGAGAAATGCAACCTACTATTGCCGTCCTCGACGAAGACACCAACGTCGGACTCTTAAAAATTAGACTTTGGAATTGTGTAGCAGCCGGAGTTCTGTTGCCATTAAAATGTCACAAAAAGTCATCTGCACTACAGAACGGGTTACACCAAAAGCCATTTTCTCCGAAGATTTATTGTATAATTCTGCCCTTAATAGGAGCACTAAGCTTCAACAGGCCAGGGTGTGGTAGGTAGTGTGTTTGTTTGTGAGCTGGCCGGTGTAAGTTCAAGCCCCGCTAGGGGAACAGAAATCACCCTTCAACACCCTCCTCGGGTAGCTAGAGCGCGCTCGGGAAGATCACTTGTAACCAAGATGAAGAAGGAATCATTGACATAATTGCACTTATGATTGCTGTGTAGACCCACAGGACCTTGCATGGTGATAAACCAAAATTCATGTCAAAAGCATCCTATCACTGCCAAGAAACGGACGAAGTATTCGCTCAAAATATTCAGGATTGCGATGACTTTAAGCACTGGCTGAGCCAGATCAATCTTCTTTCTTACACTCAAACAAAAAACAAACTTAGCTTGGAGACCGAAAGCGCATTCTTAGTGTCCCTGAGCATAAACTCACAGAAGGTTCGCCTCGGCATGGGAGTCAAAACTATTAGATTGAGCAGAGTCTGCAGAAAGTAGAAGGGATCAAAAACGTGGTAGGACAGTCTATTCTGCTTACAACACCTGTTTTGTTACACGTGCCTAACCGAATAACCACTCGTCAGATTTTGGTTCAATTTTATTTGTTTTTAGTAAATAATTCCACGATCACACTAAGTTACCTTAAGGCAAGCTTCTACTAAGTTCGGCTGTTTTTAATTTATTCATCAAGACACTCATTGGATTCGCATTTGAAAACCAATTAAAAATCTATGAATGAAGGGATAAAAGATTGTCTATACCCTGCCTCTAATAACAAAACCAAGGCCCTGTAAAGCTATCAAACATACCTACTTACTAAGTAAGCCCAGAAGCCAGTCCTTCTTATCCACTCTTACCCAAGCATACGATCTTTAATTAAACATTTTTCATTGCCATCATCAAGCATCGTCAATGTCATTGCTGTCATTGTTGTCATCATTATCGCCGCATCAATGTAGGATTTCTCATTCAGAGAGACGACATACCGATGAAATGCCAGTACCAAGCAAAAATTTTCACATTAAACTGAAGTATCGAGAGGCGGATACCTGCCTCCTTCGTCATGTAAATAATACCCGCGGAGACTGCTGAAGAGCTAGCTATATTCAGATACTACTTTTCCCCACGCTGCGAGTACACCTTTTTCGCGCGAAATGACTCACACACATCAATGTTTATCCTGACAGCTTCTCAAAAAAAGAAAAAAGCAAAAAACTTCACCCAACCCCTCAATACTCTCTTGGGCTGAGAGAGCGCGCGGGCTTTTTAGAAACACAACAAAGTGAAATTCATGGAATTCCATTTGATATGAAATGAAAAATCATAAAAATGCGCCGCGGTTACGTTTCGCGTACAAAAGATGAATAAAACAATAAATGCGAGATACGTTTACGTTTACGTTTACCCTCCTTATGCCCATATACCTACCTACTCGTTGTCGTATACACCTTTATATAGTGTGCCTTATAATTCGCCATACGCTTGTACACACTCACAGTCGTACAGAATACTTGCGTTGCGTTCTTTTTGTATCTCTCTATTATTTAATTTCTTTAAAACAACTGCCGCAGGTATGCCAAGCTGAGCTGAGTTGTTGCCATCCCTCCCCCCTCTCGACTTTTCCACCATAAGGGGAAAAAAGAAAAAAAAACAATCCCGTTCTAGTCCAGCGAATTACATTTCATCTAGATACTTTGTGCTTTTGCTTACATTTTTAAGTTCATAAGAATAAGAAATACGAAAAAATAGCAAACATTCTTTGAATACCATTCCCAGCTACCAGGTAGATGGACGGGTTGCGGTGGCTTAGGTTTTATATATTTTGTTTGTTGTTGTCGTTGTTGTTGTTTTTTTGTTTTTTTTTTCTGCTGGGTTAGGTAGGTTAGGTCCAGTTGTGAAATGAATTTACGAGGAAAGGTTGGTGGAGAGCTTGCGTTTTCTTATGTTTTATGTTTGCACTAAGGAGGGATATAGTAGTTTTTTTTTTTTATCTTAGATTTTGCAGAAAGACTGAGAACATTATTCCTTCATTCCTGCATAAATATGTAGGTAGCTTGGAGTGTTTTTTTTTTATTTTTAATAAAAAATTTCATTCCCACACTGGTTGAGGAATAGGTACTACTACGCTACCTTTGACTCTCAGGGGTTTTCTTTATTATTTTTTTAACAATCGAAATTAATAAGTTAAATGCTTTGAGTTTCTTACTTAAATTAAGGATTAAAAGTAAGGAATGTTATCTTGGGCGACTTAGATTGAAATTCCACTACAAGGAGTGAGGCTATGCGAACTTGATTCACTGAGGATTCAAGAAAGTTTGAAAATTTGAGTAGAAATTGAGTTCGTTGAGCAATTAAATCCATATCCAACTGAGTCAATGCTTACAACTTTTCACTCCTCACTTGGCAAATTTCAAAGATTTTTTTTTTCAGCCTTTTCAATTCACGAAAGAAGAATCTACACACAAGGCCGAGAGAACGCCCCAGAATGCTTGTTGATTATGTAAGTGTAGACTGAGCCGGTGACGTTCTTAAGCCACATGTGGCCTTATTTCGTAGGGCGCTATTTCACGTCACCGGCTGAACCCATCTGGAAAAATCCTGAGATGCGACTTGTCTTCGGGATACGTAAATAAGGAGATGCTCTAAACGTGAGATAAAGTGAACCAAGTCCCTGCTTAAGTTGCGCTTTGCAAAGAAAAAGGAGTTGCACCTATATGACGTATGTATTCCGTTCGGAACCAATCACGAAATCCATACAGACGAAAATTTCTGCTGCTCTCAAAATACGAACTTGCTTACTTAGGCGGCGCTACAGTTCGGGGTGAACCTAAGCCTCAATCAAAAAGCCTCTCCAGTTAGCCCGGTCCTTAGCTAATTGCCTCAAAATACGAACAGCGTTGGAATTTTTCAAGTAAATCTCCGATAGTGATCAAAACATGTGCCGACTAGCAAGCGACTCTCAAAAAGCTCGAATTTCGAAAATTAAAAAGCAACTATCTGCGAGCTGCTTTCAGGACTATTGGAATTACTCTCGAGAGCAGCTTAAGAGGTACTCGCTGTAGTTTAATTCTCAAATGGATACGCACCCTTAAGATGTATTCACAGCTCAGCGACCGGCGAATGGGCGAACTGTGAACAAACCATTTTTAGTACATTGAAAGGCACACAATGGACAACTGCTCTTTTTTCCAAAAGAACAGAGCTCATTTTATCTATCGATTAAGGAAAAAAAGTTGAACTTTAATAAGTTTCTGCGAAGAAATTAACGATTCGTTGATTTTTCCGCGAATAGGCGAATACTTCTTGAGAACTCTTAAATTTTATTCACATTCCACAGATGTGGATGATGTCGCGTGACCCGAACATTCGCAAGAGTTAACCCTCATAATTCTTTTGAAATACAACGAATGACAAGGGAAATTCGCTGATTGCTGCGACTAGAAAAAAAGAGTTGCTGTGAATGAAATGTCAAAATTGACGAGTATTTGCTCGTTCGTATTCGAGAGTCGCTGTGAATGTCCCTTTAGTGTTCATTTCGCGGTTACAACGTGTTTATTGTTGGACAGTCGATGTTTTGATATGCAAATCGAAAGTGTTTATTTTAAAAACCGCTAAAATCGTTCGATTATAGACCAACTTCTTTTCCTTTCAAAATCTCAACAAAGTCAACGTATACCTGGTCACCCAATTCGGATTGACCAATATCAATGTGTTCATCTGTCTACCTCACATTGTTGTAATCTTTTTCCACGCTTCATAGATTTTACGGATGATCTTCTTTTCTATCAAATTGGTTTTTATTATTCTTCGTTGTATTTGCTTGCATCGTGGAAAGCTGAAAATTTCAAGGGTGCGAACAAACCGTGGTAACGTCTTTACACAAAAAAACACAACTCCTTCGTTCGGTTTCATCATTAAATTTTGTTTATTAGTATTAATTAGTGTTCCATGGTAGATAAAATGGTCAGCGACTTCGATGTTACACATTTCTATGTCAATAGTCTGAAAATTTTGATTTGCTTCGTCACAGTAAACTTGTTCGTGATTATAAAAAATAAAAAAAAAAAAACCAAAAGTATCTATCACCGGTTCCCCCCTTTGCCGTAGAAGAAATATTTCAAAATTTTGTTTAATTATTACTGCTGGCGGCAGAGGCGGCATCGGCATTTTGGGAGTCATTAGCTCCTTAAATAATTCTATCATGCTCTTGTAATTAGAAGGAGTTTTTTTTTTTTTCGTAATGTTGGAAGATAAAAGTAACACAAGAAGGTGGCTCATTTACCTCTGACATGATCAACTGTATAGGCTGCAGATACAAATTGTGAATAGGAATGACAGGTGCATGTTTGACAACAAGTGATAAGCAAATATTGACAGATAAATGGGTGGGGGACTATGTGTCAAGAACGTGTTTGACATGTTTGACATATGTGACATTTAGACAACATTGAAGGAAGGTGATGCATTTGCAGTAGTTACAATGTTATCACAGACATACATAAATGCAACTGTAACGATTATCGTCTGATCGAATCGTATGGCTCCCAATTAGTCCCATCATGGACATGGCATCACCATTTGTTTCCGCTTCACAGTGCATGAGAACAGCACTGAATTGTGCGTCCACGCGCGCCGCCTAAAACGTTTTTGTTTTTTTTTTCCCGCTTTTTTTTATCCGAAAAAGTTCAAATGATGATTTCGCTCTTTTGATGATGTTCGCGACGCGCACTCTTTTATTTGACGGCGGGTTTCATTCGTTTTTCATTTATTTTCATTTGGCAGAAGCCAAAGAGCAACGTAAATAGAGTTTTGGCCCGTTGCCAGTCGAAAGCAAAACTAATGTCCATGGATAGGATAGACACACACACAGAAAAATAGACAACACACCAATACATGTGTCTAACCAAAGAACTAACATGAGTGTGTGAAGATTTGCTATCTTGTGCAGAATTTTTGAAAAAGGGGGGTTTTTCCGGGGGCCTCTTGGATTAACTAAACATGTTTTTTTTTCGCTTTTAAACTTGAAATTCGTGGAATTGCGGAGACACTCACTTTTTCTGTATTTCTGCTTTTGTTTTGTTGTATTTCTTTTCTTTTTTTTTTATTTCCTGTCCATAAATTTCGCTTGAAGACACTTTTCGTTTGACAGGGCAGAAACGGAGGAACAAGCAATAAATAATTAGTGACGATGGAACGCGTGTAGTGTGTGCGAATTACCAGTTGCCGATTCTGGTGTCATCGGCACATTAGTTTTTTTCTTTCCTCGGATATCCAATGTGTTCTAATTGAATCTAATGATGAGTTAAGTGGACATTCAGACGAATTCGGATGATGTTATGCAATGGATTTGGCTCGAGAAGATGGCGCAGATTAATTTGGTTTTGGAGTAAAGAATTTAGGCAATGTTGCGGTTTAAAATTAAGTTTTACAAATTCTTTGCATTGGATTCAGTATAGTTATACTGATAGGCAGAAAAAAAAACAGATTTCGATTAAATCGTATTCGTTAATTGAGCTGAGAATTCCCTCTGCATGTTAGCCAGGAGTTGTCCATCTTTGAACTCTGCTTAGCAAGTACCTTACATCGGGAGTGTAGTACAAACGAAGACAGCGTCGTATAAAGTTTTAGGTGGTATGCACTGAATTTTCGACACAAATAGAGGAGATATTCCGTACGGATGTTAGAATTTGGTTAATTTACATATTTGCTCTTTACCGCTGAAGCTAAAGGGCCATCCAACAAGAGGTGTCGAATTGAATTTCGCGCCATTGTTGAACTGTCAACATTCAACTGTCATTGCGATGACTTTTGATAATTAAACTAGGAGGTTATTAAATATGGATCAATACACACTCGCACAACGTGTTGAAATAGTGAAAATTCACTACAAAAACGGTGAAAATATCGCGGAATCATTTCGTAAAGCTCGTACTGCTTTTGGTCATCATCAAACGCGGACAGCTAACGACTTTAATCGATAAATTTGAACGTCGCGAAAAGATTAGTGATGATCGGCAATCGTTCGTCCGGCAAGATCAGCTGAAATAACGCCGCCGTAGCTGAGAGTGTGACTGAAAACCCATGTGTGGACCTATTCGCAACCACTTTCCACCGCATTTGCTGAAAGATCTTGGCCTACATGCTTATAAGAGCTGAAACCAGCGGACCACGCACAACACCATACTTTCGCTGATTGGGTGTTGGAATCGAATGAACAAAATCAGGATTTTTTACAAAAAATTATTCTGAGTGATAAGGCTTATTTCCATTTCACTGTCGCATCGGGGGTTCCGAAAACCCAAGAGAAATAGTGGTACAACCTCCATCCACAACGAGTGACAGTTTGGTGCGGTTTCGAACTGGGGTTGTCATTGGACAAAATTTTTTCGAAAATGGTTTTGGTGCGACCGTTTCAGTGAATGGATTGCGTTACCGAACGATGTTGACTGATTTCTTCTTTTCTGATATTGATGCTATGGACGTTTATTTTCAGCAGGACGGCGCCACATGGCACACAGCTGGTGAACCAATGGCTCTATTGCGTGACCAATTTCCTGGACATGTGATTTCTCGAAATGGAGACTTCATTTGACCGCTGAGATCGACCGATTTAATACCATTTGATCGATGTGATATAGGTTAGAAGATACCTTGTTTTAACGGAACCAAACAATCTTCTTTTTGCTAATAAGGATATCCGCCCACACAGCCACTTTCCGTCAGAACATGAATTCACGAAAAACGTAGCTTAACGTACATGAACAGAAAAGAAGGTACCAGTCAGGTGCTAAAGATCATTACAATCCTTTAACCAAACGACAGGGCTGAAAGCTTCAGACCAGTAGCTCTTTTATTCATCTGCTACAAGATCCTTGAACGTCTTGTCACCAACAGGATGGCCGGGGCAATAAGTAAAGCAGTTCTTATTGCGCAATTTGGAGGCCTATAGACCGGGTATTGCCTTCTGGTTTCGAACTTAAGCTTCAGAGGAGAGTTGTATTCGTGAACCAGTTTGGTATGCAGGAATGATTGTTATGCACTTGAAGTTGGTACCCCACTTGAAGATATAAATCGACCGAGAACTTTATAGAATCCGTAGATGCCTATTTTCCAAGGCATCAACTACTATTTGGACGGGTTAAAGAGATTGAAACATCGCTTCAAAACCCGTATCGACACTCAAAATGAAGAACCCAAACTGAAACCGACCAGAAAGCTGTTTGTTTCTCTGATATGGTTCCAAGCTTTACAAACGACTCTCGTAACATATTAAATAGTTACGAATGTTGGAAGATATGGTTAATAAAAGTACCTACATTGACCTAATCTTTGGTTATACCTATCACCTAGCTTTTAAGCCATCCTAAAAACTCAAACCAAAGGAAAATTTCGCCTCCATCCAGAAGTTCAAACTCGGGAACTAACCACGTTCCATTCCTGCCTATTGCTATGGGTTCTTCCGCTCTATTTAACATCCGAAGTATTGCTCTCTATGGCAAATTCGAACATTGACTGACCTACTTTTATGACAAGGCCAATAGTAAGACCCAAGGAACGCAAAACTTAATAAAATACAGATCCAATGGTGGCAGAACCATAAATATCCCATCATTTGGTCGAAAATGTATGAGACAACTTCAAAACGACTAAATGTTTCCATGACTGATTGACTGCATAAATCATAAACTTTAAATCGAAGGTCAAATGAACTGAAAGTACGACTACGGATGTCACTCAATACACGTAAATCTGTTAAATACTGGTTCCAACACATCGTCATAATTCTTACGTCTCAACACCGGAAACTGAAAGGAATTACGAGTGGGGGGTATCACAATTCCCTAAGCAAAGAATAAACATACACAAGAAAAAAGTATCTGCTGCTCCTTCGCCCCGACCACGCGAAAGGTTCTTCGAATGCCAATGATGCCAGCCACCCGCGATGATTGAACTTGACCCATATTCGTTTGAAAAGTTCTGCCATGACCTGTTTCCCCGTCCTCCATCACAAGAAAATGTGCAGATAAAAGCAAAACACTCGCCAATAAGAGCAAACTTCAGCCAATAACGACATCATTCACCACCACACCATCACCAAGGTTAATGCTTTTGCGGATTTTGAAATTAATTAAGAAAAAAAAAATCATTTTTTTGAGAGTTTCCCCTTCTTTCACATTCGAGTCAAAAGTGACTTTTTTTTCAAGACTAATTAAAGTGTTTTTATCTGATCGAGATTTGACATTAATCGCCTGTGTATCCACACACTCTATTCGCCGAGCCAACTAATTAGGTTTGAGGGGATTGGCGCCTTTTACTCAGCGCGAAACCCATTCACAGTTGTGTGCAAATACAACACGGCCCACAAATTAACTTTAATTTATGCGTGTTGAACACGTGCTGAAAATAAAACAAGCGATTGTAATTGAAAATGAAAAACCAGTCAGGGAGTCGAAGAGTCCACCAAAAATCCAACTAGAACGTTCAGTAAGTGCTTCCGTCGATAACAATTGAAGTTTCGAGCGGAGAACAACATTCCAGATACTTACTTCTGAGAAAACTCAACATTGTTGCATGCTACACTATCGTACTGACCACCGACCGACGGTTGGCTAATTAAATGTAAATAATTACCGCGAACCGCCTTTTTACCACTCGAACTCGCGGTATTCAAGAAAAAGTATCCGAAAAATGCTTCCCCCTTTGGCTTAGTCGGTTTCTATTTTACCCCCAAATGCGATACACATGCATTCAATTGCATTTTATTTATTAGGTGCTGTACCGCTGAACTGTCAGAAGCCCCAGATTGCAACAGTTCCTTTCATTTCAATCCTCCATGCGCGGAGTGTGTGTAGCGTGTTTTTGAAATTGCATAATACCAACAAAAACAAACAAACTGCAGTCGGATAGATTCAGATACACTCACGTGCATACGAGTATATCGTGTATCGTAATAATTTTTACAACGAAAATGACGCTCGGGACTACGCAATGAATAAAAATAGGCAACAAACGGAATCAAACAGAATCAGAGTATCTATGTATCTCCATCTAAAACAGCATGTATCGTTCCGATGGTATACTGCAAGAGTTAGGGCCGGGGTATGATTCGAAGGGGAAAAGATACCAACGCAGCGCAACAACCAAACGAGGAGATCTAGTAAGTATCTAAAGTATCTTTTAGTGTCGCATTTATTCGGTTTGATATTTATGTCACAATAATTGTGGCTTGTTGCTTGCGTGTAAGAGGCCTAAAAATGTTTATCGACACAAGGCAAGCGCACAATTTATTGTTTCAGCCGTATAGGTACGAGTACATATACACGAAGAAGGCCATATCAACTGAGTGGATGTTGTGTGTGAGTATGTTTTTTGAATCATCAGCGATACATCGGAAGCTATCTGCGATTGTTCATTTGGTAATTAAGATAGATGCAATTGGGATTTTCTGAAAGGAGAGTGATTCAGTGGATTTTCCCACTGGTCTGTTATCAGCTAGGTGAAAAGGGTTGTGCATGACGCAGGGACTCCATACGAACGCAAAAAAGAATCGTTTAATGAACGATTGGCTGGCAATGAAAAGTGAATTTATTGCAAATGACATCACGAAGATCAAAAAGTTGGAGATAGTAAACTGAAGTCGATTTAGAATGACTGGGCCATGGCCATGATTTAAATATAACGGAGCGACATACACAAAAACAAGCAACAGAAACAAATATTTGGCGCAAATGTGGTCCAGGACCTAGCTTCTCGCGACCATTCGTGTTGTGCGTATTATTTTTTCGCCGGAAAGCTTCTCTTTTGTTAATAAATTGAGAAGCTTTCTTATGACAGTTATTACTCTGTGACTTTTGTCAGACATTCGCAAGGGGTGCGGCCGTGAAAAAAGCTTGTCGGTCTTAATCCAACGCACAAACCACTAAGCCACACGGCCCACAATAACGGTATACAGGAATCCCCGGATAAGTACCCCTCGGTTAAGTATATCCTTATAGGAGTAAGGTGTAATTAGTAATTTGAATTGTCTCAACTCTGGGACAATTTCCCAGTGGTCCAGGCAAAGTTTATGTTCCCAGTTACTAATCAGCGCTGTGGAGAAAGACCTATTGATGCTACATTAAGGTTCAGGTCCTATGAACGCAGATTCTGAGCCAGCGCTAGCTAGTTCATCTGCTAACTCGTTGCCTACAATCCCTTGATGGCCGGGGACCCATCCAAGTGCATCGTAGCAGTTTTTAACTGATATGGAGTCGACTAAATTAGACGACAGCGCTTTAAGTGCTGCCTGACTGTCTGAAAATATATATATTCTAGCGCCCTTAGTACCCTTACTAAGTTTTAACCTAGCGCAGATTTCAATGGCATGGAGTTCAGCCTGAAATACCGTGGGACACATTCCTATAGGTATCGAGACTTTGGTGATGGGTCCAAAGACACCAGCTCCAACTCCAGATTCCATTTTTGATCCGTCTATGAACCAAACTAGACCTTTAGGGTTTAAAGCCGGAACACCATTAGACCAATTTGCACGATCTAATATTTCAACCTTAAATAACCTAGCGAAGCAGTACTCCTTGACCATGGTGTGAGGGATGGTACAAAACATGTCTCTTTTGGGGATTGAGTCAAGAATTTTCAGATGTCCCACATGGTCAGCTGATTTATACTTGTATTCTATCTGCAGCTTAATAGCACACCTAGCGGCTGTCTTCCTAATGAAGATATAAAGGGGTGAAAGCTCAACGATTGCCTCTAAAGCTGCCGTCGGGCAGGTACGCATAGCATCTGTGATACCGAGACAGGCAACAATTCTTTGTAACTTCTGAAGTTTAGCTGCCATTGTCCGTTCAAGAACTTTCGGCCAGCAATTGATAGCCGCGTACATGATAATAGGCCCCACCATCATTTTACACATCCAATGTATCATTTTTGGATTTAGACCCCAAGTTCTGCCGTACAGGCGCCTACAGGCACACATGGCCTTAGTAGCACGCTCGATGGCGAACTTGATATGAGTCTTTTCAGCTGAGCCGTTTGTCGAGGATGACCCCAAAGTATTTGACTTCACTGCAATAAGATAGAGTAGTACCTTTGATATGATAGGTCCTAGATTGACCAGTCTTTTCCTAGTAAAAGGCACTAGAACAGTTTTGCAGGGATTGACGGATAGTCCTTCTCTGCTACACCATTCTAAACATTTAGTAAAGGACCTTGCATGACACTAGAGATGGTTGCGCTGTG
Organism: Blera fallax; assembly: GCA_946965025.1. Taxonomy (NCBI): domain Eukaryota; kingdom Metazoa; phylum Arthropoda; class Insecta; order Diptera; family Syrphidae; genus Blera; species Blera fallax. Next base: position 70,935,277 of record OX337248.1, read on the forward strand.
CTTGCCACTAATAAGTATCGCCAAGTCATCCGCATAACCAATGGCGGTATAGCCTAATCTGTGGATGTTGTCTATGACTAGTGACCATAGAAGGGGAGAATGAATAAATATTTATGTTCTCAGTTAATTGTGTTTCCTTCATAAAAAAAATAGGTGCTACTGAGCACTTAAGCGGTTTTTTATAAGTACCTGACCCGCTTAAGTACCTCGCAGGTTTGGATATTTATGGAGAGGCACTTATCCGGGGATTCCTGTTCACGCAAATCTCAATTTAGAATTCGCTTGTGATAATATTGACTTGAAAGGATATGTGAATCGTTATCTACACAAAAATTTTTCTTTCAATGAAAATAAACCTGAACCCAGCCAAATTTAAACCTTCAATGTGGAGACACTACGCAGACATTTCGTGGATTCTGACATCGCAAATTCCGTCAGCTTTACAAGATGGCTACCGTTTTTGAGAGAATAATATCGCCTCATCATAATGTGTCACCACCTTCAAGCAAATGGATTGATTGTCAGCCAGGTCTGTTGCAATAATAATGCGGCAGACCAATCAAACTGAGAAAACGTATTTAAAATCATGTGAAAGTAAGTTTTTAGTGGCCATCCAAGCGTTAATGCGATGAATAAGAGGAGTATGTTGAACCTGACTGCACAGGTGCAGCTGAGCCTTCGAAGTCTGCAAACTTGGTCGAGGCATCTCTTGTCCACTTGAATGGCTGAAAGATGAGTCTCAAAAGTTTAACAAGAATCTTCTTACGGCGAATTAATTTACTTGATGAAACCTTCAATGAGTTACTTCGACATATTCGGAGCTCAGACCTGGAGAGATTTTTAAGATTGTGCCACGGCGTTGAATAAATGAAATGACAAAATTGTTAATTGAAGATCTGAATCTTGGGGTGGTAAATACTTCCCCGAAGTGGTATCCGACTCCTCGCTCAAGTTATAGATCTGAACTTTCACGTCTGAGTTCTATTGTCTAGTAACTGCCTAACTACGTGGAAATCAGAACTTGCTACAAAGCGGTAACAAGCTTCAGAATCACATAAGCAAAATAAAGGCCACGAGGTTGAATCTACACATGGAATATAAGGACTTTTAACAAGGCTCGTGCAGTCGCATGATTAGCAAAGGACCCAGAGTGCTCTATAAAACAGACATAGCTGCCATGTGGACACCTAAACGAAGGACAGAAAACAGTCATCGAAACTGCTACATGACATAACCACTTGTAGCAATTCAAAAACCGAGTTCACACTGAACATAGGGGTTGCCACAAGCCAGTACAGTGCATCGACATGCCTGGATTTGGAAACCTTTCGAAAATATCTACATCAATATTCCAAAATTCCATCTAATACCCCTCGATACATATAGCAAGCAAATGGCAGCGATTGCAGCCGTTCGCCTTGAAGCTACCCAACAGTGGTCAAGAAAAGAATTCGGCCACGCCTCTATTCTGAATAAATTCAAAATCTCTCCCGAAAACACGGACTACACCATCCCACGTCTTAATTTTGAGAAGAACTTCAAAGTCACAATCCCTTCCAGATCACTCTGGGAGGACGATGCATTTTTAGAAGATGAATCAATTCACTTCTACACTGACGGATCAAAAACCATAGACGGAGTCGGTGCAGGTGTTTTCTCCGATAAGCTTAACCTTAAGCTCTCCTTCCGTCTTCCTAATCACTGTAGTGTGTTCCAGGCGGAAGTAATGGCGATCAAAGAAGCCCTATCTAGGGTTAAGAAAACGTGATATCTGCTAGAGATATCCGCATCTTTTCTGATAGCCAGGCAGAAATCAAGGCCCTGGAATCGACCTCTATATACTCTTTAGTAGCTCTAGACTGCCGTTCGTCTCTTGTGGAGATGGCTGAGCAGTTCAATATTCACCTGTGTTGGGTGCCGGGGCATAGAGACATTCCAGGGAATTGTAAGGTCGATGAACTCGCCAAAATAGGAACAACTATAGGTACCCATCTTACCAGACAATGACACCTTAGATTATCCAATCGCTGCTCGCAAACTTAAACTTAAACAAAACAGATTGGCCAAAGCTGGATCTAAAACGCTCTAAGAATTTGATTTCCCTCAACAGATTGCATATCGGCACCACAATAGGTGTCATCACTGGAGACTGTCTAATAAGCAAGCACGCCACAAGACTATGCCTCTTCGCGAAGGATTTTTGTAGAAGCTGCATGGATGAAGAAAGGGAGGAAACTATTCCTCACCTTCTTTGCTTCTGCCCAGCTCTCTCCCGTAGAAGGAAACTCCACTTAGGAGCTCCCTATTATAACGGTATAGGCGACCTGATGAATATTGACATTAAGAGCCTCCTACGCTTCATAAGAAGCTCTAATTGGTTTTAAATCGAGTAGGTAGAGAGAAACTTTCTCCCTTGATCCACGTGGTATCACAACGGTCCTATCATTGGCAGCCACCTCAACCTAACCTAACCTAACCTAACCTATTCAGCAGCTTTTAGTAGTCTTTGGATCCGTGCACATAGCTCATAGTCCTTCAAACCAAGTTACCTAGAATCGATTGATTTTTTTAAACGGAAGTTCGGTATTCATAGATGTCTTAAGCCCGAAGCGTTGGATACGAAGATCATCTTTGAAACGTTGACTGATGTGACCGAGCTGATACATTCGTCAGACTTTGGCTTGGTTTAATCTCGTTAGCGACAGTGTCCTCAGTGATCAAAGCGATTCTACACACTATATTTTTTAGAACAAGCTTGAACAAAATTACATGACAGCGCATTTCCTTGACGAAATCAGTCACACGTTTGGAATAACTTAAAGTAGATACTAAGGATTACGCGGCTCAATTGGATCAGTTTGCTTGAAGTCGGCCCTTACCTTGTAAAGGTCTTGACTATCATACGAGGCCTTGAAATCGATGAACAGGATTTCGACTTGAAATTCATTGGTCTTCTCGAAGATCAGGTTGACATTCCGGCAGATCCTCTATATGGTGTTGTGGAAAGAAATTTACCGCAAAAGCACAATCCCTTACCAAATCCTGCAACGAAATTCCGGTTAAAACTAATACTAGTAGACCAGTGCCGTGACTCAACCGCCCCTATAACCATCAAAACCCTGCTCCAGCTTTGAAAATCCTTATGTCCAAACTCCAAATATGTTTAGGAAGCCCAACTAAGGTAGTAGTTTCACTAAATAGTTTAGCATGACACGAGCCGAATGGCTGGAACTATGGACAGATGATGAACAAAAACATGACTGAAAATATGGCCTGTAAAAAGGCACTGGTATCGTAGCATCAATCAGGAAGTTGCAAATGACCAACAAACGCAATCTATTTTCTAATTTCCCCTTTTTCACAGGACAATAACCTCATCAAGTTCAAGAGTTCAACACGCTCAACTCTATTACCAAAAAGACTCAAATTTTATGTCCCATTCGAAATGTTTATTCCGTGGCGTGTGCTCTCCAATTTCAAATTAAATCAATTTCATTCATTTCAAACGCACACTTAAGACCAATATGACTTAACTTTACACACCTAACCCCTCCATTGAGTCGTCCGTTTCACAGAGCAAATTTTGATTGCTGAAGCAATAAAATAATCCACACACTCGACAGTCGACACAAAAAGGAGCACAGAGACACACATACACACAATAGACCTCCTCGTTCAACTTAGAGAGACAAATGACTTCCTGCAGCAATGAACAGAAAATCGCAATCCGAAGAGGGAACGATAAAAAAAAAAAAAAAAAAATCAGAAAACAGAAAACGGATTGTTGCGCAATGTCCGTCTGTTCCGTGGCCCAATAAATACATTGTCCTGGCATTCTCGCAAATGCACATGCATTTACGGACAGACAAACAGATACACAGGGAGCTAGAGAGACTTCCTCTGCGCTAAGCTGAAAAGCGGAAAACCAGAAATGTGTGGAAATCCGAGAAGCGAATTTTCCATTTTTCCACCAACTACCCCCCCCCGACCCCGGCCATCTGCAGACCGACAACCGACAACCGACAACCGACAGCCGACCGACCATATGAATTGGGGTTATGCGCCCTCTCATAAATCGTGCGGCATAGAATAGAGTCATCGCTTTGAGTGGGTGAGCGGGTGGGGTACCATACTGCAAGTAGAGTTCCTTTGTGAGTGAACTTTTAAGGGGACCTGGGGATACCGGGCGGCAAGGCTGAGGGATAAATTTCGAAAATTAAATCAAAGCCCAAAGTGAATTTTCCATCGGAATAAAAGTGAAACGATAAATGCCTAACTCCTCCCCCACCCGCCACCGCCACCGCACCGTGTATCATTTTTATTTTCATTTAAAAATTCTTTTTTATTTCTCTACACACACACACACACACACACACACGGTCACAAGTATAGTATCATAGTAGAGTGTTTGCTTTTATGACCCTTTTATCATTTACACGTTGTTCCCCCTTCCACAGGGTCGACAGTAGTCGACGTGTCGTCGTCGTCATGTTGATTTAAATGGTGTCGCACGGATAGGTGATGTAATTTGGGAAGAATGAGTGAAACGCGCTTCCAAAGGCTCGTAAACTGGGTTTTTCAAAATTTTTGATTGAAACTGGCTCTTGGCTCTTTCAATTATAATTTTGGTCATAAATCAGATGTAAAAGGTGGAGGAGGCCCGGTTCTGTTCTGAGGGACAAATGTGTTTCGGAAACAAAACACACAGCGTATGGTCATTTTATCAGAAACGCACGTAGTTCCTCGAAAGTATCTGACTATCGCTGCCAGTCGATAGTCACAGTAAGCGTTAATTCGATTCGCTGTGATTTCGTATTCAGAACTCGTTGGATGGCCCCCGAAAAGTATCCAACGTGCGTTATTGTTTTTATTTATATTGTACGGAGGGGTATTTTTAGCTTCAAGCGGGATATTGATTTGTTTACTAATTGGACGTTTTTTTTTCGATTTTGGGTTTTTTTTATAATTTAATTTATTTTTGGAGTTCCTTTGTATATTTTTGGTTTAATTTAATCTTTTTATAGTTGGAGGTTACTATCGGTTCGCGAATGATTTTACCAGGATCGAAAGGAGTTTTCGTCAGTTTGGTGAGTATGAGAAAAGGTTTTTAAATCCTCATTCTTGCTTATCTCAGTCTCAGAAATATATTTATTGTACATACATGCTGGCAACTCTGCAAAAGATTGTAAGCTCTGACTACTGGGAAACGTCATAACATAACTAAGATGATAGTCGCAAAAGCACCCGACCTAACAAAGAAAACGCACAAAATTTGGGAAAAAAATGTCTCTACATAGTCTCCTTTTAGCGACTAAGATGGTTGGGTCATGTAGAGCGGATGGACAACAATGCTCCGGGGCGGAGAGCCTTTGAATCCACCCCAGAAGGACGAAGCAGTAGAGGAAGACCTCGCCTAAGGTGGCGCGCTCAAGTGGAAAGGGACCTCAACTAACTTGGTGTGCAAAACTGGAGGCAGCTTTACCTCTTAATTGATGCTAAATCTGGTTAAATCTGGCATCAGGAAGCCATTCGAACTGTAACTCATTGATTTTGGCCATCGCGTTGACGGGTGTGTGAACTGGTGCATTTCTGGCGTAGCCACCTCATTTGGTTGACCACTGCGATGTACGTCTTGGCAGCTCAAACGGCGTCCTTTAAACTCGCCCACCCAATATTTTACTGCTGTAAACGAAAGGGCAGACTCCCCAAGAGCAGAATCTAGCTCCGCTTTAATATTGGTTAGACTGAGGACTTTCAAACGAAAGTATTGTATCACATAACGATGACCAGTTTTTTCCATGTTTACAAATTCATTGAGAGCCTTCACTATTGATGGCTGCCGCACAAATACTAAATAACGTAGTGTCATCAAACCGCAAATTTAAGCTTCATAAGGTTGGTACTTTCTACCACAGTCATTCTTTTCAAAGAACAACTGCCAGCTATACGTCAGGGCGGGTACTTTTGCGCGTAACCGCAACCAATAAATTGAGGTATATTCGACGGTGATTGTGAAGGCGAAGCTTCAATCACCCTCTTCCCCGTACGAAATCTATGAAAGGGTGCAACCATAGCTGGTTGGAGTAAAGACAAAAAAAGACGCTGGTTGCACACGAAGGAAATTGCAGGACAGTCCCGTCAGAAGCCCACAATTGTCTGATATGGAGTGTACACCTAGTTGACTGAAGCCCCTACCTAAAGACTAGCCCGGCCATCTGTTGGTTTATTTTTGAAGTGCGTCTTAGTTCGACACTGGCAACACAAACACGGTTCATAACACGGAGCAAGAACCTCAACTTATTACTGAGTTTCACAACTGAACATCAGTCGCATTTCTATGGGGAATATATTGACAGTTTGCTTACAAGATTCAACTCACGCAAAACTTTTAGTAAAACGAGCTCTGCTGCTCTCTATGTGAACCTTCAACGGGTTGGAAAATGTCGTCCATTTTGGTCGTAAAATCTTGTTTTTGGATGAAGCGTATTTTCATATCGGAGGTTATGTCAGAAGGCACATGAAGTCGTAGAGAAGCCAATAAATAACCTCAAAGAGGAACTGCTTATTGGGAGTTTTGGAGTGCGAGCATCATAGGTCCTAACTTCTTTAAAAGCGAAGCTGGCAACAACGGTGAGGTGTGAGGAGTGCAGCACATAGACATGATGAAGGAGAATTCGGAGAATTTCTACCAGGAACAGAGATTAGGCTGAGTCCACTCCAATGACATCGATGCACATCGGGCACAATCTTGTTCTGTGCAAATCGTCGCACTGACAGAGAAAAGGCTCTGCTTTCACGACAGAATGCATACGCTGAACCCTCAATAATTCCCATGTTGGTCATAAGAAACCCACTTGTAGAGTATACTCGTACTGCAATTAGTCCAACCATTATTCTGCTGTATTTCCTCCCTAAATTAAGAAGAAATTTCGCAGTTCTGTCATCAGGTCCTTAAAAATCCTGCCTATGCTTCCACTTGAAGCGAAAATGGAACATCTGTCTTGGCAGAATGCGAAGTGGCATATAAGGACGCCTACAAGTCATCTGCAGTCAATTTTCCTGAATTTTTTGCAGATATCCTACCGCATACACTTGGTTTGTCGGCATCGAAGAGAACCATGCCATTGACTATCGCGTTCACGAGAAATCTAGGCGCCATGGGAACTACTTATGGTAGATACAGGCAAATCCAGCGATGGTTCGATTGGTTGTGTAGCGAAGTTCATCGGAGATCTCGTGTCTCTGGATTCCAGTGTGACCTGGCGCATACAAATTCAGTTTTCCGACCAGAGTTAGACAGATCTTGAGTTCATATACTATTTTGAAACTGACACAAGGGTTAAGGAGCACGTTGAGTGGAGCTTGTATATCCTCCTTCTCATGTACCTTTGACCTATCGGAGAATGAAGTCTAATCGCACTCGAAAACACCAGCATACCAGGCCTTCTACTTTCGGAGCCATCCATGAAGATACGGTGACATTTTTTCCTCGACTCAGAGTCGGGCCAAAGCCATTTCAGCGCCAGAGAAGAGTCGAGTCACAATTGGATTGTATCAGGGAGAAAGTCCATTAGACTCGTGTCGTTGAGTATTGCTCGCACAAGTTCATCGAAGCTCCAATGCGAATGTTACCAGAAACCGCCTCTCTTAGACGGGAGATGGCTTTAATTGCTCTGCAGAGTAGTAGGGGATTCCCCTTTGTGGCTGAAACAACCCTCTTCCTTAATAACTAGAATAATTCAATAAATTTGTAGGACAAACTTAAAGCCTTGTTGGTGTCCTCTTCTACGCCCAACTGCAGTCAATCCTCGGCGAAAAAAAAATTTCACTACATCACTCAACCTAGAGATAACCAGGAACTAAATACAATCCTTCGCCAATTTTCTAGTAATTATCAGTTTAAACGACCATTGTACACAAAAAAAAAGAGTTACCCCCTCCCTCCACATACTCGTACCACTCCCTAGATTTTCGTCCAGCCATCCATCCATTGAGTTAACCCAACTGACCGCTCATTGTCCACCTAATCAAACCGAATCAATATCATCAATTAATAAACCCCCCGAATGCCTTTTAACCTTTTTTGCTTGGCAAAAATGCCAAAAAGCAATCATGGCTAACAGACTCCCCCTTCGCCATTCGCCCTTCAACCGGGAATGCTCAAATATGCGATAGAAAATGTTCCCATAGTGGACACAAAAATGCTTAACCACTATCATCATCGAGTTAATTAAGATTCCCAAGTGTAGTGGTGTTGTGTGTGTATCTGCGTTTTCCATTTTTTCTCTGTTTTTTTATTCGCCAACCCCTGCTCCGACAAATATTCATTTAGTTTGAAATATTTTACTCCATTCATTATTACCGAACCACGCATAACCACCAACTCGAATGTGCATCATATTACCAACCAGCACCAGGACCACCTCTCCCCCGCTGGTCATCATCAATTTTTATTTCACTTTTATAATGGAGCAGTAAAGTACATGCCACCCTCTCACACATCATTACAAATGAAACCATCACCAGAAAACATAATAAAATTCACAACACTACCCCAACCCCAACCCCCACCGACACGCCGCTCAACAACACAACGCACAACGACTGCAAAAATAATTTCACTTAATAAAAATATCCTCAAAAATTTTTCCAAATGAATAATTTTCATTCAACCCTGAAATATTTTCCGCTTAGCCGTGGGGAGGGGGGGGGGGGGGGGGGAGACGCGCCTCATCATCGGCGGAATATGTGTAATGAATAATCCCCAAATTTACTGGGCAACATGGGGTGGGTTGGGGTGGGTACCTCACCCATGCATGGTCGGCTGTTTTTGGGTTTGACTCCTGCTTGTAATCGCATAAAGGAAAGGAAAGATGTTATTTTTCATTTATGACGATGACGAGGACGACCTGCATTCCACACACACACACGCACACACCCAAGCGGATGTATGGTGGAGATTATACTGCTTCTGGCCAATTCGAAAATGGAAAATGCATTTTTAATGCAACCGCAGGATCCATCTGATTTTAGCTCAGTGTGACCGGGACAGTAGTGTACGAGTATATTTCGTTTCTGGTCACAAATTAAACATTGACGCCCATCCTTCTGTGGATTATCCTCTCGAAAACCTATTTGCACTCTCTCGCATTCATTTAAAAAATAAAATGTAGAGATTTTTGGTTGCCGATGATCCTACTGCAACTGCCAGGAGGCAGAGAATTTGAATGCAGATGAGGTTGTTATAAATTTCATTGCTGTGTCCAGCGCTCCCATTCTCTGCTTGCATTCCATACGTTCGACTGACCATTGGACCCATCAGCCGTCCAGCAGTGGAATCATCAACATCATCATCATCATCATCATCACCAACCACCACCACCATCAACTACCACCAGTAGCATCAGCCATCAGCCATCAGCAGCAGGAGCGCCAGCACAGAAAATATTTCACTCACTCTGTACGAATGAAATTCCATTCTTGTCCATTTTCCGAAAACAGAAGCGTCGGCCTTTCGAGGCGGACATCATCATATAAAATATATTCTATGTATAGTATGTGTCGGCAGCACAAAAAAAAAGAGACTCCGAATCCTACAATTCATTCCGATCCTAGCAGAGTAGAGGAACCTGAGGAGTGATGCGCAGAGCATACATGTTAATTAACAATTTCGTTTGAATTCCAATTCCCAGAATGTTTCGGTGGTGCAGGATACATTCATTCGTCCAATCCACCTACTCTCGAGTAGAGTTGGTCCTTCGTCAACCGCCCATGCATGCGCCTGCATGCATTTGTTGGTATCAATTTATGAGCCGTCGTGGGTGGTAGTGGGCTGCAATTGGGCAACTACTCCATGCTCCTGCCATGTAAATTCACACTCAATTGTGAAAAAGAATAATATTCACCATGCTTCCGGTTATGATCCTCAGGCTGTGCGAATGCGAAGCCAATTTTACTCATGAACGGAGGTGCGCGAACGTACGTACATATATTCGTTTTCATATCCTGCACAGGATGCAAGGCCAACGCAATTACAAAGGAATGCACTGGTGCATTTTTCAATATCGCATCGCTCGTATTAATTTACGTTTTAACTTATCGCTGTATGTGTATGCAAATATGAAACATTGTTCACAATTAACTGACGTCCTTTCCATGAGACTCAGAGAAGGATCTTTAAAAAGGATTGCATCCACAGTTAGTTATCCCAATGGAAACCAACATTATTTTTCGATCTTTATCGGCACTTGAGGTACAAGATTTTTTTCCTTTCATGACAGACCGAAGGGTCTAGTCTAGACCCGAACAAAACGATCATCGATTCCTTCAAAAAAAAAAAACAGAATAACTAGCTTTCCAATCTGATGGTTAATAGTAAAAAAGTAGATTAAATTTAAATAAATGTCAAAATGAGCATCAACACCCTTGGAATAATATCATTCCCCTGGGCAACAGGTACAAGCAGCCCATAGCCTTGAACAAAACTTTTTTGAAAACAAGGTTTTACCACGAAAAGTTATTTAGTGGGGCTTACTTCATTTGAGTCCTTCTAACAATCCATCAGTTGTGTGGCAGGAAGAGGGTGAATATATGTACCTTCGTCTAAGAGGCACTTCCCAAGGTGCAAGGACTTGCCCTCATTGACAATATAATGTGATATACGCGGTATGTACATATAACAGCGACTTTGAAAGCTTTTTTAAAACATGATCCACTGCAAATGTGATGCATCCCTTATTTATTTCTAATTAGCATCAAACAGATTTTAAGGACCCTAAACATGATCTGGTTTAAGATTTCAAGACAATAAAAATAATTGTAAGCCGCTCTTTCAAAATCGCAAAACAAATCGAAAAATACAGATGTCTATGTACTTATGAATGTGGATTTCGGACCCCAACTCCGAAAAACTTAGTCCCACTGGGGCATACCGCACCGTTCTTCTACGCTGAACCTTGCGCTATAGAACTATGAGCCAGGGAGTACATCAGACGCAACCTTTATAAGGCCTGTTCGATTGTCAAGAGGTTATAAAAACGCTTCTACTTCAGGTCTAAGCTTACTTAAAACTATGGGCATAGAGAAGTAGGAAATGAGCTCACCACGCAAGGTCCTCCATCACCATATAAGACTTCCATCTGCCACCTTAAACTTGAGCTGAATTCTTGGAAACAACACGAACTTGGCTTACTAAGCTAAGAATTCAGAGCTGACTTGGACGGAGGACTTAATTTCGTAAATATGTCGGCTATTCACCTGAACTTGAACGGACTACGTACTGGTCCAGGGCGCACGTGATTAACAACAAAGTACTCTTTATCAATGAACTGATTCAACTGAGCCATTATTTCTGACAAATACTTAGATCCAGATATAGACTTGGTCTACAAATCAGAGGTTCAGAGATCAGAAGAGTAAATTTTGTTAGAAATCTAAAAGATACGAACTGGGTTATATTAACAAGGAATCAGAGCTAAATATGCGGCCCTAGAATGTTATTCTCCATGTACATTAGGGGTGAATAAAGCGCACGCGCCGCGAAACAGGCGAATCGCAGGCGGACTAAAACTCTAAGTTGTACTAGATCCCGAACCAATCCTTTACAAAAAGCAGAGAAACCGACTAGCAGCGGACTGCAACATTTGCGTTCCAGGTGCCGCAGCACGACTTCTGTAGCATATTTTGCAGTTGTTCTGCAACTGAAATCACAGTTCTGCCACCACAATCTTTGAGGATTGCGACAGAAGCTCAATTATAGCAGCAAGCTGCCTTTTAAACGCTTTCAACGAAAGAAGGATTGCTTTTCTGATTTGTTAACTATGGCTAACAGCGCCGGGGGAGGAAGAATTGCATCTCTCCTGTCATCTTAGTTTAAGGACGAAAACCTCAGTAAAAAAAAAAACACCGAAAATGGTTATCAAAGATGAGCTGATTCACTTAAAGGATGGTCATGTACTTAGCCAGTCCTTAGAACACTGGATAATCAAGAAATATTCATACGCATGGAGCAGAAGTAAATTTACATATTTACTGTGGAAGGAATGTGTGCAGAAATTCAACGAATTTTCAAAATGAAATGACATCAGCTTGTGTAAAAGGACTCGTAGGGATCGAAGAAAATTAAAGAGGTCAGCCTCAGAGTTTATTAATCCTTAAACTTTATAGAAGCAGTAAAGTGCAATTAGCAACCACTGAGCACCAGAAACGGAAGTCAAATTGAGGAAAAGTGCATACAAGTCAAAAGGACAATTGAAAAGTCGGTAGGATCTACTAAGAGAAAATTTACACACGAGTATGGTTGGCAAGATGAGTTCAAATAATGTGCAGGTAAATGCGGGCCATTTGAGAGATTGTCCATACGAGGTATCCACAAGTTAGTTCGAGTTGGGAACCCATTCTTCTTATACATACATATGACACATACGTACGTGGAGAAGAATATTTCCAGCCTAAGAGTGAAAGACAATGGTTTTAATAAAATTTTTATTTTTCTCGTAGAACCTCAATACACATTTCACATCCCTGCTTCAAAGCTGCGATTGATTGAGGAAGATAGTCCGAACATTTGTCCTCAAAATAAACAGAATGAAAAACACTTGCCTTTGAGCTCTTTCTTCAGTTTTTAGAATTAAAAGTAATTCCAGGGAGCCAGGTCTAGGGAATACGATGATCGGGGGAAGCAACAATTTTTCAATGTAGCCTGTGTGAACAGATGGAGCATGTCACTCCGGATGAGTCCATATCTTTTCTGAAGGATATTGTCTCGCAATTTTTCGAGTAACAGAAGGCACCAGTAATGGTGGTTTTGAGTGGCAAATAATCAATGGACAATATTCCATTCGTACCCCAAAAACCCGAGGCCATGGTCTTGCCGGCGCTGGGTTGAACCTTAAACTTGAGGGGGCTCGGTTTTGCCGCCGCTGTCATTGCATAATTTGCTGTTTTGTCTCGGGGTCATAGTGATGGATCCAAGTCTCACATCTCACAATTATGAGTCTGGCTCATGTCGAGAAATTCAGTCGCACCCGCCAGACGTTGTTTTCGATTTCCAGCATTATAACATCCAACGGCAACTGATCATATTCATGACAAACTTTTAGTTTAACATCCCTGACATGACAACTCTTCTTTTCGACAAATGATTGTCTTCAACTCTTTTGACAGTTTGAATCCCCGATGAAAACGAAGGTGCAGTGCTGCCATATCTCCAATTGTTCATTATGATTTCGGTGGGAAATTTTTCCTTTTTTTAAGAATTTAATCACTGCACGATATTCCAATTTATCCATTCCCAAAAAATTGCTTTAGTGCCTTGAATGGGCAGTAACCCTTTTTGAGTTCGACAAATAGATATGTGACATTCATCCGACATGTGCCCCTTCTGAATCAGGCCGAAAACTGTTTCTTTTATCTCCAATACTCCTGCATTTTATAAAATAATGATTTAATTGACTTCTTTATATACACTATCTACGACTTCAATTTGTATCCCTGTTATAAGCCCAGGATAAGTGTGATAAAAATTAAGCTTAAAAATGTAAATGAAATTTTCTGCACCTTTGTTAGCTCAGGCATACTCGTATTCATCCATACTTAAGTACCTGCTATTTATGTCGACGAAGGACAAAATTAGAGAACGCATGACAGCTTTTTTTTTATACCTTTTATGCTATTCATAGAAATAAACCCCTTAAGTGCACCTTATACAATAACTTTTATATAAGAATAAACATTGACTACGGATGATAGAAACGTTGGGACTGAAACGAACCGTAAGAGATCTATGGTCCGGCAGAGCCTTAAATGAAAATGCAATCCTTTCATTTCAGAAATATTTTTCCTCTCCATAGAACCCTAAGGCGTTGCCATTGTGTGTGAAGAAGGTGTCCTAAGGTTGAGAGTCGATATAAGGAAATAATTCTCTTTTTACAGGGAAGTCTCTTCTTCCCATGACCATTCATGCATCTACCAATGTCCGAGTATAAAGTCAGTTTGGCATTTTTTAAATCCTTTATATCCTTCTTTTTAGTGGAAGTAACTCCGTCTCTGATTTGCATATTGTATTGAATTGCAAACAATTCGAAACGTTGCTAAGCTGAGGTACATATGATTTTTTTTTTTGTAACTGCAGACCGAATTCAGGTCCACCTTCAACGGTGACATGAACTTTGGTGACAGATTTATAGCTGACCTCAATTTTTTTAATCCAAAAGATTGATATTACAATTCTTTGGCTTAAATTGCGTGGAAAGTTAATAATTTACTCATACACACATGTGTGACTGTGTGACATTGGTTGAAAGTATTTTTTAATTAAATTAATCGACATCGTAGCTAGTGAACGTGGCAATATAATTAGACAGTTGCACAATGTAATTGCATTTACGTCTAAATGCCTAAACACAACAGGATCTTAAATACGAGCAAATTCCAAGGAAATTGATTTTAAATTTGTAAAATAATCGGACACACTGGAGCTAGTGTAACTAATTGTCACGAGCGACTTAATCAATGTAACCGATGAGTGACATTTTGACCAACCTACTGTATGATAATAAATTACTAGTCGTGCGAGTGAATGGGTGAGTTCAGTTGGTGATTAAGATGAAGTGTTGTGTGAACATTGTTTTTTGCTGGTATAAAACATTTTTTTATGTGTTTTATGAAACTCTGACAGCTAATGGACTGTTTCTCGTGGAATGAAATATTATACTCTTAGTATTTGCGTCTCAAACATTAACGTCATCGTAACGTTGCAATATTTTTAGCAACACCATAATTGACATAAACCGACACTTTCTCAAAGAATCATCAGTGACATCTGTCAAAAAAAGGGTGAAACACCTTATTTGGTTTTAATATTGGGTAGAGTGTGAAAATTATAAATTACGACAGACAATAATTTATCGTTTGTGTTCGAATTATTCCGCATTAGAAAGAGGTTTGTAAATTTGATGTGGACTTAGGAAACGAGCAAAAGTAGTTATTGCGAAAGTTGAATGTGAAGATTGACTGTAATCAAGAAGTCAATGGTAGTTTGTTTTTGGAATTTAAATAACGCTTTTACAACAGGATCTCTCCTGGCATTATTGTGCGAAAAAATGCTGCAGACAATGGATAGAAAAGGAGTTCTGCTTTGCATTATGGTACGGCTTCAGCGTTTCATAGAAACATTTAATACAATGGCCAAGGGCAACATACCAAAAGAACTAGATTGGGATTGATCATTTCATTAATCGTAGTCCTTTTACTTTAAATTTGCGCACAACTTTAGATTTTTAATTTATATCATTACACCACTACGACTGAAAGCATACGTGTACGTAAACCGAATATCAAAACAAACAAAAACCTATCTAGCACTGCAATTATAAACGAACACAAGTTGAGACTTTAGCTCCATGATCTCCAGCCCACAACAACAAAGTTTCATTTCATTTAAAAGCCTACATTCGTCTCGAAACAATATTCAGCTGTGTTTGATGTCATTGTATGCAGCGCCGCTTGCACAGAAAAAAAAAAAAGATCTAGATACACTCAGCATATTATGTATCTTAACAGACTCTCTGTGTTTGCACTGCAATTGTATGACAGGGGAACACTGCACACAACACAACTCCTTTTCAAACACAGCTCAGATGTTCGGATTATGAATGTGCAATAAATTCAATGGAACATTAGACCGACTGACAACCAAAGCACATTTCAGCTCTAATGGAAGGTAACACTGCAAGGAAAAGGTCGTTAATTTGATTTTAAACCCGACAACCAAGTCGACGAGATGAGAGACAGAGAATGGCGCATTCAAGGCATTGAGTGAAAGTGTACGAGTATATTTACGGCCTGTTCCGTCCGTCGTTGTATGGTTTAGAAGCGCTTTAAATCGATTTTTAATAATCCAACCTAGAGATACAAAAAGATACAAATTGAGTTGCTTCCAACAGATTGCAAGATGATTTCCACGAATACTAGATAACACTTTCCAGATAGAGAACTATTACTCACCGACACGCCGCGGCGAGGTGCTGCTTGTGCACTTTCTAATTGTTAATCATTCTGTGCAATGATGTGGAACTTACCTGAAAATAACAAAAAAAAAAGAGGGGAGATTAGCTTTAATGTTGGCAAATGTGTTAATGTTGAGAAAAAGCAATTCACCGACTAATGCGCAGATAATTTAAAAAAGGATCGTAAAATCTAAACAACGGCTTGTCACAAATAGAAACGGAAACAATTCGTGGCGCGCAGATAATTTCAAAAGCATTGAGCATTATATTGACCTGAAATTCGTTGGTCTTTCTAAGGATTTGTATTGGTGTGAAAATTTAATTTATTGCCCGACAAGTGCCGATAGAGCTGTTTAAGACAGTTGCACAGTAAGGAAGTTGTGTGCGACCATTTGCAGGGATATGCTCGGGTTCTTACAAGGCATTGGACCGCTGTTGCTGCACTTTTGCTTGGTTTACGATTTAGTGAAGAAGAATTTGGCGGACATGCGGGACTCCAAGAAACTGAACAACTGGCAAACATCCTTTTCTCGTCGAATTCAAGGACTACGGACACAACTGGGAATATATTCAGCACGTGGTTCCGCTCGGGACAATATCATACTCCCTGAAAATGAACAATTGTGTGCGACTACGAAAAGGGTAACCTCGTGAGAATATCAGACTCAATAAGAACGTTTAATATAAGAGCTTCAAAGTGGAACAGCTACAGAAACCAACATCTACCATCAGTGACATCTAGTACAAGGAATATGTATATGTGAAACAAAAAATAGGTTTTGATATTCGATAGAGTTTGACAACCAGTTTGAGATTGGCCACGCCAGTAGACTGTCAGGCAGACTACTACTAAAAGTGCATAACCTACGATAAATTTTGAAAGAAAATTTTCAAAAATTTTGGGTGCACGTCTGTGTTCTTTTGATGAAATTTTCGATCTGTCAGACTCGAAGTCGTTTTATTTCAACCTTGAGGATTGAGATTCACAAGACCCTGCAAAAAAAAGTCTCTTGAAGGCAAATCACACACTACCCGACAATTGATGTCGGCACTTTGGGAGTTGGAAAAATGTTGCCGCAACAAATACATTGTTTTCCGTGCAGTGTAATAGATAGATCCCACATGTCATCAATGTCCATACTGGCCACAAGAATTCCTTTATCATGATGCGGATACTGCATTTCCGTCGTCACCTCCACAAAGGAAAAGCAAAATCATTCCACCTGCCCACAAACCACCCCAAAAAGTGATTCGTTTCTTGTGACGAGTTCCCAGGTCCATAACTGACCGAGTTTCTTCAGATTTCTCAATCAAGCTTAAAATAGTCGCCCGATTTAGTTGCAAAAACCTTGCGAAATATATCAGTATAATTTCACCATCATTTCAAAACGTTTTCACAACAAAGAGGCATAGCTCATTCGGGTAGCGTTCCATGACTAATAATCGCAACAGCAGATGACAACTGTCAATATTTCAAAGCCGCCAACTTAAAAAAAAAAAAACGTCCCGCAATTTGTTAATGAAACTTCCTTTTGAATAGTAAATGAATTGAATATCTACGCATAATTAATAGCAGGCGATTTTCGCAACAGCGTTTAAGCACTTCAAACGGAAACATTTAGAAAGTCTTGTGAAAGGTGCATGTGTCTGTTAAGGGCTATTGAAATTGATTGAATAAGGAATAAGGAGTTTTTGCTAAAAACAGTTATGTGTAAACTGACACTTAAATTAAATTAATCAAAGTTGCAATTAAAATGCAATAAAGTGGCTAGATGTAGTGCTGGCAGTCATGGGGCCTTTAAGTCCTGTAAAAAGCCATCTAACAATGTAGCCTTAAAAGCACACTAGGGTTACATCGTTTAGATCCTTAAAACTAGAGATTTCGATCTTACATAAGATTCTAGTCATGTAAGAACTGAAAGTCGTTACAACATGTATTACCCCGATAGGTAATTAGTACGAGAACTCTAGAACGTAATCCCTCATTTCTTAAACTTCGACGTAAAGGATGGAGGTTTAAAAAAAGTTCATATTTTCACGATGGATACCACTTTTGCAGAATCTCGGTTACCAAGTCCCCGATGGAACTAGTCCTTAAAAACAAGGCCATCCACAGGGCTATTGCTTGATTTTATCCTTATTTCTAAGACGGTACCTACACATGTATCTCTATCGAATACCAATGAAGAATTTGCAGGCTGAAATCGCTCACGAAGAATTTCGTACTTTTTTTTTAAGGGTTATATGTACATGTATAAAATTATTTTTTTTTTTTCTACATAAACGCATTTGATGTTGTCTTCTTTGGTTATACCGCCAGCTAATCTTTTTCCAAAGAGTCCCTTCGCTAAGAATACTTCAAAAAAAAAGAAGACAACTCTACAAAGCCAAAAGAAAACACAGAAAGAATGAAGCAACGTGACATTCCGTAAATTATTTTCTCTTCGTCTCCGAAAAACGCATATAGAAAAATAAAAATAAATGAAAAACCAAAATGGATGCATGCAAGGAGGAATGAAGGGTGATTGGGCCCTGTACGGCCACTCTACGGGCAGGAAGCAAATCAAGAAAAGGCAAAAATGCCGAATGTTGCAACGGAATGGAATTTAACAGACTTGCATTTGTCATGAATTCCTTGCTCTCGGCGAGGACGAAGACTGTTGTTTGTAGTTGCACTGGAATAGCACATCCCATCACATCGACTTGAGAAGCGTTCTATATCTTTCGTGTATCTCGAAAACGCAACAAGAGATGTATCTTCGTTTTGACTGTGAAGAGAATAGGATTGTAGCAAGTACCACCCCTTTGTGTACGGTTGTGTGACGAAAATAATTTCGCGCCCTGACAACCGAGAAGAGGAGGAAGTATCTTGGTGATGCTGGTGATGCGTGCGTTCTCGTAAATGTCCTCCCTTCCATCCTTTTTTTACTTTTGGTTGTTATTGCTCTTCTTCTCAGCCGCCTTTTAAAAACAATCTCTGTTCGATGTGTGCGAAATGATAACATACTCCTTTGGTCGGTCGGTCGGTCCGTTCGTCCACATAACTCGGAGAAATATTTTTGCAATTTTACAAGGGCATGGAAAATAATTACCTCCTCGCTGCTGCTGCTGCTGCTGCTGCTATTGCGGATGCATCCTCGTAGTAACCTACGAACGCTTTTACATAAGCGGATGTGCGCAAATATTTTCTGACGAAATATTCCAAATTCGTACGGTTAACAATGCGAGTTGATGTAGTTGGGGATAGTTAATAAGGTTTTCCTGCTTTGGTACACACACACTCACCAGCAGGAGGAGGATGACTGGAATTGTCCGTATTGATGTAGCACAGATAACACTAGAGAGAAAGAGTGGGAATTTCTCGATTGCGGTAACAGATAGGGCGCTAAATTAACAAGACATTTCGTTCCGTTCACTGCCGCATTGGTGTTGTGTAGTGCACTCCTATGGCCGGGCTACTTGGTGTAGAGTTTCTCGCATGTTTTAAGTAAACAGGATCGCACGGAACGATCGGCTTTAAGTGGCGAGATCAAAGATCAATTAACATGTTATTTAGAGGGTTGTGTTTGATCTTCGCCCCTACTAAACAATGTGATGTTTATCCTTTTGTGTGTGTGTGATGTGGTTGTTGTTGTTTCGCAACATAAATCGAGCTAAATAGTTTTTATATGTGCGTATGATACAGTGATTGGACAAAAGATTCCGAATACCCTGATAGCCCCCGACTAACTAACCAGTTTAATTTTTCTTCTCGTTCTTAATTAACAAAAAGATGAAGTAAAAAAAAACCGGAATCAGGGGTTTCTGGGAAAAATTAGTGCATAGTAAAAAAAACAAATGCTCTTCATTTACACTTGATCCTGCTAATATGTAGTGAATATACTAGGTCTAGGGGATCATAGGAAAACAAAAAGCCCGGAAATGGTCAACGAAGTTGTAGAAATGTTCCATTTTAAAGCAAGTTATTCAGTCACGATCGCGGAGTTTGTGAACGTCAGTACCCAACCAGACGACGTTTGATTTGATGCAACTTTTCCGCAAAATCTTCTTAAATTGCTAAGATGCTTACCCGGGAAAATTTAGCCGTCAGTTTCATGATAAAGCGGGCCCACCATCGACGACCAAAAAAAAACCAAGCGCAACAGATCGTATGTGGTCCAGGGCCTAGCTTTTCTTTGTCAGATGTTCGCGAGAGGTGGGAACGTAAAAAAAACTTTTAGGTGTTTTCTGGGATTCATTCACAACTAAGCCAGGGCGCCCATCACCGACCGATTCAGAAAAAAAGAATCAACAGACACAAAGGGAGCGTCATCGACTTTGACAGCTCTGAAGCTTCGAAGTAGTTTTCTTTGCAATTTGTCACATCTTATGGTAGCCCAAATACGCCTTCATACTCGTATTAACATTTCGCAGACATAATACGGGCAGACTTCGGGATCAACTAGTGCGTGGACGACCACTGGAGATCTGTGAAAACTGTTTCGCCATCGTAGCACAGAGGTTTATTGTTAAGAAGCGTTTTTAAGAAGAAGAGAGTAGAATAAAGGATTGATCGCTGCCGAAAAAGGAAACTCGATGGCGGTGACCCAAGATAATCCTGGAAAGGATCAAAGAACACCTGTATCCAACTCTTGATGTCGAACAAGCTAGCTTCCGCACAAGATCCTACTGCATCGACCACATTAACACCTTGCGCGTCATTATAGAGAAAGTCCTCCGCTTTAACTACTTCGAAAAGGCTTTTGAAAGCCTTTTTTAGAGTTCATCTTGTTAACTTTGCCTGGCAGAGGCATTCCTTAAAAACTAAAGACCATGAAAATGTGTAAATGTGTCGGATGCATTTAAAATCTGAGGCAGAGTATGACTGCTGTATAATTGCTGCTTTTCCTTAGGGCAAATAGTGATGTAATCCGCAGAAAAAAACAAGGGAATTCAATGGACAACCACATCGTACTTTTAAAACCTGGATTAAGCTGATTATGTCTGCCTGCTTTCACGTAAATAGTCCAAAATCTTAGGGTTGAGGCAATAGAATAGAGCTGAAGATGAATGATAAAGCCCTCAGCCTTTCAAGAACTCGCTCACTCCGCTAAACATTGATGGACAGGATGTGTAGAAAGTCAAAAAATTTCTTCATCTAAGAAGAATTTTTCTGCTGACGGTAGCACCTCACTTGATTTTGCCAAGAGAATCGGGAAAGCAAATGTGGCATATGCAACACAATACAATCCATTTACCCAATCTGGCAGAAGAAAGAAGAGGAATAGAGGTCACTTGGGATGAGGTAAAGAAAGCTGAAACGCGTTGCAGAACTGAAAACAAGATGGCGTGCAAGAGTTGTGGACCCTCATACCTCACTGCGGGTGACATGTCAAGAAAGCCGCAAGCGGTTAGCTTTAATCGGATGGAACAGCACAGTCAGTGCTCCCAAACTCCAGAATTTTTCACTTTATTTCTAATGCGTAGTATCCGCCTTACATACATACATATGTACGTAGCCCAAAGCACATTTAAAACTATGTCTGTACGTTCTCCAACGGATGACACATTCAAGAAGTACATATATGATAAATCATATCTCAAATATGCGAGGTAAATTTTTTTCTTTTCCATAAACAAATCAAGCACTTAATTCATGATAAGATTCATTCATTAATGTCGTGTGTCGCTTTGAAATTCTATTTTAATTCTTGGATTTCTTGTTAATTTTAAGCCATAAAATAATCTTACGACTCCCCCTCAACCTTTGCTTGACCAAACCTCCCATTACCTCAAATCTAATCGAAACAGTTCCAACGAGTGCAAGCTATCATATATTAATTACACGACGATAGTGCGTCAGAAACAACACCTGAAATTCAATTTTCAAATTCACTGAGATTAGTTCGAAAAGTAATCAAATCAGCGAGCAAATAATTCGCAGAGTTAACCTTGGAACGATTGAATAAGTAGGCACGCAGTCCTTTTGAAGTTTGGATTTCAATTCGCTTTGACATTATCTATCGAAATAAAACAAAAAACTCCCACATAATCGAATTAATAATTGCAAAACTAAATTTCTAACTCTGCTCCAATGGCAAACTCTTGTTTTCGTTGTCAAAGAAAAAAAAAAAAAAAACCTGATAAGATATCCACAACCGGGACTGATGATGTAATGTTCTGTTCCAATGAACGATGAGTAGATACCCTGAACACCGATACTTTCTTATCGCCAAAGCCTGAACTTGAATGCTTTAGAGTGACGTTGATGAAATATTGTGATTGCGGTGCTTACTACTCACAAACCACAGGAAAAAAATGTATCTTTCGAGGGTGATGTATCTATGATTTGGCAACAACGCTTGTAATAGATTCACTTTTCTTGTTCAGCTAATTGTTGTTGGAGCAGAGTTGCTTGTTTGAATTTAAGGCACGTAGACGACAATTTGATAGTGCGACTCTTTTTTTGGTGGAAACATTGAAAATACGTGTTTTACTTGCCGAAATAAGTCTCGTCGGTTGCACTGTTTCTTTCTTTCGTTTTTTTTTATCACATTGGTTCTGTGAGATACAAGTATTTGACGTTTCGATTGTTTTTTTTTTTTTTTTTTGTAGTATTGTTGCAATTACAAACAATTTTGCACTAAATCTACGTCTTCCGTTTTGTTGTTGTCTATTTGCAAAACAACAAAAATGTCACGATGTAGTGTGCGCCAAACGTGCAAAGAATGCACAGATAAAAACTGTAGCAGTAGCGAAATATTTCGAAAATTGGTAATATGTCATGCATGCTCACATCCGGTAAATTGGTTAATAAAAATACCCGAGGTCTTTAATGGAACCACTTTAAGGGAAAGGTACTCGTATTGATTGACGTGCTCTTTTAACACGAGCATTGCGGAACCATTTGCTTGAAAATTTCATAGGAAGTAGGAGGAGCTATATCGTGTTCCAAAGCATACTCTTGATCTTTCGTCTTAGCTTAGATTCCAAAGAAAGTCGTTTATCCGATACCGCAAATACCCAACGCTACCTTTAGACTTAACTTTTCAAGTTAACTTAACTTGGTGGCCCAGCATTTTGGAAGATTTTGCATACATTTTAGAAATCTTTTTAGAACTCGGTTGACGAATCGTCTCGCTTGACACTATTATAATTAGAACAAAGCAGCGGACTGCCAACATTGGCGCCTTGGACAGAGCGCAACAATAGACAGGTATGACTATGAGGTAGCCAGAAACTTTGTTTATCTAGGCTCTATGGTGTAAATATCATCACCGACGGGATCAAATGAAGAATCACTGATGAATCAGTGTTTGTATAGGATAAGACGGCAACTGACTACTGAAGCCATTTCTTAAACAACAAAGGTGAAGAA
Source organism: Blera fallax (assembly GCA_946965025.1). Taxonomy (NCBI): domain Eukaryota; kingdom Metazoa; phylum Arthropoda; class Insecta; order Diptera; family Syrphidae; genus Blera; species Blera fallax. The sequence goes on from OX337248.1 coordinate 70,958,641, forward strand.
GCATAGACATTGTCAAGTACGGATGAAGCTGCCGCTGATTGTGTTTAGAGAATAATTCTTTGAGTGATCTTTGGTTCCGTATTCATAAACGGTAAGTGGAGAAGATACAACCACGAATTCTATGGCCTGTACAGCCACATCGACTCACCCAGACGGGTCTACATACAGCGACTAAGATGACTGGGACATGTAGGCACAGTAGCCCGGGGATTTACCTTCCTCGAGAGACTCCGCGTCCACATTCAGAGATGGTTTCAAGTTGAAAACTTTATTTTTCATAAAGAAAGTTCGTTAATCTGGAGTGCTTCTAGACATAAGTAACACGAGCTTCATCGAAAAAGAGCAACCACGAACACCGAACATAAACAGTGACGAATAAGATCTAAGTTCCTTCAAATACTACACAAACAAAAGGTTTGCTGGCTGTGTAGTACAATGAACCGAGATAAGTCTGAGTGCTCTGCGGTTTGGTGTTCTTTTTATGAAAAAAATAAAATTAAATAATAATAAACAACAACTAAACATCAATCGCACTTCTCGGAGGAGAATATTGCACAAAGACATCGAATTATTTGCTTACAACGCCCAACTCAAGAGTTGAATAAAAATGGCCATCCGCCTCGCTATCGTTTTTCTGTGAATCCTTTAAATGTACTGGAATATGATGCCAATTTTAGTCGCAAAATCATCTTTTCGAACAAATATCATTTTCATCTCGAAGGATATTCAACAAGCAAAACTGTGGGACTTAGGATTCCAAAAATCCGCACGCAGTCGTACAGAGACTAATACACCTTCAACGACTGACTGTTTGGTGTGTTATTTCTGAAATAACGAAATAACCCTAGTATGTAAAATCTGCAAGACGTTAAATCTACAGACACTCAGTTTTTTTGCTGGCAAAATATAATTACTCCTTGCATAACCGAACGTGTCTAGTGAATTTTCCGACGGTTTGCCTCGACACCAGATCTTTGATTGTGACCAAAAGTTTTCCAAAAGTTGAGGGTAAAAAGGTGATGTAGTTGAATTAGAAAAAGGGAATTTCGTCGGCAAGGAAGTGTTGTATGCGGAAGTATGGATGGAATGCATTTTAGTTTCGATGGACTTCATCGTGAATTCTTATTTATTGAAGTGAATCTGCTTACTCTAATTCTATTCAAACGAAGTAAAACTCTTGCCAATCGCTGTTTTTTTGGTCTGAGGAGGCAATTGAGTAGTAAGGCCCTATCCCGAACAACTAGGGAGACTCTACACAAGACCTTAGTCATCGCAATCCTGCTGTATGGCGCTAAAGCATAGACGCTGTCGAAATCAGATGAAGGTATCCTCGTTCGTTTGGAGAGAAAAATTCTTCGTAAGATAATTGATCCCGTTTGCGTTGACGGGCTTTGGAGGAGAAGATTCGAAGATAAATTTTACGAGCTGAACAGCGAGTTCGACCTAGTCAAAAAACTGCGCATCAGTCGCTTGAGATGGCTAGGACATGCAGAGCGAATGGACACCAATGCTCCGGCCCGCAGAGTCTTCGAATCTACCCCGGAGGGAGAACGCAGTAGAGGACGACCTCGCCTTAGGTGGCGCGCACAAGTAGAAGGAGACCTCAACCAACTTGGAGTGCGCAACTGGAGGCAGTTATCTAAGGGCCTGGCTAAGTGGAGAGGCTTGTTGGTCAGATTCACCCCGAATTGTAGCGCCACCAAAGTAAGTAAGTTTTTGCTACTTTTGTTTCGAAACAGAAAATAAGGTCGTCTACTAATGTAGGAAAATCGCTGTGAGTATGGCTGATTTTCAGTTTCATAAGAAAGAGGACAGTGTCACTCATTTTCCAATGGACCTTCATTGGCTGAAGTGTACCCTATTGAGGGCCACATCAACCAATGGATTATAACTAATTTTGGAGTTTTTTCTATGTCCACGGTGCACCCATTCAAAAGCAGTGAATGTTACCACTTTGATGGTCCGTAGGCGTAGAATAATTTTACCTTTAGACATAAAATTGGTACCATATTCCAGTCGGCTAAAAAGCAGCACATCTTTCTGCGTAAAAATCACCTATTTTATAAAACAGGAGACGTTTTCATATCCTTTCACGCTTACCTTAGAACGACATTCCTGCATTCAGGCAATTTCGAGTCACCTCAGCAAAATGTTCAGTATTTTTATAAGTCTGACTACCATTTAAGTTTACACTTTTTTTTCGCTCCCGAAAATAAAACGTGCCATACTTGAACAATAAAAAAAAAGCCGTCTAACTATAACCACACAGTCTAACAAAAGCGTTTCTTATCAATGTCTTAAAAGCGTTTGTTTATCACAAAGTCACATGATATCACCGTACAGCTATCTAATTTCACTGCACAACTGAGTCAGTAACAAAAGTATTTTTGTTTTTATTTTATTTTTTAAATATTTAACTTTACTTTGTTACCAACAAAGCGTTAGTCTACCAAATGCAGAAACGTGCATTCAGGTGTGCAAACAAAAATTGCACTGCAATCAACAAACAAAAAACGCGGGAGTACGAATTAAATAATAAAAAACAAAAAAAAAAACAAGACCTCGTATCACTTTAAAATTGCATCATCAAGATCCAAACAAAGTGATATGACAAACAAATGAAAATTTAACAATTCAATTTCTAAGAAACTTACACAATTGAAAGTTAAAAGTTTTGCAAAATTCTCGAAATCTTAAATCTTTGAAATAATCTTATAGACGCTATTTAGTAGTTGGACAGCTGGAATGGTGATGATAGTGCTTTTACTGCAGTTTGTAGTAGATGATGCAAAGTATCTACGGGATAGTTTTGCAATTTATTGAGTTCATTTTGAGTCAGAATATTAACTGGAGATGAGATATAGAGAAGACTTGTTTCGAAATCGAATTCTTCAGCGACAGAGTGATGATGCAGGAAATAGATTTTTGCAATTATGCAGAGTAGTTGTTGAAATATGAATGAAATAATGAAATGCAAGTGCCTGGCAAAGTGGAACGTCATGCAGTCACTCTCTTTATAAGTGGGTTACTCAGAGACTTTAGAGAAGATTTCATTTCAGATTTGTTTTATATGCAAAATAAACATAATTCTACATCTGAAGTATGTTTATAAAAACGTGCATTAAAAATAGGGCATCATTAAATATTGGTCCTTCGAGCGGCATATGCCAACTGTGAAATCAAATGTGTACGTTTGCAAACAATTGCTTTTGACATATGTTTGCTAGCTTTTATATGATATTTTATGTGGATAATAAGGCTGTGTTCGTAAAAAACACTAATTAAAATGTGAACTTCGCCAGAAGTCTAAAGAATTACGAGCATTCGAATTCGATTTGAAACCATAGGCAGGCCCACGATTCTACGCTTCTATTTTGTGCTGCAGACGGGCCAAGGTGAAATAAGTAATGTAACCTCCGGTGCGATATTTGAAGCCATTAAGTCGATACCCTGCAAGTGACAAATTAACAAACGAACGATTCGAACCTATAACAATATTTTTCTTGTCAAAGTTCAGTCATATCTTCAAGCCGACTCCACGATGCACACAATTCGCAGACCTGACAGATATCATGCACATTTTAGGTACAAATATTTTCTTCTAAATTAGGAGGTTCCGCTCAAAGTCTTTGGCTTACTTCACATAAAATCAAGCAAAGAACGCTAGCGCTTATCGGATCTATAGGCACATGTAGAAAAGGCGTCAGTTTTTGTACATTTCAATGTCGATTATCTATTTTTCGAAACATCTGAGGCAAACATCCTATGTAATACCATTCAATAGCTTATAAACAACAGTCGACATGCGGCACCTTATTAGCCTACTGTTGGCTGGTTGTAACGTTTTCTAGTACTTAAACCCTGTCAACCGTTGAGAGGTTAAAGGCGTCAACAAAGCCCGAAGGACTTGGATTTTTCTTCGCCTGTTTTGTGCTACTTTTGCTAATTTTCCTGCCGAGTTATGTAAGTGGATTCCGTTGCGTGGCATATTCTGCAATAGAGGTGTCATTTTACGTCGTATAGAAATGCCTATAGGCTCTTGTGCCGTTCATAGGTGAAGCTGCTCATATGAGATACCGATTGGGCGAAAATTTTTAAGATGACCTGATTTTGGCAGTACCCTTCCAAGTATTACACCCCGACAGCAGTACTGACTCTATGTTAGAGGAATTGTAGCAACTTAGTTTTTGTCCTAAAGACAAAGCTTTTGACAGCATACCGACTAAATTTTTTGCTTTGCAGTTTGCGAATGCAGTTTTAGTTGCTTACATTGAATTCAGTGCCACCGTCACCCACCACATTGAATCCTGAATAGAGAAAGCTGATGGCATTTCCCATTTGCTGAGCAGCAATGTTCACTTGAGTTGTGGACTGTAAGAGGATGAGGGCTTTTGTTGTCGGTACAGTACTCCCCTCTGTGCTTGCTTTATCCTTTAAAGTTAACGCTATTTGGAAAAACAAGCACACGTTGTCGTATTCAATTGCTTGAGGCAAGTTGTCATAGTCCATAGTGTGAATGCATTGGGAAACCTTGACGTACGCCTCTATGGTCATCAAACTTCTCACACGTCTTATCGTTGCGTAAGACCCGACAATTTGCATACTTATAAGTTAACTTAATAGAAACAATCAGTTTCTTAGTGACTCCCCTACTACATAACGCTTGATAGATGAAATATCGAAGTCGATGTACAGCAGGTAGAGTGGCTGTACTATTATCCATAAGGTGTTATATGGTCAAAGCAGTAGTACCCTGGACGCAAACCAGCCTGTCCGTCATCCTTCTTTGATTCGCTATTGTTTTGACAAACGCACGAAGAAGAAGAAGACAAATTCCTCTCCAGTTTCCGTCCTTTGAAAGCTTGATGATCATCCCATTCTTTCACTCTTGTGAAGCTTTCCTTACAAGCGGTTGGAGTAGTTCAAATCCTTTGCCTTTATCGTGGTGACAGCTCTGTGTTGCTGCGACGACTATAACGAATTCGGAGATTTATTGCTACGAATTGCACAGCCAATGCCAGATGTTTCTTATTATTTGGACTTGGGAATCAATCTCTTCTATCTCCACCATTGCAGATGCTGCGATTCAAGGTTTTAATGGGATTCATTCTTCGAGGTGCCGTAGAGTTTTTGTCTTATACCGACAAAGCTTTCTGCCCCAGTTTCAAAAACAGCTCCCCAGTGGTCTTCGACGTTCTCTCGCCCCAAAAAGAGGATTCTTTCTTGAGCTAAGAAATTGAGCTAAGAAATTATTGGGGCACTAAGGAACCTTTTAGCTTCAGTCAGTATTATACCTGGGAGTGCGAAACATTAAGGAACGCTTTCATAAGATGGTAATCATTTGCCTTACTCCTATCTGCTCCTTGCTTATTGCGAATGCTTAGAACCCAATTTCTAAAGCTCCGGCCGATCGCCAAGTGGTGAATCTGGTGGGATGTTTACTGCCGGTTGACGAAGGCCCGGCTAATCTTTTGGCAGGTAATATGCTTAAACAGCGTGGCACAATTGGTCTCCAATGGCTCAGTGGCCGTGAAATATCATAAAATGTTTGAAACCGATATTATCGCTTCCTACTCTTGGCATTGAAGTCCCTCATCAATATGACGAATGCCCCGTTTATTAGTGTGTTGTGGGCAGTGCTGCGTTGACAGTAGATATCATTAATTTCGTCTTCAGTTGCAACTTTGCATCTACGTCAACATACAAAGTCTGCTCAGGAGTATGGCCGTCAAAATCCGCTCATCAACAGTTTTCCAAGATATGAGCGCCTTAAAGTTAGCAGCAGCCCAATACGACATTCTCTAGCTCTTCGGGCTGGTTTTCCAGAGCAGAGTAAGAGACCGTTTTCAGTTTAGTTAATTCCAATATATGTATGTCAACTTGGACCGAGTGAACCTGAATGAATCTGACGTTTTGCGACCGTTCTTCTCCAAAATCGAGGAGCATTCTAAAATTTTAGAACCCGATTGCTGCTCCTCTTCGTTCGCCAACAGTCGCCAACTAAGTATCCTTCCATCTAATCTTGGAGAAGATGTCGCTCCTAGGAAGCCAATTTTATTTGTTTGCCATCAAAATTGGTGCTTGCAAGTGCTTTCCAAAAGGAGCGCTCCTTTATATTCTTCCGAGCTGCCATTTCCTGAAAATCTCTAATATTCTAAAACTGGTCCCACAAATCACTGTCAAAATTGAGAAGACATGGGAATTGTCAAAAATTGTCAAACTATACTAAACGAACTCAAACACGTTCAAAATTCAAAACGAGCACAATTGGTGCAACAATCGTCAACGCAATCTGCAGCCACCAGAGCTACACATACACATAAAAAAAAATTACACAGAAAAAAGTTTATAACCAATTGAATATTCATATCTTAAAAATTAACAAAAATCAATCCTTCACTTTTAATTCTCCTTAATTAATTCATATTCATAATCAAGCCGAAAACTTTGGTTAATTTTTACAGTTGCCGCGTTATTGTTTTCGATTAGTTATAAAAATGTCAGAAAATTATCTCGCAATTATTCTCTGCATTATTTAGTCATCAAACCGGAAAGCAATCTGATACGTACTACAAATGGTACGCCCATTCGGATAAATAACAAACCGTCGACTCCATTGAGTATCTTCTTCAAATTTAATTAAAAAAAAAATTCAGTTCATTTGGACTCTCTAATTGGGTTATAAATTACAATTCAAATTTATAACTTATACTCGTATATCCAACTAATTGTAATTGGAAGCTGACCAAAAACAAAAATTAGCATTTGCTCCGTTCCTGCCTCCTCCCTGCACCAGCCAAAGACTCGTTCACACTTCGGAGTGTGTTTTTCAATGTGTCACTTAAAAATCAAACCGATACCACTTCGGGGCGTCTCAAGATGTCAGGTGGAGAGCATTTTAGGAGGAAAAATCCCCTATTTATCGAAACACTTCATTTGTTATTCATAGCCTTTCGTCATCGTTCGAGAGGATACATTTCGACACTTACAATTGACAGAGGGAAACATTTTCGAAGTTCGCCAGTGTGCGGCTTTTTGGTGTAACAATTTGATTTGAATTTTATTTTTGTTATTTTTACGGTGGAAGAGTGTAATCGATGTGTTCCACTTGACAAGAATTGCTCATTATCTACCTGTTGGTTGGGAACGATATACTCGGCCTCAAGCGAGCGATGGTAATCGAACATCCAATGCGTACTGACTAATTTAGATAAATTGGGAACCGAACAAGAGGTTGGCTAATAAATCAGGGGCTGTATTGATCGATGGGATTATGAGGGGCCCATTGGCTACTTGTTTAGCTGATATACAGTACTCTTGATGGGATTTCGGAATCTGCGCATAAGTAGCTTTCTTAGAAATCCGAAGCAGAGATTTGCTGTAACAAAGAATAATGGGGTGAAGGAGAGACTTTGTAGAATTTGGGCATTTCGAAATTTCAGCATGACATCTAGAAAAAAGCTGAACTTGGGCTGGAATTTTCTTGTCAAACTTGGAAGGTTTCAAATACAAATTTGTTGCGAAATGGCTAGAACATCTGCATCATTCTTGCATTCAAGCAGGTGACTGATGGAGATGAGTAGGAAGGCAGATAAGTTTTCCGCCCGAAAAGGGAACGACAAACTTTTATTTTCATTTTTCAAAGCAATATTCAATGGAGTATCGAACCTCTTTTTATATCGCCTTTTCAATGCTTAGATTGTCTGAAAAAGGCAGGTTGAATATTTGCCATCAAAGTACGCATGAAAAGAGAAGTGGGACCTCCTTCAAATCGGACAAAAATCACTTGCCTATGAGATCTCTATTAAGTTTCGAAAACAGTATACAGTTAGTTCAGAAGTCGGCAAGTATTTGAAGGCCGATATCCTTCAATTTGCTTAGTGCACTGCAAACCAGTAGCTTATCATGCAAATATGCGTACAAAAGGCTGAAGACCACGTTGACGAGTACAGAGCCTGTACGTTGTAGAATATCGTATTCAGGGACTTTAATGCCAAAATCTGTATGAAGAGTACTTTCGTCGGGTAAGTTTGAGCTCTCACTAATCGACTTTGCAGCAGCTCATAATCTCGCGATGAGTAGTACAAGGTTCTCAAGATTTCAAGTACACACAAACCAGATGGTCGAACCAAAAACTGAATGGACCACGTTCTAATCGATGCAAGGCCCACATCCACTGTCCTATATGTAAAGACATATGTTCACTCAGAGGGCCAAAAGTCAACTTTGACTATTAAACAGCAGCAGCAAAAAGTCTAACTTATGAAAGAGGGTATTGGCCAGGCTCTAGGATATTGAAAAAAATCGCGTCAGAAACAACAACCGATAGTTCTACACAGAGACGAGCAATTGGTATCTGCCTACAAGACCGGAAAGGGGAATCTTTGCAAGATTCAGAACTATCCAGCAAGAAGTTGCAAGCGATATTAAAAGGAGATTTAACGTTGGATACGTAGGCATGCCTGGAGTATATAGAGACTGCTTAAAACATGTGAGTAAGATATTCTCCACTCACCATCCAAAAACTCAGAGTCCACAGTGGAATACCAACCGACCCCGAAAATAAATCCCGCGTGAGACACAATATCCAGTGGTTTTGCAAGATATCCAAACAAGGCAGCTGCTTACAAGACATGACGAAGTCACAGATGCACGGGGAATTGTGACGGTTTTAGGTTAGGTTAGGTAGACAGGTGCCCTAGACGATGAGTCCATTGTGCCCATTAGGAGATCCTTGGGAACCGAAATTTCATTATGGACGACTGAATTAAACCAGCCAAATATATGTATGTATGTACCTAGTATGTATGAATCTCAGGAGTTTGTTCAGTTCAATGTTTCTTGATCATTCAGGTCCACAGGTAAATAGCTCCCAGTATTTTTTTTCCTTTTGGTAGCTAGTGTGCTTGACAATCGCACAGCAAGTGGCAAATGGATTCTATTTCCTCTTCGTCACACAGTGTTCCGTCAGCACACCGATTTGGCTATGGCGCATGTTTCTAATCGATACCAACCACTATTAGCATATTTTTTGGACTCAATGTCTAAATTCCTGTTCAAAGTGCTAAACGAAAGGGCCTGCGAGGCGCTTAGATGGCACTCTACCCTGGCTAGTTCATCCGCCATGTGAAGGTGCTTAATGTCGAGAGAATGATAGAGAAGCCACTTCCAGTCAACAAATAATCTCCTCTCTCCGCAAAAATAATAGCACCAGTAGAGTTGGAGCTCCTCATCAGGGTTCCTCATTAGGGTGCATTCATGCGAACGAAGTTTATACGGACAAAATGCCCGTCTTGCACCAACTATCGACCTCAACTAACAAGAGTTCTTCAACTCATAGCAACAATCTTTGGTGATGTCATCCTGCTCCTTCGTAGAGGAATGAGCGCATTTTAGACTGATGTCAGCAAACGTAACCTTGATGCGCATTTCATCAAACGTTCGTTTACGTGTTGAAAGCTTAAGACTTCTTACCGAATCTCAAGTCAAGACACACCATCTTTCATCGACTTTAAAGCCACGTATGATAGCATTCATGGTCTGAAGCTTTACAAAGCGAAGACTGATTTCGGTAATCCATGATTTCTGTCGCGTTACGCGGAAAAATACGCAATGCAATGTTAAATTTGAAAGAAGTTCCTCCGTACTGGTCCAAACAAGCATCGGATTTCGACAGGGACATGCACTTTCATACGAATTCAGCTACTTTCTTCAGCAAATCCGTCTAACTGCTGGCATATGCTGAAGGCATCGACAACATTGTCGTCGTGATATTTGATGAACAGGCGAATGGAGTTGGTCCTGAAGTGAACAAGGGCAAGACTTATACGTTATAAATGAAAGAAACACCATCTGTCCACTACCTAGGCTGCATCAAGCGCATGGAAAGCATTGCTCCAGCTAAAAGAAGGACTGTACCTCCGCTTCAGAAACTTGCATCCTGAGGTTTTATTCATGCACACCATACACAAATGCTCGACTGACTTTGGCTACCAAAGTTTCTACGTATTCCCTCCGTAGACGTTGACTATACAGCGCTATAGTTCACCAGCCATGGGCGTGTGACTCTAAGTTCATCCTACAAAACAAGCACCTGAGTTTCCGGTAATCACTCCCAGTCCATGCAGCCTCTAAAGACACTGCCACTTTGATTCCACAGATTTCGCCGAAATTTACAAATAAATTCTACGCCATTAGCCAAAGCCAATATAAAAGCAAAATTTTAATTACACCTCAAAAAAAAAACAAAAAAAAAAGGAAAGGAAAAACGATTACGGAAGTCCGAACACTCCCAGAACGTTGAAACTGTGAAAATATCAACACCGACATAAAAAAATTGCCTTTCAAATGTTAACAGCCCCGTGGAACTGTACGGGGAGGGTAGGTAAGGGATTCAAGCTGAATTTGTGCGAATTTCCATCTTCAATTCCATTCCAATTAAAATACATTTCCCGGGAGTTGTAGTAGCACACGAAATGAATTTCACCCCATCCTCGAAATTAAATGAAAAAAAAAAAAAAAAAAAAAACTTAAATCTCAATTCAAGAGCACTTTCGCAAATTTAGTGAGTATTGAGGAGGAATACAGGCCAAGAGAGAGGCGGAAACTGTTGTACGAACATTTCATATAGAATCCGAAAAAAAAGAATCATCCACACGCAGCATAAAATACACAGATACAGATACAGTGCAAGAAAAGCGCGAATCAATAGACGAAACTCGACACAGAGAGGATATACTCGTAAGCTAGTGAGTTATTATTTTTATTTTATTTTTTTTTTTTTTATTTTATTTCATGTATACACATATAGGTACGTATGTACATATATATATATATTTCCAAAAATAGAACAAAGTTGGCAGCGCTCGGCGTTTCAATTTTAGAAATTACCCCAAAACGAAGAAATTTCCAATCGCTGTGGAAATGTATCTAAATAGAATTATCATTCGTTTGCTTTTGTGGAAATAATAAACATTAAACGAGGTGACAATTTATTTTTGTTTCTCCTCGGCGGCTTTTCTGATTTTTTTGAGAAAGAAAAATCTCAAAAGTGCAGTCATAAATTTAATTAAATGTCAGATGAATGTTTGCTGGGAAAACATGAGGTAAGTTTAGAATGCTGGTGTAGACTCTGCGGGTGGTGCATTTACCGCAGAGCCATGTGAATGCATTTGAATTGTGGAACTAAAAAAAAAAATTGTGGAACTGTTTCGAGATTTATTTCGGAGATTTTGGTTTTAGTTTTCCCGCTTACCATTGCCAGGTTTAAAAAATAAAATTCTACGGAAGGTAAATGAGGGTCCACAACTTGATGTTTAGGGCATAGTCTCTAACACGGAAACGTTGGATGTTGGACCCTGATCAGCATTCATTTTCAGCTGTCCCTCAAATCAAGCGCTTACACTGCAGAGACTGTCTAAAACATAAGTTAAAAGGATAAGGCGAAAGACACTATTGAGAAGCGAAAAAAAAAACAATCGTAGAGCGACTTGTAGAGATATTTAAAAGGTCCTTGAAAAGAGACGTTAAGTACCCAAAACATGTAGACGTAACCACATCACCCAGAGAAGATTATGACCAATAATCCCAACATCTTCCTCATTAAGCACAAGAGAAACATTAGTTGCCATACACACTCATTCCAAATAGGACTTAAGATATGCTTAGCTAAAATGCGGATAAAAAAAACGTCGCCTTCATAACATAACGATCCTTCAATAATTTTGAAAGTAAAGCAATTCGATTAGAAACACACATAAATCGCTGAATGGATTGAGTATATGCCCTGACCTTCCACCGTAACGTATTCGAACGTCAGAGTCATTCTGACAGCAGTAAATTTGTGTCCACCATTAAAGCACGAAACTTTGAACTAAACGTCAACCCCACGAAGACGTTTGAGCGCCGAGGCTTAATAGAACAGTTCTAATATTTTCCAAATGTTCTTTGCCACCGTTAGACAGCAAATTGAATTAGAAAGTAGAATAGCACCCATCTTTTTCTACGCATTTTTGAAAAAAGATGAGAACACAGAACAGCATGCCTACAAGTTGGCCCAAGGACCACTCCTTCACCTGCCTTTGACATCATGTTGCATGAAAAGAAATATTTGGCGCAACGAACCGTTTGTGGTGGAGGGCCCAGCTTTTCGCGACTATTCGTGCTGTTATACTGGAAGAGACTTACGAGTGAATTATAAATAGCACGAAGCAGGAAGTTTGACAAAAGCCTTCGGTTATAGCTCATTGGCTAGTATGTTAAACAGCCAAACGGAAGGTTTGGGGTCGTGGCCCAGGAAACACTAAATCATTTGTTTTGTCAAAGCCCCGCCTCTCGTGAATACCTAACAAATGTCTAAGACTAATAACAGGCATGAGAAGCTTCTCAATTACACCTTAGTGATACGGATACGCATTGCAATTTAATGCAATCCTTTCCAGTCATCTGAGACCGAAATTATGGTAACCACGACCAAACCGAAACACGAATATGCGGACTTAAATTTGAGCTATGCTATTACGCATCTTTTCAAGAAAATAAGACCTGACAATGGCGAAAACTTAGTTGAAATCCAGGTTGCGATATTATTATGTGACACAGACTTATTATTACTAAGGTTAATCATGTAGGTATAAGAGTGGAGTCAAGCAAGGTTGCATACTTTTGCCAATATTATTTTTACTGGTGATTAGCGATGTGCTTAGCTCTGCTCTGTCATCAGGAACTGATGAAATTCGATGAACACTTTAATTTCAATCAAAACACCTTGACGTCATATTTTTACTAGCTCACAGGATTATGGACCTTCACTAAATGATAACAAAAGTGGAGAAGGAGGCTAACATCGTAGGGCTGAAAATTAACTCTGCAAAAACACGGCTAATCAGCCATGGTAGCAATTCTCTCGTTCAAATAGACATTTCTGGGGCAGCGGGTTGAGAGAGTTGATCGTTTCCAATACCTTGGTAGCATTATCTCAGCCAATGGAGGAACCGAAGCACATTTTTTTTTTTTTTTTATAAGTTACCCGCACTCAAGGGGATATGAATACCCTTTTAATGTGTATACACAGTGCGGGCGTTGAAGGAAGATAGAGAGAGAGAGAAAGAGATTGGTGTAGTGGTTTGAAACTCAGGTGTATTAGGTTTCACACATTAGCTCCAGGGGTGGGTGTCCAGATAACTGGGGAGGCTGTTTGATGTCATTTATTTGTTTTGTCTTCGCTTCTGATTCACAGTACTTTTTTCCCAATCCACCTGATGTCATGAGCATATCAATTATCAACAGAGCGATCAATTTCTCCAGCCATATGACAAACCTACTGCCAGTGTTATGCCTTCGCAGTAGTGTTGTCATAAGCTTTCGCAATTGTTCGGACTGCCTCTTATCATATAATGCTTGCTGACATCAGGGATTGAACTGTGAACCATCAGCTCGACAAACGATGACGCTACCACTACACCATTGCCACCCCTTAATGCATGCCATGCCGCAAACAGAATCACAAAAGCGAAGTCTGCACTTGGAATGTTGTCCAAAATATGGAGAAGCAATGCTATAAGCTTAACACCAAGTTAAGACTGTTTCGCTTCAATATTGAATCCATGCTCTTATAAGGGTTCAGTACGTGGAAAGTGACCGCTATTATCACAAAAAAGCTGCAAACGTTTGTGAACCTGTGCCTACGAAACATTCAAGGGATATTCTGGCCGGGTCAGGAACATATAGGCGCCACAATTCAACGGCGTAAGTGGCAGTGAATCGGTCAGACCCTTCGAAAAAGCGACAGTTCCATAACAAAGCACGCAATGTAACGGAACCCTCGAAACCAAGACGGGAGATCGATAGGTCGACCGAGAAGCACATGACGCAGAACATAAGAGGTGGCGTCCCGGCAGCTGGGCAATGGTTGGACAGAGCTGAAACTCATTGCCAGAAATCGTACTCGGTGGCGCGCAGGCGTAGTAGAGGCTCTAAACCCGCAAGGGGATACAGGATATGTGTAAATATTTGTTTAGTATTTTTTTGTATTTCTTAATCACCTCACTAGAAGTGCGACATATCAAAAGCCCGTCAAATGTCACTCCTCCGATTTCTGAAATTGATACCAAAGAGCACACCCCTTCCAGCTGCGTTGTCAATTTACCCAACAGACCTCCAGTGGCACATGGCACAAGAGAAGTTAAAAATAAAAAATAAAAAGACATCTAATGGTGATAAAATACCCATTAAGAGTATGATAACATTTCCGGGCAAAAATAAAAAATTAATAAGAAAAAAAAAGGCTGCTGTTAGCAGTTTTTATTTTACTATTTCTTGTATAGTAACTTTTTTTTTTGGCGGCAAACCAAATGGAATGACTCACGAAATTACCAGTTCTCCGCGCAGTCATCGGCATGAATCGTTGCCGTATTGGCTCAAAAGTTAAATGTGCTGTGTAAATTTTCGACAAAAAAATAAATTAAAACAGCAGCTTGTTATTCAAGTGATTTTTCCTGTTTTATCTTTGGTGCGGAAAAATGGTAGAATAGTTTAGTTGTATGACTTTGATTGAGTTTCTTTTATAGATTGCCAATGCAGTTATGTATCAGTCTATGGGAATTAAAATTGGGAATTTGCGGCTAATAGGAGGTGTAATTTTGTTTTTGGTTCCACTGTATACTGCAACATTACACACTACAGGGTCTTGGTTGCGAATGGTTGACATCGACGAAAGTTCAGTTCATGAAATTCTCTGTACTTTGAGACCACATTACCGACGTCACATTCTACATTACCTTTTCACATATTGCACACTAAGTCGATTCGAAACCTGATTTCTTTGAAACAATTCGAACGTCTAACTCCATACCTCAAGATATCTTGCGATACTCGCAAATACGGCATAACAAACGTGAAGTTTTCTTGTGACGTCTTAAGCTGTTGCACACCCCTGTTAAAGAAATGACAGATGTATCAGACCTAATGTCTTTCAAATGAATCTGACGAGCTTTCAATTTAGAGCTTAGACGTCTTAAACTAGGCATGCATACAGAGTTTTCCTATGTCCACCAACGATCGATTTATCTAAACCTAGGCATTGATCAGGAAACTCCTCGGGGCTGTTAACAAACGTGCCTTCGTACATATGTAAGTTGGTAGAGGTGCCTTTCCAGCACCACCTAAGTTGCTGCATTCTTCTACTCCGCCGTTCCACAAGGGTGAATTCAAAAACTTTTCGGATCGAGAATATACATATACATACATATGTATGTACGGCTACCTTGCTTGTCACAGCTTAGCCGTTATATTCGAAGTTCTCAGAGCAGAATGACACTTGAATGCCTGTAATCATGAGTATTCTCTTCCAATCACAGTCTAGGCAGATTCCGTCTAAAATATACGAGATTCCGTCCAGTTTCTCTCAAAACTTTAAGTACCTTGGAGTCATTACTGACGACCGTCTAAGTTTCAAAAACCATCTTGTAAAAATTGTTAAAAGCTTATTAGTAGACCTTTAAAGCTATTGAATAATGTCGGAGCCACAAAATAGAACAAAAGACTTCTGCTGCCACCTCTATAGATGTGTACGCAGCCAAAACATCCCACGAAAGTCATGTCTTACGTGCATAGAAAGGACGATTTTATCATCTAACCGCAGTAATGATCGCCAGTGCCTTTCGAAATGTTTCAATTGATGATTTACTCATCGTGTCTTCAATGTTATCCATCGAAATACTTGCTGCATAAATGGAAAGACTAAAAGGCGAGCGAATTCGAAATCGCCGAACGCGAATAATTAAATAATAGAGTATCGCACGCCTAAGACCACAACATGGCGAGTAGGAGGACCTCTGCCTAAAAGGCTTACCAGGTAGTTAGCGAAATAGTACCTTATACGGGAGTCCCGCGGAGGACCGACCAGTATCTGGTATGAAAATCACTCAAACCAATGGCCCGTGTTACTGGTACCTTTAGAAGATTTCCATCTCCTTGGCTTAACCTCCAAAAAAAAACATGAACATCAACTTCTATCGTGAACGGTTATTTGTCACCCATATACATATGTATGTATGTACATATCCCCGATTCCTTTTCCACAAGAAAACCAACCACAATTTCGCGCGCTAAAAAATCAGCCTTGGCTCTAATAGCACCCGATTTAAAAATACCTAGCTTCTAACCACAGACAGCGGAAGGCTAAATGTCATCATTTATCTAAATTTACCTCCTCTAATCTGGAAACCTGTTATATTATGAGAATTATTAACAAAAGTCATCAATTCAACGAAAGACAAATGTCACTTGATTTGGGCGCCGGAAATAGTAAATTTATACGTAAATGGCCATTATCGTATGCCAAAGAGTGTCACCAGAAGCCACGCGGTGGCTACTTACTTCCACCAGGCTTACACCACCTAATCGAGTAAACAGAACCACCACTACCACAAGCTCTACTGCGTCACCGTCTTCACAGCCATCTTCTCTTTTCGTCAACGTTCAGCTAAAGTAGCGACTAGGTTACGAGGTCATCACTTTTTTTTTTCTGTCTTTCTCTCTGTCCCGTCTTCTTCTTTTCCTTTTCGAATACCTTTTCGTCTTTTCGCATTGCATTTAAAATTTTCTTCATTTACATATATTTTTTCTTATTCCATTGACTTATTTGTAAAAAAAAAAAAAAACAAAGAAAAAAAAAACGCCACGAGGAACAGATACAAAATTTATGCTGCTGAAATACAAACCCAATTCATTAAAGAAACACAAAAAATGCGCTCATTTGTAGGAGAAGCACAGGTTAACAGATCCAATTCGAAATTATATAATCCGAGTACAATTACAAACGCGCCGTATAAAATACACAAAAAAACAACACAGAAAAGGAAGGTAAAGGGAAAGGGGGAGAAATTGTATCTCAAAGTAATTTCCATTGACATGCCCTTAGATGAATTGCATTACACTCTGCTCATTTAACTTGGCTCACTTATCTGCCGCTGTTCTTCGAGTGTTCTATAGAATTTCGAAAATTTTCTACGATAAGGGATAAATGTTGCACACACAAAGGAACTGAATACAAAAGTGTATTGAAAGTGGGGGGAGGGGAGCAAAAAAAAGCAAAAAAAAAAAAAAAAAGAGAAGCCTCCCGATTAATTGATTAGATTAAAACCGGATTTACATAATAAGAAAATTCAATTAAGCCATTTCTACCCACTTTACCATTGGTGTGGTGTTCGATGTCTTCCCTCTGACAACTTGAGGATGGTTCAAGTCAAGTGTGTGTCAAAACTTTGATGTTGACAACATTTTTTTCGCAAGTGGTAGGCACTTTTTCCCCCTTTTTTTTTGAAAGAAAGGCGGAGGCAAACTTTTTTTTGTTCATTTCTTGGGAAGAATGTAATCTTAAGTTAACCCTTATTCTTTTTAACCTTAATTGTTATGAGGGGATTAATGAATTGGTCGCTAATTGGATTTGAAATTTCAGCTTTTTTTTTTGGTTTTCAATGGTAAATTATTTGTCATCAAGTCGTATCGTATTGTGGTGAATATGAAACGAAATGGAACCAGTTTTGACGGTTGAATATTTAGGAGAAAACATAAGGAAAAGCTAAGATTCGGCCAAAATTTATTCAGTTGGGTCTGTGGAAGCATGCATTCCTAAGTCGGGCCTGAAAAGACATTTTTGTAGTCAATACGAGGGGCGAATTCAGGAAATTACTACAAATCCGCTCATGCAGTTTTTCTGGACACTAAACGAGCCTTAAACCATTTCGAAGGACTTACACAACATAAGAGTACGTAAAGTGTGGCCCATCTGTTAGTTTCTTTTTAAATTGCTATTGAAACGATGCTGGCTCAATATTTTTTAATAATTGTTACTTTATTGAAGAGAGTGCGTTTCCCATAATTTATGGAAAATAATTACCTACAAATACCTAAAGTGGCTGGCTTGACAGTAGTCCATCCTCTCAACACAATTATTGCAGCACATTGTTAACTTATTGTGGCTCTGTTTCACGAATAGCTCTTTGGATTCACAACGTTTTTTAGCAGTTCTACACCATGGCCAAGACACGTTTTTAAAATGGCTGATAACACGGTCACTGAACTAAGCGCGCAAATAATCGATTATTTGATGCCCAGTGTGGCACTTTGTGCCATCTTCTTAGAACCAAAGCCCGTTCAAGTTCAAATAGGCCAATTGCGGCTACAAGAAAAAGTTATTTGTCTCTGTAGCGTACTTTATTAGTCGTAACTTTGTTCTGCGCTACAAAGACCTGTACACCTTCCGAGCTATTACAACGTTTTACAGACCCTCTGCACTGCCCCTAATTAAGCCTTCGCTGGGTTGGCGCAGACCGATATCGTTATATACATCGACAATCAGACAGCCATTTGCCGTGAACTAGGTCACTGCGGTATTCCGGAAAATTCTAAAGCTGACACTGCAAGCATGTTCCGGTACATAAAATATATTTAACTGATACCTGGATCGCTAGACTACTGTGACCAGAAACCAACAAACAACCAGAGCGAGTTTAAAACGAATCTGAAATAAACTCGTAGATATACTCAAATGAATCGAAAAAAGAGTATGGTTCGGTGATGAAGCTTTATCTATACGACTGACAGGTTAAAATAAATAAATGCAATAACAGCGACCAGGAGAAGGTAGTGTCTCTCCTAAGAATACTTCAAGGATGCCCTTCCTTGGTGGAAAACTTAATCGAAATTAGCTTTACAAGTGAGTCTTCTGTCTTGTTTTTTTATTCCAATTAAAAGGATTCAACGCATTGTTAAACATCCTGCCAAGGTGCACATTTATGAGTGCTTCCCGGTGCAAATATTTTGACGTTTATTTCCGAGCGAATGTTGAAATTGTACAAAGACACAGGGCCACCATTCGTGTTGTGCGTGCTAAATTTGTTTGCCCAAATAAAAGGGACCTAGAGTTTTTAAACTTATCCGAAAGACCAACTGAGAACTGTCTCATGACAAATACACATTACTGTTGGACGTTTGCCAGATATTCGCGAGATGTGGGACCGTGAAAAACTTTCTGTGATTCGAACCTCAAGAACCTCCCGCTCAGTAGTCGAACACTCTAACCACTAAACCACGGGGCTCACTGTCAGTGTAGATGTCAGAAAAGAATTAACGCTATGGGGAATAGCACTAGGTATTAAATGCTTTGTCAGGCAAGCATACATTCAAAAATCATTTTTGAACTAAACATTTTCTTTAACTTAAAACCCGTTTGCGGTTTTTTTTTACTAAAGAGACTGTATTTTTAAAAAATAAGCCGTAAGGCGATGGTGTTTAAGCCTTCTATCGGTTAATATCAAGTTTCTTCTTTGACAAATTTACATTTTCCAAGAAATATTTATCCGAATCGAATTGCTATTAATTTCCCCCCAAGCTAAACTTATCTAACGCATCTATGATTAGGACATTCCTCTTACTCATCAGCAAAATATCTCAGCAAATAAAACCGCAAAATTCGTTGTTATCTCCTTCTATTCATATACCATACGCGACGCAATCTCATCAAAGTGCCTATTTTTGGCTTTAAATTTCACGCCAAATCCAATTCGCCTTCTTCTTCTTCTTTTTCCTACTCTACACTTAGATACAAACATTTATCTGATAAATAAATACTCGGCAGTAGACTACTTAACTGAGGAGAGGAGAACTCTAACATAAACTCAAACATTTTTACAAATTTATTTTCCAAGAAAATGATGACACATGCACGCAGTTTTTTTTTTTTGTCTGCATGATTACGACAAATTGTTCACTTTAGTCGCGTATCTATGGCAAATCTATAAAAAAAAAAAATTAACAACATCCCAAGCCGCCAAAAATTATTATTACGGGGAAATGAAATGAAAAATTTTCAAGTATCTGTCTTCCTTCGAAAGTGCTCATTTGGCTCATCTGCTGGGCATGACTTTTGTTTGGCACTGTCACTTCGGACAACCGCTCCCCATTTCCCTGAGTCGAGCAGACAAGATAAAATTAATTTTAATGCGCTACTTTGAACAATGTAAACAATTGGAGATGTTTTTGAAAATGTCATCTACATTTGTTAGTGCTTACGCTCATCTTTCCATTTATTTCGGGTTTGATCCTTTGTTCAGGAAAAGAGACACAAGACCACCTGTCCTGTGCTAACTGTCATGGTCAGTTTATTAAGTGGTACCCACAATAGGCGTAGTTGATAAATTTAACTTATATTTCTATTCTTGGACTATCCTCAAAGAGGCCAAATGATAGACAGGTCGATACTCCGGAAAAGAACCTTCAAACCGGGATGTGGTATGTCTGTGAAAAGCCTACAACACTTGTAAAAATTGCAAAAATTTTAATTAGTATCACACAAGTGTTTTTTGTTTTTTTTTTTTTCCGTAGCTTGTATATATGTACATATGTATGTATGTACACATACTCGTCCGTACGTAATGATACTTATTGCACGTTTGTTTAACTTTAGGTGATGATGTATTTGTAGGACAATCTTTTTTATCGAAACTTTTGTGTCACCACGTTGTTGACTTTTTGAAGTATTTTCAAAAAAAAAAAATAAACAGAGAAGCTGTACTTTGACGTTTTTAATTACTCTATGTGCATTGAACTGAAGGTTGTTTTCAAAAGTGATTGGCATTACGAGTGAATTATTTGTAAACATTGCCGACGGCATTTGGTCTTGTTTACATGCTTTGCTCTATGTTATCCATGTTCTAGGAAATGCTAAACAAATAAATTTTTATTATTGTGTGCACCAGTAGCTTGTAGGACTGACGCTTTCTATAACTTTTCGAAAACACATTAAATGATTACTTGGAAGGAACTTCAAGAAAAAATTACTGACACGGTTTGGGGGAATACCACTTGTTACCGAGAGGAGCACCAGTGGAAATATTTTTAAGCCTCATGGATTGGATAATATAGGTACTGACACATTCAGGTTTTTTTTAAATTTTAAACCTATGTAAGCCAAAGCATTTAATGCGAACGGTATAGCGTCAAATTTGATAAGCCGTGGCACAAGATGGCCATCCAAATAGAGATTAATTGGTGCGTGCTCTTAAACCGTGGACTAAATGGCATAACAAATCGCGAAATTACTGTGTCACAAGTCCTTTGAACCGCAAATTTTGGTGCGAAAAATGTACGTTGAATTACCGTCTTCTTTAAATATGAAAAAAGATCTTGAATTGTTTCGACAAGATCAACCAATTATCGTAAAAAGTATGCCTAAGGTTATAGCTAGTAAAAACTATGAAGGACCTCATACAAAAGGAGAAAATCAAACTTAGGCCAAAAGGAAATGCTTGAAAATTCAATTCAGATGCCAAAATGCTGGCTAAATATGTGCAAACATACCAATCACAGCAATTTTGGCCTAATTTTATCTTATTTTTGGTGGGTTATCCGTGACTTTACGTATCGCCAAAGTAAGTAATCCAAAGGCGTTAAGTCACTCGAAACTATTTTATCACCGACTAGCTTCAGTCATGTAGCAACGAATGTCATTGACGGAAATGCAGTTCGAGAGAAATAAGGCCTAGTGTGCAATCCTCACCGTAATTCTTTCAATAGAACGCTCTAATGGCCTGTTATGTCTATTAAATTTACCAAGTGCTTCAAAAGTTTAGCACAGCACTGAATTTTAAAATAAATTTCCAGCGCTGCTCTGCAAAAAAATGTCCAAGTTGATTATGGAGGTAGTGTCAAATAGAGCGCGAAAATTGACAGTTGACTTGATAGTAGGCTTTCGAAAGCTGAGACATTTTTAAAAAGAAACACCCTTGCCAGCAGCCTTTACCCATGCTTTAGGCTGGTCCGTTGCAGAGCTTTATTGTATATTGTTTGTTAGCAAGTTGTACCTACGTTACTTTTTGGTCAATCTAGTGGAATTTAAAGACGTGTTTTAATAACTCTAAGTCTCTTTTAAACGTAAAAGTTTTACATTCAACCAAAAACGTTTGTACACTGGTGTATGTTCTATTTTTCCGTTGAAAGTACCTCTTCGTAAACTATATTTGCTGTCTCTCTTTAGGTTGTAGTGTTGACAAGTTATTTTGGCGATTTAAAAGACTCCAAAGAAAGAAGTCGCCTGGGGTCAAATCACACGATCTTGCTGGCCATTTCTTGTCAGCATTTCTTCAGATCCTAGACATTCTCTATCCACAACTCAATTGTTTTCAGTATAGATTCCTGTCTTTAGCATCAAAATCAATCAATTCTGGCCAAAAGAAATTAGTCTCATGGTCCTGGAATGCAAAAAATTGATATTTACGGCACAATCACTCCACTAGCTTAAATATTATACAAAAACGTGACGCATTTGGATGCATTGGGTTCCCTTGAATTACACCTCAAATTCGAAATTTGGACAAGTTTGCTTATTTATGTATCCATTCAGTTTAAAATTTGCCTTAACTATGTTCTGTGAACCAATTAATTAATTCATTCGCTAAATTCCTTCTCGCTGGAATTTTTAGGTAAGCTGGTCAGCATGTACGAATGAAAATGCAGATCTTTCGTGAAAATTCGCTCCAACGTGCTTCTTTCTCGAAACATCTATTCTTGTGGACAATAACGAATTGATGTGTTTAGGGATTTAAGTAACATCTTCTCTCAATTCGACTGTATTTTCAAGTGAATGTACACTTATTCGGAGCATTATTTCGACTAGGAATTTTACAAAGCTTGCGACCTTTTTCAGTAAAGCTTTCCCCATTTTTGTAACGAGTCTTAACTGCTATTTGGAGTAGTATTCCAATCGTAACGTTAACAGATGTCAGATATGAAAAATTTAAGGTTGCCACCTTGTCTATCAGTAAATGACATATCGGCCGACGGACATATCAAGCGAAAAACAATTTTTGCCAAACGATGTTAGTTTAGACTTAGAAGCTATTTCAGTACAAAATTCTGCCAATCTCAGAAATATCTATTGATATCCTGCCAGTCTCATGTATCTATTGATATCTAGTTAAGAAGGTGCAACTACGAAACAATAAAAGCGACCTTACGTGCAGAAATGGCGCATCGAATCCTTATCCAATTTAGTGTGTATGTAGGCCTGAATGATAGACGAAACTTGGTTGTTAAGTCACTGGACCGCTTAGGACAAAAGCGTCACCTTCTAAGCAATTGTCCGTCTTCCAAATAATTGAATACGGTTCGTGAACAGTGGAATAATGAGCTGATTAAACTATTTAAACTCTCGATCGACGGGAAACGCATTATAAAACGATTGGTGAAACATTAGTGGGGTTCTAATATGCACTTTCGCCCAGTAGCCAATTGCACTTAAATAGTTACAAATTGGAACGCCTTATTTCACAAATCAAATTGCTTTTAAATAACTAGAACGATCCTTTAACATCTAAAACGTGAATTCGTAGACATCCTTCATCGACCGACATTTGTCAGATCAGCCGGTTGACATTTTGTTCGCTATGCGGTTTCTGAATCCGTATTCCCTAACTTTTTTGTCAGATCCACAATAGCAACTTAGACAACTTGCTGCCAAATAACTAAAGTTAGACACGAAGATAATCGTAGAAGTATACAAAGCGAAAAATTGTAAATTAAGTAGAAAATGGAGTCTTATGCAAATAGGCCGAATTCATTGTGTCATTACACCGACGATTTTTTTACAAAACACGTCCATTTTTTCACAACTTTTTTTGCAAAGAATTGAGGTGACAGTGAATTTTGCGACGGGGAAATATACTGGAGGTTTGTTGGTTGAAACATTTTTCTCTTAAACTACATCTGTTAAGGATCTTTTATTCGCCTAGCTGGGAAGGTTGTATGTCTTGGTATATATTGGTCCCAGAGCCAGTATATGTACTTGTTTCAGTATTGTTGCTTTCGGGTACATTTCTGTCTCCCATTTGCACATCTATACTGCAGCCATATCAGAAAGAGTAAAGTAAAATGGTAAATTTGGATTTTTCGTCTAACAAGCTCAGAAAAATATCCAAATAAGAAATTTGTGTACCTTCAGTGTTTACAAAGCCCATCCTCGAGACAACCCTCTCGAATCTTGGTAAAATTTCCAACTAGAATCATTGTTTTTATCCAACTAAAGGCATATGTCTGAACTTTGCCGTCGGTCAGTCGAAAAAGTAAATGCGCCAAGAAATTTGTTCTGCAACGCAGTCAATTAAACAGACACACTAGAACCATTTCTATTTTGAAATAATCTATTTTTGGATATTTTCCAGTAACCAAATAAAATCTCAGCAATGGCCAATAAATCACGCCGCCCGCCTAAAACCGACAAGAGAAAAACTATATTCACGGGGGAAAATTATGACGCAATGAGTCAAAAACAGCGGCGAAAGGGAAAACCACGAAATCACCTACAAAAACAAAGAAAAACAGAATACAAAAAAAAAAAGAAAAAAAAACCGAAAAACATTAATTCGCCGCAATTAGCCGCATGTTGGGTTCGTAAATTGTTTGTTCCGTCTGCAGAGTAATGTGTAAACGACGTGTTTAGAGATACTACACTGCAATTAAATATGTACAGTGTGTCAGTGTCAGATGGATACGATGACAGTATACTCACGTTTATAAAGAAATTTCGAGTAATCACAATCCATTGTTGGTTCCGATTGTTAGCTGCTGTTGAGAACGATGATCTGGCTGGACGACGACAACGACGAAGACAACGATGGTTCTTGTTTATTTTAGAAAATATTTTTTTTTGTAAATTCTTGATTTAACACACTTGTGATTATATTTTTATTTTAACACAGTGATACACAGAAAATGCAACAAAAAGAAAGAAAATAAAAACAAAATAAAACAAAACACAGCCCAAGCGCACAGTGATTAAAAACAATTGCAATTCCCTGTTTAAATACAAGGGACACACGCTGACAACAACAACAACAACAATACAATCAATTGATTGAATAAATATTTTTATTTGATTTGGTTGCACAAAATGCGACTGATTGTTGTGAGAAATCCGCAAAAAGATACACAGTCGCGAAGGGGTCTTTCTTTACTTGTCTATCAATTTAATTAGATTATCAGTGAATGACTGGCGGGCCATCATCGACGTTCGCGCATTGATTCTTATTCTTATTGGCAATTTCCTTGGAGATTATCTATCTGTCAACAAAATATCCACGATACAGTTGACACCCCGCAGACACTTTTATTTGCAGTAGATTATCAAATATCCACATGTAGATACATGGTGTATCGGGAAAACTTTAATTTTAGGCGGCGTGCACACCTGTAAATTATCCACATTCATCATATGAAATTGACAGATGATAACTGAATATTGGCTTTTTGTCACTTAATCACACATCATCGCATCCGAGCGAATCATTATGCACCCCACGAGCGTGAAAACTTCAAAAAGCGCGAAGCGAACCCTCCTCATTGGAAAGTGACAACAAAGAAAGAAAATCTTTTTGAGATGAGTTTTCCCACTTTTCGGCGGCGACAAAGACGGCGACGGCGGCAACGATTGCAAGTGTATATTAGCAACGGTGAATTCTCATGGACGCGACGGCAGCATAAACAAAACTACTGACTGGCTGGGCTGGTTGGCAGGCGGCGGGCGGGCATTCAATTCAGTCAGACTCTGCTCTGCACAATTGGAGTTTTTCCTCCACGACGACGACGACGACAACGACAACGATGAGATACACAGAGAGAGATACATATATGTGTATTGGGAAAAATGAGATAAAGAGGGAGAGCCACGGCAGGTAACCCCCACTTTGATTCTCTCTTGGAAATTGTGTATCTGAGTGAGAGTTCTCCCATCTAACTCGTCGTTTGTGCGTATAGAGTTATCACTCAAATGAATTTGAGTGAGTGAGAGCGCAAGGGAGGAGAATGTTTTGAGTGAAAACTGAAAGTGACGACCCATGACAGTGGTGGAGTGTTTTTTTTTGTTTGTTTAATTTGTGTTTAGTTGTATCTCTAGCTTTTGATATTCATCTTTTATCTTAAGCTGTGTGAATGTTAAAAATTATGTTTAATTTATGGATTGTTTGCAGTGACAAAACCTGTGGTGTTGCCAGATATCATGCAGGGAATTCGACATTTTACTTTTATCACGTCCTCACATTAAATGGGTACCTGTTCTTCACATGTAGTTTATTCAATCACATATGATCCAAACGAACATTAATTCTCACCAAGGCTTTACAGATCCTCTTAAATTAAAAGCGCTCTGTGTAGGGTATGAAAACCAAGAATAGTCGGTCTTATTTTAAACGAATTTCATCATGCAAAATATATAGACTCGCTAGCA
Source organism: Blera fallax (assembly GCA_946965025.1). Taxonomy (NCBI): domain Eukaryota; kingdom Metazoa; phylum Arthropoda; class Insecta; order Diptera; family Syrphidae; genus Blera; species Blera fallax. The sequence continues at coordinate 70,984,919 of OX337248.1, forward strand.
AAAAGCCTCACTCACTAAAGACGCAGAGAACGCTACTTGGAATTCAAGGTTCTTGTGTGCTTAAACGATCGCAGTAAACCCCATAGTTATTACTAAGAATGTCGACCCTGACACGAAGGCACACATCCAGTGGATAGATTGAAGGCTTAGGCTTTGACTGTTCAAATGATGTTATCCATGTGGTGGTGCACAGCTTGAAACCTCTAGGATCATAAATCAGTGGCGAAAAACAGCCAGCCAAAAATGCTCCATGTGTACAGTATTATGCAGTGTAATCACTCCTACAAGAATAAAGAATCTGTCAGTTCTGTTGTTATTTAGTGATGATAAGTCTGCAAGAGACCGATTAGCTTGCCCAGCCCTTGTCCCAGGAAATGATTTCATAAAGGCTGTCAACTGTTGAAGTACTCAAATCAATTTGTAAATAATTACTTCATTCGAAAAGACTTTTCAAATACTGCTGAATACGAAATGGGAAAGATTCGTAGATCTCGACATTTGACGACAGTAGAATTAAAATTTTGCCCATTATTCTCATCCACTTGTCCAAGAAACCATTATGATCAAAAGTTCGGGTAATAGAAACGGGAGTTGTGGGAGTTAATTTGGAGCTCGTGATTGATTGAAAACATTCACATAAGAATATTGGCTGTGAGCTTTGGACATTTAGATTGTACAATCAAATCGCCTATGACTTAAAGTTTTTTAACGTTATGCATCAAGTATTTTCTTTTCTAGCCCTCGACTCTGGCGCTATTCTGAGGACGGTTTGAAAACACATTTCTTAAGTCTAGTTAGGATCTAAGGGTTAGTCTTTATTATTATTGCAAGAGTCAGAAACAAAGGCATAGTATATAAAGCACTTCTCAATCAGGTTATTCAATAGCTGGCCGTGGCAATGGATCAAAATAAAGGAGAGAGTACGGCAACATTTCGGAAACTTTTCTCTAGGTAATCAAAAACGTAAAAAAAAACTACTTCTACAGTTACTGGCAGTCGTCCTAATTCTGTAATATAGATAGCACGTCATTCATTTCATCTATTACCTCCGTTTAGTATTGGCATACGCGAAATGTTAGGACGGTTTCTAACGCCATAGTCTCTTTATCTAATTAGGAATAGTTTTGTTCGCTTCCAGTTCTTTTTCTGCATGCAAATCTCTATTGAACGTTCAAAACAGTTATCATAAACTGCATATAACAATATGTATAATATTAAACCGTTAGAACTGCAACACAACTGGTGTGCTTTAAACCAAGTTGTTAAGTTGTTCATATGGCAACACCTACCCACATCCAATCCCATTGGCGGCTCTCTTAAAAAACCCAAAGAAAATACAAAAACAAAAAAAAAAACCTATGCTAACCTAACTCACACACTATGATAAATTACTTTAATCATTTTCGTTCATAATCTTTTGCATGCATTAACTCTGATTTTCATTTCTACCCCCGCCGCGTGCCCATTGCATATACCACATGCCCCTCAAGAGTTACTGAACAGAAGAAGAACGAAGAAGAAAAAAAAAGCAGAGAAAAAAAAAAACAAAAAGCAGAATTAATATTTAATGACAAAAGAAAAGAAAATTCTTATTTAACCCGGCTGTTGGAGAGTGTGGGCCAAGGGGCAACCCGCACCCTTCTTGCACACTATGCTGCTGCTGCTGCTGTTGCTGCTGTGGGGCTCTGCTGCTCCATCTCTTGGTGGACTTCGTTGCGTCGTTGTCGTTGTCATAGCTCGTTCGTTCTGTCGTTGTCGTCTGTCGTACGTGGGTCTGAATGGTGAGTTCATTATTAAATTCTTTTTTCGTACACACGGGAAAAAAGAAGCAAATTGGTGAATTATTCATGAGAGAGGAGACATTTAAATTTTTTCTTCTACTTCTGCTCTTTTTTTTTCCTCCTGTTCTTTTCTTTTATTAATCTTTTATTCCTCGATGTGATGAGAAGGGTCTAGAGGGGTAGGCGAGATCGATTATCAGTAATTTCATAATAATGACAGCCTATCCTATCCTCCTCCTCGCTTCCCGTCCAACCAGCTTTGTGTCCATCTGGTGGGAAACAATGCGTCGCTTTCATTCAGTGGAAATCGATGATGTGGTGACCGGGAGTGGGTTAGATTATTCCTGACAACTTCGACCGACAATGGAGTGGAGATGAAATACATAAGAAAGATTCTGGTCAGCGGTGCCATTCAAATATGGGTCAGTTTTGGATTCTGATTTGAATATTATTGAATGGACTCGGACTAAAAGATATTAGTTCCACTCTCACTAGCATCTCCAGCGGCCTGTGAATTCACGGAGGAATCAATTTGTTTGATAATTGGTTTGTGGAGATGTGTGTGGGACGAAGTTTAGGGTTATCTGTTTGATGGGCTTTGGGATAGGTTGGGAATTCCGGAACAGGAGGTTAGTTTAAACGGTCAAAGGGCATAGTGAAAGTAGAGAAACGATGTGTGATTGTTCAGCGAACATATGTATATATTTAACGGGGAATAAGTATCCGGTCTTGGCTATTACACTTAAATATAAAACAAATAAACTCAGGTAGCCTCATTTGTAGTCGAATAAACTTAAGTTTGCTTTCAAAGAAGAAATACCAGTACTCTGCGAGCTTCTTGAAGAGGTTCACTAGAAAGATCCGAGATGTGACGTTAAAACTTTCTGTGGAGATGTATGTAGATGTATGTCACAGTCAGAATAACAGAGATCTATTCTAAAACCATTCGGAAAAATGCACTGCCATCTTTCCACATCTCAACTTCTACCGAACAGCGTTGTCCTGGAATAAAGTAGACAAACTACTCTTCCAGTGTACTACTCAAACGTTCCATCGTGTCAATACCGATTTGGATCATTCCAGGGTTGTGGCGACAATCAGAGGCGGCTGGTCCATAGAACACATGAGCTGAGCACGTAACTTTGTTTTTAAAATTTTTTAAATTTTTTTTTGGAAACAAGACCGGAAAGACTTGACACTATATGTACATATATCTCTTATCGTTGACAGCGTCGAAATAACGACCACTTTAAAAGGTAACTAAGAAAAAAGTGTCGACGATCGTAATTTTGGGGCCTGTGGCTCAGTGGTTAGTGTGTTGGATTACCGAGCGGGAGATTTGAGGTTCGAGTCCCAGAAAATACCAACAAGTTTTTTCACGGTCCCACCTCTCCTGAATGTCTGACACACGACCGAGACTAATAGCTGTTATGAGAAAGTTTCTCAAGTACGCCTTTTGGATACAATGCAACATGCACAACACGAATGCCCTGCGCCTCATACGTTCTGCCCAAGTACCTATTTTTTTTTCAATAACCATGCGGAAAATGGTGGTTTTGAACTCTGAAGTTCGAGATATACTATACAGTGTACTCCCTTATTAGCGGACACCGACGATTCCGAAAATTTTTCTGCCTATGATAGGTGTCCGGTTATAAGGAAACAAACAAAAGGACATTTAAAAGAAATGTTCTTTGATATCTGTCCGGTTATGAGGGGTGTCCGTAAAGAGAGAGTACACTGCATTATCAAAATCGCATTTAAAAAAGGTTCTACGTAGCATCGTCGTTGTTGAGTTTGAGATATAATCTGGGATTCCAAGTGCTGGTTCTACATCAACCTTGGATAAGAGTAAGAAGATGATGGAGAGATTCTCAACATAAAAATTATCTCACTATTAAGAGTGCAACTTCAACTGTACCTACGTAGTTATCCCGATTACCAAAGGCGGTTGATAATCGCCACAGATTTATGGTATTCTCTACTCTATTCTCCATAACGTTGAGATGTATTCAAGATGAAATGCTTTCTCCCCCAAAACTTTAACGATTAGCTGTTACAACATCCTCACTCCCTACTTTGAACACGTTTTCCGCCAAACTGTCTACTCAAAAGCCAATAAATCGTCTGTAATCATAGCTTATCCCTGATAAATCTTAAAAATTAAAACAATAAATACTCCCCCCGTTTCCCTACTACCGTCTGCAATACACACCCATCCAATAACTCGGCAAACACATTAAAATCATATAATCAATCTCGACCCCAGCTGAATAAAAAAGCAACGTCCTCGCAAATCAATTGACAACTCCCCAAGGAACACTTGACATTGAATTCACTGCCATGACTACGACTACGTGCCCTTCTAAAACTCTCCTCCTTCTCCTTTTTTTTTCAAAGAATCTTTCAGCAATTTCTCTTTTAATTTACACTACACACAATCGCCACCGTCTCGGTCTACACCCATCAAACAGTAACCGACAGAACAATACATATACATACATATGTATGTATGTACATGCCCAACAAAAAACCAATAAAAACATCTTAGGAACCCAAAATCATCCCCCTTTACCCAATGCTACACCAGCAACAACACAGCGCCACCAGCTTTTGTCAATAAACAATAAACACCCTTTTCCGAACATTATCTTAATCACCGAGACAATAATAATTTGTAACCCATCTTCTTGGCTTCTTTCTATTCCCCCCTTGTACCTACTTCGCCTTATGCAAAAGTCCCTTTCAACCGTCGTCGTCGCTGTTGTCGTCTTCCAGAAACCAATAAACAGGATTCATTTCGTTCAAGTGAGAAAATAAGCAGCATTGGGGGATGATTGCATGAGCAACAGTATCTACATGTGGACAGATAAACTGTTCAAAGCAAAGAGGAGGCGACGACGCCGAACAAGAAGAAAAAACACTCAAAAAACGATTTCAATGAAATCATGACATGACCTTTACAACGAAATCAACCAAAATTTCAATTTGATTCAACTCCACGCAACGCACCACCACCGCACACCACTACTACACTCCAAAGAGGGTGCGCTCCATCTACCCGGGTCCACACATTGAGAGAGTGGAGTGGAGAATACCGTATGAATGTGTGCGTTTTCGTGAATGGGGAAAATCAACCAAGAGAGTGGAGTCAGTTTTTCGTGCGAAAAATTAAACAGTCCCGCTCCAAGTAGGCTAAGCTGGTACAAATGCCGGAGCATTCTTCAATTACACTCTACGAGATAATAATGATTCTTCAAAAATTAACGGTAATGCGACCTTAACTTTTGGACAGTTCAGCAAATTTAGAGGTTGTGCAAAAAAAAGCCTCCGATAAAACTGCTCATTTTGCATATTGTGCGTGCTTGAGCGGATTCTTGGGTTCTTTTCTCCACTTTGATAGTTCCGCTTCTTGCCGCTCTTTGCTTTTGTTTTTTTTCTGGTTTTACTCTCTTTTTGGCTGATGATGATGATGATGATGAGTGAAACGAGTAATGTAGCATGCGCGATGGAAATAAATTTCGCAATAGATAAAAATATCTTTCGTACACACAATCAATGTGTGAATAGAAACAACAACTTTGTCCTGAAGAGTGAGGGAGGGGCGGCAGGCAGAACAGCAGCGCGGCCAGAACGAAACGGCAGTCATAAATAAACTTAAAGCAGAAACAAGAAGTAATAAATAAATGAAAAGCGAATGCAGAAAACATGAGAGAGAATTACATGCAGGTGTAGTCAACACTTTTAGAGTTGCCATATCCTCGGGGTGAACTCTTAAATTTGTTGGCTAAATATTTGTCAAATGTGCTGAAGGTACATACATATATAGTGATTAAACAGACCGCCAGTGACAGATATGAGATGCAAATTACCTGGATATAATGTTTCTATAATAAGACCATAGAATCTGTTGACAACGTGATCGTCAATCAAAAGGTTATTAACAACAACAGAGTTTTTGAAAGCATTCTCTAAATTGATTTCTACTGACCGAACTGTAACGCCGCCTAGGTAAGTAAGTAATACATACATACGCACATATAAGAGAATATATGTACAACCTTTTCCTCCCTCTTCTGTTGACGAACACAGCACTCTTACACTCTTTTGAATTTCCAACTTGTTAGCACGCATTTGTGGAACTTCTAAGGAAAAAAACCAGCGTTACCAAATTTTATAACAACAGACTGTTTTGCTTGTCTTGACGTATTCACATCCATTAAAAATCAGAATCCATTAAAAATCCATATTTAGAAGGATAAACTGCATCTATGTATATTTTAAACGAATAGAAGAGAACTATGTGCACCTATTAAACTGTTACTTTCGGACGTTGTTAAACATTCACAGAGATACATATGTATGTACTTAAAAAACATTGTCGCCATTTTATGGGATTCCAACTGTAGAACCTACCGCTCAGTAGGTAGTCCAACGCAGTAGTCACTAAAAAAATTAAAACTGTTGAAAAGTCAGTTAAGATTTCATCCCGAAACATCATTAGTTGAGTTTCAAAAATCGCGTCAAACTCAGGGAAATCTTAAACCGCTTACAAAGCTCTTTAGTTAAATTATTGGACAAGTAAGCACAAAGCAGCATTTCATAAAAAGCCTAACATAGTGAGAGAATGTCCCTTCAAATAGTAGTTACTTAAACGACAACAAAAATTCAGAAGTTTTGCCTTCCGAAATTGACCATACACAATATAAAAAAGATAGATTCTGTATTGAAAGACGATGCATAAAATCCTGATGTAGAAATACAAACTTTATCAAATTATGATAAAAGCGGCTACCTTTAAGATCTCTTTATGAAATCTGTGCATTGATGGCATACGGAGATTAGATCAATCACGTAAGGACTGAACATTGAATTCGTCGGTATATAGACTACGCACAAGGGACAGAAAAGCGATTTGAAACATGTTTGTGTATGCAGCTGGAGACTGGCCATAACAAGCGACTCTATTCTATGTGCTTTAAACATACTATTCCGCTCCGTTATATGTAGATATATTTCTCATCTTAGAAAGATGATAAATCTGAAGACTCTACCCTCTAAAGGCAATGCAACTTAAACGTGTGTAGCAACAGTCAAAATAAGCACTAATAAACTGTATATGAGTTACCACGTTCGCTCTGTAAACCAAGTAATTAGGTAAACACTTTACTTGTAAAGGCCTAAGAGAACTAAACATTTTAAAGATCCTAGCCTTTTTTGCCACTTCACAGTGAAGACTTTTAAACACAAAACCTGGCAACTCTTAACTCCAAAACAAATTAAATTTCAGTGAAAAATAAACATCACATACGACAGATATGCAAATTCACAGGTGTATGTTCCACATCGTAAACTCATTAGTTTTCGATAAAATGACAGGATTTTAACGTTACCACCCAAAAAGGAAAATTAATTTTTTTTAAAACCTTTCAAGCCACACATGTATGCATGCATGTATCTGCAATCAATCTTCGTTCTATCAATCCAAGTCATTAATTAAATGTCAAAAGATTCGAGTATTCCCGCATATTTCTGGCCAAATATGCTTTCAATCCATCAATTATCTATTTCGCTAATAACATGGCTACGTTTCACACAGATTACCATTAATACCCAGATTACCCATCGGACGATTAAGTTCATCATCATCATCAACATCGATGAAGAAGAGGTGAATTTACGTTTTCAGGAGACGACGCGCGGGCACGGTGTATCTCGAATTTTGTACGCATGCTGAGATTCTCAGATCTCAGTGCGGCGGTAACTATTTTTAGAGCGCGCCAACTAGAGCTCTTCGCTCTTTCTTTCGCATAGAGTTACTCGTATATGCGAACTCCTGAAGAGATATCCTCTATTACACCGATAAGGTTGTTATTTTTTTTATTCATTTTCATTATTTTTCACCGGGAAATGAATTGGAAAAACGATTTGGGATTCAGAATACGATTCTATATCTGAAGCAACAGTTTCCCTCAGTCTCTCTCACTCTTGTGGAATCACGACGTTCACTGCTGGTGCTGGCCTAGGCACATGCTCCGCTCTTTCAGCGAATAGGTCAAATCTATCTAGCTATAAACATATCTATGCCACTATTCCCAAACCATTATCGTAATGAACTTCTTGCGCGTCGAAGAGGAGGTTTCAAACGCGCCATATCGTTGTCATCGTATCAAAGAGTATCATAGTATCTACAGGTGTGTTGCTGTTGCCGACGATAATGGGTGTTGGACATGCTCAGCAAAAGCAAACAAGCCATAAGCTTGGAGCTTGGCGAGAGCGAGAACAATAAGGATCAGTGAATCCACTTATTGGCACCTGAGTATGAGATGAGTGACTTTTTGGTTCGGTTTGGTTCACATGGCCGACGACGATGAGAGGAAAGGGCTGGGTAAACATAAATAACGAAAGAGACGAAAAGAATTTTGATGGGTGCGGAGTGAATGATTTTGCATATCTCATACAATAATGGGTTTGATGAACGTAGCGCGGAAGGGCGCAGTAGGGAACCCCCGACGACTAGGTGAATTAACTCTGTTTATTTATCTGATTTATATGTATTGTACATATGTATATCTTGCCGTTACTAGTTTTGAAAAGTGTGTCACAGTTAAAAGTGAGCTTGATGCACAATGCAAGGCTTGCTATGAACCTTGTGAGAAACCACTGGTGACTGGGGATGGACGCACATAAACTATAATTTAACGACCTGAGTAACGCTTGTTTGAGAATATATTGGATTGGGCCATTGTCGAAAGATGTGGGTATGGAATAAAATCAAGATGTATCGTGACTTTTATGAGCTTTCGGACAGGTTGGGGACACAGGGAAGAGTTTGTATGGTTGCGGATAACGTAATGTTCAACTGGGAACATTTACATACATTTACGTATGTACATACATATGTACATGCATATGTATGTACATATCTATGTATGTATGTAAGTTTCAAAACCGATAAGTCATACGATAAGATTAAACAATCAAATTAATGTCTGCAGTCAAAGCAAAGGCTGCGTTCGTTTCAAAATACATATTAAGCTAAGCAAAAAGAGTGCCGTGGCTTGAAAGCTTAATTCTTAACGTTTGAAGGAAAATTTGGAGGTCTGGGTAAGTGCTGAGAAAGAAAACATATCTACATACATACATGCCATCAACTAGGTATACAACTCCGCTGCCGTTAGCAAATTTTAACAACAGAATTAAGGTAGACAAAAGCCTTGAATATCTGAAGTCAGTGTTTTTGAGCAGATGAGGTGAAACCTGCCGCAACAGTTGGGGCACTTTTAAGGGTTTCTGGATTGTATTGCCTTTGGTCATCCGTAGTCGCCGTTACACTTATTGGGCTTTTAGTAACCTTTATCGACATCTGATCAGGACAGGCTATGAAATGGGTAGAAAATAAAGCCCTGATAGTAACTGGTTTTGACAATTTATTGATTGATTTTGAAAAGTTACACAAATTTCAAATTCCATGATCTTCTTAGAATGATGACATGGCCAAGAAATTGTTTCTCGCGCAGTTTCACAGGCTACACCGTTCTATCGAAGTGATGTGTCACGATAGTCGTAGGTAACGTTACGAGTCATGGAGAGGTAAAGAATGCTATTCACGGTATCAAAACAATCATCGCCCTCTTGACTCTCCAGAAGCAGACATACGCACTTAAAATGGCTTGAGTTTCGTAAAGACTAAATTTTATAAGCATAGAGTTGTCATCGATGTCAAATTGATAATCCTGATTCCACACACCGTGATGTTTTCCATTTACTGGCGCAGTTCCTCTAAATTTTATCTTAACATTTATTGTACCTAGCGCACTTCGTCCAAAAATTCCACTTTGGGAAATGTCACCGTCACCATAATTGTAATGCGCTTTTGGTAAAAATTAGACGTTGTCCTTCCTGGCTAATAATTGCAACAGCAGCAGGTGCTAACGTATCTTAATATTCGTTGGTATAATAATGTACATATGTATGTACCTAAGTACTATGTACATACATATCTATCGGTTTACATGAACATAATTAGTGAACGATTGGCTTAAACTTGTTCTTCATCCTTACCTCTGAAACCTCTGAAAACATGCATCCGCTCTTGTCCTATACAAGCAGCATCTCACCATTTTTGTTAAGCAATCAAACGCGAAAAAATAAACAAACCAAATCGAAGAGTCAAAAACCTCAAAAATCAATTAGTCTCCCCCTTCCCATATTTGTCGCTGTCATAGCCACAACTGATCAGGTAATATGCGTACTATTAGTACGTGAATTGTGGTTTACTTCTGTAGTATCAATTATCATTGCTCGCCGCGCAAAAACCACGCAGAAAAAAAAAATCCAGTTACAGCATAACGAACTTCAATTCGCCAATTCTTCACCCCCTTTCACAGATGGTATTGTACACTGTGTAATCAACAAGCCTCGCCGACAATCGGCAGCCATATTTATCTACAACAAAACACAGAAACACAAAGCATGAAAAAAAAAAAACGAATTCAAAAAATCATCATCATCTTTTGGGTTCAATGATAGAGTGTAGAGACGGAGGAGTGTAGTAACTCGCAGTCGCACTTCGTCGCAACGGGAAGTAAACACAACCCAGATAATGTGGAATTTCATTGAATAAAATTTTGTTGAGGCAATACACGTACTTTTCAGCTCTTTCACTCTGGCCCACCCGGCAAAGTCTATCTGCCTCTTGCTCTGGCTTTTAGAAAATAATTTCAAACAAAGACGCCATCTGCCTTAGAATATTTCGACTAACGGAAATATCTACGCTATGTGTACACTATGTACGCAATTATTCCAAAAACTTTAAAAATATCCGCGGCGAAAATTCCTCATGAAAAACTGCTCACATTCCAAAATTTCCCGCGCGTATTCCGCTCAATTCAGCCATATACACAGTCAATAAGCAAAAGAGAGATGGATTGATTATACTTCGCGGGGAATTCACATTTCACACATGTGGAAGTTCAATTTGCGGCGAATTCATCTCACCATTTCCCCAATTCTGCCTGTTGGTAGTGGTGGAGAGGTGGTTTCTCTTTGCAGTGCTTCTGTTTTTTTTTTTTTTTTCATTATTTTTATAACAAAAACAATGAAAAAGCCAACAAACTTACCTTCAAGCAAATCCTCCAGATCGACAATTCCAAGTTTGTGAGTTTTTTCGCCTCAAATTCACTTCATAAATAAATTAACTACAAACACACAAAAAGCGGATAAAATAAAATACCACTGTTTCGCGAGGAATTCTCTTGGGAAATTTTTTCCCTCGAAAAATACACAACAAACAGAGACTACAGAGAAACAAAACGCGAAGCGGACAAACAAGCTGCAGCAACACACGCAACGCAAACGACAGATGAAACGAAAGGCGGCGAAACAATTTATTGGCAATTACGGTTTTGTTGGAATAGTATTTTTTAATTTGATTTTATTGCGAAAAATATCTTGGTTGGTTTTGTTTTTGTGTACGATGGCATCTCTCACACAGGTTCTACCGATTATCTTTTCTAGTCAGATGGTAAAAAGGGGTAACAGCGGCAACGACAACTACGTCCACGGAATGCGCGGAATGGCACAAGGAATCCAGACAACGCAAACCTAAGAAAAATCAAGAGCCGGCTGCCTGTTGGTTGGATTGGAAAACGGAAAACCTCGGCTCGAAAGGTTTTTCGTTGCCTCTGTGTGGCGGGTCTGGTTGTTGCTGGAGCTTTTTGCGTCAAGTTGTTTGGTTAGTTCTATTGGGTAAGCTGATTGGTTGCGATTGAGTCACTACGATGGTGGTTGTAATGATGCAGTATCTGGAAGTTGCAAGAGTGGGTTGATGGGTCGGTGGCGGGCGCGTATAGCAGCCAAACGAGTCTATAGTGTGTATCACAATGTCGTTTGATTGTATGGGGTAAACAACCTGTATGGAGATACATAACAGACCGCAACCAGTCTAACTGTTCGGTTGTATTTAAGTTTAATTTGTATTGGAGTTACGTAGATACATATTTGATTACTGAGTTAGCAGAGTCAATGGGTCTTAAAAGGGGTTACTTGTTAGTGAGTATTTTAAAAATGTTCATAAACGGAGCAGAGGTGTGGAGAGTTTGAATTTTCAATGAATGCCGCAGCAAAGACTACCAAACAGGGATGAAAAACCTACTTTTGCGACTGTGTTAAAAATTAAAAGTAAATTGTAGGTTCTGAAGTGGATTCAATCGTACCTATGTACATATGTAGGTACCTACTTAATCGGCTTACATGCATGAATGATAACATTTTTATTTTATGTAAATTATTTTTGTCGTGAATCTAGGTTAATAGTAATTAACAAATTTAATTGCAAACCCAAACAAAGATTTGACAAAAAAAATTAATTGTTCTGATTTTAAAGGATCACTTTGTATTGTCCTTTTAAGACGGCTCTAACGTGGTATAGCCAGACTTAAGTTACAGTACCGACAGTTAGCAGAAATCTATATGCCTCTACATACATATGTACATACATATGTAGGTGTATTTAGCAGTGGCACGCTGCTTATATCAGAAAATTACTAAGTACTAGTAAGCGATACTTATTTTCATATGTACATATTTTTGAATGCTTCAATACATATGTATATGTTGTCGTTTGCCAGTGTTTGGGACGTATGCTTTATTTTTCGGGTGGACATGTGGTTCCGTTTGTGTGTATTGGCGGTCTGCTAATTTTGACCCTTTTGTCTCTAGTATTGTCAATGCCAATTTCTATGAACACCAAACAATTTTTATAGTGAAGTTTTTGGTGTTACTAAAGCATTACAAAAATATTTTATAATGGTTCTGTAAAGTTACTTAGCCCAAGGCCCAGCTTTGCGCAAAGAATCGTGTTCTGCATATAATATATGAGAACATTCATACATAGTTCGTTTAATACTATATCCGAAAACAAAATGGAGAACCTTCTCATATAAATCAACAATACTACATACATATGTATGTCTGTATTGAACTGAGCACTCAGGACCACTCTCTGCCGTTCGGCATCTTGTTTTATCTGCTTAAACTTTTGACCCAATACTGTCTGACGAGAGATACGATAAAAGGATTATTTTTTTCTCAAGTACCTACTATCTAAAGAAGCTGTAAAAGCGAGAAGGACGGGGCAACTCCTCATCTTTGCACTTGCTCAGGCTTCTCTATTCTTATGATGATTGTGGTATCAAAGAAGATATGATTCTAGGAGGTATTTTAAGGAAACATTTAGCCCTTGGGGTGTATTTAGCAGTGGCACGCTGCTTATATCAGAAAATTACTAAGTACTAGTAAGCGATACTTATTTTCATATGTACATATTTTTGAATGCTTCACATTCGACGGTAAAAATGCTAATTGTACTTGTGTATTTTTGGAAGTCGATTTTATTAAAAACAATTATTGTATCGGGTTTTTTATTATTGCTAAAACAATGGGATTAATTAAGGTGATGGCTGGGTTTACGGGAATTTAAATACATAATTTGCAGAAATGTTGAATTTTTTTCGTGACCTAATGTTGTTCAATTGCCCACATGTCCTGCTAAATGGAAACTATATCGACATCAAATATTGGAAAATATTTTCAGATAAAGTAAAGGGTGACGTACAACAAATATGGTATACATATTTGGACATCCAGCTTACGTTTAGGTTTAAAAAAGAAACGGTGGCGGATAAACCGTCAATGACCCAACGACAGCGCTTATACCCGCCAGTTTCGAGTTGTGCGTTAGGGTAACTACACTATCATGGAGAAGAATGCCTCTACGAACTTTTAGGTGGAACACACGAGTAATGTTCGAAGTACGGCGTTTTATTGTCAAAAACAATCTCAACAAGACGCTTTCCTACGCCTTCTTAAAAAAAAGTTAATAAAAAAGGGCATATAATATCAAATAATCGAAAAGGATTTTATATAAATATCATAAAAAAGTTTAAAACTGAACGACATCTAATTAAGAAGATAAGTTGAGAGCAAGGTGGAAGGCAACTCTCCTGCTATGAGAGAGTTCAAATACACTCGGTGAAACAATAGTAAAAGAAAACCTTAACTTTAACAAGAACTTTGTTAAGCAGTTCATTGTCATTATGTACGTTGTCAAGTTCTGTCGATTTGAGAAAGCTTGGATTGTCATTATTTTGTAAAATGACTTCAGAACTCAATCCACTCAATCCATCTCGGACCATTTATAGGCTCACCTCAGTATTTATACGAATTCAAAATTGGATGTCAATCGTTGGTCACAGAAACCTATTACAGCACTAAAGATATTCGATAATATCCTTAGCAGATGGCATCACTTTTTAAGTGCAGTATGTACAGAGTACTGAGGGAGCAATCGTCAAATACTACCAATGAATTTCCTTATGCATTAGCGATAAGTTTTGTTTTTATTTCTACACCATTTAAGTTGCGCTTGAGAACTCGATGGAGATGTACTGCCTCTGTATGGAAAGTTGTCAAACATGTTCAGCTTAAAAGGCAAACTTTAGCTCTATGTATTCGTGACTGCAGTGAAGATCCATCACGGTTGGGTATTGTTTGTTGTAGTACCATGAGAGTGCGTATTGCAGGTTTTTTAATTGATGTCTGTTGTATTTTCTAATTAAGAGTAAATATTTAATCTGAAATAGAAACTAATATGATACGTATACTTACGATCACATTTTTTTTCTTACAGAAGTCTCTATTGTGTTCTAATGTATTCATTCTCTATAAGATCTTATTCGTCATTAGGTAGTTAATAACAGTGCCGTTTTGCTGATTTTATTTATATCCCATGGTGGGATCTACCAGAGGTCCTCGTTTTTAACAAGCTAGAATCTTTTTATGGATGATGTTGGCCTTGATGGTAGATATGATGGATTTATGCACTTTCATTGTGAATAATCCTCTTAGAGAGCTGGCAATTGGTGCGAGAGCTGTTAATAAATTTGCTTCTCTTCATTGTGAATGATTTTTCCAATAAACGTTTCATTCGGGTAAACTGCTCTTAGCTTTAATTATATTTCTAAAGGATGCTGTAGAAGTGACTATCCACACAAGACCCAGACCAACACAGTTACTATGCTAACCGCAGAATCTATACCAATTTGCTCTCCGCGATTTTTGAATACTCTAATTAGCACTGCTAACTGATACTGTATGTTTGGTCTTCTTTCTGTGTATCTCCTTCTGTTGTATATCAAACCTGAATCCCATTGTACATCATCACTGTCACCAAAACTTTTAAAAATAAAACAAAATTTCTACAATTGATTGTTTTTTTTTTATTTTTATTAATAATTTCGAATGATTTGACCAAAAAGAACAAACAAAATGAATTTAAATATTTTCCTTTATACATTTTTGTAATCTTATTTTTGTTTGACTATTATGCCATAGTTTCGTTTATTTTTTCTCCATTTTCTTAAAACAAATTTTGAGATTACATTTTCATACAACTTCGAGTTCAGTTTTTTTTTTCAACAAAACTATGTCCTATTTCTCATCTAATGTTATTATTACTTTATATATGTATATCACTCTATTGCAATAGTTTTTTGTTTTTGTTTCTTTAATTTGATTACTTTCTAATCTGAGTAAGTTCACTGATGTGTTACAATTGTCATGTATTTTGTTTTTTCTCTTTGGCTTCTACAAAATGCATAATAATTGAAATTCTAAGCGTAAATACAACTTTAAATTGTTTTTTTTTTTTTTCATATTTTTTTCTATATTTACTTTAATCTTATTTTTTATACAACAAAATCATATGTGAGTGAGTTAGTATTAATATTTAGGATGTTAATTTGTAAGAACTATTTTATTTTTATGGAGATATGTAATCCTAACTCTTTGATTTCTTTTCATTAAATAGTTTACATTCTTTACAACGATATTTAAAAAATAATATAAATGTAAACAAAAGTAGCACATAAATCTCAAAAGATGCAAGGGACAATGGTGAAGTTAAATTTATGAATAAGCTACTCTTAGGTATTATTTGGAAATATTTATTCGTAAAAAAACAGATGGCCAGGCCGTGAATATTGACATCAAGGCAGTCTATCAAAAGTTACGAAGGGACTGTGTTTAAACGCAGACGACAAAGTAAACAATAGCGATGCAGTTGGCTTTAAACATAGTGACAACGAGTTTCGCATTGAAAGTAGAATTCTTGAAATCTTCAAACACAACCAAAAAATTTCGAAGAAGGCATAAGAAGTACATATAACGAAAAATAGATTTCGAGATAAGGCTAGCTAAGTGCATTGTCCTCAGAATGTAATAAAAGACACATATGTATGTATGTGCATATACAATATGTGTGTCTGTCTGATTATGGTGCAAAAGGGTAAAAATAAATACATAGTTATCGAAGTGCATACAATTACATCGGTAAGGATGGTTATTAAAGAATGAAACAAATTGACAATCTTGGGGAAAAGACACTAAGTGTTTTCATATGAACACTGAAACTTTATAAGAACTTAAAATTACTTCAGCCTGGCCAGTCACCAGGAAAGCTTTCAGCCCATAAAAAAAGGAAGTTAAGTTAGAACCACTCTGTAGCCTATTTATTTACGCAATTTTACTTTTAAAATTGCTGTGAAAAATTAACCCCCGTGTCCTGCTAAGATGGCTATTAATAAGCAACCAAGGACCAACCAAGTAGTAACCAAGCGTTTTACTCAGACTACATAAACTCTATTTCCAATATATTTTCGAGCAGGGGGAAATGAAAAACTTAGGAAGTCTGAAACATCGTAAATCACCGAACAACTCACCTAACATTCAAATATTAAACCATATTAGTAACTCTTTCACATTTATTGTAATTTACTATAATTCAATGCCATACACCAAAATAACGCGAACATTGTTTCCGCTGTTTTCAAAATACCAATAACAGACGGATTATGGAACCTATTTATGTAATTAGGAAGACGTGAAACCATTATTCAAATATAAAATTGTGCGATTGTAAAGCAGTAGAGATATTAAAGGCCTTAGTGTAAATTGACTTTGAAGTACACAATATTAAACCGATTGCCCCTTGCAGCTGGCGAGAAAATCATTTAAAGAGCACAAGAATTATAATTTAATTTAATTTAATTCTTATTCTCAAATTCTATATTCTAATACTGTTCGTTCATTTAAAACCTAATAAATATGCGTTTCTTTTATTCATTACATATATTTATAACACAAAGTGCATAAAAATAAAACAAAAAAGTACACACACAAAAAATTTGTTTTAAAGTAAAATTCAAAATTCGATTTAGCATGGTCACAAAACTGATTTGTACAAAAGTTGACAAGTGGATATCTTCATGAGAATATACTTCTCCTGATATTAAAAACAGTTCAAAGCAATTAACACCAAAAATAAGTTATAAAAATCATAGCAGTTTACCCCAATTTTGATGCTTTTGTGTCAATTTTATGACCGATGATTCAATTAAATATAAATAAATAAATAAATTATTCTACCATAAATTAAATACTGAATATCCTTACGATTGACTAGACTATGTATTTAGTTACAAGTTTAGTTACAAGAGTTCCGAAACAAACGTTTCAACAAAATAAAAAGTAAATATTTTTCGTTTTTTTTTTTCTTGTTATAATGAATATAATTTTCCCATTTTTGTTTGTTTTAGTTTTAACTTTTAACCTGTGACTAATATTTGTTGGTATAGTTGTTATTTCTAAAGTCTACAATAATTTTCTTTTTTTATAAATATTTGTTCGTGTAGGCGTTATTATAAATTCGGAAATTATAAAATCAAGTGTAGAAAATGTAGAAAAAATATCGTGTATCATATAATTATTATTTTTTACATTGTTTTTTGTGTATAAGGTACATGATAAAGAAATAGATTCACTCGGCGTTTGTAGTTGTTTATTTTTATTTTTCAATATTTGTTGTAAGTAGATGTTAAAGTTTGGAAGTGGTGGTGTTTTGTTTTTAAAAGTTGCAGGTAGAGAAAGAACAAAGAAAATATAGCATTTCGCAAGATACATACAATTGCCTTAGTCATACAATCAATCTAATGAAACCTATTTTCTAGATAGAATAGGATAAAAGTATTCCACCTCAGTTGTGTGGTTTTCTTGATGTTGGAACGTGTTAAAAGGTTCTTACGTTTCGAAACAGTCAAAGCATTGCCGCCAGTAGCCTCTAAATCAACGTAAAGCTTGTGAACGAACTATCGGGACACCTTCAAAAGCGCGATATTTCGAGATCACTGTGGCCAGCACACATGGCTACAAATTGTCTTATTTCTTGTGTTAGGTATTTATGGTATTGTACCTGGTAAAAACTAAAATGTCTTCAATCAAAGCGATCAACACTACGACTTAACAGAGACATGTCTTCAAATACTCTCCGCTTAACTTCGAAATTCGCAATGTATGACATAATTTCCAGACATGAACTATGCCTCGTGGAGACGGTGTAATGTTTTCCTGAAGGTGCTATTTTTGACCAGAGTCCAAGTTTCGTTCGGTCTCTAATTACAGTTTGAAAGGGCATATATGTATGTATACATTTTCCGCTACTTGTGGCCGTGTGGAATTAAATATTCAAAAAGTTTAGATTATGGGAATGAAATTTGGATTAAATTAGCCCAAGTTCTTAATTGTTCATATGTATATATGTAGATACGGACAGACATACACAATACTCTTCAGTTAGGAGGCGTTCAAATAAATCTTAAGCCTGCCTAGCCAACGGTACGGTCTCAAAGTCCGTGAAAAAAACGACCAGGCCTAATTCTCGTGAAGTATTTTTTTTTGCTTTGATTAATGTTAAATAAAAATGTATTGCATTGTATTATTAAGAAATACATCAAATATACCTAGTTTTGAACTTCGTTGTATGTTAAACAAAAGTCTAGATTGATAGCATAGATTGAAAAATAATTTCTAAGGCCATTGTACTACTAAACACAGCAAAAGTCTCTCAAAAACCAATTTACTTCTCTTAAGATAAGGCAAAAAGTCCAAAATTGCTGGGCTAAAGAAAAGTAATCAGTATTTTAGGTGGAAAGCAGCCGCACTTTTTCGGCAGTGTATATATGTATGTATGTATGTATAAATTGTCTTAATTGAAACGGTTAGAAAAAATATTGGATAATTGCAGAAAAAGAGCTGCAATTGAAGCTTATATAAAATGTATTAGGCTAACCGATTGAGAGAAGCGATGCTGATAGTACGATCTATAGAGCTTGTTTCCTTTCTTGTGTCATTTCTCTCAAGAAAATAAAATAAAAATAAGTGTATATAAATAGCACAATGATTTTTTTTTTGAAATTAATAAATATCTACGCTAATTCACACATAAAGTATACATGTCTCCAAAAAGGAATTTTTAATTTCTCCATCACTATCGTATGGAACATTTAGAAAATTTTCAAATCTACAGTACATACCGGTTCGTGGTTAGACATCTCCAATATCGGCGTGGTTTAGTCGTTACTAATTCTAAGAAAAAAAAATCTTTTTTTTATCTAAATTTCTCTTGAGGCACCCTTAAACGTGTTTTGAGTGTTGTTTCCCTTGGTTACGGGATTTTTGCAGGTTAAGTCTGATTTAGTCAAAAAAGTGTTGTAACACACTTTCACAAGAAAACAGAAAAAAAAAAAAAAACTGCGCACACAAAAAACGTGTTATCTGATAGTTTAGTTAATCTTTTTCGTTTGAATTGTTATGTGATCCTCAATCTTTTCCAGTGGTCCTTGCGCAATGAACATGTACTGCGACGGAAAATCCCAAATGATTGTGAAGTGGAAAAACATGTTAGCCACAGCTATGATATACTCAAACAAGGCGAACCAACTGAATGCTATTTAGAAAGAGATTTTTTTTTAACTACGTATTTCAATTTGAACGTTCATCGTATTTACCCAAATCGTGACAATAGAATCGGTGTTTAGCAAAGAATATCAACAGGCCAATCGTACTCAAGATAGAAATCGCAAAAAGGTTTTTCTTCCACTTTAGTGATTCCTTTTGCTTCTCTGTGATGTGGTCATCGTCATGAAGTATGCGATATAATTTAATTGTGGCCAACATATGACACAATGAACATGTCATAAAGGTAATGAAGATCTTCTCATGCAGGGCTGCAATGGATTAGAATTCAATAAAATACAGAATGATCGCAAGGACTATTTAACTTACGGTAATTTTCTCGATTTGAAATGTACGTTACTCCACCCAGAGATGCCACTTCAATTGCATTTAACCAGAAAACCAGGTTAGTTAGCAGTTTAGCTCTCTTTATCGATTCTGGCGCATTCAGTTTGGTAATTAGACTACGATAATAGTTTCGGTATACAACTGCTATAGGAATCCTGGGTCCTATGTGTAAGGCGATGCTGATTCTCCAGAAGTAACGTTGCGGACTAACTCCAGTAATTGCACTTATCGATGGAATTATATTATATACCTGTTTGTTGAATTTTTTCCAAAAATTTCTGGTGATTACTACTCGCACAATAAATTTTTTTTTTTTTTTGTTTAAATAAAAGGTCATGTGCTTTTACATCCTACGACTTAAATAACTCTTAATTTTACCTAAGAGTTTTGTAAATTTGTGTATGGTTAAAGCCTCTAGTACGTAAAATACAAATTCTTGGCGCAACGGACTGTACGTGGTCCAGGGCCTAGCTTCTCGCGACCATTCATATTGTGCGTGTTATATTTTTCCACACAAATGGAAGGGTTCTACATATTGAAGAAAAGCGAGAAAACTATGCAATGCGAGAAGCGTTTGCTTGCGATTAAACCGTTCACATGAATTTTTAAGTACGTGCGCACAGTCAAGCGATTTTCAATGCTGTGCGCTTGTTCATAAGATTACATGTAAACAGTTTTATCACAAGCAAACGCTTCTCGCATCGCATCGCTTTCTCGCATCACTGTGTGTGTAATTCATATCAGCCAGGAATTAGCGTCGATTTTGGTAATTTTGGGTTGGCATGATAGACTAAAGCCCACCCATGAACAGTGTCATTGAAATTTTGTTAATACATTTCCGAGTTTTCATCGACAAATTTGGCGTACAAAACTTACTAAAAAATTTGGTTTCCACTATGGCGAATACATAGAGAAATAATGGAGCTAGACTTTAAAAAGTATAGAGATGTGTAAATAATAATAGCGGCAACGACACGCCTACTTTTTACGGGATACAAACTTGAATTAAATGTTCGATATTTAAAGAAAATTATTTTTTGTTTAAAATAGTACAGAGTCCATTGTATCTTAAAAATTTGAAATAGTGTATACTTTATGTATGGATGTACCTACATATATCCACTTTTCGTGGCGTTGATTATTTAGTACATATTCGACTTTATTCACCGATCCTATATTAGTGTTTAATTCAGATGCGTACCTTATATTGAAGAAAACATTTGCATATACTTTTTTTCGATCTGAAAGAGAGGGTACTACATCATCTCTAAGACTCTTCATTCGTTTTTTTCTTTACAAGATTTTGCTCTTCTCAGCGGCATTACTTTAAATCATGTTCTTGTTTTTTTATTGCTTTAAATTAAGCTAAACAAAAGTGTAATTTTTACTTAAAAAAATGTTTGCTACTCTTTCCTTTATAAAAGGAGCAACCCTCATCTCGATAACGATGTGTGACAAAGTCGATGGATTGAAATTCGTACGTCGGCAAGGAAGTATTAGTGCTATTTCACGACTGGCTTGAAGGAAATTGTGTTTGATCTCTAACAAAACAAAAAAAAAGTATTCTACTTCAAAAAAAACACGCGAAGGAAATAAAAAAAAATACTTATGTGAGTCGATAGCGTATTATTAAACTTGCTTGCAACGAATAAATTCTCTCACGCTATGGGATTTGATAAATATTTATATCAATGCAGTAAGCGCATACAACAGCGTCCATAATATTCAATTTGCTTTGTTGTGCTACTAACCCCAGCCCATTTAGCTTGAATTGTTTACTGTAAACAACTGTTATACAAGACTTCGTGGTATACGGCGTTGTTGATCGACTTCAATTGAATAGAGGCAATTATTCTCGTGCTGACTATCTCAATTAATCATTAATAAATGCGCTATTGCATTTTGCTTTTTATCTAGCCTGTTTAGCAGGGATATTGTTCCCAATCAACCCCTCAGAAGAATTACCCTAACAAACACCCACCCTGAAATTCATTACTCTGTATGTGTGCAGT
Source organism: Blera fallax (assembly GCA_946965025.1). Taxonomy (NCBI): domain Eukaryota; kingdom Metazoa; phylum Arthropoda; class Insecta; order Diptera; family Syrphidae; genus Blera; species Blera fallax. The sequence continues at coordinate 71,006,910 of OX337248.1, forward strand.
ACAGCGCACATACAAATTAAAATACTCACTCGGCAATGTGTTTCATGAACCTCATCAGCTTGGAAGACATACGCGGAGACAAAACAACACAACAATGTTAACAGCGGAAGCATTGCGGTTACAACACAGATATCATGGAAGCTGGCTAGGAAATGTACAACAAACTGCAACACATCGGCACACACATGGAAGTAAAAAATAGAACGAAAATTGCTAAAATAAACACAATTCAATCATAAATCTTCTTAAAAACTATACGAATAGGAACAAAAATTGCAACAATACAAAAATCAATAACAATAAGAGCGCGATTTTTTTTTGCATTTTACAAGTCTCCTTCTTAAAAAGTCCTCTCGACGATAAGGAGATGTGTGTTATGTAAAGTGGTACGCTCTTTGGCCCTGCAAACGCAAAAAAAAAATACGAAAAATCTTCGAGAAATCACATTCAAGTACCTTTTCTGGATTGTTAGCATCTTTTTTGTTGGGATTTTCAGCGTTTGTACTTTGAATTTCATCGTTCGTCATGTTGCTTTCCGAATGTGTGTGTACACTTTTTTGTTTCGTAAATCCCTTTGTAATATTTGCGCAATTGAATGGGTAAACACTTTATTTATAAACTTATTGGGAAATTAAAAATCAAATCATTTTTCTCTGAGTATGCGGGGTATTTATGTACATGTGGATCACAATGAAAAAAAACCGTTTGCAAACTGTTATACAACGAACAATTGCACTTTATACTTAATTAATATTACCAAAATTGAAATAAAGTTAGGTAAAAATGAAAAATATAACTTTTTTATAGTGAAAACTTTTCTTATGTTGTTTTTTGCGGAGGAGGAAGAAAATTCGATTTTTCCATCGCCGTAGTCGTCGGTCTAATTTGTGCGATGAATCCTGTCAATGCGGCGAAGACAGTTGGTCTTTTTGCAGATGCAAGCGACACCTGGATGAGGGATTGTTGCAAATGTGGAAAACAGCTGATAATTTGGCATTTGCAATGAGAGGGCTGCCAAGGTCTCCTTTCGGCATGCAGACAAATTGCAATGGAAAATATAAATTGAATACCTAAAATATCTATGTACAGTTCGTGCTAATTATTGTAAAGTTAGTTAAATATTATAATTCTATTTTACCCTTACTATGAAACGCTTACTACCCGGATATTCCTCGAGTACGTCCTGTGGTGCCACATAATTTTGAGGAAATAAACTCAACTCGAAATAATCCCCCAAAAATACCTCTCGTTCTTCATTTACATTCAGTTCTAAGTATTATTTCAAACATATTTAAGTCCATTTAATATGGATTATACTCTAATTAATACTCATAAAACAAATTTGACAACAATGGAGTATATGGCAACCCTGTAACTTTCTGTCAAATAGTCGTGGGGCTCTTAACAATAGGTTATGAAAGATTGGAAAAGTAAAAAATGAATTCGTTAATTAAACAATTTTCTGTCCTCGGAGTGAATAAACAAATTATTAATGCAACAAAACTACTCATCCCAACCTGCTCTATCCACACGACCACCAGTTTAAATAAGAAATGGAATAAATACAATAGCGGACCACAGAAGTGGCTGCTGAACAACAAAATCGTGTATCCACCTCAAGCGCCCGAAGAAGAGCCCCGGACAGCCGTAATATCTTATTTTTTTTTGCGTGAAATATAAAGTAAGCACAATATATTCATATTTCAGTACGTATGCCACATGACAACAAATATCAAATACAGTCCAGACAAGATGTGGTACATCGCCTCAATGGTTCGCGGCTTGTCGGTAGATGAAGCCGTAAAGCAACTAAATTTTGTTCTCATGAAGGGTGCCAGATATGTTAAGCAGACAATTCTGGAAGCACAGGAAATGGCCATTAAGAGACATAATGTCGAGTTCAAGAGCAATTTGTGGGTTTGTAAGTTTTACAAGAAATATTAAGTAAAGTAAAGTAAGTAAGAAGTAAATTAATTTCAGCTGAATCGTTTGTTGGTAAAGGTCGTTATTACAAAGGTATGCGCCGCCATGCACGTGGACGTAGTGGCATGGTAGAATACAAACATTGTCATTACTTTCTTCGGCTTGAAGAGGGTGAACCACCAAAGCATTACTACCTTCCATATCCCGTAACGCCGGAGGATCAATTCAATAAATGGATGGAACAGATGCGAAGCAGGAAAATCATCAGTTCGTTGTAGAATTGGATTCATATGGAGTTTTGTTGAGTTAATTAGAACTAATAAAGTTGTGTTCTGGAAAATGAATTTTTATGAACGATTTCTAATTCCAGCTTGTTTTGAACACAGTTGCTCTCTGAAGCACTTACATTTACAGGCGGTCTCATGCTACGCTTGTCAATTTTAGATTCTCAATCGTTAACTTGTGTTAGGCATACTGTACGCCAATGAAATGAACGGGAATAGAATCGAATCATGATTAGAAAGGAACATTTTAACATGTTCTACCATTTTTCAATACTAACTTCTGATGAGCTTTGTCAATTTATTTCATTTAAGTTTCCAACTAAGCAAGTTAGTGTCAATTCGTTCTGAATGCTCTTCACAGTCAGTTTCGATGTACGTTTTCTTCTACAACCATATTGCTTCCCGCAAACTGCAGCCCTTTTACGTGATCTAACGATGGAGTCATGCTGTTTTAATATTAATTTTCCCATATTCCTAATCAAAACGAACCGGTTACCTTCCCGTTCTCTACCGCAAAAATCCCATTACAATTTATTTAATTTATATATTTCGTCTTTTCGTATTAAACAATTACAATTCTTCAACAATCTTCTAGTTTGGAAATTAAGATATTACGTAATGATTTTGATACTTTAGTGTAAATCGTCTTCAACGTATAAAACGTCATATAAAATGAGAATAAAAGGTCAAATAAAACAAATTTAGGAAATGTCTACAGTTTTTCTCATAAAGAATTTAAAGAGAATGGTGGATAGTGCCCGCAATAACGCTCTACGGCATCAAATTGATAATCAGGAACGTGAGGACATCATTCCACCACCTCTTTCTCCGGCAACCATTCGTCGCTTCTTCTTCTTTTTGGCAGTGAGGCTCTCTTGGCCGCTATCTGTGTTAGAACAACTGTCGCTATCGTCGTCACTCGACGACGACGATGAACTAGAATTGCTAGAACTATCTGAAGCGAATCCGGTACTCTGATCGATATTAATACTTTCGGCAATTTTTGCAAGGTCGGGTTCTTTTTCCTAAAAATACAAATATATGTACTTCTATTTACATGTGTGTTTAGTTAGATTAAACTAGTAAGGTACTCACTCGTAATACGCGAAGCCACTTGCGCGATAATTTTGGTCGACCACGGACTGTTTTATGCCAAACTATGGGAAAGTTGGTTCTGCTACAAAAGTTTTGCGTAACAGCTACCGTATCGTCTAGGTTCAACACTACATGCCACCAACCGCCCGGCACAAATACGGTTTCTCCTGGCCCCTGTAGCACCTCTATCTGTAAATAAATTTTTGTCTAAAAATAATCTCAACCTGTGGATCTTAAGTTTTTACTGGTGCGTATTCCTTTGGCCAATCGGCCATTTTCGTCTTTGGATAGATAACACTGAACCATGTTATTGCTTCATCGCGTTGCTTCCCACCGAGAGAACCCGGAACTTTTAACATTTCCTTTGGCGTATTGGTTGGAAACAGGCACCATCTCTTATGACCAAACACTAGCGCATTCCAGGCACTCGTCCCCAGCGGATCTATATGAATTCCCGTCCCTGAACGTGCTGGTCCCATAACGAACCAGCGATACGGTGGACGACGCTCTTCCCCAGAGAACTTGAAGAGATCATCTTGGAAATACTTTGGGACCGTGTAGTCATCAAGGAGCTTTTTCCGACGATGGTGCTAAAAATGTAACACAATCTAAGCTAGAAGATTCCACTTACATATATACGATTATCTACTTACCTCTCCGAAACTACTGTCGAATATATAGAGCGGACTATCGTCCTTAGTGCTCTTCATGTATTCCACATAGTATTTCATTTTCATCTTGACACTGTAGCCCTCATTGTCTTCGCCACACTTGAATTTCTGATTTCGATACTTCTTGACAAGACGGCTCGCTGTCCACTTTTCTTGAGCCTTCCAGCCGTCCTGTAGTCCTGTAACCACAACGGGCAGGTACGGTTTCTCAAACTTATCGATGAACTCCTGGCAATCAACGCGCTGGCCGTCGATGCGCTCCACATTGTCAGTGAACTGTGTGAATTGTTCGAAACGATCGACATAGCGGAGAGCTGTCCAAGCCTCTTTGTCACCCAGTTCTAAGAATTTTTTAAGTTTCTAGGTTAAAGGCATACAAAGCGCAAACAAGATCAAAGCTGTTGCCAATTACCTGGTCGGGCTTTTCTCTTAACTTCTCGCAACCGCTTCCGTGAACGGCGAGGCAATTTGAATTCCTCAGACATTGTACTTAATGGGAGCAATAAATTAACTATTTTAAAATGAACAAATTAACACTTAAAATTAATTTTATTTAGTAGGGAAAAGTTGAAAAAGGAATTCTGCCTTCAGAGTCAAGATGAAAATAAAAAATGTCGAATTTTGACGGTTTTTGTGCGGTGGTGTGCGTGCAGTTTAACAAATGAGCAATGGCGGTAATTAGGAGCGCATTGCCAGATATGTGTTCATTCAAATTGAAGCGAGTGTTTTTGTTTATAGGATGGATAAATTTAAAGTGTGTTTAATTAATATTTTTGTACTATTTTTATTGCGAGAACAGAAGGTTTTACTATAATATATTACGATACATTGACTTCGTCTGACATTAATTGTGAAATGGACTACGAAATTATAGCTTAACCTTTTTGAACTTAGTTGCGCAGTAGTCGCAGCATGTCAAAACTTATTAGAAAATGTTTATAAATTTTGCTATCGTAGCCATATTCTCGAAAGTAGTCGTGGGAACTTAATTTACAAAGCCAGAGAATCTCAGTAAATTGGGCATTTTCAAGAGCACGTAGTATTAAAGAAATGGAGCCGGATGAACTTTTAAACTAAACTGTCTTGCGTAGTTCATCTGTGCTCTCGATCTTTGACTACAGATATTTTTGTTATATCCCGAAAATTTGTTTTTTAATCGTTGATTTTTATAAATATAATGCAAAAGAATTTGCTTGAATCATTATATGTTAAACACATTAACACAGTAACCTCAACAGCCAACAGAAAATGGCAGTCGCTGTGATGTGAAACATATTGGTACAGCAACAGCACGACGATATTTGACATTGCGGAAGATTATTTACAAAAAAAGGAGTATTACAAAAGAACTGATTGGTATCATGCAGAAATTCTATATTTTTAAATTGCAAAGACAAAGTTGGCTGCAGAACACAGCATATAACAGCACAGTGAATTTAGAACTTAGCTCTAACGTCTAAGTTGCTGTTGGTGTGCTAATGCGTTTCAGCTAAGGACTAACGTTAAAGTTGCTATGCTGAAACACATTAGCACAGCACGCAGAAACTCAAACGTGAGTCCTTAGCTAAAACACTTTAGCACAACATCAGCAACTTAGACAACAAAATTTTTAGAACCAATGCTTTTCAATGGAACGAAATACATTAGCACAGCAACTTCAACTTAAAGATCCAACCGTAGTAAACTTTAATGAGCTTAAGTCAGCTTATTGCAGCCTTGGGTCGACAATTTTTCAGTCTTAGCAATTTAAAAATACAAATTTTGTGCACTGTATTTCGCAACAACAGAAAAATACAAAGAGGGATTAAAGGAAAGTCAACAAATTTCAAAAAAATCTTTACGCTATGATTATAGGTACCCCGTACACATGCAAGATTGAAAGGTCGAGTCGAAATTGGATTGAAAGTGAGTTGAACTGACAGATGAGCATTACCGCCATTCATTGATATTTTAGCTGTGTTAGTGTTGATGACCTGTACACCATCCGCTCGCCAACCAAACACTAAAAAAACAAACTAGTTTTTCATCCCTACAAAAAGAAAAAAAAACCCAACTACGACCATCTGTCAGTTCGACTCCTCGACCCATTTACTTTGGCATATTTTCGGCTCAACTCAGCTCAAATAGTGTAGTCAAATCGAGTCAACTCAGTTTCGACTCGACCCGCGTACACATGAATTTCAACCTAGGTTCTATCCTGCATGTGTACGGGGTAAGGTATAATCATTTTCGCAAACAGACCCGAATAACAGGCAGTTAGCTGGAAGAAAGTGTATGTGTGTGAATCATGACTAACAATTCAAATTACCATATTAACGAGTTTATACAGTTCCTTCTGCACATCTCTATTTGTTGAATTAAAAACTGTCATTCATCCGTCAACCACTGTTGAATGATATTTCTGAATAAATTTTTTGAAGCCATTTTGTTATTTACATTCTCGTTGCGTATTTTTCTACAATATTTCTATGAAATAACACAAACTCAGAAGATATGTCTTATCTGCAATACTTTAAAATTCAATAAGAATACCTACCACTTCTGAAGGCAGTGAGAAAAGATGTCTGTCAAGCTAGATGACACCGTGTGCCGTGTATGTTTAAGTTCCTCGGGTAATATACGAATCTTCGATGGATACGGGAAGGATGATCAATTTCGTTATTGCACTTCTTTGGAGGTTGTGTCTATTATTTCTCTTGATTACTAATAGTAACATACATATTTGTAGGCCAGTGAAGACGATGGACTACCGTCCAAGCTCTGCAAGAAATGCAACGATCATCTTAAAGTTGCCTACGATTTCCGATTTCAGGCGATTTATGCGGAAAAATATTTCAGGAAAACAATATTTTTGCCATCTTTCAAAAAGGAAGATGATGGAGGAGCTACAGTTATTTCAGATAATCGCAACTGTACCGATGAGCTCGATGAGAACATGGCGGAGATTGATATGTTGCTGGCGATTCACACAGAATCCGTGGAGGAAGCTGACGATGAAAATGATGATATGAATAATTCTGGATTCTACGATGATGATAGTGTTGATGGGAACGAGAAGCTGGTTGAGGTTATTGGAATGGAGACATTTGAGAAAGAGCAGCGGGAACAGAAAGAACAGAAGGTTAAAGTTGAAATTGCTAATGTTCCTCCTCCACTGGTGTCTTCAAACGCAGGTAATACAACCTACGTTTCTTCTATTCCTTTGGTTAGCATGCCAATGGAATCACCGCAATCCACAACGAGTAATAATAGTGGTTTACAGCAGCCCCAGGCGGAAATGAGTGGAATCCATCAGTACCCGACTTCAAGTTCGTTTACGGCACAATCGGTGCAAGATGTGCGTATCGAGCATGAAGCCGGTAGGTCTTTGCAATTGGAGATCCTACCAGTAATGAAAAATGATCCATCCACTTATGACTATAATGCGACAGCAACAGTTAGTGGGAGCTATGGGAATTATAGTGCGCAGACTCACGTACAGTACGAACAACCAATGCAGATGCATATGCAGTACGAGCCTTCCTCAGTCGCCACGCATTCATCGTTGCCTTTGCAGGAATCTGCTCCAACAACTAGCAACTACGAATTTACATATCAACCGCAGTTTCCACCATATGACGCACAAACAAATGAAATTAGATCTGAAGAACAGACCATGCCACCAGTACAACAGGAACAATCATTTCAGACTGCTGCGGGTCAAAGGACTGAAATTCTACCTGAAACCACCACTAAGACTGAAAATCAAGAAATTCTAAATCCGAAGTTGAAGAAGGTGAAACGTGGCGCACCGAGCCGTAGAGATAAGATTGAGTGCAATATATGTGGAAGCGTGTTCACGCACTTGAACTCGTTGAAGACCCATCTCCTTAAGCATTCTGGTGAGAAGCCCTTCAAATGTGAGTTCTGTGACAAGGCGTTCGCCAGAAAGACAGTCCTCAACATTCACCGGAGGTTACACACCGGTGAAAAGCCCTACAAGTGTTCCCTTTGTCCAAGTGCCTATGTAACGAAGGAAGCTCTAACGGTAGGTTTGTCAATGCTCTCAAAATAGTCTCTAATTTTACAATTTCTTTCATAGCGCCATTTACAAAAGGATCATGAACAAGAAGTGGGTGCCAACTTCCGGAAAGACAAGGTGTCCTACATCTGTTCCATATGCAATAAGTCCCGTTGTTCGAAGTACTCATTGGCATCTCACATGAAGACCCACTCCAATGATTGCAAAGCCCGCCGTAAAGTTGTTCGCCGGAAAAAAGAAAAGTCTGATGGTGCTGGAGGTCCTGTACCAATCAATATACCTTTCAAGTACTCGTGTAAGATCTGCGAGAAGGGATTTCCTAACAAATGGGAGTTGAGTACCCACGCTGAATCGCATGACCTGCATAAGACGTTTGAGTGTGACGTCTGTCAACGGACGTTCGAAAAGAAGTTCCAACTGTTGTATCACTTGCAGACTCACGATGGTGGAGAAGAGCTAGTGAAAGCTAAAGTCCAACCCAGTGGTGAGAAATTGGTTAAGCCAGCTGAGCCAATCAAAAAGAAAGAAGAGTCGCAGCAGGTAAATGAGAAGAAATCGAAAAGAAAGCTACCAGTAAGGAAGCGCCGGAAAAGAAAAGCGAAAGCTGTCCATGACGAAAGCGATGAGGAGGATACTGCTCCAGCTGCAGATGAAGATGACAATTGTAATGGGAGTGACAAAGACTACACACAGCTAACAGCGGTTAAGGTCAAAAAGGCAACTCGTACACAACGTGAGAATCTGAAGGCACTGCGAGCGAGTAGTAAAATTGAGTGTCATATATGTGAAGCAGTGTTTACACATCCAACGTCGTTGAAAACACATATGCTGGTCCATTCGGGCGAGCGGCCATTTAAGTGCGATCACTGCGATAAGTCATTTGCGAGGAAAACTGTCCTCAATATCCACCGAAGACTGCACACTGGGGAAAAGCCTTATAAGTGTCCCCTCTGTGATAGCGCTTGTGTTACCAAGGATGCCTTAATGGTAAGATGGTCAATTTGAGTCTGAGGACTTTTTCAAGCTATGTATTTCTTTTTAGCGCCACATGTCAAAAGATCACGATGACGACAGGGAAGCTGATCGAATCAAGTTCACCTGTGGAATCTGTCACAAGGCAATGGGTACAAAATACTCTCTTCAGGCTCACATGAAACTCCACGAACAGTACTCAAATGCGGATACGGAAGTGACGTACTCCTGCAACACCTGTACCGAATCTTTTGATAGCAAGTTAGACTACACAAAGCACATGGAAGTGCACGATTCCCATCGAAATTTCCAATGCGATATTTGTCAGGCGACATTTGAGAAAAAATTTAAGCTGCTATTCCACTTACAGACTCATAAAATCGAAGATTTGCCCTGCAAAAAGTGTGGCGAGACGTTTACAATAAGGTAAGGATGTACATTTGATTGTCTGAATGCAATTCTATATTGGTTTTATTTTCAGAGAAAACCTCATTAATCACATCAAGTTGCAGCATATGGATCCTCGAAATATGGACTTTCAGTGCCCGCAGTGCAACGTTGGACAGTACGACACTCGTGACTTGAAACTGCACATGTCAAATGCACATGATGTGTCAATGGGTGGTCTGAATTCCTGCGATTTGTGTGGCGAAAGCTATTCCACCGCAGCCGAGTACTACAAACACATGCATGACAAACATGACACCATAAGCAAAACATGCAACGAGTGTGAAAAGTACTTCGACTCGAGGAAAGCATTTGATAAGCACATATTGACGCATTACATGTAGAACTTTTTATCAGTTGCGGAAGATTATCGATCGTTCAAGTTGGTATTAGAGTATGGAGACAAGAAAACCGGGAAAACTTTTTGTATATAGTGTTTCTTTTTTAAAAGAAAATAACGTGTAGGCTAAGCCTAAACTGAGTTATCAAAATAATGTTGTAAAATGTAATGAATGAAAATATTTGCATAAAGCAATAGTTAGAGAGAACAGTTTACTGAGTGATAGAATATCTCAATATTTTCTCAATTTGTTTTTAAGACTAATTTTTTAAGAAAATAAAATGGCGTTTTTCCGCAGAAAGGGTAGTCTTATTCGTAAGGTGCAATCAATATTGTGTTCACACCCTAGATTCTCGGCGAATTAACACCACTGCTTAAAGGGCAAACGTCACTGTCAAATATTTTGACGTTATCATGTTATCATTTTTATTTACTTCCTAGTTTTAAGCTCTTGAAAGAGACGTTCTTCCCTGCTCCGCGTTAATTTGTTTGCATGTTTTTCTTATTTAAGTTTATCTTCTGTAAAAGGAGTGTGATGTCAGCGCACGGTTTGTGGCGATAAAGTAAACTTACGTCGGGTCTGCACGATATCATCATAGTGGACCATGTAACCTTCTGATGGACATGTTAAAGTGGATTTTTTTTTACATTGACAAGGCATTTAGAGGTGAGCTTAAATATAATATTTTCCGCAATATGGTAGAAAAGTGTTTTATTTCGTAAAATCATTTTGTCTAATTAGTGATAAATGATATGACAAATAGTATCTTGAGGGTCAAGACTGATAAGTGACAGATGTGTGGACTTTGTTTTGTAATAGATTTGGTAAGGATATTGTTTCTCTTCAGTGTTGCCGAGGTATTTATTTTATTTTTTCTCAAAATATGTATTGTGGTTCAAAAATTATTATACGTTTCGTTTAACCATTCGATCTGTCCTCTTCAGCAATATGCTAGGTTTCTCCACTTTTTGACCGCAGCGAGATAGGAGTCTTGTGCTCCTCTTCTATTGTTCTGTCTATATTATATCCAATCGGGAAAAACATACATTTCATTGGATTTTAGATTAGTTGACGCTATAGGAATTTTATGGGACTATACATATATGTACATATATAATTAGTAGACGCTATATTACCTCGACAGAGCATTATTAAAAGGTCATGCACTAGTTTATGGATACCTGTATATATATGTTTATACCCAGTTTTTAATATCGAATGTTAAAAGGGGAATACTTCAAAAAGAAAAAAAAAAAATTTTGTGAAGCTGCCTTCGCAGAAATAAAAAAAAAGTTGATCCATGTAGAATCACAAATGTTCCTCCACTGTACTGAATTGAAGGCATTAAAAAAAAAATTAATAAAATAAACATTATAAATTTCTCTTATTAGTTTGGCTTACAACTTTTAAACCCTAAATATGTACAACTTTTCCAGATCAGAGGAAATGACGGCATTCCAGAGAAACTTTTAATCGGATTCAACGAATATTTAGAGATTGTTTTATCTCATTGAGCATTGAGCTACTGGAGTGGATGACGATTAAAGGCCTATTTTTGTACCTGTTCCTTAAAAAGAAATTTTTTTTTCAATTTAGTCAGATCACTTGAAAGAGAAAATGTCCAGTAGAAGTAAGCTCGAAATCAAACAAACTCATCACAATGAAAACAACCAGCTGCAGCAGGTGCTTTACCATTACGAAACCCATTCCAATAGCAGTTTCGCTGATGAAGACAGCAAATTCTACTTAAATCTTGAAAGTGAACGCATATCCTATATCAGTGGATCTGACGTATTAATAGGTGCTTCCGAGACTATAGAAACAGAGATTTGTCCAATTCTCAAGATCGATAGTGAAGACGTTATTGTAACTACGGACTCTGACAACTTACAAGATGCTCCAACCGAAACTGCTTTTATCATTTTATCTACTGGTGCAATTGATACAGCCAACTTGATATCAGATACTTCTCATGAAATTCTCTGTGCTCAATTGGACACTGAAGATATAACTTTAAATACTACAACAGCCAATATCTTCATCGACGTTCCATCTGAGCAATCTGATGATCAACCTAATATTCCATTAGTTATAGAAGCAAAACAATGTAAAATTCCGAAGAAAGCACAAAAACAAGCCAAGAAGGTTAAGAGCAAACGAGGGAGGAAACCACATTTTAGCAAGGGCTCCAAGCCAATGTGCACAATTTGCGCAGCCGAATTTACTAATACGGCGTCCCTGAAGACGCACATGTTGATCCACTCGGGCGAGAGACCATATCAATGTGATTTGTGTGAGAAGTCCTTTACCAGGAATACGGTTTTAAGAATCCATCGTCGCCTACATACCGGAGAAAAACCTTATAAATGTAAATTTTGCTCAAGCGGTTTTGTCACCAAAGAGGCTTTAGCGGTAAGTAAAAATGTTCATAGGGTGGGTCACCTGTAAGTGAATAATTACTTTTTTCCTTAGCGTCATGTTGTTAAGGACCACCCAAAGGATACTGATGCAGATTGTAAAAAAGAAAGGCCCTCTTACATATGTGAGATTTGCAAAAAGGGTCTGTGCTCTAAGTATTCTTTGCAGTCGCACATGAATATTCATCGGTTTCGGCAGAATAGCCAAGAGGAAGCTGGTGTGAAATGTAAAATTTGTAAAAAAAATTTCACCTGTCGTTACACTCTACAAAGACATGTCTTTGAGAAACACAACCGACGTGGAATAATCACATGCAACGTCTGTGAAGAATCATTTTCGAGCAAATGGGAGCACAGCAGACATCAGGACTTGCATGCTCCCAGTAGAAAATATCAATGTGATCTGTGCTCGAAGACTTTTGGCAAAAAGTTCCAACTCCTTTATCACCTACAAGTGCATGAGGCTGAAAGAAATGCTCGTTTCTCTTGTTATCTCTGCAAGCAACAATATACCTCGAGGTACATAAGTCGTAGAAATAAGAATTGACTTTTATGGCTTTGATAAAATGGTGACTTTATTTTTTAGGGAAACTTTTCTGGATCACGTTCGGGGCTATGTGCAGTGTGAAATGCAGATTTACTCGTGTACGCAGTGCCCCATTTCATTTTCTGATCCAAGACAGCTTAAGTTGCACCTGAACGAAACGCATAAATTACCTGTGATTAGCGACCTCAACTACTGCGATATATGTAAAATATCTTTCGTTGATGCCAATGAGTACTATAAACACTTGTTTGAAAAACACGATAGTGTCAATATCTTGTGCAATGAATGTGATTGTGATTTTAAGTCTAGGAGGCAATACGATGAGCATTTTGTGGCACACTTTTTGTGACGCATAACTTTAGAGTAAGATATAGAACTTGTTAATTTAATTTTAAGATAATCATGTCTATACTCTAAGTCGTGTCAATCAGCTCGTCTCAAAGATGAGCTCAGAAGAAATTGAAGAAAGCTAGTTTTCTGAACAGTTTTTAACTGCTTTGATACGTGACTCGACTTAAAGAATAGTGGTGAATAAATATTTGTATGTATACATAGCATTATATCGAGTCAGGGAACAGTAAAGTTTTATTGTATTCTTTGTTAATTAGTATGTAGGTGGAGGGAAATGTACAAATAAATATATATATATTTTTTTAAGAACAGCCTTTCACATATTATGAAGTCATGTAATTTTTTAACCTGTAAAGGGTTAAGTTCGTAAAACTTTTTTATTTTTACCTTTAATTCTGATCGTTGGCCTTAATTCATAATTACTGGAATGGTTATTTACCATTTGCATAAGACTGGTTTATTTATATTTCAATTCAATATTGACAAAAAATGATAGCACATATTTATACACAATTTAATGGAAGTCCACCTTCAATTTTGTACATAAAATTTCTTCTCTACAAATATTTCATTAATTTGGTGGCTGTTCCTTGTTCGTTTGTACAGCAAAGCTTAAGACATTTGCCTTTGATTGCCACAATCAGATAAATATATATAGCAGCTTTTCAATCTTATTAGTCCCTGGTCATCCACTCGGATTTTTCTTATCTAGTGGCTTATATGAACTGGCTCATACTCACACTCATAGTTAGCTTATTACAATATATATCCAATCCTCACAAAATGAAGCCGAATCAAATCAGGTTAGTAATTATTTAAAAAATTATTAAAACTCGATGAGATGATTAACAAATCTTCCTTTTTTTTTCAGGTAATAGTTTTCAAATAATTTCAGAGCGGCTGAATACACTTATTTCAAATCTAGTACCAATTTATCGCGAACACAAAAGTTCCAACCTATCAAAACTCGGTTGTCAACTTCGTCATTTGACATTTCCCTTTCAGAAGCAAGGCAGACATCTTTTTCTATGAAGTGAATTTCACGTCAGTTTTGTATTTGCCGCAAAAGATTTTATAATCCTTGTTATTTCACAAGAAATCCAATTCTTAAATAACACATAAACAAAGAGTACATAATGCCACTTAAGTTAGACATTAAAAGGAGACTCACATCGCGGTCAGATCGTGTGAAATGTGTCGATTTGCACCCAGCGGAACCGTGGATGTTATGTGCCCTATACAATGGCCACGTACACATCATGAACTACGAAAACCAACAATTGGTAAAGGATTTCGAGGTTTGCGATGTTCCAGTGCGTTCCGGACGCTTCGTAGCACGTAAAAATTGGCTTATAACAGGATCAGATGACATGCAGATCAGAATATTCAACTATAACACTCTGGAGAAGGTGCACTCATTCGAGGCACACTCTGATTACATCCGATGTATTGCTGTACACCCCACTCAGCCGCTTGTTCTAACCAGCAGCGGTAAGATAGGCTCAATGATTTATTCTGTGGGAATGGTTCTGGACGTTTTGACTAACTTTTCCTTTCGTTTCCAGATGACATGCTGATTAAACTGTGGAACTGGGAAAAATTGTGGGCTTGCCAGCGTGTCTTCGAAGGCCACACTCACTACGTAATGCAGATCGTTTTCAACCCAAAGGACAACAATACATTCGCTTCGGCCTCTCTGGATCGGAACATAAAAGTCTGGCAATTAGGATCGAATTTTGCGAATTTCACCCTGGAGGGGCATGAAAAGGGGGTCAATTGTGTTGATTACTATCACGGGGGTGACAAACCGTATTTGATTTCTGGTGCCGATGATCGAATGGTCAAAATCTGGGACTACCAAAACAAAACATGCGTTCAGACATTGGAGGGACATGCACAGAATATCTCTGCTGTTTGCTTCCACCCTGAGTTGCCGATTGTATTGACTGGATCTGAAGATGGGACAGTACGTATTTGGCATTCGGGAACGTATAGGTTAGAGACTTGCCTAAATTATGGATTCGAGAGGGTTTGGACGATTGCTTGCATGAGAGGCACTAACAATGTCGCCTTGGGTTATGATGAGGGTTCTATTATCATCAAAGTCGGCCGCGAGGAGCCAGCCATGTCGATGGATGTGATTGGAGGTAAAATTATATGGGCTAAACACTCAGAGATGCAGCAAGTCAATTTGAAGGCTTTATCGGACGAGACGGAGGTCAAGGATGGCGAAAGGTTACCAGTTGCAGTAAAGGACATGGGAGCTTGCGAGATCTACCCGCAGACAATCACTCACAATCCGAACGGTCGGTTCGTTGTGGTCTGTGGAGACGGCGAATACATAATTTACACATCTATGGCTCTGCGTAATAAGGCCTTTGGATCGGCGCAGGAATTCGTTTGGGCTATTGAGAGCAATGAGTACGCGATTCGAGAGAACAATGGAACAGTGAGGCTCTTCAGAAACTTCAAGGAGCGCAAGAGCTTTACTCCAGAGTATGGAGCAGAAAATATTTACGCTGGTTATCTTTTTGGAGTGAAAACATCGTCTGGTTTGGCGTTCTACGACTGGGAAACATTGCAATTGGTCCGTCGCATTGAGGTTCAGCCAAGGAATGTATTTTGGAATGAAGCTGGTACTTTAGTTTGTTTGGCTACAGACGAGTCGTATTTCATTCTGAGTGTGGATACTGGTGCAATTGCAACAGCAATAGAAACTAAACAGGGTTTAGAGGACGACGGGATAGAGTCAGCATTTGATGTTCTTGGTGAAGTGAGTGAACAAGTGAGGACTGGTCTGTGGGTGGGAGACTGCTTTATATACACCAATTCAGTGAATCGTATCAATTACTATGTTGGTGGAGAAATTGTGACTATTTCCCACTTGGATCGCACTATGTACCTCCTTGGATATGTGCCCAAAGATAACAGACTTTACTTGGGCGATAAGGAACTAAACGTTATCAGTTTCTGCCTGCAACTGAGTGCATTAGAATACCAGACAGCTGTGATGCGTCGTGACTTTGAGCGCGCTGATTTAGTTTTGCCTACTATACCGAAAGAACATCGCACCAGAGTGGCGCACTTCCTCGAGAAACAGGGATTTAAATCTCAGGCACTACAAGTGTCCACCGATCCCGATCACAGGTTTGATTTGGCGCTGCAGATTGGTGAACTCGAAGTTGCACTTAAACTCGCCCGAGAATCAGATAATCCACAGAAGTGGTCTTCGCTGGCCGATGTCGCTTCGCGTAAGAATAACATGGCCCTGGTTAAAGAGTGCATGCAAAAAGCAAACGACTTCAGTGGCCTCCTCCTGCTTGCCACTAGTTCTGGTGATGCACAGATGCTGAAAGATTTGGGAGAAGCAGGTTCATCCCAGGGCAAGCATAATATTGCATTCCTCTCGACATTCTTGCGAGGCGATGTAATTGGTTGCCTGAATATTCTTATCGATACGAACCGTCTACCAGAAGCTGCGTTCTTCGCTCGGACTTACATTCCAAGTAAAATGCCCTACGTTGTGGAACTATGGCGCGAAGAATTGGCCAAATTCAACGAGAAAGCAGGACAGTCCCTTGCTGATCCGAGCAAGTATGAAAATTTATTCCCTGGTTTAAGTGATGCACTTCTCGTGGAGGAATTCCTACAGAAAGAACAGCAGCAAACATTACCAGCTCGTGTGGCATCCCGAATTCCACTTAACATCGACCGTAATCCACTCGAGGAGATGAAAGCCGCCGAGGAGAAGGGAATTTTCGAAAGCAATAGGCCTACAGCCGAGGTAGCTGATCACAAGAAAAATGATGATTTCCAGGATGCACCTCCTCAGCCCGACGCCTCTGCGAAGATACCTGTTACGGCTGATACAGCGGACGCAGATGCAGATGATGATCTCGATCTGGAAATTGAAGGTATAACTCTGGATGATAATATCGATACGACAGATGTGAATCTGGACGATGACTTTTTGAGCGATGATTAAGGAGTGTGTCCCACGAAGTATTCATAATTTACACAGACACTCATTTAATGCCAAAAGTGGAAAGCAATGGCGATCCACTTTGATCTTTATGTATGTTTCATTTACTTCTATGCTGTTATAAAGTTTTTTCTTTGTTGTTTTTACAAGAGTTATGCAATGACCCTTTCAAAAGAGCAAACAAATATATGGAACACACTAACCAATGCATCCCTGTCACTTTGTCATTTACAAAAAATAACAATTTATAAATATTTTTTTAGTACATTAGAAATGTTTGTCGCGTTCCAATTAAAAGAAAAGTTCGTGAAAGCAAACAGGGGCATACTGCTCCAATTTTATTATTATACACATTGTAATAAAAAAAAAACAATTATTAAATAAAACTAAAAAAACAATAGTATTTATAGTCATTAATTGTAAAATCTATTTAAAGTGACGGTCTCATGTTAAGGGAAGGCGGTTGAAATTCACTGTGACTGGCCAACAAAGAAAACAAAATATCTTCACCGCGTTAGGAGTTAAAAACAAGGGTTTCTGGGTTTCTCATTAGCAAGTCATTCGGTCCATTTCCAAGTTATTATTGTTACTGCTATGCTGCACCCTCACACGCCTCCCAAATCGCGCACGCTGAGTAGCTTTTATTCGCTTGATTTGGCTGTATCTTGGGGAGTCATCCCATACACAATGTAGATAGAAGCATCGATGAGAGATATAGGAAGACTCAAAGTAGATCTAGATCCTGGCCTAGCAATACAATAACATCGGAGACCTCATTCCCCCATGATTCTAGTGTGTCCTGGGACACAGACAAGAATCAAAGCGTTCAGTCTTACGGTTAAATGTAGTTCTTGCGTAGTTGAACTATTTTGGAATTGATTAAAGCATTGAGCAAGGCAACACAGATACTCCTACCTTTCCGACTGTTACTTACATTATGTAGTTCATGGATATTAGGAATGCCCTTTGAAGATATACGCGCATTTGCCTAACCAGAGGTGCAACCTAATGTTAGCCTTTTTTACGAATATAGCAACACAAGTCCGACCATAATTTTGGAGTCTTTCATACCTTTCATGCGGATTTTGTTGCCTATAATTTATCTGTGGATCGATGCTCAGGCAAACCTGGTTCAATTTGAAAATCCTATTAACTCTTCGCTCTATTCTTACATTTCGTTTGATTTTTAAGAGTTTCGCGCGGACTCACTATTGATGCATCTATCACGTCACCTTGCGATACATCTGTTACAAAGATTATTACTTCGAGGGTGTCAACAATTTTCGTTTGAAAGACAGTCCCTATTTATTCTGAGCGCAGAAGCATTTGTCCAAAGCGAATCAACTGTAGTTCTATTTGTTGTACATAAAACATTAATCATAGTGTAAGACAATAAACTCATATTTCGTTTAAATTATTTCAAGTCGGTAATTAAACTAATTACAACGATCATAAAATGATTAAATACAATTAGCGACAAGTTGAAGCAAAAGAATTATTCTACTACCTTATCAAGACTACAATAACGAGTAAACTACATCATCGACATCATCTCGATAGGCCATTTTGAATAATGTTAGCGCTAATGTGTAGATGTCGCCCTCGATCGCCATTTCCATTATTGTCTGTTAATTTGAGATTCTCAGGCAAACATACATATGAAGTACAATTTTCCTAAAGTCTGTGGAACTACTTATATTTAATGACATCGACGTTTACTATTGTAGAATTGAGACGAAAGCGGTAAGAAAGAGTTTAGCTGTGAATGAGTGTAAGCAGTAAAGTGCAACATATGCTGCTAGGCCCGTTATTTCCGGATCTGTTTTCGTAAATAGAAAATTGAAGAAAATATTCGTCAATATGGGCGTCATGGTCACAAAAATTGGCATCAAGTAGGAGTACAACGTAATCATGCGAAACTGGGGTAGTTGTCCAAAGACCGATCTAGGAAGGTCTGTTGGATCAGGCTGAAGTCCACCTCGAACGGTAGTGGAATGGTAAGGTAAGGTCTGTTTGCTACCATTATTTTGAGGGATAAGTTGTACTGTGCATTTATTTAAATCAATTTTATATTCGGTCTTGCATCTTTATCAAATAACGAAATTCCTGATGAATTCTCTTTCGGTAAAACATAGTAGAGCGATAAATTAAGTGCTGCAAAAATACATAAGAAAACTATCACAACCTTTTTGGTCCTCAACCGCTTTGCTCTGTGGATTATTACACCTTAAAATTGGATTTAATACTGAAACCACAAAGTTAAAATGGTATAGCTCTTAAGGGACTTTCTTTGCATGAACTACCAAATACCATTTGAATTAAAACCTATTCTAGATTCTAAATTTAAATTTAACGTTCTTTCTCTATGCCAAACTAATTTTGCCATCACATCCAATACAACAACCCAGGGGCATGTTCACAATTGACAAACACTAATTGTCGATTTTGACAGCTATGCCATTAATCGAGGATGAAAAACGTCATTCGAATTTTATTGCCCGAAAAGCAAGCATACAACTTAATTATTTAGTACATTTAATGCACAAATGATGAATTTTAAAGTTGATATTTCTGTGTGCCGAGTCTGTATGAAATCGGAAAATGGTATTTCTCTATTTAAAGACCGCAATCTTTTTGAGAAGTTTGTTTACACCACCAAACTCAAGGTAGGTCCAAACTCTATTATAATAGATTTAGTTTTGCATTTTTGTAATAAAATGGCGAAATTGTACCACATCCTTCTATTCAAGTAAATTTCGTAAAAACGTTGAAATTGTAAAGTTTTTAAATAAAACAAAAAGAAAAAATAAATAAATAAATAATAATTTATCTAATTTAGGTCAAAGAGCAGGACAGCATGCCAGCAATTTTATGTGGCAAATGCATTGCAAGGCTGAAAATCGCTTACGAGTTCTGCCGCTTGGCAAATTCATCGGAGAAGCACTTGCGGAAGTTTATAAATAAAATTAGCTCTGACTTTCAGGAGGTGACCAAAATAATACCCGTTGAAGATGATGAATATACCGTTATGGACGAAGAGGAAGGTGTTATTCATGCTCTCATCGATGAAGCTGGAGGATTCGAACAAATCGGTGACCAATCAAGAAGCTTAAAAGAAGAATCAATTGGTATGACCGAAGAGATCGAAGTAATTGAAGTGCCAGATGATGTTGGGACCAAAAATGAGATGTATGAACATGAAATTTACATGGAAGAATTTCACGAGATAATCCAAGAGGATAACTGTGACACGAACCTCTATTTGGATGAGAATTCCCCGGAGGAATTGCACTTGTACGAGGATGGAAATGAATTGTTTGAGGAGGACGGTAAGGAGGAGGAACAACAGTCCAATGTTGTTGAACAGCAGGAGATTTTATCTAGCATTGAGGACAATGAAGTGAAGGTGTTTGACAGGGATGACAAGAAGTCTGTTAAGAAAAAAGCGTCACGCGGATCTAGGAAGATACATGGAGAATCTGCTGCTGCCAAACTTGAGGGCAAGTCGAACATTTGTATCAAGTGCAATAAAGATTTTAGTACCAAAACAAACCTGATGCGTCACATGAGTACTCATGACGGCGTAAAACCCTATCAGTGTAACATTTGTGGCAAAGGATTCACTCAGAATGGGTCCCTGAAGCAGCACATGTTTATTCATACAGGCGAGAGGCCACATGTATGCCACGTTTGCCAGAGAGGCTTTACACAAAGTAAGAGCTTGATATTTCACATGCGTCGACACACGGGAGAGAAGCCCTTTACCTGCGATGATTGCGGAATCAGTTTTCGACAGAAAGACGGCCTGAAGGTAAAAATTCTAATATAATTCTGGAAATCCTTTTTTACAGACATTTTTTGTTACAGCATCATATTCTGAAGTACCACAGTGGTGCACCGGCCACTCCAGATCGTCACGTTTGCTGCGTGTGTGATAGGGTTTTGGCATCGAAGTATTCTCTGGGCGTGCATATGAAGAAGCATGCCACCAGGGCCGCAGATAAGAAACCGGACCTGGACTTTGATTCAGAGACAATGGTGATCAGTACCAAGCAAGAGGTGAACAGGGTGATCAGTACCAAGCAAGAGTTCAACAGAAGTACACCCCCACCAACTCCATCACCTACACTACCAACCCCTCCACCTCCGTCATCAACAGTAGCCGTAACAGAAGTACCCTGCGGGACTATTTTACAGCCAACATCGGCTAATTCTGGCGCTGGGTTGAGAATGAAACAGTTTCAGTGCGGTAAATGTTTCAAGTCATTTCATATCAAGTAGGTTTACTTAACCCCTTAGGTGCGATTATTATTTGTTTTTTTTTTCTTTCAGGCGAAACCTCCTCCGTCATTTAAGAAACCACGACGTCAGTTCTTTGGAGTTACACGAATGTGAAGATTGTAAGATAGGATTTGATACGAAACGTTCTCTGAAACTACACCGTCAGCGTGATCACAAGGATGTGATTCCTGATTTAAACACCTGTGAATACTGTAACGCCCCCTATGTCACCGTCGCTGATCTTAGCGAGCATATAGCTAATGTGCATGATGCAATTGAGCAGGATTGCCCACATTGTAATGCCCATTTTAACTCGCAAAAACTTTACTATGACCATTTGCTGGAACATGAACATATGCTAGAAGATTAGCTTACAGCAATAGTTCTAAGCAAATGTCCGGCAACGTATGCTTTTTTTCCAAATGTAGTAAATGGGAATAATAAAGCTAATGCCTTAGATTTCGTGAGTAATTTTGTTTTTATTGATTGTTTATTTACGAGCGTAAAAACTTGTCTTAACTTTTTTGAGTGAGAAGTTCAACGATTGGAAGTTGGGGAAAGCCTTGGCATTAATCATCGGGTACAATTTGCAGAAGTTACTTTAAAAGGAGGTAGACATTGGCATCATTAGCACTTTCACTTGCGTGGTTCCTAACCCGTGTAGGATCCTTGTCTAAAACACGGCAGCCTTTCATCCTCTTCGATGCTTGAGACACTGCTTCCACATCAAGGACTCTGGTATCCGAAATAGCTTGGACCTTAAAGCGGTCTTCTTGTCTCGAATCAAATGCCGCTCTATTTTCTTGCTTATCGTCCAGAACTCGGCACCATTGAGCAGAACTAGCAGGATCGATGTTTTGTAGAGCGAGTAAGGTGTTTTAGACCCAGTTTCCACAAACCGAAGTAGCAGCGGCTTCCTTGGTTTAGTTTTCGTCGAATATTGTGCTTATATCGAAGCTTAAATGTTCCTAACCACCGCCGCGTAAAATAATACAAAATAATCGTTGAGGACTTTCCAAATCAGCGGAAAACAGTATATCAGTATGACTATGAGTCAATTGTTATTATTACTGAAAAACTTGTTAAAACAACAAGTCAATGGAACTAGAGCAAAAAGGTCAGACCTGAACTGTTCGTCGATATGTATAATGCGCGTCTAAGAAAAGAAGTGATTTAGAAGCATAGAGTTCGCTGTCTCCTAAAAAGAAAAAAAAGGCGTTTACTATCAAGTTACCTGTTGTATCCTATTGGCTGATTTAAAAATAATAGTGTGGAAGGGGCGTAAAATAGTTTTTGAAGGGGTATGAGGCTTTTGTAAGACGATATTTTCCATGATGGATGCTATCTATTCTATGACCCAAATAACCCGAAAGGTTAAAAAAGGAGATATGAATATGTATTAATGGATTTTCTATTTATGCGTTAATTTTATTTTACTGTTGATAGTCAACTTGACAGCTAAGTGCATACGCGTGTTTCATAAACAAACCAGAGCGCTTTGAACATGTTCGGTTCAGAAAATGCTCGACATTCTCGGCCTCTGCTTAGTGCTGCAATGATTATTTATGATGTAGTAATGGCCTGATATAAGATTAGATATAAATGGCGAATTCCTTACAGGATGTCCAGGCCAGATCACTCTGTTCGATTTGTATACTCTTAAATCGGATAAGACCGTAAGGTAAAGGTGTAGCCTTATTTATGAACTATTGAAAGTGACCAATTGGAAATAAATAAATACATATACGTGTACATACAAACTATCTTTTAAATTTAATCTAAGACACCATTATCATTCAACCTATCCAAAGTGTATCTTGTTGCTTTAAGAAGCCTCTTCGATTTATACATATGGATACGTTGCTGCTTCATTGTATCTGCGTCTCTCAGCGTATTCAAGTCATTTCCTTTCGATAGGTCCTTCTGCAAGCATATCATCGGCAACGCAAGAAGTATTGATTGCAAAGAGAAGAGCTCTGTGACTCTAAGCTCGTTAAGTAGGTCATCCCAAGTAGGAATAGTCGAGAATTCGAGACGCATCAAAGTTTTCTTAAGTGACTTGTAATAAGTTCTTAGCAATTCATACCGTTTTGTTACAGCCACATCTAACGGTACACTTGTAGAGAAAAAATTATGAAGATCATAGCCGGGACTTGTATAGGTGCATATTTGTAGATCAATCTAGAATGGATAAGTTTTTATCGAAATATTGCAGATACAGGAAAAGATAACTTACAAATTTCACATCAATCGGAGAATTATTACTGTGCTTGAACAAAAAGTTATTAACCCATAGATCACCATGATTTAAGACTTTGAAACGAATCTTATTCGACTCTAGAGCTTCAATCAGTTTTTCATCGTATTTACTGGGAAATTTTTGCAGTTTTACAGCAATTTCTTCAAAACCATCCCAGCCTTTTACTAAATCTGCAACATATTTTAAATTCGCGAGTATTATATTTCCAGCTAGAGGAATATTGGTTAAGCCGCCTTCAAAAAATGATTTTCCCACTTTTTCGATGAGTTCTGGGTGCTAGAAAAAAAAACAAGTGTATGAGTTGACGGGCTTAGGGCTATTTTTTGTCTGAGCGGTAGCGTAGTTAGAAAGAAATTGATCATAGTATGGAGAGACTTAGTGACGCACGAGCGAAATCTATCAAAGAAGTGGAAGTGTAAGTGTAATTTTCCCAACTAGTGTCTCATTGACAGATATAGTTATTATTTGTAAGATGCTCGTAAATGGATGCAATAAGATGAGAAGAATGATAAAATATTTTCGAATTCAACGATAGAATACTACTTACCTTTTCTGCAACAACCATCGATGCTGCATGAAAGACAGCGATCTTTTCTAATAAAATATGTGCA
This sequence comes from Blera fallax, assembly GCA_946965025.1. NCBI lineage: Eukaryota > Metazoa > Arthropoda > Insecta > Diptera > Syrphidae > Blera > Blera fallax. The sequence continues at coordinate 71,031,113 of OX337248.1, forward strand.
TGAGCCTCATTCAGTCCACTCAATCTCTCTCCTAAACTATATCCAAGAGCATTTAGATCCTCGAATACGTAGATCTCGTCAAAATCCAGAGTAGCTGTGAAACATCTGAAATGACAACAATTTATTGCTACTCAGGTGCGTATATTATTAACTGAATTCCATACTCACTTTGGACCCAGTACAACCCCTTCTCCAAGAATTTCTTCCATTTTGGGCAATACCAGCTTGTACATATCTATTTCCTTCGATGGTATCGGCAGTCCGTCCGTATAGTTTTTTTTCATATCTTTAACAATCAGTGAGATATTGTGATTTTTTCTTCCAGACGTAGAGTATTGTACTTTTACTCGATAAATATCGCTACAGTAGTTTTCCCCGCCCTCACTTATTAACTTCATGTTCAGATTTTTCACTTTGACATCATTTCGCTTGAAGCCCTCATTTAAGGCGTCTTGAAAAAATGTTTCATTGATGTAATCCGGAATAGTTGCAGCATAAGCATCCATTTTTATCGTCACAACAATTGTCCACGTATTACTACACCAAATTGAGGAAAAAAGTTGAAAATTTAAACCTTTCGCTTTGTAGGCAGTCGCAGATAACTTCTTATGAAATTCATTTGTTTACAATTAATGATAAGCCCCCATGAAAAAAGTGATTGCTACCGCTTCCTTATCTGATACACCGGCATGCGTTGATATTTGAGCGATCGTAGTATCTGAAACGGTTTGTGATTATTTCATGCTTTTGGGCAAATACAGTCTCTACGTGCTTTTTTCATAATTAGTAGCAAAAATATAGAGAAAAGCTTCTACATCGGAAATAAAGGCTCCTTAGGAACTGGCTTAAAAGCTATCTTATATAATTCGATGGGTTTCGAAAGGGTTTTTTGACATTGACATGAGTAGAAGCACAAACTTAAGCATTTGGAGTCCGGTTTGTTTTAATGGTTGGGAAGAAGGGCTTGATATTCTATGTATCACAAATAATTACGGCTTATAAATTTAAAATTGAAATTCCTGACGGCTTTTTTACCTCTACCTAAGTAAATATCAGGATTGACTAGACTTCTGTCAATTGAAGACATCAAGATCTCCGGAAGACTTGTCTAAAGTCAGTGCTGAGAAGACTGGATTAAACCTGGAGAGAGGTTCTGCTGAACCCTTTCATAAATACTCACTTACCGGATGCAAGGAGAGCACTGTCGAAATATTTAGTTCTCGGCATGTGCTGGATTGAGTAAAGACTTCTCAGTAGTTGGACAAAGTTTTTGCCAGGGTTTTAGTAGATGACCTAACGTCCAAGTGAAACAAAGCTGTTTTTAACGTTGAGAAACTATCAGCGTTAGAGATTCGGGTACCATATACTGATGCTGTCGATCATAGAAAAGAAAACTTAGTATTTTTTTTCTACACAGTCGGGTACCGTACATTAGTCAGATTTTGTTTGGCAAGAGATATTCGTTTTCATAATTTCTGAAGAATGTGTCTAAGATTTGCTAGGGTCTAAGATTGCTGCTCAGATAGCACAACAACTGGATTTAAAAATTCTTTCGGCATAAAAAAATTCTATATATGCTTTGCAAAAAAGTCTCAACGACTATGTAAGTATGTGTATTTGGATGTATATGTATGTATCTATACGGCTATGATAAGACCTTTTCCAGCTTATGCGTCGGTTTGGTGGAGGGGGCTCTCGTGTAAGTATGTGACTGTCTTCTGCACTAAACGTCAAACTAAACTTGTTTTCAAGCTCAGTGTCTGCTATCCTAATGGCTACCGGCCACTTTGTTAAGAATAGGTGGAGTATCTGCGTCCGTACTGACAGTCAGGCTGCGCTTAAAGCCTTGCTCAAAACCCTATAACCCGTTCCAAAATAGTTAGAGAATGGAAGCCGTCTTTGAATTTGGTTGCAGGATTGAACTCTCCCAGGTCACACTGGGGTTGCAGGAAGTGAGATCTCCGATGAGATTGCTAAGTAAGGCTCAGGGGATGCTTTTTCAGGACCTGAAGCTGCGTTTGGACTTTGCACAAATGGAAGGGACCTACAGTTCCGAAATGCATTTTTCAGAATCTTTATCATGACATTTATTACTCTTGGACGTTTGTCAGATATTCACGAACGGTAGGACCGTGAAAAAACTTTTGGGTGTTTTCTGGGATTTCAACCTTAACCTCCCGCTCAGTAGTATAACGCATCAATAACGGAGCCACGGTGCCCACAAAAATAAACAAAATGTGCATAAAAGATTTTTAATGTGAATCTTCGAGGTGATGTTACACTGAAGTAAGACAGGACAAGGAAAAATAACTTTTGTGTTTTAAAACAGATCTGTGTATTGATCAAGGGCTATAATCACGCGTACATACGTATATATTTAGGACTGCTCACACTAAGGAAACGACAAGGACACATAAAATTGCCCTCAGGTAAAGCAGACAGTTTTGCTCCCAGTGTGCATATGGCCTTAGAATTATCTTCGTAAAAAATAATTTACGACTGCCGCGTATTGATCGCTTCTCCGTCTGGTGACGAGTAGTAGCCATCTACTAAAAACCAGTTCGCAAAATGATTGTACTTACATACCTATACATATGTACTTATGTAGTTTTGAATCAATTTCTTATCTTAGAGTAATAAAAATTTAAATGTTTGAGAATGTCTCATAATCTCTAACAATATCACACCTTCCTATAATACTGAATATTTGTTATCGAATTACGCCTTCTTCATGTCGCGAGCCTTATATAAAATATCTTATCTTAGTAATTATCAATCAGTTGTTCTGCGTTTCTAAATCTATTAAATATTTAATTTCTGTTCAAAATTGCCAGTCACTATACGTGCGCACAAATACTATCTGCTTCAATGAACTCAGCTATTTTTTTTTTGATTACTAACCAGATTCTAAGTGGCAGTGGTGAAGCTAATACTCATTACCAATTCAAAAATTTTGGGTTTCCACTTTGTATCTTTTGTAAAGAACGAAATATTATAACGAAACAAATTTTAAACAAAACATTTATTTACAATTTAATCTACATTTTAGGCACACATGTGTGTACATATGTAAATATCATCCTCTCAAGGAGGAGGTGCCTACAATTCGGCTCAAATTGGTGCTTAAAATCTCAAGTAGTAGGAAATGTACACACATAGATAAGAGTGAGTGATAAAATGCAAGTCAACTATGAGTTGACATTTTGCGCGCGTGTATTTAAACCGTTGTCGCTAATAAATTTTTTTTTATGTAAACAAAACTACAATGGAGAACGGTTCAAAGCTTCCGAAGAATTTCAATGAAAGTTTTTTAAAAAGTGCTCTGGAAGATGGTTTCCATAGAAACGATGTAAAAGTTTTAGACTTTAACATAAGCTTGGCCAGTATTGGTGGCGAGAATTATTGTAGTGATATTTATCGTGTCAAAGTTGATTATGTGTTTGAAGAATATGAAGATACTGCGCCAAGGGAGATTCATTTGATATTGAAAGATATGAAACGAGAGGTGGAAGAAGATATGGTTGTGAAGTCGAAGGAAACGGTCATGTACAGAGAAGTTATACCAGAGATGGAGAAGATTTTAGGTGGAACAGAAATGCTGGCACCAAAGTGAGTAGAAAGTAATCGATTGGGGAACTTCTGAGCTCTTTGGGAAATAAAAATTCATAGTAAATCAATTAACACGAACTCGAATGTATTTATCTTTGTTTTATAGACGTTTTTTTAAACTAGTTAGCATATTTGTTCGAAGAATTGGTCTGCCCTAATCACATAATGCAATAGTCTCTTCCCAACGTTTTCCTGAGGTTCCGTTTCGAAGACGTACATATGTTTCGGATGCTTAGGAAGTGACTTTTGCCTTCACGTTAAAGAATGGCTTTTGCAGAGCACTCATGTTTTTCACTCGTAAAGAAACATCCGAATTCTAGTTTTCTACCGACCTGACGCTATGACGGATGACATATTGAACGTAGTAGTAATTCATTTCATAATTTTGGCCAACCTCATCTGCATTGAAAGTTGTCTCTGTGGACAAATCCTACAATAAAACAATGGCGCCCAACGCAAGGCCCAAATGCACTACCATGAGCTTTGGACTGGTATTTTTCATCATGGTGGGATATGACTTCGGATTGTCATATCCGAATATAGGAAGTATGGATGTAGGCTCTATATACATACATATGTAGCTACTTCGATCAGTTGTGAACAAATTGACGCCTCTACTCTTTCTCGTTTTTTCGGAAGATCTCCTTGTTTTGTCTTCAGTTTCTGATGACACAAAAATTCAATCGAAATTGAACAGAAAGAATATGTAAGAATGTTAGACCACTGCACCGTAGTGCGGTTGGATCGCTGAGCGAGAGGTTCGGGGTTCGAATCCCAGGAAACACCAAACATTTTTTCACGGTCCCACCTCTCGCGAATGTCTGACAAACGTCCGAGAGTAATAACTGTCAAGAGAAAGATTCTCAATTGGCCTTTCGGATATGGCTCTAAACTGTAGGTCCCTTCCACTAATGTGAAAAAAATATAACACGCACAACACGAATTGTCGCGAGAAGCTAGGCCCTGGACCACATATGTACGTCTGTTGCGCCAAGTATTTGTAATTTTTTTTTTTGTTAGACCACTGCCCAATTGGGATAAACATCGTTTCTTTGTTTTTTCTTTCTTGTTTTGCTTAATATTTGCCTTTGTTTTTCAGACTTTTTAAAGCTGTAAAATATGATTCTGAATTGTACGTCTTTGAAGACCTTAACGCCTTAGGTTATGAACTGAGGGACAGAGTTATTGGCCTCAATGAAAACGATTGCATAGTTCTGCTTAAGAAAATTGCAAAATTTCACGCAGCATCCATGGTCTTTGCCGAAAAGGTAAAATTCTAAATACTTACAACAAAATCACCCTTAACACACATATTTTGAAATAGTTTCCAGAAGTTATAGATAAGATAAAGGATCATATGTTCCAATTTGGTACCAAGAATTCAGAGATAATGGACAACCATATGCAAGGTATGCTGCGAAGTGCGGCCGAACTTGTTGGAACGTGGGATGGCTTTCAGTCAATTGCAGATAAAATTAATGCAATATCTCTAGTATTTGATGAAAAAACAATCGAGACCTGTAATCGACCGGATTGTCGTTACAAAGTGATCAATCATGGCGACTTATGGGTAAATAATTTCCTATATAAGGACGACGATTTGGTATTTGTAAGTACATTCGAATTATATGCGTTTTTCATAGCTTTTATAAGACTTGCACGTTTTTTGTAGCTTGACCTTCAGCTTGCCAGCTATGGAAGTCCTGCGACTGATATAAACTATTTTTTGTACACCAGTATACCTGCGGATATATTGAAAAGAAGGAGATATGAATTTCTAAGAATTTATTTCAAAGAATTCCAAGAGACTTTGAAAACGACCGATTATGAGGATATACCCAGCTGGGAGGATTTTCAATATGAGATGAGGCAGATGGAATTTTCAGGGATTTGGACTTTATTTGCTATATTCCCACTGGTCACTATGAGTAAAGATAGTTCAAAAGGAACCAATATTGAGACACTTAAGGACGCGGAGGCTTTTGCGGCAAAGAAGAGAATTATGTTCAGTTCAAAGAGAGTGGCGGAAACGTACAAATATGCGCTAGATAGGTTCAATGATGTTGGAGCACTGGATTAAAAAAATATCGTAACCCAGTTTATTTAAGTTTTTTGTTTGTTTATGTTCTTATGGTCAACTGACTACTAAGTGCTATATGGTTCGTGATAAACGCTGTTTTCTGTTATCCACTTTTTGCCTGTTATGTTATTCCTCCATAGAAAGCTCTCTAAACTATGACATAAGAAGTCAGATGTCTCTATCGTTTGGAGGTGCAGAGCTTCAGTGCAATGTCACTACTCAGACGGTCCACAAACAACTGATACCACCAAACTATTCCCGAAAAAGAGTCAGAAAAAATTAATAATGTACTAATGTACTCATATTAGATTTGCAGAATGGGCTACTGCCAAGCCAGTCGCGATAGTCATTTGATTTGAGTAAAACTGTTTCCATAAATAGTGTACCTAGTCCCTTCAATTAAGCTGCTAACTGTCCCCAGTTAGAGATCATCGTACTTTACATTGAGAAAATACTTACTTACTTAGGTGGTGTAACAATTTGGGGTGAACCAGGGCCTCAACCATCAAGCCTCTCCAGTTAAACTGGTCCTGCCTCCAGTTACGCACTCCAAGTTGGTTGAAATTCCCTTTTACTTGTGTGCGCCACCTTGTGTGCGGACCAGACCATTGGTGGAATTGGTGTCCTCCAAAGCCCGTCAATGCAAATAGGAGCGAATATTTTACGAAGAACTTTTCTCTCGAAACGACCGAGGACATCTTCATCCGCTTTCGGCAGAGCCCATGCTTCAGCGCCATTAAGCAAGACTGGGATGATAAAGGTCTTGTATAGATCTTCTTAGTTATTGAGCATAGGGCCTCTGATACTCGATGGCGTTCTCGATTGGAAAGAGTTATTCTTCGTTGACTTCCTCTGTAACTATTTTGCTTACGTACATATATGTATACATAGTACATATGTCACGGAGCCTTGCCAACCAGAACGTCCGTTGGAAGAAGACAGGGCTTACAGCTTCTCAGTAGAGAATCTGTATGTAGCAGATGGACTGTGCTTATTAATAATTTCTTGCGCATTATACTGCAGATTTTGACTTAGTGAAAAATTACGATATTGAGATTGATTAATGTGCCGTTAAGACCGTCCGTTTGGGTGTTGTGACGATTCCGCGCATGATATTTCATTCCGCTCATCTGAATCCCGAAGGATAGAAGAAAGATATAATCGTCAAACTGCCTAAGAAAGGAAATTAAATGCAGTGCGAAAACGGAAGAGGTATTTGCGTGCTTCCTGCGGTTGCCAAAATAATAGCTAAAATAGTACTGAATCGACTAAAGGAACATGTTGAAGGCACACTTGATGATGAACAAGCAGGTTTCCGCAGTGGATCCTCTACGCATTGTACTTGAACAATGTGTTGAATATCGATCACCTCTTCATCTGCTATTCATCGATTTCGACAACGTTTTATTTGGCTTGCCTTGCGTAAGAGAGGCATTCCAGACAAACTTGTAGCTTTTATCAAAGCGACTTACGATGGCTCAAAGTGTCACGTACTGCATAGAGAAAAGTTGTCAGAAGAGTTCGAAATACAGAGTAGAGCCAGGCAAGGTTCCGTCCTTTCGCCAATATTGTTTTTATTGGTGACTACCGATGTGCTTAGATCTGCTCTATCATCGGGAACTGGTGGATTTCGATGTACACTTTAATCTCCATTAAAACACATTGACTACGCTAACGACGTGTGTGCCTTCCCCAGGATTATGTACCTCCACCAAATGACAACAAGTCTGGAGAGAGAGGCTAACGTCGTAAGGCTGAAACTTAACTCCGCAAAACAAAGTTACTCACCCATGGTAGCGATTCTCCCGCTCAAATAGACTTTGGTGGACAGCCGGTTGAGAGAGTAGATTGTTTTCGATACATTGGAGGAGGAACTGAAGCAGATGTTGAAAACGGAATGACAAAAGCGAAGTTTGCATTTGAAATGTTTTCCAAAATATAGAGGAACAATGCTACAAGCTTAACGAGACATTCTGGCCGGGCCAGGAACCTATAGGCGTCACAATTCAAAGGCCTAAGTAGCAGTGAATCAGCCACACCTAACCCTGTAATCCAAAGACGGCAGAATAGTAGGTCGACCGAGAAGCACATGGCGCAGAACAATAGAGGAGGAGTCCCGGCAGCTGGGGAAGAGTTGGAAAGAGCTGAAACTCATTGCCAGAAATCGTACTCGATGGCGCAAGGGGATACAGGATATAATTACTGATCTGGATCACTTAATATCTAATTTTCCGTACAAATTTGTTTTTCGGTTTGTTTTCAAAATTTTATTCTAATTATCCATAATTACAATGCTATTTGTTTCAGTCTATCAAACACCAGATACATTCTTATTTTTATCTTAATTGGTCGAGCATTCGGATACAAATTTTCAGCTATTATGTGCGCATGTTTGATTAAACGTTCTCGTAATTATTTTGTAATTAATCTTGTCTTTGGAGCATTTTCAAACAATTGCGTGTCATAAGTTATACGAGCTTGTTGCTCAAAACTATTAGCAATTTATCTCACGTGTCCACAAATTTGTATACTAAATTCCCAGTTAATTGGTACCCTCACAGGGGTTACCGATGTATTGTATTTCTAGCATAATTGTCATGTGAAGCTTCTCCCATTCTACTTTAAATAATTAAACTACTTTTAGTTGAGTTCTATTGATTCCCCCTTGAATGCAGAGGAGGCAGTTTAAATAACAAAAAGTTTTTGTCAAAATAAGTGATACCAACCCAAGTTGGACAAAATTTCAGTGTCCTTGAAAAAATTCTATAAAAATCCCTTCGCCATGAAATGTTTTTTGTATTCAAAGTCAACTTGCAATGGAGACCGGGCCACATTACCTCGATGAGGAATTTTTGAAAAATACATTAGAAGACGGTTTTCAACGCACAGATGTCAATATTCTTGACTATGAGGCGAATTTAGCGAGTTTTGGCGGTGAGAATTTCTTTAGTGATATCTATCGTGTGAAAGTAGAGTACCAACTCGATGATGAGGAGCCGAAGGAAGTCCATTTGGTGTTAAAGGCCATGAAGAGTACAGTTGATGGTGATGTTGGAATGAAGTCAAAAGAGACTCCCATGTATCGAGAGGTGATACCACAGCTGGAGGGGATTCTTGGAGGTGAAGTTGTATTTGCACCAAAGTGAGTGTAGAAGTCTTGCCTTCCCAGCCCATTATATGGAATACTTTTACAGACTTTTCACAGAAGTGAAGCGTGGTTATGAAGCCTATGTTTTTGAGGACCTCAACGCACTTGGGTACGACCTAAAAGATAGGGAGCTAGGCCTAGATGAAGAGGATTGCGTTGCAGTATTGAGAAAAATTGCCAAATTCCATGCGGCATCGATGGTCTATGCACAAAAGGTAAACCCTCTCGTAAGTTCCTTGCATTTTAACACCTTCTTACTAGTTTCCAGAGGTCATTGAAAGAATAAAACACTCAATGTTCGAGTTTGGAACGGAGGTATCACCGGTGTTACATCACCATATGACTGGGATGTTAAGGAGTGCTGCTGAGGCAGTGGCAACGTGGGAGGGATATGATTCAATTGCGGAGAAAATATACGCCTTCAGGGATGCTTTCCATGAGAAAACAATCGACACACTTGATCGAACAAAGAGTGTCTATAATGTGATAAATCATGGAGACTTATGGGTTAATAATATTCTCTTCAAGGACGACGATCCAGTTTTTGTAAGCTCAAAGCATCCGAATGGAGACTTATGTTCAAAAAATGCTTACTTTTTAGGTTGATTATCAAATTTCCAACTACAGCAGCCCTGGTTTGGATCTCAACTACTTTCTTTACACCAGTGTGCCTCTTGAAATCCTTAAAAGTAAACGCTATGAATTCTACCGAATTTATTTTATAAAATTTAAGGAAACCCTTGAGGTCATTGGTTATGAAGGAGAGATCCCATCTTGGGATGATTTTATGACAGAAATGAGAAGAATTGAACTATCAGGCGCCTGGGTGATGCTGACTATATTTCCAATGCTCGTTCTAAGTAAAGATGATTCGGTAGGCAATGATATTGAGGCAATGAAAAATGAAGAAATTTGGACAGAAAAAAAGAAGAAGATGTACACCACGAAGAGGGTGGAGGAGACGTTTAAGTATGCCTTAGATAGATTCAATGATATGGGAGTTCTATAATTGAAAAATATATAAATTGCAAATACATACATACATGAGTGTGAGTGTTGGATTGAAAACATAATTCAATGATGGGATGAGAAGACATGTGCTTCTCGTTGCTAGCTGCTAATCTACTCGTACATACTATACTCAATGTGATCACAAATGGTGCTGTGCTGTAGTCTTGTGCCTATTAAAATACACATGAGAAAAAGTACATGAAATTAACTTAATTTAATCGTAAAGTGGTCTAATCGCAATCTAATATTAAATAGTTGTGTTTCGTTGGTAACTCATTGCAGAATTGAAGAGTTTTCTTCTGAAGAGAGTAACGAGATGCGGTGCTTAAATCGCAGGCATTGACGCACTATTTTTCTAGTGCAGAGTATCTATACAATATTTAGCACGTGATGATTACTATTAGATCTACCAGCTCTAGAGAATCGTCTCTTTGAGCCTGCCTAAAGCCATTCACACCCAGAGTTTTTTTTAACGTACACAGACGGTGGGATTAGTTCCCATTCATTTTGGCAGTATTAAAAGTACCACGTTGATCGTTCATAAATGTGGGAGAGAACACTCTATCCGAACGGCTACATTGAATTTTATTTGGTTTAAATCTAAGTCCTGTTTGAGAATTCTATCTACTATAATCGACAAACAACAAAATCTTTAGTTTTGAGGATGGGATAACTCTTACTTGCTTCAATGACACGTACGGGAATACAGCTCTATACCTATCCAAAAATACAAATACTTGATGCAACAAAGCGTATGTGGTTCAGGGCTTAGCTTTTCGGGACCATTCGTGCTGTGCGCGTTGTATTTTTTTCGCGCAAATGGAAGGAAGCTAAACTATGTCCGAAAGGTGAATTGAAAAGGGTTCTCATGACAGCTATAATCTCGAATCTCTCGTTCAGTAGTCTAACGCACTAACCGCTGTGCCACGCGCTCATTGCAAGCGCCTTGACTAAGTAGTAAGCTTTTTGGCATACTGAGCGGCAGGATAAGATTCGAGTTCTACCCCTCGTTATACAATTTTCTGTTATACGATTTTCGGGTATGACATTCAATTGGTGCAGAAAATATAATGCGCAACACATGAGTGCCTCCAGGAAGCAAGGACCCAAGTTCTATAAGGGGTATCAAGTATCTACATTGTGAATGCGTTATCATACATTACACATAAAAAAACATTTCAACTTTGCGGCGCTTTCAGTGTTTTGTAAACAAATTTAAGATTTAGTCGCAAAGCCTAAAAAAAGATTCAAAGACCGATTAACCTGAATGTTTTTCTCTACACTCCACACTTTACTCTTCATTCGGCAAGGTTAGTTCTGTTTACAGTTTTAAGTCAGAAAGCGCGAACTAATAGGGCATTGACATAGAAGTGTGCCAACTTTTTGGATGATGAAATGTTTAAATTTAGTTGCGTGCTATGCGTCGTCGGTCCTCGTTGCCCGTGAAAGTTTAATGATCGGCCAGGTTTACTATTTATGAATGAAACTTTTCTAACCGGCTTAAATCAATAGTGCAGAGCTTACTATTTTGGGCCTTGTTTGTCCTTCGCTACTGAATATACAAATCTTTAGGTGAATAAACTCTTATCGCTTACATTTTTCAATATTGTCTTCATATTTTTCAAGACGTATTTTACTCTAGACACTTTATGAACTCTGACACTTTACGCACGCGAGTGTAAGACAACCCAGAAATGCGTACCCAAGGCAAAGCAACAATTCCCAATGAAAGTCATTGCCATGGGAATTTATTTAAATTTAGAAACCACATTTTTCAGACATTCTACATATGTACATACATACGTGCTAAATGTACATCTGTGTACAGACTTTTTAGAATGGTTCTTATCACTTAGGAGCCAATACTGCGAAGGCTGTAAATAGTTATTTAAGAGACCGCTTCCATCTGTCATGTGTGCGATGTCGTCGCGTTGTCGTGGAACGAAGCGTCTAATTGCCTTTAAATGCAATCGCAAGTCAAGGTTGAGGTTGAATGTGTGCCTTAAAATGTGATACGAGTAAGATGTGGAAAGAAATTATAAACTTTAGTACACATACGTACATAAAATAATTTTAAAGAAAGCTTAGAAGGCTGATGAAATCCGGTGGGAGACTTAAGTCAGCCTTTTGAAATGCAGTTCCGGCAGTGAATGAATTAAAAATCAGCGCTAAAAAAAACTGCTTTCTACTCAATTTGGGGCGTAAGATGAAAATGAGTTATGAACGAGCATGATTTTTAGGCATGATCCTTATATTGAGGATATTGAAAGAAAAAAACCTCCAGAAACTGATGTCTAGTGTCGGAGGATTTTGGGCTTCTCGCCTCTTTTGAGTTAAGAAACAAAGAAGGATGATTATCAAGCTGGATTTAAAGATTAAAAAGGCCTAAGTAAGGTTTATTCTGGTACACTTTGGGTTAGTAACCTCATTTGATAATGGCCTTGATGTTTGAAGTATTTGTGGTTGGACGAGGCCATAAACGAGTTGATAAGATAGTTTTAAAGTCCGTTTTTTCCTTTCATTGGAATTTCAGTTCCATCGAATTTATTTGCTGAAACTTTGTAGAGTTGGCACGTATTGCAGTATTGGTTGCGTTAAGTGTGTTTAACCCGAAGCAACAATTATCTACATTTCTGAAGATGTAGTGTGAATTCGAAAATATTCAACTTCAGAATGCTTTTTGCATATTTCTGAGTCTACATATCTCCAAGACAAAAACAAAACAAGACAAGAACCATTCAAATCCCTTACCTTCTGCCTGAAAGAAGTCTTCAAAGCTTTCAGCTTTACACGGAAGGCGCTATTGACTTACTAGAGATTGCATAACTTATCATTAGACCGGCTATTTACATAAATGGGCTTATCAAATCCCATTCATGAAACCATCTAGGTCATTAAACTTTTTCATAGGGGCCGGGAAACGGTGCACAGCACGCAACTAGTTGTCAACATTTCATCATCCAAAATGCTGTTTAAATTCCCACTTTTAAACTAGAAATTGTAAACAAAACTAACCTTGGTCAATGGAATGAGTAGAACGGGTGCAGAAATCTACAAATCATTAGTCGAGGTCATGTTGGAGTATGAAGGCTTCGTTGTTAATACGTATCTTGGTACTGAAGGCTCACAGAAGTCACCGGGCTTTAGAACACTCAGCAGAGGCAACTGCAATAATTAAGTAGAAGAAAATGAGTAGAACCATGAATAGAAGCAATTTACAGTTCATTTCTGCATCCAAAAGACGTAAGTAAGGCCCTGGGAGCCTTGTCGAGATCCAACGTAAGGACCTGTGATTCGCATTTCTTGGAAAATAATACATCAATGATTTCAAAATTTGCGACACAATTTAGAGAGTTCTTGCATTTTTAAACTACTTTGAAAGTGGTCAAAGTTTTCGGCAAGATCTTAAGCGCAGACCGGCGTTTTTTTTTCTCTGAATATTGTTCATAGCCATTAAGATAGCATCAAGGCAAAAGCATGTTTGCTTATTTTTATTTTTTTTTTAACTGCTCTTCAAAGGCTGGCACAAACTGAACGAGTTTTACTTCTTGCCTCTAGCTTTTTCTGCCTTCAATTTAGGGATAACTAGGAGCTAAGTTCCAATTTTAATAAATTTTTAGAGGTTATAAAATTAAAAAAAAAAAATATTAAATAAGCACAAGTATGCATAACAATGCGCCGATTTATAAATAAACCTAACAAAAACCTTATTGATACTAACTTTAGTGGCAGTGAGAGAACTACATTTACTTATTAACAAACTCAATACTTTCGTGCTATTTTACTGTGCAGTATTCAAATTTATTCAAAAACTGCCATATTTTTAATAATACAGAACACATATTGCATAGATAAAATATTCTAATAAAGTCGTCTTGGGCACACCCGAAAACTAATCTGACTGAGTATGCAGTGCCATTTTTAAGCATTAAAAATTTCTGTGAGACAGAACTTGAACGAAACATACTCAGTAGCCTAGGGCCGGCAAGTTTTTTTTTAGTCTTTCGTTAAAGGAATACAATGGTTTACTGCATCGACCATCCCAGGTCTTGTCTAGCTGCAATGTGTGCAGGAAATCCCATCTTAACACATAGCCTACTCTCCTACTCTCCCCGCCCTATTACTGAGCAGAGTTAAATATTGCGTGCAACTAACTATTCCCTGCAGTAGCTCGATCCTTTAAAGACCTAAAGTGCAACATATCTTTGGGAACAAATGGGGTCTGTACCCTTGTTTGTTTTTCGGCGGCCAAACTTTGACATAAACCCTTTCAGTTATCGTCTTTATATTCGTTTTTCCATATATGTACGTAGGTGGAAACTTATGCCTTTGTAGCCTCTAATATCTGTGGTCACAAGCCATAACCGCTAAAGTCGAAAATTGAATTTTCAGAAGAAAAATTTTCAAATTTAATTTTCAGTTTGAAAAAAAAAACTTACTCATTTAAGTAACAGACCAATACTGATTATCAAAGTGCAAATAACGGTTAATTGTACCAACATTTTGTTATTTCTTTAATTAGTCTTATTTACAATGAAAATTATAGAAACATTTGGTTTTCGTCTTAAGTCGACTTTAGCGGTTATGGCTTGTGGCCACAGATATATATACATATATGTAAGCAATAAAAGAATCCCTTTGCATCACAGAAAACATTGGCCATGACGTTTCCGGCAGATAAAATCGGTTTTGACGTTCGTTATCGTGACACATGTACCAACATGACGAAAAAAAAAATGCCATCTCTGTGCTAGGTCGAGTAATTTTTACTTAGCACTTTCCCAAAAATATAAACTTTTCAATATTATCACTACAAATTGCAAAAAGGGCGTTAATACCAAATAAGCTGAAACCATTTTGCTTTTCATTTTATCTGAAGAAAGTTTGCATATACAAAGATATTCATGATTTTTTAAATAAATTGTGACAGTTACCTACGCCTCATTTAATTTTAAAACAAAAATGCCATTTGCTCCAATATGCTTCTAAAATCAACGAAATAGTGTACCCAGGCAACAGAGTGTATTTGTATTTCCAAACAAAAACATGGTAATGTGAGGCCCATTTTGTTGGGGATGGTTAAAAGGTGGATAATACAGTGTCCTACGCTCCGTTTTAGACAGATTGTTACTCTTCTTGACGTTGTTGCATGATTCAAGTCAATTCAGCGATTCGGGATAAAAAAAGGTAATAAGTCAACCGGCTGAAAAATTATGAATGAAAATTAACTAACAAATTAGTAAACCACGAGTGTAATTTTGAATGCATTTATAATGAAGGTTAAATTTCTGCGCTTTAAATTTAGTCCATTGCAACTATGGCATTGCAGCACAGTTTCGTTTTTTTCTAACATCTGTACGTGTAACCCCGTTATATAACCATTGTGCGTGGCTCAAAAACATCATTTTTGATGAGTTTTCAAAAGCTCTGTTGGAGTTTCGTGTTTGCCTAAATCTTGGACGTGCTTGGAAATCGATCTTCTGTGATAACTTATTGGTCGAGTAATCTTCATGAAAATTAATAAACTCTATGCTGACATTTAATTCGAAAATTCGGTCGTGAATCTCTTAGAATTCGCGGAATGCATTGCTGGCAGGATTCAATAATACAATTGATGAAGACTTTGAGACTTCCGTTTTCACCGGAAACGTCACTTCTAGTGTTATCGTTTCGTAATTACCAGTAAACAGCTCATCTGAAACAACAAAGCGGTTAAAAACACAATGCGTCACAGTATCGTAGATCGAGAACGATCCATGAACAAATTTGTAAATGTCAAAACAAATATCTGCATTATCTAGGATGCACAGCTTACAAAACACTTCTGTTGATACTGAATTTGTTGACAATTACTTGGACATTCTCTCAATTTCTATGCTTCATGCAATTTTTAAACAACTCTTACGTTATGCAACATCTACGTAGATAAGGCGTAGATTGCCCCAATCTTCAACAGAAGTTCTACTCCTTTTTTCGTTCCAATAAAAAATCATAAGGGAACCCGTGCACAAGCACGAGGAAAAGACTTCATGGTAGGATTATCTCTTGCTCGTGCTGCGCTCCCTTAGACATAGTCGTACGCAATGAATCTTTATCTCATCCATGAGACTATTTTAGTGTCCAGACTATTGCGCTCCAATTTGGCGCCACTACTTTGACACATTTTTTATGATCTTTCGAAATGTTTACACTTTTTTGTTCAGTGTCGACGCGTTGTTGTAGGTGTAGGATCTAGGCTAGGCGATAGCCTTCCGTGCCAATTCAATTATGCTTTTCTGCTACATATGTACACATCTAGCCATGCATATAAAAAAAAAGAAATTGCGTTTCAAACACTGTCCACATAAATGTTCCCTAAGTGGCATACAATCACGTTTGCGTGCTTTGCATTATCACCTCAAGACACTTTACTAGATTCGCGGACCTACCGTGGGTCATACGCTCACACAAAAAAATCCAATCTCTCGCTATATACTTTTCTAGAGATAAAAAAATCCAATCGGCCCGCCACTGCCACCGACATAACATCTAACAGACGTCCATTCTTTCTTCAGTTCCACTTCGTCCACTAATCAGGAAGGTAGCTACCACTAGAATAATAAATACTGTGTACCCATATAAACGCTTATTGACCACAAGAAGATGAAACTGGAAGTATCAGAGCCGCCACCGACTTATTTGAACGAGAGCTTTTTTAAGGCTGCTCTGGAGGATGGCCTCAGGGAGATGCGGGTGGACATAAAAAAGATTGTCTTTGCCGAGAGTAATGGAGGTGGTGAAAACTATTGTAGTAAAATCTATCGAGCTCGAGCATTGTATCGCAGCAGTAAGAAACAATTAGACGAGGAGCTGGCTGTGATTGTGAAGAGTATTGCTATAACCCCGGCTACAGAGTTTCTAGAAGAACTAGCTGTTTACTTGAGAGAGAAAATTTTCTATTATGATGTCCTGGGAAGGCTGGAGATTCTGCTGGGAAATGGATGCAAATTTGGAGCAAAGTAAGTTGGCGGAAGGAACGTGCTTAGAGGGTGGAGATTTGAATGAATTTTGTTTCATGTAGATGCCTGTATACCACTAAGGAGCCCATGCAGACGATTGTATTTGATGACTTAACGCAATATGGATACAAATTGGCTAGCAGACAGCAAGGATTAGATGAGGAACACTGTTGTGTGATTTTGAAAAAATTGGGAAAGTTCCATGCTGCATCGATGCTCCTGGCACAGAAGGTGAGTTTTGAAAATTATTTTTATGCGAAAAAGGGTTAAAAAATCTATATAAAGGGTGTGAATTTTGTATAGTCCTTTTGAAGGATTTAAGTTTGATACTGAAGAACTCGTATCTGCTTTAAGTATTTTTAAGAGAAGGAGGATGCCGTATCAGAATTGAAAAATAAGTACAAGTAAGTATAAGTAAATACACATAGGTACTTAGAGCAACAGTCCGTACGTGGTCCAGGGCCTAACTTCTCGCAACCATTCGTGTTGTGCGTGATATATTTTTTCACACAAATAGAAGGGGCCTACAATTTAAAGCCGCGTACGAAAGCAAATGCAAAGCTTTCCCATGATAATTATTACTCTCGGACCTTTGTCATACATTCGCGAGAAGAAGAAGTAACACTTTTTGGTGTTTTATGGGATTCGAACCTCCTCCTCAGTAATCCATCGCACTAACCACTTGAGCCACGGCGCCCCCGTAATGTAATTGCATTGTTGCAACTAAATTTCTGGTCTAAATTTTCCACCGGTTGGCTGATGTTTAAATATTTTGAAAATGAGAACGGTTAGCCCGGAACTATTTAATTTATCAAGGCATTTAGCTCTTTAACCCTTCGATTGCAACTCTCTTGGCACAGATTTGGGCTTGCATTAGGCTTATTAGCTCAGATTTTTCTAAGCCTATTCAGAAACTATTTCGTATTCTCTACAGTCCTTCTTTACTATCAGAAGCTCGTTCGATTTTCATTTTCCCAGTCTAGCTGAAGTGGAGTGAGATTCCCGTAATCTAGTAATGCCTCGAGATCACGGCATGTATGGTAAGATCTGTCATGTTGCGCACACTAAGAGATTGGCGGCATGCATATGTGTATATGGCGTAGCATTTTCGGGTCCGTATAGCTCGCAAGTGGAACTTTGCCCTAACAGCAGATAGATCCGATTCATAACAATTTTAAATCAATTCTTGGGCTCCAGACTCCATTTTGAAATTGCCGCCTTAAAGAGCATTTCAAATCCGATCCGAGCTGCATTCTGGTCACTGATCCGGCCCCAGGACAGCTTTTGTTGCAAACAATACGATTATTTATACCACGTGTCAAAATTGTTATGATAAACATGGTCTCCGAGTATGTCGTCCGATCAAAGAGGTAGCTGTTCCGTATTTTTGGGAAAAGCAAAACATGTCCGGGCTCTTGACTTGATCACCGGCACGCCCGTTTCGGTATGTGTCAGAATTGAAAAATTTTGACGTCATACATCATATTTTCAGACTTCAACCTGAAAACGTTTTTCTCAAAAAATAAATACGCACCAATCAAGGCGACATTCAAATTGTAAAACAAATTTGAACTAAGACAAAAATGAAAGAAATATTGGTTGGCGCAGATAATATTGGTCAAAAATTTGTTTAGTGATTACAGTTGCACCTTTTGAACTTTTCTCAATTTATTGAATTTCATTGGAATTCGCTTGATAATGCAAACCGAATTGATTCAGTAATTTTCGGTAAAATTTTGGATTCGAGTGCTCTCATTTTTGATCTCATTTAGCCGGGTTGATGCTTACGTGTACGTGTATGCATTTAGGCATTCGCTGCTGATTGTCGATTGTTTCGAAGATTAATATTTGCAAATCATAGAATGGATTTGGTTATCTCCAGTTTACCAATCGGCCGAGGATTTTTAAGCCGGTAGGTGTTTACAGTACATCGATTCTTTGTAGTTTTTATTATTGCCTTCGTCTAATTTAGGCAGACTATTGTATTTTTTTTTTAAGATCGTAGAAAATTTGGACCTAACTGTTGATCTACGTGAGCTGCCACGGTTATGCCTAGCGTATGCTGGGAATCTGCTCATTTGAAGAAAACGTGTCATTAGTCATAGTAAGCTTGAACATGTTTACATGTGACAAGTTGGAAGGTAAGGACTATTTCGTCACTATTTTGTCACTGAGCCACGGCGACCAACCAAATCGTCATATTACTCTGTGGTGCAGATCGTTCACAGTAACATTGTTGCTGTCTTCGATTTTCAAAAGGTAGGGCGGAATGATGTGACTACTCCAAAGCCCATATCAAACGGTCACACATTGGGAATGTATTCACTCTTCTACGACCTCGTGTGGAACCTTGTAGCCTACAGTTTCACTTGTTGACATAGCCCTCGAAATGAGCTCCGTCCGAAAAGGTGATTGAGACGAAGCTAGGGATTCGATTCTCTTCATTTCAATCAAAAATTCTTTTAATATTTTGCACGGTTATATATTTTCCTGTTTTTCGTTCATTTCAGGACCCCTCAGTAAAGGAAAACTTCACAACGGGAATGCTTGATGAGAAATACATTCGTACGAATCAGCGATTCATTGATTTCATGATTCTCCAATTGAAAACCTTAGCGGCTGTAGTCTCCAAATGGGAAGGCTATGAAAGAATTTCAGAGAAACTTTACACTCACTGTGAACATATTGTAGAAAACCTTGTCATGACTGGAAGACCCATTTTAGGAGAGTTGACAGTTATGAACCATGGTGACCTTTGGGTGAACAATTTCATGTACAAGTACGACAAGGACAATAATCCAATTGACGCTATATTTGTAGGGAAACTTTCACTGAATACAAATTGAATCCTCAGCTAAAAATTTATCTCTCCTTAGGTTGATTTCCAAACGAGTTTCTTCGGCAGTCCTGGATGTGACATAAATTTCTTCCTAAACAGCAGTGTTCAACTAGATGTCCTCATCAACAGGCGTGACTACCTCATCGAGACCTACTACGAGTCTCTCAGCAGTTCACTGAAATACATGCGCTCCGAAAATGTACCTTCACTAGACGATATCCTCAATGAGATTCGTCAACGCGAGCTTTATGGCTTCTTCTCATCGTATGCGTTCTTACCGATGGTTGCGATGGAAAAGAAGGACTCCTACGATAACAGCATTGAGGCCATGGCAGAGGATCAAGAATTTGCCAAGAAAAAAGTGGAACTGATGTTCTCATCCAATCCAAGGACTACCGATACCTTGCGTCACACCCTGCGACGTTTCGATGAACTTGGCATTTTCGATCACAATTACTAGAGAGGTTCGCAGAGGCTTCACACCATTTAGCTTAGATAATATTTGTTATGTTTTTTTTGTAAATATTTATGGAGCAATGGACGAATGTATGAAAGAAAATAAAAATAAACAGACTATGATAAGAGAGATACGTAGTAGACAGTTTGGATTTGTTTTCAGATATATGATGGCACGCTTTTCAAGTGTGAGTACGGTGACTAGGCTAAAATCCGCTCCCGTTATACAATAAATGTCACACGTCTTAATTGTTGTATTAGAGCTCCAAGACAATAAAAGTTATTGCAGCTTTGCCTTGAACAAGTGCGGCTATGGGTAGACGATTAAAAGTGCTACGTCAGGAAATGATTGGTGTTGGTGAATAAGAGCGCAATGTCTATTGCTTAAGATGAGTTGTTGTCATAAAATAATTATTTGTGTTTGAATACTATTTCTGGTTTCTAAAGACGGCATTAAATACAGCTGGCACAGCTGGATTGATTTTGGTCTTTGTTATTATAACGTTTATACATCCGTAGTGGTTTGAAGAAAATGGCTTCTATTCTTCTGTTAGCGATCGCCAATTGAGTGATGGCGGCAATTGAATTATGATGCAATTTTTTAAACAAGAAGTAAATATTTGGATTCTACTCAAGGAGCTCTTTCCAACGAGATATCATATGTCTACGTACATATAGAGAAGCAATTTATTTTCACCGTTGCTTGCATAGGGGAATCCAACAAGCGGTGTCATTTTAAATCAATAAAAAAATGCAACATTCTTATGAAAAGTTGTGATGTTTTTATTTTAATTCAAAATACAGACTGTGAGGTTAGTAATGAGATACAAAATCTGCCAGGAGTCTGCCTCGGCTCTGCCTATAAATAGTCATTCTTTTGATGAAATTTTTTATTACATTTTCTCATAATTCTGGCTGAATTTTTCGAATAACAGCTCTGATATTTTTTTAGTGCCTGAATCGTTCGTCCTTTGGACATAGCTCCAAAAGCTGTTTGGAAAATAGCACCGGCAGTCCTGCTAAAAATAAACGTCTTGCACGTCCTTAGCATCAATTTCATGCAAAAAAAGTCAGTCAACATCGTTCGTTAAAACCGCACCAGAATGTCACTCGCTGTGGATGGAAAGTTTGTTCTAGTATTTCTCTTGGGTTTTGGGAAGCCAAGATGCGACAGTTTTGTTTGTTTAATTGCCCAGGTAAAGAACAATGAGCCTCATCCCTCAGAATAATTTTGTGTAAAAAATCATGATCATGTTCATTCATTTCAAGCACCCAATAAGCAAAAGTATGGCGTTGTGCGTGGTTTGCTGGGTTTAATTCTTGTGTCAACAAGCTACGACGGCGATATTTTCAGCTGACCTTGCCGGACGAACACGAATTGGAGTCTTCACATCACTAACCTGTCCGAGACGTTCAAACTTATCGATTAAATTCACAGTAGCTGTGCGAGAAGGCGCTTGGTGATGATCCAAAACAGCACGCACTTTACCAAACCTTTCCGCGATATTCTCACGGTTTTTGTGGTGAATTTTCGTTATTTCAACACGTTGTACGAGTGTGTATCGATCCATACTTAATAAATTCCTAGTTTTTACTTTTTTTTTTTATAATTTACCCGCACTCAAGGGGTTATGAATACCCTTTTAATGTGTATACACAGTGCGGGCGTTGAAAGGAAGATAGAGAGAGAAAGAGATTGGTGTAGTGGTTTGAAACTCAGGTGTATTAGGTTTCACATATTAGCTCCAGGGGTGGGTGTCCAGATAACTGGGGAGGTTGTTTGATGTCATTTATTTGTTTTTGTCTTCGCTTCTGATTCGCAGTATTTTTTTCCCGGTCAACCTGATGTCATAAGCATATCAATCATCAACAGTCAACTTATCACAAGTTGACAGTTCAACAATGGCGCGAAATTCAAATTGACACCTCTTGTGATGACCCCTTTAAACGATTTTTAAAACGATCACACTGGCGTTGTACATTTGTACGTTTTGGGTCAGATGCAAAAAAAACGTATGCAGCTTTAATAGTTTTCGAGCTAAAAGGTGGTGATAGCCTAGCCACGATATAAAATCTGTTCTTAGCTACAACTAAAGCCTTCTGTATACAGGCGATTAAAACTATTTTTAAGTATTTCAAGCATAAACGACTGCATAAGGTTTTAATCTGATACTGATTCGCTTTTAATGTGGCGTAAAGTTAATAGCCTCCATCTTACAAAAAAAAAAAAAAAAAAAACAAATACTTGGCGCAACAGACCATATGTGGCCTACTTAGCTTCGTGCGACCATTTGGGCGTGTTATAGTTTTTCGTATTAATGGAAGGAACCTACAATTTTACAGCCATCTTCGAATTTTTTTTTGTTTTTGTTTTGAAAAGCTTTCTCCTGACAGCTATTTCTCTCGAAAACTTGTTAAATATTCGTGAGAGGTGGGACAGTGAAAAATTTGTTTAGTGTTTTCTGGGATTCGAACCTAGAACTCCCCGCTCTTTAGTAATGTGCAATACTACGTTCTATACCACATGTCTGTAACTGTAATACCACGTTAAAACCTAGTATACCATGAATAGAACCTAGTATTGAGATTCGCAAATTTTTGGTGGTATACGACCATCTTATTGCTTGCAGCACCACTTTCTTTCTGTTGGTGGTTCTTCATAGCTTCTTTGACAATTCAAAAGCAAGCAATCACAGCGAAAAATGTTTTGAAAATGGATTAAGGAGGACAATTTTATCTGCATTGGAAACAATGAAGTAAGAGAAGTTTAGAGGAATTATATCGGCGAGCTACGAAGAGCAAGACGCAATATTGGAGTGTTGCAAAAAATGTGTAAGGAGCTGGAGGAGGCGCAACACAAATGTCAAAGTATACCACGTAACGCAAAATATACGAAATGCAGTCTGTCAGGGGTTATAGTATTCACTATACCATGGTATCCATACCATACCAGCAGTCTGTCTCCCACATAATTAAACGCACGAACCACTAAGCCTGGGCACACGCCTCCATCTAAAGATAGTGAAATTTTACTTCACAACATTTAGCAAGTCCCCCAACCCAACTATTCATTGGTACTCAATTAATTCCTTGTATTGTATTTGATCAGGCATTTACTTCTTGCGATCACTTTGATTACATAATGGCCAAAGCAAATTCCATGGAAGGGTATTGCTCTGGGAAATGGTTTCTTTGGTTTGGGATTTTATAATTTCTCCTATAACTGGAAAATTATGAGAAAGTTGCAGTTAATTTAAAAAAAAATATAAAATTCACATAGAAATTTTCTGAAAAGTTTTCATGGTGTCACGACATGCGAATAGTTCCAAATTGCAAGCTGAGAGTCTCATTATAATTCATATCTGCTATTGCGGAAGGAACTCAGAATTAAATAGGTCTTCATTGTCAGCACTTTGCGAAGACAAAACTATTAGTTTTGGCCCCCGAACTTTATTGGAACACATCAGTAAGAGCTCATTTTCTTTATTGATTCAACTCTTTGTCACGTCTGTGTTAGAGAATTCCCGTCTTTCGAATTATTTTTGATCTAGGAGTAGGACGATAACTTCGAGGTAGTAAGGGACTTTGTCCACCTCGGCTCTGCTATTAACACTGAAAATAACACCTCATCAGAAATCAAACGAAGAAAGGGCTGAAAAGGCAATTGAGTAGTAAAGCCCTATCTCGAACAACTAAGGAGACTCTGTACTACGTAAGATATTCGGTCTCGTTTGCGTTGACTGGTTTTGGAGGAGAAGATTCAACGAATGAAATTTACGAGCTGTACAGTGACATCAACTTGGTCAAAAAAACTGCCCATCAGTGACTTAAGATGGCTAGGACATGTAGAGTGAATGGACTCCAATGCTCCGGCCCGCAGAGTGTTCGAATCTAACCCGAGGGGACAACGTAGTAGAGGAAGAACTCGCCTAAGGTGGCGCGCACAAGTACATAGAAGGGGACCTTAACCAACTGGAGGCAGTTAGCTAAGGACCGGGCTAACTGGAGAGGGTTGTTAGTTGAGGCACAGGTTCAGCTCGAACTGTAGCCTCACCTAAGTAAGTAAGTAAGTAAATAGGACGATGAAAATTCGAATTGAAGATTTTTGGCATATGAATTAATATATTCGTACAAGAGTGAACATTTTTGAAATCCGTACACGAATACGTCTTGTTAAAAGCTTACTTAACCATATGCATAAAGATTTGACTGAATGCGGTAATTTTGCCTAGCCTGACCTATCTCTTGTTGGCTCTTGTTTTAAAGGCTTCCGGGATAAGTGCAATAAGATTTAACTGATAGGCTAGGATGCAACTTGTTTGGCTAATTTATTGCCATCTACGTAACAAACAAAAGTTACAACTGTAAATGTCTGTTTTTTTTGTCTTTATGAACAGCAAATATTGTAAAAATCAGTTCATAAAAAATTGCGAGTCACGATTAAGACTTATCTCGCAGAATACATTCATTTGTACGCAATGTACCAGCAGAGTATCCTAAATCATGCTAAGACTTTTTCTGATAACAGAATCTAAGACTCAACGTCACTATCATCGCAGTTAAAAATGCTAAATCTGTACTATCCAAAATTAGTCCAACATGTTCATTCCTGTTCCAAAATCAAGGCCTAAGTACCACTTTTCGAATAGCTTTCTATGGTTGACTGCCTAAATTAGACCTTTCATTCGGTTGATAATCATGAGAAATTCCAGGATGTCGTGTCTCTTAAGTAAGCACGAGCTCTTAAAAAACAAAGTGCAAAAAAAACTATAAATTAGAATTTTACAATGCGACTTATTGTTGTTAATCTCCGCCATAAGATAACACAGTGAAATTGCAGGCATTGTGCTACAGTAACATTCTATAGAACCCGCCTAGTTGTACTAACTTTAAATGTACAAGCACGCCACGACTTACAGTGCCGAGAAAAATAAACAGATATCACTAGGCGGTAAGGGAAGGAGGGGGAGAAAAATCTGTGTATAAATACAAAGCCTCAAGCTGAGAGACATCTCATTCAATTCGTACCAAGATGCGCATAGAAAACTCAATTGGTGCACCAAAGTATCTTGACGGAGCGTTCTTCGAGGATGTACTCGAGAATGGACTTCGCGAGGCGAATGTAATAACGAAAAATGTTTCAATCGCCCTCGGGAGCAGCAGTGGCGAGAACTATTGCAGTGAGATCTATCGTGTAAAAGTCAATTTTCAACGGGGTGAGAATAGTGAAACGGAGCAGACTTCTGTGATTGTGAAGAGTATCCCTATGCCGGAGGAGATGAACTTCCTTGATGACTTGAAAGTATACCACAAGGAGAAGGTGTTCTATATGGATATTTTGCCGAAGCTGGAGATTTTGTTGGACAATACGAGACTCGCTCCAAGGTAAGGATGGGAGAGTGTATTTTTTCAGCCTTTTAGACTCCCTCCTATGAAGCTTACTTGTGTCTTATATATCACTCCTTTCATAGATTTTACTACGCTAAAAAGAAGCCTGTATATACAATGGCCTTTGAGGACATGAACGAACTGGGCTTCACCATGGCGGACAGGGAAACCGGGCTTGACGAGCATCATACCAAGCTTGTGCTTAAAAAACTTGCACAGTTCCACGCTGTATCTATGGTTTATGCGAAAAAGGTTGGTGGGAATTAAAAAAAACCTGGTGAATGTCCCTAAGTCGGTTTATATTTTCAGGATCCTGAAATAATGTCTCAATTCGATTCCGGTCTCCTCGATGCCAAGGCAATGGATCCATCTTGCATTTTATACAAGCTGTTCTACAAATACCTTGGTTATGAGATCAAAGTAGTATCGCAGTGGGAAGGATATGAAGAAATAACCCAAAAACTCCAGGAGTATTACCGAAACTTTCGAACTCGTCTCATTGCCAGTCAAGCACCCAGGAAGGGTGAACTAAAAGTTCTAAATCACGGTGATTTCTGGGTCAACAACATGCTGTTCAAGTACGAGGGAACCAAAGTCAAGGACTTAGTATTCATCGACTTCCAAATGAGTTACTATGGCAGTCCTGGTATTGATTTGAATTACTTCCTATACGCCAGTGTCCAACTGGATGTCCTCAAGAAGACAGACTTATTGCTTCAAACGTACTATGCTTCCTTAAGGGATACTCTCTTGCAATTGCACTATGACAACATACCCAGCTACAAGGACATTGTGAATGAATTTAATCACTGCTCTGCTTACGGTTTGTTTACACTTTTTGCACCTTTACCAGTGATGACAATGGACAAGAGTAAATGCGAGGGAAATAGTTTTGAGAACCTTCTCGAAGGCGATGAATCCGATGAAAAGATGGAGGCGACCTTCTCTTCCAAGAGGCTAACCGAACATTTACGGTATTCGTTAAAGGCACTTGATAAGGTTGGAGGTTTAGATTATTACACAAATGGTGATCAATAAATTGTTATAAATATTCGTACTTTAATTTTCGTATGCAAATTAATTTTTTTGATTTCAAGTTTATTTGTTATTGTATCTCATAACAAATGAGATCCGGCACTTAAATGAGATGCGATTCGAATTAATGAGAGCATTTGTCAACTTGGGTTGTGTTTCTTAATAAAAATGGAACGTGATCTCGTAATTAATGTTGCATTCACAGTAATGAGTTACTTTCCGAGTTGTAATTAGCGTTTTTTATGGCAAATGACTTGACTTACCGAAGTCACATCGGTTTGAATATTAAAATTTTGATGAACGAATGGAAGAGTCTTTAGTAGCTTTTCATCAGGATAACCTCGCTAACCTGCACTTCAAGCTATTTTAGGGTTTTTTATAGATTCATTATGAATGCAAGCGGTCTATGGGCAAACCTACTGCCATTCTCATTTACAAGGATTAGCGACCGCCTGTATTGTCAAACTGCATCAGTTCTCGCCGCTCTTACAGATATTGTCCTGCTTAGGAATATGTGGAGTTGAGAAAGTGAACTTAGAACTGTCCAATAGCTGACACCACGATCGATAATGTGTATTATGTAGCACTTCTCTTACAAGAGTGAGTATGTTCCCTACTAGATTATTTAAATGGCGCTACGGTTCGGAATGAACCTGGGCTTCAACCGAGAAGACTATCCATTTAATCAGGTCCCGGGATGCGCACTTAAAACGAAGCCTTCCGCTGCAAAGCTCTGCGGGCCGGGGATTTCTCTCTTGTGTACCAGCAATGATAATTTTATTTGTCAGGAATGCATTCATCCGACGAGCTGTTGAAATGAGTTGGTCTATGCCCAGCCGTCAGGGTCAGTAGCCATGTTGGGCTTAAGTTCGGACGTAGCCGCCTTCATTTTTTTGGTCATATTGAAGAAATTCTTGGCTATCATCGTCCTTATGGAATCGTTTATTCCCCGTTAGAGAAAATTTTTCACACAACAAGCGTAATTATTTTTCTATTGACGCTTTGACAAGATAAATCCTGGATGCCTCTGTGAAATCCTGGATGCCTCTGAGTAATATGGGCTACAATAGCCTCTAAAAAAGTTCAACAACATGCTAATGAGTATGTGCCCGTTGTAAAATTGACTTTCTTTTTGGTAGGATTACGACTTGAATAGTCAAACTTCCCTGGAAGTTGCTGTTTCTAAGTGTTAATTAAAGTTATAGCGACCAGCCGGAAGGGTTTACAGACGCGGTACTGTACCAGTATTTGTCAGTATCTCCGCAGTCTTACTTGGGGGCACTGAGTTGGTGGCTGGGCCTAGTTTGCTGTAGAAATCATCCTTGTCATCCACATCGGCATAGTTTGGCGGAGCGTAGCACTGGATAAGGGTTATGTTCCTGACCTTACCTTTGAACCTTGCCGTCAATATCCTGTCACCATAAGGTGAATAGGACACAAGTCTCTGTCTCTAGCTTTAGGGGTAAGTAGGAGTCCTATTTCATATTCACGTGCGGTGTTCTTTGGTCTCCTAGAGTAAGCCAGGAAGCTATTGCCAGTTTCGGAGGGTTGAATGCCGTGTCCCCACCCCACCCCACCTAATTTCATTTACTCCCATAATGTCCAGTTTGTATCGCATGAATTCTCCATCTAATTGGTGAAATCTAGAATTTTGGGACTTTCTTCTCCGTTGTCAAGAAGGGTCTCAACGTTCCAGAATCCAATCGTTGTCCGTGGTCGATAGCCAATGGTCGTCAACAAAGTATCCGTCCGTCGGAGCAGTGAATATTTTATTATGGCGGCTTACCTCAGTTGCCTCAGATCGCTAGGACATGTAGATCGAATGGACGTGAAATGCTTTGGTCCGCAGAGTCTATAAATATAATTCGGAGGAATAATGCAGTTGAGGACGATCTTGCATAAGATGGCACGTACAAGTAGAAGGGGACCTCAACCAACTCGGATCTCAAGGACCGGCCTGTTGTTTGATGCTCAGGTTCACCCCGAACTGGAGCGCCACTTAAGTAAGTAAGCAACAAGTTTTTCAAGATTTTACCTCTTGGCACTAATAACTTTTATCAGCAGGTTTTCCATGCCTGCCTGACGGCATTAAATTATTTACATAGATCCACCTTTTTGTGGGGAAAATCCATGTAACACGAAAAATTCGCTCAGTTGCGAGAACATAGGCACAATTTGGGCTGCTTAGAATCAGGATAGAACCAATCCTGTTAGAGAAAGAATAAGTATTCAACATCGTTTTAGATTTTATTATACATCGGGCGTAGAATATTACATTTTCTTACAATACCAGCTTGACTAAAATACTTTTCGAGCTCCAACAATACAAAAACCTCTTTTAACAAATTCCTAACTTTACAAATTCCCTATCACATAACCTCATCAGTCTCCTCAATCCAAAACCCCCATCTCATCGAACCTCTTCAAAGTATACCTCATGGTCTCCTCCAATCTCTTCGATGAAAACATGATTTCGACCTTCTTCTTCGCGAAATCCTCGTCCAAGAAATTATCCAAGGAATTATCTCCCGATTGCTCTTTGTCCATTGCTATCGCTGGGAACACCCCATACTGTGCAAAGAAACCATACAGCTCCCTTCGTCGCACCTCTGTCAATATATCTTTAAAACTTGGAATATCCTTGTAACCATTAGCCTTCAACGTCTCACACATTGCCGTGTGATATGTTTTAAGGAGTTCTTCCCGCTTGTCCTTCAGCACCTCCAATTTGATTGAAGTGTAGAAAAAATAATTTATATCAAAACCAGGACTGCCATAGAGACTCATTTGAAGGTCAACAAAGACAACATCCTCCACTTGCTTCGGTTTACCTTTGTTGTATTTGAACAGCATGTTATTGATCCACAAGTCTCCATGGTTAAGGACCTTCAATTCGCCCGCAATCGGAAGTTGACTTCTGATAAGATTCTTCTTGAGATCGGCTGCATACTTTTTCACCTTTTCAGCTATACTCTCATAGCCCTTCCACTTGCTGATAGTTGCAATGAGACCTCGAATATTATTTCCAAAGAATATCTCAAAGACAGGCGAGCCATTTATACCTTCTTCGGCTAGCAGACCCATTCGAAATGAGTTCATCGATGCAGCGTCCTAGAAACGGGGGGAAATTGCATTAAGATTCACTTTATATTCGAGCGTAACTCACCTTTTTCTGTATGACCATGGATATTCCATGGAACTGACCAAGTTTCTTCATAACCAATTGACAATGGCTCAGGTCTAGTCCCTCCTCACGATCTGCCATTGCATAGCCCAATGCAGAGAGATCCTCAAACACCAGCGTACTGATTGGTTCCTTAAGAGCGTAATATAATCTTGGCCCGAATTTCACATTATCCAGCAGAATCTCCATTCGAGGCAACATGTTGTGGTAGAATATTTTCTCCTTCAGAAAAACGCCCAAATCTTCCAAAAACTTGTTGCTCTCTGACACCGGCATACTTTTCACAATCACTGACGTAGTTTCTGGTGATTCACTACTACGCTGGAATATCAATCGAACTCTGTAGATTTGACTGCAATAATTATCACCTCCCCTACTTCCCATTTCAAAGTTGATCCTCTTAATGGATACGTATGCTTCGAGGAGACCATTTTCAAGGACGTCCTGGAAGAACTTTACGTCCAATGATTTCGGTGCACTAACTGCGTTACAAACTTCCACTGTCATAATGATCACTCACAAATAATTCTAGCTAACTGCCAGTAAAACTTCCTCTGCTCGGCTATAAATACGACCTAACACACTAGATACTCCGGGATTGTGGTTATGCGCGAGACGCAATTAACTTGGTCGGAAAGGAGAACGTTCTAGAGTCGATTGTTGTTGCCGCACAACAGTCTAGATGAATTTCGTTAGTACTACAGACAAGCTGCGCGGCTACAAGTATTATCAATCCGTAGCTACGAGCATACATTTCCGATTTAAAGACGCGCGAAATAATTATTGCGAGACACGATAACAAGCGCAGGCTACGCACATTTTATTCAGTTTTTTGATTACATTAAGGCGAGGAAATTGAAATTTACAATGTAGATAGCATAAAAAGTACTCATAAACAAATAAAACAATTGTAAAACGTTTTTGGATTAAGAATAAACATTTTGAACGGGTGATGCCACCATGACGAGTCAGCATTATGTTAATGAAAAAAAAAGTTTACATTGCTGCTGTGCTATGCACCTTTCCTTACAGGAACGTATGTATCTAGTGACAGCTTGTTAATCACTTAGTAAACTGAATTAGAGTGCCCGATACTTCGAATTTGAATGACGGGAAACTAGAATTTCCAGAATTTCGAGAATACGCCTGCGTGCAAGGTCGACAGATGTTCGTCATGTCTTTCAATTTATTTAATTAACTTCGGATGCTGTCCTACAATTTTGATAAACGTTACGCTATTTAGGAAACTTCCATTCTGTTGCTGTTAAGATATTGCGTCATCCGCTAATAGGTAATAACTACATTGACTGTAAAGATTGGAATCAGCGTTTAAATACAGACATCAAAGTGAAACGCCGTATCAGTTGAGGAAGGTCTGTGGCCTATTGCGAGTGGTGAACTATGACGAGATATTTAAATAGCAATCCGCTGGTGTTTTAGAATCGCAGATACTTTTGTTTTCTCTGTTAAATTCGGGGTCAGGTGATTAGATATACATTATCGGACATATGTATGGTAAGAATTTTCGCTTGTCTGACATTGCACGGGGGGAAAAGTGAAACTTCAGCTATTAACGCGGTTGACCAACGTAAACACTGACGCGATCCTGTGCTGCCTACACAGAGCTCACTTGAATATGGGCCTCTGCAATTGGATTGCGTTGATGGGTCATATTTTCAACGCAAGGAGATGTAACCATCCGGAGAAGGGTCTGCTAAGGAACCCCCCAAGGCGGAGTTCTGTCTCCTTTATTATGGCTCCTCGTGGTGGGTGAGATCTTAGTAATACCGAAGGAAAATTGCTTTAACGCGACAGCCTATGCCGATGATGTGGTCATCCTTGTTTTCCTCCAGTCCTAAGTGAAAGACACAATCTCACACTACAACTAGTGAATAATTGAGTAGTAATTAAGGTGTGTGAGTGCACCCATCAAAGACGGAGTTCTTTTCACTAAGAAGAAATCAATTCCTACCTTCAGACCCCCAAACATCGTTGGTACTGAACAAAGTATTTCAAGTTCTGGTCGATACCTAAACTGGAAGGATAACACCGCCGAACGCATCAAAAAAGCTAGCAAAGCTTTCTATTCTTGCAAAAAGGCATTCAGCAACACGTAGGGCTTCAAACCAGCTGTGGTGTACTGGATATATACGGCGGTTGTAAGACCCGTTCTCACATATGGTTTACTAGTATGGCGGATGGTTCTTGAGCAGCAATACCAGCTTTCAAACCTCACCAAAATCCAGAGGGCAGTGTGTATCGGAAGTCATGTGATCAATGAGACCAACACCAACAGCGGCAAGGGAAACCATGCTTAGTTTCATTCCGCTTGACATATGCTGTAGCAGTCTGGCGGCCAAAACCGCTGTAAGACTGAGAGAAGGTCGATTGTGGTCATCGAGCCTTTACGGCCATGCCTCCTGATCACATGAACCCGATGCTAGCATTTGAAAGGAGATTCACTACAAGAAGAACTGGAAGAACCGTAGAACCGTATACCGACGGTTCTAAGATGGACGTTGGCACGGGAGCTGGAGGTTATTGTGAAGCCCAAGGAATAAACCACTCCTTTAGAATACACGACGACTGCAACGTCTTTCAGGCCGAAGCCGCAGGCTGCTTAAATTATTCGAGAGAGTAATATCGTTGGGAAAACGATCACTGTCTATAAAGGTTCTGGACTCTGCTGTAATCAGGTAGAGGCTTGTGAGGACCAGCAAATCACTCTCAAGCGAGATATATGCTGGGTAACTGGGCATATGGATATCGAAGGAAATGAAAGGGCTGACGAGCTTGCTATAAAAGGGTCGGCGCTGCACTTATCGCCGGTCCTACCTTTTGTAGTAACCATAATCAGTTCCTTATGGAAGAAGTTAGAAGAGGAACCCATCGGTCGAGCAAACAGATGCTGGGTTCATCTGAAAACATGCGCAACGGTCACGGCGCTATTGCCGTCCTTCAGCAAGAAGAGATCAATCTCTCTGGTAAAACTTAGTCGCTATAACGCACGGGTCGATTTCGGTATGCTGCATAAAGCTTTTAACAGAAGTTGCAGGTACGAAGGAGAAATTGAATCTGTTTGTCACCTGCTGTGTGTCCTATCCGTTATAAGAATGAGGATTCTTGAAAGTTGCTTCTTCTCGGAAATGAAGGACTTAGGTAGTAGATCTGACGGGCCTCCTGAGATTCATATTTCTATCTGGGTGGTTCTACACAGTCAACACTTCGAGCGCACAAAGGCATGTTTTCAACTAGCCTCTGCATGATGGCTCCTCTTGATCGTACTAGGGAAACGGAACGGAACTTAACAGATGTCGAAAACTGGAGAGTTAATCTTGTGGCAAAAGTAATATTGAATCGAATCAAGGAGTATCCTGGTTCAAGAGTCATGTCGAACAAGCAGATTTTCGCTCGGGATACTTCTGCATCGATTGCATAAATAGCTTGCGGATAGGGCAGTGCATCTATGTGTTATTCATCAACCTCGAGAAGGGAGTTATTTTAGCGCACCTTATACAGGACAGAAGCTCATGAGCAACCTATGAGCGTACAGAGTGTCACATGTTGTATAACTCAAAGGTGTCTGGCAATTTGAGTATCCCAAGTGGGATCCCAGAAGGCTGTATACTCTGACATCTTATCTTAAGCAAATTATCTTACTTACTTACTTTCTTGGGTGGCGTTTCATTTCGGATTGTGTTTACGATGTTTTTGTTTTCCCTTCACACAGATAAAGTTTGATCTACATCGTCCGGTCAATAGTCTGGAAACTGAAACACAAAATTTTGATTGCCTTCATTCGGTCAATAGTCTGGAAACTAAAGCGAAAATATTGTGCCTGAAAATAAATACAGTTTAAGTAAACATTGATTGTCGAAAAAGTTGATTACAGTCATTACTTGGAATCACTCTCTCATGTCAAGAGTGACGTCGAAATTGATATACTTGTAGACAATAGAATCAGCAAGGCCATAGCTACATGGCTTCGGAACGATATAAAAACTATAACTGCGAATGCTCCGCTTCAATGTCAGGTCACTATTGCTAAATGGGAGTAGCACGGGGAAGATGTCCCCCATTGTCATTCAAAAATCGCGTCTTTAGGATTTTCTGGCCCAATCGCATCTCAAACTGATATGACAATGAGCCAGAAGCCTATTGGCATCACCATCAGCCAAAGGAAATTGCAGTGCCAAGGATGGAATATTGGCAAACACGCCATGCAGTGGAATCTGTTTACCCAATCAGGCTGAAAACGAATCTCGAACTTCGAAAATGGGTGGATGGGTGTTGACGAACTATTAGGCGCAGGTATTGTTGACGACTTGTGGCCAATAAAAGATGACAGACCCTAGGCAAACAAATCTAAGATATCACATTCGGTGTCAGGCAACCGGTGAGATAAAACCGTGTGAAGGTGGCTGAAGATCTTTAAAAACTTCGAATCATTGTTGTCGCATGCATGACCTCAGATGTTTTTGTGTGAGAATCAACAAAACCTAATCAAATTCTGAAAGCGGAAAGTCTGCCGTCTGAGTGTGGAACACTGCGCCTTCTACAATGTTCCCAACGATGTTACAATGTATCTTAATGAGTTTACCAAGCCGTAACTATGAGAAACAGATCAGGCACTGTCATTTTGTCGTGTGCCAACCTCCTTAATTGAGTACAAATTTATGATTGAAATCTGTAGAACTATCACGCAATGGTATTTAAATTTCCCACCTACCTGTTAACAATTCTGTTAAATAATTCACAAGGTACACTTAATCATTAGCAACCTATCAATCCAAACAAAATTACGTCGATGACGGTGCATAAGTACGTGTTATTAAACCGCCCCGACTTGCTGCTTACATGAACTTACATCAATTTCTGATAGGGCTTGGCATTTTACAACAGTTTATTTGTTTACACTATTACTCGTGCCAGTCTATCTATCTTCCTTGTTGCATAACAGAATTCGTATCTTATCTAATCGTCGAAGCCTGCACGAGAATCGGCACACATATCACGCATTTATTGCGAATGAAAGAGCTTCCCTGTTAGTAACTCATTCTCCTAAGGCTGCAGACCCATTCCCCTCACTTTAGGTAGTTTATTTAGGCCACTTAGATGCACTTGACCATAAACTTGAGTCACTATCGCTGCACAATCGTATTTATAGCTGAACAAGGCAAAGGCTTGCAGTCAGTTGTACAACTACTTTTGCGTTCCGCGATGAGTGTGGAATTCTGCAACGCGGTTGGTGCGCCAGCGTCTCTGGACGTAAAGTTCTTTCAGAATGTCCTTGAAAATGGCCTCCACGATGCTTGCACCATAATAAAAGGCATCTCCTTTGAGATGGGAAGTGGTAATGGTGATAACTACTGCAGTCAAATCTACAGAGTTCGTCTCACATTCCAAAGCGGAAGTGGCGCACATGAGAGTTTATCTGTGATAGTGAAAAGCATGCCGGTGTCAGAGAACACTAAGTTTTTAGATGACTTGAAGGCATTCCTCAAGGAGAAAGTCTTCTACTACAACGTGCTGCCAAGAATGGAGATTCTTCTGGATAAGGTGAAATTCGGACCAAAGTTGTACCACGATCATAAGGAACCCATTAGTACCCTTGTATTTGAGGACCTATCTACGCTGGGATACGTAATTGTAGACCGTGTAAAGGGCCTAGATTTGAATCAAGCTCAGGTGGTTATGAAGAAACTTGGCCAATTCCATGGGATATCCATGGTTTTGCAGAAAAAGGTGAGTACGACGATACCAAGCAGATATACCCAACTTCTCACGCTAATTTTAGGAGCCTGAATGCATGAACTCTTTTGGAAGCGGTATATTAGCCGTTGAAGCGGTAAATGGTTCTAAAATCTACGAAAGTGTCTTTGGAACAAATATTCAAGGACTTCTGGGACTTATAAGCAAGTGGAAGGGCTACGAGAGTATAGTTGCAAAAGTTGAAAAGTACGCTGCCAATTTAAAGCAGAATCTGATAAAGATTCAGCTGCCGATTCCGGGTGAATTGAAGGTCCTCAATCATGGAGATCTATGGGTAAATAACATCATGTTCAAGTACTCCAAAGGCAACTGCCAAGAGGTGGAGGACATTGTTTTTGTTGATCTTCAAATGAGTGTCTATGGCAGTCCTGGTCTCGATTTAAATTATTTCTTTTACTCTTCATTGCAATTGGACGTGCTGAAGGAGAAGCGCGAGGAACTCCTTAAGATATATCACACGGCAATGTGTGAGACGTTGAAGGCTAATGGTTACAAGGATATTCCAAGTTTCGATGATATATTGACGGAGGTTCGCAGGAGGGAACCATATGGATTCTTTGCAAATTATGGGATTCTTCCAGCGGTAGCATTGGATAAATCTCAATCGGGCGACATTTCTTTTGATACGTACATGGACAAGGATTTCGCTAAGAAGAAAGCCGAGGTTATGTTTTCATCAAAAAGGCTGGAGGAGACTTTGCGGTATACTTTGAGGAAGTTCGACGAGATGGGTGTTTTGGATTGAGCGGAGAGGAGTTGTACATGTGACTGTTTGGCTTAGGAAATAAAAACCTGCTAAGGATTTCTGTTAGTCTGAAAGTAGCTAAATAAAGTCTTATATATTGCGAAGGTAAATTAGCCCCAACAGTTGTATAAATATTAATTATAAGGCCTTGAAGGTAACGAACATATAATTCGTTCAAACGACATTCAATTTCAAAGGTTTGGAGGTAACTCTTTGAATCCTAAGGGAATGGTTGATTTGTAGGGCTTCACCAAAAATTGAAGCCCAGGAGCTCCGACTGGAGACAGGTCGCAGTATGTCTTAACCAAAAGCCCAGTTTTCTGAGTTTAAGTGAGGCTTACATGTTCTGAAGTTAAGCTTGATTTTGAGCATGAGCTTAGGCTTTGATTTGGAGTTGAACTCGAGTTTCAGTTTAAGTCTGTGTTTGGGCTTGAGTCTGTGTCTGACTTTGGCGCACAAGCTTCATCTTGAACAGACGATTTCAGATGGTGACGCGACTGGATAGAGTACGAGTATGTACTCGTATTTAGTCGGATCAATTCCATTTCAGTGTAAACGTTTAGGTTGTAGACGCTTAGCTTTCGTCCATTGTGTGCTATGTAAGGCAATGAGGAGGTAACGAAACTGTTTACTTATAGTTTTCTGCATACCCAAAGTGGAAACCAAAATTTGTTTGATTTCAGTGACGATTCGGTCACGCCCCACAAGATAGCAGTCATCACTGAGAACTTGGACAAAATAAATCCTGTTGTAGTGGTGTACATTTGGTCCTATATGAAAGGGTGGAAACGAGGCAGTTATATGAACGTAACTATGAGAATCCTGAGGTAACAAAAGGGTGGATGTTTTGGCCAGAGAGGTGAACTTGTACATTCAAATAGCAACAGCATTAAGTACGGCTTTAAAAGTTACTCATACTGAATATAGCTTTAGATGGAGTAAAAGCCATGATAAACCAGAAAAATTCCTAGGCTTGGTGGATGGCAATCTGTAGTGACTTCGAAGCCTTTTTTTGTCGGGTTAGGAAACACTCCTCTAGAGTACTCAGATGCAACTGGTCCATTGTTCTTCCAGAAAGCGAGACCCATCATTATCCATTTTACTGGAGAAGGCACTTCAGTGATGCGGGGCTTACAGTATCAGCACTTATCACATCAGCACCGAAGATCTGCCACATGATCCTAGAAAGGGCAGGACAATTACAAAGGAAGTGATCCCAAGTACTGTCGCCCTCTTTACAAGCGTCGCAGACAGTGGTGTCTCTCTAGTACACTAAGATGCTTAGCAAAAGAAAAATGTGAGAATGCCTATAAGTTGTCTACAGTCTTTAACGTTGAAGCTTTACATAGAGCTCATCTATCTGAACAAGTTCGTCTTTAGACTGGAACTTGTTACGATAGGTATCTGTCTACGCTGTGGAGAGTGGGATAGGAGCTTTGAAATCTTTCCTTTAAAGGTTTCGCAATAGCTGAGCGATAGTTATTATGTTGAGGTGGCAGGCTGCACTAAGGTACACTTAGACCAACCAGTAAGGTATGTTACCAGTATTTCCAAAAGAAATACCCATTGAAACAGAAGGAGCTAGTGATGAAGCGCTGGAGGCTGCTAATACTTGCATTAGCTAGTTTGCCAAGGCTGTTGAAGAAGTAGGCCTCCAAATGCAGTTTTCTACGAGCGGAGAGAGTTTCGCATATAAATATAAAGACGATGTAGTATGGTTTCTTTCTCTTCTTGTTATATGCAGCTTCTATAGAAGTCGTTCGCAAAGAGGCCCAGCCTAGTGGCGTGCCTACCGATAATGGAGTGTCCTGTAACGACGCCTACTATGCTGAGTACCCTTTTCTGTCTAATAAGACAGTTGGAGCATTTTTGACCCTGTTTAGGCCAGATCTGTCTTGTGATTAAGCAGGTAGTAGGCATTTCCCCATCTGCGATTGGTACAGTTAGTAGTGTTGAGCTTAAGTTGCGATTTACCTGTAGCGATAGGCGTACCAGGATTCGCATGAGCTTGTCAGCCATGGAATTCCTTGCAATGTCCCTGTGACCTGGCACCTAATCTCTGATGGATTCCAGAGATTTGATCGTGGCTTGGTTGCCAGTAAAAATGATAATATTCCCCTTAGATATCACATTCTATTTGATTCACGACAAGGCTTTTTTTATCGCCACGATCTCCGCTTGAAAGACGTTACAGTCATTTGGGAGGCGGAAGGAGATTTCTAGAGAATTCATTGGAGAATAAACCTCTTTCTGTTTTATATCCATTTGTATAAAATCGCATGGATTAGTTGTTGTTACTTCTGATCATTTTGATAGGATGCCAAAATTGGTGTCGATTAAATCCTAGAGTCCAATTCGGATTCAGGACGTTCCTCGAATCCATAGACCTCACCAGACGGATTGTAACCTTTTCGAATGTTTTTGCCTTAAAAATGTTGTCGTAAACTATAGGGTTTGCTAAGGTATTTACGGAATGGGGGTTAACAATAGTGACTTGCGAGCTAACGGGGGCTCAATGTTTGTTTCTCTCTTTGACTTCAATTAATTTGTTTGTAAAAAACTTTACTGGACACACTATCCACACCGATTCTACATTGTATCTTGAAAAAAAAAGATTTCGAACCAGTTACTGTCGTCCGGACTCAATTGAAACTCATCAAGGGGTATAGAAACTCGTCGCTAATCGAAGTGGACAGCATTGGCGAGTTCGGGTCAAGCCAAGGCTATGTAGGAAGAAGCATTTAAATCACACAACCAAAGCGTCGATAAAAAAGGGGATGTAAAACCAGCGTTATGGTAGAAATTGGAGAATGAATTCCCAGATAACTCGCAGTCGGCAAAAGCGGTTTATCGTGCTTGTATACTCGTCGTCTGATATAAACCGCGCAAGACAAGATGCACTTGTTGTGTCTTAATTTTTTTCGTTGTTCTTGTTATGTCGATGACATTTTTGCCAATCTTTACAGATTCAAGCCCTTATCGTTGAATTTATTTTCGGTTCGCGTCATCCTAAGAGTATACTACAAAATCAAAACATTCTTCGTTTTGATTAACGACCCAGTCTGGAAATATTTGCAAAAGATCTCAAAATATTCGCACCAACTAAAGATAAGAATTTTGCTGATGGCAAGTTATGTACTTACTTTAAAGTGTCACGATAAATTGTATATAAGAATCTGTGGACTCATTCTACTGTAATTGAATCTTATCTAGCTGTGGCAGATAATTTTATTGAGGGCACTAAAATTTTTGTTTGCGAAACTCACCAAAACGCTGCGTTCAAGTGTGAAATTAAGGGCTTTGCAAATATTTGTTTCTGTAGAGTGACACTGATTTGATTGCATTATATTTTTTATAAAAACTAAATAGATTTATGGATAAAGTAACAAAAAGTTTATGTCTTAAGTAAAAAAGTAAATATTTCTCGTCTAAAAGTCATTTTGTATATCTCCTCTGTGTGCTTTCTCCACACGAGTTTGCTGTCCAGATGTAGTCTTCTTTTACTGGTGTCAGTACTGTGCTCGATCGCAGAATTGGCTTCAGTTCAAGATTCCTTTTTCTCGTAAAATCGTACATCCACAAAGAATGGATGGAAATTCAGTGTTCTTTTATTGGCTTAATACGAAGTATTATCCAATGCCCGCTTTATATCTAAGAAGGCACATAGAACTATCTCTTTCGTCTCAAGAACTCTCTGCAAGGTACCCGTCAGCTGAAATAGATCCGTCTCAGTAGATCTGGCTACTCTGTATGCTGACGGTAGATAGATTTGTAAGTTTGCTGAAAAATGCTGCTTTTGCTTTTCTGACTCTGCTGTCAGCATTCATGTTGCAACTTTCTATCTCCAATAATGCAATGTTCGAAGGAGTAGTGGGCTGCATTATTTAGTCTCACTTTGCTTCCTTCATTTCCCTAAGGCCATCGTCAATATTAGGCTGATGTATTGTATAGAGCTAGGCTTTAAGATGAATTCGAAATCCAAAATGAAGTCGGAGATGGATGCTTCACCACGAAAATTGCTTTGGGATGGGCCGGGCGAAAGAAGGATGAAAACTTCGATACCTATTACGGCGATTCTTGTCTTGAGGTTTTCATGACCTTATTAACAGTCGCGCCTAATAAAATCGTAAACATTGGCCTCATAAGGATAACTTCTACGAGCTTGTGAACAAAACGTATAAGCAATACCCTAGCCACGACACGCTAAGACTGTCTTGAGCGATTTTAACGCAAAGCTGGGAAAAGGGGATATTTGTGGCAGCATGGTCGGAAAATACTGCTTGCCAAATATCACATCGAGGAACGGATCGTAGTGCTAGGATTCTTCAACTTTCGGAGAATGTTGTGGCCATAAAATGGCAGGGCTCTCTCTTGATCGAAAACCATCAACCAATGCGATCATATTGCGTTCGTTCAGTATAAGTCCTTACGAGGGGTCAACGTCGACTCAGACCACTATCTAGTTGCAGCCTAACATATCCAAAGCGGCCTTGAACAAGTGAATTTTGACGCCGAGTGGATCCAATCCCAAGAGACCACTTGGTCGTTCGATTATTATTCAATCACCAGCAAAGCTCTGTGTCACCAGCAACAAATGCGAAAGATCAATCAGAGCTTTGAGGTGCTGGGTGTCAACAGATGCTTAGGTCACAGAAAAACAATCAAATCTTTCAAAGTGGTTAGATAAACAT
This sequence comes from Blera fallax, assembly GCA_946965025.1. Taxonomy (NCBI): domain Eukaryota; kingdom Metazoa; phylum Arthropoda; class Insecta; order Diptera; family Syrphidae; genus Blera; species Blera fallax. Next base: position 71,072,069 of record OX337248.1, read on the forward strand.
CAATCAATCAGTGCCGGTAGGAAGGGAACGCTCTGTGTAAGTACACAAGTATCTACGCCAAGTATCTACGCCTAAAAATACTTTGAAAACTATGATTCTCGTCTTATACTCGTAAATATCAGTATCAATCAAATTAATGGACTGCACTCGTCGTGTGTTCTTGATAGTCTCACATGTTCTCTATGTCAATGCAATTGAAAAACAGCCCCCAAATGCACTGCCGTATACTATCTCGAACTGTGTACTCGTAATTCATTGTCAGTTACGCAACAGATGCATGAGGAGAATGTACTTTAAGTTTATTGGTCACTTTATCGGTGTTTGGAATGACTGCTGAATGCACAATTGAAACATAGAATTAACAGTCTAGCTTTAGTCTTCTGTCGGCTACCGTACAATGGGGATCATAGAAAAGAATGGTTTTGACATACCTGAACACCTATCGGTAAAGTTTTTTCGTAAGGCCCTTGAGGTTGGCCTAAACTTGTCGTATGTGGAGATTGAACAAATCGTGTTCTCGATGGGCAGTTCCGGTGGTGATAACTATACGAGTCTTATATACCGTGCTAGAGTGCGATACTCAACCGGGGCCACACCACAGGAACTCTCACTCATCATTAAGTGCATTCCGGTCGAGGGTGATCGTGAAGTGTTCAAGATTATGGATGTCTACGGCAAGGAGGTGATTATGTATACAAAAGTGTTGCCTGCAATCGAGGGATTGCTTGTATCACAGAACATCTCAGGACAGATTGTTCCAAGGTGAGATTGAGTTTGGCGCGATCGTCGATCAGTACTCATGAGTATGAATGAAACTTACAGACTAATCTACACACAAGAGAATCCCGTGAATACGATCATTTTCCAGGACCTTAATGATCTTCGACTCGTATTAGGCAATCGAAACCATGGCTTGGATGAGGATCACGCAAAGCTGGTAATGACGAAAATCGGTCAGTTTCATGCTGCGTCTATGATCCTTGCTAGAGATGTGAGTTCAATGCATTCAAATCGTTCGTAAGAGCCATTTCCATGCTGTCTATGTTATAGAAACCAGAGCTGATGTATAGGTTCAACAAATCAGTTTTTGATAAGAACGCCAACTCTGCAGTTCGAGATTCGATCTTTCGCCAGAATCTCGGTGACATGGCTGATCTGGTTGAATTGTGGCACGGCTTTGATGACATCGCCCGGAAGTTGCGTACAGTTAAAGACAATTTCTATGATCGTGTGACCGCTTGCGTTAATAAAGGAGAAGCCTTTAAGGTGCTAAATCATGGTGATCTTTGGGTCAACAATTGTATGTTTAAGCATGTGAATGGCTATCCTGATGATTTGTTATTCGTAAGTTGGATTGTCCTAAATTGTTTCAGATTTTCAAGAAATTTTTTATTTTTAGATTGATTTCCAAATGAGTTACTACGCAAGTCCTGCATTTGATCTTCACTATTTTCTCAATACCAGCGTTCAATTAAGTGTTCTTATTTCAAAACGTTACCTGCTTCTTAGAACTTACTACAAAGCTTTAAAGTCCACCTTGGAGGCATTGGAGTATGAAGAAATTCCGACGTGGGAAGATCTGAAAAATGAAATCCGTGATAAGGAATTCATTGGATTCTGGGCATTTGAAGCTCTTCTCCCATTACTCTCAATGGATAAGGAATCATCAAAGGATAATAGTATCGAAAGTTTTAACAATGAAGCTGGAGCGCGAAAGAAGCGTCAGGTAATGTTCTCGTCGGATAGATTTTTGAGCACAATCAAGTATTCGTTGGATCGCTTTGACGAACTGGGTGTATTGGATTGAGAAATGAGTTTGGTGAGGAGAGCGAATGTCCTTGTTACTTAAAAGATTTAGTTCAATATAAAGTGAAAGATGAAACAGTTGGTTTCTTTGTATTCATGATCAATTGCTGTCTGGAAATACATGACATCATCCCCTTTGGCGTATCACATCATTCTTTGGTAGTAAAGAGGATTTGAAATGACTGACGTATTGTCCATAAATAGAGTCACAGTCGGTGCTGAGGATATGAAAACTTTTCCTACAAACGGTATAACGGCGATGAAGACCAACAGACCGCTGTCAGATGGAATCTGCCATTCAATATGGACGACGATAGCCACAACTTCCTTCCACCTGACCATAACGAAGTGAGGATAGCAATATTCAAGCTGCTGGTCCTGATGGCTTACTAGCCGAGTTGTTGAAGGGAGCTGGAACAACTGTGAGCTCATTTCCAAGATTTGGTTAGACGAGTCTATGCCTGATGAATGGAATCACATGCATTAGTCTCCTCAACACCGGGTACAAGATCTTGTCTGTCATATTGTGTGAACGCCTGAAACCCTTCGCCAACAACCTGATTGGGACCTTTCAGTATAATTTCAGGCCAGGAACGTCAACAGTCCATTAAATTTTCAACGCACTTATTCAACGAAGAAATTTAGCAGCTGTACAGCGACAAAGACCTAGTCTAAAAACTGAACATCAGTCACTTAAGAAGGCTAGGACATGTAGAGCGAATGGACATCAGTGCTCCGGCCCGCCTAAGATGGCGCTCACATGTGGAAGGGGACCTCAGCCAACTTGGAGTGCACAACTGCAGGCAGTTAGCTAAGGACCGGGCTAACTGGAGGGGTGTACTATATTTTTTCACACAAATGGGAGGGCCCTTCAGTTTAGAGCCATGTCCGGAAGGCTTTTTGAGAATCTGTCTCATGACAGTTATTACTCTCCTAAGTTTGTCAGACATTCGCACAAGGTGGGACCGTGAACAAGATTTTTGATGTTTTCTGGGATTCTAACCTTGAACTTTCCGCTCAGTAATCCAACGCACTAACCACTTAAGCCAAGGCGCCCACGTCGCTTTACGTACTGACTTATTTTCAACCAATTCGATCATGTAATCGGTTATTGTCTGGACTTGTGAGTCACATGAAGAATTTTCATTTCGAAACAGGTAATTTCGAAGCTTAACTTCTCGTCCATGCGCCAGCGCCATAAAGCGGAACTGGAATCATAAAGGCTTTACATAGACTCTCACCTTGAGAGGGCTTTACATTCTAGGTTATTTGACACCAAATATTTTTTTGTTCCTTTTTTTCCAACCAAAAATTTAGGCGTACATCCTAATGCTTGAATAAATTTTTCATTGGCGACGATTTATCTGCAAATCGTGTCCTTTCAGTAATGGATGGTTGAGAAATGTCATCGCTCTTGTTTCAATCAATTTTCCTTAAAGTAGGCTAGAGACTCAGTTTACCAGTTCCATTTTTTATCCTTGTCTTAGACGTACGCATCCATTTCTTCTGCCCACATTAAGCAGATATGTACTTTATGCCATAGAATAAAGTACTTTGGTCATTCCGTCAAAAGAGCCTTGTACTCGCAACCGCGACCAACAAACAATGAATGGAAATGCCGATTACGTCTGCCGAAATGCGAGGCGTATCCTCCAGATTGAATAGGAATTTCATTTCAAACTTATTATGCCTTCGAGTATCATAGATACGATATATTACGAAGAACGTCGCCACCATCTCGTGCCTGCACTGAAACGAACAAAGGAGCACTTTTTGTGGCAAACACACAACCACACCATAGCCATTATCCTCACAAGGCTCAGCAGGAGGCATACAAATGCACATAGATCTCAGTTCGTCGGTCGTCGGTCGTCGGTCGTATCCCCCCAAAATACATCAAAATCATTGTCTGGAACACATTCCGGTAGCATCAGTACCAGCAGCACCAGCAACAAAACGCCATTACTGACCCAGAATTCGGCGAATTCAAATTAAAGTTCCTCTCTATTCTATTCCTCCTTCTGTGTACGTGGGTGTTGGTGCCTCCTCTCGTTACGTAATGACTGTGGTTACCGAGCTGCAGAGACTGATTGTACCTTGTCATCGGAGAGCATTGTCAAGGGCATCACCTCACCATCATCGTCATCACCACAGCCGACAGAAAGGATGAAACAAAGTTCGATTGATGCTGGGTGGGTTCCTGTCGGCTGACTGTAGTGGACCACCACAGACTGGAACTCACTTACAGGAATTTCTGTCAGACTTCAATTACATTAGGGCCCAGCAGCAGTTGGCGAGATCTATTTGTTAATAGAAATCTAGGATTCTGCTTTGCCATGCATGAGATGCAAAATGGAGATGGAAATTTAATTTTATTAATGCTCCTGCAATGTGGAATTGCTTGGTTGGCAATTACAACAGGAGAACGATGGCTAAAAGTGTCCCTGGGGTTAACATGTTTCTTGTTCCGATTGTATGCCTCTGTGGTGCCTAACAATAATTGCAATCATTCCGGAAAAAGCTATGCCGGGCAAAGGGTGATTGTAACATTACCCAATGTGGTGGCACTATCCATAGGTAGGTGGTTCGAGTGCCTATGAGCCCGAATTAATACCAAATTTCCTGGCTTTAAATTTGTGGAGAGATTCAAGGTGAACACGCACATACATACCTCTGTCGAGGAGTTTTTCGGGAGACTGGAAATCATTTTGAGGGCATCAAGCAAGGAAACTTTAATTAATCCTTTCGACTCAGGAGATGGCTCTTGTGGAGATTTTGTTTTTAGGCAGGTTGCTCGCACTGTTGGTACGAATATCAGTTCATTGAAGGTATTGAGAGCGGTATAGTGCTTTGCCATTTGCTTAATTTGGTGTCAGAGTGTAGAATTAGGGCGGATTTGTTAAGCTTTTTGAGCTATTATACTGGGTGAACGATTTGCGTCAAAATTTGTGAACTCGTTTGTTGAAGTTGGTAAGGTAAGATGTTGAGTTAAAAATTGAATAAAAAAGCTAGTGAAGTGACTCTGAGCGTTAATTGTGTTAAAATGTTCGTGGATACACTTACAAACTCCTCATTTCGTGTGGAGTAGTCCGAATTGTTTTCGTCATGCATCCGAAAGTTGGGATACGCAATGGACATGTATTTTTGAATCAAGTAATTCTGGTGGAAATACCGCAATGGACGCCCTTCAAATGGTGCAGATATTTTTTAGAAAAGTTTAAGGTGCGGACCGAAGACCTTCGTATAATTCTCATGTTGTAATCATCCATGATTGTAGCGGATTAAGATAACGTAGAACATGAAATCATCTTCTGAAGGCAACGAGGTCTACCACACCATTAGGCAGACCTAAAGGTCCATTCACAGCTCAGTGACTTGCGAATACTAACGAGCGAATATTCCCAAATTTTGACATTTCATTCACAGCAACTTTTTTTTCCAGTCGGAGCAAGCTGCGAATTTCTCTTGTCATTCGTTGAATTGTGAAGTTAAACTCTCGCGAATGTTGTGGCCGCGCGAAAATAGATTGCGTTCCACATCTGTGGAATGTGAATAAAATTTGACAGTTCGCAAGAACTATTCGCCTATTTGCGGAAAAATAAGCGAATGTTCAATTTCTTCGCAGAAAATAATTAAAATTTAACTTTTTTTTTTCTATTAATTGATAGATAAGTTAAGCTCTGGTCTTTTCGAAGTAAAGTTGTCAATTGTGTGCCTTTAAATGTAGGTACTAAAAAAGGTTTATTCGCAGTTCACCGTTCGTCGGTCACTGAGCTGTGATTGGACATTAAAGGGGCCAGAATTCGTATGAGGCGAAGTATCTTCGTCCCCATGTAAACAGGTCAAGCCGAGGACAAAGGAGAAGAAGTCGATTTCGGAAAGCCAGATGATTTCTAAAAATGTTTTCTTTGCGAAATAGCCAAAGTCAAACGTGGACGAAAGAACGTTAAAGACGTCCCACGCTGTGGAAGACCAGACGAAAACATGGAGAACAATTTTCACTCCGAATTCCATCCATGGAGATATATGCATTTGGTGGCGAGCTTAAGGGAATCTGCCCCATGGAAGACAATAGTTAAAAAGTGGCTGAAGTCAAATGTGGACGAGAGAGCGTTAAAGACGTCCCACGCTGTAGAAGGCAATCAGCTTTAACTACAGAGGAAACCATCAAAAGAAGTTGTGGTGTGATCATTGAAGATCAAAATGAACTTCTATTCCCCAAATTTTCTGCAAGATGATTTCCGAAACTGCTTTCAGTTCAACAAAAACTCATTCGACAGACGATGTATTGCAAGTGTTTTGAGCTACTACGATCCAGAGGATTTTTTTTTGGCCAGATTTGTGACGACAGATAACCCCTGGATTCACCACTTTATCCATGAGATCAATCAAATACAAATACAAATTCTTGGCGCAACAGACCGTATGAGGTCCAGGGCCTAGCTTCTCGCGACCATTCGTGTTGTGCGTGTTATATTTTTCCACACAAATGGAAGGGACCTACAGTTTAGAGCCATATCCGAAAGGCAAATTGAGAAGCTTTCTCTTGACAGTTATTACTCTCGGACGTTTGTCAGACATTCGCGAGAGGTGGGACCGTGAAAAACTTTTAGGTGTTCTCTTGGATTCGAACCTCGAACCTCACGCTCAACGATCCAACGCACTAACCACTTGAGCCACGGCGCCCACACATGAGAATAATCGGCAATCAAAATAAAGAAAAAGATTTGGATGACCAGCCCCGAAAACCCGCAAAGTTCTGTCGGCGGATTAGGTAATGATGCTGGTGTTTTGGGACTCAAATGGAATCATCATGGTTGGCTACCTCGTTAGGGGTGCGTTGGCTGTGAAAGGAAATCTTTAAAAAAAAAAATTCAGGTATACTGAGGAAAAACTTTTGTTTTCACCAGGACAGTGCATACCCGTGTCAAACTGTGGTTAGTATCGAGGAACTTTTAAGGCCCTTTCATAGCTCAGCGAACTGCGAATGCGAATGAGCGAATATTCGCAAATTTTGACATTTCATTCGCAGCCCCTTTTTTAGTCGCAGCAATCTGGGAATTTCTCTTGTCATTCATTATATGCACAAAGGAATTGTGAGGTTAAACTCTCGCGAATAATTTGGTCGCGCGAATGTGAATTGCGTTCTATATCTGTGGAATGTGAATAAAATTTGACAGTTCGCAAGAAGTATTCGCCTAGTCGCGGAGAAATCCGCGAATTGTTAATTTCTTCGCAGAAACTAGTTAAAATTTAAGTTTTTTTGTATTAATTGATAGAAAATTTAAGCTTTGTTCTTTTGGAATAGTAAAGCTGTCAATTGCGCGCCCTTAAATGTACTAAAAATGGTTTGTTCGCAGTTCGCGCATTCGCTGGTGGCTGAGCTGTTTTGGAGCGGAGTTTCCTATAGAAGCTGTGGAGGATGTAGATGAGGAAAAAATACATGAGCTGCGGCGGGACTAGATTCAATGTGAACTTTAAGGTCTATTTTTCTATTTTTCTCCAGTGGCAAGTTCTGTTTCCAGTAGAAGTTGGCTTTAAGCTTAAGGGTCTTGTTGAACGTGAAATTTTAATTTTAAGCTAATTTGGAGATTGGTTGGCTTCGTTGTTGAGTTCTTTTGCTATTTTCGAAACCTAACTTCCTGAGGTTCTCTTAGAGCTAAAAATATTCATTGAAGAAGCCCATAGGTGAACCAAGATAATACGTCCACGAACTTAGGTTGATACAAGTTTTAAATTTCTTTGGAATGTGATTTTGTATGAGTGACTATCTTTAGGCACTTATAGCTTAGTTTTTCCGAAAGGCAGAACCCTGCCTACGAAAGAGCTTTCGTTCACTCTTCACTAGCCTATCGTCTTCCTTATTACTTTCTGGTTTCGTGGCCAGGATGAGGCAACTTTTCAATGTTTCGTTTGCTTTTTCTTTGACATTCCTGACTGTCTTAGAAATTAGATTGCAGCTTTGCTGTCTGAAATATGTTTCGTGTGATATACTCTGCCGAAATTAAGTGGACACACCTTCCTATCGCGTGGATTTCCCCTGGAAGTTGTTGAAAAATGTCCAATTAGCTCTGAGATCAAAAATTGTTGTCTTATCCTGGTTGCCTAGCAGGTCGTCAGGCAGCTTATCCTTTTTATGAATTAACACTGACAGTACTCCTTAACCCCTTCTCACTTAGATACATTCATCTTTCCTACCGAAATAGTGAAGCGACCCACGCACCCTCACTGAAAAAATATTTTTATTTCAATGAACAACAACTGAACTCATTCGCTCTTAATCTAGGACACCAAGTTCATCGAATCGCTGCAGTACAAAACGCAACGTGTCGAGAGTTCTCTCATTTGTAGTGAACATCAATTCGATTTTCCTTGCAGCTATCTCAGTGTCTTGCATTCCCTCGAGGCTGTTATCACTGGAGTCCTCTCTGTGCATGGAAATCATCGGAAAGAATGCAAAGGATACAAAAAATCCATACCGTTCCCTATTTCCTATTTCATTCTGCATATCGTTAAAGCTGGGAATAGATTCGTGTTGTAATTCTTGCAAGGTATGGACCAGCGATTGGTAGTAAGTTCTAACGAGATGATCACGCCTCGATACAAGGACGTCCAGCTGCAGACTTGTGTATAGAAAATAGTTCAAATCGAAGCCAGGACTGCCACAGAAACTGAATTGAAAGTCAATCTAGAAGGACCAAGTAAAAGAATTTAAAATAAATTGACTGAGTACGAACCATTCGCATATCGACTGGTCCATCATCCTGGAAGCCCTTGAAAAGTAAATTGTTGACCCACAAGTCACCATGATTGAGGACATTCACCGTACCCTCCAGAGGAAGCACAGCTCTTAAAACATTTTCCGAAAAGTTTTCGTGATATTTGAAGAGTTTCTCAGAAATCCTTTCAAAGCCTTCCCACTTGGCGGAAATCGCAGCCAATTTAAGGAGTTGAGCTCCGAAAAGTGTAACAAACGGCGACGACCTTATGGCCTCTTCGTGCAGTAAGCCCTTGTGGAATCGTTGGCCAATGGTTGGGTCCTAAAATGCATTGAATTGTGAAAGCAATATTTAGTGCTAATGCCGATTTGCTTACCTTCTCCATAAGAACCATCGACAAAGCATGAAACTGGCCAAGCTTTTTCAACACTACCAAGCAATGCTGCTCATCTAATCCCAGTTGGCGACTTTCCAGCTCAAACCCAAGACTGGTGAGGTCTTCCAAGACAATTGTCTGCACGGGATCAGTTGTTGAATAGAAGTGCCTAGAAGAGCAACACAAAATCAAATCTGTTAGACAGACGGCCAAAAAGCTGTTACTTCGCTCCTAAAATGAGAATTTTCTTCGGTAGAACCTCCATGCGGTGCATGATGTCCATGTAGAATACCTTCTCCTTGGCATACACTTGAAGTCGCTCCAAAAACCCATAGTTTACATTCGGCATGCTTTTCACTATCAGCGATATGGTCTCTTGTGACCCAGCAGATCCTCGTTGATAGTCCACTTTTGCTCGATAGATTGTGCTGCAATAGTTATCACCACCTATTCCGGCATCAACCACTTCGATGGCATTGATCACGATTCCAAGTTCACGGAATCCTTCCTCTAAAGCTTTGTGGAAGAACTTCGCATCCAAGTAAGCTGCAACTTCAGTGCTCATAGTGCGTACTTTAAGGCGGACAAATACAAACTGAATGACGAAAGGCTGCACTGCTTAGATGGGACTTGCACTAAGACTTGCATCGATTAAGTACGTGATTGTCAATTATTCGAATGAAAAGAGGTGGAAAGAATTGACCCCACAGGAGATACGACAGTCATTTGAACTTCTAGAAGAATCAGTGCTCCATAGTGAAACTTGATCGTATCGCAACGCAATAAGTCTTCCAAGCAAATTCATCGTCTGGCAGCAAGTGTTTGTTGTTGCGCACAACTGAGAAGTAAAAGATTCCGGCATAAAGCCTTTAATTAAGGAAAACGTTCATCCATTTAAATTTAATCTAAAAGCGGTCGTATAGCATGTGAGGGAAGACGATTGTATCTGGGTCATTCATCCATAGGATGAAGTGGGTGCAATTGATGAAGTTCAGGTATTCTAGGCAATCGAGATGATTGGTGGTGTTTGGTGTAGTCTGTAAGGCGGAGGAATATGAATCAACGCAGAAAGTAAAGTGCATCTAGCCATGCTCGTCTACCTGTGCGCATAACACAAGTACTAGAAAGCAAGCCGTTCTGCATCAAAAAGTGAAAACCCTTTTGCACACACTATAAGGTTTCGCCTGCCAGATACGTTAACACGCATTGATTCTGATCCACTGCCTACAATGCCTGCGCGCCATCGTTTTCGGAGTTCTGCAACGCGCTTGAGCTCCCTCGAAATCATCGACTGTTTGCCTAAAGCGGCTCACTCGTCTGCTTGATTGGGTAAGTGGATTTCATTGCATGGCCTACTTTGCGATGGAACTGTCTTCGCGCCGTAGGGTGTGACCAATCCACTGTCACTTTCTCCTTCGTGCTTTGACGTCATTTCTGTAGGAATTACAGGGAGAAAGAGGAAATAGAATCCATTCGCCACTTACTATGTGCTTGTCCAGAGCAAGCCACCAAAAGGACACTCTTGGGAGCTACTCCTCTGCGGAGCTGGATGATCTAAGAAACATTGAGCTGAACAAACTCCTGAGATTTATACACATATCTGGGTGGTTTAGTTCAGACGTCGACAATGAATTTTAGGCTTTCAGGGGTCTACGAAGGATTGTTCAATGATGATCCGCAAGGTGTTGATGCAGGACGACCCTGCTTGAAAGCCTGCCTGTTCCCTGTTCAGCGTTGAATCGAGATGTTCTCTCACACGATCCAGAATTATTTAGCTACGGCCGGAAGAACGCATATACCTATCCAGTTTCCTTATTTCCTCAAGTTTCCCTTCTTGGGGGTCTTAACAATTATTCCTCTCTTCCAATCCTTGGAGAAGGCTTCAGTTTGCCATGCTTTCCGTATTAAAGACTGTAGGCCCTCCGTCAAAATGCTGGGTGCGGCTTGGAAGAGTTCCGCTGGGATGCCTTCTGTGCCTTCTATGCCAACTGCCTTGTTTTTCTTCAGGGCCCTTATCACAGATGTTATTTCAGCGTTATTGGGGCGGGAGGTGCGATTGCGGGAATTTGTTGCTGCGAAAGGCTTATCTGAGTTTGGGTCCAAATCACTGTAGCCCAAGTGGTTAGGCACTAATCTGTTCCTCATGCGAAGTCAGCAGATTTTCGAGAGGGCAACAAAATTGCTGATGAGCTAGTCAGACTAGGGTCGCAATTTTTATTCATTGGCCCGTCTCCCTTTTGCGGTTTATCCACTAGCCACATACAGATGGAGTTTAACTCATGGGATCACCAAGAGAGAGTTTCAAAATAGAACTCAACAACCGGGCTACGTCAAACCAAGAGATTCATCAATGCTTCCAATAGCAAGACAAGTCAGGAAATTCTCGCACTGAACAATCGTGATGCTAGGCTCCTCACGGACGTCCTCTCCGTACACCGTTCACTCAACTATCGTCTGCACAAGATGGGCATAAGTCCTACTGATATGTGCCGATTTTGTCTGGAAGATCAGGAGACCGTCGAGCAAGCATATCCTGCGCGATTTTCCCGCCATGGATCGAAGCAGGCAAAAACACTTTGGAAGGGTATTCAGTTCCCCAAACATAGTCAACCAGTCACCAGCAAAAACGATCCTAAGGTTCCTCCACAACCTTGATTTTGCTCGGGATAACTACTCTCTCCAATGCTTGGAGAACTAAGTGATAGCACAAAAGATCCCCCTAGGTCGCTGTGCTATCCTAAGGATAGGCAGAAGGCCGTCAGACTCTAATTCTGGTTATCCTTCCGGCTTTTGCCGCGAAGAAAGGAATTCTACATATTAGGCATACCAATCTTCCATTGAGTAGGTGCAGCGGCCAAAAACAGCCCTAGTATCGCTGCCTCCTCGAAATGGTAGATCCGCCATTAAATACTTAGTGCATCGGGATACTTAGCCGGTGGTTTAAGCCAGAATTCCTTTCCACGGTTCTACCGCTGCCGAATGTCCAATGAAAGTCTGAGAGTAACAACTTTTACACTTATACCGTTCTGAACCCTTTATTTGTATAACAAAAGGCCCTATAAAGAGCTGTTAGCGTCTGTTATTCATTTACTATAACGTAGCATTTATGTTGGTATAAGTTTCGTTTTGTTGACATTAGCAATGTTATCATCATAAATCAACAAACAGAAAAAGTGTTGAGTCATTGGGGCCAATGATTGAGAGCAAATTTAGAATTTCTTACGAAATTCCAAGCACTTACTTGTCGATTCTACGCACATCACGGTAGAAAGTGGAGATCTAAAAATGGTTCATTCTATGTAAACATCAGCATAATCGCACAGAAACGATCAATTGAATTTTCACCAATCAAAGTCGATCCAAAAACGTTAAAAAGGAACTCTTACCTTCGTGTATACTGCTAACCTACCGTTAACCATCTACGCTAATTGCGATGCAAATACAAATATTTGGCACAAACAGCCCATACGAATAAAATTCGACCGCATACCACCACTCGTTCATCATTTCATTAACTTCTATATTTGGTATCACTACTTAGCAACATCGGTACAAAAAAGATAACTAAAATAAGGATACACCACGTCATCAATAGGAGACCTCATCCAGGACACCCAACTCATCGAACCGCTTCAAGCTGTATCGAAAATATTTGTGCAACTTTTCATTTGCGAATATTTTTTCCAATTTCTTCTGGCTTTCTTCCTCGTTTGACATTGACTCTATGCTGCTGCCCTCTGATAGTTCCTTGTCCAAAGTAATCATTGGCAGAAAGGCGAACATTCCAAATAGCCCATAAGATTCACGTTCCCTTAGCTCTCTTTTCAGATCTTCAATCGTCGGAATGTCCTGGTACTTGAGGGACTTTAAAGTCGTCGAGAAGGATTCGTAGTAGATATCAATTAGTTCATCCCTTTGATTCACCAAAATGTCGTACTGAACACTGGTGTTGAGGAAGAAGTTTATATCACATGCGGGACTGCAGAAGTAACTCAATTGGAAGTCGACCTAAGGAGGGGAGCGATGAGATACATTTTTTTTTTCTGTTTACTAGGACAAGACAACTTACAAAAATGGCATCAACGGGCTTGGTGGGCTCCTCCTTGTCATAGTTGAACATGAAGTTACTTGTCCATAGGTCACCGTGGTTGAGAACTGAGATTTCACCAGGCGTAGGCCGACCAACGGCTACAGTAACAGCTTTGAAGTTGGCCCGGTATTTCTTTAGCTTTTCTGCAATTATTTCATAGCCTGGCCATTTGGAGACGAGTTCAGCTAATTGTCCCAGATTACTGCCGAACATTTTGTCGAATGTCTCTGAGAGCTGAAGTGTGGCCTCGGAGAGCATTCCGTTCTGGAATCTCGGCAATATAGATGGATCCTTCAACAAAAACAAAAATTTCATCCTCTGTTTGAAAGCTCAGCAAGAATTCCACTACCTTTTTGGCCAAAACCATAGAACTGCCATGCAACTGTCCAAGTCTTTGAAGGATAATCTGACAGTGATTGAAATCAAGGCCGTCCTGCCTACTTGCAGTGGAGAATCCATAGACCTTTAGATCGTCAAACACAATCGTCTGCACTGGCTCCTTAATCGCATAGTAATACCTGAAATCCTTTGGTTAAGTATACGTCACAGTACGAGGGGTCTCTGTAACTCACTTTGCTCCTAGTTTTACATCATCCAGCAGCACTTCCAAACGTGGCAACACATCGCAGTACACTGACTTCTCTTTCATAAACACACCGACGTCATCCAAGAATTGCGTGCTGCTTGTTACCGGAATGGTCTTGACAATGATCGATACGTCTTCCGGCAATGAACTGTATCGCCGAAGGAACTCCAGCTTAACCCGATAAATACTACTGCAGTAGTTATCACCCGCGTTACTTCCCATCTCGAAGCTGATTTGATTCAGCGAAATACCGGATTCACGGAGGCCATCTTCGAGGGTATCTATGAAGAATTTCTTGTCCAGATAATGCGGAATACGAATGCCGCTTTTGTTTAGAATCGTCATCTTTTAACAGCTGGATAACCGACTTCGACTGAAGAGCGCAACCGACTAGCGTCTACTGTCAATAAAAAAAAGTCTTATACGCGACGACAGATATATTTTTGGACAGCAAGCAAACAGTAGTTCATCGTCTTATGTAACACAGATACATTCAGCCCGCGTGTGATCAGAATTAATCGCACAGAACGCTTTTTTGACAGTCACCTCAAAACACAAACAAATCTTAATTGGTGTGCGCGGTACTAGAGATAGAAAAGCTTCATGTGGTAGGCTAACTTTGCTAGATTTCTAATTTTCCAATCAATCAAAAACAAACCGGATTATTGGCTGCCTCGAGCATAAAGCTTATTTGAGAGCATAATCATGGGTGTTCACGTCAATTTTTGCCAATAAACGAGACATTGTGTGCGGCGTGTGTATTCAGCGATTACCACCTGCAAAAATTATAAAATATGTAAATAAACAGTACGAACGTTCTGGCAAAGTGTAATCTTTATTTCATTGTAGTTGCGAAATTCTGCGGCTTTTATAGATTTGGTTGGGTTTGTCACAGAAAATTTGTTGTTTTTGTCACAGAGTTTCTTTGCTTTTGGCCAAATTTTGATAACATCCACGTTTATCACACGGAAGACGAACTGATTTGCATTGCCGATGGGCAAATATAATAAACTCTTAATGAGTAGATTAAAAGGTTGTGTAATAGTATTGCAGATACGTCTACAACGCGTGCAACTCATACCAATTGACAACGATTCTTTCGCAACTGTCTTGCGCCGTGTTTGGTAAGGGCGGCCGGTTGTTCTGTCAGACTAAGTAGCGGGTTCCACTGCAGGGCATATTTTGGTGATGTTTTTTTGCCTCCTAACCTGTTCTCATATGGAGCTCTTCTTTTCAGATACGATTTGGCCAGATAACACTTAATATGATGCAAAGATATCTCTATTCACGAAGGTCGGCAGCTTACGAGTGACTATGAGTGGTCACTATCCAAGTACTCACTCAACGTTGCAGCGAAACATGGCAGCTTGGTTTAAGTGTTAAAACCATTACTTTTGAAAACTGTACGGAACACAGCCTTTTCTTTCCCGATTCTGCTACTAATTTTAAGCTCGGTTCCACTGTTAGCCAAGGCCATGATTCCTAGATAAAGAAAGTTAGCAACTCTCTCGACATCCTCTTCACCAACGAGTTTAAAAGGCTAGTAGCTTGTGTTTTCTTTGCATTTATCTTAAGTGCACTACTCTATACGACAGCAGGCAGACATAGTTGACGTAACCAAGGCGTGCGGTATCTACTACATATGCTTACATCTTATAGCCTGTTATCCGGCGCTCAGTGAAATATAGAAGTTTCCTTTTTAACCACTCAACACGAATGTGGAATGATTTGCCTTGCTCAGTATTTCCACATAAGTGCGCATTGTCATTGCTTTCTACATCCTTTCCCATACCCCTTCTTCAATTCATTCAGCGCCATCCCTTCCTCAATTCTTCCCTACACCCTTTGCCTTACGTCATCATTAGGTTTTATAAGAGGACCTTCTCCCAAGGGGTACATTTAAAAAAAAATAAATATCACCAGAAAAAGCAGCGGAAACAAAATGTAGACCTGTGGTACTCCGCTTCGGATTAGACAGACAGCTTACCTTTCTTGTCAAGGAGTCTACACGCTGCATTTTTAAACGTAGCGTTTATAACAGCGTTGAGTTTTTCCGGAATGTCTCTCCTAAGTAAAGCTAAACCAAATGAACTCTTGATTAATGCTGTGGAAATCCTTCACGAGTTTTATGAAAAGCAAGTAAAGTGGAGACTTATGTCGACGCATTGCTCAATAATGATCCGCAAGGTGTTAATATGGCAGATGCATGATGATTCTGAGTGAAAGTTGTTTGACATCAAGAGTTCAATACAAGTGTTCCTTGATCTTTTCCTAATTTGCTACTTTTTAAACCACCGCAAGAAAAACAAATAAAACTCGCCAGGTTTCCTCAGTCTATTAGATTGTGGTTCTTGACAATCATCCCTTAATTCTGCGCCTGCAGTAAACTGCACTTTCACTCTGAGACCACCTTACTTAACCAACTCATTTGTTTTTGATTAAATTTATGGTTGAGGTAGTCTATAAGATTGAAGATCGGTAGATGATTGCTGAGCCGCGCAACTAAAAACGGTTGTGTAAAGCGATACTGAGAGTAAACACTGAGAGAGCGTAAATCCTTGAATTATCTAACGAAGTCTTTTAATGGTATACCAGCAAAGTCAGTCTAGGAGAACTAAACACTAACAAAGTATTCTACAGAAGCTGTTTTTTAAGATTTCATTTCACCCAGCCATGACACTTAATGTGCAGGATCCAGTGATTATGCCATAGTGCGTAATAGAGCTTGCGGATGAAACTCTTTCTCAGGAAAGTATTACTGAGAGTAATGACACAATTTTTGGTCTGTTTATTACTATCACTCATTGGCTAGTCTTACAGCGTCGAAAACAATGAGCTTTTAGATGTATTCAAAGGTGCACCTGTCTACCAGGCGAAAGTAGTACATCCAAGTCGGAATCTTTTATGGCCAGGTAACCTGCATTTTAATTTTTTTCACCACAATATGTCCATGAACTCAACAGAGTACAACTGTTTGAAATTTTAAGAGCCTTATTGCCTTCAGATAATCATGAATACACTTGGATTTGGTAAGATAAGAATCTGAGGTCTTGAGTGTTGCTAGAGTGTTGACGGGCAGTCTATGCAGACGTTTTTGGTGCGTAGATCTCAGCTTGGAAAAAACTGCAGCAATCGTTCAGTCAACTCGACGGGTAAATGTGTAGTTTTTCTGACAAGATACTTGCTCTTGTTCCATTCTCCGTATTCAATCTATCAATGAAGAGAGGGATATCTTAGACGACAGCATCTGGCTTTACTCAGTTTTCTTTGTTTAGTATGAAAAGTTTAGGATAATTTATTCAGTGTGCAAATCGTTTAAGAAGGCATTAAGAGTAATAAAAGCCTTTCGCACAACTTCGTAGGATATTCTAGAAAGTAATTTTAGATCTGCTTAAGTTAACGCAGAACTGTACATTTCGCGGACGCTATTAACAAAAAAAATGAGAAGCAACGGCCCAAAATGACTACCTTGTGGCACGTCCGATGTTACTTTTATCACGCGCGATGTAAAACCATCAACATTTAACATTTGCCTTCTATTAGTTAAATAATTATAAAAGCAAAGTAGCATTGAGGAATGCAAACCGTTCTAGCTTGGCTGAAGGTAGGGTGTGGAAGCATTTCATTTAATAAAACGCACTACTACATAGCATCGAAGCAAAGCCATCCTGCTTCCTAGAATTTATTTATTTAGCCACAAGTTTGTCCTTAACAATGTTTTCGAACAATTTAGGAATTGCTGAAAGTTTAGATATGCATAGGTCGGCAGATTTCGACTTCTTGAATGAAGAATTTTTCATTCATTAAGAAAATTTTCAGTTACCAGTGACTGGTTAAAAATAGGTTTGAGTAGATAAAAGAACGAAGATGAAAATTTGCTTAATATTGCCACCAGAATTTCACCTGGTCCTGGGTTGCTATTCAAATCAAGATGCAGACAGATTATTCCGTAAGCAAAGAATTGTTAAATTCTCCACCGCTTTATAACCTACACTTCGTTTTTGCATCATAAATAAATATCTAAGATACGTCGCTATCTGTCGTACGTCGCTCATACTTCCATCACATATCCGTGAATACTGATAACGACAATAATTAAAATTTTACTGTAACCACTATATTTGGCATTCCTTCACACAATCGTATAACAAAATAAAATCAACAAAATCACAAACACAATAACACTTCAATTTTCGAACTCATCCAGGACACCCAACTCATCGAACCGCTTCAAGCTGTATCGAAAATATTTGTGCAACTTTTCATTTGCGAATATTTTTTCCAATTTCTTCTGGCTTTCTTCCTCGTTTGACATTGACTCTATGCTGCTGCCCTCTGATAGTTCCTTGTCCAAGGTAATGATTGGCAGGAAACCATACAATCCAAAGAGTCCATAACCTTCACGTTCTCGAAGTTCTTTTTTAAGATCTCCAATCGTGGGAATTTTCGGATAGTTTAGGGACTTTAAGGTTCCCGAGAAGGATTCATAGTAGACATCGACTAGCTCATCTCGTTGGTTTACTAGTATGTCATACTGAACACTGGTGTTGAGGAAAAAGTTGATATCACATGCGGGACTGCAGAAGTAACTCAATTGGAAGTCAACCTAAGGAGTGGGGTGATTAGCTATTTTGTTTTCTACTGAATGAAAGATAACTTACAAAAATAGCATCAACGGGCTTGGTGGGGTCCTCCTTGTCATAGTTGAACATAAAGTTGCTTGTCCACAAGTCACCGTGGTTGAGGACTGAAATTTCACCAGGTCTCGGCAGACCGACGGCTAAAGCATTAGCTCTGAAGTTAGCTCGGTATTTCTTTAGCTTTTCTGCAATTTGTTCATAGCCTGGCCACTTGGAGACAAGTACAGCTAACTGTCTTAGACTATTGCCAAACATTAGGTCGAAAGTATCCGATAATTGGATTGTTTCCTTGGAGAGCATTCCGTTTCTAAAACTCGGCAATATAGATGGATCCTTCAACAAAAACAAAAATTTCATCCTCTGTTTGAAAGCACAGCAAGAATTGCACTACCTTTTTGGCCAAAACCATAGAACTGCCATGCAACTGTCCAAGTCTTTGAAGGATAATCTGGCAGTGATTGAAATCAAGGCCATCCTGTCTACTTGCAGTGGCGAATCCATAGACCTTTAGATCATCAAACACAATGGTCTGCACTGGCTCCTTAATCGCATAGAAATACCTGAAATCCTTTGGTTAAGTATACGCCGCAGTACGAGAGGTCTCTGTAACTCACTTTGCTCCAAGTTTAACATCGTCCAGTAGTACCTCCAACCGTGGCAACACATCACAGTACACCGACTTCTCCTTCATAAACACACCGACGTCATCCAAGAATTGCGTGCCACTTGTTACCGGAATAGTTTTCACAATGATCGAGACGTCTTCCGGAAATGAACTGCCCTGTCTTAGATAATTTATCTTAACCCGATAAATACTACTGCAGTAGTTATCACCGGCATTGCTTCCCATTTCGAAGCTGATTTGATTCAGTAAAATACCGGACTGACGGAGCCCATCCTCGAGGGTGTCCTTAAAGAATTTCTTGTCCAGATAATCCGGAATTTCGATACCACTTTTGTTAAGAATAATCATCTTGGGACTGTTCGACGACTGACTGCGGCTAAAGCACGAAACTGACTAAGCGCGACCACTTTGGCGGAAAGTGTTTTATACGCGATAATTAATGCTTTTTGGACAGCTACGCGAAACACGGAATAGATGGTCTAATTCGCCGAGTAGATTTCTGTGGCAGTCACCTCAAACACTATGACATAATAGTTGGTGTGAGTGACAATAGAAAAGCTCCACAAGACAGCTTAGCTTTCCTAGATAGCTGCCATTAAAGGGCTCAGCATAAAGCTTCTTTTGGAGCAAAGTCTTTGGATGACTTAAGTGATCTGCTCGTGCCACCTAGACGACAGCAAGTGGAGTTATTTTAATTAGAATCACCGGCACGAGTATTTGCCGTTACATCAGACAATGTGTGCGGGACATGTGTGCGTGTGTTTACTTGATTATCACCTGCGAAAATCACAAAATAAATAAACGAATAATCTGTTGATGACTCGACGTTTATGATTCCGCAATCAAGACTTTATTTCTGTAGGGATGTATCTGTTGTCGTTTTCTTTATTTGTTTAGGTTTTATAAGAACGATTACCGTTATCAATGAGCTCTATCGACAACGGCTGGCGAATCCAGTTAATTTTTGGTCATAATGTGCCTTATGTGGGACATAAGACGAACAGTTTTATGAAATTAATTTGCACTATCAAACAAATGACTGATCAACGCGATTGTGTGATGTAAGAATCAATAATAGCTCAACTTGTTTTCCGCCTTGACATGGCCGGATTAAGGTAAGCTGTCGCTGAGGGGATAACATTACTGGCGCCCCCTTTTCTAATTTTAAAAAATGTAGCGTGGAGGTGATTGTATCAAATTCCTACCTTGTCGTTCAACGACATCCGTATAAACTCGTCTAGACACAAAGTCTATTTGTGTCTCATTTGCTCGATGTTGCTGATTTGTATGATTTTTGTTTTTGAACTTCCAAGTCGAGGACTAGGTTAATAAACACATTTAAGTCTAGCGACCTCTGCTGATAACTTCTGAATCTCACTTATTGTTATTTTAATATTCTCCGGAGAGCAAAGTGTGCTTTCCATCGTATCTACAACATTCAAAAGTGCTGGTAATTGCTTAGTAAGCACTGAGCTAGACACTGGTTATGCCAGCATACTAATGATGTATCGTCAACTCGTCAAGGTTACCAACCGCTTGCTCAATGAAATCGATTTCAGCTTAGGCGTCAAATACACGATACTGCACAGATCAGAGTGGATGCAACGTGATGTCCAATACAACGATTCGCTGCCAATCTTCACGGGTGGGTCCAAAACCCAGGACAGAGTTGGTGCCGGAGTCTTTCGAAAGACTTAAGCATCCGTCTCTCCTTTAACCTTCCGAACAATTGCAGCGTCTTTCAGGCAGAAGCCACGGCCATTCGCCAAGCCAGCCAGCCATCAAATCACTCATATCCAGCATTATAGCACCTAAAGCATCTAAGCCAACTGCCATATTTGTCTTAACGATAGCTGGACACTAAATCCTCACCCTTTACTGGGTACCAAGTCACTGCGACGTGCCGGGGAACTGCATGTCTGCCGACTTGGTTAGACGTGGCTCTTTCTGTACCAAGAGCATAATTATGGTCAATATTGACGCACCGGTATCTTGTGCTAAGTACCTCATCCACGCTATTGCCCTAAATAAAGCTAACCACAGATGAAGCCAACTTGGACAATTACTTATCGCTACGCAAATATGGCCAAAACTACACCATAGAAAATCTATTGGAATGCTCAAGAATAAGAGAGGAACCCACTCTTCACTAACCAACGTAAAAACCGGACACTGCACGATAGGCAGGCATGCTCAAAGGTTTGGCTAGGCTAACATTAATAGTTTCATAAGGAAACGTAATTGGTTCCAGGAGCGAGCAGAGTGACCCACCTGACCACCTGTCCCAACTTGTGGCAGCACAATGGACCTACCATGGTCTAAGTGTACCTCATCGAGGGCCATATCAACCAACCAACTTAGCAAACAATTAATTTTTGATGAGTTTGAGCCTTCCACCTTGACTGCCGTCAAGAAGATCGCTGTGCCTAAACCTTGTTTGTAAACCTTATCCTAAGGATTAAGTACACTTCTGAGTTTGACATGCATAAGGTCAACTTTATTAGATTTTCTAAAATTGGACTTATATCTGGTGGTCAAAATAGACACTTAGACTTGCATTAGCAAGCCTTGTATAAAACCGGACATGCCATCTTTTGTTGACCAAAAAGGCTGAAATTTACATCTCAGAAGTCCAGTAAAACCCTCAGAAGGATGACGATGACTCTAGGTGCTGCTTTGATGCCTTGACTTGGTGGGGTGCTCGGTAACTGAGGCTACAAATGAGCCGGCTAGTTTTATGGCTGCCGAATTTTAAGGCATATTCACTACATATATGCTTTGTAAATATGAATTCACTTGTTCCATTGGAAAAGGGTCTCGGGTCGTAAGTAATCCGAATTATTAATGAAGCCGAATTTCTGGAAGGAAATCCTTTCATTTAAACTGGCATAAGCTAACGTAGGATCTTCTCGTGTGCTGCTTCCACATAAGATGCCACCTTGACAAGATTAAGCTCTTTAACTGAAAGAGTTTAAGGCACTCATCTGGTGGAACACTCTTTAAGGTCAGAAACTTCTTTATTAGGCACATACTCACGTGCAATGTAGAAAGATGGTATCTTGGGCTGATAGCATCCCTGATACAATAGATTCGCCATGTTTACAAAAACAAAAAAAAAATGTTACTGCTTAAGAATAAGACACCTTTAAGAAGTAGTAAGTATTTGGGCAATTACGACGTTCCCTTCCGTGCCAAAGCTATCTAAAGTTACTAAAACGTCTGTTGTCTATTCTCCTCTTGGCAGGTCCGGTCTTCTACTTTTGGTATTCTGCTTCTCTGTCTTTGGGGGCGGCTCCTTGACTTTACCGACACAAGATATTGCTCATCAAGAATTGGTAGTGACATATTCAATCCAAAGGATGACAGAGTAGGTACGCAAGCATCAATGCAAAGAGCGCTTTTTCGTAAATTAGGAAAAACTCTTTTGCGAGTCCCTTTAGCTGTTGTGGCTGTTGAGCCTTAACTGAGTCATTTGTGTCACTTTACGAAACCTGTTGCCTACCTTGTGGCAAATTCTTTTCACTTCGATGTGAATTTATAGAAGTTACAAGGTTAGCCATTGAGCAAGGTCACCTTTTCTTAGAGAAGGTATTCCCTATCCGATCACAACATTAAAACAACACACCTACGTAGTCTTTGGGTTCCTTCTTCGTTTCATTTAAGGCAGCGTCCCTGAAAAATTGGCTTCACTATATGTCCATCGAGAAAAAACTGGCTTTTAAAAGCCTATCGCCGAACAGACTTTAAGTTCTTTCCCGAGCCTCTACATTTTATTACAGATAATCCACAGCAATCCTCCGTACTTGGAGTGACCTGAAGTGCCGTGATTTTTAAGTTTCCGGGTGCACATTGAATCGCTGCTATCAACAGTTGAGTCAGCAATTCAATTTTAAATCCAATCAACTCATCGCGCAGATAGAATACACTCGTTTAAATGATTTGCACTTTATTAGACTCATGACGTTGTCGACACTCACTGTTATCATTAAATTCCTACGGTATTTTATCTCATTGAAAATCCAAGGAGTTATCTCTACGGGTATTACGCCAATGCAACTTGACACTGAAAAAGCCCAACAGTTCAAGTGGGCAAACGCTTCCTTTTGGTCTGTCCACGCCTTCAGCAGCTTTAAAGAGAATTCGCAAAAAAATTCCCATAACTTAGTTACATAGCAAACATTTCTGTGGACATTGTCGAAACGTTCTTTCACTTTTCTCGTAGATAAAAAAAATAAAAAATAAAGATACAAATACCAGAGCTATGATTTTGGCGGTTATCCTGCGTCACTTTGATCACTAAACCGTAACTTATTACATTTTTTGCACTTCACTGTGCAAATTGTTATTTGTTCGTTTGGGGGAGCGCAACTCTGATACAAAGTGGAAGAGCCAAGCTGGCTCATTTCTACCCCCTCCAGCCGCCAGCCGAGGGTAGTGAAATTGAATCTTGTGTTTTACAAACTTTTATCATCGCCATCATCGTCGTCATAAAAAGGATTTTGATTGTTTGGGTTTTGTGGAAAGACATGAAGAGAATACGAGTACAGGGAGAGGCGAACGGATAAACTAACGATTTTTTTTTTGTTGGATTTTTTTTTTCACCCTCTTTGACCAGGATTTTGTAGCTACTGCAGTGTACGTTCAAAGTCTTTGATGAAAATTTATGATTTTTCATCACTTTGGGCTTTGTGATGTTGGAAAACTGAAAAATAAAAAGAAACCCGATACTTTAATCTATTTGACAAGTCGTAAGCAATAATGATGGCATGTTATGAACGTGGTCAAAATGGTTAAGGCTTACTAGTTGAGCAGTGCGGTGCAGGCTTAGATTGGGTGAGGTTTTTTCTTTAATTAATTGCAGGGTGGCCTTCCATTCCTTTCGATCCCGGACACGTTGCTGGCAGCTGTTAAGATCAAGTGCTGTGGTCTCCGCTATTACCTCGTATTTAAGCTAAGACTCAGGCTTTCTGATCATTTCGAACCTGAGTATGGGATTCGAAGGTCCTCCTTGCTGGAGGGTTGTTGTCCATGCACTAGATGTGCCTGAGATAATGTAGTCGACGCATCGTGGCCTTCGAGACTACACCCTTATCTTGGTACATCTCCATAGGTCTCGTAAAGTTTTCAGTTGTATCATCTTCTTCATACAGAACCTCGCATGTATGTAGAACAAAAAATTCGACAACAATTTTTTACTTGATAGTCTCGGATATGTGCTCTGCTATCCTGGTTATCGTGCAGTCCTCAGTGCCTTGCAGCAGAACTGAAAGGATTACCAATCTATAAAGCATGTTTTGCAAAATCGAAGTAGCAATACTTTCAAAGGATCAGTTTTCGTACAGTTTTGGAATAATTCAGAAGAGCTACTACCAAAGCATTACCTTCGATTTGAACAGCTTCGCTGGTTAGCCGGCGTCTATGGTAGCGAACTTTTATTCATCAACTTCGCCAACCTTTTTTATACCAGTGGAGGGGATTACTTCTTCGTTGACTTGAAGTGAGTTCTCTTCTTGCTATATTACCCGATGTCGGATGTGGTGCCTAAGCAGATCTTCAAACCCCTTTGCATCGGTGACTAAATTCCTTCCACTATTTTGAAGAGCCTGCATTCCGGCTTTGTAACCATCTGTCAGTTGCTTGGCTTTCCTGTAGAAATGCTAGACACCGTATGTGTTACGGAACTCTTCGATACTCTACATATGCCTTTTTGTTCGTACTTCGTCCTTCTGCGTCTTAGGATCCGTACCTTTTGTCACCTTTTTTACGATATTCGCAAACGTAGTCATATCAAAAACTCCTTTTCGGAGTTTGGTTTCACAATACTGGGTCCACTGAACGTTGAGGTTAGTAGAAGGTGAAAGCACAACATAGAGGCTCTCACTCAGGTGCTCGCTGTAATCTAGGGCGGTTCCAGGCGTGCTAGATGTTCAACGTTAAGTTTCCTTTTTGTGGGCCACTCGTAGGTCGTAGTTCCTTGACGTTCCGGGTGATCTTGCCAATTGCAGGTAATTACCATTATCTGAGGCTCGGGTCTGTTTCATTATCAAACGTTTTAACGTGTAATCAAGCCACTCCGAGGGCACAATTTCCAACGAAGAGTGCCAGTTCCATTGATAAAAACTTCTAGAACGAGGGGTTTTGTAAACCGATGTCAGTAACTCCCTTCGGCGAGTGTTGCCGTTGGTTTATTAAGTGTTCACACGCCACCTTCTCTTTTCCATAGCCTTGACTCAATAATGGATTTCCTTGACTAAACCAATGGAATTCTTACTGATCTAAACTCCGAATGTATCAGAATATCAAGGTGATCGATACCCCGACTGCAGATGATACTGTTCCACCGCATATACTCGTACTTCTTTTGGGACGCAGCTGTCCCAGGTGATACGAAGTCCGATTTAATACAATTGCGCTGAAGCTCACTTAGATGTACATGCGTAGGTCCAAGCGATGATGCGACATTTTGCCCAGCATTTGACAACATTTTTTATTAAAAAAACGCCAAATTCGACTGCAATTGCCCTTCAAAGGTCAACGCTAAATAGCCCCCCAATTAGACCACTTCACTAAACATTGCGTGAAAGTCTAGGTTTTGTGGAGGCTGAATTAGAATTGCGTTCCGTTCAAGACTCTGTCATTATTTCCTTAATGACATCTTTCGCTAGAACGTTGTTGGAGCCTAGTCTAATTAACTTGTAGCATGAATTAAGCGTGGAAATATAATTTAATTGGAATTTCCCCAAAAAGACAAACAAATTCCTTCCCACTCATTAAAGTCTCTACTACGCCTCTAAAACCAGAGGTGAAGTGTTGGTTCAGTTTAATTTTAATGATCGCAGACTGTAATAAAAAAAAAAGAAATAAATGGTGCAAGTCATAGAAATGAGTTAGTAACTTAGTGACGAAACTCAAAGATTCGCATCTTATGACATTTGTTTTTGCTACCATAGACGTAAACATAGATAGAGAAACGACGACCCAAACAAGCGTGTTGAAGTTAGATAACGACAACAGACCATCGAGAAAAAGCAAAAATATACTTTTTGGTTCTACAAAATGAAAGTTCAAAAGTGGTTCTATTTAACGAGAAGAGTAGGTCAAGACTGAAGGCTGTTGGAGTATTTGGTGACAGGCACTTTTATTTCACGAATAGTTCGATGAATGTTTTCCTTGAATGCATCAAAGGTTCGTGAATTGTCGGGGTAACAACGGTCGTTCATAAACCCTTATAAAAAAAAATGTTCAAACACGTTGCACGTCTCCAAAATGGTTGTTAACACGGCTACCGAACTTATTGCGCAGAAGTTCAATTGTTTTGATGGCTGGTGTGGCAAAGAACGTCAAAGTAAAAACCGTTAATTTGTGGCCACAACGAATAAATTATTAAACAGAGGTTGCCCGTAAGACGGTGTTCTGACTCTCTGTTGCATACTTCAGTCTGCGTCCAGGCATACGAGGATGCTACCATATTTTCTCTCGGGCCGTGCCCAGAGACTGTCTGTGCTAACGCGCAGGCAGCTCTAGATATGAACGATGAATGGTGCACTAGAAGTGGATTTTCTGTCAATCCTCTAAGATCTAAGGTTTTTCTCTTTACAAGAAGGAGGAATGTGACCGGTCTGACTTGGTGTGGTAAAGGGCGTCACAATCCAGATCTCCGGTGAAGTTAAAGTGGTACTAGAAAGGAAATTTCTTTGAGTAAACCATGTCAAGACGACGACGCCCAGGCGTTCCCAGCCGTCTGGCAGTGTGAGGGTGGTTTTGGCAAAACATGGGGCTTATCACCGAAAAAGGTTCTTTGGATCTATACGAACTTTTTGTTTGCGTCTGTTTGTTTGGTGAAGGGAGCTCTCGCGTAAGTATTTGACAGTTTTCTGCACAAAACTTCAAAGAACGGTCTTTCTCGACTGCTCGGGAGCTTTTCCGAGCACACCTGGCTCCTCCCCTTGAGCCTGTACTGTCAGAGAAATATACCGTCTCAGACGAGCTAGCTTTTGGTATCATTCGCACGAGAGTTTCGAAGGCTGCGCGACACTTGGTTCCATAAATATACCGTCGGATGCAATGACCCCGGAATTTAAGCTACTGTGCAAATTTAGAGTCGACTTCCCTTGCATTCAGCACTGGCTTCGGCTAGAGTCTGAGTCTGCACTGGGCTGTGGTCGAATCTTCACGTGTGGCTCCAAAACCGGTAAAGAGTCCGGCGCTGGTGTCTTCGTGGAGACCGACAACACTAGACTTCACTACTCGTTGGGTGTGCATGCCACTGTTTCAAAGCAAGGGTCTATGCGATCCTAATGGCTACCGATTAAATTGTTAAGAACAGGTAGAGGAGTCGGATTATTTGCGTCTGTAGTGACAATCAGGTTGCACTTAAAGCCTTCCTCAACCATTTAACCCGTTCCAAAATAGTTGGAGCATGCACGAACTCTTTAAATTTGGTCGCAAAACTGAACTCTTTGACTCTTGTTTGGCACCCAGGTCAGACTTGGATTGCGGGAAATGAGATCTCCGATGAGATTTCTAAGTGAGGCGTTGGGTCTTTTCGCGTTTTTGGTTATGGCCTACATTGATGATTGGTTTTCTCATGAACACAATTATGTGTGGCACGGCTCACCAGGATGCAGGTGGACTAAGCCATTGCCCCCGAACGTTTGTAAGAAATTAGTGGCATTCTCGGTGTCTCTCAGCAGAAAAGACTGCTGTCTCATTGGTGTTCTCACGGGGCATTTTCCTTTTGCTAAGCATCTTAGCGTGCTGGGCGTAATGAGAGAGCACTGATACTTCAGATCACTAACTCTGTTATTTTCCTGCATTTGCTGGGATCCGGGGGCAGATTTTCACTACTTTTGTTGTGAGTGCTGATACTGTGAGTTCTGCCTCACCGAAGTGCTATCTATTCTCCGAAAGTCGAAGAAATTCCAGTAATACTGGGTCGTGCTTCCTGGTAGTACAATGAACCAGATGCGTCTGAGTGCTCAAGTGTTTCCTAACACGACAAAAAATTCGAAAACATTTTGGGCCCGAACACCAGCCTCTGAATATATTTTTCAAGCATAAACGGTTGATCTTATTTCGTTCAAACTGCACTCAGTTGGATCCCAAATTCAAGGCTAAATTGTAATTTTCATTTTAACCCCAAAATTAACGAGACTTTACTAAGACAGTTTTTGAAAAGCCGACTTTCTCGAAAACTACTAACTACTACACTAGCCTTAGCGAGTGTATCGAGGAATCGGCTTAGGCGCTTTCGAAACCAGAAGTAGCTAAGGTTGCTGTGTCAATCCTTTGTCGAAAATACTCTTATTTTGCCTCAAATTGACAATTTCCTCGAACAGAACTGGACATATACGTAGGTAAGGAGTAATAGAAATCAAGTAGCTCTACTCCAAAGCTTACGACAGTAAATGAAGCTGACCGAAACCAAGCAAAACTCCCATCATGGGTGCATTGCATATGTACATATGTCTGAAATAGGTATCCATGTAAAGACAAACCCCCTTTTACCACAACTCTAGATACCCAGTATCATTACTTCTTGCCTTGGTAATTGCCACCACAATTTTTTTTAATTTTCCCAAATTACTTTTATTTAGATGCCGAACAGGTAAACAAATTTTTATTGCCACTATAAACTTGCATGCAGATACTAAATTTTAGACTTCCTTAATGTATCTACGATCTTTGAAGATACAATCGATGCTTACAAAGCAATAATCACTTCCTAATTTGATTAGAGAAAAATTATAATTCCTGTTGTCCACTGTCTGTTGGTACAATGAACAGAAAAAAATAAATAATTTTCCTACCAACGGAATCAATATTTACCTTTCGAAATTGGCCAAAAATGTAGTGTCATCCGAAGCATTTATCGTCATTTGAATAGAATCTCGAAAGCACGTGTCGCACTTGCTCTTAGTAAAAACACACTGACAAGCAAAAGTCAGCGTATTGCTCACCCTATGTTGTGGATCGTAAAAATTGGTGAGCTTCCACTTTTCTGGCACACAATCTATGTGTCCGTCGTAGGTGGTTAAAAGTTACTTAAGCCCTGTCAAAGGGAATCACACTCAACTACAAGAAATAAGTCGTTCCGTCTAGCGTTCCATCCCAACTCATCTCATTTTCTATTCAAGGCCTGCCAACCACGCTACCCTACCCTATTCAATGAGACAACGTAACTTGTCGAACCAGTGTCTACCGGAATGAGTTAACAAATTTTGACTAAAGCCAGATATACGCTCAGGCTCTAAAAATAATTTCAAACAGTGGAGTCAGAAAGTATTGTTGTACATTTAAGTTAAACAAAAATTCATAGACATCCTAAATACAAAACAAAAACGCCCTCTCCCCCACGAGTGTGTTATTATTTTTGAAGCTCTTTTTATAAAATTACTACAAACATCCAAACAGGATCCCATGTGGAAAATAACATTAATCTCAGTCTCTCGCTCTTTCCGAAAATCATGTAATTAACTTAATTAAACATTATAGTCGCGCAAATGCGCCTTTGGCTCAGCTCCATTCAGTCCTTCCTGCATACCTACCATCCGTTCTTCAGCATGGTTGCTGGTGCTAGTGGTGGTGCTGGTGGTGGTGCTGGTGCGGCTCCTGCTGCCTGCTTGACTGCAGAGTTTCGAGAGAGCACTAAAATAAATTTATAACAACAATTTTGTGCCTTTATGCAACAAGGAGTGGAAAATATTTTCATATGGATATCCGCCAGCGCACCGGAGTGGGTACGGCGTTACCGGATTCTCGCCATATAGAGCTAACACTGGTACACCCGTACTGCTACACTAGGCCATGGCCTACGGGGAGGCATTCTTCTAGAAACTGAAACTTTGTCCTGGATATGCATGCACACAGGAGGCAACATTTTTGGCTGTTTGCCAGTTTGTGATTTTTTGCAAACTCATTTCTACAATATACTCGTGCATATCAGGAACATTTTGGTGGCACCAACGATGATGCTGCATGAAGTGTACCATGCTCCTGGTAGCGTGAGTTATGTGTATTCTTTGGATTTTGTTATTTTGGGAGCAACAAAAACATGTGAATAATGGTGGATCCTTAAAATTTTTACCTGTCAAAGGAAGATGAAATTAATTCCACTAATCGCCTGAAGGCAAATCGGGTCAATGGAATGTTTTTCATGATGATAGATTTCGGGAGGAGAAGGAGTGGTGTTTTTCAGAGGAAGAAGGATCATGTGAGTGTAGTTTTGCATTTGCCACTTGTTGAATAGGTTTTGGGGGCATGGTTGTAGATGGATTGGGTACGAGGGATGGATTAAAGAATTTTTGATATTTCGGCACTTCTGTCACTACGTTGTCCTTAATGCTTGTTCGAAATTTGCGACTGCCATAAGCGAATTTTTATGATGTGCACTAAATAAATAAAGGAACGCCCTCCTGCTCATCAATCTGTGGGATGTCAGGAAGTTTAAAAACGTCTCTAGGTGGATTGCAACCAGGTTGGCTTTAGGCGGGCAGTCCGTCAATATGCTTCAGATTCCTCGATCGTGCTCAACACAAGCATGGAGACTTAATCTTTATTTGCTTTCCTCCCTCCTACCTTAAAGCGTCCTTTCAGTCATACGGTGATATGGCAGCGATATGACATGGAAGAGTGCGGGACATTCTATAAGAGTTTGAGGAGAGGTCTTGCAATAGCCTCAAGGCACTGCAGGGATGTCTCATGACCGCTGAGGATGACAGTTTGGATTCTAGTGTTGAAGGTGCTTCTGTTCATCCCACAGAAAGGTTTCAGACCAGTGAAGAGGCAAGCAGCACTATTTTTAGCCACTGTGTCGGCCATCTCATTACCCTCATGTTATTTTAAGCTGAATTACGTGAGCAACGAGATGGTCCTTAGAACCGGCTTCAACAGCTGAATTAAATTCTTGCAAAACTGTTTGGATTTCCAAGAAGATGAATATGGTTTTGCCACGTGTAGTAGAGAGCAAGATGTGCCTCACGCGCTGAGTGATGGCACTCGGTAAGTGCAATCCAAGAGACACAGTGATGTGAACATCGTTTCTACTGCTGGCTCGTCGACAAATCTATAAACACCCTTATGCTCTGCTAATGGTAAGGTTTATATGAGAGTTCAAGGGCAATTTTCTGGCCAGAATAAACACAATCCTTAAGCTGCAGACTAGGCGTTGATCCAACGTCTTATTATGCTTTTTTTCATTGGTAATCTACTCTACCGCCTCCACTAGTTTGGAAATTAATGCGATGGAAGAATAGTCGGCGAAACATACCATTTTTTATTCCTAAAGTATTGGGAACCATCAAGAGCCGCCATACATCATGATCCATAATATTGGTACCAGCACGGAACCCTGCGGTACGCCTACAATCCTCAAGTTAGTAGTCGGTTTTGAACAGTAAAATTCTGAAACGTAGTCGGCGTCATCCTTTTCTTATCGGTCCATCTACCCTTGCGTGGCCACTCCGTAAAGATTGTGAACCCAGTATTCATACAAGAATGCTCATGATGGTCTTGATCTCGCGCAGATTGTGGCATTCGTGTTAACATTTCCTTTAAAGACCGTTTGTAATAGTAACCATCGGGATTAGCTCGAGTTCAGCCTTTGGAGCATTCCACGACGAATGACTTGCCCTTTGGTTCCACCTGTTTTGTTCTTGGCCCGAAAAATTATTTCTTGTGTTCTCTCTGGGCAATGGCCTACTCTTGCTTACTACTCAGTGTCAAAATGCTTTTTAGGACCAAGTTCTCATGGGCGTTTAAGCTGAAATGTTTCCTTAAAGAAGGAGTCATGGTCCCTAAACAACATTCCTTGCTCTGAGAATCCCATTATCACAGCGAATTATGTGTTGCAAACACAGGGAAGTCTGGCAAGAGTTGGAAAGACTGGACTTTCTTAATGAACGTCAATAAAAAGACACAATTCCAGAAGTTCCTTGCTCCTAATTATCCTTGTGCTGGTAGTGGTTCCTTTTAAACCTGAATTCATTAATCTACAAAGGCTCAGCTCTTCCAAGTTCATTCGTTTACTCTTCCCACTGCCACATCGTGTCCTTTTGTTACCATAATCAACTGGGTTTTCATCCTAAATCACTGACCAATCTATTACTAATGATGTCTTCATTTAAATACTTACTATCCAACTTCAGGGATCCTATATCGCTTGCAGATTCAAATAAACTCTGCACTCACGTGTCGTCTTCTAATGCGCACGCAATCCACAGACACAACTGCTCTTCTTCCATCGAAGTGCTGTCTAATTAGCCAGCCATTTGCATATTCAAGAAACCGACACAAGTCATTCTGTCCCAAAGAAGAGGTATCCAAATAATTAGCATGAACATTTGAAGCTCGTTTCCAGCTGCACACTGGCCATCTTACTTAGCAAATGTCCACTGTGCATCCACACTGACCATTGTCACACACACACGCGACCTACCATTCTAATCGTGTATTGCCAACAAATAAATAAAATAACACGCAAAACTCCAAAAAGAAGAGAACGCACAGAGAACAAACAAAACACGGAAACGAAATGGAACCTCTTTTTGCCTACGAGGATCTCCGAAAGCGGTAATATCCCTCTTTAAGTCGAGAGCAAAAAAAAAAAAAGGAAAGCAAACAAATAGCAGTGCGACTTCAAGGCAACAAACAAACAACTCGCATAAAAGGGCTTCGGTTTCTCATTGTTGCAGGACGTCCTTCCCCGTGCAATGCAAACTAAAGAAGTTGCTCCTGCCTTGATGCCTTTATGCAGATCGGTTTCGCCTCTCAGTGTCCACACCATGAGCCTGTAATGTTGGCCGACACCGCCGCCGCCACCGCCATCGCCAGAAGTTAGTCGGGTTTTGTCACGATTTCGCAAAAGTAAATTGAGTTGTAAATTGAAGCAGGAACAGGAATTGTATAGTGGTCCTTCTGTTGTCCGCTTCTCTGGGCGTTTGCGGCGAATGTGGTATTCTCATTCTCGCTTTGTACGATTGTC
The DNA here is from genome assembly GCA_946965025.1 of Blera fallax. Taxonomy (NCBI): domain Eukaryota; kingdom Metazoa; phylum Arthropoda; class Insecta; order Diptera; family Syrphidae; genus Blera; species Blera fallax. The sequence continues at coordinate 71,104,892 of OX337248.1, forward strand.
ATGCGATCGAGAGCAATCGGATGAGCCTAGCGGACAGTGCTGGAGTTGTGCGGTACGTAAATGGAGTTGACCCATGTGAAGGATGGAAAGGAGGAGATATAGATGTAGGCCTATGCGACGTGGTCATGTATGGATTTGGATAGTCGCCGCGCCGCTGTGAATGCCATTAGTGCCATCAATGGCTGTTGCGGATGGTCTTCTGAGTGGAAAGTGAACATGGTGTTAAGGCCTTTGCGGTTAGAAAAATTGTGCCCATCGTCTGAAATAAAAACAGACCCGGGGGTCAGAGAGTTGAACTCATTGCACGGATTTCGGGAAAAGATTAGGGAACCTTGCTTCATTCGATCCAACATTTAAGGGCAACTGCATTGATGGAGTGTTTTCGACGTCAGACGTTTATTCAATTTACATAAAGCAAAGTGCTTAGTATTCCCTGATAATACTTTGAGGTCATGAGAATAGAACCACTTGATAACTTTTTTTTAGAAAAATAATATACTGTCGCGAGGAGGAGGACAGGGTTGAGGATTAGACAGATTCTAGGCATATTTTAAGCTTATTTTCAATATTTAAGGTCCAAGGGTTAGGCAACTTAATAGTTGTTAATCCAAACCCTGGTCTCTTCACAATTTTCTCATCTAACTGAGCCAACGTAGTCGGTAAATCTTAGCATTCCAGACTATATGCAGCCCAAATACATACTTTTTCTTGCCGACCGCAAAAGGAACAGTTTTCTGGGCTCGGCGAATCTTTTTTACTTTCTCAAATCCTTTCACTCCCCGAGTGCCACTAGGCATCAGAAGTGTCTATGTACGAGCGATCACAATCGGAATTGTGCAATGCGTTTAAGCTCCCTCTAGTTTATTTGCCAAGTACTCAATTTCTCCTAGTCTATGCTGCACTAGGTTTGTTTACGTTACGTACGTTATTCATCCTGATTGGGCGAGCGGATTAGGCCTCGGATACCTGCCACATTTTGTCATGGAATTGCCTTCCGGTTTTCCGCATGATGGTGTCTGAAGCTTAAAATATGATTCATCCAATAAAGCCTTAAGGTATTGCGCAAAAGTCTACAGGTTGCGATTGATAAAGATGTACTGATTCTATGTTGGACTAGAGCGGGTGCCGCATGGTTTCTGATAGATTTCTGATAGTATTGTGAAAGTAGCTTAAGCTTTTCCAATTCAGCTTTCTACAACCAGATGTGTGGTTCCATTTGTCGAAATGATGCTTCTTGGTCTAGGTTGTTATCGATTTTCCCGAATTACTGTCCAGAAATACTGAGTTAAGCGTTGCAGTTTTCAGAGCTTTTATTTTCGGCATATTCATCTTTACCTCCACTTTGTTTGCTCGACTTTCAAATTATGGATGTGCATATGTACGTATGTAAGTCCAAGTAAGCAAACATCGTCAGCGTAGTCCAGATGGCTTTGATATGATACAATTCTTCTTTGTATTCCTTGATTTCCCTTAGCCAGTGTTACCCGAAGTACAAGACTGGTGACCATAAAAATAAAAGGGTTGTGAGTATACAAACCTCACGTACTCTACTATGGATATCTCTATGAGAACTTACCATTTAGCAAAACGTGACACTCATAACCCCCATATGTAGCTCTTACACAGGGCAAGGCCAACCACGTAGCATGTCAGTTTCGGTTGCCGAAAGTCTTATTAAACCAATTCTCGTTGGGGCATCTGCTGTGAACGCGTCCTATGCACTTTCTCAGTTAAGGAAATGATTGAAAACTAATTGGAGGTACGGTACTCGCTCAAAATAATTCAGAGCAATGCTATGCAAGGCTTCAAAGATGAATCAATTATGTGAGTGGAAAGCCACATCGTGGTCTGAAGCTTTAAATAGTAAACAGATTGTCCCACATCTAAAATATAAAGTTGAGAAGCCTCAATATTCGAATTACTTTTCAGCCTCTTGACAAGCGTGGTGACCTTTCCTTTACTATGTGCTTCTTTACTTCCAGCTTTACCACTTTTTTAATTCGTGTAGCTTCAGGGCTACGTGGCTTTCACAACCTCGATGCAATATCCCAATTGCGCTCTTCCGGAAACTATTTGCACCATGAATCCAGGCAGATCTAAGAGTCTGTGCGAGCCGGAAAGTGTTACAAATTTCACATCTCCTTTAATGGCGCATCTGTTATTCTGACAGCAAAAGCTGTAAAGATAGTGTCTAAGAACCATGGCCGTATTAGATATTCATCAAGTGTGTCCTTAAGAGAATAAATCCTCTTTGCCATACGTTAAGAAATTTATAGGCTCCACCTCATCAAACATCCCATCTTGTATCTGCAATGACAGGAGTATCTAAAGGGAAAGCTTATTTACTTGATATACGTTTTTTAAGCCCAATCCACAGCTTATGCCCATGAAGGCGTCAATAAGAGCAAATATTCTGGCCGAGATGGCGTTCTAAATGCTTATCGAACTGCATAGGTACCTTGCAGGATTGGTGTAAACTTGCACTTGAAACTTCTAGTTCTACTGGCCTATATAAATGAACTCAGTTCTTCCGAAGACCATGGATAGCATTGTCAGTTACCAAAAAAAGAAACAACTTGGCGAAACAGCTAATATAAGACTTAAGGCCCAGCCTTTCTAATATTTCTCGTATGAATGAATGGGACACATTGCTTATGAAAGGCTTACTTAAGTAGCAAGGACTCGCAAGAAGTAGGAAACTTTTTGATGTTATCTGGGTTCGAACGTCCAACGCATCGGTTTTCACTTTTATATTCTTCTTCTTACTCGCTATGCAATACATTCCCCCCTTGACCTCGTTTAGTTTTTAAAAGAATAGATACTTATGTGGGAGACAGACTGCTGGTATTGATACCATGGTATAGCAATACTACGTTCTATACCACATGTCTGTCACTGCAATACCACGTTAAAACCTAGTATACCATGAATAGAACCTAGTGTTGAGATTCGCAAATTTTTGGTGGTATACCACCATCTTATTGTTTGCAGCGCCACTTTCTTTCTGTTGGTGGTTCTTCATAGCTTCTTTGACAATTCAAAAGCAAGCAATCACAGCGAAAATGTTTTGAAAGTGGAGGACAATTTTATCTTCATTGGAAACAATGAAGTAGGAGAAGTTTAGAGGAATTATATCGGCGAGCTACGAGGAGCAAGACGCAATATTGGAGGTGTTGCAAAAAATGTGTAAGGAGCTAGAGGAGGCGCAACACAAATGTCAAAGTATACCACGAAACCCAAAAGTGAACGTATACTACGAAGTGCAGTCTGTCAGGGGTTATAGTACTCACTATACCATGGTATCAATACCAGCAGTCTGTCTCCCACATTAGATACCGATACAAGTCCTCTAGTACTATTTCTTGACATGTTTACACTCCAAGAGACTTGCAAATGCTTGCATGTCTGTGTTGACTTTTTGAGGTTGTGTTTGAAGTCAAATCTTAGCTTCATGCTACTTTGCCTGGAGTCGAATGTGGCTTAGTAGAGTTCTAAATCTACAAATTGTCGATAAATTTGGCTAACGAAGAATATGTCTAAGAGTTCGGCAAGATCCTTAGAATACATACATTTGTTTGTGTCCTGTTCATCTTTGCATCTATCAACGAAAAACATGATGTAGAATACAGGATTTTATAAAGAAAACCTTTAGAATCAGAAAATCAGATCTAGCTCAACAAAGCTCAGCTTAGCCACGACTACGTAGTAATAAATTGCAAAACCTCAGTAATTTCTTACATCCTCTTCGTTCATCCTTCCGCATTTCCATCTAACTACCAGTGTACCAGTCCTCTTCGTTCATCCTTCCGCATTTCTCGTTTATGTCACCTCCAGCGGATTACTTGTTCTTATCCCTTTGGCCAATTTGCCTGTGCGTCGAACTATAATAAACCACCAACTACCGCAGGCAATTATCCATTTTTGGGCTGGACACACACAAACTGCAAAAATGTCCGCACGCATATTTCCGTGTTGTGAGCAAACGAAAATGCCATGATTCCGGGTCAAAATTCAATGTTGTCCCTTTAAGCCATGTCCACAATAAGACACGACACTTTGTGGCAATTATTGCCACTGATGCGGTTCGCCAAGTCCTCCTTCCAACTGCTGCATGTGGCACATTTCGGGTACTTTATGTCCATTTCGGTCAACGGATTTGCGGATTAATTTATGAAGGAATTGCAGATTCCGGCGCAGAGATTTGTGGCCTTTGTCTTCGTCGGGATAATTACGAAGGAACACACACACACACAAGGTGCAGAGGATCCAATCGACTACCCAAACGTCGGGATTTGTTGGATTTCGAGACCGTTTATATGGGCGAGTATATGCGGATAAAGGGCTCCTTGTGTTGTTGTCATCGCTGGGATGCATGTCGGAATGCACTATTGGCCGGTCATGGTAATTAGCCCTTGATGCCGTTTGGTGAATGTTAAACTACACACCGCAGAGGCACGATTGTGTGTTAACAACTGTTTGGCCAAATTGAAGATTTTCGCTTTTCGTGAATTTTTCTTTGGCCGCAACAAATTGCGGAGGCCATCGCAGCGCTGCGAGTTGTTGAATTTTAATTTCCATGCTAAGTATTGGGCAATTTATTTGTTCTTATGGCAATTTGCGGGCCATATTTGGTGGAATTCAACTGAAGGATGCAGACGTTGTATGCACGCATGAAGAGGTCATGAACCGGCGAAATGGGGACATTCTTCGCGGTAAGTAATTCGGTAGCTCACGAGGATGTGCTGGATTTTAAAACTGCAGCTGCCTGCAGTTCGCGCGAATGCGTGTTTAAGTTCCTGAAAATGTCGTCCAGTAACAGTTGTAGTACTTTCATATGTATTCACTACTTATCCTGAGGCAGAGTGGACTGCTTATACAGAAATATATTTACATGCTTGGCTAAACGGTTTCAAGTAAAGCATTTAAGGAGTAATTGTTGTTGTGGGTAGCAAGGAAATTACTGATTTTAATGCGCCAACTGCAGGAGCGATGGCTACATCCTAAGCGCTAGATTCAAGATTAAATCCTTGGAAACATTCGGTCTCCCCAACAATCCCACAAGGGGAAGTTAAGAGGTGGCTGTGAACGAATTTTGAAAAAAAAAAAAAAAACTGTGGAAGCTCAAATATATGTACAGTCAGTAACGAAAGTCTACATGTAGTCCTGAAAATTGCTTTACTTGCGACTTGAATTCTTGGCTTTTCTTGTTTGTTTTTGAATTATTCTGAGGATAAAGCCTGTTTTTGTATTGAGTCATGTCTTCAAACCATAATGCGTTATTTAGTAAGAAAATTAAATTTAAATCTTATCTATAAGCATTCATCTAGCACCTTTCAGGGCTATATGTAGACTTTCGTGACTGACTGTACATTATATTGGTCCTGTTGGCAAGTCATGCAGATTGGATGGAGGAGTAAGTTGCGGCGGTAAGTTTCAATTGTATGTGAATCAATTTTCTCACAAGTCTATCTCAAGAAACCCCTTACTCGAATTTTTAGAATTTTTTTTTTGTCTTTCTTTGCACCAAGGTCTCTAGCTGAAACGGGTGAAAAGCTACAAGCATGTAACATAGTCATGCACATATAGGTTGACATGGAAACCATTTACGTTTAACGTTTTACCTTTTAGATACAGAAGACTAAAAATTATAAAAGTAGTTTATATTTACAACTGGAAGCGATTGTCTTCCATTTTCAGCTTTAAGGAGCTAAGACTTGAATACACAGGGGACACCTATGCATCTCAAGGCAAACTTGTTTTAGTTTAGCTGCCGTAAGATACTGAACATGTTCTGAGAAAATGGGCAGCTTAGTCTTTCAAATTAATTATGAAGAAGGTACAGATACAATGCCCTCTGACTTGTATTTGAAGCCAAGTGAATTGATGTACGCTTGACCTCATGTACACACTACATAATTTGATGTACATATTTATCATCATGTACACACTACAGACTAAGAGATACAGGATGCTGGGGTACCAAACCTTATGGTCGCAACAGCATCCTGAATCTGTTACCACGGGATCTGGAAGCTAATCCAACCGACTTTATAACTCCCAGAGTGAACTTCAGAAATGACGTCACGGTCAGATTCCCAAACCAGAGTGCACTAAGAAATAGGCGAAATGACAAATGACTTCGAAACAACAATTTTCACCGACGATGGTTCAAAAATGGATTTTGGGGAAGATGCCCTCAACATTTCCATGTCTTGCCTGTTCCCCGTAAACGTCTTCAGGGCGGAAGTCCTTCCTGTATGTAAGGCTTGCCGCCTACTCAAGCAAACCTCTACGCCCCTAAGCACCGTAGCCGTCCTCGTTGATAGCCAGCCCGCTATCAAGGCCATTGTATCTGCCACTATATTCTCGAAGCTAGCAGAACAGTGCAAAGAGGAACTCGCCTCTCTGGGTTATCGGTTCAGGATCAGTCTCCTTTGTGTGTCGGGTCACAGCAACATCAATGAAAATAAGCGGGCTGATGAACTATCGAAGCGGGGATCTGGGGATCTGCCCTTAATGATTTCGTCGCGTTGGAGGTCCTCAGGGGTAGAATCTTTGCGCACTATCTATTAAATGCTGATTGTAGATGGCAGAGGAAGCGGAATTGTGTCATATCCAGGCAGATATAGCCCAAATACTACTAAGACAGAACACAAAAGCTATTAAAAAGAAACCCTGAAGATATTGCAGGAGTTTTCGCAATTAGTACAGTAGGCTACTAGCGCATCGGGGTTCCAGCGGCCAGAATAGACATTACGTTTAATGCACATTGTCGCAGCTGCAATATTGTCAACGAAAGAGTGGCATGACCCACGTCTACGTCTCGTCTACGTAGTGCAAGCTTGATCTAAGGTCATGCACGCAGTGGGAGCTTCACCTTCTCAATATTTATGGATATATATGTATGCATACGTAGCAGATCCAGGCCAGCATCAACCTTAAGCTCAATATACACGGCTTCTCAGCTATCGATGTCATGAGAGTCTGCAAGTAGTTCCACAGACTTCTCCCAAAGATTGTACCTTTACAAGGTATGGGTCCGCAGTACAATCCTCTCAAGAATCATGTCAAAGAAGTCACATGATAGAAAATGGAACCTGGCAGATATTAGACATAGTATCCCTTCTCTATGAACGCCATCATTAGCGGCTTTGAAATTGACAAGAAGGTAGTCAGTATGGCCTAGGTATTCCTAAGTTTTTCACAAATATGCCGCAGCGTGAATACAGAGGCAAATCAAATTGTTGATGATGGGTTTAAGGCTTCTACAAGGTGGCGCAAAATTAATCGTAATATCGGAAGATGTTTTAATTTTTGCAAATGGCGTCGTACGTCAATCATATATTTGACATTTGTGAATTAGACAGCTGCCGTATACAAACAGACTAATTGTGTCGATTTTAGTTAGTCCTTTTAAATACATGAGTTCCAATTAAGGCCTTCATGTAGAGTAACGCCTACATAAATATTTGACGTCATTGTGGAACCGGACAGTGGCGCAGAACAGTCGAGGAGGAATCAAGCTTCTTGGGAATGAGTTCGAGACAGCTCAAATGCGTTGCAGAACTCCGAACAAGTGGGCGGGCCGGCATTGTAGACTCCCTATGGTCCTCGAGGGTTGCAAGGATTTAAATGAAAAAAAATAAAAGGGGAACTTACGCAAGATCCCATTTTGAATGATTGCGCCGATATGCTAGAGTCACCCTTGGTTTCCATATTCGTTAACAAAATCAAATATTTTGAAACTGATGAGTAAACTTTAAACGGCACGTGCTATCCTTTCCTAATGCAGGTTGAACAATTCATGGATGCATTACCAAGTGCACATCCTTGAAGGTTATGCTCTTCAGACGTGTTTCATCTTCCACTGATTCCCTCCTTCTGCAGGATGAATTTAATAATTTCTCCATCTGGTGCAGTAAAAACTTCCTAGATCTAAATGTCATCAAATGTCATTCCATTACCCACTCCCGTAAGCGTCTCCCGCCACCACCTAGGGTCTACTTCATTCATAATAAGCCTGTAGCCTCAGTCACGTTAGCAAGCGATTTGGGCGTCATCTGCGATAGAGAACTCAACTCTCGATCACACATCGACAATGTCATGAGTAGAGCCAACTCAGACCTGGGCTTTGTGAAACGATGGTCAAAAGAGTTCTCTGATCCATACGTAACAAAATCCCTTTATCTTACCTTCGTAAGACCCCTCCTCGAGTATGCCAGCTAAGTATGGTCCCCGCATTATGCTGCCCATACCTCGTAAATTGAAGCTTTGCTTTACGCGGCCTGTCCTGGGCTGATAACCTGAGCCTGCCACCCTATGTGGATGGACTTGCACTGACAGGTCTTCAGTCATTGGAAAAACGTCGTGATGTTGCCGACATAATTTTTTATTCATCAGTTGTTATGCGGTAACATTGATTGCCCCAGCCTGCTTCAAGCTATTTCTCTAAATACCAATCCCCGCAATCTAAGGTCTGTTCCTCTATTCCGTATACCTCCTCGCCGTACTAGCTATGGCTACAACGAACCGTTATCAAGAATGCTGCGCAAATCAAATAAACGAACATCCTTGATTTTTATGGTAGCAAATGCGTACTCCGTAACGAACTTCTCCACTGTCACCATACCTAAACTCCTTTAGTTTTAAGTTCTTGGCTTGTATTAAGCTTAAATAAATAAATAAAAACTAACTGCTCTCGTTATCCAATCATCCATTGGCAACAGATTCTAAGAGAACCTTAAGGCAACTTTATTTTCACTTGAAAAACATGAGATTTGGCTGGTTGAAGTCTTCACTTTAGTGACATTGCGTTCTGACAGGGATCTCGAATGCGTTTTTAATTTTTTCCGTTTAGTGCAATGCAGGATATTCACTGTCATAATTATTTATTTATATTATGCTTACATTCCACAGACCGGGAGTATGAAGTTTGTACCGTCCTCAGTTGTTCCAGTTGCTGACTACCATCCGACGCCTTATTTATGTCCTCCAGCACAGTTGCAGCCATTGAGCTACATTGGCGTAACATAAAGTTCCTGTCGGAGAATCACGTTTTGTCGATAACAATTACTTTACACAAAAGCTCGAAAGCGGGACAACTTAAGATGTCCAATTTTATTGCTCGTGTGTGTGTGCACATTGCACACAAAGAACCATTCAGAGTCCAAAATTTACGTCCAATTAATGCAAAGCGAAAATCCCGAAATATAATTCCCAACAAACTGTTACCGAAACGGTGTTCGGATGAAATTGCATCTAAGTCCTCATTACAAACACCACTTGCTAATTTCCATTCGCCTAATCGCGGCAGCCGATCAACATCGTCACTAGCGCGTCTTAACTTCCGAGCATGAAACAAAGTCGTCCCATTCGTAGTTTGGGTCTGCGGCAAAAGTATCTCGGCGAGCGATTCGCTGCAATTGATTTCGCGTGGTAATTTCGCGCACGACTTCAACACTCTCTGTCTCTCTTGTCGTCGCGACACCTAGTCACCCCCACTGGCTGTGCGACTGCATCTGTAAATTGCAATTTGAATTTGCAATGCAATAAAAGTAATGTCACCCTGTGGCTTACAGTTTAATTGCACTCGCGACAAACTCTCGCCGAATAGCCATTAAAGTGTAGGTCCGATCTCGGCGTGAACATTGAAAATAAATTCCAATTGTCGCCGTAGTTTTCACGCTCCTTACCGTAAAGTCATGTTTTTTTTTTTTCGTTTTTTTTTTGTCGTGAACTCAGGTCAGTGGGAGTAGGGGGGTAGAGTCTACTGAATGCATAGACTCACTGCGACGGAAGATTCCGTCCATTCATTGTGGTGTGCACGAGAGTTCATACATCGGTACGGATAACCAAACTGGACTTGGTCAACGAACTAAAGGCCTACCGTGGCACTGTGGCAGGGGCGAAAAGCTAAGGGAATAGTCGGAGAGGAATATCGGAAATTCCGAGTGTTTACCAGAAATGTGATCTTATCGAATGAGATGTCCGCTGCCGTTGTTGGTAGCGGGTTATGAGAGTTCAGGAAACTCTATTGGCCAAAGTGGGTCGGGGGTAGATGTAGTGGATTATAACTGGTTGAAGGCAGCCTATTGCGGTTGATATATTGTGCAAGTAGCTGGGCGAGTTGAAAATATATCTTTGCATCGAAATTGTTAGAATTTGCAGGGAATAAAAAGATAGCTACACATAGAGTGAATGGACTAGCTGACCCACATGCGGCATTTAGGTAAAACTCTTTTAAAAATAGTGTACTTCCCTCAATGTGTTGTAAATCGGACAGATTTTATGTAGATACATATGATACACAGAGCTTGGTAATAGCCACAACCCTAGAAAGCGAACTCCCCCACTACTGCACCATTGATGTCGATGGTAGTCTCTGGTAATAGCTTGCGAGTTTCACGGGACACTCCGCATAGCGGTTTTGTGAAAAATCACACCGACAGGCCTTGTATTTGGATCATTACCTTACACAGCATATGTTAAAAACATCAATGCATCTTCTAGTTTGGGAGCTAGAAGGTGGTGACGGACAGATGGGCGAACGCATGAGTGAGAGCCTTAGGGTTCTGTGATCTATGTATATACGGAGTCACACAATAGACAGGAAGGTATGTCGCAACCACAAACCAAATAGAATGATCTAACCTCTTAGCATACCCGCTTGGAATTTAGTCAGTTCTCAGTCAAGAGTCCAACGACGTGAATGCGGTGCTTGACCCGTTTAGAAAGGACACTCGGTTTGCGCGTACGCCAGTAAAAGGGACTTTTTCTAGAGTCAATATGCAGTCGCATTCGAAAAGTGATACACGCGATACAAGGGACTGACACTGCTCACAGAGCCCAAAATAGTAGTGACAACCACGAGAGCATTAAAATGTCCCATGGGGAATTTAGGAAAATAGCCACGCTAATGAGTCCGTTTTCCGAGAGGCGGAATCCGAGGTCACTGATCCACGAAGTAAGATATCTGGTCTCCGAGAGCAGATGATGATCCTCAGCCACAATGCCTACAAAATCCAAGCGACATATAGTCTCGGGCGAAACAAAAATGGGAGGCGAACAAAGCAGCACAGTCGACCGACAAGAGTACAAGGTCCAAGCGAACCTTCAAAAGAAATAGGGACGATGACGGAATAGGTAAGCGGTTCGAGGTTACCCGAGGATAACTGCTCATGCTCAGAAAAGACGCACATGAAGTCGCCAAAGAAGTCAATTCGTGACAGTAGCTTAAGTTCGTCTAAGAAACTCTAAGCGTTGGACCAGGGTAGACAAATGGGAAAGTCGAGTAAGAAAAAAATCCACGTCAAATCCAGAGGGTAAGTGGGTACAAGAATGGGTTAAGTTCGCCAGGAACATGCGGCCCACATGCGGCCCATGGCAAAACACCATTAAGAAGACCGGGGATATATCGTACGCTGACTAGATTTCCTAAGATGCTAACTAGCTCCGCGAAGTAGTACCTTACAGCAATTCCGCGGGGAGAGTTGTTCTGCGTGTGCATGGTGTGGTTTAGAACGTAGGCGTATCCCTGACAGCAATTAGTAATTTCCACGAACCGTGCATGCCAGAGTAGCTCGGGTTTTTTTTTTTTTTTTTAGAGTCGATGGGGTAAATTAAGGCTCGAGTGCAGCCTAATAAGCACGGCGACCAGAAGAGATCTTTTGTGCAATCCCCTGAGAGGTGCTATATTATATTTGTCTTTTAGCTGAGATCTAGTTCATTAATGAAACTATAGATAGTTTCAGCTGAAGAAGATTTCTTGGCGGGTCGTAAGCCATTTTGCGAATTCCAGAATGAGAGCATTTCTATTCTTTCCCATAGGTTAAGCTCTATCTTTATCTGGTTAGTTGGAAAACCACAAAATTGGTTCCCGTAAACGGAGATTGAGCACCTAGTCTGGCAAGTTTATCAGCAGATTCGTTGCCAGGGATGCCCCTATGTCCAGGGACCCACACAAGAGTAATTTTATTGTGTGCAGCAAGCTGCAGGAGTACTTGTAGACAGTTACAAACCAGCTTAGACTCAAAATTGAAGGAAGTTAGAGCTTTAAGAGCAGCTTGGCTGTCTGACATTATATTTATTTGTGATCTACGGAGGTTTCGTCTAATGCATTCTCTGGCACATAGCTCGATTGCATAGATCTCTGCTTGAAAGATAGTGGTGTATTGTCCGAGTGAAGTGGATAGTTTGTAGTTAGGACCAAAAACACCAGCTCCAACCCCATTTGACATTTTTGAACACTAGCTCGGTTTACTGGTATTTATGAAGATAACACATCCTTTGGCGCAAGCATACAAAACATCTCTTAGAATCCGTATGGATTTTGCCTTCATTGCGGTGACATAAATCCTGACTACGTATCGCATTTTACGTTATCAGTCGCGGCAGTAACAATTTATTTCGTACCGATCACTGGGCAAACCCTTCTTGGATGATTTGGATAAAGGAATACTCTTCTTGAAACCCAATTTTGGATTCGAGGCTAAAGCTGCGTATTCCCCAGCACCACTTACAAAGCCATACCTGCATTCAAGTCAAGATTACGCAGAAACTGTGGTAACCAAATAGAAACCTGCAACCCTTACGTCTTCCAATTTATCCATCTGATGTGGCGGTGGCACCATATAGGCATTGAATAGGTTTATACTTCGATTAACCTTCTAGATTTACGTCAGACACCATATACTTGCGGGCGTATCACTCCTGTTCTAATTGTTTGGAAGCACAATCGAAACTCCTCTTGCGGCAGATATTGGTGAATTGAAACCAAGCTGTGAAATGGCATGCTTGTGCCATAAAATTTTAGTTTGGCCATCTTAAGAGTACATGTACGGTTGACGTTACGGGCATGCATTACATCGAAAAGGAAACTTGAGTCCAACTGATGCACATTGACTCAAAGGCGTTTTCAACGTTCTCTACTGCACTAATGATGACATAAAGGTCAATCTCTTACCACGTTTGTGAATGCCTGTTATAGAAATAAGTGAGGACAGCAATATCCAATCGACGAGTGTGTGCCTGACGAAAGAAATCTCAGCATTGTTTGCCCGATCCCCAAAAAAGGAGACCCTTTTAACTGGGCCAATTACAGAGGTATCAGCGTCTTTGACATCGTGTACAAGATCTCGTCTGGCTTATTGTGTGAACGCCTTAAAAATCCTTCGTCAACAACTTGATTGGTCCCTATCAGTGTGGTTTCAAGCCAGGAAAGTCCATAATCGATCAAAATTTCAACCTCCGGCAGATCCTGGAAAAAAACCCAAGAAGTTAAAACTGATAATCACCACCTTTTTATCGATTTTAAGGCCGCATATGGCAGCATTTATAGAGACGAGCTAACCAGAGCCATGTCTAGTTTTGGCATTCCTGCCAAACTCGTTCGTCTGTACAGGATGACGATGGAGAGCACTCGTTGCTTTATCAAGGTCGGTAATGACCTCACCGAGACCTTCGATGTTAGAAAAGGATTTAGACAAGGTGGTGCGCTGTCATGTGACTGATCATCCTTGAAAGAATTGTGCAAAATTGATGCACAATCTTGCAAAAGTCTGTGTAACTACAAGCGTACGCCGACGATATCGACATGGGGATGGCAGGATACAGCGGGCTGTCACTAGTGCGTTCGCTAGTATTGAAAAAGAAGCTCCCAACATGGATTACGCTGTAAATGAAGGCTAAACCAAGTATATGCTGTCAACAAGCATACGTCGACGAATTGGACAGAACGTCGCAGTCGACAGCTATAGCTTTGAGGTAGGAAGGGACTTTGTCTACCTTAGCTCTGCTATAAATTCAACAGAAATCAAACGAAGAACAACTCTTGCCAACCGCTGCTTCTTTGGGCTGTGAAGGCAATCGAGTAGTAAGGTCCTGTCGCGAATGGCTAAGGAGACTCTATACAAGAGCTTAGTCATCCCAGTCTCGCTCTATAGCGCTGAAGCATGGACTCAGTCGAAAACGGATGAAGATATCCTCGGTCGTTTTATTTCCTAAACAGACGGAATAGCAAATAGCTCTTCATCATCATTCTCTCTAGGGTTCACAACGGAAGTAGTAAACGACTTTTAAAACGCATCTGATAGAACACACACACAAATCTTCTTTGACATGAACACTACTCCGTGTGCTGAAAGCTGGCAGCAGAGGGAGAAGTATTCATTCAGTCATGTAATCTGCAATAAACCCGAATGCATATCAAACAAAAACCAATAATACCACCATACCACCATACAGTAATTACAAAACCTCGCCAATAAAAAAAAATACATCACCCATTATTCCAGGATCCAACTTCCATGTAGCAATCATTAAAAAACAACCCATAGATACAGAGACAGAATTCCCATTACGACAATCCAAATCCTCGCGGATATTGAGCCAATCCCCAGTCTCAGATTAACCCAACGCGTACCGCGAGTCTCCCAGCCGAGTCTCCAAACATAAAATATTAATTGATATTTTAATTGCATCTGTAGATGAGCCTGATTCGGATTCCTCTTCCGTCTAGAGCTGCAAGCCAAGCAAACGAACCGTGTCATGTCGATGATTCCGCATAGAAAACGAATTCCCTCAGAGCTATGGCGTCGCTGCACACGCCCGTATAGTTTCAGGCCGATTGCGCTGGGTGTGGGTGGATGCTTACTTTAGTGCATACAAAGCGTTCCCTTTCAAAATGTAATCAACCATGCATTTAGTATTATTTAAAAAACTCTATTTGAAGCCACTGCTCCTGCATAATTATAGATTTATAATGGCTTTTCCAGGAGCTGGAGAGCTGGAGAGCTGCAAACAGTGAGAGCGAGGACGAGAGGACTGACTCTGGATTGGAAGGATGATTTACTTCCACCCAAGTGGAGGGATACGGAGAATTCCTGGTTGGATGAATTCAAATTAAAATTCAACAAAGCAAATGAAAATTAAATACAAAAGTTGCCCATAAACCACACAGAGCGCCGGGTGCGCGCGTACAACCGCCCGGCGGCATTTTCCATTCCATTGCGATAAAAAGTAAATTGTGGGAGCGGGACACCACCGCACCGCACCGCACCGCACCGCACCGATGACGTATGTTGCGCTGCCATTGCCAGCGACGACATTAGTACAAATTCAGAGGGGGTTGTTGGCAGATACCGACTTTGGTTGGATGTATTAATTGGTCTGGTGTGGACTGGGACTGGGATCCTTGGTCCAGCAGTCGTCAACAGTCAAAAGCCCCGCAGCTAGCTGCTTGGTGTTTTTCTTTCGGTGTTCTTCTCTTGTTCTTCGGTTAGGAATTAGTCTGCAGGACGATGTTGGGGCGAATGTTCGGTAAATGTCTTAGGAATTGACAGAGTTTTCTTTATGTTGCTTCTCTGGGGGTGAAGGATATGTCCTATGTTCGCTGGGAAACTCTTGCAGACATTCAAAGAAACCAAGAAACTTTTTAGGGGAGAGTTTCGTTGAGAACACAGACTGTCTTAAGGGAGTTCTTTATTCGGGGATACTCAAGAGTGAAAATGTTGAAATTAACAAGCAATGAGATGATTTTCCTCAAGTGCCTTCATAAAGAAAGGAGGAGTCTAGGTATAGGTATGGTTTGTGAATGAAAATTAAGATGCTTTCACGGAAGTAGTCTCTCTCCAGATGGACAGAGTTGGGACTAAATAGAATCAGTGAATAAGACTAATGAAGGAGGGTTGTTTCCTAAGTATTTTCGGTGCAGGAATATGCAATTGGGGTGACATTCTTGGGTGTGGTTGCTGAGGAAAAGTTTGTGGAGTTGAGGCGACTTTAGAATATTTTCCTGCAGTATGTATCTCATTACATTTTATTCAAGATTCGAGGTCTTATTCACACTGGGACTACCTCATTAGTCCAGTTCAGTATGAGTCTTGGTTAAAAGTGAAGCCCAAGTGGGTACTTTGATAGTTACTTGTCCTAACCTTGGATGAGACTGCCTCATTTCAGGTAGATGCAACTACCAATCCAATGCCAGGCTAAGTTAGGTTAGGTATGTGAGGCGATGTTAAAGTAATTCACCACGCTACACTCAGGTCCATACAGATCCATTGCGATACCCTTAGGGGAGATATGTCTTGTTCATTGGATAAACTCATTATATGCCACAGTTTAACCTCTTAATCCAGGCGAACTAGCAAATCATCCAGTTGATTTGACATGTGGTTAACTGATCTGCTGATCTGAATTTCGTCAAGGTCCTGAAAGAAGTGTCCTCCAAGAAATTTATATCCGAGGTGGATGAGAGCTGGACAGTGACAGAGAAAGTGGCTTGTGTCCTCACTAACATCTTCATCTTCACGATAGTTCTCGACACACAGTCGACTCCCTCTAAGTCGAATTTTCACGGGAGATCAAAATTAGTTCGAGTTAAAGGGATTTTTGGAAAAATTAGAGGAGGTTCGACTCGATGTCCCGTGATGACTCCCACCAGGGCAGAAAGGGATCTCCTATACTTTTGCATAAGCCTATCGGGCCTTGTTTTGGCAAAGTAAGGCCAAATCTTGTGGTTGCACAAGTGCCCAGAGAAGAGCACCTGTTGTTTGTCTCCCTTAAGGCCTTGATCCCTGCTTCAAGCTTTAGTGTGCAAGACCTGATGTTAACTGATACGTCTATTTGAATGCGGTCCAGATCTCGAGCCTCTTCTAGCCAATTTGTCCGCCATTTCGTTACTTGGTATGCCCTCATGTCCAGGGACCCAACAGAGCGTAACCTACAAGCTTGGATTTGATTTTAGTAGCAGTATTGCTGTCTGACTGTCGATGAAAAAGGTGATACCTTCTTGAGGTATTGCCCTTAATCCAGTCACACGGGTGGTTATTGTCACTGCTAGGACCTCCGCTTGGAAAACACTGATTTGGTTATGCACAGTGGTTTGGAAAAAATACCTGATCCTACGCCTATGATCCGTCTGTGTAGATAGAAATAGATTGCGAGTCAGGTAGTTGACCGTTTTCCCATTCCACCCTCCTCGGGAATGTGCTTAAGAAAGGTCTATTGAAATCTAGATACAGTATTCTGTAGTCCGTAGTTGGTACGTTTCCTATATATTTTTCCAGGATCATGGAACCATTGTATTTGGTCTCCAGCTTGACTTAATCTTAGGGCACTGATCGCTGCCGAAGCTTGTACGAAGATATCCAGCGAGGTTTAAGATAGCCCTAAGTCCTGCTGTAGGTGGTGTTCTCATTGCACTGGTAGCTTGTACCTTGATGATAGCCGCTAAATTGGTAGCCTTTTGGCCGAAATTAGTTGTAGTTCCTAAGTGTCAAGAGAAAATACTGCAAATCATTCTCCTCGAGGTTAGCACAGACCATTGTTTCGCAACAGCAAGTCTGTATCAAGATTAATGTGCCCTGATGTCAGTCAGCGCCACCATCAGTAAGAACTGCGTTCTGCTGGAGTTCATGGCTTCACCCCGCAAGTCGCTAGGTATAACTAGTGTTTCCTGAAGACTTGTCGTACTCTGCTTCTTAACAGTTTTATAGTCTTCCCTGGGATGCCTATCGTTTCGATGTGGTGTCGTCCCCTACTCGCTGGTCCTGCTCGTGCTTATCGAGGCAGAATGTATCTGAGTTGTTTGATGTCAAATTATAACAGACTCCTTGCAAATTGTACTCAAGCATCTGTGCCACAGTGTGTCAAAGCCTTGGGAGATATACAAGAGAATGCACATGAGAAAGCGGTCCTCATTCCACAGCCTCCTTTTATGTAGGCATGTTATTCGGTGGACTTGGTCTATTGTTTTCATCTACGCTGTAATCGTATAGGAAGGCAGTAGGTCATGTATTGGCTTTTTCTGATTTTACGACCCTAATGCCTTTGAAACTCTCTACTACCTCGGTATACATTGCAATTGAAGGCGGGCCTCATTCGATGGAGGAGCTTGACTTACGTTTTCCCTGGCAAGACTGGTACCTAATGTCAATTTCTACTTAAGTTCAACCAGATTTACGCTTTTCGTGTTCATATGGTCTTTACTTCCTCGATAGATGTTGGACCATCAAATGGCTTGAAGCTGCTCTCTAAATGCACAGCAAATCCACCAGTCCCTTCTCTTTCAGTTGTGACCTACTCGCAACGGTTCAATGGTTATCCCACTGCCACACGCATAATTTAGGCCTACACGTTCTCCCTTAAGGGATATATGTATTTGAAATTAAAAAGCTTCCTTCTGGCGCTCAAACTACAACCACAAAAATAATCAATTTGCTCGTTGAGTATCCACCCAACACGTTTTTCGTCGACAATTTTTCGCCTACGCACATACATACATCAATTTTACGATAGAAAACTAGCTTCCACCTTAAAAACAACAGAGATACATACTCGCATCCGCATGTGTCAAAATTATATCCAACGTTCCTCTCGTTACCATGTGTCAAATGACTCGCCTATGCCGACACATCATCATCATCTTCTTTTCGCAAGTTATTTATCACATATCGTTCCATTTGCACTATAGCTCCCGCTCCTCCCACTCCTCAATGACACACACACACACATGCGTGAACATACACACTTTTTACGACTTTCCTTGAGATATCAGGAACCATAAAACGGAATAAAATGTTCGCTCTCTACTTTCGCCGCGTGGAATTTCTCCTTCCGTAGGCTTCGCCATAAATTCCGCTCATAAAAAACGCTTTGAGCCCTAAATTCCTTTTCGTTCTTTTCCGTTTTATAAGAGTATACGAGTGTGTATGTGTGTATGTATTTCGAAGAACTTGATTCGTGTTTTATGCCACTGCTGCGCGCCGCCCCCCAATTTTGGGGCTACGTACTTATTCAGCTCTCAGAGAAATATGAAACATTTTTCAGTCGCCACGTGACACATGAGCGGCGCGCTAATAAAACTGACGTTAGTAGTGGTGCAGGATGTTCGCATAGATAACAGTACCCAAGAGATCTAAATAAAAAAAAAAAACCCCAACCATCCGTACGCCGCACACGCATAATCATTTTACATTTACGATAGCTCGCGCTCGACACTCGACAAAGTCCTGTGTTGTCCTTCCTTCAACCTTGTGCGAGCTGGCGGCGAACAATTTGTTTCACTTAAATGCGGTCCATGAACCCTCCTTCCCCTCCCCCGCCCCCGCAGCAAGTTCCAACAACGAAACGAGCAACTAATGAAAATGAAATTTTATTCGCACATGCTTTTACGCGTGGCCATTTTTCCTTGTTTCGCGCGAACGATATCTGGAGACTAGACAAAAGGATATAATTTGGTTTTATGTGTATGTGCTGGCTCTGCTGTCAGCGATATGGTACACTTCGTTTTATGCCATGTGTGTCAAGATCAGGGGGATATAATGGAAAATAGAAGTACCTACGGCAGCCGATTTGCTACACAGTGATGTTGATGCTGTCATGGTAGAATGCTTGGTATCTGTAAAAAGGAAGGAACATACGATGTTTGATTACCAATCACTTGGGTTGTAATTCTTTTGTTGAGGACATAGGGATGGCGGTTATAAATGAGCAAAATTGTGTAAAGGGTAGCAAATTTTCCCCGAATGGAATTGGTTTATGGAAACTTGTATAATAGGTCGGCTCTTTGGCTTATAAAACGGATTGAAATTGGAAAATGTCCTGCGCCAGCTTAGTTCAATCAATGAATAGCTAAAAAGTCAAACACATCGACTTGGCAGAGTAAAATAATCACTCAAGGACTGGAATGGTTAGGAAGAAGGAACAGCTCAGATTGGACACTACACAAACAGCCGCAGGGGTCACAAAAAGTGTTGAATTTCAGTATCGTAACTCGCTGATTCTGAGAGACAAAGAAAAGTTGATTCAATCATCAAAGTGGTTTTGAAAAACCAACAATAGTGAGTGTTTCAGTTTCTCATGACAAAAAAGTGCGACAGGATCGGTTGGGGCTGTTGCTGTACAGTAAAATCGTAAAAATTCCATGCTCGTTGCATGGAAATTAAGGCCCTCTAGTCAAACAAAATGACTGGGTCAGAAGATCTGAAAGCGAATTTTCTTGAAGCTGTACGAGGCCACGTCATAGGACTTTCAAATTCAAGTTGGGGAGTACAGGCAAAAAAGTCAGTCAACAGCGTTCGGTAACGCAAGTCATTCCGTGAGAC
The DNA here is from genome assembly GCA_946965025.1 of Blera fallax. Taxonomy (NCBI): domain Eukaryota; kingdom Metazoa; phylum Arthropoda; class Insecta; order Diptera; family Syrphidae; genus Blera; species Blera fallax. Next base: position 71,124,994 of record OX337248.1, read on the forward strand.
CGTCGTATCGGCATTATTTTCCCAAAAATTTGAAACAAACTGTCACTCTTTGTGGATAGACGGGTTGTTCCACTATTTCTCTTGGGTTTTCGGGCTCCAGATGCGACAGCTTTGCTTGTTTACGTACCCAGATATGAGCCTCATCGTTCAGAATAATCAAATGTAAAAATCATGGTCTTGTTCCAGCATCCAATCGTCGAAAGTACAGCGTTGTGCGTGGTGTGCTGACTTTAATTCTTGTGTCAACTGGACCGTATAAGCATGTAGGCCAAGATCTTTATGCAAAATGCGGTAAGAAGTGGTTGCAGATAGGCCCAATTCCTGTGATCGTCTCGAATTTGACACTCCTGGCTTTTCAGTCACACTCTGCTACGGCGGCAATATTTTCAGCTGTCCTTGCCGGACGAATACAGCTCTCTAATGTGTCCAAGACGTTCAAAATTATGGATCAAATTCACTATAGCTATGCGAGAAGGCGCTTGATGATGACTAAAGCAGTACGAACTTTCCGAAACGTGTCCGGTATATTTCACCGTTTTTGTGGGGAATTTTGACTATTTCAACGCGTTGTACGAGTATATATCGATGCATATTTAATAAGCTCGTATATTTTACTTATCAAAAGTCATCGCAATGATAGTCGAATATTGATAGTTCAACAAGGGGCGGAAATTTGAAATGACACCTCTTGTTGAATGATCCTGTATTTGCCGACATTTCCACTTATTTCGTTCAAACTATTTGAGTGCCAGGTCATAGTGAATTGGTCCATTGGAGTGGCACAACCAGCAGATGCAGGGGTTTACGTTTTATTCTGCAAATCATGAATTCAAACACATTGAAAAGTTAGACCCATCCAGACAGTCTCTTCCTTGTCCATAGGTCATTACTTCAATACTTTTGAGGCTATCAAAGGCGCAGGGCCTACTTTCCGAAATATTGAAAGCAGCTAAAGAGAAAAGTGGAGTTAACCTAGCGTCAAAGACACGCATTCAGAGATTCAATTACTAAAGTAAGTGTAGAGCAGATGAACATCAAAGCATGCTTCGGGCTCTCGACGCTTCAGATCAGTCTCACACGAAAGATAGATGTTATCGTAACAACAACCTTAGCACATGAGCTTAAAAGGCGTTGAACAAATGTCTTGTTGCCAAGAGAAAATAGGTTTTTATAATGCCTTTTGCCCGACAAACTAGTTCCAAAAAATATTCAAATACTTTGCTAGACGTTTTTAACACCTAAAAGTATGCAACAGATTTGTCCCGATTTGCAAAATGAGCTTTTTCCGTAAGATTACTACGAGAGCTTAAATTCAAATTTTAGTTGGAAACATCGCCCAACTGTCCTACAGTGAAACTTGATTTGGTTTCCAAGGATTTTTGAACCCCAGAGGCGGATCAGTAGGGTTGCAGTAAAGTGGGAGGGTTATGATCCCTATAATTCTAATCATAACCTCACCGAACAGAAGAAAAAGATTTTTGAATTCGATTATATTCTCAATTTCGAATACCTTCTACCACGAGAACTTGCTCATAGCTCCCTACACTTGTCAAGGAATTCAGGTATCTGCTACTTTCAAGTATTTGCCTATTTTTTCGACAGCCTTTAATTACCCTTTAGCTGAAAAACCTTCCCGATTAATGTTCTTTCGTCGACAGAATGTGCAATTAATTTGCTTGTTACACTCAATTACGTCTGCCATCGATTCGCCATTTTATTCTTTTCAAATGAATTCAACCCATTCCACCGACACGACCTTAGGATTGATGACGATTGGAGGAATCCTATACGCGTACAACTTTATCCAACAAGTTGATGACGATGATGGCGGAGAAAGACTGACGACGACGACTCACAAGCAAAGGCAAAAATTGAATAAATCAGCAAAACTTTGCTCGTCGTCCTTTTCACGATTTCAGTTCACATCCTTCGGTTTATTGGTGAATCCATTGGTCTTTAGTTACAAAACACACACACAGCCATACATAGTACATACAAAACAAATTCCTACGATCTTACTCCATCTTTCCTGTGGCAGCTCTAACGAAGGAGTAGCACGCTTCTCTCGTTTACACAATTCGTCAGAGTAACACGTAGAGAACAGCAACCAAAAGGTTCATTAATTAGCCGCTAAGCCCCGTTCTCCCCTATCGCCATCATCAAGGACACGGTTGGAACGTGCACTCGCGAATACCACCAGGAGAATTCGAGTTTTTATTAAATTAGACTTCTGGTGATTTATTTATTCGGGGAGTTGAAACTTTTGCCAACACATCCAGAGCTTCCTTCCACCATGTGTTTGTGTGTTTGTGTGTCTGAAAGGGATTAGAAAATTAACCCCCAACACTTGGTTGGTGTAAACTTTTCGTATACCCGCTACGGTTTCCAGTCTCAAACCCTGAAGAAGACTATCGTTGGACTATCTTTCGTCAGAGTCAGTGCTGTGAGTGATAAAACATTCCAACACACATCAGGAATAACGAACCTAATACCCGTCAACTCGTCTGGTCTTAGTCTTCGATGAAACTTTGAAAGGATATTCCGTAGTATCCAATCTCGCTGAGTTTTCTCCTGGGAACTTGTGTGCCTGTCATGATAAAATAGGTACAACATAGATTTATGACCTCCTTGCAAAAGGGGTTTCATGTTACTTCCACGGAAGCAGAATAAGAGGAAGACCAAGAAGAAGAACAGAAGTAGTCCTTGCCAATGAACACCTCTGACGTTAAGTGAAAGTAGCACGTGTGTGTGATAGTTTGCGTCATGCAACTCCATTGATAAGCTAAACTGCTGCACCAGGATTGGGGTTGAATGATGTCTCGAGGCCTAATCATTCGGGGGGTGGAGGGGTGGATTGGGAAATCCGTCCTCATCGAGTCTAGCAGCAACACAACATCATAAAGAAGCATTTATCACTAGTGCTGCGGGAAAAATGGGTGGACGTGTAGGTAGGGTAGGTGTGCGCCAGGGGTTGCATGTGTACCTCTTGAGAAAACACTTTGTTGCCAGCACAAAGGCCCGCTTTATGATACTCTTCCGGAGCGCATGTCGTGTAATCATAATTTATATCAGTAACCTGGATTTGGATTCGATTTTTCATATTTTGCTCCTTTACTCTGGGGGATGTTAGTTTTGTTCGCTCGGAGAGATAATAAGCTGGGGAGGACGAAGCTTCCGTCGGTAAATCAGGGCTATTGGGGTGGTTGGGTGGAAATGATTGATTTGCGGTGCAGACGTTTTTATAGCCCTATACGTGTGAATGGGACTCTGGATGAAAGGTTGTTGTGTGATCAATTGTTTTGGGAGAACTCGTGGGGCTTTGTACACGTATGGGAGCAATAGGAAAAAGGACCAAAAAGGCGGTGCAGTAAAAAATAAAAAAATAAAAATAAAAATAAAAGCCAATTACGTTTGAATGGTAAAAGTTATGGCAAGGGTCCCTTGGCGGTTTGAGTAATGGCTCATGGATAGAGTAGTGATGGTAGATTGTCCGGTGAAACAGGTATGCAATACCGAATCCATATTCCATGGAGAATTTTCCATATTAAATGAAAGTTCAAGGGTCAAATTGAAGTACATGAGTATCCCTATGATGAATGGAGGCATGTTTTAAGCCAAGTGGAAACTTGGTATGTACATATATGGTGCGCAAATGAACTTTAAATCGTTGATCAGTGAAGTCGCTACGAAATTGTAACTAAATACTGCTGATTAGCAGGCTGGTGGATCACTGTTGATCAGGGTTGTAGAACAAAGGTTTCAATGAGCATTTTTTTTTTTTTTTTATGATTTACCCGCAGTCAAGGGGATATGAATACCCTTTTTAATGTGTATACACAGTGCGGGCGTTTAAGGAAGATAGAGAGAGAGAGAAAGAGATTGGTGTAGTGGTTTGAAACTCAGGTGTATTAGGTTTCACACATTAGCTCCAGGGGTGGGTGTCCAGATAACTGGGGAGGCTGTTTGATGTCATTTATTTGTTTTGTCTTCGCTTCTGATTCACAGTATTTTTTTCCCGGTCAACCTGATGTCATAAGCATATCAATCATCAACAGAGCGAACAATTTGTCCAGCCATATGACAAACCTACTGCCAGTGTTATGCCTTCGCAGTAGTGTTGTCATAAGCCTTCGCAATTGTTCGGAATGCCTCTTATCATATAATGCTTGCTGACATCAGGGATTGAACTGTGAACCATCAGCTCGACAAGCGATGACGCTACCACTAACACCATTGCCACCCGTTCTTTCAAATTAGAAGTACTAACAAACGTCATTCGCACTCTGATAGGTATGCATAGGGAGAAAGGTCTATGACCTGGTGTGGCATTACACCCTGAAATCCTTAGTTTTTAGAAGTTATTACTTATACCGCTCAGTCTTTGAGCAATGAGTAGGTATCCAAAAAAGGATTTGCTGTTGTCTCTTTGGTAAGCGAGATCAATTTTTGACTTTGACGCTTGAACACTCCAAAAGGTAGGTAGAGTCATCACCTTCCTTCGCTGTTCTAAATGGTTTTTCTGCAAAAACGAAGTGGAAATGGAATGGAAAATTCTCCATGGAAGCGTTTGGCAGACCATTGTTACAGTAGTCGGGCGAGTTGATGACTAGATTAGTCCAGACTAGATAAAAACTAGTTTTTTCTTTTATTAATGCAGTAGGCTTATGGTTTTTTAATCAATCCGGGTATCAGCTGCGGGATATAACACAGTCACCTCCGATTGACCGGGCAGTGTTGACTAGCTCTCTTGCTTTACGGCGTAGTCTTCCTCTTAGTACACCCACAGGGACTACCACTCGTGTATGAGAATAAACCTTATTTAATGCTGACTATTTTCTTGCTAATGCTAAGTTTGCCAGTAACTGGAAATTACTTTCGATCTAGTTCTAGAGTTCATCTAGGTCTTGGAAAAAGTAACACCCAAGGAATTTGTTCCTTCTATGTTGGGACCAGGGCAGTGGCATGGGAAGTGGGTTCTTCTTCTTCATCTTCTTCCTTTTGTTCGGCGAGGTTATGATCAGGATTATAGGGATCATAATCCTCCCGCTTTACTGCATCCCTACTGGTCCGCTTGTGGGGTTCGCCGATTCGATCTCAGAAAATATCTGCAAGCCTCCCGGTTTCGGATTACTTCGTCACTGAGGCCGATCAAATGCTGCTGTTTTTGCATTTGGGTGATCCAGGAGTTTTTTGGCCTGCCTCTCTTCCGCGCTTCTGTAGGAACATTGACTGACATTGCCCTTTTGACAGGGTTCGTAGGATCGCTCCTTTGAACATGGCAATACCAACTGAACCGATCGTGTTCCAATTTTTTCGAGATGGGTTCTTTGACGTGAAGGCTTCCTCGGATCTTCGAACTTCTAATTCGATCAAGCTTTGTTACTCCTGCTGTCAGGCGAAGCATCCTTATCTCAGCTGCCGTTAATTTGCTCTCATACTTTTTGTACATTGCACTTTTCGGTCACAGAAGATAGCACCGTTTTTCTGCCACTTCATCCACCCTACGCTTACGCGATGATTGATGTCGTCATCAATAGTTGCTTCGCTATTGATCGCAGATCCCAGATACTTGAAATTTTCGAACTTGGGGGTCACTTATCCCCTCAAATAAATGTCTGGACTAGGTCGGAGTGGATCAGAGAATGGGCAGTACAGGTACTCTGTCTTTTTTGGACTAATTCGATACCCATTTCCCTCCAAAACATCCACCCATACATCAAGTGCTCGTTGCAGGGACGTTTGATCCTCACTTATGATAGCTCAATCGTCAGCCAAGAATAACTGATGCACTTTGGGGTCCGTCACTTTTCCTTCAAGCAGATAATCCAAGACTGCAATAAATAACAAAGGACTTAAGGCGCTTCCCTGGTGCACACCGACTTTAATTGGGAACTCTTCGGTGACTCCGACGGGGCATCTTACTCTTATCCTTGCTCCGTCATACATGTCCAAGATCATCTGGCATGGGAAGTGGGTTGTGTCCTCAAAAACTCCCTCTTCACCGCAGCCTCTGCAGAATTCTTCTTCCGTCAGACGTAGTTTTTTTCAAATGATACCGCAGAGAGTTGTGCCCCGTGAATACGTTACTCTGTGTATGTATTCTATGCTGTCCAATAAATAACAAATGCGTAAAGCCTTTCCTAGCGAACGCAAACAACTGGAATACCTCATCGCAGATGTTAATTAACAGCGCCATTCAAATTCAGTTCTTGGCTGTTTGCATTTGCCAACTCTCTAACGGGAGCCATAATTGCTAAGCAGAACACACAACGGCAACAATGAACGAGTGCAAAACTCTCACAACTCTCCCCCTGGGGGATTTTTAAGGACCTCATTATTCACTCAATTAGAAGTCCTTGCGCTGTTTACTTCAACAATTTCGAAGAGAAACGGAGCGGTGAAGTGCGAAGACCCAAAGATGTCCTTGAAACTTCCCATTCTGGGTTGCACATGTCGTCTTTTGGTTCATCTAAATGACCACCTTAGAAAGGAGTCATTCCGGCACGTTTTTGCATCAACCACAGATTTCACTTCCTCGTGTGCAGATACTCCTCCGTTTGTGCGCAAAGAATTCATGCTCGTGATCGTCGCTGCTCGAACATTTCCCCCATTTCCTTTGATGTACCATTAGATAGGAGCTGCAGACCTTCTGGAATCCACTACCGATAATTATAAACTAATTAAGACATGCGTTGAGAGTCACCACCATGAGCGAACAGCGCCAACCATTAGATGGCCTAACCAAAGGCGACGAGACAAGTCAAAAGAGACGTCTTCGTCGTTGTCGTCGTATTCCTGTTTGTTGGTCGTGCTGGTGATGTTTTTGTTTCCTCCTGCGTTCGGGTAAAGTTTCTCAGATCGGAATCGATCTTGCCAACAACTTACTGTTGCACACGCAGTGTTTGTTGTTCATTCCATTGGCTGGTTGCCTGCCCCTTTGCCGTTGTTTGGTCTCTGGAATCTTGATTGTTATGGGATCTGCACAGATGGAATCTTCACGTGGTGGAACAAAAAGATGTCTTAGGCCTCTGCACAGAGAGAGAGAGATGTCGTCTGCGTGGTGGAACACTGGTATGGCGTGGCAATTATCGTTATTATTCGGAGCAATTTAATTAATAAGGCGTTAGATCCTATGCTCGGATAAAATTTTATTGTAAATCAGGGATTGTCGGGATTTTTTGCAAGGGTTCTGCGTCGCCATGCATTCAGTTCCAGATGAAGATAGTTTCATTAAACAAGGAAGATGCGTGTCGTGGAAATGAAATTATGACTTTGACGGAAAAGTCCTTGTGTGGACATGTGCATCATAATAGTAGGTAGCCTAATGTCGTGGTAGTAGTGGTCTATGAACGAAGGGTGGCAAAGGCACCCTAAATCTGTGAGAATTCGATATCGATGTGAAGACACAGATGTGAAATCATCAGGAGTTCATGAATTTGGAAGAAATTGAAGCCTTATATTGCGACCAAATGCTGTTAAGACATTGGTGGCCGAATTCAGGACTCCATTGAGAAAGGTATTAAAATTCAGAGTAATCCCTCGGCAAAGAGCTTTTGTCCGAGACTAACCAAGCCCTTGATCGTAGCTCTCTTCAGAAAGGCTCTATTGTGTATGTGTAGCTGTGGCCTACGCAATTGGTTTCAGATTGCTTTCACAGATATCTGGCAATTCCGTCATACAAAAGGTATAACCCAACATTTTCAAGTAATCCTCAATCGGACAACTGATGCTCGCAGCCACAGCAGGATTGACTGACATGGTAATGCAAGTAACATAACTATCCCCAGCAACCATGTGGGGAGTTTCTAAAATTGCTGTCACTTACAAAGAGCCTTGTGGGACTTACTGGCTAGTCAAGAGCCGATCGATTTTTCAACCCATTTAAGAACTATTGTGTCAATACCCCGTATGCTGGGCAAACCACCAAATTCCGTTTTAAGGTGGCCCGGATGGTCTCCCTGCCATTTTTCTTAAAAAATGTTCATCCAATCTCTCACTCCCTCTTTCGCCTATCTCTTTCACAAGGAGAATTTCCGCAGATCTGGAAGACCGCTTTCATAACCCCCGTATACAAAAAGGGTTCAAGGAGCGAAGTACCAAATTATCGCCCCATTGCTAAACTTTCTCATATACCTAAACTCTTTGAAAGTATTTTGTACGAAGCCTTAAGCTTTCAGTGCAAATTTCTCATTTCCCCTAATCAACATGGCTTTCTGAAAGGTAGATCAACTACGTCAAATTTCGTCGAATTCGTGTCTTTTGCCCTCACAGCCTTAGAGAATGGCAAAGAAGTCGACGTTATTGCAACTGATTTTAGCAAAGCTTTTTATAAGATGTCTCATAACCCAATTCTTTTCAAATTGTCTGCCCTCGGTTTCGAACCCATATTGTTAAAGTGGATATCATCCTACCTTGAAAATCGTTTTTATAGTGTTCGCTTTAGATCAGTCCTATCAGCCCCTTTCTTGGCCACTTCTGGTGTTCCACAAGGCAGCCATCTTGGTCCTCTCTTCTTCATTCTAACTATTAACGACGTTGATAGGGTCACAAAACACTCCTCCCTTTCTCTCTATGCGGATGATACCAAATTTTTTAAAGCCAGGACTACTGTCTCCTCCAAAAAGACCTGGACAGTTTCTCGAACTGGTGCTCTAAAAATTGCTTAGAGCTCAATATCACCAAATGCCAATCTATTACCTTATCATGGAAACACCACGTGTCCCCTGCCCGCCTTTATTTTCTTCATGGTCAGCCTATATCCATCGTTCAATCTCTGCGTGACCTTGGAATATTGTACGATAGGGAATTAAATTTCCGTTCCCATATTGACGAGATAATTGTTAGAGCTAACTCCTCACTTGGCTTTATCAAACGGTAGTCCAGGGAATTCTCCGACCCTTGCGTGACTAGATCCCTCTACATTACCTTTGTCCGCCCTCTCCTCTAATATGCGAGTCAAGCGTGGTGCCCCTTTCAGCAAGTGCATGTGTCCAGAATCGAAAACATTCAACGTCGTTTTCTTCGTTTTGCCCTTCGAGGTCTTTCTTGGAACGACCCACTTATCCTGCCTCCCTATCAAAACCGACTAAACCTCATCAACTTGAATTCCCTCGAGAAACGCAGAGATGTTGCAGACATTCTTTTCATTCATCGACTTCTCTCTGGCTCTATCGATTGCCAATCTCTTTATAACTCAATTTTCTTCAATACTAACCCACGGAACTTACGATGCCCTCGGCTGTTCTATCTACCAGCCCATCGCACCTTATATGGCTCCAATGAACCAATTTCCCGTATGCTGCGGAAGGTTAACTCAAACCTCACCCATTTCGATTTCAATCGTAGCACTCCCAGCCTCAAACCTGATCTCCTCAACCATTTTCCATAGCTTTAAGTCTTAGTTTTTAAGTTAGCTGTAGCTTGTATTAAGCCAAATAAATGGGGGCTATCGCCCCCACCAAAATCAAACCAAAATCAAAATCAAAAATAATTACATGATTCAGCGAATTGAATTTAGATTCGTAACTTGGGCTTGCGAAACGTAGCGAAAAAGCTATCGGAAGACTTTGCTTTTGTTTGCAAGGAATTACAGCCGTGGTTCAACCGGCATAGCCTGATAATGGTGAAAACGAAGCTGGAAAGCGAATTTTGTCGCAGAAAGGACTAAACAGGACAAATTTGTGCTACCGTCCTGCCTTATCGTCACGGTTGGCGCTTCAGATATCGATGTTGACTGAGTACTGCCCCAGTAGGCCGATCTAATAGCACAGCTAATAGAGTCCTTGGAGTTCCGACAACTAGTTAGCCCCAAAGGGTGCCATTTTCTTTAAATTGCAATCAGCAGGAATTTTACAAAAGTCTTACACAACTTATCTAATTTAGTTGCCACCTGTAGCCAAGTAGCTTTCATAAAACACAGGCAAATGGACTGATCAGGATGTAGATAGTATAAAGCTTTTAAAACCTCCCTACGATGTTCTAGACTATATTCAAATAAGTAAGACTGGACAGCAATCAAAGCGGTTATAAAATTATAATCTACGCACTCGATCCTTAGACTTTGAAGTGAGTCTTCGGTCATCATCCCAATATTCAAATGAACCTGATATTGCCAAAGGCTCACGACGGTCGGTGGAGTTTCTACGACAGCGTTTGTTTATGGTGTTTTAAATGTTGTCTTCCTTCGTGGCTCACGACAGTCGATTGTATATTGAATAAACAATCATAGGTATAAAATTCTTGCCTCGAATTACTCTCCCCTTTCTACAGCCTGATAATTTGCCCCGAGAAAGATAAAGTTTTCTGCTGTATCGGTCTCTAGAATTCGAGTAACAATTTCCAGTAAATCCAAGATCTCTTCCACAAGAAAGACCGTGAAAGGGCTGGTATTACTGTTGGATGTCAGACATTCGCAAGCGATGGGGTGGAGTCAACCTTGAACTTCAAACAACCGTACAAAGAAAAGCCTCTTGTCATCAAATCGGGCGATCTCGTATGCAATATAACATCGGCCAAACATGAAATAGACTTTCGCAAACATGCGTTGTCTCAGTAAGAACGCCGCGTCGGTTGGCAAGCCGCAAGGTTGGAAACTCTAAAATTTTATTTCATTTATGCTTTGGAATGAGACATCGATTCGAAGATTAATTAAAAAAATCGAGGAAACTGATTTCATTGTGAAAAACTCTTACCCATGTGCCCTCGTAGAGGATACTCACGTAAGAATATAGCCGCTGTGAGAGAAAATGTTCCCAGGGATAGCAAGTTCATCGTTGCCAAGATGTGGTTCAATTGAATGGTTTGACTGATCATGGTCTACGAGTTATGTGGTTTCAGTAGGACGGCGCAACCTGTCAGACTAAGCGCGCAAGCGTGTCAAGAACTGTGGATAAGAACGGTCCATCGATATCGTGTGATTTGGTACTGTGACCTATTTCTCTTACGTTTCTTGAATTTGCATATGTACGTCAATAAACCTGAGCTTAAGGCGGAGACTTAGCGAGTTAATCCCACAATTATGCTATGAAGTCTGTGTAAATTTCTTCCAAACAGCAAGAGTTTGTCAGCAGATGATTTTATTTAACATTTTGTAATAACACTTGTAATTTACAAACGCGATTACCTTTACTCATCACGTTTTCAAAAAATGGTGTGCTTACAAAAACTGAATCCGACGTTCTTATTGGGGCACCCCGGCAGTATCTACGGCAGTGGGCAGTAATAGTGTTGTTAATAATTTCCCACCAAACAGACAACACTTTAGAGGTGTAAAGCCCTCTAGTGCGTAGTGTGAATCTTCCCCAAACACAGGGAATTCATTGGGCCAGCGAACACTGGTTCAACTTTCTCCCGGGGTAAACTCGGGGTAACTTTTGCTTCAATCGCACACTGGACGAGTAATTCGCTGTAAAATTCTGTATACATGAACCGATTTTCATTGTAGTGGTATTTCTCTTGTATCTCGAAGTTGACAACTTGTGCGTGTATGGGTTTATCCCGATGTTAAACCACTTCAACGCTGGATGAACATTTTACCGCGTTTCATACTGTACACTTGCCATCCCTTTTCTATAAACTCAGTTTTACCCCGGGAGAATTGATCAAGTGTGCACTGGCTCATTGAGTTCAAAATAAGTTTCATCGCTCATGATTAGTTTCTCTTCAAAAATGGCAATACCTCTGTCGAGGTCTACGATGAGCTAGGTCTGCTGTTCACATGTTGTAGGTGCTCTCGGGGCAGTAACTGAAAAGTCGTATGGAAGTATTGGTTCAAAATTTGCGCAAAAAAAACGGAGAGAAACGTCAAATGCATTGCGTGTCTCTTTGTTGATATCTCCGGTTCTTGCTCCAGACTATTGAGCTTAGCAATAACATTTCCTACGAATAGGGTTGTCTACGGTCGGATATGTTGGCATACATCGTTAAACGTCTTGTATTCTTTAAGCCGACAATGGCATCCTCGAAATTCGCAATGTGAACACATAGCACAGATGCACTTCTTTGGATACACATTTTTAAAAGACGCACACGTACTTGAGGTGTATATCCCTCAATGATTAATTTCTAAATACTCTAGTCTACAGCTGTAACATAAGTTGTTATGCATAAAAGAATTAAGGCATAAGAATTAATTATTAGGGACTTTATTTAATCGTAGACCTTATCCTCACTGCATTTCCAAAGAAAGAACTCTAGTGGTGTTAAATCGCCCGATCTAGGTAGCCAATTGGAGTCTTCGAAACGGGAAATCAAGCGTCCTGAAAATCTTTTGTGCAATAACGTGGTTTCCGCGAAATTCTAACCATTTTGTAGTGATTTTTCAAAATTTCTATGCGTTTCTTTTCATTCCTTGAATCATATTGTTTTTAATTGACAGCTGTCAAGGAATGACAGCTGAAAGGTCAAAAACACCGCAAAAATTTAGATGAAAGCTCTTAATGGAATACCCTTAGTAGATCCGCAGTCAAGGCCCGCTTAGAAAGGGAAATATCCTCAAAATATGTTGAAGAATATTTACATATATTTTTCATGGGAAACCTGACTGTTCCTGACTAATTTCGAATGAAAATGTGTCAATATTGCTTGCAGTTATTATAGCAAAAGTTGAAGGAATATGGGTTTTGGAAGAAATAAGAAAGAAGAAAGCACTTAAGCCGCCATTTTATCTTCGACAAGATCCAGTTCAAAATCAAAAGGCCTTAATTTTTTTTTACCTTAAAAATTAGTTTCCAACCAAAAGAGAGAGGAGGCGAGTGTTTGAAATATTTTTTTAAATACTTCACTTTGCGGAATTTATCGAAGAAAAATGTTTCAAAGAATTTTACTGTTACAAGATTAAAACGGTTTTTGCGTCAGAAACAAACGATTTTTGAATTAAAGCACAAACATTTTGAAAGCCTCTGGTTTGCCTAAACCTCTCAAGCGAATACACTCAAAACAAGTGCATCTTTATTCCCCTCACAAACTCCACTCAATACCTCTTGTTAGCGCTGCAAACGTTGGTACACTGCAAATTCGCACAGATTTCCCCTTAATTCTCTTTGCGCTCAAAACGCTCTTAGAAAAGAGTTTGAATTCCTTCTCTTCCAAGCGCCTTTAAAAGAGAGTAAGCCCCGCTTTACTCTTTTATTTCTGCATGACATTGTGCAGACGCAAATTTTCGAGTTCCACTCACAGAAATGCTCCACACAATATCTGCAGAGAGGTGGCCTTTTTGTCTCTTGGGTGCAAAAATCGATGAAACAATGGCAAATGGGTGGCATGGCATTGGCACAAGGCTGCCTCGCTGGAAGCAGCACGAATACGAAACTCACAAAAGCAAAATGAGATGAAATAGTGGAGCAGGACAACAAAAAAAACGAGGAAAATTAAAAATACCATGAAATCTCCATCTGGAATCTGGAATCTCTTCTGCCAGCCGTGGTAATGAGCTTAGCTATAAGCGTTTACCCGGCCATTTGCCATTCAGAAGTTCAAAGTTACACTACTCCATTCCATAGGAGGGGTGGCCACCCGCCTCACTCCCGGGGTGGCAAGACTCCATTGCGATAAATATAACTTGACCTACATTCCTCTTTTACGGGATTGTTACGTAAATCAATTTTCTGGACGAGCTAAATCAAAGCTGGGTGACGCGGGGCGCCGCTATTTATACCGAAATTCTTAACGGCCACTTAGGGATATTGATACGCCATGTACGCGTATCTATGTACTTATTATGTACCTGTAAATACACCCGTGTACGTATTTATAAACAGGACGATGCATAACCTATTTTAATTGACCGAATTGAGTCTCTGTTCACATTCTTAACCCGAATTCCTAAGAAGGATGTTCCATTATAATTTTCAAGGGGAGTAATTTCGTAGAAATTGAAAAAGGAGATAGCCGATCGGGTGGAGACAAAGGATGTTCAGTTTAGTTACTTTGAGTTGTCCTGGGTATTAGAAGCGGGGCGATAGGAATTTAAATTGTTTCACACTTCAGGTAGCAGGTGCTCGTAATTGTAGTTGGAATTGAATTCGGTTATAAGGGTAGGTGTTGAGGGTGGGAAAGCAAAGGTGAGAATATTCATTCAGCTTCAACGAAATGGTGACTTATGATGTTAAGGATAAAGTTGCACTTCTCAGCGTCTCATGTTCTTAATGACTGCTAATGTGCCAGTAGAGAGGGAAACGAAAAATATTTAAAGGGTTCGCAAACACTTATTCTTCGGGTTGTATCCTGAAAATAATTTCAATGTAAGGTGTGATGACGATTGCAGATGGCGGTACAGGCTTAACCCAGGAAGCAGAGGAGAATGCGCCTAGGACGTGTTTGAATAAGGACATGATTTGAAGGCTGTTCGAGGACTTTGGTACAGTTTTCGTCAGCTTATAGATAATTACGCGAAATGTGAAATTGCTCCAATCGTGTTTACCAACAATAATTGAAAGTTTTATCGCAGCTGTCTATGAACACTGTTACTGCGTTTGTTTGTTGTTAAACTTCCGAGAGGTAAGCCTGTCATCGAGTGTCATCAATGGGAGTGTTGATTACCGCAAACTCCAGTCTTATCTCCTTCCTCCCTTTAGTGAAAATGGATGAATCACTAGCTACAACAGCTAACTCACCTATCGATGACAGTCATCGAGCTAAACGGGCAGGCAAGAGTAGTCGATCTAGAGATCTGTAAAGCATTTCGTGGAGTCTGAGAAGCAGCCTCACTATGAGATATCTTCAATGCAGAGCCTGAACAGTTGGTTGGAAATTGTTTTTTAGGGTAGAACAGTTCTAGTTGTGGTAGGTGGTATATTTTCCTATAAATTTGCTGTAAAAGCTGGAGTACATGAGGAATCTGTTCTTTCATCGCCTTTCTTGAAGAAAAATGAGCAACCAAATCCCATTTCACTTCCAGGCAGCAACTGCTTTTTGGTGTAGTGGTTGGAGAAACTCGGATTTTATTCGTTTTTTTTATATGCTCGGTGGTAGTGATTGCTGTTTTCCTGGCGGGGCTTGAATTTATAGCCTTTATTTAGCAATGATCCACTAGAAAAAACAAGAGTTTTATCGATGGTAGCAACGTCATATCATCTTTCTTAAATACCATGACCAAGTCGTCACCTCACATCGTCAGGGATGCCATCAAATCAACTGGAAAAAAAGATAGACGTAAAGAGACACCTCCAGCGTGATTGAGCTAACTTAGTCGTCTTCAAGGGGGAAAATTGAGAGAATATGTCAACGGTGCCATTGCTTCAAATGCGGATCCAAATTATCAAATCCAACGAGATGATGCAGTCCACTTTGGTGTGGCATAGCATGACCAGACATACAATATTGCAAATGAGCCTCCACATTGCGCTACCGGTTCATAGGAAAGGAAAACTTCACATCGGCGTAACTCGTTCTTCTGTGTAAAGAACAATTTAGACTGGGACTAGAGTAGTGTTCTCTGGTGGTCAGGGCGCAGTATGCAGTGTGTTTTCTTGTGAACCGACCAATGCAGGTGTGTGTCTCGCCGGGAAATTAACATGCAAAGTGTCTCTGGCGCTGTCCGGAAGACGATTTATATTCAGCATAAAATTCAAGCCACTATGATGGGCTAGAACCTACAAATACAAATGACTGCAACGTCTTGACACGTTCCTCTGAATCCCGAATCCCGAATCCCGAGGGTTAACAATTAATATTTAAAGTAACTAAGTAGATTTAATGGAGTTCGAACATTAGATGGATGAAGTGCTTTGCTTTTCTTAGTCTTACTTCGTGGAATGGACGTAAGGGTACCCATCTCAAAGTGCAAGTTTATGATTCCAAAATTGGTACACTCCTTGACTGCAGACTGCAGACCTTCCCAATTCTTGAATATTTTCCTGTGCTGCATTGATCCGAAAAATGGAAATCCGAGGTAGCAAAGTTGGGAGGGTATTGTGGATACAAAAGCAAGTTGCATCTTGAGCCCCAAAGATTTTACTGATGACGAAAAGACCGTCATGCTAAAAAATAATGTGTTTCCTAGTGTTTGACGTGTGAGTTTCGATAGAAACTGGGACCAATGGATCACAGTGGAACTCAGACGCAAAGTAGTATTTGAGAGCGGCAGTAACGATAATCTCACATATCTCAGCATTCCCGAGTACAAGAAAGGAGTTCTTGTCAACGTGTGCTTAAAATGCAGCTTTGGGGTTCATTTTCGATGGATATTCGTATATTCTCGGATCTGAATTTGACGGAAACCCAAAAGTTCTACTCTAATCCCAATAAGTGTGTACACCAGCCAAAGTCTGCCAAACTCATGATAACCCAGCTTCCAAAAAAGTATCTCCATATTTAAGAGACAAGTGTTGCCTCGTATTTCTCTAGAAGTGAACTAACAGATACAAGCTGTAAAAAAATTGATTTCCTATTAAGGAATGAATTGCACGAAAGTTCAAAACTTTGCAGATGCTTCTGGAGCTATATGCCTCAGGTTTCTCAAAAGTTGGGGATTCTTCTTCGACTGACTAGCGCCATGATCTTCGCCGACGACCTGCTCTTCTGTCTTGGCTAAGCATGGCTTTGTGGGCAGTTTCACACTTTCACGGCTTAGTACTTGTCTGTTGCTACTTCCTTTGGTTTATAATTGCATTTACATATGTATATCTTTCTGACTCATCATCCCAAGAAGATTGGCAGCTTTCATGTGGCATCGGTGACTACCTTCCACGTCCTTTACCAATATAACATCAGGGACTCCAAGTTTAAGTCAAACAGTAGCAGCTCAGTGTTTGGGTTTATTGCGCTGCCCTCCAGATCTTAAGCAACAAACTGTATCAAGCCTTTGCCTTTCCGAGTGCTTACAAACAATTTGGTACAATAGTCAATCAAGACAATCCTTCGAAGGCAATAGAGATACTGTACACACTCCACAGGTCGTTTAGAAACTCACCTCTTTGCCTCTGCCTCTAGACCGGTAGACTCAATTCGTTTCCACTATTTCGAACCGACAAAACTCTCCTGATTACAAGTAGAACAAGTAGCACCTGTCTCGTGGTGGTTTTCAAGCTTGTCGAACACCACTTCAGGACTTAAATTCAGCAGATTCAGTAAAGCCATTTACAGAACAGGCTACGTTCGCCTTCACAGCTTTTTAGTTCGCCCAAAAGAGTAGAGAATACCACACGCAATCTGTCAACTTGACCATCTGCACAGTGGGCTTTAAGGCCAACGAATGGGCAAGATGTGCCTTATGTATCACTGAACGTGTTAGTTTCGAAATGCTAGTTATTTTTCCAGCGCATAAGAATAACCTAAGAGGAGATTTTTATCCTTGGCAACTTGGCGTATAAGGTGAGCTAGTCCTCCACACTCTGGTCGCTTATAAATGTGCGTCAAAATGCAACGAACCTTCTAATAGATGGCAGCACATGAATGTCGCTTAATTTCCTCTTAACACTGCCCAGTCTCTGTGTTCCAAGTTGTTAACTAGTACTTGGCCCCTAAGAGCCTGCAAGTGAACTTAACCACTCGTCCTGATCTTCTTCGGAACGCTTGGCGAGCAATAATTCCTCGTATATACACTCATTTCCCTTCCAAAGCCTTGACAAAAAAAAAACTTCTTGAATATTAGAATTACGAGGATTTTAACCTAAACAGGCAAAAGGCTTTTCGCCTCCCCACACCTCCCACACCAGCACTTGCAAGATAATTAATATTTTCCGAGCAAGCAAGTTTTCACATTACTTAAGCATTAAAAGGGTTGACCAGAGTTTATGGGTCTCCCCTCTGCTCAGAAAGTGTTGTGCGTCGTATTTCTCTGTGTCTTCCAAGGATGCTTATGCTTAGGCAGGGTATTCTCTGCATATACCTCGAAATGTTGTCCTCCACATAACCCAAGGTGAGCTATACAAAACCTGCACTTGCTGTGTGAGTCAGTTTTATGGGTTTTATGGTTGAAGTGAAATTCCGACAGCATACATTACGGTTTGCTGACAGAGGAGTTGGGGCACGAACACGAGGAGTGTGGGGCGGTGGCGAGGATGAGGCAAGGCAAGGTCTCAGGTTAGAACGGAGACAAACACGGGACAGGAGGCGTACACAAGCGGACAGACTGTGAGTGAATTATTTCTTTGTTTTTGTTTCCGAAAGATATCCTCAGTGTTTTGTGTGCTCGTGTGTCTGTGTGGCTGTGTCTAGCTGATGTAAGTACAACGTTGTTTCTAAGAAAGCAAATGGCCCAGATATAAATTTCATCCTGAGCACCGAAGTTTTCGGAGCCTCTCTCTCTCTCTCGCACTCCTGTTCAGTTGTCCTCTTCTTCTGCTGGTTGTGTCGACCTAAAGGTTGGCAGAGCATTTAGCATTACGTAAGGGGTTAAGGAGAATCGGAAATGTGCGCTCAGAGATTTGTGTGTTTTGATCCTGTTTTGGTTTTTATTGTGTTCGTTGTACTCCTTGTGCTGTTGGGCTTGTAAAAATGTTGTTAAATTCTGAAATTATTCGTTAGGAGAACCTCTCAGCCCTTGGAAAAGCAGAAGAGTTCTGTGAGGTGGACAACGACCGACCCACTCGCTTGTCTCCTGGGGCAGTGTGCTGTATTGATTTCGAGAAATTCTTTTGAAGACGAACATTTTCTTCGAGTGGAATTTGTAGCCCGAGGCTTTTATGCTGAATTTTATTTTATTTTTGTGATGATATCGGATTTGGCAAAGGGGATGCGGAGGGAGGGGACCAGTACTCAAGGATAATATTGTGACCTAGAGTCGTGCTTGCATTGGTATTCAATTAAATTTCAGAGAATGGAGTTGGGTTTCTGTTGAAATTATTTTCATGGACTCTGTGTGGGGATTATAATTGTGGTAGTATTTGGTTTTATTTGCTTGAGTTCATTCAATTTGATGTGAGTTTTGGGATTGAAATTGCGGGACAGCAGACTTCAGTTGCACAAGGATCATGAGAATTAGGAGTTTATGTCTGAGTTTTCCAAATGTGATCCATAAGATATGGGGTAGCTATGTTTTTGAGTTCTCTGCTGAGCAATAAAGATAAACTTGCCATCAGGTATGTTTTAAGGAGGGGGAGGCTCCACAGCTCTTAAAAGGTGGGAGTTTGTGCACGTGTGAATTTGGTTTCTATTTTACTGAATCTAAAGCGATTTATTTGCGGCATAAGTTTAGAGAAACGAAGTATAAAAGTGGGTTCACGTGGCGTCCTGCATTTGAAAGGACTAAAAAGTAGAACGGACTCAGTATTTCCACCAGGGCATGATATACTTTGTTTGTACTTGGTGCTTAGATAAAGAACCAGTTTGCTCATTTGCATTGAACCAAAACAAATATTTTTTTTATGTTGGTATGGGTTAGGCTCCAGGGCTGCTTACGCTATGAGTACAAATGTGTTTACATCAAAAGTAAGTCCATTGTGATGTCTTGGAAGTTCCCGTCCACCAGAATAGTTGGAGGTTAATTTGTTTACTGAAAAGAAAGGTTTCTAAAACGTGTATCGTAGGATGAGTGCTAGGTCTTCCCTCTTCGCAGCTGAGCCTCCTGCGCAAATCATTCAAGAGGCGTCAAAGCTGTTTGCGTGCTTTCTTATGACGCGGTATTTAGCGATGGAATCTACTGTTACACTATCCAATGATCCGTCGAATTTACACAGTGCTTTGCCGTTGTTTTATTTTTAATATAACATTTTTGTTGGTCGAAAATTATGGTGTAAAATAGCTTAGTTGTCACTCCTTTGCAATGTGATACAAAATTCCAACAGTTGTACCCGTCATGACACATTTTAGTTACGAAACTAAGTTTTCATTCGTGCATGAAAATATAAGACACCAACACCTAAGCTTAGCTTTGAGCCCTGCTGATTCTGTTATCCCAAATAAGTGTTTGTATTTGCAGCTGCCTTTTTAATTGACAGCAACAGGAACTTACGAAGCTCTGTTCCTGCTATGATCTCTCAACTGGCATGATTTTGGAATTAAAATCGGGGTCTTTGTAGACGAGGTCATTCACCAGCTTCGGTACGTTCAGCCGAATACGGCAACGCCATCGACGTTTGCTTAAAGTTGAATAGGCTTTGAAGTGGATGTCTCTCTAGCATGGATGTGCACAAACCCTTCAAAAATAATGTTAAAGAAACTGCGCATCGCCTTATCGCAGATGATTTTCTGACATGAAAAGGGTCATCACTGGACCTAAGGGACACTTCTTCCTTTTCGGGCTTTGATGGAACAGCTAGTATTTTGCAAAGTCATGCTGCATAGTTGGCAAAAATTCAAAAATTAGATGTGGCTCTACATACGTAGGTCGTCAATACAAAAGCTATTATATTCGTCTCTGAATTCGATGAAAACGGAATCTATACCCTGTTCGTGTGATGATTTGAATTTGGTTATTGGCAGACTTGCTTGGCCTAGTATCATACTTATGCGCGCCACTGACGTTGTTGAGGTAAGCTTTTCAGTGTTCAATAAAACCGACAGTCAAGACCTTAATGCCGTGTTGAGAAGATTAGTTTTGAAGCTGGTCTTAATCCTAGAATTTTGTCTTCAAGAAGCCATAGATGGATGTGTAGGAACTAAATAAACCACCCTGTAAAGACAAATCTATTAATCTAGTACACAATTATTAATGACTTTGACATTGAGTAATAAAGTCGAAGCACGAAACACGTGTTTCGCTTCCTTTTTCAATGGTATCACGTCGTAGAAACGTCCACTCCGCTTTGAGTTCGCATAAAATATCAATACCCGATGCAAATAAGGAAGTTTACTAAGGTTCCCAAAATACACGCGTGACCAATACACCAAACGATGGAAATGGCAGTAACGATGGAGAGATCATTCGGGTCTCTTTAAAAAAATTCGCCCTTTTAGACCGAAATGCCAGAGAACTGGTTCCCGCAGCTTCAGGAACTTGGCATATAACCTCCGACTACTTCAAATTTAACACAGTAGTGGGGTCTATGGGCGCAGTGGCTCAAGTGGTTAGTGCGTTGGATCGCTGAGCGTGAGGTTCGATGTTCGAATCCCAGAGAACATCAAAAAGTTTTTCACGGTCCCACATATCGCGAATGCCTGACAAACGTCCGAGAGTAACAACTGTCAAGAGAAAGCTTCTCAATTTGCCTTTCAGATATGGCTCTAAACTGTAGGTCCCTTCCATTTGTGTGAAAAGTATAACATGCTAGGCCCTGGACCACATACGGTCCGTTGCGCCAAGAATTTGTATTTATTTAGTGGGGTCTATGGATGCAAAAATTCTGGCACAGGTCAGGTATGCCGTTTTGCAGCCTCATTTTGCTTCAGCTTTGTTATCCTCCAGTACAACCGCCTGCTAGTTGACGTTAAAAGAAATCGACTCATAGACGCAACTGCGAAACTATCAGCTAAGTGCAAGCCAACGACAGATAAATACAATATCAAAGCTTTTGACGTACAAAATTCATTTGCAGGACTCCTCGGAGAGTTTGAAGACTTCATATCGCTCAACAACGCGGGAACCCTAGTGAAGTTCCATACCACTCATTGCATTGTCACCTCGGACCCAGCTTTTTTCGAGAAAACTACGGCGACTATCGTCAGGAAAGTTGGCTGCTGCGAAAACTAAGTTCTTAATGGAACAAGGTATAAGCAACTGCGCAAGTCCACTACACATGGTAAAAAAATCAAACGACGAATGGACGCCTTGAGGACTTTGCTTCTTCTTTATGTCAACTGAACTGGTTTTTTGATTTAAATGCTTCCATCGATCTAAAAAGCTTCCAGACAGCTCATTGCAATCAAAGTTCGGTGCCATATTGTTCTTTGTAGGCTAGGCCTTCCTCCGTAAGGTCAGTAGAGTACATTACAATGAAGCACGATAGTATGCGCAGACTTCAGCCGATGCAGACCTTGGTTCTCTTCCAAAAAAATTATTAAATCCAAGAGCACTAGGACTCGATTTCTCTTCATTATATGATACTAGCTGGCAGGTACCTTCTTGATGTGATGCTTCAAGAAATTTGGATGAATTTGGTGTCGTTTATTCCCCTTGCTACTGAACCTCGAGTTCTCATTCAAGTCCAATGTAACCTATGTATATCCACTCATTCTTCATGTTAATTTATTACAGGAGTGCTGAATTCTCACGCAGCTTTTAACTGACTTTTAGTTCTTTCTGCATCTATTTCTTCCTTGCTAGTATCTGGCCCAATATTAGTGCATGTACTAGCAGTTCCTCTAATTATACCCTTTATCCTTATACTACATCCGCCGACCTCTTAAATCCCTCATACCTCCATGCATATATTATGTGTTGATGCCAAACCTGCGAAAGGGAAATTTAATAACGTTCTCTACTGCTCTCCCTCTTAACGATAAGGCTCGGGATCCCCAAAAACAATCCACCCACGAGCAATTGACATTTTAAAATTAATTAATTGCCTGCCGCAAAAAGCGGGCCAACATTAAAGGATCAAAAAGCCAGCAACTGTCATAATTTCATTAGCAACGCATCACGAATCGACGCCGACAATTACGCTTAATTTCTCTGCAGGATTCTGCACACTTTTAAACGGCATATTCGCGCAAAACGCGATTCACTCGCTTGTGAAATTAAAGAGAACTTTGCTGCCGTCGATGGTAATGACAACGGTGATCCTTCCTCCCACCCCAACTCTGCTATAAAATTTAAATTAGATAGCACAAGGGACTTGAAATTAAGCCATAAGACAATGACAGGACCCAACAGCAGCACATACACCACTCGTTCATAGTATACCTCAAGAAGTTTCCTTTGAAGTTGAAATAGAATTTTTGTGAATGCTTTCTACATCTCTTATGTAGCAGGTGCAAAGGGATGGATTCAAGCAAACATACAAAAAAAAATAAAAAAAATAAACAGATTTGCGAATAAAGGATCACAAGAAGCGGACCGATTTGAATTTCATCAATTCTCGTAAAAGTTTATGTGCGACTCTTGATTCACAGGAATTCACATTACCACACGCAGGATAATGCCGAGAATCCCTTGTGATTGCCACCGCGCCGCCGAAAAAAAACACATACCATCCACTCGAACTCATAAGTACAAGTACTCGTATCTAAGGAGAAAATGTAAATTTCCCAACAGTGCATAGGTATCCTATAAAGAAAAAAAATACTAAACAAATTCTACTTCGGGAAAAAGTTAGCTTCAGGATTAGGTTTTGCTTGGCTTTCCCATCGACACCTTTGTCTCAAGTGTTAGTGTATTTTGTATTTTTCGTCGACCTTCGAGTACACCTGCATACGAGATTCGTACAATCTATCAGAAGAAGGATGTAAAGATACTTTCAGGGGAGTACGTGGTAAAGGCTTTTGTGTGGCCTCCTTTTGGGGGTAGGAAACCCATTACCGGTTAACAAATGCAAAGGTCCTCTTAGGTGTATATGTCAAGGAGTCGAAAATCCTTTTATTTGGGGGATTTCACTTTTTTCTCTTTCATTTCCACTTTTATACATTTCTTGTATTCCAACAACAACTGCTAGAAAGGAGTAGCGAAACAGTGACAGTTTTTGTGATGGTGACTCCCAAAAGGTAATGAAAAACGAATAAGTCACCATTGTACCTACTCTCTCTCTCTCTCTCTAAGGTGCCAGGATATATTGACGACCTACACACAGAGGGAATCCGAAAATAAACATTCAGAGTGAAGGAGCATCATCAAATGGAATTCGTCCTTAAAAATGAATTCCGGTATTTTCTTAACGATTTCACTTCTCGAATTAGATTTTCGTTGCACGCCGAGCCGTACTGGGCAGTATTTCACGGGTACATATTGTGATCCTTTTTGTTTATAGCTTCATTTCATGACCTGAGTTTGCTCGTGTATGTTGTGAAGGAAACGTGTGTTTACGCGAATGGTGATAAAAGGTGAAATTTTAATGACTCTTAAATTTTTGAAATTCAAACAACGGTTTTAGGAATGATTTCGCAGAGGATACAACACAGAGCATACGTTAAAGAAATGCTGAGGTGGCTTCAGATCTTCGGGAAGTTTTCAAAACAAGGAGACAACAAATTTTAGGCTTGAAGGACTATTCGAAGGTTGCGCTTATAAGTCGCTTCAGTTTTATTGTTACAAATACACACATATATCTTCATCCTCATCCTCATCCGCGCCATAAAGCAGGACTGGGATGATCAAGGTTTTGTACAGAGTCTCCAGTTGTTCGAGATAGGGCCTTACTACTCAATTGCCTTCTTAGCCCAAAGAAACAGCGGTTGGCAAGAGTTATTCTTCGGTTAATTTTCGCCGAGATGTTGTTGTCAGAATTAATAGCAGAGCCAAGGGAGACAAAGTCCCTTACTACGTCGAAGTTATAGTTGTCGACTGTGACGTTCTGTCCAATTCGTCGATGTTGTGTGTCCCTTCTTGTCGACAGCATACACTTTGTTTTGTCCTCATTTATAGCTAAACCCATTTTGGCGGTTTCTGTTTCGATACTATCGAACGCACCAGTGACAGCTCGCTGTGTTCTGCCAATTAATGATGAAGATATCCTTGGTCGCTTCGAGAGAAAAATTCTTCGGAAGATATACGATCCCGTTTGCGTTGACGGGCTTTGGAGGAGAAGATTCAACGGCGAAATTTACGAGCTGTACAGCGACATCGACCTAGTCAAAAAACTGCGCATCAGTCGCCTAAGATGGCTAGGACATGTAGAGCGAATGGACTCCAATGCTCCGGCCCGCAGAGTCTTCGAATCTAACCCGGAGGGACAACGCAGTAGAGGAAGACCTCGCCTAAGGTGGCGCGCACAAGTAGAAAGGGACCTCAACCAACTTGGAGTGCGCAACTGGAGGCAGTTAGCTAAGGACCGGGCTAACTGAAGAGGCTTGTTTGTTGAGGCCCAGGTTCACCCCGAACTGTAGCGCCACCTAAGTAAGTAAGTATACACATATATAGGAATACTGAGATCAGGAATCTTATCCAGAGGACAACTGAGAAGTAAAGCTCCTATAAGGCTTTCTGAGGAGTTACGAAAGAGACCTTAGATTAGACCTCCATAATCCTAATCGTTTTGGTGATTTGTGCACGTCCTAGTTTGTATTGAAATAGTATGGAGGAGAGGATCCATCTGCGGGATTAAGACTTGAACGACATTACGAAGTCATCAGCGCAGGCTCCTTAAGTTATTTTTTTTGTTTAACTGATTTGCAATTCCTGTTGAAGGTATCGACTTGGGTAACTGTTTTTGGAGAATGATGGTCATGATAAAATAAATTCCTAGGATGCAAGGATGGATACTATGGGTATCCTGAAATCGTCTCCTAAATGGCTGAGAAGTTGGCAACAAAGATTATCCAGCTACGATGGTGTGACAAAAGCCGATTCGGCATATTTTGAAATGACCCCGGCCGAATCTCCGAAGATATTTGTTAGCAGATGAGCTTGGTGCGACATTAAAACGACTTAGCTGGGGGTCACTTTAGTATTCTTGGTACAATGTCGATTTTGAGATCAATTTTCATAGTTCTCAAGTGAGAACGACGGCAACACAGCCTTAAAAACTAGTCACCAAGCGGCCGTGTCGTGAAGTTCTCATTTCTCTGGACTAAAATATGTTTCGGGCGATCTATGTAAGCACATAAAACGTAGAAGAACCTCACGTCAGGTCATCGATTTTTCATTCATTGATCATCGACAATGTAAGGAATAAAAACGTGTACTGCGCCCGAGAACGGAGTAGGAACTGCAAGCTATGTATTTCAAGCCTGGTTTATAAATACGGCGAAGACCAATTATAATTAAATTAGTTTAGTGCCTCGGACTATCACTGGACCAAAAAATCTACGTAAACCCTCGTTTGAACTTGAGGACGTGGGTTCTTCTTTTCGATTGGAGGTGCGCGTTACGAATAGTTGTGCGAGACAACTATATACTCTCACTGAATTCAAAAGTAATAAGGGCTCTGCCTTTGACTTGTCCAAAGCTCTATGCACACAGCAAAGCCGGCGGAGTTGTCGATGCAAGTTTAAGCCTTGTGGTACCGTCGGTAAGGATTTGCTTTACAAACGGATCAGACATCTTTCAATCATCAAATATTTCGAGTACTTCATGGGAAAGATCACTCGATACCGAATCCATCATTTTTAACAGCAAAGATAAGAGCACCATCGTAAATTTTTAAGCTTTATTTTCAAAGATACACACACAGAGACACCTGGGTCAGACAGTAAACCTCACTAGGAACGTGGTATCCTAAAATTCGTTGAGACAGTTGCCGTCATTTTTTATTGAAAAAAGGCTATTGGAGGCAAATGAGGTATTCAGCCATGAACAGTCGACGAATGACTAACGAAGGAACGCGCATAGAAGTCCTTTAATACTTAAGTGAGTCCTTTATCTTCATCTTGTTCCATCTATAACCACTAGACATCTTTTGCAGACAAATGGCGGCTAGTGCAGCTACTTTACTTAATGCCACTTTCCAGTGGTCCAGCTTGCATCCTGTACTATTCTTGAAAACATCCTAGCAGCATTCGATGGGCCTCAGTGGCGAAGTGATCTGAAACTGGGAGGCCTACAGATGCTTTCTGAGGTCGAATAAAGTGGGAGGGCTATGATCCCTATAATCCTGATCATGACCTCGTCGAACAAAAGGACGAAGAAGAAGAAGAACACCGACTACACAGTTAAAAGTTACAATACCATCGAGACAAAGAGGGAAATTAATTTAAGATCACAAAAAGTAGACATGAACTTCTACTAGAACGCCTTCAAGACTGAAAGCACCATGCATGGAACACTTTATCAAGAAGGAAAATTTGGCTACATGTAAACTGTTACTTAAGCTAGATGTGTATCCGGTTACAGAACGGATTTGGCTCGAGCTGCATATCGACACAATAATAGGAGCACCGACCATTAACCGACATTGCTTGATTGGTAGACACAAAATGCACTCTGTGCGGGAGCTGTAAGGACGAAGAGAAGAAAGACATACCCCATCATCTTTTCTGTATTTGTTTAGTCCTCTTTAACGTAAGAAGCTCCACTTAGCAACATGCTTCCTCGACAACTTAGGTAACCTGGCTAATAAACACGTAAGCTGCCCCCAATGCTTAATAAGGAGCTCCAATAGGCTTTGCAGGCATTTCGGGGAAAAAATAAATCCAGATCCTTGTAATACTGGAGTGCCCCTATCCTATGGTCTAAGTGTGTCTGCGTTCTGTGCGCGGGCAGCCATTCTACTATAGATTCTATGTTTCTTCGATGAAAAAATCAAGCAAGAATGTAAATCTGGGCTATGAGCTAGACTAAGACAGGCTAAAGAACGTCTTAGGGACTGTAGCCGGCAAAGAAGTATGGTCTGTATAAACGTCAGCAAGAACCAGTTGCGCATCCTTACAGGCTTCCTTAAAGGTCACTGTAGAAATAATAATTCTGCGGAGATGTTGTGGAAACCCCCGGGCAGGTTCTAAAGGAATGTGGAGCACTGATACACAAATGAGGCGAACACCTGGATGCCTACCAATTGTTAGAAGAATATCTACCATTGTTAGATCCACTCCGGATACTCCGATTCGTCAAGGAAATCGGACTGGAGGTGGTGCTCTAAGTCGAGTATCTCATCGACTAGAACTCCAAGTCGGGGTAGCGCAATAGATCTGGAAAGGTCGCAGTGCGCCTACACCCCTATAACCAATCTACGGTCTACATCTACAAGGAGTGGGTTAAGCATTAGAATTAGAGTTCCTAAGGCTGAAATGTCCAAGCTTCTACTAAGTTTCCAATGTCATAGGCGGTGAACATCAGAATGCATGGGCAGGTATCGGTTCTTGCTTTAGAATTCGCCAATGGGAAGACGAAAGCCACTGATGTCCTACGTTAGATTGAGGGTTAAATTCCTGGGTGAGCTCAGCTTACACACTTCTGAATAGAAGTGGTCTTAGCTGGCTTAGTGTGACAAGACCCTCAAGTGTATCTTCTTCTTTAATCTCTTCAGCTACTTTGTTGTTGTTGCTGGTTAAGTATTTTTTCCCTTTTCAAAATGTTTCCACAAGACGTCACTGACTAGTTTGAGCTGCCGCCGTTCATAGATAAGTTAATATTTTAGCCAGTAAGTCCTCAGTATTGCAAACACACTCCTCGCACTCCTTGAACTAAGCTTTGGTTGAGCTTAGTTTTAAATTGAAAACGACTTTAAGCCTTTGCGAGTTGTCTACGTTACCAGGCTTCAGTCTATCGGTCTTCTCAGCAGTTGAAGAAGTGAATTTTTTTTCTCGAAATAAAGTATAGCTGGCACCTGAAAATGCTCCTGTAAGCTTACATCCTTTCTCTTGCCCTCCAACAAACAATATTTATTCGGGAATTGAGCAGAAAAAAAAATGAGAATGAGAAGGACTAGGATAATCTTTTTTCTTCCCAGTTTATCCTAGGGACGATTTTCTGTATTCTCTTCACATACCTTTGCCAGGAGCGCCCATCATATTCCTTCACCTTATTCAGACGATTTTTTTTTTTTTCTATTTTTGGAAATTTATTCAGAAAATAAAATTCGGTGTGCAGTGGTCGTTAGCGTCATCATAACCGATAAACCTCTACATCCGCATGCTTATGCTTATAGGTATACCAAGGGCAAGGAGAGTCCTTTTCCTTTCCATTTCGATTTTTTTTTAAATCTCTTTTGTTTGGATATTTTCTTTTGGATTTTCCTTTTGTTTTTCGGTGGTGGATGGAAAATGCAAATAATGAAGAAAATACGAAGGGAGCGCTTGACAGCATGGACGTCAGAACGGAACGGAACTGTAGGTGTGCATACAGCGAAGGAGTGAAGTGGATTCGAGTAAACCTATTGATGAGGAGCATCATGGTTCAGTGGAGTTATTATGCATTGGATGGCGGGACGGTGTTTTTTTTTTCAGAATTTTGCTGTGGATGCAAGTCTACAGAGAGGTATGCTGTATGGATGGAGTGTTGCTGGGGCATTAATTAAGAATTCGGAGTTCATTAGGCGAAATGACTGTCGATGGGATAATAACCTGAGAAGGTTGGGTACTAACCGTAGATTGGATTCTGTTTTTTACTTTTTGTTATTTTTTTTATCCTTCAATGGTGCAGCTGAACTGAAAGATACGATACACAATGAACATGCGATACAAGTGGGAGAAGAAACAGAGTACACTTGACGAGTATTGCAAACGTCAGACTGTCTATCAAAAATCGGCAAAATTGCCACGAGATTCGTAGATTTCGCAGACAAAGGATTCGGGTTTGTAGTCCAACGATATGTACGTGTAAATGTCCAGCCTCCTAATTAAGTCGTAGCCTGTAAGACAACATCTTCAATAATTTCCCAATTTCCAGTCAGAGGTACCCGCTTAACTCCCTTGCAGGACATGCAAAAGTTTCCTATTGAAAATTCCACCAGTGATGCCAATGCCAAGATTATTTCTTAATTTATATGCACCAGATCCCCAAGTAATTTCAAACAGCAATCCCGGCGAGATTACATGTCCTCCAAATTTACAATTCATGTACAAACTACCAGAAAACGTAATTCATTTAATTTTGGTCCTTCGAACAAGAGCACGGAGAAAAATAACTGTAAATTTACGAAAAAACACGAAAATATGCAAAAAGCTAGCCGGGAGGAATATACGAGCAGGGTTTGCTCCATTTTACCAGCATCCAAGGTTATAATCAAAATGCACAAGGACAACAGCTAACGAACGTTGTAATCTCCATTTAACTGTGGCCCGCATAGTGTGATGATTCCTGATTTTAATTTTAGATAAAATAGCAAACTAAAGAGGGGCACAGCTAGCTTCCTTTATATCCCTCCCCCTGGCTCGTAGATACTTTTGCTATTCTTTTCACCATCTTAAAGTGATTTTGATTCTATTCATTTTGAAGCTTCCATCTTGGTCGGGGGGCTTCCAAGGAGCTATCTGTACACTGGCTTATCGCGTAAAGGAGACTAAATAGTAATAAGCGGCCGTCAAATATGGCCTTGAGCAGATAGTGGTTGTTCGAAGGTCGACGTCTTCGTGCTTCGAATACAAAAGGGACGAACGAAAAAAAGAAATCCTTTTCATATTCAGCGGTTTTCATTTTTTTCGGTAGCCACTCTCCACTCATCCGGATTTTGTGTGTATCGTATCCATACGAGTATATGCGTGCTTATAATTTTTGTGGTATAAAAACCCTCTGCCGAGGGTTGTTATGAAATTTCCACCCGAAATAATTGGGGTGAAGTGTTTTTTTTTTGTATCCTTTGGACTGAATAACCTGGAATTCCTTTGAGAGGTAAGCGCTTCAGCGAGTTTTTTTTTTTGGAATTGTAGCCGTCAGAGGTTGGAGTGTAGAATGTTTTTGAGAATTTCAGAACGGGGGAGAAAAATTTTTCCATATGAGAAGTCAAAGGTGTTTCAAGCGGTTTTTATACTTTTGTAGCCAGCACATGGTCACTAGTTGGAGTGTTTACGTCTGATGAAGTTAAGGGATTCTTTAAAGGAGTGCAAAGAATTGGTGTACACTAAGTGATTGCATGTAGTGAAGGTGGATAAGGGACATTGTTAATGTGGTGTTATAATTGGTAGACTGACACATAGTAATGCTGACCATTTGTGGATAACACTCATTTGCATGCAGATGGGAGTAAAGGAGGAAGTTCTAGTTGAAGAGATTCTATAGGTGTTAAGTGAAATAATCCGGGATTCGATTGAAGATGTTAGTATCTAGGGCGGAAGATATCGCTATCGTGGACAGGGACTAAGGCGAGTCAAAAGGAAGTGGGTGCACCAATTGTGATGGGGGCAGACATTTTTCAAGAACGACAAAAGAAATATAACGAAGAAGTCGAGCCCTGCCATTCTAATGAGCATCCACGTGAGATAAAATGGTAAGACGCGGGTGTACCTTCATCGTTTAACATCGTTGTACCGTCTGGTAGTCTCGTTGAGTGCGGTGTAAGTCCATTTTTACTTCATTACTTACGCAAACGCCTCATATCGTAGAAGCCTTGATCGAATATTAACAGGCAGATAAGAATGGTGACTGCCATCCAGTGTACCGCCTCCTTTAAAGCAAGCCCTTGGGAAGAAAAAGTTTGGAAACATCGTCATTTTTTTGTGGAACTTAAGTGCGAATACAGACAATGACGGAACATTATTATACATGACGCTGATGATGACGGTTTTGTCGAACTCTGCAAAGCCTACTGTCTTTTCAGGCATGGGTCTACAGATGAGCATAAATGCTGCCATGTATCCAGTCGAGTATAACCTCACGGGTTAGAAACTATTTTTTAGACATCCGTAGCAGTTGGGAAGGCTGCATCGGAGTAGAACCAGGTCACTACCTAGGGCTTGATTATATTCGTACTGCATCTGATAAAGGTTTGGCATGGTCCAGCTCTGGCATCAAATATGGGTCCCGTGAAAAGAAGAAAATACCTCTCTTCCATCGTATTCAGCCTAAGCTATCCAGTATTTGTAACTCGATTCGCATTTCACCGAATCAAATCACTCAAAGTAAGAAGGCGCTGCCAATAATATCTGCAGCCACTCACAGAAAAGGTTTCTGGACGAGTGGATTAAGGGCATGCTTGTAAAGTTCCCAAAGAAAGGCTACCTAACAGAGGGGGAGAACTGAAGAGGTTTCTACGTTCCTCGCGTGATCGCCAAAATAGCTCATGAACACATCAAATAAAATCTGAAAAAGACGGGACCTACAAGGCTTCATACTTTCGCTTCTACTTTTTTTTGTGTGAGTAGTGGCTTTCTTCAGAATAATTTATGTGAGTAGTGGAATAAATTGGGCTTGTACCTAATTAATTATAGTGGCTACGTCGACAATGTTAGCTTCCGAACTCATAACGGCCATGTCCGTAGAGCTGAAAATAAGTCCCACTACAGTTAAAATGTTAGGCCTTACTGACAACTCATGAGCTCCACACATAGGAATTTCTGAATAACAGGTCGATAGAGTACAGAAGTTTCAGTGTGCGCAAAGTATCGTCCCAATTGGATGTAAGCAGCCTAATCGCGAGAAAAATTCTCCAAAATATGAAGAAATATTGCAATAAGCTTAGACATCAAGCTACGGAGGCTTCGCTCAAAACGTGGATCCGGTATGTACATATGTAGGTGCAATGTTGGCAGAATGCTGCAAACTTTTTGATAAGCGTTGTTTGAGAAACATAATCACATGATGTCACATCTTAAACGAAGAGCCTTCTATACGGCTCAGGACCATCATGCTATTAGAAGTGAAGTGCATAGCGTACAATGAAATACACTTATGTAACAAGGATGAATAGGAGGTCGTAGGCAAATAATTTAACGTAGGACAGTTGAAGAGGAATCTTGAGAAGTAAGAAAGTGTATTGAAGTTGAGGCATATTTTCAGGGTCTGCTTGCGATGGTTGGTAGGAGTGGTAGATGGCCTAAGACTCATAAAAGGAGAGATTACCTAAGTGAGTATAAAAAAAATTAAAAAAATATATTTAGCCAGGCCTAGGTCGTAGCGTTCTCCAGATAGTTCATAATAATGGGTGACAGTACGAGTCACATAACGCAAATATACACATTCTGCTTAAGTAGCTTTGCTAAAACTTAAGAGGATGTCCTTACAGCTTTTAGAGGGAAGACCAGTGAACTGGCTTACAGTACCTTCAGGGGCTGCTGAGTTTATAGAGTAGATAAAGTATTCTTTCGTGATTAAATCGGATCAGAAATCGGATTCCAAAGAAAAGGATCGACGATGAAGTCAACTTAGGTGGGACAAACATACTCTGGTCCGATGAGGCCACTGGCGCAACTGCGAATTGGTGCAAGCAGTCTTCTGTTTGGATATGCGTATGCATGTACTTTTCGCTACGTAGACTATGCCATACGGTCTTCGACCATACGCATTGCATACTTTACGGTCCTATTGAATAAGCCACGATGACTCTTAATCTGTTCGTCACCGTTTGTGGTGATGAATCCTTTACGTCTTCCTATCATTTAGGTTCACGACTTTTGGCAGTCGCGGTCCGGATATGCTGAGACTCCCTAAGATTCATGCATTTACGTAAGGCTTCCTAGACAGTCCTTATGTGGCAATCGAATGAAGTGTTGGTTTACATAAATTGACGACCCACTTTCCATGGCACTATACTAATGTTAACTTATTTTCAACTTACGTTCACCTCCGCTCTTCGCCGACTGTGCTTTTGGTTTATCTTTTTAACGGACTTCGTAAGCCTTTCTAGTAGGTACTTAAAGGTATTTATGCCACGCAAACATTCGTAGGCTGGGACTGTACTATTTCATTTGCAGGATGCGTTTTTAAGGGATGAAGGGTACAACAAATTGCCTTAAATGTATCTGTTGATATACAGTGCCGTTCGAAAAATGTTGGTCAAACATTTTATTACCCTTTCGGGCGCAGTTCTTGGAATTTATGAGAGCTACGGGGGTTTTTTGCACTAGGTAGCAAAATGTCGTTCAAAGAGAGCATAAAAGTCGATATTATTATGAATAAGAGCTGCAAGGTTCAAGACTTCGGTGGATCTTAAAAACGATCTGTGTCGAGCTACAGGAAAACTAATTTCGTCAAGCTCAGTGAGGAAAGGGCTCGTGAAAGCTGGCCTTGGAGCACTCAAACCAGTACTGAAGCCGGATTTTCCAAGAAGAGTCAGAGAAAAACGATTGCTCTGGGCTCAAGAGCATCTTAATTGGACTCAAGACATGTGGAACAATGTTATCTTTTCCGACGAATCAAAGTTTAAGCTGCATGTTGGAGATGGGAGCATTCTTGCGCGAAGGGAACCAAAGGAAAGACTGAGCTCTGAATGCATCTTACGGATGCCCCCCAAAACTGAAGGTGTTATGGTCTGGGGATGCTTCTCTGGAGTTTAAAAAGGTAGAATGGTCTTCCTAGAATCGAAAGTCACTGCAGAAGTTTACCAACGGGTTCTGGAAATGTATTAGAGGTCAATAATGAAACTTAAGGTTGCGAAGAAGCGTCTAGAGTCAATTGAAAACCTAAAAAATTTACTTATCCGGACCTGGGACACCATATCTGCTTCCACATGGAAAAACCTATCTGAGTCAATGTCTCGCCGATGTGCAGCTAAAGCATTTTTCTTTAATCCCTTAAAATGTGGCAGGTGCCTGAAAAACCCATTTTTCGGTTTAAAACTATTTGCTCCCGTGACCGCGTGTGAAAAATTTTAACACTCTAAATGTATCATGAAAATATTGAAACCGCATAAGAAACCAAATTCTCATTAAGAAAATATGTAGTTATTGCAACAAATTTGACAAAATTCGAAAAAAAATGTTTGACCAAAATTTTTCGAGCGCCACTGTATGTATGCTTTGTCGCACCAAAATCCCAAATAATCGCGCATCATGCAGTCCAAAGTGTGGCGCTGTCGATTTCTTTCTTGTTGACCACTGTTTTTCAGTACCATTCGAAGCTAAGTGCAACTTTTTAATGAGTTCCTAAAAACCGTTTCTAATTACAAACTTTGTCAGCCGAAATTGAAGCCCAGATTGTTGATTGCAATCGGGGTTTTGATTCACGACGCCTAGTCTTCACGATCCGGCCCCCTTGTGAAGACTAATAAAATCTAACGTCAGCCAGTCACAGGCGCCTTAATTTAAATTCCTTCGCGTTCCCACCCTACACTTCCACCAATACGTTATCCTTTGATATGATCTGTCGGGAGGCAAAAATCCACTTCAATTGATGCCTCTATCATGTTTCGCTAAAGTTCCACACACCATCACGATCATATTTAAAGCGAAAGCCTATATCCGCGATCATCCTTCGCTCAGATTGATCGCGGGACATCCATCGCCCCATAATGGCTCAGCCGATAAAGAACAATGTTAGAGAGATGCACTTAAAAAACCCCACCACAGTCGACATGCCACCATAATCAGCCGGTGGGCAACTCATTAGCACCACTTTTGCGGCTGATGGTGTAAGCCCGGCCTTTTGTTGTTGCTGGTGCTGGTGTGCGCCGTTCTGCCCGCGCTGCGGAAGTCATCGTTAAGCTGGCATCTTTATTGGATGTCGGACATTTATTGAAATCTCACGATATCGCGATCGCGAAATTATGACATTTATGCGCGTGGCCACTGCCGCTGTATCCAGATAATGATGATGACGATGATGATGTCCATGATGATCATGATGGCGTTTATGAGACGTTTGCACGATCGGTTGTTTTCGTTTGGCATGGGTGGTATTAAATTTTTATAGCATGTACATACATATTTCGAGATAAGGCTGTCTACGAATACGGTTGCTGCTGTTCTTTTACTGATGTTTACTGTTATGCGAGTAAGCATAGGTTATGATCAAGGATATCGCTCTACTTTAGCGGGTAAACAAAGGCAGCAGCGTTTTACATGCTTTTGGGTAAGGAAATGGTTGTTGTTTGGTGAAAAGTCATGAGTGGTATTAAAATATTTAATGTTCATGTTAGTAGAGGTTATGGCTAGAAGTCAAAGTGGAACTGCTGTCCACTCATAAGCTACTCATAAGGGACGGAATAGAGAGTCAGTGGGGTGGCTGTATGGCAGTCATAAATTAGCACTTCAAAGTTATGTGGCTTTGTTTGTCCTCGTGTTCTTGCTCGCGGCTTGTACCGACTTTATGACTTTTTTAAAATGTGTCCAATTGATGTGTTCTTTAGGCAGCATTGTGAGATGCTCATAAAGCCACCGTTAAGGATAATAAATATCATGAGCTTGTGTGTATCCAGGGGTAAATTTAAGACATACAAGATGGGCACCAAGGGGTAAGCTAACCAAAGGGTGCGCAGCTGAATACTCTGGAGATGTTTGAAGGATGGTTGGTTGCTTAGGAAGGGTAATCTACCGGCCACCTAGGTCGCTGGTGGGCCTTTGATACATCCTATTGGATAAGAATTGGGATTAGGAGATACGTGGTTGCCGGTATTCACATGAACCTCTGAGTTGTATTTCTCAGATTTGTAGCTATCGGACAGAGGAAGGGTTTCAGATCTTGTTCTACTTCTTCAAGGTAACTGCAAATTGTGTTGTTGCTCAGTCCTATTCCGAAGGAGTGCTTGTTAAAGTTTGTGGTGGTGTGATTGATTCTGTTACTTTACTTGTAGTCCTGGTCTTTCGTTGATGGCTCTTTTAATGACCGTGGGTGCTACTCCTTTCCTATGTCGAAGCAAGTGCTTCAACCCCTTTTTTTGCTAGTTTGTCCGCTTTCTCGTGTCCGGTTACACTTGTGTGTCTCAATACCCATGAGACAGGACGTCAGTATTCCTGTAAAGAAAGTTAGGCTTATTCTTGTAATCAAAGATGATTTTGATGCGGGGTTTGCTATGGCTGCGATTACTGCCTTGGCGTCAGAGCAGATAAATATATATCTCTACGTGTTCCGTGGGTGCTTCTTCCACTCCTCTTTTGATCGCATAGACCTCTACCACGGAAACTGCTGCGTGTGGTTCCAGATGAATAGCGATTTTTATCTCTGGGTTGGCGCAAAAGACACTGCCACCGATGCGTTGCTACGTTGCAGCTGTCAGTGTACAACTTTAGGGGACAGGGTTCCTATAGTTTACGAGTATACTGAAGTGCCAATTGAAGCTCATGTTTATATGGAGTTAGAAAGTTTGAAAAGAATCGCTTAAAATTAATTTAAGGATTGAACTATGACCGACCTTAATCGTTTCGATTTCGATGATTGGAGGTTTTCTTGCAGCTGTTTACCTATCGGTGGTGACTTCGAAATGACTACGGAATCCCAATACGCCACAGGTAACTAGCTGTTTAAAAACTGGAGGACGGGGTTCTGAAGGCAATACCTCTGCAAGAAGTACGAAAGTACTAAAGTGATATAGGGAAGCCTCATTGGATGGTTAACATTTTTTTCAGATTCTCAGAGCCCATACACTCTTCCCGGTTCGTTGTACTACTTAGTGGTTGGAGAAGTCTAGATTTTATTTGCTTTTTATGGCTGTGGTTGTGGTTGTCGGTGGTTACACTGATCGAACTACAAGCAAACAGGCTATCACTACTACGTTGCCACCTCTATAAGTGATGGTAAAGGAACCACGTTCATATCAAAACAGTTCAAGGAGTACTGCGGTAATCAGTGCTATCGGAAGGGAACTAAGGGAACGGATATGTTTTCAGAGACAATCCCATTGCCTTTCGGACATATCAAGATCCTTTCAGGCGAAATCACTGGCGATCCGGGAGGTCTGTCCTAATACCCGGTGCAATCCCAGTTTCAAATGATATCTTGCCATCTTCATTGATAGTCAGGCCGCTATCAAAGCACTTACGTATGTCAAAACTGTGCTCGCTCAACTAAGCTATTGATTCGTGCCAACTCATCTTTGGGCTCCAGGTTATAGCTACATCGCAAAATGGCCAATGCGTGACAAAGTAGGGTTGCAGGGGCTTCAAAATGTACGTACATATATCTTGAGGATATATGTATGTAGATAGGCTAGTTGACATGATCAGATTCATGAATGCAACGAGGTAGATCGAATCAGTTTTCCTTTCAATGTAGAACAGAAAAAATCCGTTGACAACCGGGATCTAGTAATTAAAAAGGCGCATCAGTCCAGTCCTATGGCGGGGAGGATTTTATCTTTACCCCATCAGAAGTGCAGTGGCTCAGTGGGTAGTGCGTTAGACTTACCAGCAAGGTATTCGAAAAATTATGAATAGAGCGCTGTCTAAGTGGGTTGAGGACATGCATATTGTTCCGGATAACCAATTCGATTTTAAGGCGGGGCATGATACTATACATGCCGCGTCTAAACTGGTGTCGGATATCCAATGGAACAAAAGCAAGAAACCATGCACGTGTGCCTGCCTGGTTAACTTGGAGAAGACTAAAGGCATTGGGCATATAGAAGAGAAAGACTCTTCATAATCATAAGGGCATAAGCAAACCACTGCTGTACATGCTTTATAATATGCTCACCAGTAGACTTCTGCTGGTAAGTTTGATATTAAAAACTGTCTGCAACAGGGTGCGGTTGATTCGCCGGTCTTCTTTAACAATTACACGAGTGATCTTGTAGGATATCTTCACCATGCCATAGCGTACGTAGATGACTTGATCGCGTAAGCATCAGGACTAAAGATCGAGGACATTGCAATACTCTTGCAGCATGATTTCGATAAGATCAAGCTATATTGCGACGATTGGAAACTTAAAATCAACTTTCAGGAGTCGGAAATCATTCTGTTTAGGACATCGTTATCTGGGGCTCAACGGATACCAGAAAGAATTGACGAAAGTTCTCAATCGTGGGACATTAAGGGCAGCGACTGGCGTGCCAAAATGTAGTTAGATATCTTGGGCTCTGGCTAGACCAGTATCTATATTTCGTCCTTGCAAAGAGCAGCCAACTGTATCTAATAGTGAAGGTAATCTGCTACATGGTCCTCATCCTATGATCGCATAGGGTTGCCCGGTGTAACTTAACGGAGCAAGCTTTATGGAAAGGATTCGGGTGTTTGAAAGGGGTTGCCTTCATTTATACAGAACACCAGAGTCTCAATACAAAAAATTCTATTCCAATGAGTTCCTGTATCTTCTTCTTCTTAACGGGCTCCCAACCCGTGGAGGGTCCCTGCCTGAGACACAGCAGCTTTCCATCCTCTTCGATCCTGGGCACGCTGCTTCCAGTTTTCCAGACCAAGTGCTCTGGCATCCGCGATAGCTTGGTCCTTAAAACGGAGGTTCGGTCTTCCTTGTCGTCTCGAACCTGGGGGCTGGGATACGAAGATCCTCTTAGCTGGAGCATTATTGTCCATTCGCTTGATGTGGCCGAGCCAGTGTAGTCGACGTGTTTTGGCTTTCCGAGCTACATCCACATCCTGGTTCAGCTCATAGATTTCGTTGTATCCTCTTGTTTGTCCATTCGCCCTCCTCGCATATGGGACCGAATATTCGACGAAGAATTTTTCTCTCGAAAGTATTCAAAATCTGCTCTGAGCAGAACTGGTAGGATAAGTGCTTTGTAGAGCACGCATTTTGCCTTCCGAGTTAGGAGTTTTGAACCCAGTTATTTCGCCAAACCGAAGAAGCAGCGGTTTGCTTGGGTAAGTCTTCGTCGGATCTTCACTAAGGTGTCGTTCGTGGAGTTGATGTTTACTCCGAGGTAGGTAAACTCCTTAACTACTTCGAAGTTACTGCTGTCAACAGTGACGTTTTGTCCTAGGCGGTGGACAGATGCTGCTTTGTTTGTTGACCACATGTACTTTGTTTTGTCCTCGTTTACCTCAAGACCGACTCGTTTCGCCTGTTCTTCAATTGCCGTGAAAGCCTCTATGACGGCACGCTGGGAGCGACCGATGATATCAATATCATCTGCGTATCCCAGCAGCTGGACGGATTTGTTGAAGATAGTGCCTTCCGTGTTGACCCTGCGCACTATCTGCTCCAGCACTAGATTGAAGAAATCACATGATAGCGCATCTCCTTGCCGAAATCCGGTACACGTTTGGAATAGTTCAGAAGAGCTGTAGCTGAAGAACTGCACATTGCATCGCGTGTTTTCCAGCGTGAGGCGACAAAGCTGGATTAGTTTGCGCGGGATCCCGAATTCGGCCATCGCCATGTAGAGCTCACGGCGATGAGTGCTATCATATGCGGCTTTGAAGTCGATGAAAAGATGGTGAGTGTCGACTTGAAATTCTACCGTCTTTTTCAGGATTTGCTTAATGCGAAGATTTGGTCAATCGTCGATCTGCCGGGCTGGAAACCACACTGGTATTTGCCGATGTGTGTGTTGCAGAAAGGCTTTAGACGTTCACATATTACGTTGGACAGGATCGTATACGCGACATTTAGCAGGGTTATGCCTCTGTAGTTTTTGCAGGACATAGCATCGCCGTTTTTGTAGATGGGGCATATGGAGCTGATTGTCCAGTCATCGGGCATGTTTTCATCCTCCCATACTTTGTTGATGAGTTGGTGCATGCACCCTACCAAAACATCACCACCGTATTTGAAGAGCTCTGCTGGCAGTCCATCAGAGCGGGCGGCTTTGTTATTCTCCTGTATAACAGGGCAGAGTGGATAATTTGGTGATCAAGATGACTCGGGGGCATGCTGCAAGAGCAATGAACTCGAGGAATAACCTGATCTCTGGGGCTTCATACACCAACGAGAGAGTATGGGAGTAAGCTATCGTCATTAGATAAGCTAGTTTTAAGTGTTTTTGTCTACCTGTAAGATATCATGAATTTATGCGACTAAAATGCATTAAAAAAAGAGAAATGATGGCGTTGGACTACTAAGCTCCCGCTGTGGTTTTGTGGTTCCGATTCCAGAAAACATTTCTTTAGGGTCCCACCTCTCGCAAACTTCCGTGAGTAATAACTACCAGAAGAAAGTTTCTTCAAAAAGAGTCTTTCAGCTCCAAACAGCAGGTCCTTTGGATTTGTTGAAGAAAATATATCACGCACAACGCGAACGGTCGCGAGAATTTAGGCCTTTCGTGCATTAGACGTCAATGTTGCGATGCAGTTTCATACATTCAACAAATTTATTTGTCGGTTAGATAAATGAACAAAATTCTATGAATTCAGTGCATTTTTGTTGAATCCGAATCAATTGTGCCGCAAAGACCAATTCAAGGACCTCGTTGAATTCTCAATCAATCGGTGCCATGATACACCAGACCAGCAATTCCCTAGCAATGCAGCTCAATTCAAACTCTACCTGTCCGGAGACAAGCTCAAACCATAAATTTCCCACATTTCATCTCCGATTATCTCTAACCTACCAAAAATAAATTCCACATTTCTCCAGAATCCCGGAGAATGCTCATTCTTGTGTCCAAAAATAATAAAAGAAGCAGCAATCCAATATCTCAGGCTCAGGCTCAGTCTGTCCATCATTTTGCTGTCCCTCATGAAGCGCTGTACGAAAAAAAAAAATTCACATAAAATTATAACCGATGACAGCAAAAAACAATCAGGAAACGCAATGCACAGTCGAAGCGAAGGAGCTGCCACAGTTCATTTTTTTTAAAGTCCTCAATTGGTCTGGTTTCATGGTTTTTTTGCTGCGCCTCAACGGCTCAACGGCGGTGGCGGCAAAAGCTTTTTCATTTCATGACATTTCTTAATCATTATTTAATCCACTTTTTTGTAAGCACAGTGAATTGGACGCGCGAGCACAAAGCGTATCCCCGATACACACCCGATTCCCTATCAAGATTCAGCCGCAAGATATCCCGCTGCGGAGGGACACACCAAAGACCAGAAATCCACTTTTTCATTGTGGAATTCTACACCACCGGAACACCTAGAATTGGTTGAAGGGGTTTTTATGTGTGCACAGTTCCACTTGGTGAAGGTAGTGCAGCAGTTACAACAACAAAAAAAAACGAAGAAGAAGAGGAAGAAAAATAACAAGGACCAAGATGGAAAATCAATGCGGTTCCTTTTGTGTGTGCACGTCGTCGTCTCCGTCGTATAGCTAGGAGCTATCGTCATTGTACTCCAGCGACGGATTTGGATAAGCCCAGAGAGCCCAAAAAGGCGTTCAGCCAACTCCATTGCACCGCATGATGGTGTACTACAGGTGCAAGGAGCGCGACCACTCAAAACACGTGACAATATTGAACAATTTCACGGGCGGGAAATTGGCAAAACCACATCGCCGATTGACACCCTAATCAGATCGAAGGACTGAGAAGAAGTGTGTGTTCTTTCCTGTTCGGAGGGCAAGATTCGGATGCTGGCAGCTCCATCTTTTCAACTGCGGGCGATTGTGTTTGGAATTTAAATTGAGGGCAGGAGCAGGCCCCGAATCTTCAATGCTCTGGTCTAGTTTACGAGTACCTATATATACGTGGCTGACTTGTTCGTTGGATTATTCGAGATGATAATTAAATTCTGGAGAGAACCGCCAGGAGATAGGGAGCAGCGATTTATACTCAACAAACAGACGTATATTTCGGTGGAAGTCGACCGAAAATGAATATCCTGGCATCAATTACAAAACCACTTAGCCTGGGTATACAAAAGCTCCACAAACTGCAAGAAAAGGTCAACGATGACGTTGCACAGTGGGGCCACTGAAGTGGATGTTAGCCAAATGGGTTGTGGAACTTATTCACTTAATGAATTTTCCGGCGTAATGAACTCGGATTGGGTCTGTCTTTAAAGCAAATTTAACTCAGATCAGCTTCTGGAAATCTTGGAAGGCTTTAGACAAATTTGTTGCCAGGCCTTGACACAGAGCTTAAGCTTTCATTTTACTGATTCGAGTAGGAAAAGTGGACGCAGCTGCGAATGGTGCATTAATCGTCACTTTGGTGTCTGTGACTTGTTGATCATCAGCTACAAAGCGTATATTTGTGACCCTTAGTGGACCAGTAAGGCAGGGCAATGGATATGACTGACTCCATTTCAGTGA
Source organism: Blera fallax (assembly GCA_946965025.1). Lineage (NCBI taxonomy): Eukaryota > Metazoa > Arthropoda > Insecta > Diptera > Syrphidae > Blera > Blera fallax. The sequence continues at coordinate 71,167,355 of OX337248.1, forward strand.
CACAGAAATCGTGCTACTTAAGAAGGTGCTGCGTTGTATCTTTTCTTTAGAGACATGTGTATCCCACTTTCTCCAACTTTAGGAAGGGTAAGAGTAAAAGGTTGAGGTATCTGAGGTCTAAATAGTGCCAAAGGGTCCTGTTTTCTTACTCAGGCCTAGTGAACTATTCGACGATTGCCATGAATGTATATTTATAAGTACCACTGGGGTGGGGCAGCTATTAACCTTGAATCTGAAAGAAGGATTTCAGAAAAGTAATAAGTTAGCTATCTTTCCTGTTTAGGTCACCAAACGTACCTAAGTCTAGTCCTCTATAACTAGGAAAAGGTCGTTTCGAACTAGATTGTTGAGCTTGGTATGCTAGTCACTTGGCTTCTAAGGAAACATTAACCTCTTCTTGACCATTTGTACCACGATACTGAAGATTGGACAGCATATATCGAGCATAGCTGCCACCAAGGTTAATTCCTCAACTGAGACAGATTTTTCGACAAGACCTATTGTGTCCAGGCCTGTCTCAAGAATGGATTAGGATTCATTAAGATTTTTGGAGGACTTTCCGATTATGTTGTGTTGCTCAAACTCTGACAGAGGCTTGGCCAAGTTATCCAGTTAGTTAAGTCGAACTTTTTAAGCCTGCGTTCAAATGGGTCTGTCCTTCTAGATTTTCCGCTTCTGTAGGTTTGATTTTGGTTTTTCCTGCTCTTGGAATGTAGGCTGCTAAGTCCTGTACACCATCACAGTGGATGGTAAACGGAAAATTTTACAAAATAAGTCTCTGACATCGTCTAACCCCTGCTCGACCGCACTGTGCGATGCACATAATTAATGACCCACAATTAAAAGTTATTGAATGACCAGCAGATAAGTTGAATCCTCTGCAAAACATCCTCTGGCCATGGCCAACTGATCAGAGATGAACACAATGAGACACTCAATGAGGCAACAGAAGTTGGCGCAAGATACGACAACTACTGGGTGATGATGTCCGTAACTGAACCGCCATAAACCACCTTGAGGCCCATTAAACAACTCTCTCAGTTCCGTTAACTTGGTTCTGAAAGATAAATCCGCTTGTGACCCAGAAAGTGTCGCACAGCATGAAAGGATAATGATAATGACACACAGCCAAGGATACTCAGCATACCCAGCATCACCATCGTCATTACCACCCAACGTGCAATTAGGACTATAATCGATTTTTGGCGTAAGGGCGAAGGCTGTTTTTCTCGACTCCCTTGCAGTCTCTTGTCCTATTCACGTGTGTACACCTATGCGAGAATGAACTCGTGTGGTTAAGTGGGTGGATGGGTGGATGAATGTATGTTGCCTCAAAGGATGTTAAGACCAAGAAAAACGAACGACTGGAGGTAATCACTTCACCTTGTTCCTTGTTCCAAGGTGCTTGACTTCGGGTCAATAACAAGGTGAGGGTGGAAGCTTACCCTTTCTCTCTCTCTCTCTTTGTCTGTCTCATTTCCCTGTTGACATTTAATGACATTTTGCATGCCTTTGAGGTTACTACGTCAACGTAAGCCCGTAACTCCACCCAAGGTGCCCTCTGCACTTTTTCGAATCTCGTTATCAGATGATTGAATTGAATTGCGAAATTAAATTCCCAGAAAATTAAATAGCGGTAGCTTGCGAACGTTGTGCAGGAAGTGAAGGAGGCAAAAAAAGGGGGGGGGGGGGGGGGAAAACTGCAGCATTACTAGTACTACTACTGCTCTAGAAACGAACTCACTCGAGCATCAATTGAAACGGGAGGAGAAATGGCAGCAAAAAAACTGGAGCACATCGCTTTCTTCCGTTCCGTAGTTAATTGTGGAAAATCGTTCCTGGAGGCCATACCCGAGCCAGCGTCTTCTTTGTTGTAGCAGAGCAGTCAATAAGAACGGGAGAAAAGGAAGAAAAAAAGGCGAACCAAACGTACAATCAACATCGCCTCAATTAAAGATGAAATCAAAGTAAACTGGGACGCAGAATTCTATAATTAAAATATCTCTGCCGAGTATCTGTATCTTTGTATCTGTATATACGTAGTTGGGCGAGGAGTTGCTCTCGAGATGGATGCTGGAGACAATGAAGTGACCTTGTTAGATGATTGATTGTGCAGGTTGCTGCCAATTTGTGTGATTGCTGGCAAGCAGAGGCTGCAACTGCAACTGGGTGTTTCAGTTTCGTTTTATGCTGAAATTAGATCGATGACGAGAGGTAATGGAATTGATGCACTTGTTGTTAACGGGAATGCAATTTATGGCATAGTTACGAGTTTGACGGGAATCAAGCTCAGTGGCTGCCTTGAGGTAATAAATTATTCGATTCGAAGAGATGAGAGCTTTATCTTAATACCTGGGCATGCAACAATGAAGTCTTCTCAAGGATCCTGGTCTAAGAATGAATGTGCATTGAATATGCGACAGAAGCATTGTTTTATCTAACCTAGTTTTGCCTACTTTGGCTCCACTAATAAATCTCGCAATAGCATCAGGAATCCTAGACATTTCGCAGGATTTTTGGCGACCTCGAGTATGTTCCACCGAAAATGGTTGTTCCTATTCATTCCGAGAATGGTAAGTCTTTCGGTTTCTTCGATGCATGTACCATTCATGGATAATGGTTGAGGGTCTTGATTTCACTTGAGAGACAGGAGCCAGCACTGCGTTTTGGATGCATTAGATTCCACTCTGTTGGCTGAACCCCCTGAGTTTCACATACGTTGCCGTCCCTCTTCTACTACCGAAGAGCAAGGACGTGAGTTGGGGAACGAATATGAAAAACTGAGAGTACTCTCATCAGCGAAGGAATAGATTGGATTAGAGGCTGCAGACAAGATATCATTTATAAAAATGAGAAAGAGAGTCGGAGGCAAAACTGGGCCCTGTGGTACACCATCATTTATGACTTGAAGCCCCGAAACGTAATTTCTAATCCATTGAAGAGGAGACTCATCGATGCCATATGCGCGCATTTTCGACAACAGAGCCTGATGCCAAGGTCTGTCAAATGCCTTTGAAGTGAAGTATCAAGCGCAACCATCATTGTTTCGCCGAAGTGACGGGGTTGGTTCCACTTCTCGGTGAGATATGCCATCAAATCACCAGTGGATCTGTTGCCTGTTATGCGGAAGTTTTCGTGAATCAGCGTTTCCATGACCTTGGAAAGAATGGACGTACATAAGTGCAACGGGTCGGAAATCGCGCGGAGAGGAAGATTCGCTTTTTTTAGGGACAGGCTGGACAAATTCATCTTCTCGAAAAGAGTCCAGAAGAGTAAGACAGACAGACAAGCTTACGCAGAGGTTTCTCCAGCGAGGAAGAACACCTACCTCTTCAGAACCATAGGGGGGATACCATCTGGACCAGTGGATTTCAGTCCGTTGAGACCTTTGAGAAGTCCTCTCAAGCACGGGGACAGAAAAGCATTAACTAGCAATGTGAAGTTGGCTGCAAATTGTGCAGGGCGCAGATTGGCCTTGTCTAAGGAGCTGACAGCTGGAATGAGCGTTGGGATGGCAGATGAGGCAGAGTTTTTAATGTTTTTAACGAATAACCAAAATTCTTTGCCTCAGTTTATGGTCGTGTAAGAATTTTACACGTTGAATATGGGCATTGCAGTCATTTTTGGCTTTTTAAACTTTTTCGGTTTTCCTCAGATTTGTTGGCTTTACACGACCGAAAATTTACTTCGCCCAACCTGATAGCCTCTTTACAGCTCTGGTCCAACCATGAGTTTACCTTAGGTTAAGCATAGTGACCATTTAAAACCCCTAAAGAAGCTATTAAGGCCGTTGGCATTTTCGCTACGCCGTACAAGTCAAGGGTGTTGGCGGAATGACTTACAAGGTCTGGTATATGCACGTGTCGACTCATTTGCAAGCTGGGTCAAGTTTTTAACCTCAGCGAAAAGTTCAACATACCTTCCTTCGGGTGTTGTCTGGCCAGAGATATGGAAAATATATTTGTCTGTTTAACGGAGACGAAGGCCAACAAATACTCGCAGTCTTCGAATGAAGGTTAAGACCTGAGAACAATAACGGGGAAGATTAGAATTCATCTTATGAAACGACACTTTGCACAAGACTAGCATTGTCCTACGGTCCCGTTTGCGCTGACGGACTTTAGAGGAGAAAATTCAACGATGAAATATATGAGCTGTACAGCACCATCGATCGAGTCAAAAACTGCGCATCAGTCGCTTAAGATGGCTTGGACATATAGAACGAATGGACATCAATGTTTCGGCCCCAGAGTCTTCGAATTTAACTCGGAGAGACAACGCAGTAGAGGACGACCTCGTCTAAGCTGGCGCTCACAAGTAGAAGGGACCTCAACCAATTTAGAGTGCTTAACTGGAGGCAGTTAGCTAAGGACCGCGCTTAAGTACTGAAGAGGCTTGTTGGTTGAGGCCTAGGTTCACCTGGCCTGTAGCGCCCTGTAGCATTGTCCTACGCCTAAGTTGAAAATACTTAAATCCTTGCTTAGTTCCGCTACTTATTTACTTGTTAATTGACATGTTGTGAAGTTAGGTGCTCTCTGTAGACTCCGGCGTTGAGAATTGAATGTTTGCTCGCTAATTTTGTTTTTTAAAAACATGTCCACCTCCGGCTCGGCATACCAAAAAGGATAGTTTACTAAGCGTTTCTACAATTCCAGTAACCCGTCATGCAATTTACATGTACAGGCTACCGCATCGAACCACTCACCCTGTAAGGACTTAAAGTAACCTCACCCTATCCTTCCCATTGTGTAATTCATTTCAGATTAAATTTAAATTTAAATTGTAACTCCTTAAGTCCCTGACTTCTTGCTATTGTTCCCTACTTTTTCTTTCCTTTCAACTTCAGTCCTCGGCATTATTAGGCGTCACCTCCAGATTTTTGGCATGCCCAACCAAACTGAAAACATTTCCTGACCAACGCCCTGCAACATTGAGACCAAGTTTCTTACCACACCAACCGGCGACCTGAACTTCACTGAAGAGTAAAATTCCTCCTCGAATTTTCTTGGTTCTCCCTTTAATACATCTCCTTACAGGAAGAAAAAAAAAACTCCTTATTTACTGGAACAATGACTTTGCCACGGTCTTACTTTAAATTTCGAATCCAACTCCTTGGGCATTGCTATCAAAAGCCTCTCGGCATTGAAAAAAAAACGAAAAAAAAACAAAAAAAAATGTAATTCCACAGAGAAACAACAAAAATGGCTTAAATTCATCCTTCATCACAAAAAGGTACAAAACTTCTCCAAAACAAAAACAAAAAAAAGAGAAAGGCGGACTGCAAAAAGTCGCAAGGACCATCATCGGTATGGTGATGGTGATGGTTACCCAAAGGGAACAAAAGTCCTATTCATCAAAACCATTGCGAAGCCTTTCCTTTTCGGGAAGGGTGCTTGCTTATTGCTGCCGGAATCATTTTCAAGTATACCCACCGCACTCGAACAAATCAGAATCCTACAGGCGGCGGGATAGGCACACCACACAGGACAAATGCCAAAAAACAAAGGAAAGCCGTCCCAAAAAACGAAAAAAAAAACATCGAGAGTAGCGAAAAAGTGCCCACAAAATCAACGTCAACAGTTTTTCCAGTCGAAGGAGTTCGCAAAGATTTTTGCATCACACGGCAACACCACAACAACCCCACCACGTGACTTTGTGGAGCTTTGTGCGGCGACAATGCACATGTACTGTACACCGAGAGAGATGCCGGCGGCAGTGACTTTGGCGTTAGCTTGAGCTTTGTTTCACTTTAGTTTATTTGTAACCGTAATTTGGTTGAATGAAGGGGGGTTGGGTGGGTACATATGTATATATTGTGCCTTAGAGCTAAACTCAGGTCAGTCACCCCGTGCATTCAGTTGGATTCCTGACTGGCAAAGAGCTCAGGACTGCTTTCAACTTTATTGCAAGAATAATTGGAATTTCATCAGAGGGGTGCGAACCTTGGAATGAGTTGAACGGATTAGATGTCGAGGGGTAGGGAGGGGAGGGCAGGGGAGGGTGATGCGAGTCCTTTTTTATTTCATTTCGGAACATAAAACGGTTTTTGGAGAAACAAACGAAAAAGAATCCTTTTATCCCCCGGAATACATTTACTTTTATTAGTCGGCCATAAAATCTCGCATTTTTAGGGCGAAATAATAAAATTTCCCTTCCTCGTGAGAGGAGGAGAGGAGAGTGTGTTCGAAGTGGATTCGTTCATAAAATCGAAGGCGCTCTCAATTTTAACGAACCTAGTAATCCCCCCGGGGATTCATCTAGAAGTGGAGGCCAACATAAATATCCACTCAAGGCTGGTGGAGCCTCCTTCTACCCTCCCGCCCTTGGAAGAGTTTCCGTAAACACTTTTATGTGCATCGTCGTTGTCGTCATCTTTGTTGTTGTTGTTGGTGTTGTCGTTTGCCTCTCCACACCGAAACATCCCTTAATGGAGTCCGTTTTCGGATGGTCGAACGGGTGGGTGGACGCATTTCAAAACGCATTACAGGATGTGACCTCCGATGTCCACTCAACATAAATCCAGGAAACGGATTTCCATTCATTTCGTCAACAACAACATGGCGGCGGCGGAGTAGAGCCTCTTTATCGTTGTTATGTGTGGTTTTTCTGGGGCAAGGGAAAGTGCTCATAAAATCCGATTGCTGGTAGATTGTCTTCCATTTTTTTTTGACACACACACACATCCATACATACACACTGTGTCCATGCAGCAGCACACTCATCTTATTGCGAAACTACTGCTGTGTATTACAGACACAGGCTTCGAGTTCATGCCTGCTCCATCAGGGCAGCTTACACACAACAGTTGCGTTACACATTACGGACAAATGTGGTGGACTGGACATTTCTGACATCGTACACGTGGTTTATGATCATCGTACGTGGAAGTCATGTCGCAGTCATGCACACACATACAGAGAGAGGACACATAATGTTCCAGTTTGTCGCAGTCGCTTCCTGTGGACACAGGATGGTGGATGGTCACAGTATCAAGTATCGGAATGGGCAACGGGACAAAAATGACATTTTGCATGGGTAGCCATAAATATTGCATTTAATTAATTACAGCGGTTTTCGTAGTGCGTCCGGTCTACGGTATACGGTCCGTTTCAGTCCTGTCTGCCGATCCGTCATGTTTGTGGTAAATTATGTTACACATGCCATGACGGCGGGCTCACTCGCAGAGTTTATTTTCGGGGTGACCACCCGTGGGGGTTCTCGAGGCATTGGGGTAATGTTCGGGGTGTGAAAATAATCGCGCGTTTTATTTATGTGTGTGGTGGGTGTGTGTGTGTGTGTGCTTGTGCGATCTGGTTGAAATTTGCGGTTAAATTGTCATAAATGTTGTAATTAATTTGCTGTTTTTGTCCTTGATAGCTAGTGACCAGCGCCCAGCGGCCAGCTATGAACAATATTTTGTGAAATTTCGCCAGTGGCTCACAGTAAATAAAGTCACTAATAGATGGCTGGGTGCACTTACGCACATATGCAAAGGAAATGCCATTAGAAACGACTCCAGAGGACCCAAACGAAGATCACCAAAAATGGGGATACGTGACAGGTCTACAACCACTACTAGGGGCCTCTAAGTAGGCGTTCCACTAGGCTTTTGAGTCAACGCCATGAGTGATTACAGACGTTTTGAGAGAGCAGACTACCCGCAGCCTCACAATCCTCGGATGAATTATCATCGAAAGGGAAACCAGGATGACTACGCTTGGACAAGGTGACATTTCGCTTTGCTGAACAGAACTCTGAATCGGAAGAAGTAAGAAGCGAAGACAGGTTAAGTGAAGAGTGAGGAGAAGGTCTGTGAAGAGGACGGAATGAGCAATTACGCACCCTCCTTATTTGAAGAATAGATCCATCATGTTGCCTGATCTTTGAAGCATATTCCTTGCAGGTAAATCATTGTAATTAAGGTTGTCGTGTACTGCAACTACTGTATGATGGTCTCATCTGGAACTACGATCTGAATATCAGCTGTCAATTCTTAGGGAGTCTGCCAACGTTTTTGGCTTGAAGAAGATCGACCACATATGTAGCTCTCCGTGATGCTAGTCAGGTATCCATGAATGGTCTAGTTGACATGTATCGAAGGCAGTGTTAGTTACACCCAAAAACTTGCTAAGATTGTGAAGGAACGAGGTCGAATCAGCGGAGGCTGGATACGTGTCAGTTATAATTGACCCTATGAGAGTTTTAGCCAGCTCCAGTTAGCCTTAGTCTTACATTTGCTGCTTCTTTGACAAATATTATACAACTGCAGAGCCAATAGATGTTGACTGGCTTATGCACCACAGCTGAATGTTGCCATCTAATTAATTTCAAAGGAGCAAAAAAAAACCCTTCCTTAAACTGTGAGTCCCTTCCCTATAGCACGCAGAGCACGAATGATCGGGAGAATCTAGGCCCCGGATCACATACGGTCTGTTCTATTTGTATTTTTTGTAGCTCTACCTACTCGGAAAATGCATCTCGGTCCTTAAACACGATACAGAACTCTTTACTTCTATCCTCTTTTACTCTCCTTATTTTACAATCAGTCTTATTGCAAGTTTCGCCCAAATAAAATTACACTTCGAATAAGAATTAACATTTCGAACAAACATATTAATTAATTAATTAATTAAAAAATTATCAATCAATTATCAATTATGTTTCTTTAACAAATGTGATATCCAAAGTTGAGGTTTGAAAAATAAATTTATAAAATTATTATTTTTTCAATTAAGGAGGGAAGTTATTATAAATTATTTGGTAAATATGCATAGCGCGGCGTATCTTATCTCAAGAAGAACAAATGACTAAGCAGCAAGCACTTCGAAGACATTTCATGGTAATCCTTTGGAGTTGCGCGAATTATTGTATGAATGAAAATGTGTGTAATGTTTGCTTAAATAAATAAATGCACATTTTATTCAGATTTCAACAGTACTACAGAGTAAATAAATCAGCATTTAAGTATTGGCTAGATATCCTTACCAGCTCCTTGCCCCCGGTGAAACAAAAATTTGTGAAACTCGCCGCTTGTTTAGGTTTTTTTTTTGGGAAAGGGTGGGTACCAAAAAGGAGTTGGCAAGGACCACGAGGTTGGTTTGGCACAATCGTCTTTTAGCTTGAGATTCTTGAACATGCTCTTTGCGGTCAATGGATAACTTGGGCAACCCCAGAGGAACAACGAAAAATCGTTCAAGATTTTTATTCTAAGTACAGGCTACCCGGTGTTATAGATGGAACTCATGTCAATTTAATATCTCCTTCATCAAACAAACATCTATTCTACAACAGAAAGGGAAATTGTAGTTTGAACGTTTGAACGAACGAACGAACGGGGGGGTTGCTGTTGTGGCGGAACTCACAATAAGGCTGAATAAGTGTGAAAAACTTAGAATCAGTTCCATAGCCGGTATTGGGCACGATCTCATTGTCCTGCCATTTATGTAAATGCGGGCAAACCTTTGTACTATATCGAGGCGTTTTCCTATTGATTCCAGCTTAGTAAACTTTCAGTCTTTCCAAAGAATGATGCTACGGACTACATATGTATAATATCGCAGAGAGTGTACCTGAACAGGATCTACACTGCCGGCCATAAGTTTGGCATCACCATCTAATTTTTGCATCTTCGTATTTTTTTTATATTTGGGCTCGTCAGTCCTTAGCACCTTACTCCAGTCCTCCATCGTCCAATTTTCATGCTGTTTGGCCCACAGCAATATTTAAGGTCGATTTTGAGACCAGAGCAAAGGTTTTCGAACTGCTATTTGGCCTTTTAAGCCTGCTTCAATCATGGTAGTTCATGGTAGTTAGAGAAACAGGCTGATGGAAACCAAAAAGTGATTCCAAACTTATGGCCGGCAGTGTAGGTATTAATGGGATATCATTAACACATCTCATGCAGATAACACCGAAGACTATTGGCTTATCGAAAAGTTCATCTACTACTAAGCTCCATATTGAGGGCAGCCTTTTGAAGTACTAACTCTAATAGTGGTACCGTTCACCCAGTCTTGTTAAGACTTTCCCAATAGCCTCATGTGAAGCTTTGCTAAAGGCTTTGTCTACTCGTGTGCGAATCTAAAATGAAGCCGATGGTAGTTTCTTTGACTTATAGAGCTCTCTGTACAGGATGATTACTACCACTTTCCAATCTTTTCTTCTAGGTCTATAGCTAACAATAGACCTCCTTGCTCCTCATCTTCGGTATAGTTTTCATCCATTAACTTAAGCAATCCTTCTACTTCCACTTTTGCTTTGATCAAAGCTTTATGTAGCCTCTCTGGCATGGAGTATCATCTCAGGATTTCCTTATGCTATCTGCTTTGTATTTTTTTTTTTACCTCAAGCCTCAAGCCGGACTCTGCTTTGCACATGGTTATTGATCTGTCTGAGTATCCTTCCTGTCTACTTGGCCAATTTACTGCTCCAAGTATACCAACAAAAATGTATCAATTAGACCCAGTCGTCAGCTACAATGTCCCCTTCCTAAGGTTTTGTTTTAAAGCTTTGATAGAATTTTACTGGTTGCAGCGTGTCAAATTCATTGTTTCGCTGCGTTTGTCTTTATGACGCCATTACAACCCCGACATATAAAGTCGTTAATAATACCACCGCACCACCGCACCACCGCACCACCGCACCACGGGTTCGATTATTTTAACGTCGTCTAACCCTTCGCGTATCTCTTTATTGCTAACGAAAAACGGATATTTCAACATAACCGTACACGATAATGGCAGACAATGGGACATTACGCAGTCCATTGGAAAGTCATTAAGGACCCTCCAATTTAGCCAGTGTCATCAGATGTCAAATAGTAGAACGTATGTACTTTTACAAGCCCCATATCCCGTCAGAACAGCATCAGTGGAGCTGCAATGAAGAACGACCAATGCGCGCGGTATCCTTATGGCATCGGAATGCCTGTCATAATCGAAGGATAAAGTTTCACGTAGTGCCTGCACTGCTGATGGTCAATGGTCAATGGTGTTGCGAACGTTCTTGCTTCCACAGCAATTCGATGATGCACATCGGCAAGCACTCCACATTTGATGCTCTCCATGAATATCCTGGCTTTTGATCCTTGCTCTCGAACAGCACTCCCCCTCTACCGGTATCGAATGGCATTTGGAAGCTCATGTATATCGATGGCAATTAACGTGGCATTCTAGGTGCAATAAATTCATTGTGCCGGCTCTCTCTACTATGACGGTGTGGTGCTTATCGTTTAATGGATTATTATGTGCTTCTCCACTGAGTCTAATAACAGTCCAGGGGGGACTGGCCCGGGTCCCCCCCTTGAATAGCAAAACCATTGAAATGGAAATTATTATATTTGATTATGTGATTTACTGGGAATTTTTGTGTGAATAATGTGAGGTTAATTTTGAATTTATTTGGTTTGTCGGTGAGTGCGACACATAGGATACAGTTACGGATGTGTGGTGTGCGGCAAGGGGCCCCAGCGCAATGGCAGTGCACTCCGGAGTGGAATACGTTCAATTGTTGTGGTCTAATGGCCTCCTTTGTTTGTGATGGAGAGAATATATTTTTGTGTTGTCGTGGGTTAAAAGCCAAGTAAGTGAAGGCCTCGACAATTGCTGTGCAAATATGTAGCTGATGTGTTGTTGTTGGATTTCGAGGTGTGTGCAGGCATTCATATGTCGTTGCATTTGTAATGTCAGCTTTAATTGGTGGCATTCGGATTGGGATTGGATGAAATGCAGGTGGCATGAGGCCCGTTGGTAATTGTTCGATTTAAATTTGACACCTGCAAGAGATTTGCTTATGTGATCATGAAGGCATTTTATTGGCAGTTTACTCATGCTGAACTGATGTGGATCTAATGGGTTATATTTGCTGGACACATAGTGGGGATAAATAATTCCCACAGGCTTCCCAAAAATGTGCATTTCTGTTGATTTGTGAGGGAATCGTGCTGCTGCATATGAATGTCAGTTGGTTGCATTACTTCCCTGCAGTGTTTTATGGTACCTAGTTGTAGGTGGGCCTAAATTGCATGTTACCTTTGGATTCAAGTGACAGCGGAAGAATTGCGCTCGAAGGTGATGTCAGTTACCAAATTCAGTATAAGTTTTTGGGAGTCAAGGGGATAAGGATTCTTTAGAGTTGTGTGAGGAATCTTGTAGCAGAAATGATGGGGATTGAAACCTTAATAGAGCGACGAGAGGACTCGCAAAATACGTGGGTCTTACCTTATCTATCCAGCAGTCTTGAAGACAGCTAATGTAGTTCTCCAGAGATGAATAAAAAAAGGTACGCAACCTCGAATAATAAACTCAGTTTTTGCAACCGATTTCAGGCGAATATACGTCTATGTAACGTGATCACTTGGTGGACTGCCTTAGAAGAAGCTGTTCATCTACAAGGTGGCGCAAAATTAATCATCCAATTTTGTTTTTGAATTACTTTTTGACTAAATAAAAAAAAAATTATTTTAAGTGATGGAAATCTTTATTTGGACCTTTAAAATTTTTTCTGTTAAGTAAAAAAGATGATATCCGCCAAGTGGCTGCCGCCAGTGTTGATACACATTTGTGCCCGTTTTATCGCATTTTCCATGACTTTCCGCAAGATTTCCGGTGGTAACTGTTCGCGTTCCTGTCGAATATTCTCCGTAAGGGCAGCGATTGTCTGAGGTTTGTTGGCATAAGCCCGCGACTTCAAGTAGCCCCAAAGAAAGAAGTCCGGGATGGTTAAAACGGGCGAACTTGCTGGCCATCCCAAATCGCCAAAACGGGAGAAACGCTTCCTTCATAATATCCATTGTGGCTCGTGCTGTGTGTGCGGTTGCACCGTCTTGTTGAAATCACATGTTCACCAAGCCCCGCTCATCCATTTCCGCCAGTAAGAAGTCATTTATCACGGCCCTGTAGCGATCGCCAGTGACCGTACAGCCGATGACGTCCTCAAAAAAATACGGCCCAATCACTCCTCCCGCGTGAACGCCGCACCACACAGTGGCTTTGTGTGGATGTAATGGCTCTTCGTGCATCACACGCGGACTTTCAGTGCCTCAGAAACGAAGATTTTGCTTATTGACGTAACCGCTTAAGTGGAAATGAGCCTCGTCGCTCATGATGATTTTCGACACAAAATCGTCCTCCTCGATGTTGAAATTGTGGATGGCTTGACAGTAATTCACACACGACTGACGGTCAGGATTGCTTGTCTGTTTGTATTCTGCAGCTGTCTAGTTCACAAATGTCAAATATGATTGACGTACGACGCCATTTGCAAAATTATAACATCTTCCGATAGGATGATTAATTTTGCGCCGCCTTGTATTTGATTTAGGGAAAGAGCAATGATCGGCTTTAATATGCATCACTGGAGTTCTTGTTCTATCCAACGTCAGCGCTCTGTTTTCCCTAAACAGCCTCGGAAAGCAGTTGGCAGCCAGAAGAGGCATACAATACAGGGACACCTCTCATTGGTCGTGCTTGCTTGCAACTGGTCACTCCACTATTTGTTCCAGAAAATACTGTCAATGGTTTTATCGGACTAATTCGTGACGGGTCCGAGTTCCAAAACAGCTCGGTTAAGCCTAATTAATAATTAGAAGGCTGAGCACTTCAACATTCATCTTGTTTGGATGGCTAGGCATTGTATGGCCGATGAACTGGCCAGGCATTGGATAGCCTTAATAATTTCACAGGCGAGGAAGGAACTTGGCATGCCACCCACGTAAACGTGTACCACGTGTCCCGTAACTAGGCAAGCTTGGTCTGAGCTGAATGAGAAATGCTCTAGCGTTTAGTTAAAAGATTCCAAATCAGCACAATTGGAAGTTTGATTACGGGACAGAAAATTCATAAGGATTCAGTCTATCTCTATCAACTTTTTGCAAGACGAGGAAGAAGTTGCTTCTTCCCTTAGTCATATTTTCTTCTCTGTACGTCTCAGTAAGACTTTGCTTTGAAAATTTTTTCTTTCACTGTGTTTGAGTCTGGTAAATCCCAAGATTCATGTGGCATCAGAGTGGAACTACTTTTGGTTCAAGTGTGTTTGCGTTCGGTCACTTCAACCTATGTTAGGAAGTACATCCGACATCAGATTCAAGCTGTCTAAGTATTATGGTAGCGAGCGCGCAGTCTGTAATTCTTGACGGTCTTACAGGTACCTGATGTTCATTCGGTCAAGCAACTGTCAAATCATATTGAGGTGTACGCAAGGTACATGTTCTGTATTTTGGATGTCCCAACTTTCCGAGGAACCAACATAGAGGCGGATCATTACAGAAGCGAGTACCTTCAGAATATAGTAAGCTTAGGTCAAGTAGTACTGGAAATGTTGCTGTTAAACAGCGTTGCTGAGCAATAGTCTGTTCTTAAAATGAGCCATGAGTGCGCTGAAGAAAATAAACTCTCTGATGACAAGTGTCCTGTCTTCCGAAACGGAGACTCCCAGGCATTCCAAATTGATGCTCAACTTCATTACAGAAGCGAGTACCTTCAGAATGTAGTAAGCTTAGGTCAAGTAGTACTAGAAATGTACGAAAATGTACGAAATCCTAATTATCAATGATGAGCAGTCATGCATCTTTTCAAAATCACTGTTGCAAGGATTATGCAGCACTCCAGGACCAAGCCATGAGGCATTATTGGAGGAATGCAGGGCGTTGTCAATGGGTTTTTCAGTATTGGAGCAGAAAGAACCCAAAAAAGTCCAAAATTGTACCAAAAGAAAATGATGCTATCAATAAGGAAGGACACTCACCATAGATATTTGGACAAAAATCGAAGATAGGCAGCTATAGCTTGCGTTGGAAGGAAAGTTGGATACCAAGGTTCAACAGTGTAAGTGAATGCCCTTGGCTGTTTCGGAAGCAACATTTTTCGAGGAGTCTTGATGCTTGATGCGGCAATTACCTAGTCGGCAGCGCACTAACCCAAAGTCAAATCTAGCTCAGGCAGGCGGAAAACCATAGAAGAGTACTGCAAACACAAACACTGACGGACGCATAACTCGGAGTACCCGCCCCACGAAGTAATACCTGACGGTGGTCCCGCGGGGAGAGATCTGAGCTAGCGGGGGTAAGGTTTATTCGGCTAGACTCTGACACAAACGAGTAACCTGGAACGTGGTGCCTATGCAAGGTTCCCCCTCCGCTTACAAAAAAAAAAAAAAAACATTAGGCCGTCACTAACGCCTTGAATAGAGGAAGGCCTAACGATAGTTTGTGAGCACTATTGGAAAGCGACTTAAGCTAAAGCCGACAACTGCTTAGTAACCAATCCTAGATCCACCGTGGAAAGCAGCGTCATCTGAGTAAGTTCGCACATAAGCACCCTAGATACCACGCAATGACGCTAGCTTGCATGAAGAGATACTTGGGGACTAAAGAGAATGAAAAGGTTTTTTTTGGGGATGCACAGAAAAACTAGCTACCAATGAACACCGGAAACAATAGAATAGTTGGAGAAGTACTGGCAGGTATCCTTCAAGAAAATGTTTAAGTTGGCACAAGAAAGTGTGGGACGACTAGAGGAGTCCCGACAGGATTGTCTTGGTCGATATCTCTCTGAATATTTGCAAGCATGTATGTACATATGTGTGCATGTGATGACTTCTAACTACGAATCCAAGCAACAATCGTTAAGGATACAATTTCTATACACTAATTCTTCAAACGAGGTTAACCACTATCCTCTTCACCTGCAAATTATAGTCACTCTATAATCATCACATGCGTTGTTGCAGGCACCACCACCACAACCCACACCCAGTCCACTCCAATTACATGTCATTTATTATCCGTAATCAGCACGGAATCTCCATAATTATCCATACCAACCTGGTTGCAGAAAATTTTCATTTTAATTCAGAGCGAAGCGGTCGGGATTAATAACGAGATACCAGCAGCGCCACCGCCACCGTCACCGCCACCATCACTGACTGCCAAACAATGCACCAGTTTGTGAGCCAAAAAAATTCCGCTACCACCACACCGCCGTACATCATCATTAGAGGAACTGCCCTCTCTGCAGAGGTTCCTTCGCCACTTTTGTCGCCGGAGTAAATTTCTTCACATGGTCATCTTCGTCGACGTCGTCGTCGTAGTCGTCGTAGTCGTAGTCATCGCCGTCGTCATCATCATTGTCGTCATTATCGTCATCAGCATCAAGATCTAAGCCTCGTCTGTCTATGGTCGCCGATAGCATCTTCAGCTATTAGGAGAACATATTTTTTAAGCATAATTTCGCAAGCGATGCAGAACCTTATAATCAGAGCAACGGAGGCGGGCTGCAGGTACACCGACCCCGCGCCGCACTATCCATCGTTATTATAGACCAATCTGGGGGTCTTGCTACCCAAGTCGCAGCCATAAATTTCCAGAGACGAAACTTCGTTATGCTGGGCTGCAGTTGGCAACTGAGTGATCCGCGTGAGATACGAGAAGACACGACAACACAGTGACGAACATCAGAGTTTAGGTACAAAACAAGGGATTAGCAGAGGATTCCGCTGACGGCACGGCGGGAGAAGGGCACCGCTCCATCGTATCCTGAGGGCAAATCTTCGGGGACGTTTATGTTAATCAACTGTCATACTAAGTCCATAATTACTCCTGAGAAAAACGTTTCGGATTTACCTCACGTTTCGTGTATAAATTCTTCTCCTTCTGGTGCTGCCTCTTCGTTCCCATCCTCGTCGTCGTCGTCGTCGTCATCGTCATCATAGTCGTTGGTCGGTTCGAGTATCTCAAGAGGTACATGTAGATGGATAGTTGGGATAATGTCGCCATCGCGTTTCTTCTGAGTGTATGCGGGGTACAAAACTCAGTTTGTCTTAATTAAAGTTGAGCAGTATCTTTAAGTTGGGTGGTGGAGACAAGTACGTCCTCCCCGCCCCTCCCAAAGAAAACACAACACACCAGGACCACCGAGAGGCTATCAAAGATGACTGCTGGACTGACACTGGTGTGGTGGTGTTGATAGCTCTGACGGTGGTCGAACCTTTAAACAGCTCTCTCCGTTCAATCCGGTTAGTGAAACGTAAAATGCCCACTTTCGAATGCAATTAAGCTCTCCAAGACATTTTGGGGTGATCCACAAGGATAATGCGAAAATCGACAAAGCTCCATTATAGTTGAAATTGCATTAGGCTGGCAAATACCAGTGTGATGGGCATCAACAACGCATCGATTGACTTTTCAGCACCTACATTGCACAGATACTCCAACGACCAACCACCCACCCGTCACCACCCAGGGTAGTGATGGTGATGCTGGGCTTCCGAGCAATTCCAGCACATAATGCAACCTTAATGAGGCGTTATGAGCCATTTAATTGCAAAAGGAGATTACACACAGAGTGTGCGTGTATGCGTGCATGCAGGCCATGGTAAGGGTGGTAAGCGTTAAGTCGCCGCAGCTATACGTTGTTTGTTTTGTCATTAATGACTTACATGCTTAGATAAGATATTTATGCAATGACAAGGGTCGAGGTGGTTGTGCAACAGTTTATCAAGGGTAAATCGGTTTTGATGGTTTTCTTTCGAAAGGTATTGAGGTTCAGAGAAGCTTTAAAGTGGGGTTGAGGTGCGAAATTTAGCAATTTAAAGTGGCAGAGGGAACGTAATGGAAATAGATAGGTCTTGAAGCTGTGTTAAATCAGCCCTACATGCAGTATCATCTCAGAATTTGGTAGAATGGGGAAACGTAGGCATCGCTTGCCAAAACAGCAGATGTCCAGAATGGTGGAGCTTTCTTTACCCGACCGTAGTTACCTCATTGAGTCTAGCAGTCGTATCTTCGCGGTAAGCAAACATGCCCAATTGCCCTAAGGCAAGCTCTTTAACTGCTTTTAGATGAAATTGACGTTTTGGTATAGGACTCAAGCTTAAAAGGATAATACTCAGGCCCAACTTGGCTATACTAAAAGACTTCGCCCTGATGATGGTTAGGTTAGGTATACGGGTGCCCTTGTTGACAGGAGGCTGTCAATGGCTCACTTAGACTAACATTGAGACCATTGTGCCCTTTAGTAGACCCTTGAGAACCTAGATTTCATTATCGACAGCTGAATTGAACCACGCAGATATGTGTCTGAAGCTCAAGCTCCGCGAGTGTCCCAAGAGTGCCTTTCGTTTTGGTGGATAGTGCTGAACAATCGTATAGTAAGTGGCGAATGGATTTTATTTCCTTTTCGTCTCAGCAGTTCCTACAGAAGTCGTTGTGGAGTAGTCCTAGCTGTGCAGCATTATTGTTGCAGCGTCCCGTCCCTGAGCTTTCTGGAAGAACAATGGACCAGTTGCATCTGAGTACTCTAGAGAAGTGTTTCCTAACCCGACAAAAAAAGGCTTCAAAGTCACTACAAATTGTTTTCTACCAAGCCTAGGAATTTTTCTGGTTTATCATGGCTTTTACATGAGGTGTTATATTCAGTATGAGTAACTTTCAAAGCCGTACTTAATGCTGTTGCTGTTTGAATGTTCGAGTTCACCTCTCTGGCCAGACCATACTCTCTTTTGTTTCCTCAGGATTCTCATACATAGTTACGTTCATATAACTGCCTCGTTTCCACCCTTTCATATAGGACCAAATGTACACCACTACAACAGGATTTATTTTGTCCAAGTTCTCAGTGATGACTGCTATCTTGTGGGGCGTGACCGAATCGTCACTGAAATCAAACAAATTTTGGTTTCCACTTTGGGTATGCAGAAAGCTATAAGTAAACAGTTTCGTTACCTCCTCATTGCCTTACATAGCACACAATGGACGAAAGCTAAGCGTCTACAACCTAAACGTTTACACTGAAATGGAATTGATCCGACTAAATACGAGTACATACTCGTACTCTATCCAGTCGCGTCACCATCTGAAATCGTCTTTGCAGTTCAAGATCAAGCTTAGGTTCAATTTCAAGCACGTGTTCAAGATGAAGCTTGTGCGCCAAAGTCAGACACAGACTCAAGCCCAAACACAGACTTAAACTGAAACTCGAGTTCAACTCCAAATCAAAGCCTAAGCTCATGCTCAAAATCAAGCTTAACTTCAGAACATGTAAGCCTCACTTAAACTCAGAAAACTGAGCTTTTGGTTAGGACATACTGCGACCTGTCTCCAGTCGGAGCTCCTGAGCTTCAATTTTTGGTGAAGCCCTACAAATCAACCATTCCCTTAGGATTCAAAGAGTTACCTCCAAACCTTTGAAATTGAATGTCGTTTGAACGAATTATATGTTCGTTACCTTCAAGGGCTTATAGTTAATATTTATACAACTGTTGGGGCTAATTTACCTTCGCAATATATAAGACTTTATTTAGCTACTTTCAGACTAACAGAAATCCTTAGCAGGTTTTTATTTCCTAAGCCAAACAGTCACATGTACAACTCCTCTCCGCTCAATCCAAAACACCCATCTCGTCGAACTTCCTCAAAGTATACCGCAAAGTCTCCTCCAGCCTTTTTGATGAAAACATAACCTCGGCTTTCTTCTTAGCGAAATCCTTGTCCATGTACGTATCAAAAGAAATGTCGCCCGATTGAGATTTATCCAATGCTACCGCTGGAAGAATCCCATAATTTGCAAAGAATCCATATGGTTCCCTCCTGCGAACCTCCGTCAATATATCATCGAAACTTGGAATATCCTTGTAACCATTAGCCTTCAACGTCTCACACATTGCCGTGTGATATATCTTAAGGAGTTCCTCGCGCTTCTCCTTCAGCACGTCCAATTGCAATGAAGAGTAAAAGAAATAATTTAAATCGAGACCAGGACTGCCATAGACACTCATTTGAAGATCAACAAAAACAATGTCCTCCACCTCTTGGCAGTTGCCTTTGGAGTACTTGAACATGATGTTATTTACCCATAGATCTCCATGATTGAGGACCTTCAATTCACCCGGAATCGGCAGCTGAATCTTTATCAGATTCTGCTTTAAATTGGCAGCGTACTTTTCAACTTTTGCAACTATACTCTCGTAGCCCTTCCACTTGCTTATAAGTCCCAGAAGTCCTTGAATATTTGTTCCAAAGACACTTTCGTAGATTTTAGAACCATTTACCGCTTCAACGGCTAATATACCGCTTCCAAAAGAGTTCATGCATTCAGGCTCCTAAAATTAGCGTGACTAGTTGGGAAAATCAGTTTGGTACCGTGTACTCACCTTTTTCTGCAGGACCATGGATATCCCATGGAATTGGCCAAGTTTTTTCATAACCACCTGAGCTTGATTCAAATCTAGGCCCTTTACACGGTCTACCATTACGTATCCCAGCGTAGATAGGTCCTCAAATACAAGGGTACTAATGGGTTCCTTATGATCGTAGTACAACTTTGGTCCGAATTTCACCTTATCCAGAAGAATCTCCATTCTTGGCAGCATGTTGTAGTAGAAGACTTTCTCCTTGAGGAATGCCATCAAGTCATCTAAAACTTAGTGTTCTCTGACACCGGCATGCTTTTCACTATCACAGATAAACTCTCATGTGCGCCACTTCCGCTTTGGAATGTGAGACGAACTCTGTAGATTTGACTGCAGTAGTTATCACCATTACCACTTCCCATCTCGAAGGAGACGCTTTTAATGATGGTGCAGGCATCGTGGAGGCCATTTTCAAGGACATTCTGAAAGAACTTTACGTCCAGAGACGCTGGCGCACCAACCGCGTTGCAGAATTCCACACTCATCGCGGAACGCAAAAGTAGTTGTACAACTGACTGCAAGCCTTTGCCTTGTTCAGCTATAAATACGATTGTGCAGCGATAGTGACTCAAGTTTATGGTCAAGTGCATCTAAGTGGCCTAAATAAACTACCAAAAGTGAGGGGAATAGGTCTGCAGCCTTAGGAGAATGAGTTACTAACAGGGAAGCTCTTTCATTCGCAATAAATGCGTGATATGTGTGCCGATTCTCGTGCAGGCTTCGACGATTAGATAAGATATGAATTCTGTTATGCAACAAGGAAGATAGATAGACTGGCACGAGTAATAGTGTAAACAAATAAACTGCTGTAAAATGCCAAGCCCTATCAGAAATTGATGTAAGTTCATGTAAGCAGCAAGTCGGGGCGGTTTAATAACACGTACTTATGCACCGTCATCGACATCGACGTAATTTTGTTTGGATTGATAGGTTGCTAATGATGAAGTGTACCTTGTGAATTATTTAACAGAATTGTTAACAGGTAGGTGGGAAATTTAAATACCATTGCGTGATAGTTCTACAGATTTCAATCATAAATTTGTACTCAATTAAGGGGGTTGGCACACGACAAAATGACAGTGCCTGATCTGTTTCTCATAGTTACGGCTTGGTAAACTCATTAAGATACATTTTAACATCGCTGGGAATATTGTAGAAGGCGCAGTGTTCCACACTCAGACGGCAAACTTTCCGCTTTCAGAATTTGATTAGGTTTTGTTGATTCTCACACAAAAACATCTGAGGTCATGCATGCGACAACAATGATTCGAAGTTTTTGAAGATCTTCAGCCACCTTCACCCGGTTTTATCTCACCGGTTGCCTGACACCGAATGTGATATCTTAGATTTGTTTGCCTAGGGTCTGTCATCTTTTATTGGCCACAAGTCGTCAACAATACCTGCACCTAATAGTTCGTCAACACCCATCCACCCATTTTCGAAGTTCGAGATTCGTTTTCAGCCTGATTGGGTAAACAGATTCCACTGCATGGCGTGTTTGCCAATATTCCATCCTTGGCACTGCAATTTCCTTTGGCTGATGGTGATGCCAATAGGCTTCTGGCTCATTGTCATATCAGTTTGAGATGCGATTGGGCCAGAAAATCCTAAAGACGCGATTTTTGAATGACAATGGGGGACATCTTCCCCGTGCTACTCCCATTTAGCAATAGTGACCTGACATTGAAGCGGAGCATTCGCAGTTATAGTTTTTATATCGTTCCGAAGCCATGTAGCTATGGCCTTGCTGATTCTATTGTCTACAAGTATATCAATTTCGACGTCACTCTTGACATGAGAGAGTGATTCCAAGTAATGACTGTAATCAACTTTTTCGACAATCAATGTTTACTTCAACTGTATTTATTTTCAGGCACAATATTTTCGCTTTAGTTTCCAGACTATTGACCGAATGAAGGCAATCAAAATTTTGTGTTTCAGTTTCCAGACTATTGACCGGACGATGTAGATCAAACTTTATCTGTGTGAAGGGAAAACAAAAGCATCGTAAACACAATCCGAAATGAAACGCCACCCAAGAAAGTAAGTAAGTAAGACAATGTGTTTAAGATAAGATGTCAGAGTATACAGCCTTCTGGCACCCCACTTGGGATACTCAAATTGCCAGACACCTTTGAGTTATACAACACTCTGTGCGTTCATAGGCTGCTCATGAGTATAAGGCTCAGTAGAATAACTACCTCAGGAGGTCCGTCCGTACATTACCTAAGTCCTCCAATTCCGAGAAGAAGTAACTTTCAGGAGTCCTCATTCTTATAACGGATAGGACAGGACAATCACACAGCAGGTGACAATCAGATTCAATTTCTTCTTCGTACCTGCAACTTCTGCAAAAGTCGTTATGTAGCGCACCGGAAACGACCCGTGCGTTATAGCGACTAAGTTTTACCAGAGAGATTGATCTCTTCTTGCTGAAAGCCGGCCATAGTGCCCTGGTCGTTGCGCATGTTTTCAAATGAACCCAGCATCTGTTTGCTCCGCGCACCGGTGGCTTCATTTTGTATCTTCTTCCGTAAGGAACTGATTGGGGTTACTACAAAAGGGCAAGCTCGTCAGCCCTTTCATTTCCTTCGATATCCATATGCTCTGGTACCCAGCAGATATCTCGCAAGCCTCTACCTGATTACAGCAGAGTCCAGAACCTTTATAGACAATGATCGTCTTACCAACGATATTACTCTCGCGAATAATTTTAGCAGCCTGCATGATGGGTGTCACTTTGGCCTAAAAGACGCTGCAGTCGTCGTTTATTCTAAAGGAGTGGTTTATTCCTAGGGCTTCACAATAAACTCCAGCTCCCGTACCAACGTCCATCTTAGAACCGTCGGTATAAAACGTCAGTTCCTTTTCCCGGTTCTACGGTTCTTCCAGTACACTCAGTCAGGAATTCTTGTAGTGAATCTCCTTTGAAATACTAGCATCGGGTTCATGTGATCAGTTTCCGTCGATCCACTGGTAGTCCCCCATCGAGACAAAATGGAGGCATGGCCGTAAAGGCTCGATGACCACAATCGGCCTTCTCCCAGTCTTACCCAGTGCTACATTATGAAACTGAGCATGGTTTCCGTTGCCGCTGTTGGCGTTGTTCTAATTGATCCCATGACTCCGATACACACCGCCCTCTGGATTTTGGTGAGGTTTAAAAGCTGGTATGGGAACGGGTCTTACAACCGCCGTGTATATCCAGTACACCACAGTTGGTTTAAAGCCCCACGCCTTTGCTAGCTTTTTTGATGCGTTCGGCAGCGTTATCTTTCCAGTTTAGGTCTCGACCAGAACTTGAAATACTTTGTTCAGTACCAACGATGTTTGGGGGTCTGAAGGTAGGAATTGATCTCTTCTTAGTGAAAAGAAATCCGTCTTTGAGGGGTTCACTCCCAGACCTTTACTGCTGATTCAATTATCCCCTAGTTGTAGTGCGAGATTGAGTCTTTCACTTAGGATATCGCTGCGACTGAGTTTAATGAGATCTGCGGATCTCTTTTTGTCAGAGACTGGTCATGACTGGCGATACCAACGCCCGTTAGCTACCTCGTTGGACTCAATGTCCATCTTCCTGTTCAGAGTGCTAAGCTTGTGTACTTGCCTCGCGAAGGGCCTGCGAGGCGCTAAGGTGTGACCCATCCCTGCTTCCACATTTCCTGGTATATCCACTTGGCCCGGTATGGTCGATATGGTCTAGTCTTTTACGCAGATTTTTACGAGCTTGGACCTCACCGATGTTGGCTTTAATGGCTGCTCGACTGGTAACATTTATTGCGGATTATGCGAGGGTATAGATATTTCCCCCGCTAATCATGTCCCCAGCTTGTTTTATGGCATTAACTTCGGCTTGAAAAACACTGCAATCGTCCTCAAGTCTGAAGGACTGGTTTGTATTTAGGCACTAGACACCAGCACCGGTACCTACATCCATTTTGAATCCGTCGGTATAATGATCTGGCCAACGAGAAAGTTACTCCTGGGTAAAAATCTAAGGTGCCTTTCTTAATTCATACAATGACGTGAGCCCACATGAGTTGGTATGTTGATAACCCCATGAATTTTTAATATTGACTTTGAAAAGAATCTACGTGACATGATGATGGCTCTCTTTCATTATGGACATGTCATTCATACGGGATTCCTCGGCGTACAGCACAACGACTATTGTAGAAGCTGCAGGTAAAACGAAGAAAGTGAATTCGTTCGCCACCTGCTGTGTGATTGTCCCGCCTTAGCCATCACGGAATGAAGACTCATTGAACTGGAGGACTTGAGTCATGTTAGGCTGATGGACCTTCTGACATTCTTATCACTATTTGGGTCGTTCCACCACAGTGGATATACATATCTTTTAAAGTGCTCTCTCTTTCTTATCGCAAGGAATGGTCGCAATGTCTACCTCATGGATAGCTTAAAAAATCTGGCATTCAAAGGTACTCCTTTATGGCTATCATCATAGGATGCAGAAGCAATGAATATAACATCTCCGGTATTTCAAAACTCCTGTCTGGTTTGACCTAAGTGACAAATAGTAGTCTCTGGTCTGAACGACCTAAAGCTTCTCATACACACAACAATTTTCTGACATCCACGGACGATCCATTGGATAAAATCCACATCAATTGTTTCCACAGAGATTAAATTTTCCCGTTCGCCAAATGCTCCACATTTTGGATCATCGTTCTTAATGGATCGTGCGTTGTACATACTTCGATGGTGTCCTTCGAATCTTTTGTTCATAGTCCAGTGTAAAAAAGGTGGCAAAGTTCAGAGAGCGATGTTCGATGTCCTATTGGATAGTGTGTCTATTTTATGTGCCAAAGAAGGCTGCACAATCGGTACTGTAGCTTGTGATAAACGTTGTAAATTTCTTACCTTCTTAAACGATGTTGATCAGGGTGTGTGGCACCCTTACTTTCGACAGATGAAATATGGTCTCCTGCGGATGTATTAAAATTATTGTGTGTATAGATGTCTTATTTGAGAAACAAGTCATCGCAGCTACTTTCCTATTAAGTCAGCCAAATATCCACAGATATTCGGTCTGAGACAAGGCTTATTGGTGTTTTCTGGTATTTAAGGCTCGGCTACAGTGAAAATTCGGTTTGAAACCCAAACCTTTCCCAATCCGATCTCTCAATTCGTCATTTAAACAGGGTAAGTCGTAGATAATGGGATGATGGAGGACGAACTTAATGGACCAACAGCAGTTCTCAGTGGAAGAGGGTTACAGGAAGAGAAAAAAATAAGTGATACATACTTCTTGCGGTAAAACACAGCAAAGGCCTACACAGGACAGGCTCAATAAATTACAAAGACTAGCTTGTGTATGCTCAACAGGTGCAATGAAAACTGCTCCTACTGCAGCGCTGGAGGTTATTCTTAACTGACCACCTCTACATCTTCATATAAAGAAAGAAGCTATGGTAAATGCCTTCATGCTCATCGCAGAAGATGACTCAAACTCCAAACTAGTTCACTCGGATATTGCACTTGAGCTCAACAGTAATGAACTACTAGGAATAACAATCACGGACAAATGCCTGCCATGCATGGAAAAGAGTAACTCCGTATTCCAAGCTGAGGTATTTGCTATAGAACAATGCATCAGAGAAAATATAAACAGATCCATAACTCTACTGGTAACTAATGAAATAACATCCAAACTAGTATGGGACTGCCCTCAATTACTCATATCGCTAGCCAGCACAGACAGAGTTCATCTCATTTGGGTGCCAGGACACAGTGAATATGAAAAAGACGACAGAAGCTGCCTCAAACTTTTTATTGTCAAGTCCATTCTGTGGGTTACCAGTGAGAACGGCTAAAAGCTGTATCAAAGACTGGCTAAAAGAAAGGGCGAACCATTACTGTATGGAAACTGAAGGTAACAGACAAGCCAAAATCTTTCTGCCAAACACTTCACTCAAAAGAACGAAACAACTCTTACAACTGAATATGAGTCAGATTCGTATAGCCACAGGTTTCCTTACAGGCCACTGTCAAGTGAAAAAACATCTAATGGCTATGGGAATAGCACAAGACAGCATCTGCAGATTGTGCAACGAAGACGAAGAATCAGCAGAACACATCTTATGTCACTGCATCTGTCTAATCAGAACACGTCGTCGTTATTTAGGTAAATTCTATCTGGAAGCTGAAGACCTATCTGTCACTCAAAAGCATAGTAAGTGAGTGAGCTTTAAGTTTAGAGGAAATCACAATAGGCCCAATCGTGGCCGCAGTGATAAGGTGACATATTCCCACCTCTTTAACAATCTACAATCTACAATCTACTTCTTGCGGTGATTCTTGTAGAAGTAGGAGCAGGCTTCAATCATCTGCGGATTAGTAAAAAACTTCGTCTGCCTATGCTTCGCTCAAACATAACAAGCTCAGAGGTGAGTAGAAAAGAAAACTGTTTTCAATCGCTATTTTTTTTGAATTTAGAACGGGCATGAGTAGTAATGTCCTGATCATCCCAGTCCTGCTTTACGGCGCAGAAACTTGGGCAAAGCAGATGAATACCTTCTTCCTTACATTGAATAAAAGCTTTCGGGTTATTTTCATCCCCTTTTTTCATCCATGGAGAGCAAAGATGATTCAATGGCGAATTGAAGGGCTACACAGCGACCTCGACAAAGCCAAAAAGTCTCGAATATGATGCCTAAGATGCCGATGATATGAAGAGTGAATGCACATATGGGCTCAGCCTTGACACCAGATGGACGGTGTGGTGAAGGAAGTTCACAGCTGAGTTAGCGAGGCTTATTCCAAGCAATCGGATGCGAATTTATTTTATTTAAGGTACGCCTGGCCAGGAACGCCTCGTTAAACTTGTTTAAAACGATTATTTGTGCTCACACTCACAGTTCACTCTCAATCTTGAAAAACTATATTATGACAGAGAAAAGGCTCCGCAGATTCATCGCTTTCTGCAGACCCAAAATGAGAAGAAATTTGTACAGAACTGCTGTCAAGTCCTTGTGCAAAACCCTTGAAGCTGGATCATCCCTTATTTGTTTCTATTACAAAACATCAAATACTTGTACTACCTTGCAATATGTCGGTCCAATTTCAGGTCACTTTGCTAGAATGACGCGAGATTTGTTGGCTTTCAGTGTGACAACTGCTGCTTGGTTATCGGATGCATTCACAGATCCATTTTTGGAAATATCCTAATCGCGGAATTCTTATGTTCATGACTTGATTGTTTCGATCGAAGAGTTACTCGAATCTGGAAACAAGTTGAGATCATTTTTCTGTAACAAGTACCATGTCCTTGCATGTCCTTGATTTCAGAATATTTATTTTCGTATAACAGTTTATAATCAAAATCAGACCACGAGACATGTGCGCTATCGGCAGATAGCGCATCAACATTAATTTCTAGAAAGCAAACCACTAAAGGCCTCCTTCGCCGGTACCATATCACAAACTGTGAAGTAAATAACTCCAAGTACTCCCCTCAGCCGGTCCCGCTTGCACTCTCTTGGTGCAGCTATGATACTCACTTCTAACAAAACGGCAAAACAACATTCGTCGGGTGACACATGCTCGGATGCTGTTCGACGTAGCCAGTCCAAGCGGGGCAGGAGAATTCCAACAAAACACCGAAGCCAAAAGGCAAATAAATCTCCATCTCGAGGATAGCGATACCCAGTCGCGATCTGTGATTTCCCTTTGTCCAACTGGAGTACCACCAACAAAATGCGCCGCTGCATCTACGATTGCCGCAGATGCACATTTGTGACAAAAAAGGCAACAAAATTGACATACATACTCGCAGTGGTACATACCACACTACAGACTCCTCCTCGGCAGTGCAAATACCTGGAAGAGCTCTCCTCTACGAAAAATTTGTGTGTGCACTCGCCGAGTGTAGGTTGAGCCGGGGTCATCGCGGTTCAACGGAAAACGAAAATATTCCTTCACGGTCTCGATTTCATGGTGTGATTTTTATGAATTGCCAATGTGCCATTGAAAATGCAGCCTCCTCCAGCTCCAGAGCTAGCTCCGTCCCGAGTCTGTGACAAAGTTACGAAATGCGAAACGTACTCGCCTGTAAGGAATGGAGAAAGATCAATACCAGGGCCAGTCATTCCACTTTGACGCGTGACTTCCACAATAGAACAGAACCTGTCCACAATCCAAGCGCACTCATTTGGCTCACTTGCCCCGAGCGTCCGTGATTCAATTTCAAGACTCTCATTGCAGATTGCTGCAATTAATTCGTCTCCAAGTCATAACTGAATCTCGAGAATGGCCATCACCGCCCGGAGGGCTTGAAGCTGCAAAGTTCACACTATTTATCGAATGTGGATTCGCGAAGCACTCCAGATTGGTCCAAATAAACGATCTGTACACAGACTAGAGCGGCTGGCGCGGATGACTTCCACTTGCTGGTAACGAGGCTGGAAGTTAGTTAGCGAGGAAAATTACTATACTCCTACCGGATTTATGTGAATCGGGGTAATTGCAGGAGAGCGGGAGCGATCCATTCAGTTGCAGAATAGGTTGGCTGAGCAGGCAGATCTCAGCACCTCGAGCCAGGTTTGGCTCCTTTTTTTTGTGAGTTTTCTCGCGTAGACACTTTGGATTGCTGTGGTATCTCGATCTGGATGCAGAGGAGTGCATTCTGTGCTTTTTGTCCCGGATGGGCAATTTATATTTATGTTCTATGAGGCGATGAGATGCAAAATTGAGTGTAGTTCAGTGCCGGTTGATTTGACTGCGGTTCTGCGCTGTGCAAGTGCCATTTGGAGTTATGCTCCCTGGCAGAGTAATGAGCTGTCCCCTGAAATGGAATAGAAAGTATAAGTTTCAAAGGTGTACGAGGTGTACGAGGTGTATGAAGTTTTCCCAGGCGGATTTTTCAATTTGCGAGATGTAATTTTGTGCCAGTGCTTCAGGGGGCAAGGGTATCTGTGGCAGATGGTGGAGTGATGAATAGAAGATTTTTTTTTTTTTTAGGAATGGAATGTGCAAATTATGAGAATCGTTGTGTATAACTAGCACATGTGGGCACAAAGGCGCCATATATCGAGATGTAACTTTACCAATCTTATTCGTTTTTAAGAGGCTGTTCAAAAGGTGTCTTGACGGCGAGATAAGTTTTTAACACTAGGTAGGTAGGTAGAAGTGTTTGTATCAGTCAACCATGAGCATAGTCGAGGATTTAGTACCACAACTCAAGTGAACTGTTGGATGTAAAAGCGTAAAAAAGAGTAAATTTATTCAAATCCACTCCGTTACAGATAGTGCGCAAAGATTCTACCCCTAGGGACCCCCATTGTGACGTTCAGCACCTCCGCAAGGGACCTGTCAAGGGCAGATCCCCGCCTCGCTAGTTCATCAGCTCGCTCGTTTCCCACGATGTTACTGTACCCGACTGAGACTGATCCTGAACCGAGGACCCAGCGAGGCGAGATCTTCCTTGCACTGTTCTACTAGCTTCGAGGATGTAGTGGCAGATACATATAATAGCCTTCATAGCGGTCTGGATTCATAGAGGATGGCTTTCCTTGAGTAGCTCGTAAGCCTCACGTAAAGCAAGAACTTCCACGTGGAAGACGCTGCACGAATCGGAAAGCCTGTAAGACATGGAAATATTGAGGGAAACAGAGAATATCCCTGCCTCTACTCCACACTCAATTTTTGAACCGTCGCGTCGGAGAAGATTGTTGTTTCGAACTCATTTGTCACGTGTCGCCTATGTATTTCTCATTCCGCCCTTGTTTTGAATTTCTGACGCCATTTCTGAAGTTCATTCTGGGTGTTATACAAGCTTGTATACGCCCTATTAATATGGACACATGCTTCATAGAGCGAACGCGTTGCCCAGTTTTTGGCAAGAAGGAGGTTCTTGGAATCAGGCTAAAAGAACTCACAAGAAGAGATCCACTCGTCAATTTTCTTGTTCTTACTCGGGATAGCCAACAATGACTTTCATAGGTCCTGCAAGGATGAAGAAGAAATCTAATCCCTGCGGCGTCTGCATTGTGATTGATCTAATCTGGCCAAGAGAAATCTGAGAAATTTCGACTGTCACTTGAGATTGCTTTTCCTACGGCTATCTGTGTAATTTTCAGGTAATGGACTACGCGAATAGTCACTGAACCTATCCTAACTACTATCTCTGTCCGGTAGGCTAATTAATTCTGTTAACCGTTCTGTTAAAGGCGACCTCGACATCCAATGTCACCTCCGCACAGTGTTTGTTGGTACATCTCCTCTAGCTATTTCCGTCAATTGTTTTTGCTGTTTACAAAATGATGTTCTCTGAACTCAAGCTTAGGCTCCGACTGGCAAACTTAGTCGTCAATGGTAACTGCCAGCTAGGAGCCGCCCACATATGTATGTACTTAGACCAATGGTAGGTCCATTGTGATACCACGTGGATCATGGGAGAAAGTTTCGCTCTACCTACTCGTTAAACCATTCTCCTTATGAAGCGTAGGATGCTCTTAATGTCAGTATCCATCAGGCCGCCTACATCATTGTAATAGGGGGTTCCTAAGTGAAGCTTCCTTCTACGGAAGAGAGCTGGGCAGAAACAAAGAAGGTGAGGAATAGTTTCCTCCTCTTCTTCATCCATGCAGCTTCTACAAAAGTCGTTTGCAAAGAGGCCTAGCCTTGTAGCATGCTTGCCTATTAGACAGTCTCCAGTGATGACACCCATTGTGGTGCTGATATGGAATCTATTGAGAGAAGTCAAGGTCTTAGAGCGGTTTAGATCCAGCTTGCCTTGTCGCTAGACATGTTGATCTACTTGTTCACCTAAGATTTGTACTCTCGACAGCATCCAGCTTAAGTTTAAGTTTGCGAGTAGCTATTGGTATACCTAAGGTGCCTTTGCCCGGTAAGGTGGGTATAGTTAGTTGTTCCTATTCTGGCGAGTTCATCGGCCTTACAATCCGCTGGAATGTCTCTATGTCCCGGCACCCAACACAGGTGAATATTGAACTGCTCAGCCATCTCCACAAGAGACGAACGACAGTCTATAGCTACATACCAAAGAATTTATTGAAGACGATTCCAGGGATTTGATTGCTGCTTGGCTGTCTGAAATATGCGGATATCTCTAGCAGATATCATGTTTTTCTTAAGCCAAGATAGGACATCTTTAATCGCCATAATTTCCGCGTGGAACACGTTATTTGGAAGACGGAAAGAGAGCTGGAGACAAAGCCTATCAGAGAAAAATTCTGCACCAACTCCGTCTTCTAAAAATGCATCGTCCTCCCAGAGTGATCCATGGTTACAACCTAAACCTTTCCATTCGAAGCACCCTCTTATCAATTCCCTTAAAACGCCCTTCGACCGCCCAAATTGCCTCATTAATAACCCACTTAGCCATAACCTAATCCCATCCTTGATAAAGGTGTACAATTTAACAGCCTTACCTTAAATTCTCCCGAAAATGTTTCAACTTTTGCTCTTTTTACGATCGCTACTATTCCACTTTCAGGACTATCTTCCTCCACGTATCGATTATCCGTTAAAAAATTAACCAAAAAAAAAACTTTTAATCCATCCTCCTATGTAAGGAAATTAGCAATTTAAGGCCAAAGACTGATTAACTTTTTCATTGTTAATCATTCTTCGCCTAAAGAATCAACCCTCATAAAAAAAAACCCAAAAACCAAAAAAAAAAAACTTTTACTTCACCGAGAAAACCTTTTTTCTTTATCTAGTTCGCCCCGAAAAGTGAAGTAAACGCGGAAAAAAATGAACTGTATAAAATCCATTACCCTCGACCACAAGTCCTTATTCTCATCGTGAGTTTTTTCGCCCCCAATGCCATCCGTGTATATATGTACGTTTTGACGCCATTGATGTTTCCTAATTTCCTAGTGCCTTCGAAATGGAAGTTTTTCAAGTAATTAATGAAGACAAGTAAGGACGGTTGCGTGGGTGAAAAGGACGAAGAAAAGTTTTCACTGAGTAATTATAGATTTGGGAGCTTGATGGATGGATGGGGTGAATGGGTATTGTGTTTTAATTTAGAATGATTGGCTGTGGGGACTTTGACAGAGAGTGTGAGAGGTGTCCGAGATCTAAATTTAAGGCAAGGTTAGCAAGGGTTTTGGGCTGTGCTTAAGGGAGTGTTAGACATCAGACTAATATAATTGATAATGCTAAGGACAATGATTACAGATCTGTCTATCTGGTGTCCAACTGGAATGTCTGCAGTGAGATCTTCCCTCGAATCACAGATGTATAGTACTCGGCATCAATATAGATCTTAAGTCCAGCAAAATAGTTAGAAAGCTGACAGGACAAATTGGCTCATCCTTAAAGTCTTCAAACACCTCTAGGGGTAACACCTTTTAAACAAAGAAATCCTTAAGGCACACACCTCTTTGGGGCCACTTGTTCTCTGAAAGTGAAATCTAGATCAGCCAAGGAAAGGCGGTCGGTTAACGAAGTACAGGAACATGTAATCTTCTACAGAAAGTAAAAGAAGCTCCATGAAACGCTGCTGCCAAAAGAAGATCATGGAAAACATACTAAACAGACAGTTCGAGGTTCAAATCTTTGGCAATCTGTTGCCTGACAAACCTCCGCGAGATATACATAAATGTCATGAAAAGCTCCTCATCCCGTTTTTAGGATGCGCCAATGTAAGTCCCGTGCATTCATGCGAAAAATATGACACGCAGGAAACGAATGGGTGCGTGAGGCTAGGCTCGAGGCCCTATACCATCTGTTGCACCAGTATATGTTAAGGGCCAGCAAGCATCACGAAGATCTTGTCTAAAGGACCATAGCTTAGGTAACGTTAGGTTAACGTGGCAGGCTACCTCAGTTAGACCAGTGTGTGTTACTACATGGATCAGCATCTCTAAAGAGAGCTACTTGTTGAACCAGGATGATCTAGTTATGAAGCGCGGGGGGCCAAGGTTGTTGGAGGAGTAGGCCCCCAAATGTAGTTTCCTACGAGCGGAGAGAGCTTCATGTAGAATAGTTTCTTCCTCCTCTTCATCTATCCATAGAGGGCCCTATGAACTAAGTCCCAAATCGAATTAACTCCCACTAGCCAAAATGAACTAAGTCCCACCAAATATGCAGTGGGATTTAGTTCATAAGTTTGGGACTTAGTTCATTGGGAAGTACATAGTTTGTTATACAAATAACTTGGGAGTAAGTTCCATTTGGGACTGAGTTCGTAGGGCCTCCATAGAGGGCCATAAACCCACGAGATGCCACGGGACGTCTATAAGGACTTCTCTTCCTTTCTTTTAAGAGCTGAGTAGTCAAGTCATCTGCCCATGACCATTCTTAATCCCTCCGCGCGATTCTAAAATATTTTTAATGCGAAGGTCAAGTGGAGGAAAAGCAATTCGGATCTTCAGTCAAACTTTACTGGAAACTGGGAAAGATTTATCGACGGCAAAGGGGTGTGCCTAAGGCATCTAGAGCACACAGGAAGGGAAACAGTCCGCAGAGAAATTCCAGAGAAGTGGACAATATGCGAGCGTTAAAATTAACTGAAATCAAACTGAGATAAATGCGGCACTCCTGGGAACGAGCAAAGCTGGTGAACTAGCAAAGAACGAACTTAAAAACTGAAATTCAGCCTCATAGTTGCAATGGGCATCCCTTCGATAGCTTTACTCAAAACCGGAAGGAAAAGATCTGTAGCAGACGTGGTACTTCTCCTACAATAGCGCTACGCTCAGTGAACGCTGAAACCCACTATCATCATGGAACGCGACCCAGCTGTCATCCGCCCGACGACCTTCCAGGCAATCTTCCATTGTTCTCTTTTCGTTGGATCGCCATGGCGAGAGGACGTGGCCGCAACAGTTGTATCATCAGTGCCCAAGTGTACCTTTCTACTAATAATTTTATTTGTTAGCTAATTAGTAAGTAATAAAGGATTAATTCGGTAACTGTTACAGATCCTAACAAGTAAGAGATCTACTACTGAAGTCCTCTGACTCCTCGTGGGGAATAGAGCGTCAATGCAAAGAGCAAAGAATAGTCATAGAGCAAAGCGCGCCATCGTGTTCGGAGTTCTTCAACGCGCTAGAGCTCCCTCCAAGTCATCCTTAATGATTTAGATTCCTCCTCGACTTTCCTTATCCATGTTTTTGCCTAACCCCTCTTGTCTGCCTGATTGGGTAGGTGGATTTCATTGCATGGCGTACTTTGCAGTGGAACTGCCTTCTCGCCGTAAGATGTGACTAATCTACCGCCACTTTCTCCACCTTGTGCCACTTTTGTCGTCCATTGGTTCCTGGTCCGTCATCGCGTGTTGTTAATCGTTCGATACGCGGTTCGGCTAGAAGATCCTTACGATGTTGCGAAAACATCTATTTGTGAAGGTTTGCAGTGTTGACCGTCACCTTGTGAGTCCTGTCAAGTTGTGAGTCCTAGGATCGAACAGAATACAGGCGATATTAAGGGTGGGTCTGTAAAAATGGCTCATTAAACCAAACCAACCATTCCTTCAGGCTTAGACTGAGGAAACAGCCATTCGAGTTAATTGCTAGGATGAAGTGGGGTAAAACACTCCCTGTGAAACCCACCATGCTCAAGGTAACAATTCACCTCGACCACCGCAAAAATGAAAATCTACCCAAAAGCAGACGTACATTGTATGCGTCCTTGCTCCCAAGTCTAATGGCCACGTCAGAGGTTCTTCTCACGGTGTTTCATGCCAGCTTCCATGCGCATCAACTAAACCTCTTCCTGAGCACTCTGCACAAACAAATGTACTGTCTACTCATCGTCATCACAGCTGCTGTCACAATCCTTTTCCATATCCCATGGGACGACCATAGACGAATGCCCAACCCAAAGGCCCACACAGATTTATCCCCCTGGCGCGCGGCGCGCTGTGCATCTCCGTTTACCTATTCACTTGTCCATCCACCGTGTGATCATCTGATTGTCGTCTTGTCCACCGCACATCGAGTGAGCCCCAGCTAATCGCAAATAAATGCATCTACGTGCAAATGACTTAAAAGCCTTTAACAACAACGCCCAGACAGGCAGGCAGGTAAGGCTCATCGCTACAATCTGGTATTTGCCCAGCTACGATGCGATGGAACGGACGCCAGTGTGGCTCAGTTTGTCATGTTTGGCCCGTTGTCCGAGGAACCGATTGAGACATAATTCATGGTAATATGGCTAAGTGCCGATTATCTGTGGCGGTGTGGGCATTCGTGTGGTGATGCCGTTGCCTGGATGGCTTTTTGTCGCGAAATGGTCTCGCATCATTATGGAGTCATTTTAGGAGCGATATCGGTCTCACGATGGATGCATATGCATCTTTTATGCTCCAGTAGAAGGGGGTGAGTGTGCTGTTGTGGGAGGCATTTGGTATATTAGTGGAACGGTTAGCACGCCAACGCGAATTCATAGACATTCTTCTAGGACCGTTTTGCAAGCTGTTCTGGTGCGGCAGACTGCTTTCATCCGAGGTCCATTGATTCAATTGACATGCACTTTGCGGTGTAGACTGTGGTGAGCACGATTTTTTGATGGCTAATTGAATTGTGGATTATGTCCTTGGGCTGGATGTAACAACACGTGTAGTCTTCTTGGAGTCGAATATCGCGATGGGGTGTGGCGAGAAAAAGCTGAAAGAAATTGTTGACATGACGATGGAGGTACATATTGCACTTTGGAGGTATTTTCAGGACGAAATTTTAACGTTCTGTGCGAGGGCATGAAGACAAGAAGTGCAAGTGCAATTCTGTCAATTCGTTGGGTATTCCGGAAGGAGAAGCTTTGTTCCAGGACAAATCAACACAATCCATGGATTTTTCCTTTTCCTGAGAGGAAAGATAGATGTGAAGCCGTACAGGAGATGCTCTAGACCACATAAGACCTTGGTCCTAGCGTTTTGCAGCCATTTGTGTTGCGGGTGTTACATTTTTTGGTCGACTTTTGGTATCGCTCTGTACTGCAATGCAGGAAGCGTTGATTGATGATTATATTGGTACGACTGACAACTCAATTGCTTAGACCATCAAATTATAAAAAGCAATCTTCGCCGAACGCAAATCCCGAAATCTCTCCACGGCTCCTATGCCGCCAGCATCAAGTGCTAAAGACCAGTGGCAACGCTGCCAACATGCTGATGTGCTGGGTTTCACCACCAAGAAGCCCCTAGTTTGACGAGGAATACTGACAAGCACATGGAGCTGAATAAAACGCATACAAGACGGCGCTACAAAGAAGGACGAGAGCTGCTCATGACCTCCACGCGCATAAGAGACGGGAAGAACATCAACTTCTTCAGAAGAAGAAAAGAGAGCACCAGAAGCGCGCGATTGAAGATATAGAGAGACTATACTCCAGGAATAATGTACGGGAGTTTTACCAAAATTTAGAAAAAACGTGCCAAGCCAGCAAGACCCGTACAGAAACCTGCAGAGATGTTGAAGGAAACCTTGGAGTAGAGTCAGAGTCGGTGATGAATCGGTTTCTGCAGACTGTATAACGGCGTGGAAGACCAACATACCTCTGTCAGGCAGAATGCACCATACAACGTGGGCAATGATAGCCAAAATTTCCGTCCACCTGCCAACAAGGAAGTGAGGAGAGCGATATCCAAGCTGTTCAACTGTTCCTGTCTGTTTGACGAAAGTCGATAAGTCGTGAGACTCTGGCAGCTCTGCGAATTTGGAATGGAGTCTGGGGATTCCCAGGAGATTGGCAAACTTCTGAAGAATGTCTCTGCTTTTCGAGAAGCCGTCCAAACTGTGCTACTGGCTTATGGAACTTATCTGTAAGGCCGTCCATATATAGGGCAGGACCTGCACCTAAAGGTGAAAATTGATAGGCAACGTGTCCGTGCCTTGAAGAGTGCTAAATACGTGCCATCTTTCAAGCCTTTTGCCAATAAAAACTAGCTCATAGTAGCGACAGTTGACATAACCGACGACGAAAAAGGGATCTCCTGCTACAAATTAAGGCAGAGGATACTTGTATGCATAATCCAGTTTTCTCCTCAAACTTTCATGGACCAATACTGACATAGATACATAAGAACTTTCTTAAGGTAATCGTTGAAGATCAGAACTCAGTGTTGTCAAGCTCTAGGCAGGAAAACGGAGTCAAAATGTCCCAAGACTGAGGCCGAGGATGTTGGTTCTGCTCCAACTGAAGAGTCTGCCAAAGTCCTGAGTATCTTGCTGAGTAAACCACTAATTTACCAGTAAAGGACTGATAGGAGCAGAAAACCCTGTCATTGCTGAATCACTTGGCTGCTGCATGTACATAGATCGCCTGGAAGTTGTAGCGCTAGCCCAACAGCCCATTTCGTCGATATAGCTTATGGTATAGCGGAAGAAAAACTTCAATACTAAGCCCAATGGTGACTGTTTCTTTAAGTATCTTACAGGTACTGACCTAGAACAAACGGTGGAAAGGTCTAAAGAAGGGCAAAGCTGTATTTTCATTTAGTTAAAAAAATCACTTGGAACGGAAGCCAGGCTTAAGAGAGGAAAACGCCATTTGCACTTGAGGTTTCACATATGTATCCAAAAAATTTAGAACAAACAATGCATTGCCTAACGTCGTTAAGACTTGTTCCCTATTCTCCTCTTAGTGACGTCCTCTCCACCGCAGATCATCCCAACTCGATGCAGCAACAAACAGTTTCCTTCTCTCCTCGTTTACTGATCCAATGTCAAATTAACCGCAATCGACACACAAATTAAAACCCGCTGACCAACTCAGCAGAACAAAACACAAACCCAGCATCCAATTGCCCCAATAATCCCGACAGCAGCACATGATAAGCAGCCATCAGCTCCCATCTTCATACAGCAACCGGCGTGAATAGCAGTAGCAACTGCTGCGTCATTCCCAAACCGGAAAACAAGTAGCATTAGATGTGGTCTCCACCCTCGTCCTCTCTGTCTACCCCGGCGACGATATGTCGCTCGTTCACACGCTATGCTCCTATTTCACACATAATCACGGGTCATTACATAAATTTCTTCTTCTCCTCATGTGAAGAGAATTTACCAGTTAATGGCTAAGGAGGCAAAAAAAAACCGAAGTCCAGAGGAACCTTCTTACACCTTGCATCAATGCACCAAGGCACAGGCACTACCAAGACACCGCATTCAGCCTATTAGTCGGCGAAGCAACGATATCGAACTCACTTCCTCGTCGAACCCGGTTGCACTAAATAATTTTCTGATCAATATTTCACTGGTATTTCTCTGTTCACAGCACACACACTCGTATCCCGTGCCGGGATCTAAAGAAAAATCGACGATGAGGAAGAGAAACATAAGAAAACGTGCCTCTAACACGTTACCGGTAGTCACCTTAGAGACACCTCCAACCGTAACACCCCTACACTGGCCGGCTGCTACTGCGCGCCGCCACTACCATGATGGCCCAGCAGCCACAGTCGATTCCAGAGTCAGACATATGCTGCAGCGGGAGGGCAAATCGATCGGGACAACATGCATTTCCAAGTGATCTTTATCAATTTTACGCGATCATCGCGTTCGTAACACGGAACACGGTGCTGGTGTCCCGCGCGCACATTACCACCAACACCACCAACAGTCTGGTCTGGTGTCGGCTGTATAGGCCATTTCGCGCGCGATCATCTTCCACGTCGTCGCTTCGTAGTCATCGTGTGTAAAACAATCCATTGGAGCGATCTTTAATGCATGTTCACAAGCGATCAATATCCCCACCGAGTTCAGAGGAGGACGCAACTTTTCGGGCCGCGAATAGTTCAAAATCGCCAGAGATCACGCGACGAAAACGATCATGACAACAGTGGCTAGGCCAACGATCGAACTTTGTAAGCACGGGACACCATGCGATCAGTGAA
Organism: Blera fallax; assembly: GCA_946965025.1. Lineage (NCBI taxonomy): Eukaryota > Metazoa > Arthropoda > Insecta > Diptera > Syrphidae > Blera > Blera fallax. The sequence continues at coordinate 71,206,365 of OX337248.1, forward strand.
ACCAATAGAACCTACGGGACTACCACTAGATACTTTATTAAATCACCGAGCGACATTGTCGCATTGCATCCGCAACCCAACCGCGCGGCATTGAGGTATTAATTTATGGCCAACGTGGTTGTAAATTACTCATTTAGCTCTTCGGGTTCGGCAATTAAAGTTTAATATGATCAGACGGTAATTATAAGTCCGCCCGTTCGCACAGCAGGATCAGGAGCTTCGGAGCAGGTATATCGATGAGCTGGCTGGCCCAGCTGGCATGGAACGTAACCGAGGTAGGCCTGCAGATGGTGTCGATGATTAACCGGGCGGCGACTGATGCTACTACCATGCGGACACGGAATGCCTATCCGATGAAAATCACGAACATGGTCGTCGTCGCCCGGAAAGAGGGCGGGAGGTACGAGTACGAGTAGTCCTTCTATGTCAGTTTGGCAGTTTAGTGTGTGCAACGACAACAACGCAAGAATGTCATCCCGATTAATCAACAGCACAGTTATTTGAAAAATGAGAAGCGGATGTAATGTCGCCCTCAATTCCACAGCATGTCGTCTGACGATGATGAGTCTTTCATTGACATGCATCCATCCGTGCGCCCATCCATTTGGGCATCCGTGATGTCAATACAGACCGAGATACGCAAAAAAAAAATTTATAATTACCGCATGTCCGATCAGTGTAAATAATCCCAGCGCCAGCGATGGAATAGTGTTCTCAGCGCGGAATTGAGGGAATCCTTCCACCAGCAGCGCAGCGGTGGCCTCATTCAGAACGCCATTATCATGGGTAACACACAGGAATTCGTTGGAATTTTGTCGGCGCGTATTTTCTGTTCGAATGGTCTCGCAAACGAGACAATTTTTTAATGGGCCCACACGCAGTCCTTGAGCCTTGTCACATGGAAAAGTAGAAATTATACTTTTTCCATGTTTTCCAGGAAGAGCCTGTCGTCGGACTATTGAATTTTCTGCATAATTTAAGCTTCGTCCTGCCGCCTGCGTGGGCGCGGTAAGATTTCCTGCTTTTTAAAGTCGAACCTCACGAGGGGTGGATACATTTAATCATTGTCTGTTGGAATTGCCTGCAGAAGCTAATTTGTGTGACTTGAGAGAGTGTGCAGTTCTTGATTTCCCCTGGGGATACGTTTAGACATCGAAGAGTAAGTGTGCTGAATGACCTGTTGTTGTGGTGGTCGGGGGAAGTAATTTCTAGAATTCCACTACTATTCCCGGCGAAAGTCATTGACTTGATGAGAACTGGTAGGGGGTATGTTGGATTGCAAGTGTTTCGTGCAATTAAGTCCTTGGCAGCATCTCAATGTCATTAAAATTTCAAATTTGGTCTGTGAGGGGAAAGTAACTCCTTTTTTATTCAGATTTGCATCCCAAGACAGGGTTTGTTATTGAATGGATTCGTAAAAGATGCAAGAAATTTAGGACGCATCCATGAAGATTTGAATTTTGAAAGTTAAGAGTTCACCCATAATTTCTACACTTTTTCATAACATACTCGTGAATCCATAAAGTTTTCGTGTGTTTATGTGACACACTCCATAGGGTAAGCCTTGTTGCGGAGGATTGGCTTCTAGGCCTATGCAATAGGAGAACTTGTTTCTGCAGAGGAGCTACGAAATGCGATAGTACATCCTGAATAATTAGCCTACAATAAAAGAGAGATGTTCCTACTAAGGCACTCTTCAGCAGCCGGACGACAGCAGATTAAATCCCCAAATGTGGTCAACGAGGCAGAATTACTTTTTGAACTGCTTTTATGGGCTCCTTCCAATTATTCGAGTCAGATGTCAAAATGTGCCCGAGGAAACGTGAACATGAACTTTATCAAACGACTGCACTATGGACGACAATGTTGTATAGGACTAACCACTAACAGCCTCGGATAAGGATGATCATAATGTGGACGACCCTGTCAAATGAAATAAGAAGAACGACGCTCGGATATCTATGTGCGTTGCATGGCAGATATAACTGCCATCCAAAAAATGCTCAGCTCAACCTGTGTTTCGAATAAGAAGCCTCTTGAGCCAGCATAATTGTCGGGAAACTGCGTTCATTTTCGCAAACTAAGTTCGTAAAGTTCCCTCGACACTTGTGAATTGGCCTACTGCGTCCTCCCTCCGGGTTGGATTTGGAAACTGTTTGGGACAGAGTGCTGACGTGTAATGTATATCCACTCTCTAACTATCTTAGTCGTTGAATTTGGACTGACCAGGTTATTGCCTCTGTACAGCCTGTGAATTTCGTGGCTGTATCTCCATCCATTGTCCATCTATGCGGACTACATACCTCCAAATTGTATCTGTCGTGGGTGACGACTTTCCGAGGCGTTGCTGTTGGGTGTATTTTTTCCACAGTCTCGTTGTGTTTTCCACTTCTGCCTCAAAATTCACAAGGGGCCACTGGCATCGAGCCACATTCTTCCAAAAGTGAAGTAAAATTGATCGGAGGACATCGTCCCGTATTTTCTAAAACCTTTTTTAACGTCGGATGTCCGACTATGAGGGAGCAGCGTGCATTCTCCATTCTCATCTCGCACCACATTGATGGTGTGTATCGAAATCTCTCCGAGGATGTGCCGTAGAGTAAACTCTGTCCAAGTAAGTCAGGCCAACGAAAATGTAGGCTATCACCGTCCTGGTGCGGTATCGCCGTTATACAGTCTGCAGAATTGCTCCCTTCATATCCTCAGCATTGTCAGTAGTTCTACTGGTGGGCTTCCTTGCTCGTTCTTGCCGGCTTCTGTTCCAGTTTCTTAACTTCGACATGTCCTTCCTAGCCTTTACTAAGACTTTCGAACATCATTCGCGCAATAGCCCCTCTTTTTTTAACCTGAACACGTGCTTCTCATGCTCCTTCTTTTTTTTCTGAAAAACCGGTGGTCTACCCAATTCTACGTCTCATAGACCTCGGGAGCAGCCCTCGTCCTTCTATACATTCCCGCTCGCCATGCGTCTTATTTTGCAGCATGTACCTGCGGGCGTTCTTCTTCCAAACAGGGGTTTCATTGTGGTGGCTGAGACATAAGAAGGCCGTTCGGCTTCAGGCTGCTTCACGGTGTTTCCTCGTTTTTGTGGTGTTCAGAGCATCGACGTTCTTACTTTGTGTACAACAAGGTAGTGATTCGAGTCAATGTTGGCTCCTTGGGGAGTCGGGACACTCAACATGCTTTTCGTCAACTGAAATGTGATTAATGATTGACAGTTGCTTCATCAGGAGACCTCCATGTCCCCTTGGAAATTGGAACAGAGATGTTTCGTTCCGCCGCAAAGTCGATTACCTCCGCTATCTAAGGTGGCTTCATCCAGGCTATATCTTTAACTTCAGTACAAGTGCACTTCCCATCGCACTTTTTGGATGGCGGTGATGTCAGCAAGAGTTCAGAACTTCTGCAAGTTGTTCAACTGCACCCGGTCTGTGCAGGTGCAGGGGTACACCTCCACAACCAGATGAGAATATCGTTGAGCGTGTTTCGTTTGCAGGGGGTCATCAGCGATGTGATCATCCTTAAGCGCAGCTTGTTGCCGTTTCATAATTGACCCTAAGACAGATGGGCCGGCTATACCGTTCCGTATAGATCTGGCCTTCGAATATGCCGATGTGGGTCATATAAGGTATTCGCTACCAAGCTTCGCATACCAATTGTTCAGCCGCCATATCATAGGAAACTTTCCAAAGTTCTTTCCTTAAATTATCCTTTGCAGTCAATGACCTCCAACTTCATATCAAAGCCCCGTCCTTCGTATACTCAAAATAATTATAACCAACTCCGAAGAATAAACAGTCCTTCAGTTCTTAGACAGATGTTTGCTTTCATAGGTTGGGTTATCGAACTTGAAATCACTTTATACACGAACATATGTATGTTTGCCATGGCAAAAGGACATAATATCTATTGAAAGATACCCACTTGAATGGCCGCAGGGTGCCACTTGCTCGTACACAGTACACTGTAGATGTAGTAACTCCGCTCACGCTCCCATGTTCCCGACAGTCCTTAAGGATTCATTTAGCAAATAATTATCAACCACAAGCAGCACACTCCTTGGACAAAGCAAGACGATAGGCATCCGATACCGACTCCTTTATGGATATGTAGTATGACTCATATTATTGGTAAAATGTTGGTGGGCAGCAATGTTGGAGCTTTCCTATAACCCCGCAGGACATTGAATCCTTTTCATACATTCGCATGCATTACATACAGCCACCATCAGCATCAGCACACACAGAGACGCATACTGTGTTGCTTGTCAGGTCGCAATTGAATTTCGTGTCTTTGCAAATTACCCCAGGGACTTTTACTACCAGACTTACAGTCAGGCAGAGGCAGGAACTTGGCTTCACAAATTTTGTCCTTTCTGAAACGTCCCACTTGCGTTGATTCATAATTTGTTTGTGTGTGGTATGACCACGTGTATGTAGGAGCCTATTGCTTCGACGACAACGACAACATACTGCATGTACGCCGTACGGATCCTTAATTGATTTTCTTCCTTTTCCTCAGCCGGAAGTCAATTGACAGGCTATTATTGCACATACAACGGACGACGACGATGAGACGGAGCCCATGAACATGTAATGGAAATGGTTGCCAGCCGGCGGCAGCGCTACCAAATTCATGTTCTACCAGATTCCCAATTTAATAGGCTGCTTGAAATTTAATATACCGTTATTATTTGCATCCGAAAGTTAAAGGTTACTCCTAATCCTGTAATGCAATGCAAACAGGAAGGATCAGTTGAGGTTACAATCGAAGCATGTAATGTGCCAAAATTGAAATGGTTGGTTGGCCCTGACTAGAGTAGATGGGTGATGGGGAGGGTGGTTGTTCAGGAAATGGGGGTTTACTTGTCCATTGATTTGCAGACGAATGAATATTGTTTTACCCAAAGGGCCCAAAGGATGGTGTTTAGCTTTAATTAGGATAATTAAAGGGCGACTCCGGAAGAGTACATTCACTTTGTTTCTGTCAATGCAGAAGTGAGTTCTGTCGAAGGATGAATTCGGTTAACGGTTAAAAGGAAAGGAAACATCCTTCATTCATTCTTAAATTAAAGCAGGTTTTGGTCTCCAACGTCACACACGGTATTTGGTGGTGGCTTTTAATATGCCACAGTCATGTAGAGACTTCCGGCTCGAAGGATACACTTTTTTCGATACTTGTAGTCACTTTCGGTAAGGAACGAGGGACACCTTGCTTATGACAGAGATTCTCATTCACGTGGCTCACACGGCTTCATCAACCAATCCAATCATCCAGCTCGAAGGACCAATTTTCGTGAGGTAGATGCAAATTTAAAGAAACACTTGATGCGAAACTTAGGATTTCCAGGAAGTTTGCTTGTGAACATGTCTGTGTCATTGCTCCAGTTCCCGCCTCAAGGCTCCGTCTAAAGGTCTCGTCATTTTCCAAATCATTCCTTGTAGTACATCCAAGGACATAATAGACTTCGAATATTGAGTCGCCAACACCGTCTACGGATTTATTGGCTCATTATCGGCACCTTACCACGTGTCACAGCGGGAGTTCTAATCACCCGACTCATTCATCAACGTCATCCCTTATCACAGCAAGCAAAATCATCACAGATTCCCTTTATTGGGTTGTTTTGAAAACATTTCCGCATCGTGTGCTGAGTCAGGCTGTTTTCCGGAATTCAAGACAAATGTCTCCAATTATTATCAGAAGGTTCGACTGATGCCGGAACAGACACAGACGATTAGTTAATGCTCCGCAAGGGGTGTTCCTACGATGCGGAGTATATTAATTCATCGCGTTTCGGCAAATGTCTGTTTCATATTCGTCAATGTCCTTGCGAACAATCTGAGGCATTTGTTTGATTTCGTTTTTGCCACCACCCACGCACTGTGTTCTCTTTGCCCAAAGCGGGGGAATGGATGGGTGGTGATGGTGGGGAGTATAGTTACACAGATTCAACAACAATGCGCACTCCTCATAGGATTGAAAAACCGGGAGCTAACACACATCGTCGAGTAGAGCGACGACGAGGACGACGACGACGACGACGAAGACGACATGCCTTCCTCCATTGCAATCCACTTAAGCTAATCCGATTTTGTGTGCGCCATTATTGTATTTGCGCGACATATCAAGGATGTGAGTCCTTGTTGTGTTGTGATTGCGTTCTTTCGTCGTTCCTTTCTTTGCCAAGGCATGCAGCGGAATGCGGCGGTGACGGTGGTCTGGGGGGCGTAATGCGTTCAGTTTGACTAGGGGAGGGTGCTTGCCAACACAAAAGGACTTCAATCGTGCACACCAAACATACGACTTTCTTGCTCCTTCTGCCAGTGACAGCACTAAGATTCTAAGTCACATTGTTGTGCACTCTCCCTAGTGTGGGACTTGTGAGAATTCCTTGTGTGAGTGTCATGTCTCCGAAGAGGATTCCGTTAAATTGATTGTGCATGCAGTGGAAAAATCACTCGCAGGACATTTTTCACTCGGAGTTTTATAGTATATGTACGTATGTGTTCCACCCCTTCATGACGTATGTCATTCGTCGACTGACATTTAATTCAGTTTCACCAGCTGAGGATGGCGAAATAAATAGGCTCTCGCGGAATTTCGGAATTGCGGGCGCCGCCGTTTTTCACTGTCAGTCTCCGGAGGGAGGTGAATCCGTCCTGCTATCTCCTGTTTCGCCCACCTATCAGCAATGGAATTTAAATGGGAATCGTGTTGCCTGAACGTTATCGACTACTTCACATCACTCACGGCCCGCATGAGTACCTCCACCCACATCCCCTCCCCCCCAGCATATTAAATGAAAATCGCGCGCTCGTGAAATCCCCTCTGACTTATGCATGGACATTTGTATTCCATGGAGGAGTTTCCCAAACGATAGCACCGAAAGCAGGTGTACAAGCTGCACTCGCGATGTAATAAATCGAGACATCGAGAGCGTTCGAAATAAGCGCTCTCGTCGAGCGCTAAGTGATAGAGGGGGGGAGGGTTGCTCCTTGTTTTGTTACCGTGAAAACTGGAACATGTATCCGGTGTAAACATAGAAGCCTTACCGACTGCAATATACAACTAGGGGGTGGGAGGTGAATAAATCACACTTTCCAGGTGTGCTTCTGTTTTAATTTTCAGCGCAGAATTAGGTTAGCATCATGAATAATGAAAATCAATTCAACCGGGAAAATGGGTGAATTGAAGTAGCGGCAGAGGCTACTTGTACATATGTATATACATACATAGACAGGGCTGTATTACGTTTGAGGTTTTTGAATAGCAATTTCCGATAGCAGTTCGTTCTCGTCTTATAAGTACCGACGGGTCGTAGAACCACTCTCTTCTATCTGTTACTCGTTTGAAAGGTAGTTTGGCTTTAAACTTTGAGTTCTTTTCCAGATCAGATAGTACAAGTCCTTGTCAAGATACGATACGAAGCCGAACCAAGCCGCAACACTAGCTGACAGACACCTAGGAAAATTAAAGCTTCAGCCCAATCCGTTTCATATGCACGGAGCAGCACCTAAACAGATAGTACAAGGTCTTGTCAAGATGCGATACATTACGAGTAAGCGTACTAAGTAGGCAAGCAGACCAAGCCACAACACTATCTGCTAGCAGACACTCAGGCTTAACGCTTCAGTCCTATATACCACGTTTGGAGGGAAAATGGATGCGTAAAGAGCGAGAGAGAGACAAGTATCCTGTATTATGTTGGAGAAAAATTCCTTCTCACTTCCCAATAATGGTGATCCTCCCATGGCAATGGAGGAAAGGGAGTAGAAAATAAAAGTAAACAACATTCTGCAGCTTAGAGTTGAGAATTTCAGGAAATATTGGTGGCATTTTACTTCCTCCTCCTTTCTAGCTGAAGTTAAAGATGCGGAATCACTTGAGATGAAAGCAAGCTTCAACAAGGATATCGCCATCTCCACTATCAGTCAGACTGGGGCAACTTGGGTGTATCATCTCAGGCTGAAGTACCAACGAATTGTAGCAAAAACTATTACGGAGGGCTTAGACCCGTCTTAGATTATATAAGGGAGATGGCTAATTAAATTTGTTAGCAAATATGGAGGAAATGGCACAGGTTGAATGCACACTAAACCCCTTTCGTGTAGTTAAAGAGATGTTTTCAACATATTACCCAAGGTGATCAAGCACTCCTTGCTCCTAAAAGGAGGAAATACTTAGAGAAGGTGGTTGGTTGATGTGGCCCTCGATCAGGTACACTTAGACCAAAGTAGGTGCATTGTACTGCCACTAGAGCCGCAGGTGGTCACTCTGCCTGGTCCTGCAACCAGTTATTTTTTGGACGTAGATAAGATCATTGAGTCCATCGAAATAGTAATGACCTAGTGTAGCCTTCCTAATGTTAGCAAGTGCAGGAGGGATTGTTTCTTCTTCCTTCTCGTCTCTGCAACGGGATGCCCAACCTCTGCGCAGCATGCCTGCCTATCGTGCCTTGCCCAGTTACTACGTTGGCTAGTGTAGAAAGGGTTGCTCTCTTACGCTTAAGAAGTCACTTCGATTTTCCTTGTCTAGTTTTGGACCCAGTTGCCTAGCGATAATGCACTGGCCAAGTTCATTCCATCTATGATTACCTTTATTTAGGGCATCGGCGTGGATGAGGTACTTAGCATAGGACATCGGTGCGTCAATATTGACCATAATTATGCTCTTGGTACAGAAAGAGCCACCTCTAACCAAGTCGACAGGCATAGAGTTCCCCGGGACATTACACTTGCCAGGTATCTAGCAAAAGGTGATGTTGTACTGTCCAGTTATCTCGTTAAGATATTTGGTGGATCTAAGGAGGTCAACTTAAAAAACCCATAGTTCCGGGAGTAGTAACCGCGCCCATGGAATGGATTGCACTACGTTAGTATGCTTATAGCCCTGAACTTCAGTTATCGTGGACACCTACGATTTAAAGAAAAACCCCTACGGTGGACTGCGGTGCTCTGCCTCGTTGGACCAAAATCTCTAATCTTACAAAAAAAAGGGCTTTGAGGCCGGACCTCAACAAAAAACGCCAGAACCCGCTGATACCGCCAACAGGTCCAAAGACACTGTACGTGTGGAGGAGCACCAGAATCTTTGCTGAGATAGCGACTACTCGTTACTATCAGACGAGCTTACGACAGAAGTGAACGCGGGTCCAATAAGGTTAGCTCATCACTTCCCAAACTGTTCGACTTCACTGGGGGTGACTGCATCAGCAAGGGTGCAGTCTCACTCGGGTCTCAACGGATCCGTTGTGTTCCCCCGGTGTGAGATACCTGTAAGCAAAAGAAAAAGAATAGGAGAAGAAAAATAAGCAGTGGGCATTTTCCTGAGATGGGCTGCCATTGAATTGTGGCCAGTAAGGATTCCAATGAGGAGTGACAGCTGTGGTCTGTTAAATGATAGGAGTTCTTTGGTCCTCTTTTTGTCAAATTGGATCCAGAGTTTTCTAGAGACTCGGCATGCGTTGATGGTGTTCCACCTTGCGTTGGGCTTATTTAAGAAGTCTGTAGAGATTTTGGACTTGAGGAGACTGATGGGCAATAGTACAGAGTTGTCTGTGTGTCGGTCATCTGATTCTGAGCCTTTCCTGGCCAGTTCGTCGGCCATCTCATTCCCGTGGATACCCATATGGCCCGGGATCCAGCAGAGCGAGATTTTATGTCTCGTGCTGAGGGATTTGAGTTCCTCTTTGCATCTTTGGACCAATTTAGATTTGGTGGTGATGGAGGTTATGGCTTTGATGGCTGCTTGGCTGTCTATGTAAAAGTCAACCTGTCTGTTGTTGATCAGTGTGGAGAGGTGTCGGCAGGCCTCGGCGATATCGCGAATTTCCGCTTGGAACACACTTGCGTGGTTCGGAAGTTTTATGGACCGCGCAATTGAGGGTTCCACTGAGAAGATGCCGGATCCCGTACCTACGTCCATTTTTGATCCAACCGTGAAGATAGATATGGAGGTGGGGTCTATGATATCACCATTTGTCCAGCTTTCCCTGGAGGGGAATTTCGAGTTGAAATCCAATCCAATCCAAGTGGGTGGCCATGTAGTCCGAAGGCTCGTTGGCGTTTATCCACTTGGTAATGGTGCTGTGACCGATTTGTTTTTTCAAGTCCGGGTTTCTTTGAGTCGTATGGCACTTTTAGCCGCTACACCTTCGTGAAGAGGTCAAGTGAGCATAGCCCGAGCATGGTTTCGAGGGCGGCGGTGGGTGTTGTCCTAATAGCACTTGTCGTGCCTATGCAGGCTAGACGTTGTATTTTGGTGAGAGTGTTCAGGTTTGCGGCTTTAGCGGCTGCAGGCCATTAGACCAGACAGCCGTTCATGAGGATGGGTCTGACGATGGCTGTTTACATCCAATGGATGGTGGCTGGTTTAGGACCCCATTTTTCCCGAAGATTCTGCTGCAGCAGGATGTACTTAGAGACACCGCAGCGGGAACGCTGCTGAATCTGGAAAAAAATATCGAAGATGCATATTAAAGAGAATATTAGGAGCTCAACTACATAAGCTGCAGGGTATAAATTGGTAGGAAGTATACTCCAGCTCAATTGTAAGACAAGGTACTTGCATCGCAGAAACCGAAAGACTTGCCATTGTCGGTATGTGTATTGACAACCATCTTCGTTGGAACGACCACATATCCGAGGTCGACAAAAATGCTAAAGCAGTGCGACACTGCGTCTGATCTGGCCACAATTTATAAGGCATTCATCTGCCCAAAGCTGAAATACAACGCCCACGTCTGGCCTGATGCACGCAAGACCGTTTTTCACAGGGTTCAGAACCGTGTGTTAAGACTTATAGGTGATAGAGACATTGTATGCTTCATAGTCTCACTTGAACATCGCAGAAATGTCCCGTGTCTTTTCTGCTTTGTCGCTTTTTCATTCCTCCCCTTCAAAACTTCACCAGCAATGGGCATCACGCTTCGAATGCACATCAAGCCCATCTTCGGGATTCGTTCATAAGCCGAACGACACGTATGTGGAACGATCCTCCATGCCCTGTATTTTCTCATCGTTACAACCTTCAAACATTCAAAGCCAACGTTGCAGCGGTACCTCCTCCTCCGTTTTTCACAAACGCCCGTGTTCTGGGAAATCAGCTTAAGGGTATTCATATCCCCTTCGGTGCGCGCAAATCATAAAAAAGGTCGGTTGAAGGTATGCGTCACTACATCCGAAAGTCGGTGAGCTGTAACTAGACCTAGTCCACCTCAGTCGGCGGTGTGATCCTAGCACGTTCCAACTCAAATTGTTGCGCTACTGAACGATCGGACTTGTTCCAAATTTTGTTTTACGCTACAGAATGTCGCCAAGGAAAGTGCAACCGTTTCTGGCCTACATTACTCAGCATCACGAGTATATGCCCGAAAGTCCAGTCCGCCATAAATTTGGTACAAATACTCGTACATCAAGTCCGTAAATTATAGCCCATGCTACTTGTCAAAATATGTAAGCAAAGAGCTGTCATGAGCATTTGATTTTATTGCAGATAAACGGATCAACTACACGAGCCTTGTGTGAATTTCGAATTCACATTGCCGGTTGCAAGAGTCTGGCGGCATGGTCTCAAGACAATCACCTGCACAGATGTTAAGCCTGATTCCAGTGCAAGCCATTTCATATTCCTTTAATTGCGTAATTATCGCGCGTAAATTACTTATAAATCAGACCGTGCTTCTGTCTGTTGTCCGTCTACCTCAAAGTGATATACTGTCGGCGACCATTTGGGCCTCTTTTGGTTTGGTTTGGTTTGGTGAGCCCGGACCAGAGCTGTAAATAATTCTGCAACTATTTCTCGTTCCATGCCTGTCCTGCCTGGGTTATCACAAATATTTCAATTCGATTGGATTAAGTCGTTCGGTCCGTTGAGTTCGTGGGAATGTAAATGAGCTCTCGAGGGGCACAGAAAAAAAAAAAAAAAATACTCGAATGGTCCATGAAAAAAAATCAACTTAAACCAGCCCAGTGCAGTGCAGCCATTGAGGCCACGCGACAAGTAAGCCAACAACAAGCGCACATGTTAAGCTGGTACTAGTGCCAGATAAGTAATAGGATCGCATTCACCTATAACACGAGGCACCTGCACCGGTTGCTGTCTCAAAGACGGAGAGATAAGTAAAAGTCGCATTTGCTCCCCTTTAAGACAGGCACATCGACGCGACGTTCCTTCCGCCTGTGCGGCTGTCTATCCGAGTTTGTTACTCGCAACGGTTGCAATTAAACACAAATTGAATGATTTGCTGCATAAATGAATCCGTTAAGTTGTCGTGTGTCATCCGGATTGGTGAGGATAATCGATGCATCCAAGCGGTTCTTCGATAGCGCCTATGAGTGCGTGCTCCAGTTTCCTTAGAAACCAGTTCGAATGCATTGCAGCTTCATGAATCCACTATAAGGTGTCAGATAAAATTGGATTTGTATGTGGGGGAGGGGTTGTTGGAGTCTTCAAAACGGTTCAGTAAATACTTTACCCACTTGTAAAGCGCTCGGCAGAAGTCCTAAATAAATGCCAGAGGCCATGTGTGGGAGATAGAGAGGCACTTGTGTAAGAAATCCTTTTGAAACCCGTAATGATTGTTTGCTTGTTTGTATTTGGTGAAATCCTTTTGGATGAGGCCAGGGATCAAACAACAATATTTTTTGTTCAGTACCTTTTTGGGTCAAGTAGATGAGGTGAATCCAAGGTCCTTCGTTCTCCTCCTCTCTGTGGCATACACAAGGGTTATAATTGCCAATTTATGTGGATTACATTCTGTTGCCTGGGATGAACACATATAGTGCTCTTGGCTTGTCTGGGGATGAGTTCTGAAGTGCCTGCTGGCTGCTGGAGAGGATATCTAGAAAATAGAAAAATCAAAGATCGATGGAAGTTTAGAGATTGTTTTTGATTTTAATCCATTTCTGGGAAAATATTATGAGAGACTAGCTATTACTTAAATTTAATCGAATCCTTGTTGTGAGGAATGACCCTTGGCATGAAAGGATACCAAGAAAGTGGAGTGCTCTGGTAATTGAAGAAGATTGCCCAGATTAAGATTTTGATTTTTAATAGAGTCATGCGAGGGTGGGTGTGAGTAAGTCGGTCGGTAAGCTGTAAGGAGTGTGCGTGACTTTTGAAGTGGATATCGTGCTTGACTTCGGTGGTAAGTAGTTGTCTGCCATAACCTTTGAGGGGTATTTGTACACTATGAGGTTAAGACCCAACGTTACGTGCAGGGTAGTGGGCCACTGATGCATGGATGAAAGGTCATGTCAGTGAAATGCATAGAGGTTGCCAGACTGGTGTCTGGCTTGAAAGATTAGTGTCTAAAATGTCCACCATTGGGACTTGAATTGATACTTTTTTAAGGTCGTTGTGAAAGGATGATGCAGTGCACATAAAAGACTGCGACAAATTCTCCCAATCTGTCCTGCCGATGGGCTGTCCCAAAGATTTTATGGACAAAAGACAAGTGGCCAACTGAAGTAAGATACTGAAGCGACGATTCGACGAATGTCAAAAAATTAAGTCCTAAATGGTAGCCAGAGCAAGAGCTACAAGATCATCTTCTAGTAGGTACCATGCCACTTGGGATTGAAGGGCTTTGAAGCCTCCGATGAAACATGTTGGAGACTACTTTGGTTGGATCGGTGTCTTTTTGTGGGCTTGATAATTATCGGAAGAGCTAAGGAAAAAAGCTAAGCGTATATGAGCCAACCTTTGGGAGGAACTGCTTAAGCTAAGGCAGGTAATGTGGGAAGTAGAGCGAGCGAGGGAAGTAGAGAAGCGAGCGCACATCCTTAGAAACCTCCTAACGTTTCATCAAATTATCATCGCAGTTCAAAATTAAATGTAAAGTGTAAGGAAGAGCGCAGATTTTTCCAGGCCACTAATGCATGGATGAAAGGATAAGTAGAACAACCATCGCTAGATAGTTCCATTTCGGATACTTGTGATTACCAAAGCAGTTCGGCTGGAGAAGTCTTCTAGAGGAGTCGCTTCCCTTCAAGCCTATCTGCTATACATACACATATCGTTGGTGTGCACTCAGAGCGCAGATTTATGCAAACCAAGAGATACCACAAGTTCTCGTCAGAACCTACACGGAAATCAATTGCGCAACACTCTACGAAGCGTTGGGTGCATCTGAGTTTTTTATTAGAAAGTTTGCTCTTAAAAGGAGCTTCCTACGAGTGGAGAGGCCTGGGTAAGTGCAAAAGAGATGAACACGTCCTGTTTCCTTCACATCTTGTTCTTCTGATGCAATCCTTTGAGAAGAGACGGAGCCTTTTTAAAGTGTCCACCAATGGGACTGTGTTGGGTAATGGCACCTAGTATTCTGCTGATATGCAGTCTCTTCAGTGGTACACAAGTACTAGAGCGCTTTAGATTCAGCTTAGTAACAAGACGTCTAGTACCATACGCCCTCTTTATCGCATCCAACTTGAAGTGACAGTCATTCCGGAATTCTCCTTCCAATGATAGCATATCGGTAAAGTGCCACCACGCCGGGTGAATTCATCAGTCATATACTTACGGAGAATGTCCCCAAGTCTTGACACCCAGTTACAACATTCCACCTTAGCTGCTGATATCCTATTTTGAACCGGTTCTTATAAGGCCTCCTTATTCGACATGAACTCCGTCTGGAAAACACAAAAATGATATGGAAGCCGAAAGAGATCGTAATGTTCAAAGGACATCACATCCACTTTCAATTTTGGAACCGTTCGTGTAGAAGATGATGCCAACTTTTTACGAGAGCTAGGACCTATGCTGCTGTGGCTCAGAGTCAAGGGCGTTTGACTACCTAGTGGGAGGTTCGAGTCCAGGAAAGGCCAAAAAGCTTTCTCACGGTCCCGCCGTGTCTGACACGCACAACACAAGTTCTCCTAGAGTGACAAGACAGACCGAGGACGATTTTACAATTTTCCGTACAGTCTGTTGCGTCAAATATTTGTCCTTAAGGGGTAGGACTTCCAGTCTTTAATATTTTTTAAACCTTCTAAGACGAGTGAAAGGCCAGCCGATAGGCGATAATAAAGAAGGTTACCGAGCTCTTTATCCTAGTATTTCACTCGGCTCCTCATTTACTTTTCGGGAACATGTTGATGTTTAAGTTTCCTTCGCGACCAGAACCAGAAGGTCAGTAGAAGGGGCAATAGATGTGCAGAGCGTTCAGATGTCCCCTGTGTGATACACATCAAGTTTCCTGCCAGTCTGATGGTCATTCGATTAGTAAAGGGTATGGAAGGGTATGTTACGCCTTTCTACTTTTTCCCACAAGGTCTTCGAGTGAATACTGGCCGATGCATCGAGATGCTAGAGGCAGTTGGTAAGCCCTTGACATACAGTGTGGGTGAAGGAAGACTATACGTGTCCCAGAAGGATTATGCGCCAGTGCAGGAAGCCAAGACGACTCTGGAATGGATGAAAATCAATTTCCATGATCATGTGACACCAAATTTATGACTACCTAGCTCACCAGGCCTTGAACATAGAATCAACCAACATCCACACAGTGCCATCCAAGCTCCAAAGTACGCAAGGGATGGCCAACTTGAACAAGGACCATTTAATGTAGGAATGCTACGTTTGCCACCACGAATTGAGGCTATTGTCGATGCTGAAGGTGATTTTATCGAATAAATATGAGCCGCGTCTTCAAAAAGTGGCATCCACACACCGTGTACGCATTACCACAGAATGTCAACAGTGGGAAATCCTGTATTCCTCGGCATCAAGACAGAACCTCAAGGTTAAAGGCGTTATTATCACCCACGATCCAAGTTGGTAGAACAATGCTACGAATGGTGAGCCATAGGTGGAACGATGTCATTTCTTCGGAGCAGATCTATGCTAGAACAGCAATTAACGTCTTCCAAGACATTGCCTAACAGACAGACATGCCAAGCGAATGAGAGTTTCCTTCAACGATTTCTGCATTTTCGTCGACATCGAAATGTACATACATCCACTTATAGCGAGCGACGGGCTACTTTCCAAGAATCCATCAACTCGCCGCCTGCACCAATCAATAACGAAAAAGTCATTAAATATTCAAAGTGATCTCCTTCGAGCACATCTTAGGTCCCGCACTTGACGTGCCAATCAATGCAAAAAATTTCCCTAATGTTCCATTAGGCTGCAGAATGCAGAATCCCGCCGAGTCTTTTATCCCGACATCTTGCAACAGATCCAGATCAAAATGAATCTCCAAATTGATATGAATTCATTTTAGAGATCTTCTTTAGCGATTGCTAGGACGGATTCCGCAGTAAATTACATTCCAAGCGGACCGTCATCGTCGTCTGCCTCTTGTGCTGGGGTGCAGCATCATCATCACCGAACCGACATCGCCACAAGATGCAAACACGACATCGATTTGGAAGGGAAATTACTTAAGGGATACATACACACACACACATCCGTAGATACTCCCGTCGATCGTCCCTGTCCGGGACGAGCGCAGCCCAACCATCTCCTCGAATGACATTAGGAGCCTCTGTAATCAAAATCGAAAACACTCTCAAATAAACATTTCGGACAATGGAACTGACTGACAGACGATGTCCGCTAATTGAAGGATTCTGTCAGAATGGAAGTGGCCCTTACGAAAAACGAAAAACGAAAAAAAAAACACCAGAAACAAAACACACAGAGGACCCGTCGTCGAATCAAAACAACTCTCTACTGGCTGACCTCGTCACAGGTCGACATCGCCGGACAGACTTCTGCCGACGGTGCTGCTACTGCGTTTGTCGGCACAATAGTGCTCCGCGCTGTTCAGCGCATCACTTGAGTGTCCAGTGTGCGTCGTCGTCGTCGTTTTCGTCGTCCTCGTGATGGTTGTGTTGTGTTACCTGTTATCTACTTGGCCATTGTTGTGTGCCGCCAATGGCCCTCTCCACAGCCACCTCCTCAAAGCCTTTTGTAGTTGACCGCCAAAGAGTCAAGTTGCTGCTGTTGTTCCTCTCGTGTCTCTGCACTTCGATATGTGTCCAGTGTGCAGCCGGAGCACCAGCAACCAAACGATGGCCATTTCCAGACCAAATTCAATTTCACCGAATGTAATTTATATACGATTTTCAATTTTCCCAAATTGCTGCAGCTTCTGTTCCCATCCAGGCCCACTCGCACCCTCCCCTCGCATCCTTTCGCATCCTTTCAACGTAAATTATTGTGGAAATTTTATTTTTATATTTCATTACGTTCGACGTTTTTGGACGAGATGTCTGCACGTCAGGCCGACCCAACTTAGAGGATTCTGTGTGCGCAACAATACCATCACCATCCAATACCAATTCCAAAGCTGCTTGACTACTCCTTGGAGATTTATCGATTATCCGAGTTGATAAAAACAAATCCCGGCATTTTTCGGGATCATAAATAATGAAAATCGCTCGATGATTTATGGTTACCGGGCCGGGCCGGCAGCATGCAGTAGCTGCGTAGATGTTCTGCGTTCATGTTGCCACAATACAGAAGGCATGGATGGCAGGCATTTTCGGTAATGATGCAGCTCGTGATTTAATTTTCGGCGGCCTCCAGAAGGGGAATGTATCCGAATCGAAGATGCGTCCATCGCACGTCTCGGGATGGCAGTGCGCTTGACATTGCGCAAAGGCATAAATTAGGCGCGGTATTGTGAGTTTTTGATTCGATAGTGATTTGAGATTACGGATTGCCGGACCCGGTTAATTGGTTTAAATGCTATATAAACGACTGATTTATGCTGTTGCGGTTAATCTCTATTTTGGGAGAGCGTATCTCAAATAAATGCGCGAGATAACCATTTACTTGCGGAAGAGTGAGTAAATAAACTGTTATACAGTGCATGAATCAATTATTAGCGGCAATAAATAATCATAACTGAGACTGGAGTCATTGGACTGTTATTTTATCGCTTCGGAGATTGGCTTGAAGAGAGGTTTGAGGCTCTAATTGCCTCTGCTAGATTAGAAAGGCAGGCTGGAGGAATATTTAGTGTGATCTATAGCGCAGTGATCCTTTTTTAGGTCTCTTCTACTTTAGAGGTCAATTTATTACCCCGTACACATGCAGGATTGAAAGGTCGATTCGAAACGAAGTTGTTTTTTTACTTTCAAATAATTTTTTTTTTAGATTTTTAAAGCGGGTTTCAATTTGCTTATCATCTTTCGATGAAAATCTGCGCCTATTCATTTCTAAATGCAATTTCTTATATACAGTGCCTCACAAAAGTCATAGGACAGTTGGCGTAGAAAAGAATTTTAGGTCATTTCATTCATGATGTAAGCAAAACATAAATTCTACTAATTAAGATACAAAACTTAACATAACAAAATTGATTAAAAAAAATTATAACACAAAATAAAGTAAACATTATTTTAATGAGACACAAAATCAATCTCACAAAAGTAATGGGACAATGTAACTTCAGTGGTTTAAAAAGTAAACAAAAATTGTGAGTACCGTATGTTAATATTTTGTGGGGTTACCCTTGGCTTCGATTACCTTCTGAAGTCTTCTTGGAATCGATTTGACCAAATTTGTGGTCTCTTCGGTGGTAATTAGTGACCATTCTTCCGCCAAAATCCTCTTTAACTCGGCCTTTGAAGTAATTGTGTGCTTCCTTACTTTTTTTTCAAGAATATCCCATAGATGTTCAATGGGGTTAAGTTCCGGGGATTGAGGCGGTGTTTCAATGACCTTGGGACAAATATAAAGCAACCATGATCGAATGGTGTGTGATTTGTGTTTAGCGTCGCAATCTTGATAGTAATTAAACGTATTGAGGAGTCCCATTTTTTCTGCGCTTTGACGCAAATGATTTTTAATTATATTCAAATACACCCACTGTGTCATTGTCTCCTCGATAAAAACCAAATCACCAACTCTACCAGCGGACATACACCCCCAGACCATAAAACTCGCACCACCATGCTTGACTGTTGGTACCAGGTTTTTCTTTTTGAACTCTTCGTTTGTTTTTCGCCACACGGTAATGCGTCCATCACTACCAAAAATATTAAACTTACTTTCATCTGCGTATATTACATTCTTCCAATACGTGAAATCAAAGTTTTTACATGTTTGAGCAAACTGAAGGCGTTTTTTTCTATTTACTTCACTGACATAAAATTTTCTTCTAGCCGTTCTTCCATTATAACCAGCTCTCCGTATCGCTCTCCGCATAGTTTCAGGATTCACCACTTTTCCTGTTCTTTCTTCTAAATCTGCTGCTAGTTTTGGTGCACTAGTTCTTGGCCTCTGTTTAATTTCCCTTAAAATATTTCTTTCATCGCGAGCATCTAAAAGTTTAGGTCGACCACTCCGCGGTTTGTTTTCCAACCTGTTTTCTTCTTTATACCTTTTTATTATATTGAAAACTGTCTAATGTTTTCTTTTCACTAAATTTGCAATTTCTCTTACAGTTTTCTTTTCCTCATAATTTAAAACGATTATCTTTCGAATTTCTTCCGAGGTTTCTTTTCGCGACATATTGGGTGTTTAAAACTGTACTATCAAATTGACTATTCAGCGCCGAAGTCCTTTTCACGACTAACTAGTAAATGGGTAAGAATAATAAATGCGTTTGCCCGAATGAAGATGTCCAAAAATGAGAAAAAATCCGTTATTTCGTATGTTGTCCCATGACTTTTGTGAGATAAGCTTTTGTATTTGAATGCATTTTGTGGTCTTATTTTCCCGTTAAGTGACACAGTATGCTTTCTCATTGTGCTACTTATTTGTCTTATTTTAAACAATTAAATGGTAGTTTAAAACCTTAGCTGTTGCGCGAATTTTTTGTTAAATTTCTAGAAATATATTGCCATAACTATTGTCCCATGACTTTTGTGAGGCACTGTATTTCTCCATTCCGAAAGATTCTGCCATCAAAATGCTTCATGGCATTTACTTCTTCCATTATTCTTAATAGCACTCGTGTATCTTCGTACTCCCACATATTTCTTTTTGCCATATTAATAATTTTAAAATAACGTCTAGCAAAAAACTTAACAATTTTAAAAAACAAAATCTGCGCACTTTACCGTCCACTCGTTGGCAAACAAAAGTATCCTCGACCAACATTCATTCATATATGTCTACACTGCTGGACAAAATAATAGGTGTGTGAGTTTCACATTTTGTTATTGCAAATTTACGGTGTGCAAATAATAATTCCACCAAATTCACCGTTATGCATAAGACTCTTGAATTTCTGAGAAGTTATTTTTCACTCAAACTTTATTATTGCTTTCAACGGTTTTGAGGGAGGAACAATTATCCAGGATAGAAGTCAATTTGAGTTGGACAATAAATAAAATAGGTGTGAATTGTGTCTTTTATAGAAAAACCTCTAAATTTATGTTAAAGTGTTTTGTTTATTAAAATTTTTTAAAGGATTGTGGATACTGTGGATATAAAAATGCGCTGATAGCAATAGATATTTAAGATGAGCCAAAAAAGTCACTGTAGCCTCGAAGAAAGTGCGATTACTGCAGCAGCCTAGAAATCAGAGAAAAACTTATAAATTTATAGTGCAATCTCAAGGGCGATCAGAAAACTTCGTCAGAAAAGCTTTGAAATACCACAAGGCACCAGAAATGCGCGGAAGAGCTAGATCGACAACAGAAACAGACGACCAGAAGATTGTCAAACTAGCCAAAAAGCTTATTATATAATAAGCTTCAAAGCTTATTGCGCCAAAAGTGGGTAATAATATCACTTCCCGCTCGATTCATCGTCGATTGGTAGATCTTAAGCTACCAGGTAGACTAGCCCGGAGCGTTTCTCTGGTGCGAAAAAAAAAAAATTTTAAGTATGAGGAAAATTTTTGATGAAACTCATCGTTCAGAGTGTGGAACGTAATGGGGGAAAACAATGGCGAAATATTTTATGGGCTGACGAAACAAAAGTCGATTTGCTCTCCAGTGATTCGGGACGAAATGCTCGTCGACCAATGGGTAAAGAATACCATGTAAACTACACGCGAAAAGCGGTTAATATGGGAATGTTCTCACTGAAATGCTGTCGGACCCATATTTGGAAGAGAGCACACAATAACAAAATTTGAGTATCAGAATATTTTAGAAAATCGAATACTGCCTTATGCGGAAGATAATATGCCGTTGATTTGCCGATTCCAAAAGTATAATGATCCAAAACACTCATCGAAACTGGTGAGTGCTTAGCTTAAGGAACACAATATCGTCACTATACCCTGTCCAAGTCAGTCCCCAGATCTCAATACCATTGAAAACTTATGGGGAGAGCTAAAGAGATGACTGTCAGTGCGCACATCAACCAGCAAAAACTAAATATAGCAAAATGTACTAGATATCTGGTACCAAGTACCTATCGAGACGTGACAGACCTTATAAGATATAAGCCTAGAAGCATTCAGCCTCTGATAAAGAACATTGGTGGCTACACAATCTACTAATATGTGGGATTATAATTAATTGGTAAAAAGTTTTCATATGAAAATAAAAACGCTGGTTTATTTCAGGCACTCTTGAACACACCTATTATTTTGTCCAGCAGTGTACATATGTATGTGGCCTAGCTTCACTCCACTAGGGTAGTCAGCTTGCATGTTAGTTGCGACATGAGGATTCTGCGGCTGATTGAGTAGAACCCGCCTATTAAAGCGACCCAAGCTTAAAAGGTGCTAGGGATAAATTCAGCATTAGTAATGGGCATATATCGGATTGTACGCGTATGTTGTAGCCACCTCGAGTCGCCCTTGCTCTTGGAAACCAAATTAAAAATAAATAAAGTGGAAAAGTAAAAAACTCACAAAAGGAAGGATTGTTTGGAAAGAACCTCTGCTCTCCGGAGATAAAGGAAAGCTCTGGTTTCACAAGGGAAATGACAACATTCGGGGCATAGGAATGGTGGACAATTCGTCCTTTTGTGAATGTTAATTTGACGGTAGAAACACTTACACATTTGGAATGTTAACAGATATTCCGTGTCAAGAATCTGTGGTAGAAATGGACCATTTTGAGCTTAAAGAATGCTGCACAATAGTGAGTGCTGTTTTGCAAAAGGTATGCGAGATTTGAAATGAATATTTGATCGAAATGAAGCCCATTCAGGGGTTGGTGTTAGGAAGAAATTTCCTGAATATTACATGACATGCTCATGGACAACAAAAGCTATCCAACATCCGAAAGAATTGCTGCTGTTGCCAATGCATTAGTGGATATCCATGAACAACAACTCGTCACTGAGCCCAACAGCTGAACATCAGTTGCACTTCTCTGAGGAGAATATTGCATAAGGACCTCACATTTATTTGCTTATGTGGTCCAATTCACTCAAGAGTTGAAGAAAATCACCATCCGTTTCGGTGTCGCTTATCTCTGAGTTGGAAAATATCGTCGACGTTGTTCTCAAAATGATCTTTTCGGGCGGAGCTTATTTTCATCTGAGAGGCAATGCCAACAAACAAAACTGTAAGGATTGGAGTTCTGAAGATCCGCATGCCGTCGTAGAAAAGCCCAAAGAGTGACCGTTTGGTGTTTGTTTGAGAGTGGTGGCATCATTGGTCTCTTTTTTGAGAATGAAGTTGGCAACAGCGTTAGGGTGAACGAAGGCATGGAAGCTGATTTTTTGTGGCCACTATTGGGTGACACAGACTTGGTCCTACTTTTGTTGTTAGCAGAATACCACAAACCTACCACGCCAGCCGTCAGTCAATTTATCTTTTGTGGTTTAGCTTTGGTCATTATCTACTTTGGAGACCAAGCAGAAGAGGACGCAATTTGACGTCATTTGGTCGTTGTTACTCCAATGGTTTACAAACAATTATTATTACAAACAATGGATTAGCCAAATGGACTACCGCCCAGCCTGCCATGCAGTTGCACGCAAAGGAACCATGAGATGTCAGAAACCGTCGTACGTTAACTCAAAGTCCAATCAGCGAATTAGCGAACGATCATGACCACGACCCATTGATGATTGTGTGGATGGATATAATGACAACAAGAAGTTTTTATCAGCAGCATTCACTGTTTTCAGAGCCGGAATTTTGGGTAAAAAAGCTCGCAGATGCATAAGAGGTAGGATATTGTACATCCCTGTCCTTGGAAGCATTCCAACGACTACAAAATCTATTGAATCCAATGTAATGCACCCAAAGATAATCAAAAGATACCGAGATTCACTTCACCATCAGACACGACATCACACAGATGAATTTTTCTAGGTTCTTGGAGGATGCATTCAAGACGTTTGGAGTCCCCTATGACTATTAATGCAACGGTCCCACCACCGGTAGGAACATTGAATGGAAAGTCATCGAATATACATAAATGCTGGTTATCCAAGGAGCATTCTGCTAGATCTTCCTAGTCTACGAACCTTCTGATTAATAGGAGTAATTACCAAGTGCTACTCGATACACCATTGAATCCAACAATTTAATTAGAAGCTATAGAGACGAGCGAGGAGGAGCTGGTATCAATCGAATATCTGCTGCGCAACCGCTCCGCTCTAGAACAACGAAGACTATAAATACTAGAAACGATGTTCTCTGTAAGTAGAGCAGAAGACAACAAACCGCTTTTAAGCAGGATATCAATGGAACAGGAGTCGCTCTTTCCCAGGGATAAAATCGACCTTTGTGTTTACAAATATAAGCCTATCCATCGCATACTTTTCGCGACATAGCTTTATCCAAGGACATGTCATTCCATGGCATTAAGATGCTCTGTAAGAGGCATCATCGGGCCGCACATGCTAACCTCTTCCAAATCCTCACCATTTAGTACTTAACTTCCTCCGGAATCTTAGCACTGAAATAACTTTAATTTCCCGGAATCGCAAAGTACTCACTCCTCGGTACAGACAATCCCCGACTCTAAGACCCAGTCCAATTGGGTTCGCCTCATGGCGCCAAATCTCTAAACGCTAGCCTCGTTCTATTATTGCGCAAAGCCCACTTTATTGGCCGTCATCAATTTGCCAGATGTAATAACGAAAACTCAATAACAATTCAATTTATCAAATCTACCGCGAGCAACGTCTTACTGGTAATTTCCAGTGACGTAGACAGATGTATAGACGTATTAATGGCCATACTCACCTTCCTATCACACCCCATGCCAGCGTCTCAAGTAATTCTCTGTCGCCACCCTCGCTCGAACAATAAATGAATCCTAAAAAAATGAATTCGGCATTGAGCTACCCCACGATTGATGTAATGTTACATTATTATTGTTATTACGCACCCCATCCCCATCGCCACCCCCACCCCCGCCGCTTGCTTAGCTGCAGCATCACGGTATTCTACTTCAGTAGAGGAATCGATCTCATCGTACGTCGACGACGACGACGACGGCAGGCTTGAGGATTTACTCGCTCTCTCCACTCTCTCTCTCTCTCTCTCTCTCTGTCTCACTTAGTGCCGACAAAAGGGTGGTAATGGTGGCGGAGCGAATGTACTGATTCCTTATTCGGTTTTATTGCCGATTCATTCATGAATAAACATTGAAGGGTGTCAATAAGCTTCGAATTAGGGGATGAAAGTTATTGCTTTTTTTCTCTGCTTTTTTTTTTTTGCTGCCACATCCTAGAAGAGTGGATCTAGTGATACGTGCACGTTTCGCTGCCAGTAACTCCTGCCCGTACTTCTCGATTGATGATGACGATGAGAGGAGGTGTGGAATACGCTGGAATGAAATTCAATTCGCATTATTGTCCTTAAGATTGTTATTCTTTCCTGATTTAATTTCGGTGTTTCTAGAACGCAAAAGGAAAGAACAGAGAAAAAAGAAGCAATAGAGCGGAATACCACAGTTGCCGATGATTGATTTTTGTTTTTCTTTGAAATTGAATGAGAGAGCACTACCACCCTGATCCTGTACACACCGGCAGACCTGTATGAAAGTGCGTGTTTTGTGTAGATACCACCCCCATGGACAAATTCAATCATAAGATGGACCAAATTAATATCTTCTTTCATTTTCGGAATTCGTTTTATACTTTGCGAACGTGCCGATCAGAGTGAGCAGAGGAATACTGGGTGTGTGTGGGTGGTAACACCTTCCAGCTCAATTTTGTGCCGACAACAATGACAAGTCCATATCTATGTACGAGTATAGTGTGAAGTATCATTTATCGGGATTTGTCGAAATTTTGTTGGGAGAACTGTCGGCGGCGTTCGGCAATTGTTTTTCTTAGAATTTCTGTGAACGAAATTGGAATCTATTAATTTTGAAAAAGTTTCAGCAGACGGTAGACCGTTTTACGACTGGGATATCAGTGAATTCTTCGAAAAGACTAAAAGCTGACTTATAGTGTGGAAGTAAGGACGAAATGGATCATAAATAATGCAATACATTCCTGGCCAGCTGCTCAGTGGGAGTCGCCTAGCCTTACTTTAGTCTATTTTAGACTCACAGCTTTTGTATGATGTCAAGTGGGGGGTTGTCATAGCCTTAATTAATAATTGGGATCCACGTCAGTTATTTTATTAGGAAAAATGTTCCCCGATCCAGGGAAATCCTTAGACTTCATAAGAATGCTGGTGCGCTTCCTCACAGGCCACCTCAATAACATGAGTAAGCTTGCTTCACTGCGGCAACTTGGCAGCTGCATTGAGATTTAAGGCAGCCGGACTATGGTTAGCTAAGGCATATGGTCATGTCTCAATTCGGAACCAGTGGAATGTGTCGAAAATCCGTAACACTGTAATTGGAGATTCTCTACCAGAATTCCTAGCACAGAGGAGTGGGATGAAGGGATAGTCTGTACCGGAAATGAATTGGCTTTCTATAGCGACGCAGCCAATGGAATGGTTCTGATGTCTACTGCGAGTTTCGAAATACAAATCGGTCCTTCAGACTTTAGGACGATTGCAGTGTTTTTCAAGCCGAAGTTGAGATTAACATCTGTGGAAAAACAATCAGCATCTAAGTATGTTGACAGTTAAGAGTCATTAAAACGGTGCAGTCAACATCGGTCCAAGCTCATAAAACCTGCAATAACAGACTGGGTGATATTTCAGTGGCCAACAAGGCGAACCTCTGTTGGGTACGGGGCCACATGGATATACCAGGTAACATAAAGGCGTACGAACTAGCCAGGATCGCCTCGCAGGGCCTTCTCGTGGCTAGCACATCGCTAAGTAACGAGTCCAACGAGGAAGCCAACAGGCGTTGGTATCGATTAGATACTGTTGTGAACTAGGATTGGGCCACGGGGGCATCTTCGGTGCAGGTGAGGAGGACGGCGGCACGCTTGTGGTCGCTCGGCTCAGCTCGTCGGACGGGGTGGTTCTTGTCACCCCCCACCTTACACCACCTGTTCAACACACAAAAATCTCGTGCCTGATCAAAAAAAACAAAAGAAAGAAGGAAGCTACTTTACCTTGACTGCGGACGGACAGAAAAGATAGTGAAGAAAAGAGGAAGAGAAAACATTCAAGGACCTATCCCAATACTCCAAAGGAGTGACAGTAGAAGAATAGGAGACCGCGACACTTAACCTAGCTAACCTAAACTAAACTTATGCTAACCTAATGACTAAGCTAATCCCTAAAATAAGCCTTAACTAACTTATATCTACCCTAAACTTAAACCCTAACGCGCACAATCCCTCCTCCAGTGTCTCTTCAAAGTATTGGTTCGCCAAGAAAGCAGAGTTGTGCCGGATGACGTGGCACAGCCTTGGCCAACCCTCCCATGTCCTTATGACACATCCAAACGCTATCTCCCTGGCCGATACTTTTGGGAGATAGCCCCTATAGTCGCTTCTCCCCAACCACAGCCTATGTCATGTCGCGTAGAAGAAGTTCAGTTGGTCAGTATGTCGAGCGGTCGTCGTTGGAGTTCGTCGTCGTGGGTCTTCGTCATGCTACCGAAGGACGGTCTGTTCTCAACTCCACACACCACCAGCCAAGATCACTAAAACCTCATCATGTTAGCATTCCTCTTCTTTATTATTAATTCGTTTATAATTAAAAATCACCATTAGTGGGAAAGGCAAGTTAAAACATATGCAATGAAAACAATGTGAGTATGAGAAAAACTAATTTAAATAACTCCCTACGCTCTAGTGTCCTGTCTTAATTGTCGAATAAAAAAACATCAAATCACTTACGGTTTTTTTTCCAGGTCCCACGTCGTCCTGCCGGCAGCACTTGGAGAGATCCTTTTGTTCCCTTGTATTCAAATTCACTTTTCTTAAAATTTATCCGCGAGTTACGGACATTAAAACAGAACAGCTTACACAAATTCATTAAGTTCACTATCTCATTAAAATTCTCAATGATTTTAACTATATATATATATGGCGTTAATAAGAAAATTTAAATAAAAAAAATTCACTAAAAAATTCACTTTCTTTCACTTTCACGTTAGAGTCCTTATTTTTTCCTTTTCTCTAGCTCTCTACTGGCTCTGAAAGCCCACTTTTCTATGGAGCCCTTTGGTTCCACCGGTAACTGCGAACGCCGCTATTAATGTACGGTGTCCAAGTATCTACGAGAGTCCGTTGGGTCTGTTAGGTGGGGTGCGTCTGGTTTTATACGGGTCCTTACGGGACAGAGCGGGTTGCCGTACCTCACCGCTAAGCGAGACCTCTAGACAGGCTTCTGCTCTGAATGATACCGCTAACAGGCTGTGGAGCAGTAGCCACGGCGTAATCACCCCTTACCGGCGATGCCTAACGTCTGGACTTTCTCTGTTCGGAGGGAGATTATGTAAAAATTGCCTCTTCTGTGCACTTAGTTAAATTTACCTTGATTGTAACCTTGGACCTGCGCTTTCCTTATCCTATTAGTTTTCCTTTTTTTTTGTTTTTTTTTTTTTTTTTTTTCCGGGCTCTCTATGTGCAGGGGAATATAAATTTAGGATGGCTTACAAAAGCAAACTCATTTGCCTACTCACCCCCTATATTAGGTATATAAAAAAATTCGACTAAAATAGCACTGTAGCACGGCAACACTATCGGTTTCTACAACCTTCTCCTGTGACTGTTTAAAATACAATGACCTATATTTTATGTAAAATGGTCATTGCTCTTTTAGTTTATACGGTATCATATTAAAGGGGAAGGGTTCCAGTCTTAGTCTCTCAGTTTTTTTTTTCTTCTAACAAATACATATAACTCAATACGAATACATAACTTAATCTTAACTATTAAACAAATACAATAAACTTAAAATACATAACTTAACTCTACACAAACGTAACGTGAACATACCTATAATTGCACATAATTTCCCTACTCTACTACAATTGGGTTCCTCCCTGTAATTAATGTTGGGTGCAGTCCTTGCTAACCTGCTGGCCTAGATTGCCACTCATTTGATTGGAGTAGGTCATGACATAAAAGACACAAACGTCAAAACACTTTATGTCAACAAATAAGATCAGCTTGAATTCGTGGTAAGTGCTCTTCTATTTTGCTTTATTTTAATTGTATTGATCTTCCTTTCTTTCCCTAATTAACAGCCCTACATCTCTATCTTGGTATGCTATCCTGCTGGAGGAAAAGGAATCAGATTCGAAAAATGGTATCGGGGGTTGTTTTCGGGCTGCGTTCGGATGCCCTCCAGAAGATAACCTCCTGTGAAATTCGTTGGTTTAATATTTTTTGTTCAGTTGTTTTTTTATTCTTCTTTCAGATGGCATCATCATACTTCAACCCCCGCAACTTGGTTGTGTGGTGACGGCAGATTGATAGGCTCCCGTGTGCCTATGTGTCGATGTACATATGTGCCCGTAACAGGCTCGACGTCGGTTGGCGAGTGGTCGCGAGTCAACCGACCTCGCAAAATAAAAGGGCCTACTACTGTACTCATACTTTTAAGATTGGCAGCGGCACGGTGTTTCTAAAGCGTGGCGGAAATAGTTGGGTAAATGTGACGTGGCTCCCGTGGTCCTATCGTGTGGCAAGGGCCCATGACCCGAAGTTCTACCGGAGTTTTTAGCCGGGTAAGTGAAATTATTTTATATCTTTTGCCTAGTTTTGGGAGTCCAAGTTTTTGTCCTATTGCTCTATGTGCAAATTTCAAAATATTGGGGTGTCGCTTTAGTGGGTATTAGATAAATAGATCAAACAAAAATTTTTTGGAGGATAACACTACGATTAACGAGGCTTAAAACAAAAGTCCTTACTATATATCACGCGAATACATAAATCCATAAACTAAACCACATAAATAAATAGACTACTTCGTAGACAAATAAATAAATTAATAAATAAACAACTACATTATATAAATAAATACCTAGACTAATAGATACATAACCTACTATGTAAATAAACTATATAAATATGTTAACCAATAAATAAATAAATACTATAAATAAATAAACTCTATAAATAAATAAACTCTATAAATAAATAAACTCTATAAATAAATAAACTCTATAAATAAATAAACTCTATAAATAAATAAACTCTATAAATAAATAAACTCTATAAATAAATAAACAAATAGACTAGAATCAATATACCTCAGCGACAACAGCTTGAGTGCGTCTTACAGGAGGGATAATTACGCGTGAAGGTCCTTGGCATGGTATACTCCTACCTTTTCGCCTCTGAAGTTACCCACTTCGTATAGGGAGTTCCCGATGGGCTTCAGAATTATAGACTTAAGAAACTTTGGACCTAGTTTCGCGTTGTAGTTGTCTACTAGATTGCTCTGTTTAAAGTTTCTTCTGTAGACAACCTGTCCCACCTTGTATGTTATGTTTCTACTCCGTGTGTTGTAGATCTTTGTTGTCTTTTGGTGGGCTAACTTTAGATTTTCAAATATCTTATTTCTTATCAATTCTGTCTTATCGCTCTTTGATGCTACTCTCATATTCGCATCTCTTAACATATCAAGCTTCCTTAGAAGCTCATACGTACTTCCGTGTTGGACCATTTGGGTTCCAAACACGGCGTAATATGGCTCAAACGTCGTCGAGTCGTGGACCACACTCCGTAGTGAAAAGGCGGCATTGCTAACATGGAGGTCCCAATTCTTTTGGTCTCCATTTATATAGGATCTGATTTTAGCCAAAACTGAGCGGTTAACCCTTTCGGATGCATTTGCTTGCGGAGAGTAAATTGCTGTGCGGACATGTTGCACCCCGTATTTCTTGAGAAAGCTGGAAAACAGTTCGGATACAAATTGTTTTCCGTTGTCAGAATGTACATATTCAGGTACACCAAACATGTGGAAAACACTTTCTTCTAAGTATCTAACTACTTCAGCTGCTGTCGCTTTACGGATAGGCCGTAGAAATACATATTTACTAAAATGATCTAAGACTATGAAAATGTGTGTGTGACCTGTCCTAGTTCTTGGATACGGCCCCAGAAAATCTATATAGAGTCGTTGAAAAGGTCGCTCTGTGATCGATTGGTGACCCATCGGCGGGCGAGAAATCGTATTTAGGGGTTTGCTGCATTTGCAGATCTCGCAGGATTTCACATATTCTTGCACGTGAGATGCCATGTTTGGCCAGAAGTATTTTTGTCTCAGTTTGGCCAGAGTTTTGTGAATACCTCCATGGCCTGCAGCAGGGGAATCATGTGCCGTTTCCAAAAGACGCCTACGCAACTCCTCCGGAATCCAGAGCTTCCATGCTCGATCCTCTTGTATCGCGTCACCTGTTCGTACTTCTGTTCGCTTATATACAAACCCATCTGATACGCACACGTCGGGTAGTCGGTCTTGGTTGTTGTCAATAGTTTTTCTCAGTTCATCATACTCCTCAGAAAGGAAGTAGGGTGAACTGAGGTCAACTTCTGGTATTTCACTGCCGGGTTTGAGCTCCTCCATATGGATGCGTGAGAGAGTGTCAGGGACTACGTTTTGGACACCTTTCCTATGTTCTATTTTAAAATCGAACCCTTGTAGTTTCAGACTCCATCTAGCCAGTCGCCCAGATAGATCCTTCTGGGTCATTAACCACTTGAGACTCGCGTGGTCTGTTATAATAGTGAAAGGGAGTCCTTCCACATAGGCCCTGAACTTCTTCACCGACAAAACGGCCGCATAGCATTCAAGTTCCGTTACGCTGTAGTTTCTCTGTGCAGAGTTTAGCTTCTGGGACATGAATGCTATCGGTCGTTCGTTATTCTCCGCGTCCATTTGAAAGAGCACACTCCCTACACCGGAAGTTGATGCGTCGCATTGTATGTAAAAATGTTTTTTAAAGTCGGGGTTTGTCAATATCGGCGCGGTTACCAGCGACTGCTTTAGTTGATGGAAAGCTGCCTGTGCCTCGTCGGACATTTCAAATGATTTGCCTTTCTTTAGGCAGTCAGTCATTGGGGCTGAAATAGACGCAAAATTCGGTATAAAACGTCTATACCAACCTGTCATCCCTAGAAACCGGCGGAGTTGCTTAGGAGTCTTCGGAATGGGGAAATTCTCGACCGCCGATATTTTATCCGGGTCTGTTCGAAGACATCCATCACCGACGAAATAGCCTAGATATTTGATTTCTTTGCAGCAAAACTTGCTCTTCTCTACATTTATGGTTAGTCCCGCCTCCCGTAGACATCTCGCCACCTCTTCTAGTAACTTGGCATGTGATTCAAAATCTGGAGAGCAAACCAAGAGGTCGTCGAGATAGACAAAGACATGCTCTTTCAGTCGAGAGGGTATGACTTTGTCCATTAGCCGACACATTCTCTGGGCGGCGTTGCACAGCCCAAAAGGCATCACCGTGAACTGGTACAACGGTCGTCCAGGGACTGTGAAGGCTGTCTTCTCCCTTGATTTGCGCTCCAGAGGAATCTGCCAGAAAGCGTCCTTCAGATCGATACCTGAGATATACCTAGTGTTTTGAAGTCGGCTGAGGAGACCTTCAATATGGGGGAGTGGGTACGCGTCTTTCTTTGTGACTAGATTAACCTTTCTCGAATCTAAGCACAGCCTGTTTTTCCCTGGTTTTCTTACTAACACGACTGGAGAACTCCACGCGCTGTTGCTTTCCTCTATGACTCCTAGCGATATCATCCTATCGAGTTCCTCGTACAACAATTTTTGTATAGCAGGTGAAATTGGGTAGTGCCTCTGTTTAATGGGTATTTTTTCGTCTTCCACCTCGATTACATGTTCTTCGAGGTTGGTCTTACCCAATCCCATCACCGCAAACGAAGGGAACAACTGCTTGATTTTCTCCAGTCGCATCGTCTCTGATGGGGAGAGTTCTTGGATTGGTCTACTGTCTGCTGTCGGTGATGGAATATCTAGTTCACTAATGATGTTAGGAGCGACCTTAAACGAGCTCCAAAAATCTACCCCCAGATAGAGTTGCTGCTGTAAACTCGGCACAACATATAGTTCTATTTCCTTAGACTTGTCGCCCCATGGGACCATTGTCTTGAAGCGTCCTCTTATTTGCTGATGGTTGCCGTCTGCTGTTCGAATGTCAGTGCTCATTTTGGTCACTTTTATATTTTTCTTCTCTACAAACTCTATTGCCCCTTTTCCCAGACAGCTTATAGAAGCTCCACTATCTAATAGACCTAATACTTCTTCACCTTCAATCTTCACTTTTGCGTAAGGCCTATTATCGTCCGAATTTGATATCACAGATGCTTCAATGTCACTCTTTCGTCGTCTGTATGAATTGCACTTTTCCCTAAGCCTACGTATCTTACTAAAATTTCTTCGATTCACAGGCTTCTTAATTTCTTCGCCAAAATTCGTCTCCTCGCTTCCGCATACTCTATGAGCCGTTGATGGAGGCTCTTTCGTGGCGGTGGATCGTCTACCAAGTGAGTATCTTCTCTCGTCCTATCACGCTCTAGAATTTTTATCGTTCCAGGTTGCCCTGACCTCCCGGGGAAACATTCCTCTTCGGCAGCTTGCTCCCGGGGACAGTGCCGACCTTCGGGTTTTCCTGACAATTCATGCAGCTAAACGAAATACTACCCTGTCCGCAGCTAAAGCATGTCAATGTGTGGAAATTAGAGGAACATGGGCCTGGAATTGTTCCTACATTCTTGGTCAGGTCAGTCTTGTTATTGTGTTTATTGTCCTTGTTGATCTTCATTGTTCTGTCCGCATCGTTATCGTTAGTCCGTCTATCTGTTCGTCTGTGGTGCAAAGCCGCAACTTCAATTTCATCCTCCTCTAACTCTCTCTTTATTTTTTCTTCCTCCCTACCTTCTTCTCTCTCTTCTATAACTATTTCATGGACACTACGTCGGATCCTGTTGTCTCTCGCTGCCAGGTGATTCTCAGCACGTCTGCACTCATCCCTCAGATCTCGAATGCTATCTATTCTGCACCCAAAAATTAGAGTAGCTACCCTATCTTTGATATTTTGTCGAACAATTGAAACTAGGTCATGTTCACTTGGTCTAGTCCGCATTTGTAATACTAATGTCCTAATGTCCTCATAAAACTCGTCGAAGGTCTCATGGGGCTGCTGTCTCCTATCCATTATTGCTCGCAATATTTCGTGGTCGCGTTTATTATTTCTAAAATGTCGCAAGAGTTCTGCTTTTAAGTCATGGTAATTTAACAAATCATCTCCGCTGTTTTCTTCCAGGTACTGCCAGTACCACTTTTCGGCTGGGCCCGATAAGAGGTGATGAAAGTTAGCGAATACCTGTTCTGTAGTTATACCACTCTTCTTTTGTAAGGTCTCTATCCTAAAAATGAAACTTTCGACCGTCATCGACTTAGGTGACCCGTCAAACTTGATTCCCCATTTATGGACATCTACTCTTCTCTGTGCTTCATAAGCTGGGGGTCGCTGTGTGGAGTTCCTCCCTAATCCCGACCTTGGGTTTTCACTCGCCCTGTGCAGAGTTGGGGTGGGTTGTCGCAACAGCTCGCTGAAGTCTGGTCCTTGTCGGGTCATGTTGTCTGGCTGTTGTGATTCACCAGATAGTCTTCCTGCTGATGCGGAGACCTCCAAGTGGCATATTTTTTCGTTAAGAGTTTTTACGTTCTCCTGGAAGGTTACCATCATCTCTTTCATGGTCTCCGCGAAAGCAGACATAATTTCCACTTGGTTTTCACGAACAGCTTGGGAGACTACCTGGTTTATCTGTTGCGTGATGTGTCTGTTGTCTTCGTTAGTTATTTTTCGTATGCTGGTTAGGTCGTCGCTGTCGTCATTGTCGTCATCGTCGGAAAGTCCTCCAGCTACTCGTCCCCTCCCAACAGCGGTTGTCTTCTCGGTCGCTAACTGCCGGCCTATACGTGGACCATGTCTTGCACCACTTTCTTGACCTAGATAAATCTGCTCTGTCGGGAGACCTTGTTGCACGGGCCTACTCAAGAACCCTCTAAAGGACGGGGCCACCTTTTCGTTGGCGGTCGAATTGGTGTCGGCATCTCTGGGAGTATGCCGTGTCGTGTCGTTTAGACCAACGAGAGGAAGATTAAGCGGTGTGCAGTCTAATCCGCCTGTGACGCAAGTCCCCGTATCATGAGGCATGCCTGCAGCCTCCTCTGCGCAGTCGTTACCTAGCCTAACCATTTGGCGGGTTATACGCATTGCCGGTGGAACCGTTCGGTTGGACTTTTTCGGTACCGCTCCTAAGTTCTTGGAACTACCTTCCATTCTTACAAGGTATTTTATTCTCAATGTAAAAAGGGAATAATTCAAGGGAAATGGAAATTCAATGGGATAATAATTCAAACTCTTAATATCTACAACTAAAACTAAAAATCCACAAAAAAAATGTTTAATAATTCAAAAAAAATTTAAAAATTCGAAAGATAGATAAAAAAAATTAAATGATTAAAAATACAATAAGTGCAGGTTCAAATTCAGGCTTAACTCCTAACTGACCTTCCTTAAGTAAGAATAATCGCTGCTTTCAATTGGGTATAAATCGGCATGGTGTGTGAAGTTTGTCCAGATTTCCTGTAACCATTCCGTAGCTTGTCCTGTCAGGTTGTTCTAAAGTCCTAAGTACGTCTGTCTTCTGTCTTCTTAGGTCATGGCTGGGGACTCTGCTTCTTGACGAGTGCTAAAGTAAACCCTTTCCCTCTTACCACTACTAGGCATCTGGTGCTTGACCTAATACCAGGCTGGCCAGAGATCCAGAGTAGACCCCAGCACGGGCTTGGCTTCAAGACCTATGCTCACGCCTCGCGAAGACTCGGGTAGATAGCCTAAATCTTCGGGCAGCAGCTAGCAGTTTGGCCCTTACACCTCGTCCCGATCTTTGTTTCATCATAGACTACCGACTACCTCACGAGATCCCCTGACTCTTGGCCTAGGGATTGGACAGCTGTCTTAAGTCTATGATGAATCAAAGATCTTCAACAGTCCTTGAATGCAAAGTAAATAGGAAAGAAAAAAAATGAAAGAACTATATTTCGCGTGATGAGGCTATTGCAAGTCCAAGGTGACGACCTTCAAAATGAAAATCATCCCCTTGGAATTGCAATGTGCCTCTAGCCGTTGTAGGTAAGAATACCGTTGGGCGCCATTGTTGTGAACTAGGATTGGGCCACGGGGGCATCTTCGGTGCAGGTGAGGAGGACGGCGGCACGCTTGTGGTCGCTCGGCTCAGCTCGTCGGACGGGGTGGTTCTTGTCACCCCCCACCTTACACCACCTGTTCAACACACAAAAATCTCGTGCCTGATCAAAAAAAACAAAAGAAAGAAGGAAGCTACTTTACCTTGACTGCGGACGGACAGAAAAGATAGTGAAGAAAAGAGGAAGAGAAAACATTCAAGGACCTATCCCAATACTCCAAAGGAGTGACAGTAGAAGAATAGGAGACCGCGACACTTAACCTAGCTAACCTAAACTAAACTTATGCTAACCTAATGACTAAGCTAATCCCTAAAATAAGCCTTAACTAACTTATATCTACCCTAAACTTAAACCCTAACGCGCACAATCCCTCCTCCAGTGTCTCTTCAAAGTATTGGTTCGCCAAGAAAGCAGAGTTGTGCCGGATGACGTGGCACAGCCTTGGCCAACCCTCCCATGTCCTTATGACACATCCAAACGCTATCTCCCTGGCCGATACTTTTGGGAGATAGCCCCTATAGTCGCTTCTCCCCAACCACAGCCTATGTCATGTCGCGTAGAAGAAGTTCAGTTGGTCAGTATGTCGAGCGGTCGTCGTTGGAGTTCGTCGTCGTGGGTCTTCGTCATGCTACCGAAGGACGGTCTGTTCTCAACTCCACACACCACCAGCCAAGATCACTAAAACCTCATCATGTTAGCATTCCTCTTCTTTATTATTAATTCGTTTATAATTAAAAATCACCATTAGTGGGAAAGGCAAGTTAAAACATATGCAATGAAAACAATGTGAGTATGAGAAAAACTAATTTAAATAACTCCCTACGCTCTAGTGTCCTGTCTTAATTGTCGAATAAAAAAACATCAAATCACTTACGGTTTTTTTTCCAGGTCCCACGTCGTCCTGCCGGCAGCACTTGGAGAGATCCTTTTGTTCCCTTGTATTCAAATTCACTTTTCTTAAAATTTATCCGCGAGTTACGGACATTAAAACAGAACAGCTTACACAAATTCATTAAGTTCACTATCTCATTAAAATTCTCAATGATTTTAACTATATATATATATGGCGTTAATAAGAAAATTTAAATAAAAAAAATTCACTAAAAAATTCACTTTCTTTCACTTTCACGTTAGAGTCCTTATTTTTTCCTTTTCTCTAGCTCTCTACTGGCTCTGAAAGCCCACTTTTCTATGGAGCCCTTTGGTTCCACCGGTAACTGCGAACGCCGCTATTAATGTACGGTGTCCAAGTATCTACGAGAGTCCGTTGGGTCTGTTAGGTGGGGTGCGTCTGGTTTTATACGGGTCCTTACGGGACAGAGCGGGTTGCCGTACCTCACCGCTAAGCGAGACCTCTAGACAGGCTTCTGCTCTGAATGATACCGCTAACAGGCTGTGGAGCAGTAGCCACGGCGTAATCACCCCTTACCGGCGATGCCTAACGTCTGGACTTTCTCTGTTCGGAGGGAGATTATGTAAAAATTGCCTCTTCTGTGCACTTAGTTAAATTTACCTTGATTGTAACCTTGGACCTGCGCTTTCCTTATCCTATTAGTTTTCCTTTTTTTTTGTTTTTTTTTTTTTTTTTTTTCCGGGCTCTCTATGTGCAGGGGAATATAAATTTAGGATGGCTTACAAAAGCAAACTCATTTGCCTACTCACCCCCTATATTAGGTATATAAAAAAATTCGACTAAAATAGCACTGTAGCACGGCAACACTATCGGTTTCTACAACCTTCTCCTGTGACTGTTTAAAATACAATGACCTATATTTTATGTAAAATGGTCATTGCTCTTTTAGTTTATACGGTATCATATTAAAGGGGAAGGGTTCCAGTCTTAGTCTCTCAGTTTTTTTTTTTCTTCTAACAAATACATATAACTCAATACGAATACATAACTTAATCTTAACTATTAAACAAATACAATAAACTTAAAATACATAACTTAACTCTACACAAACGTAACGTGAACATACCTATAATTGCACATAATTTCCCTACTCTACTACAATTGGGTTCCTCCCTGTAATTAATGTTGGGTGCAGTCCTTGCTAACCTGCTGGCCTAGATTGCCACTCATTTGATTGGAGTAGGTCATGACATAAAAGACACAAACGTCAAAACACTTTATGTCAACAAATAAGATCAGCTTGAATTCGTGGTAAGTGCTCTTCTATTTTGCTTTATTTTAATTGTATTGATCTTCCTTTCTTTCCCTAATTAACAGCCCTACATCTCTATCTTGGTATGCTATCCTGCTGGAGGAAAAGGAATCAGATTCGAAAAATGGTATCGGGGGTTGTTTTCGGGCTGCGTTCGGATGCCCTCCAGAAGATAACCTCCTGTGAAATTCGTTGGTTTAATATTTTTTGTTCAGTTGTTTTTTTATTCTTCTTTCAGATGGCATCATCATACTTCAACCCCCGCAACTTGGTTGTGTGGTGACGGCAGATTGATAGGCTCCCGTGTGCCTATGTGTCGATGTACATATGTGCCCGTAACAATACATGTGCCAAATCGTGATGGCTAGTCTAAGACAAAAAGAGATCCGCAGATCTCATGAAATTCAGTCGCAGGGATAGTTATCGTCGTCGGCTTCGTGACCGGACACTGTGTGAGAGGAAATCATGCTGCATGGCTAGGACTTCCCCACAACGACATCTATAGGAACTGCAGGGACGACGAGGAAATAGAATCCATTCGCCGCTTGCTATGTGATTTTTCGGTACTACAGACCTATAGTAGTCAGTCCTTTCCCCATTGGTTAACCCTAGATCTACAGATATGGGTTCCTATGATCTAGCAAAACATGCAGTTGATTTGATGTAGTTCAAGATGTCATTGACTGGTGTGCTGGATAGTTCTCTTAGGCCACGGAAAAAGTGTCGCCCAAGGAATTTCAATCTAGGGTGGATCCAACATGGACAGTGGCGGAGAAAGAGTGTTGTATCTCCATTCATCTCCATATCCACGACACAAGTCTTCTTCTTTTCATGTCGTACCGCAGAGTGCTATGCCCCGTGATGACTCCTATTGAGGTGGAAACGGATTTCCAGTCTTATTCTTATCGAAACAAGGCCAAATCCATCTTTTGATCACGCAAGTGTCTAGGGAGGACCATCTGATGTTACCCTCCCTTAGGGCCTTAGTCTCTGCTTCCAGTCTCAGTGTGCAAGGCGGGATGAACACCGAGCTGTCGGCTTGTTCTAATGTGGATTCCGAACGCCTTCTGGTCAATTCTTCGGTCTTTTCGTTACCTGGTATAGCTCCATGTCCAGGGACCCAACAGAGCGCAACTTTCTGCTGTGTTCCAAGAACCTTAACCTCTTCACGAGAGCACTTCACAAGCTTAGATTTTATTGCTGCCTGCTGTCGATGAAAAGTTGATGTCATATCTCACGCCAACATCCTCTTAGTCTCTTGTCATCTGCCAAGTCATTGTAGGTCTTTCCGGGTGGATAAGGTTCTGCCATGGCTAGAGAGGAGTGTGATATGTACGCAGAATATCGATATTTGAACTACGAACTAGAATCGCTCCTCTTTACCTCGCGGACTGCTTTACATTTTTCAACGACATGGCTAACCAATTCAATACTTAATTGTGCCTGGGCATAGGGACCTTCCAGGCTCCTGTACCACCGATAAATTGAACAGGTATGACACTGCTTTAACGTCTCTCTCCCTCTTTGGAAATTGGTATTTAAGTTGGTTGCTAGTAGCAAAACCAACGGTAGACGGACAGATGGCAATATGTGTCAAATGTGACGAATGGGGTCTGAACTAAACAGTTTGGTCCTGGTCAAAGTATTGCACATCTGCACAAGAAAAGGCAGCACAACCGAGTCCGGTCACACGGGAAGTCATGTGTGAAGACCAGGTCCCTTCTTAAATAACTTCTGGGGAAGCTATAAGGATGCAAAGGAGGAGGATACTACTATTGAGTTTCGTTCTTAGATTACCTCAGATTCCGAATCGAGTGCAAGGACATACATTTACAGAAGCTAAGGACACCAAGAAAATAAATTGGATTGGAAAAAAGATAAGAATCGGAAAGGCCTTGTTTGATACCTGTATGTCGAGGTGAAAAGTCAAGACAATTGGATTTCAACTTCAGGGGGGTGGTGGATAGACCAGAGAAGAACTCACTGATAATGAAATGTCTTGAAGCTTGCTTTGAAAAGTTTCGAACTAACAGGCGCCGTGGCACAGTGCTGAGTGTGTTGGACTACTGAGCGGGATGTTCGATGTTCGAATCCCAGAAGACACCAATAAATTGTTTGTTTTGTGCGTAAAAAACCCTTGTACCTCATCAATCAACCCTTACCTAAGCCTTATACACAGTCCGAGCATTTGAGTGAACAAATCAATAAAAAAAGGATATCTCTTGTGATCGTAAGCTAAGCACTTATGATCAAAGAAGTCTTAAAACGAAGCACGGTCCCATGTGCGCACAAAGCTAATCCCTGCAATGATGATGCTTCACGGACTTAATGTCTCACAAAGTCGTCTCATAAGCCCAGAGATTTAGAAGCAGATATAAGCTATTTTAAGTCCTGTTTCAGAATTTCAGTATCAGTAGAAAAAAATCTCGATACGATCTAAGTACTTCCTATTCACGTAGCAACTCCATTCATCACTTCACCAAACCAAGACACCATGCAATTCCCTGCCAGGCTCACCAGCCTGTGAACCACTTGAGGAGTTTCACCAACAAGTGCCTGACTAGGATAATTATGCAAAGTACGTATATCGCATCGTTAATTTGCCCATGAATTGTGAGTACTTCGCAGCGAAGAAGCGAAAAAAATCCGCGCGATAAGAAGCAAATCATCAGAATTGTTATGTCAGATTGTGCAGACTGATTTGGTGCAGTTTTGGATTTATTGGCTCTATTACCCAACCCGAACCATTATAAGCTGCTGCAACTCCCAAGCTATCCCATTAAGATGATATATTCGCGATCGCGCGATATGCAAATTTCCTGCGATGCAAATTTTGCCCCAACACTGGGCGCATCGTGTCGCTTAAGTGGCTCAGTTACTAGCCAATTCAGGGCAATTTCCCTGCCACAGATGCTCCACCGTTCAAGTGCAATAGTCGTTGGAATTAAAGTCGGGAATTGGTTATGCTGGACACAGAATTCCCAATGTGACCGGAAATCGGTTATTGTCGCAATGTGGGTGGAAAATACCCAATACTCCTCCTCCAGCCGATTAGGAATTCCATTAGAACCGACAAGTGCAATCGAACAACAACCAGATGAGATAGTATTATCGGATCCTACAAAATATATCCCAGCACAAAGGGTAACGCATCGCATCACTGTGCACATCCAGTGATGGATGCATGTTGAAGGATAATGGTTGGGTGCTGGTGCTGCTGCTGCCACTGCCGTTGCAACGTCATGGAATTTAAAATCTCGAAACATGGAAATGGGGAGCTTTGAATTGAGATAGAACAGCTCCAAACGGAAAGGATACGTAGAGGGAAATATTTACAAATCACTTCGGATTGCATGTGTGAAGGAGATCGACTATATACAGCAGTAGCATCATCATCGTAGCCTTATGGTCTTCATAATCAATGTTGGCATTGTACACATACACACATGCACAAGGAAGAGAATGGACAAAGAAATAAATGTTCCGGATTGCTTTTTCGCATTGCCGTTGCATTAATTAAGAGACAAATCCAGAGAGAGTCAAATGCGGGTGGAGGCCTGTGTCCGGCTTCTTATCTCGTTCGAACGGCCATCATATCCGGTTTGTCTGTGTGGATTTTATGGACGAAGATGTCCTGCAAACTGTCGTCGATTCTTGAGATACAGTGCAAGTGCGGTTGGGATTTTGAAAAATATTAACAATTCGGTTTCCGGTTTAGGACAGGCTGCTGGCTAGCAGTTTACTTAAGTGAGTGGAATCAGAAGTTTTGGAATTTAATAGAAAACGGGACAATAATGCAAATTGGTGTTCTGTCGGAATGGGGTTGTGAATTCAAATTCATTTGCTGTTTTCCCAGGGGTTTAGGAGACAGAGACTGAATGTCCTTATGGGAACGTAGGAGGCACCTAAAACTCAAATCAAATGAACGCATCTCCGTAAACGAACCGGAATGTTCAGCTTAGAGGACTGGAGAAATACTTTGAACGTTAATCCTTTTGAGGTATTAATTAAGTCGGGCCAAGGGAAGCAAATTTGGCTGGAAGAAGGGCGGCCTAATGGGGCATTTTTACTTGGATAGTTCAGCTTAAATGTCGTGAGAAAGAATGGGAAAATGCAACTATATGGACACCAAAGGACTTACCAGGGGAGACGAGAAAACAAAAGACGTGAACGGGTACATTTTTAATGGCTGCTCTTGCCAGTGTA
This sequence comes from Blera fallax, assembly GCA_946965025.1. Taxonomy (NCBI): domain Eukaryota; kingdom Metazoa; phylum Arthropoda; class Insecta; order Diptera; family Syrphidae; genus Blera; species Blera fallax. Next base: position 71,248,182 of record OX337248.1, read on the forward strand.
ATTGGATGACCTTTCAAAGAGGCTTGATCAGGTCAGTTAATATTCAGCGGTCGGTGTCGGGCGATATCAGTGAAATTACTGATTCGACGACTCCTGTGAGTCGGGGCTTGTCCCGCCACAATCATCTTAAAGTGTACTTCATGCATGAAGTCAATATCTAGTAGGAAATCATCAACCAGTTCCTTCAAAAATGTGACTCCTGCCGTTATTTGTTTATGGTCAGGTTCAACGTTTCTTAACGGAGACAAGTTGCCCATTTGCTACTCTGATTGTGTGACGCATGACGGGTACTCGCATTTTTCGGAACTTCTGACGCATGGACGAGTTGATAAAATATTTTGTACACCTGTGCCTACTGCGGCATAGAATTCTTGTGTCCCGAATGTAAAACTCATGAAATAATGTAGGAGTCAGGCAGTTGGGGTCCGAAAAGCATTGCAATTCAGTTTTGATGGCACGGGCAGTCACTCGTTAGCCTTGATTGTCTGTTCTTGTTGTAGGTCGGGCACGCCTTACCTCTGACGAAATCGTATTATTCTATGAATTCCTTCAACCCCTCTAACAGGTTTTAATGCTTGCTCATGACTTAATTCTCCAACGTATGAGTATATCGGGCCGTAAGGAAATTTTTCAGAAAAGCCGCATGGATCGTCTCAGTCTCAGTACTTACCACATCAGCATAGAAGATCTGCCACCTGATGCTTGCTCTACACAAGTGTCCCAGACAGTGGTGTCTCTAAAGCCTAGCACGTTAAGATGCTTAACAAAAGGAAAATGACCCGTGAGAACGCCTATAAGTTGTCTTCAGTCTTTTCTGTGCAGAGACAACAAGAATGCCGCTGACTTCTTGCAAACGTTCGGGAGCAGTCGTTAAGTCCACCTGCATCCTGGACAGCCGTGCCACACAGCCGTGTTCGTGAGAGATCCAATCATCAATGAAGGCCCTGAGCGAGGATGCGGGAAGACCCAACGCAGTTCCAGGTCCTGAGAACACAACCTAATTTCCAGCAATCCCAGTGTGACCTGGAACCCCGACGAGAGTCAGAAAATTCAGTATTGCGGCCAAATTCAAAGAGTTCTTGCATTTTCGAACTATTTTGGAAGGCTTTAAAGGGTTGAACAAGGCCTTAAGAGCAGCCCGACTGTCACTACAGACGCTGATACTTCGACCCCTCCACCTATTCTTAACAATAAAGTCGGAAGCCATTAGGATAGCATACTCCTTTGCTTGAAAACGGTGGCATGTGCACCTAACGAGGAGTGAAGTCTAGTGTTGTCGGTCTTCGCGAAGAGACCAGTGCCAGACCCTTATACTACAGCCCAGTTCAGGTTCAGACTCTAGCCGACACCAATTCTGAAGGCAAGGAATGTTGACCCTAAATTTGCACAGCAGCCGAAGTTCCGGTGTTCCATGGAACCAGGGTCGGAGGATAAGTGTTGCACAAAGTGATCGAAACTCCGGTGCGAATGGAAAGCCACCTCGTCTGACACAATAGATTGCTCTGATAGTGCAACCCATGATATACGTATGAAGGGGAGGTAAAGTTATCAGAGCGTCTAGAGCAGAGCAAGTCTTCGTGCTTCATGATCGTACCTTGTTCATGAACTCAGCTTCAAATACGTCTTGCCGAGGTCACGGGTTGGAGTTTGTGTACTAGTAGCTGAGAAGTTAAATGGTGGTCTGGTGAGATCTACTTCGTGGTAACTCGTAACATTTTGTTCAGATGAACTCGGTTGGGTAACATTTTTTTGGTCAAAACTTTGAATTTTTAACTGTCTTGGGCGAGATAGTGTCCTTATGGCCGCCGGATTATCGTCGTGCTCCGAGATTGGTGCTTCGGATGAAACTCTTGTAAATGTCGCTGCTACAGTCTCAAGGCAGCTGTATAAATACACAAGCTTCACACAAACCAGAAGAGCGTTCTTCGACAGCTTTCATTCAGTGAGCCCGACTAGTTGGTCAGAAAACCACCGAACGTTATGCAGAAATATATTTTTAATTCGGGATTTAGGGAAAATAGGCTCGAAGTTCTGGTCAAGTTCGCTGTGTCTATTTCGTACCCCATTTACGTGGGAAACTATGGATTTTGACAACCTAATAAGTGAGCCATTTCTCTGCCACCAGGTCCTTTCGACATGGCTTCGAAACTTATACTGAAATTTGCAGGATAGCACGCATATCACAGATGTCTTAGTTCATAAATTCTTACTCCCTTAACAGCTGTAGTGTTCGTACAGTTTCCCTCCATACCCAGAAATTTTTCAATCGTTGCCGGAGCTCCGCTCACACAACTCTTCGTTTCTTAAAGCGATTTTCAGTCTTAGTGGAGATCGACTAGGTATTACAACTTCTCATTGCTCTGCCCTACGAAGCCATCGAGATGAGAGTCCACAAAAAACAGGAGGGTTTCTGTAAAAGTGATTATGTACAGAGAATCCACTGAACAAAGCTGTAGCCAAGGTCAGTGAGTTCTTAAACTTGCGTCCATTTACCGATGCATCCCTTGAAGATCACTTTTGGTTGAATATTAAAGCAGAACTCTGCTCATTTACTTACATATCCAGACTCGACAATCGTTATTCATTGTGCTTCATCCCCCATATTTCTTTTTGTACCCCTAATAGTTCAACTTTGACCCTCATCTTCGAATCCAATCAAAATCATCCATTTACTTCAATTAATCAATTTCATTCCTTCAACATACACAGCAGGACTCCTTTGTTCTCACCAAATAAAGTTCCTTCACTTGTACACATCTAGCAACAGATACACAACTATTAGCTCTCAACTCAGCTCAGGACATCCACACCATCATGCCGCCGCCTCCAAAAGGAATTCGATAACATTTTCCGCTCAATTAAATAACAAAACATCTCGAAGATGTTCCACCCCAGTCCAAAGAGAATTCCATTCGAAAATAATCGCTTCTGCAATTAATCACATGACACTGCTCCAAGGCGATAAACGGGGTGGCTGAGGTCACCCGGTACTCACCCCCAAAACTCACTCCAAATTTACGACACTATCTGGCTGCGATATTAAAATTTTTCCATCGAGTCGGGTAAAAGGGGCTAAAACAACCTTCCGTTGAGAGAGAGCTTATTTTTATTTTTTTTTTCGCCAGAAAGGAAAAATAGGTGCATGCGGGACGTCATGCATATTCATGAGCAAGCAGCAGCAACGCAAGGATACATCCGACAACGAGAGCGCTCCCCTTTTGAAAAGCAACACAAATGCACATGCACAGGATGGGACTAAAGACTGAAACGAGAATGGGTGCATTATAATAATTTCCATGTCTAACGGGCCAACTGGGAATCTCGATTCGATGATCTACACACAGACACACGTACAAACAGCTGTTTTACCCCGGGGCTGTTAAAAAAAAAGGGTACACTGGATGGAACGGCAACGCATCCCTTTCCATTCGCTGAGGAGAATGTGTATTGTGGACTGCAGATAGAAATGGTGAAGGATACGCGTTGTAAACGAGGCATCCTTTGTGACCCATTCAGCGGATACATAGTATAACCCTTTTCCTCCTCCTACTGGCTGAAGTATCGATGGGACCCAACCGTACCCGGGTGGTTAGTTAATGCAAATATTGATCTTTAATAAACATGCAAAGTTCCTTTTCCTTGGAGGATTCTACTTTCTCTCTCAGTCTGGATGGAGACCAACCACTTCCACCACCACCCCCAGCAACAAGACGGAGCAGGCAAAATAATGTCGAACACTATCGAGGGTTCAGTGTGCATATGTGCGTATATGCCCTCCTGATACATATTGATGATGGAAATTTAATTTTTTTTTCTTGTTTTTATGGCAGTGGCGACGACGAGGACAGCGCAGGAGTTTCTCTAACTAACTACTCGTGCATACGTACTACTGTCGTAGTATCAACCAGAGAAAGCAATGTTTATGGATGCAAACATTGCGGCAGCATATAACACAACGCAAATATCCTCGAGGACTCGCGATTTATGAGGGACAATATTAGTTATTGCTTTGCAAGGATCTCTCACATGGGACGCCATTTGCTTGTTTGTTGATGGTTTGTTATGCGCGTTTTTTTCCAGCGCAATCAGGCGGATGGGTTGAAAATTTCACGGGAAAAGGAAAAAAAAAAGTGGAGAATGGGTCTCAAATGGAACATCAGGCTGTGCCAAGAGCAGTGTCAACTAATATGACACAGTCGTACAGTAGTTTTCTGGAAACTTATTGCGAACACAGAGTGGAAACTTGTTGCGGGGAATTTGAAATAGAAAGCGCGGACATACTCGTCATAAGTTCGTAATTACAGGATGAGGAGAGTACGAGAAGGAGACAAGATTATCAAGATCACTGTTCAGTTGGAAGGAGTCCAAATTGGTATGGATACGGATATTCAGGGATTTAAAGGTAGCACAGTGGATCGAAGTGATTGACCCGTATGGTGCAGCAGGAAGATGCCTGACGCAACGAGGAATTGGCAGCCAAAACGAATGAAGTTCGAGAGGCGTTTTTTAACGAGGGGTCAAACCTGAAACTTGGGATTGATGATGAGTTGAAGAAAGCCCTTCGTCGGAAATAGTGAAGGATTTTTCGCACGAGTATGAGAAGCATTTCTGAGGTCAGTGCACTTCAGAAGATTGGAAATTGGACTGACGAGTACTTTGGAGAGAACGCAAAGTACGAAGGTACACGTCAAATTACATCCGGGTTCCGAAGAAGCAAGGAGAAAGCAGGATGAATATAAGGGACGCGGGAGGGTTAGGGACAAACAGCGATAGACACTTTTTCCATGATCTAAACCGCAGATTCAGATGGTACACTTCTAGTTCAAAACGAGGCATAGAATCATTGGATCCAAACTTACGGGATTATACGGAATTGTGCGGCAACAGGACATACATATGTATACTGACCACATGATAAGAAAGGAAGGAAAGTCCTTCAGATCGGTCGACCTAAAACAAAAAATTAATAAACAAATGTCTGGCGCACATACGCTCTGTGCTCCAGGGCCTAAGTTCTCGACCATTCTTGTGGTGCGAGTTATATTTTTCCAGACAAATGGAATGGTTTATAGCCATATCTGAAATTCTTTTTTTAAATTGAGAAGCTTTCTGATGACGGCGAGAGGTGGGACCGTGAAACACAGTGTCGAATTTTTTCTGCGATTCGAACCTCGAACCACCCGCTGAGTAGACCAGCGCCTTAGCCACTGAACCATGGCGCCCAAAAAGTCGTAAGCTCATAAATTCTAAGCTTTTCGATGAGGTTGGTGCACAGACTTTCGAAAAATTTAATTGAATTGATTTTTAACAAATCACATGATAACCTGTCGTCTTGTTGTAGGCCATTTCTATAGTAAAGGCCTTGGATGGGTCTTCTCTCACTTCGATGGAGCTATGAGCATTTTCCAGAGGAATTGGTCGTTCCTGTCCATCTCTACCAAATCAGTGAGTGAGTATGGATTGTCAGATTTTTTCCAAGATTTGGCTGAACGTTTGGTAAATGGGGGACTTAGCTGGTCCAAAGCCACAGTGCTAGGTTAGGTTAGGTTTTATAGGGTTATGACTTCATTATGAGACACTGGGCACCATAGTGGCCCCATTGCGATACCTAGGAAACCTTCACGGTCAAAAACCTAATCCAATTCGCCCGTGCACTTAATTTCTCTACAGAACCTAAATATGGCCTCATTTTTGCTCAAGGGATCAACCTCCTCCAGATTCCTAAAAAAGTATCTTCCACGGTACTTTATTCTCCTCCGAGCAATGGCTTGACATTTACGGAGTAGATGAGTAATGCGCTCCGCGACATGTATACCTGCATGTGCTTGTTAAACCTAATCTCACAGCGCGCCACAGGGCCTTAGAAACCCTGTGCCCTTATAAGTTTGACCATCTTAGGTCGGCCATATTGAATTTTTTTTCGAGAATAGTTCTCTTAGCCATTGGTGGTCAGTCAATTACTTTATTTATCGGGAGCCCTGCTCCTTTTTGGCCAGTACGTCGGCACTTTCGTTACCATCTATATCACAGTGCCCAGGTACCCAAATCTGACTCGGTTTTGCGAACATAATGCCCTAAGCATTGTGCGGCAATGCCTGACTAGTTGAGATGTAGTGATATATGACTCTAGCGCCTCTAGACTCTAGCCACACTGCTAAGAAGAAGACGTAGTTGGTGCAGTTCAGAAGTTTTTATCTTGTAAAGACGCGGACATATGGTTCTAAGCTTCCATTCATCAGGCACTCGGGATCCGATAATATTTTTTTGAGGTTTCGAATAGTTTTGCAGGTAGACTGTTAGTCTTGGACATCTTCTTCTTTTTCTTTTGTTCGGCATGATTATGATCACGATTATAGGGAACTTAACCCTCCCACTTTACTGCATCCTGTCCGCCTGTGGGCTCCACCGTTTTGAACTCAAACCAAACACCGGTAGTTGTTTTGGACAGAAGAGTCGATATTGTTGTTCTTGCTACATTTTGGTTAAACGGATAGTTTTCTGAATACGCTGTCTTCGCTTGTGATACATGCATACATGGTTCATCCTGTTTAAGAGTGGTCGTTTCCGTAAGCGGTCAACGTGCAGAATGGTTCTTATATTCTCAGCTCTACTAATTTACTACAATGTTCCTTTCTTTGTCTCAGCTGTTTTGGTGTTTTAGTCAAATTTGCAACAGCTTTTATGCACTGGAACCTCTCTAAAGCTTCGATGTCGCATTTCCCAGACGCTTTCTTTTTCTCCCTTCTGTTCGCAAAGTTTGCTAGCAGTTCTTATCCCCTTATACGAAAGGGCTTTATATGCCTCCTGTCTGGCTGCACGTCTTTCCAACGCTATTCATTGAGCTAGACGTACATAGCTTCCTTAAAGACCGAGGAGTAATAGGCACAATCGAAACGGCGTTATTGCTGGCTTCGTGACAAACATGGTACTGATCATAGATACCGATGGCATTGAGAAGCTTAAAGGACACTCCGTCGGCAAAACTTCTGGCAATCCCTTAAGAATGCGTGTTCTATGTTTATACTCCCGAAACAATGTCCACATCCTTAACTTGGCCGCAACTAAGTTGTGCCCTCTATCTAGGGCTGCCTTGCTCCGATGATAATATGGTTGCCAGTATGAAGACTAACAGGTCAATATGTCCTGCCACAAAGTCATTTTGCCTAAGTTCGAATTCGGACACCGGTTCTATTCTGTATGACACGCGCAGTTAATAAAGTACACGTGTATCACAGTCTTACATTTTCTTCTTAGCCGGCCCTTCGTACCTGTTTAATGGCGGTAATACCTGCTTTAAGGAAGACTAGAGTTTCCGGTATTTACTCGGCTACACGTAGTTGCTCGGGCCACAAGTTTTCTCAGTAAGCTCAACCGTTTCCGAGGTTTGTTATTACGCAATTCGTTACTATGTAGAATATATTGGAATGGTAAGACCCATCTGAAGTGTTCATCAAGTAGTTCGACCGAACTGCAACTGTAGCCACTAGCATCGACTCAAAAATCCTTTCACTACCACCTGAAAGAGTGCTTTACCCTTTTTCTCATAACGACAATGATATTCCCAAAGGCGTTGGAACCTAACCGCATGTGAGCCCACCAGGGTTCATTGATCTGAGGCAATAGATTGGGTAGCTGCACTCAAACCATTTTACTAGTTTTTGAGACTTCGCTCATTCGTATCAGATCTAAGGATATACGACTTGCTCTGAACGTTTCACTTAAGTCTCAAACCAGTAGAATCGTTTCTAAATGTCATATCTTCTCCACAAAGGACAAAACTTGAAACAATTTTCTGCTGGTAGCTTTTCGACTCTGTCTTAATTGAATCTTTTGAGATCACCCACATAATGCAGACGCACCCAAAGCTACACCACCAATCTAACGCGCTGCAGAAAAGCGCAATTATGTATCTGAAGCGTCCATGGTTCGCCAAAACGCTCTTCAGCACGATTACACTGCCTACGTTCATAAATGTTTAATGCTAGCAACTTTCGTATGCTTTAACGCACACATACACCCACACACACACACCTGAGCCAGAACGTTTTGAAAATCCATCAATGATAAATGCAGGAAGCTTCCGAGTGATTGCATCCGTGTAAATTCAAAACTATCAGTTCCTGATGCCATCATCGAGTGCATGCCTTCACCCAGGTATTCCAGCTGAGCGCATCCAGCGAAGTGGGAACTTCCGATGTAAAATCGCACACGGCCCCATATGCATGCAGGTCCTGGTCCGAGCTATCAACGCGCCATCGAAATTCGAAACGAATCCTGAATTTTTAGTGTGTTCTCGTGGACGCTGTACACTCCATCCGCCACGACAACGACAACGAGGCTGGTGATGATGATTTAGACGGGTCCTCTCGTGCGGCCGTTTTGGTCTATTTGTCCATTGCAGGCGGGAATAAATTGCGTATATGTGCGCCTTTGCTCGCGACCGGAATGCACCTCGGTGCTCCCGTGAGATAAACATGACGGCGACCATGCGGTGTTGGTGTTTGAGTTTCACGAAATTGATTTTTCAATCGCAGCCAGGAATTTTGGAGGAGAGTGCTTTGTTCGTTGCGTCTATTTTGTCCATTTCGGCAATTTTGGCCATTTTACCCGAGTGTTCCGTTCGGACTACGGCTGGTTGTGTACCTCGCTGTTGGAGTGGAATTTTTGTGTGTTGGCAGCACAGGTGGAGTGTCGTGGCGTTTTCTATGGAAATTACGCGAAAGTTGATTGTTGCGAGTTTTTGTTTGGCCATCCGACGATAGGCGAAATGGGCGTAAATACTTAACATTGGTCCAGGTGAAGAGGTGCCTCAGCGCAGAGCATTCGTGAGGCATTAAAAGGCGATTTAAATGCCAATTAGAATCTTACATTTGCATTCGCACACTATTAGCGATTTATTTGTGCCATAAAGTTGGTCCGATTTAATTGCACATTCGGAGTACGAGTAGCAGTGGTCTTTGGTCAATTGTTGCTCATTTGCAAGGCTGCGGGATAGCCATAAACATGATTGATGATCGGCCATTAAATGCGGGCAAGCGGTGTGGAGCCGGCATTATGCCTTTCAGAAGCGGTATTCTGTGAATGGGCTTATTGAGTCGGAACACCGGTAGCTTGATAGGAAATGCTGTCTGGGTTTTTGGTGTGCGCACAAATTGTCTGAAGGTCTGTTTATTAGGCAAAAATGTGGTCGTAACTCAAGTTCGTAATAAAGCAGCGCTAATTTATGCCCCCAAGGTAGGCGGACTACGAGGCCTCGGGCGCGTTCCCGAATGGATGGTAACTGACACTCTGGATTGTGGATGCAGTGGCATTTGTGGCAGTGAACGGAGTTACGCGGTGGCAACCTGATTAACCGCTCGATATGCATGTCGAATTTGGGGAAATTGAATACTACGAGGTGGGAACCAGCGCAACAGTGGTCTGGTGGTCTTGTTGCCGTCGGGGTTAAATTCGTCCTGCATTGGATTGTAAATCTTAGACAAATCGGCCTGTAATACGTGCAGCTGAGAGGAAAACACGACAAACAGTACGAAGAGTATTAATTTGTGGAATACCTGACAATGGTGGCCGACGTCTCATGTCTCATTGTAACCGCTTGCACAGTATATCAGCTGGCAACTAGGATCTTGATTTACGACAAGTGGACGTTTGAGTAAAAGTCGCCTATGCAGCCTATGCAGCCTATGGAGGACTGGAGATAAAAGTACCGCATTGCTGAGTTATGTCTATCAACGGGTGCCTCAAAGTGCAGGATGTCAGGGCACCTCTATTCTTTCACAAGAATTTTTTTTCTCCTAGACGAGAATATTTCTTGGGTGGATAACATTCGCTGGTGGGATCGAAAGCTGGACTTGAGAATATGAAGGCAGGTTGCCTGACTTTTATAACAAAGCCAAGGCAATGCGTGTGAGTATTGATGGGCTTTAGGCGTCGTTCTTTTTGGTGACAGGGGTCTGCATGTTTTATGAAAATTCGCTGATACGAAGCCCATATAGCTTGCGATTGAATGTTCTCATCCATGCACCTACAAGACCAATAGGATCTTAGATTGTATGACATAGATTTTGAGGGCACTTTCACCAGATTTGGACAACCGTCAGGCTACACCACCATATAGTGGGACTTTTTTTCTAACCTAAGTACGCATATGCTTTGGGCCATTTCACTCTTTGGCAGGATTGACGAGACTCTGATTCCTCGTGTCAACATCAGCATCTGTTTAACAGAAATCCGGTTGACCTTCTGAGTGGCACTCCAAGAGCCCCCTGTTTCTGCTAGCTAATGCCGGACATTTGTACAGTATACATGCGTATGTACCGCCGTCTCTTTTTCCTCAGGCATAGCTCACAGGTGTCATCCTCTAGAATCCGCATAATTTCAATGACCTGTAGATAACGCTACTACCCATTGCAGTGCACTTGGCTCCAACATAGAACTTCCCTATGAGTGTCCCCAATTGGTGTTTTAATAGCAATTTTAGCCTGCTTACAGGCTTCCGCGGTTGACCACCTTCTCTGGTGTTCCACCGCGGCCCAGCTGTTAATCAGGTGCTCCTCTATTTCTCTGCTAATTGCGGCAAATGGTTCTGGACCAGAGGACTCCGATATTGACCCTTGCTTTGCTAGATAGTCCGCCTTTTATGACCTTATCATGGACCCATCCGTAAAGATGATTATACCACCAAATCTCCTTTTATGATACCTTCCGGGAACACGCACTTCCTTTATTCCGTCCACAGGCATATTCAACTCCTTAATCCCATTTTTCACGAGATCCAGGATTTTCCTACGCCCATAGGTAGCACCGCGTCAGTGCCAGTTCTCGTCGCGGTGCAGACGAAGTGCCGTCGATGCCGCCGTTTCTTAATAAAGAAGTCCAGCACAGAATGCCTAGGATCACTTCCATTGCATATGTTGGTGTCGTTCGTATTGCACCGACGATCCCTAAACATACCAGACGTTGGACCCTTAGATTACAGCTTAATAGTGACAGCGCTGGTTACCTTCTAAGGATGTGCTACATCAATACAAGAATTCTAACCCGAAATTTGAATGAATCAGTCATAATTGTCCACCTGTCCTTAGAGTGAGTTAGGAAGTTTGTCTCTTATGTATTGTTTTTTGCACCTATCCTGCTTGCTGCGGCTTACAGATTTTCGACCATCTAATTCAAGTTCAGCATTCTGTGAGCAAATAAGCTCACATCGATTATCCTTGCTATCATTCCCCAAGCATGCTTGGATGGTATCTGTGATTACTACCAAAAACAATCGTAGAGTCATAATGCTACCCTGTAGGACTCCGCATGGACATTAAAGGCCTCTGACATAATACCGTTGTATGAAACGTCACATATTGAATCTTTCGCTATAAGTTCCTTCAGGAATGGGAACTGGGAACAGGTAATCTCAATCGAAACTGTTTTAATCCATTTAAATGAACTCATCACTCAAAATTTCGTAGAATTTGTTCTGGCGGGCTGCTTGATTCCTTGAAGTATTTAGTACCGACGCGAAAGGAGTTGTTCCTTTGAGAAATGGTGTCAACTCTTTATAGTGCCATGTGGAAGACACGAGCTGTGGTGTGCCCCTTTGAAACAAACCACTCTTTGCGTGCTCAGTAATAACAAAGCATTACTGAGTTGCCTATTATTTAAGGACCTGCAAATTGGAGTTGTCTAAATTGAGTGTGTAATTAGGGGGCGGAGATCCGTCAGAGCATATCTGGAAGTACGAGTGTGAAGGATATTACAAGCTTGTGTTTTGTGGACTTAACGATTAGTCCGTGCTAGGTGCATTCATTGAGTATCACCATGCCTAAAAGGCCATTGGAAAATGTGTCACTTCTGTTTTCTAAGTGGTTTATACTTACTTACTTGATTACTTAGATCCTCTGACCCCTCGTGGGGCAGACGGCGTCAACAACGCCCGCGCGCCATCGTGTTCGGATTGCTGTAACGCTTGAGTTCCTTCCAAGTCATCCCCTATTATCTACATATATTCCTTCTCGACTGTCCGTCTCCATGTCTACCTTTGGAGGCCCACTCGTATGCCTGATTGGGTAAGTGGATTTCATTACATGGCGTACATCGCAATGGAACTGTCTTCGCGCCGTAGGATGACACCAATCTACAGCCACTTTCTCTTCCGTATTTTAACGTCTGTTGACTCCTGGTCGTTCGATATAAGGTTCGGCCAGAAGATCAGTTCAGTACCACAGTCTCCCGAGACCATACTTCCTAAATACAGAAAGCTGTTTACTTTCTCGACTTACCGGCAATGTTGGGTAGAGCGGCGCTGGTGTTTCGTTGAGAAGGTGAAGTGTTTAGGCCCTTTGTTTTTGCCGCATCTATTTTAAGACCCACTTTGTTCACCTCTGACTACAGATTATGGGCCATCTGATGCAAGTCCATTATCCTGTGTGGGAGCAGGCAAACCTCATCAGCGTAGTCAAGATATTTGAAATATGATGCCAGACAGAGTTGCCCGGATCACATTACTGAGCTGCGAATGTTGATAGCTGAATTGATTGCCTTTATATTGGGTTAGGGACTTCGTTTATCTGCGGTTCCTACCGGAAATGCTGCTCTTATTCCTGATGAATCGATGAGAAATTTCCCTCCATTATCTCGAAAAGCCTGCAAACTGTTTGGCCTTATTAAAATCGCCTTCATTCACCTGTAAATTGCACGCTCCCTCTGAGGCGATTCCTCGCAGCACTTTGTTTTAAACTGCAGCGTTTCCATGTGTGCCGCGTCCTTTTCTCTTTCTGCTACGAAATCTTATCACCAGACCACGGCTTTTCTTGGAGGTAGCTGGTAGCCCAAGGCGGACTTGTCTATATCTTGAATCATAGTGGGTACTACGCACCACTAGTCGTTGAAATTGGATATCAGGGGCCTTCTGGAAGGTTCTCACTGAAATTTTGATTAAATCTAATTATTTCCTTAGCATCACTTTAGGGATATCAGTGCAAATAGTATTGATATTGATTCTGTCTTGTTGTTAGTCCTCATAGACTTCAGTGGAACAATTTTTTTTTTTCAAATGGACGCAGCATTACCTATGTACCTATCCAAAATGGTACCACAAAATAGGAAACCACACACACGCATCATCAGCCTCTTCCTCATTATCTTGTTACACATTTGACCCCGGCACAAGTTAAGCCATCAACACTAATGTCATCAACATCATCGCATCACATCCCCCATTATCCTACTGCAAACACAATTAAAACTTAAAGCAGCGCCAATGATCCGAGCTGTCATCTCCAACTCGGTCATCTGTCCAATGGAGCTGGAACTGCAGCCACTTTAAAAGTTGATCAACTTTTCAAGGATTACACAGTTGTTGCACAGTTCAATAGGAGTTAAAGTCGGTGCTCCCTCCACACCCCCCTCAAGAAGTTCCATTATCATTGTCCAGCTCCTTCCTCCCAAGTCATTCACCATCGTAATCGATTTATGGAAAACCCAGCCACCCGTATGGTGATGCCTCATTTGCCATCGACTCGCATGAGATGTTGACCGCAAACACTGACCCGGTTTCGCTTCGGCACCACAAAAACTTATCTTCGCCGCACGAGATGACCACAGACCACAAAGTTACGCATTCAAATGCGATTCTGCACTGTGAAATTGTGCCACTCCCCTGCTGTCACGATAAGCATATGGCAAGGACATCATTATTAGGAAAAGAATGAGAAAACTTGAGTGCTCCACAAACACTTACAAAGCACTTCAGTCCCTCAATCGCTAGACAGTTGTTGCTGAAAAGTTTACAAACACACACACTTGAAACGCTCCGTTTGAGCGGAAGAAAGAAATGAAAACAAAACGCAAAACCTCTCACTAGCGCGCTAATATCTCAAGAACTCTCCACGCACCTATTAAACCACCCCTCGCCAGAGTAGGGCTGCTGTATGATGACATGTCATAGAGAAAAGAAAATCACATCGCCAAGCACAATAGCGGGTAATGGTAGTGTGGTAGTGGTGGTTGTGCGTTGGCAGGGTGTGAGGACGATTATCAACTCCATTGTCGCGCCCTCATCGAAGACACTCCCAGGATAATGAAGACAACATGCGGATACATATGTGCGAAAGACGACAGAACTCATTGTAACCATTTCCTTTGACAAATGTGAGGAAATAATCAAGTGAATGGAAATAATGCCGGCATAGAGTGGATTACGGGTGGCAAGTGGGAACGAAAGGACTCCGTTTTGCAACATTGTGACAAATTATTGAAATGAAAAGGGTTTTGCTTTGTCTTGCCAGGCTCAGACTGCTCTACCAACTGCTACCAGAGAATGGAAAGTCACTCAAGCGACTAGGAAAAAGTTTAAACAAATAGAGAAAAAGGACACTTGTCATCAGTGCTCATTTTTCACACATACTCGTATGTGGGAGGCTTTATGTGTGCCTAATGAAGGAGCACGAACAAGAATGCCGAATGATTGCTCTTCGAATTAGAAGTGGGCTTAGAAAAAAAACCCCCCATGGACGCATGGCAGGATGGAAATGCTGCAGTGAAGCGAAAAATATTTTTCTATCCTTCGAGAGGATCAATTTGTTGGAAGAGTACGCCTGAACAAGGTTCCTTCCAGTAACTTTGTCTTTCGTTGTGTCATCATTGCTTCATTGTTTTGCTCTGACGCGTTATGGAAATTTGTCGCTTCAGTGAGTGGCAGACAAATGATGTTTTCATTTGAGATTTGTGAAGCACACGATGTCACTTTGTGTGTTGTCGACGTGTATTAAGCGCGTTGTATGTGTTACGTCGCACATACTGGTACACTGCAGCCAATTCCGCGGAAATGAGGTCGAAAATTGAATTTTTCCAAAGGAACTGGCTTGAAATAGTGGAGAAAAACAAAAAACGGAATTCTACCATTTCCCTGGCAGGATATACAGTATTTGAGTCGGTGAACAACGTTTGGGTTTCTCTGCTGACTGTTTGGCAAATGCAAATTCATGTGAGTAGTGGAGCGGTATCCAGCTGGGTAGCAACGATCAAATTTCCGAGGTAATTTTGAGTCCTCACAGCTGGATATTAATTTAATGGTGACAAGTATGCTAGGACGTGGAAAACGTATACAAAAACTTGGGTGGCGCGGCGAGAGAAATCGAGAGTGCTGCAGATAATGTGTTGCCATCAACAGCAGTTTATGGTGACGCAGATGTACTCCGTCTGGAAATGGGTTTTCAGATTGCTGTTTCGGAGAAGTTCGAGGAAATTTCGGCAGATTTGTTCCAATGCCGAGTAAGCTCAAGGCGATAGTGTCAAACAGTAACGAACAGAAGACTCATGCCTAGGTGAGGATGGATGGGGCGGGATATTTTTTAAGTAGCTCTTTGCATGAGCTGACATCAGTGATGAGGTAACTATTCAACGGGAAATCGAGACTATGAGATAGAGACTTCTGAAGTTGTGGCGGAACACTGTAACAGAAATTTTCAAACAGAAGAGTTGGTTGCAGCTAAGGGAATCCTTCTGGTTCCCCAAGGTCAGTGCTTAAAGTACGAAACGGGCCGATGGACATCATGCACTTGGAACACTTCGGATTGCATAACCCTGCATACGAAGACGCAGATACTTGAAGCTTACATATATCGAGTCAAATATACCACCGACATACGAAATGTTCTACGAGTGCTGACCGAGCTCTTTCAAGTTGTGCCGAGGACGATGATCCTTCAGCGGGAAGTACTCTAAAAAGCAAATGAAATCAAGCTTTTCAGTCGGCAGACGTATGATAAACTATGCGAAGAGTGGGCTATCTGTTGCCACACGAACCCTCAAAGAGCCAATCTCGTTATCACCCGTTTTTGACATGTGCCTTGGCCACCGCGGAAAGTGATGATGGAATTTTTTGTTTTATTGGAAAGTGTTAGACCGGAATAATTTACGACAATTTGACGTACTGAGGAAATATGTACATCCATTCAGCTATTATCCAAATGAGGCCACAAACAATCGATAATCGAAACTCCAAATTTGGTTGACAGGATGGGCTAATGTGGAAGGAACCTAGCTATGGAAGGTAAACCCTCTTTAACAAAACAGTTTTGGTAAATATTTCAAAAACTAACGGATGCTCCAGCTTTTATGAACACAAATACCTTGTAAACGCGATTAGGGTATAAGTTAGGTTAAGTGTAAGTCAGATTAGGTTTCGGTTATGGCCTAATTTAAGTTTTACGTGTAGTTTAGGTTAGTTCGCGAAATCCTTCCCGGTCTTTCTGCTGGCTAAAGGCATAAGCCCTTGGACATTTTCTTCTGCTTTCCTATCTTTTAAGGTCCGTCCGCAGTCAACAGTAGAGTAGCTTTCTTCCCTCTTTTTTGGTTTTTTTTTTTACAAAAGGCACCAGATTTTGTGTGTTGAGCAGGTGGTGGTGTATGGTGGGGGGTGCGACAAGAACCAACCCGTCGGACGAGTTAAGCCGACCAACCGCGAGCGTGCCGTTGTTCTCCTCTCACTTCCACCGAAGTTGCCCCCGTGGCCTCACCCTGGCTCACAACAACCTATACCTATATGGACGATCTAAACAAGGCTGCTTGAGCTGCAATCAACCTGCACCTATGGGAATAGATGTTATTGGAGCCTAGAAGGAAATCAATGGTAGACGCTGAACTATGGACTCAAGTAACGTAAACTGTATTAAACGAAGGAAGGTTGCAAACTTCAAAAGAATGCCTCAAGCTGTCCTCGTGGCTGACTAGGTTCAGCTTTCAAATACTCATAGTCTTCATAAAAAGGTTGTCCTTAGGAAAAATAATTTAATATTCTGAAGAAATTGTTAGCACAGCAGACGCATGATGCTTTAATTTTTTTTAACGGCTCCTTTAGTGCATCCTGCGCGTACATGGTTTTCTTTGGGTTACGTTGCATCACCATGTGTTTGGGTCCTTCTGCTAAAGATGTTTTCCTGTCTTTATGTCTTTGCACAGTTTCCTATCGAGAACTTTGGACGACTGGGACTTACTTTACATTCTTTACCATTAGGATCCTGGTTCTCTGGTCATATGCTACAGGATATAAAGCAGTTTCTTTCAAGGAAGGATGTTGATTTTGTAAATGTTACCAGAGCAACTGGAAAGTTGTGTGAAAACTATGGTGGAACGAGTTTGTATAGACTGAAAAATGTAGAATTAGTGAAGCCTGTGCTTATCTTGCAGGAACCAATTTTAATCGCCGAGAGAAGTACTAGTTTTTCTAATCGACTGGCTGGGGTAGTCGCGTCTGTTGGTAAGCTTAAGTGGATTCTGCGGGTATACGGCTTTCATCGTTTTTAAATGCGTTTGCTCTGATTTTTAGCAGAGACCTAGCATAGCCTCAAAAATAAACACAAAGCTTGGCACTACTGAGTAAGTTTGGAAAATGTTATTGTTGAACGCCTTACGCAAAGCTGGTGGCTTTTATGAACTGTGGTTCTGATGACCTTGTGACGTTCTCATCATCATACGACGTCTGTAATTGCATTAGACTCTCAACTATTGTGCACTTATAGAGTGGTGCGCAGGATTGTTTCGAACCGGAGTCTAGGTCGGAAAAAAATGCGTCTATAGTGACAGCCAAATTGCATTTAAGGCCGATCTCAACTTTTTAACCATTTCCAAAATATTCCGAGAAGTATTTTCTGAATTTGGTAAACAATTTTGAGCTCCTTGAGTCTACTTTGGGTCAGTGGAAACGCTGTGATCGCAGGAAATGAAATCACCGACAACTTTGAAAGGCAAACTCAAAGAAACACTTCACCATAGCTAACCCTCCATGTAATCGCCTTGAGTTCAGGGTCAGCGTATTCAACAATAACTAGGGTTTCTATGAGCATAATTACTTGTAGCATGACTTTCCAGGATGCAGGCAGATTAAACGGGCCCCTTTAAACAGCTTTACTGCTTTTCTTTTATCTTGTATTTATCTTGCAGCAGACCGCTAGCATTTATCTCTGTATAGGAACACTTCCTTCGCGTTTGTCTTGCTTCTGCTCAGGGTTTCAGTACTGATGTATTTATTGTTCACATCATAATCTCGTAACACTGAAACGCCCGTTTGTCTTTTTAAGACGAATAGATTCATTGAAAGAGTGTAAGGACTCGTACATTGAGCCAGACCGAGTGCCCCCTTGAACTAATAAAAATGCTGGTGCAGTCCTCAGATATCCTCTTTCTTATACTTTCCCAAATTGTTACTGCCTAGACCACCGATGTTTCGCGTCCAATGTTTCTTACTCATGAGGTCCCCTGTCAGGTTTTTTTAGCGTGATAAGGAAGTGAATACCATGACTCCACAGTCTTTTACTGCCATAGAAAGTATCCAGTTCCGACCATTTCCCTGCCAATTCGTCAGTTTCGCCACGGTACCCAGCATAGGGTCACCATAGTGGTTAGTGCGTTGGATTACTTCCAGGTTCGAATCCCAGAAAACACCAAAAACTTTTTTCACGGTCCAACCCCACGCTTCTCAAGGCTTCTCCATTCGCCTTTCGGATATGGATCTAAACTGCGGGTCCCTTCCATTCGTGCGAACAAAAATATAACACTCGTAGTCGTGAGAAGCTATTCCCTGGACCATATACGGTCTGTTGCGCCAAGTAGGAGTATTTGCATTTTTTTTAATGTCTTAAAATTGGTTTTAATATACCTCGCGTTCTTTTCATGCATAGCTTCCCGTTATTTCGAGAAGAATCTATACATTCAACTCTAAAATGAAAGTCAACAACTAACCACTCCACTTTGCCGGGTACTCCATGGTAATCGATTTCACCAAACCATCTGCAGGCCGACTGCGATGAGGATACCCCACTCAATCGAATCATTTCAATCTCCGACTGCAAACATGCATGGCTGCGCTTTGAATATAGGCGCTCCCCCCACCCCTTGTGCAAAGTGCCCAACAATCGAGCTGCATTACGATTTCCGCTCGGATTCATGGCGAATGTACTCTCTCCGACCAATAAACGGAACATAATAATTTATTGACTACTTGGGCAAATATTTGGCCAAATTCAATTTGTTCTCCAAAACATAACTTAAATACTAATTTCGGGTTCGAGTTAGTTAAGCACACCCACCCAGGCGCACCCCCACCGCATAAATAATTCAAAAAGTATATACTCGAGTGCCATCTCCATCGCTATGCACACATATGAGTATCCCTCGTTCTCGTAGCCGAAATAATTGCATGTGGATAGCGATAGGTTGGTTGACTGTACCGCCCCCATCGAGCATAAATTTATCGGGCAGAGTGGGTGGCGCGAAGGGCGGTTTAACTAAATTAATGGAACAATGAACATTTTAAAACCGCATTAGAATACACAACAGATTCAAAGTGGTAAATACTTGAGTTGCATTCACCTCACTTACCACACCGCCACGATGTACGTAGTATGCGATGTTACCCATCCCACCGCTGGTAATTGAATATTTGGATAAAGGACTCCAGGTTGTGGGCTTACATTTAATCGTTCGATTTAAATAATTCACCCCGGCAGACGGGTAATCCAACCCCTACCATCGGGCGCCGCACACTATCGAACACCAAAACAAATGAACGCTGCACATACCTCGCTTGTAATTTATTGAAATTGGCCCTGCTACAGCCACCGACCTTAGACCGGCGCGGCGGCCGAAGGCTGTTGTGTATGGTTGCTGGCCATCGGCCATGGGCCTCGTTAATGCGTTCAGGTGTTGTATTTACAAAATTGATATTTTATGCATTAAATCGCACCGCACGACTGGGGGTGGACTGCACCCCGCCTGACAATGAAATCAATCATAGAAGGATGTAAATGTCAAAAAGAGCCCCACTATTCCGGTCTAAGGAAGGATGCATGAAATTTGTCCCAATTTCACTATCAATGCATCGGGGGGGTGAGATCGAGGTTAGAGATTCCGCTCATAATTACAACATTGCTCACTCGAGGGTGGGCAGTTGGGCTTGAGTTAGGATGGCGATACATACTCGTACATGTCGCGCTGTAGCATTCCGATGGAGTTCACTATTCTGATTCTGATTATTCCGTGTGGGTGCATGAATTGTACGAGAGGGAGGTGGACGTGTGCCATTTGAACGCACAATTTACGATTACAATGGAGAAGCGCCGCCAACCGATTAAACTTTCAATTTATGGACAATGTGTAATTTTGGAGGCCATCGGTGCGCGAAAGCGCTTTTGTTGGGATACGGTCTGGCCTGGCCTGGCTTGGTGTGCAGGAGGCTTTTGACGGGGACGACGATGAATGATGACATTTTCGGATTTGAAATGTAGTGACGCGAATTTATGTGGTAATCGATGGTATGCGTAGGTATGTGTGCGTGGGAAAGTGCTGGATTTAATATGACAGTTCCTGGCACTTGTGAAATCAGGGTTGAATTGGTTTTCGGTTGGTCAGTGGTTACAATTTAAATTGGAAATTGTGTGTGACACAGTTGATACGGAAAAAATGCATTTGTTGTCTAAACTGTTTTCATTTTGCAAGGACAACGAAATTTGAAAAGGTACTCGAAAATAGGTTCTCTGGTTCTGAGCATCGATGGTACTCTAAATTGCTTTTGTTACCATTTCCCTTGAACAAATTTGAAATTCATAATCAACGCAGCAATCTGTAAGGATAATTTCAAAATTATATGAGAATTCAATAGTAAAAGTTACGACAGAAAATATTGTCAAAGCTTTTGAGGCACAAAGAGGTGTACCGCAGGGTGAACAGATTTCTCCTGTTCTATTTTGCTTGTTGAAATGCATTTTCTAACTGTGAATTTGGACTGATAGGCGAAGACTGAAGAACTTTAGGTTTGATAGTGAGTTATGACTCTTCTCCAATATTCCTTCTGAACGGCAAGTGATATCGAAAGCCTGTGCGAGTGGTCCGAGACCCATTTGAACGCAGTTGGAAAACTCAGCATGTATGTCGAATAAAGGTTTTTAATTCTTTGATGACTACATTTACTTGGGTTAAAAATTTTCATTCGGAAACAGACAGGAAAACACTGGAAAAGCCAATGTCAAGTCCATAACCTCGAATCCTTTGAAAAATATACTTTTCACTGCACTATTATGCCTGTCCTAAGACGGCTGTCAAGCATGGATTAAAAATACGAAAGCAGAAGGTTCGGCAATATGTAAACTGTCGATCGAAAGATCTCTATTCAAAGTTTCACAAACTTAAGCCTTGAGAGAGGTATATGCGGTTTTCCGACTGTGGCTAAACTAATTCTGGATCGAGGGAGAGAAGATCTCGATTCACTGCTCGACAACGAAGGCAGGCTTTCGAGCTGGATCCTACTGCATCGACCTCCTGCATCGACACCTTGGGGATATCATCATTGAACAATGCGTCGAGTACAGATCTCCACTACATTTGCCCTGCATTGGTTTCAAGAAGGCCTTCGACAGTTTGAATCGAGATGCTATATGGCGAGCCTTGCGCAGGAGAGGAATACCAGAACGAACTCGTAGCCATTATAAAGGCTACCTATGATGGCGGTAAATGTTGTCTTACACAACGGTAGGGTGTCAGAGGAATTTTAAGTCCGCAGCGGAGTACGACAAGGATACGTTCTTGCGCCATTCTTCGTGGTAATCAGTGATGTGGTCCGGAGAGCTCTGTCAGGAGGAAACATATGTAGGACTGAGATGGACTATGGCATCCTATCTCAAACTACGCTGATGACGTTTGCCTGCTCTCACACATGTTAATGAACCTGCATCATATGGCCCATAATCTGGAGTCAAAGGCGAATAAAGTAGGGCTTAAGATAAACACGGCACAAACAAAGGCCGCAAGCACTTCAAGTTCTCAAGAAAACATCAGCGCCGCTCAACTCAACATTACGAGACAGCAAAGTAGAGAAAGTAAGTAAGAAAGTAAGCAGCTTTCCACATTTAGGAAGTATGGTCTTCGAAGACGGTGGTACCGAACTGGATGTGGACAGCAAAGATCTTAAAGCAATGGCTGCGTTCGGTATGCTGTCTAAAATATGGAAAAGCAACGCAAGAAAAGTACAAGACCGAAAAACTCAATATAATGAACCACAGAGATATCACCAAGCAGCTTGCAACGACGTACAACCTTCATGCCGATGTAGATGAAAGAAGATATTGTCTCAAAAAAGATACCTAGCCCTGCCCCAGTGTCCAAATAGGACCCGTCAGTGTTTATAGCCATAGATTGTGAGCTTGTAGTTTCTCCGCTTTCCCATTCCTTTTTACGCAGATAAAGGCTGCTCGGATAAATGGCCTCGCAAAGTATAGGTTGCCTAAATGTATCCACAAGATCGTCGCACTCGTATGTCCTGTTGTATCCAGTTGCCTGATGGGCTTATTCATAGGTGCACGCATACAAATATATAAAAGCTTTGGGTTGAGGCCAACCTCTAATCCTGTGATTGCCGTGCGTCTCATTGCATATTGCCTTCGTATTTTCGTGATGGACATGGCAGTCCACCTGACACTGCACTAGCCATCTCTCGATAGCCGTGTACATCCCCATGTACATACATGAATGACTTTGGGACTCTGTCTCAAGCTTTTTTCGAAAATTCTGTTGTACTTAAGAAAATAGTCATCTTCGCCTTCCAAATTCTTTTGTCCATAGTCAATGGCCTATCGAACTTTCTGTCGAACACCAGTCCCATGTATTTGGCACTGTCGGAGAGTCTCTTGATTGACCATCTGTCCTCAATCTCTTGCCCAGGTAGCCAAGGTTTCCACGCCCTCTTCAAGTGTTGAAGGGAACTTACGATTTATGTACATTGACTGGTCTCATGTCCTTCCCAGTCTTTATCGGAATTCGTTTTTTTTGCCTGCATTGCAGAGTTTTCTAGTTCCTTTTGTTAGCTAGTTCCTTGGGCCATCATAGAGGACATTCTTTGTGAAAGCTTACTTACTCCCTTCAAAGAGATCCCAGTTGGCTTTCCCGAGTGGTTCTAGTGAGCCGTTGAAATTCCTCGAGCACTCGAGCATTTAAAAAATCCTGCACACCAACTTAAAGCCGTCCCTACAGGGTCTAAAAAAAAACTAACTACTGACCCAGTTTCTCAAAATAAAAATCACCATTTCCTCTAATTTCTTTCGAAAATTCCAGCAAATTCGTGATACACGATCCCATAAGTGTTGATTTGCAGTAAATTGGATCTAATGAAGTCCCAACTTCATTGCCAAACTGCAGAGTCCTTCGTAGTTCTCCATCGAGGATATTAAGTCATTTCGCAGAGTTCTGGATTTCGCGCTCTCACAGCTCTAGCGGTAATCACAGTCACGCGATTAATAGCGAATATTATATCATTAAGCGTCGCGGAAGTAACGTTACTCAAAGTGATTTCCTTGCAACGAATTTCCGGTCTCACCTTCCGGCATTGCTTCCTAACGCGTTCATGACCTGCCTTATAGTGCATGTACTCATGCCATTGCTGCCAGCTCATGTAATGACTTTATTAACAAATCACTCACTCAAGTGGCCAATCAAAGTTAAAAAAAAAAAAAAAAAAAAAAGGTCCTCCTGCCAGGAAGTTCTCCAGACATTAGACGTCACTGGAAATTGCACGTAGTGCACCTACTTTGTTCTACTTACCCACATTGTAGTGACTACCATGCGAACGCTGGCGAATAAACAACAATTATCCGTGCTACTCCAACTTTTACCTGAGAGGAACGGGACGTTGTAGAACCTAAGAACATGCCTAGGATAGGTGTTCCTGTTGTACCAATGTGCACTCAGTTTTGAATGACGGAAGATGCTATTGAACAGGTGTATTGAGCAACTATCACGCAATTTTCTTGTTCCAATGTAGTCGGGTGTCTGTTGGGTGTGAAGGACTCTGGGAGTTCGTGGGTGAATCGCATTCAGCGGAGCTCGGTTTTTGGTGAATTTCACAGACACGTTCGAAATTAACAAATTTGATGCCGTTGTCATCGTTGGGAAACTTTGTTCCGTTGGTTGCCCTTTGAAGCGGAAAACTTTTAAGTGGAACTTGTGCATTGTCTGGCGCTCCAGTGCTGGGAAATTTGCTCTTATCCACTTACGCGAAAAGTTGTCTTCTTGATTGTTATTCAACTTTGAGGAGTTATCTGGGAAAGTTTTGGGGGCTTGGGTCTAAAGTTATTGGCGTCAGAAATAGTGGTGTTGGCAGATAGGGCAATGCAATGCAAATGGTTGACCGGGTTTTGAAATGAGCAATGAATTTGGCGATTTGTTTCATTGCGATGTTCTTCGACGTTCTTGGGATTTCTTGAGAGGTTACGGGCTCTATCGATGCTATGGAGAGCCTGGGTAAATTGTTTTTTTGTCAGGTTAGAAAGCACTCCACTGGAGCGCTCAGACGCAACTGGTCCATTGTACTATCAGAAGCAAGACCCAGACCCAGATGTACGCTAAGATGCTCAGCAGAAGGAAAATGTCCCGTGAAAACGCTTGTCTACAGTTTTTTCTGCTGAGCGACAGCAAGAATGCCGCTGATTTTTTACAAATGTTCGGGAGCAATCCGTTTAGTCCACTTGCATCCTGGAAAGCCACGCCACACACAATTGCTTTCGTGAGAGACCCAATCATCAATGGAGGCCCTGACCGAGGACGAGGGAAGTCCCAACTCGGGTTTTGCTCCATCCTCTGAGCCTTGCTCAAAGCCGCCGACCGGAAATATCGCGCCATCAGGACAATGTTGTCAACAGCGACGAGTCGAAGTGACACTGAAATACCACCAAGAACAAGCCTCGAAGAATAGCAAGAGCGCTGGGACTTTCTGACAAAGGCAGTTGAACGCAGGTAGTGATCCCCAATACGGACCCTTGGACCGATAGGAAGCATGAAGAGCTGAATTGACGCAAATCTTATTGCTCAACGTGCACGGAAGCAGTCGAGGATGCGGAACACATCATGTTTCACGGTGGACAACATTACGAAGAACGTAACGTGCAGACTGGGTGTGGACACTAGAAAACATCACCAGACAGATGCTGACCACGCAAGAAACTTAAGAAGCAGTAAGCGCTACTGCAGCTTCCATCATGATAGAACAACGAAGACAGTAGCATCAGAAAAACGTGGCGCAGACAGCTGCCAACACGAAAGAGCCGAGTATGTAAGGCTGAAGTGCACCCTCGCGATGAAATGCTTGGCGACAGTGCCGCGAGGACCAAGCGTAGGAGGGGAGGTGGGCTTAGTGGCGTGGAAAGAATACAGAGCAAACCTGCCAAGCCCAGAGAATCTCCTAAGTCACATGACGAGTGGATGGAGATATTCTCGTTCATAGTGTGAAGCTGCGAAGAGCAGAAGCCCTAAGAAGAGCCCAAGAGGCGGCCGCGAAGTAATGCATAAGGGCAGTCTCGTGGGGAGAGTGGTTGATGAGTGCAGAGGTGTGGTTTAGTACGTAGCTACTGGTATCTATGGAGATTCCACATCCATTGGCGCAAACCATGAAAAAAAGAAGAAATTCGCAGAGATCGCAGAGTGTAGCTTCCTCAGAGACCTACAGTATGTTCGACTGTTGTTACCAGTCGAACTCATATGGGAGATGCTACTCCTCCTTGTCCCCCTTTATAAATTTTTCTCCGGTCTGTGGTTATAAATACAAATGCTAGGGTTCGTCTTGTTGGTGATTACTGATTACTCAGCAAATACCTTTCCCATAGGTCACAGGACATTAACCGAGTCTACTCGTACTTCTCAATCGGAACGGTTCACTTAACGTGAGAATGGTTCGACCTCCTGCGCATTGTGTCATATCACTTAAATTCATTAGCCTTTCGCTTTTGCATCTGGCATCTAAGTGCTCACTCACAGCCCTAGTTCGCATTTAATCCAGACTTTTGCAATTAATCGCCGCAAACAAGAAAACATCTGCAGCTGCAAACATTCTAAGTATGTACAGTGTTGCTTAGAATAAGAGCCACAACAGCAGCAGCAACGCACAATGACGTGTGCCACTCAAAGAAAACCACCCGCATACGTGCCTTGCCAGGGGTGATGTTAATCCATGACACCCCCGCTACCATGCCATTACCTAATTGAATGCAATCTGCTCTGGGCACAGAAAACCAAAGAACACGAAAAAAGGACACACAGCACATTCTCTGGACAAATGTAATTTTCCGCATGACCACACTTCCGCTTTTAATTGACCCCGCATCCCTTTGTATCTTTTGGACATTTCCCGCTCACCCCATGAACGCACACCCATCGAGGGAATGAATTAGATGCGACACTTTCTTTGGTTTAATTTTATTAGTCCTCTGTTCACACTGATTGCATCAGGAGATGACCTCTGGTTGAGGACGAGGAGAAGGAGGATTTGGATTGCAATTAATTGGCCTCCTTAACCTCATGCAGGCAATTTCGACGACACCAACACCGCCTCCGCGTATCAATCAACTTGCCAGGCTGTACGAGTACTAACCTGTCAATTACACAGCAGCACAGCTTCGTTCAACACACCGCAAGGATTCAATTACACCGAGGACAATAGCGATTCTGAGAGCCCGAACGTCGCTCCAATGTCGCTCGTACGTCGCTCAGCCGGAATCAATTTTCAATTGAGGGGCTGAACAGCTCGATTGAGGTTATATCGCCGAAAATGGAACGTACGTCCTCCACTCCTTGCCTCGCGTTCCTTAATGGAATAAGTAATGGGTGTGTACACTGTACAGAGCCAGTGAGGTGCTCAAAATTGAATTTCTTTCCATAGTGAATGGTTTTCTTTTTTGTTCCGTTCTTGAATCTTATTCTTCCACGGTGCCAAGCCGTGCTGGGTAGCTCTGCATTAGAATCACAAAGGAGCACAATTTCACTCGAGGCGTCGTCGTCGTCGTCGTAGATGAGGAACACTGCCACCACCAGCCATATCGCCATAGCTGCCATCATCATCAGCATCATCCGCCCTCGCTTATTGTAAAAACCTCCATCGTTCCTGTTCGAGTGAAAAGTAAATATGCAAAGGAGATCCTGATACTCGTATGTGAGAGAGTTCGATATTGGTAAGCAATCCTGGTGGCGGTGGAGGTGGAGGTGGAGGGAGAAAACACATTTTTGGCAGCGCCCTCGCAATAATGAGGTATGTGGCGGTGGCGGTGGAGGTGGCACTGCTTCACCCATTACGCGAACGGAATTCTTTGAAAGCTCCGCTGGTGTGGGGACTGGGAGGTCCTGGCGAACGTACTTACCGTCAATTACAATGCGGTACACGGAGTAATATGGTGGCTTTTATGATGTCGTTGGAGTACCTATCTAAATTGTCGCGGTGCTGTTCTTGATTGCATGTTTTTCGGAGTGAGTGCGGAGTATGGGTGATGGGTTCGCGGCAAACCTATTATCAGATTCAGGATATTTTTTCCTCCTCTTTTTATCGAACGTAACTGATGTCATAAATTATGGGTGACACAATTTTATTGGTTTAACATACTTTCTCCATCTCTGGCGTTGGTTAAGTGATGATTGATGCTAGTGTGATGGTTGTGTGTTTATGCTTGAAGTGGAGCAGAAATCACTGAAGTTGTGAGGATGCTTGTGGCGCGATGATTTACGCACGGGTGAGGTTGAGGTCAACGTATATCAATTCGAAGAGCTGAAAACTCTATTTTTCAATATTTTTTGAATTTATCGATTCAGTGATTTTGGAGAATGAGTGAGAAATCACGTTAATAAATCTGTCAGAAACGGTGATTCCAAAGAATTATTCATGAAAAGGACGCAATGGTGAATGAAACCCTTTCAAAGCCGGTGTTTTGCACTAATAGAACATATTTACGTGCTCAGCAATCAACGTATGACTGATGGCGACGGAGTACGGTCGTTTAAAATCTACTACTGTTTCAAATTTTACGTGATAGTGGAATGGAACGGAAGAGGGAGCTCATTTAGTACGACTAAACAGACGGACAGGCGAGACACAACTTTGGTGGAAATATTGGTACAGGACCGGTAGGCATCCAGCATTCTGACAATGCTCCAGCGCAGGGACCTGGTTGCAAATTGGCAGGTAACCGATCAATCTACATGCCTGACGCTGGACACAGTCTAGTAAACTCAAAAAAATTGCGAGAGCTTCCGCCCAAACATGTGAGTTGTGTTCGAGTTTCGGGCGAGTGCAAGCTTTATAGATAAGGAGCCAAGTCTGCAGGACTGAAAAACGTTTAGAACCCTTGAGGAACCCGAGGCACCTAGCGCGACTTTTCCCAGCTTCAGAAATCTAATGATTCCAGCGAAGGTTTGAAGTAACTCGCATGCCAAGCATTGACAAGCCATTGGATTCCTCAATATCAGCTCGATTCAGTTTTAGCTTGACTGCATTAGTATCCTTCTTCAGCCCTGCGTTTTTGAAGAATTGAACTTAACTCGGTTTTCCGCACCCCAATTGATGATTGCGTCAATGAACTCGGTAGACATTCGCTGCCGGTGAGAGTCCTCAATTTGGAGTCTCAGCCGTGGAGTCGTTAAGGAATAAGTGAAGTCAAGAGTGCTGTCATTCGCAAAGGAATGGATTGGAAAACAGGGTCGGAGAGAAGACTGAGCCCTGGGGTACACCAGCATTGGCTAATAATGAGGTAGAAACTTAAGAAGGCACTGCGCCACATTCTATCGAAAGCTTTAGAGGTATCCAGGGCAACTACTCGACATTTATCGAGGTGGTGACTACTATGGTTCCATTTTTTTGTTAGGTACACCATAACGTTGTTGACGCAAACCGTACTGATGGTCATTTAGAAGGAGGTATCTTCCGAAATATCTCGTGAGCTGGAAATTTTCAATGCTTTCCACGACCTTAGGATGATGTTAGGGCCATGGATCGGTAGTTTGAAGGGAGGTTAGTTTGATCCGCCTAGCGAGGCGAGCCGAACTCCTCTACGCCACACTCTAGTCAATTATTGAGACTTCTCTTTCTTATACCATCAGCGGTATACGGTCATAAATTGCTTGAAATTTTCTATTGCATTCATTAGAAGTTGGAGCTTTGCAACTCAATTGTTGAAGCCTTGCAACTCAATTGCATTTTCAGCTCAAAATAAACGGTTACTGACACTTAAGTCGCCCCTTTAACTGCCCTTTGGCCCACAATGACAATGTCGCCCGTTTAACGAAATAGTGTCCAATGGACGGGTTTTTTTTTAACGACTTTTCCAAGAAGCTGCATCGCAGCGATGTACTCTTCCATAAAATATAAAGGTTTGTGCCAGTGAAGGTCTAGATGGCGTCTTTTTTAAACGAAAAGTTCTACTTTAAGTGATGTGAAACTATGGGCTTCCTAAGTCCCTACTTAAGCAGTCAAAAATCGATAGCAGCTGTCGTCTATTTCTAGGCTTAAATCCAGCCCTACGGAGTGCTGCCATTGTCGTAGTTGATTGAAGCTGAATGAGGTTTGCTAAGAGAAGCTTGTTACTTGAAGTCCAGGCATACCTCTGGCTACAACGCAGTTCTAAAGGAAGGTATGATTGAGTGTCAAAGCCACCAAGGTAAATGACAGTTGGAGCAGTAATTTGAAGGAGCAGTTCCTTGGAATCTGAATTTTCTACGCTACCCAAAAACTATCTTCGCGGACATGAATGGATTATTAGATGTGAGCCTAAAAGAATTTTGAGTTTTGCTTCCGTTATTTCATGACGCCTTGTGCCAACAGTTGGGTATCAAAATCCATAGAAACTTGTAGACGCTCGTTACCCAGCCGTAAGCTGTGTCAGGATCTCTCTTGTGGAAGTCATAACTGCTAAATCAACGAAATGCCATTTTGGCTTGTAATCAAAATTTACGAAGCCTTTTACATATGTGTGCTTAATCCACTTCCGAAAAACTTTCCCTACGACATGCAGTTAATCATTCCTTCCTTGATTATTTTGGCTTGTGTACACCCATAAACTACCCCCAAAAACTGAGCGCATATCCTCCGCAATTGCTTCGAGACTTAACGACACTTTAATTCGGATTAATTGTCCATGTAGCAAACTATATTTTTATGGCCACTTTCAATCCAGTTTGCTGCTATAAATTTATACCGATTGTCCAATTAAAAGTTTGGGCGGCTTTGAAAAAAAAAATGGTTCATCCCCTCTCCAGCTGACGGCAGCTCTTAATCCTCTCATACAAATGGGACGGAAAAAATCCAAAACAACTCTCCGCCAAACAGCCATTAAAAGCGGAAACTTTTCCAATGACCATAAAACGTTCAACGTGTGGTAATATACCAAAAAAAAAAAAAGAATAAAAATAATAATAATAATAAAAGAGGAACCACATCCTCTCTGAAGGACATGTGTTGAAAGGATGGAGCTGAGAGTCCAATTAAAATTATGTTTTCGCCGCATGCATAGAAAAAATGACTGAGTACGAGTACATGATCATTTATCATTGAAGCCGATGTAATAGCGGCGGAGAAACCCCTTCCTGTCTTCTGTCAGAAGGCTACAACCAGCCCAACCGTTTATCCTTATCTCATGAATAGTAAATTATAACATTCAAGGGCTGTCCCGTTTTTAGTGTCTTCGGAGAGCATGAAGGATGAAATATTGAAGTCAACCTTCGTCTTCGTCAACAGCCGCCCACAATGAGCTCAACGGACCCCACGTAAAATTTATTCATTGTTTTAGAAACACAAGGCAGTGGAGTACTGTGTAACTCGCGTTATGCACTCGGGACCGCCTTTGCAGTTCGACTGGTGTAACAAAGTGCGGCAGAGACGACCATCATCAATTCCAATTTCAGCGCAGACGATGTTGGTCCTGCAAACATATCTTTTTTTTTTTTTCATTGTTTTTAGCTATCGACCTTTTCTTACTCTAGAGCGCAGCAGAATAAAAAAATAAAAAAAAACGACACCCACCCTTCCCTTGAGGGGATGAAAATATTTGCACAGCCATTGGGTGTGTGTGTGCATGTATATTGGGGGAACAATCAACATCAGTTACATCCATTTGACTAGAAGAAAAAACTAAAAAATAAACCCGCATCCTCCACAGGACCAGCACTGTAGCGAACATTGATGTCAGCTTACCAACCCCCTCTGCTGTGATGTCGGGAAAGAAATTAAATTCCATTCAGCGTATTTTAATGGAAATTAATTGAAGTCCACCCTCCAGCCCAAAAGATGACGACAAGTGCGTGCCTTGCTTCGACTTTTTTAAGTGAAGTTATAAATTCAAGTTGTCCAATTCAAAAAAAAAATAAAAAAAAATAAACTCGAGTCTCAAGATTCCCTGGGAAGGATATTTTTGACATTTCCGAGCGAAACGGTACCTACATTAATCATTCATATGGAGAAGAATGTAATGAAAAGGAAACGGTACCAGGTGAAGTTGACATAGGCACGTTCTTAAAATAGGTACTATTTGACTTCAAGCCATTGTGCCATCCCCTTGTAGGAGAGACTTATGCTCCGTGTCACATACGAGTTTGAAGGATGAAAGTAGTTGTAAAAGGGCTCCTGCATTCGATTGGATATTCATTACTACCCTTTGCTGGAAGTATTTAAGGGTCTCTGCAATATCTATGAGTCCAACAACATACCGAACGAAGGCTTAGTTTTTGCTATTCTCGATTGCTCGCGTCGAATTCGGAACCACCGTCAATAGAGTGGTGGAGTAGCCTTGTAATGGTGTCCTACGTGATGACTTCGGTTTTGACACTGTTTGTGAGATAGCTGAGGATATATGAGATATGTAGAAGGTAAAAATCGTATTTTCAGGGCTGTTTGAGATAGATCGTAAGTCGGGTAACGTTAAGTACAGTGGCGAGAGCACATTCATGCCACTATGATGGACTGATTAAACCGATTCCGTGGGCACTCGTTAGTCGTAATTATTTGACATGATATCCTTTAAAACCAAATTGAACGGGATGACTTGCAGAGTCTAGAAGAAATTACGTAATGTAAAAAAGCTTAGGTCGTTGAATACGCACTGAAGGCTTTCTTTTTGTAAAGTGGATAAGGCGGCAAAAGTGCTCAGAAGATTAGTAGCCATCGTCGTCTTTCCTTCGTGTGCAGTACCTTCAGAAATCCTTGAAGCAGTAACCTTTTTCTCACATTTCTTATTTTCATTAAAGGCCCGTGAGGGCCTTCTGTAACACTGTTTTTTCTCGTACCTATTAAAACAAGCCTTTTTACCATAAGCCTGTAGTATATTTGTCTTAAAGAAAGGCATGTATCCGTACTGCTTTACCTGAGACCAACAGCGCTAAGGGTTGATACAAACTAAAAAATTTCAATGCTTTACGTCTTCGATAGTACACAGTCTTCAAATATCGAATTCTCTTGAGGGCTTACTCCTAGGTACCATACTTCGCCTTGGTAGCTTGCTTTGTGGAGTCGTGCCTGGGTGGTTAGTGCGTTGAGCTGCTGAATGTGAAGTTTGAGGTTCTAGTCTCAGATAATTTAAAAAAGTTGTTTTGTTCAGTCTCATCGCAACTCTCACACTGTAAATATAGCACGTAGAAGGCGATTTTTTACTGAAAGCTTGGCCTCAAAGTCTCTATGAGTTGCTTGCATCAGATATTTTTTTTCCACGGTTTCACCTCTCGCGAATTCTCGGGAATGTCTGTACTCTGTATTTGTATGCGGATGTTTTTACTGTCGAACGCGGTCTCAAAGTCAATGGAAAGCAATGTAAAGCGGAGAGGTATCCGTATACTCAGAGAATTGCTAGGTGATGATCCGTAAGGTGTCAGCGCAGAGTATGCAGAACGAAATCTCTATAATCTCCTCTACAATGCTGCTAAACCTCTTGAGAATCTCAATGTAATAGACTATCTACTCGCCTGAAGATATTATAGATTTCCGGAAATGATTTCATCGTTCTAAGTGAATGAATTGAATTTTTGTCAGCATCATATATCGTAAAATGAAAACCTTTGACAATTAGTCTTGAAGGTCACTATCAATATGATGATACTTTTGGGAGCAGCGGTTGGTAACAAGTACAGTATCGAAAGCACAACTATAAGTATGTACATACATTGTGACGTACGTTTTTTGAATAAAGAATTCAGCAGACTAAAAACCAAAATTAAAAAAATTTTCAATATCGCTAGCCGGTCGCAGATTTGGACTGTATAGCAAACGGCGCTGTAAATACGATAACGAGACGCTAGGGCCAAGCACTGAGCGACTGAGCGATTGAGCGGTGAGCGACGAGCGATAGAGCGACAAGTCTGAGCGACGAGTGGCCTTTTACTGAGCGACGCCGCTCGAGCGATTAGTAGTGAAAATGTCGTTGTACGTCGTAGTCTTTTACTGGAAAGTCGTGCCCATATTTAACGATTTTTTATACGGTCAAAAAAAAGAAGATTTGGTGTACATCCTATAAATCGTGAAAGATCGGATTACGATGAATTCTATCACCTGAACAATTACAAATGTTTCCCACTTCATTCCGCTGCTAATTTGTAGTATTTTTATTTTTAAAGTCTTTATGACTGTCCTGCCAAAAAAAAGGGCGGCTTTGGACAGCTGAAATCAGAATTTTCAAGTTTATTTGCTCCATTTTCATTTTATCGCTGAGCGATGAACTACAAAATAAGAACAAAATTGAATTCAGAGCGACGTCGCTCTGTCGCTCTGTCGCTCAGAAAAATCGCTCATCGCTTAGCAACTACGTGGCCACAGCCCTACGATTTCATATGTATGTTTTAATTTTTTTGCGTCGCTCAGGTGCTCGTCGCTCAATCGCTCATCGCTCAGTCGCTCAGTGCGTGGCCCTAGCCTAAGGGAAGTACAAAAGAAATATTTGAAAAAAATTGAAAAACTTGGGCCCACTTTTAGGGTTTAATAAGACCTCTCAGAATACCATAATAAAAGAGAAAGGACGACGACCGACCTCCAGTTTTAGTGATCAGTAAATAGTGCACCAAAGGTAACCTGTTCAGTTAAATGTTTACAAGCCACAAGAACTTTTCCTAAATTTTGCTGCCGAGGGCTCTGAAGGTGAATGCTGACTTGTTTAGGTATCTACTTTTTCTTCTTTTACGTTTATAGCTTTTGAATTATACAGCGCTTACAAGTACATCTAATGCTACATAGTTCTCCCATTTTTATTGCCTTGCTACTGCCCGCTCATGGGGATAGCTACTGGTGCTGGTTTTGTTTTGTGGAGACGTGTATGCGCTGTGCTCTTTATATTTCAATCGACGCTTCTTTTACCCCACCGGTGGTCTCCAGACGTAGGAACCCTCTTTGCGCTTACAACCTAGGGTAGTCTTGCGATGTTATCTCAAGCTCTTCCTATGGTGTTATTGAAGAGCCTTGTTTTGTGTTCTCCCTCGTAGTCGCCTTTTACGACAGGCAGGGAAGCACTGTGGCACTATTCTATATAGCCGGTGCCACGCGGCCTACATATGTGAGGAAGGAGAGTGGATCTCATTAACCTGCAAACTGCTACTTAGATTCTAGACTTAATTGCCACTTGGCGGAAGGGTATGCTCATGTTGAACTTGAGTTCTAAACCGTTCTATGTGGTAAGGGTGGGCAGTGTCAGAGTCATTATCCCGTTTCTTTTCGAAAATCTTAAAACTTTTGAAGATCACGTTATTGCTACTAGAAACACTCGTAAACAACTTGAGGCTGTCCTTTCACGTTTTACACGTTTTCAGTCATCGATTCCCAGTGGTTATTGCGTTGGATTACTGAGGGGGAGGATCGAGGTTCAAACCCCAGAAAACACCAACAAGTTTTTCATGGTATTGCACCAGTAAGACCACTTTTGCAGTTTTATCATAGTCACCTGTGGATCAACGTTAAAGCAAAATATTCGTAGCTTGATTTTCGTGCTGAAAATGTTGCTCTTCAAGATGGTATGTCGACCTCGATTTGTACTTTCCTGTCCTCCTGCTCACTACAAGCTTAGTGGAACAGTTGACCGAGCTCATGCTTCTCAAATATGTATAAGCAAATCTCGTGGTCAAATTAGAGTTTCTAGACTGTAGACCAACATCCTGTCTGAAAGAAGACAAATGTTGTCACCGCAGTTAAGATGTTTGACGCAAGACGGCATAGTTCATTGCCTTCTGCAGCCTTCCTTCGTCAGCGATCACCATTATGATGAACAGTGGTGATAGCTATAGATAGTTGCAAACCTTGTCTCAAGACAAAGTCAAAGTCTTCTGACTCTTTACCATTTTACCAGTGTTCCTGAGGTGCCTGCTGGTGCTCAAAGATAACTTGACTTCTAACCCAAGTGCACACGTCTTTTCTTTTGGTGTCCATCTTCAAGGAAACTCCGGACAACCCCCCGTGCTGTAAATCTTAAAGGGGACGTTCTTTTCCCATTTTTTTCAATTATCAATGAAAGTAAATCCCTCTAGCCCACTGGCTCCTCTACTCCCGATACACCCAGGATATTTATACACGTTCCTGTATCGAGATAAAAAAAAAAAACTTAAACAAAAATCCTTAGAAACAGTTCTTTTCCATAAATTTTGGTGGCTAAAAAAATACAAAAAACCTTCAATAAATCGTACAATTCCACAAAGGCTTCCCCGTAAATCGTCAATAACTACCTCCTAGTCATTGGGTACGTCTTCCCGTTGTCCTCCTTGCAAGATACTGAATTGCGGTCACCAGAACTATTCAGTTTTTTTTTTGTCTTCCTCAAAGCGAACTTTGCCTAGATGATCAAGAGATAAAAATGTCAAATTCAGAAGCGGTTATGGCATGTGCCCCTATATCTGACCCAGTCCCAGTGCCAGTTGCCACCATCTCACCACAGTTAACCACACGAGCTCATTGAAATTCATAAACGAAACTGCTCATCCTCGGTGCGGAATAAATTGTCATAAACTCAACTCTTTATGGCGTCTTGAAAGGCACACAAATTTTCCCCTCGACTAGCGACGAATGGAAATCGAAAATTTATGGACCTCTAACCGCCGTCACCATCAACCGACCGGCCGCTCCCATAATTGCCAGTCGGTTGCTTGTATAGTTACTTGCTGAACGACTTCTACTTCTTCGTCATCGTCTTCGCTAGCTCTGGACGGACACCCAGATTCGTCGTCGTCGTCGTCGTCGTCGTCGTCGTGGTCGTCGATGATGGGAGTAAACTTTGACTACTATTGCCTTTGGTTTGGTTTTCCCATAATTTTTTTCTCCTTTCTCCGTTTACTTTGGAAATGAAAGAAAAACCATTTCGAGGAGTAGTATCCTTAATTGAAGGCTTCAAACGTCCACTAACCGATTTATGGACGAACGTGGGGCTAAGGTGGGTGCCCACTGGTTTAGGGAGGCGAACGAATCAATTGCCTTGTAAAACTCTCTGACCACTGAGTACTTCTCTGGCTCTCTGGTTCTGTGTTCAACCGCAAATTGAGTTTTAAAGAAGAAGAAAAAAAATCCCAGCTTTAGTCGTTCGCCTCCACGTCCTCGATGGGCATTCCTGGAAACCACCGAACCACCGCAAACACAATC
This sequence comes from Blera fallax, assembly GCA_946965025.1. Taxonomy (NCBI): domain Eukaryota; kingdom Metazoa; phylum Arthropoda; class Insecta; order Diptera; family Syrphidae; genus Blera; species Blera fallax. The sequence continues at coordinate 71,284,567 of OX337248.1, forward strand.
TTAGGTTCGAAGGAAACAGTTGTGTTTTCTTTTTGTTGTTCGGTGTGCTGGGTCAAGCGGAAGGGTTAAGTGGCTTCATTTGTAAGCAAACTTTCAGGCGCTCCTGCACACCGGTACCATCGACAACCGGAAGACGCAAAATGTGAAGTGAACTGGCAGAGCACTGGCGTTGATTGGCAAATGTATTCAAATCAAAGTTGAGGCGTACCCCCATGGAAGCCAACTCCTAGGGGACGATGTGGCTGAAGCGAGAAACTTTTCTGAACATTTCCCAAAGTGCGTGATTGGATCGGGGAGGGTGTGCATCGGCGCCAAGGACGAGGGCACCAATCAGCTCGAGCTGAATGCCGATATTATGTGTTGTTTTGGGCCAAAAACATGAATTATTAAGCAGAATCGGTGATGTTGAAGTTTGTTGTGTAAACGGAGCCCGAGTGGTTGGGCTGGGGTGCTGCGTCCTGCCTGGCTGGCAGCAACATGTTGTTGCTTGTTTTTTGTTTGCGTAAATATTAGTTCGATTAAAGAGGGAATGTTGTTAAAGTACTCGAAAAGAAGGGAGGAATACATGAGTTTTTCACTTACATATTTATGGGGTTACAAGGATTAAGTTTGACAGGCGCGTATGCAGATGTGGTGGTATCTATTCGGGTAACAGTGTGATATCTCTGACAGTAGATACAATATTTTCTATCGCAGCAGAGAGTGATGGCCACGTGACAGCGTTCATGATGCTTCCGACCCCTGTGAGGTCCTTCTTAATATTTCAAAATACTTTCCGTCGGCGTGATTGATATCAAAGACTTCTTGAAATTGCTACCTTTTGTGTTAAATCCCTTGGACCGATGGTTCCTTTACATAGGATTTTGATCCTGCATAAGGTTCAGTTGCTTAGTAAACTTTTTGCAGATAAGTTTTGGATCTCGGAGGAGGGTATAACGGCTGAGCATTCGCATAGAATGTGCATTGACGTCTCTTGAACTTCCCGGCACAAGCGGTGGAGATGTGTAGTTGAGAGAGCAGTGACCCGTCAGAAAGTCTGTTGTTCCCAAGAGTTCGGTACCAATTTCGGTTGGCTTATAGGTATAAGTCACAGAAAGGTAATGGACCTGTGAATAGTGATGGAAGGCCGCGTCTGGCAAGTTCATCCGCACGTTCATTACTATAAATATCCTTGTGACTAGGAAACCAAGTGATTGCGTCGTTGTTATGAGCAGCTAGCTGCGCTTCAGCGTGTTGAGACAATTCCACGCAAGTTTAGACCTAAGAGAGAAAGAGTAGAGGGCTTTCATAGTCGCTTGACTGTCCTATAGTCGCTTGATAGTCCGACAGGATGTTAATGTTGGACCTACGCGGGTTGCGCCTAATTCGGCGCATAATTCAATAGCGTGTATTTCGACCTGGAAAATCGAGGTTGAAGGAAAGGGATTGGCAATTGAAAGTTAGGGCCATAAATTTCCGCTATTCCATTTTAGATCCGTCGGAGTACTATGTTGAGTGGGGGTTGCTTAAAGGAGGGACCCGATTAGTCACGCTCTGGGATCAAAATTTTGAAAAAGCGGGGAAGTTTTACCTCCAGGGTTTAGGATTTTCAGATGTCCTTTGAGATTACAGAATTTAAGATTTGATAAGAGGTGAGGTTTCGCAGAGCTTATTGCTGCAGCTACCGGGACTGTAATATGGAATGGGGAAAGCTGTAGAGCTCCCAGAGCTGTTGTCAGGCAGGAGCGTAGACCGCCTTTACTGTCGATGCCTTTCGACTTTTTGTAATGCCTTTTAGGATGTTGGTTGCTCAACCTTCCCACCAAATCGTAGATGCATGCCAGAATGACTATGTCAAGGTGGGTCCAGTGACCCATCTATGGCCTTAGTCCCTATTTCCTACCAAAAGTTCCGATCACGACCATACTGTGGAAGTGGTTTTCTTGTCATGCGTGATTTCCAGGACTTAAACTTCCTTCGAAAAAGTGATTTGAATTTGTTTGATATTAGATTTGGGAGATTACTGCAATTCTTTCCTGTGAGAGGAATGACGAACGTTTTGCTAGGGTAAACATTGAGCTCCTCAAGTCGAAACTATTCCAACACTTTGTATATCTAGACGATTCTGCATGAGGTCAGCGATAGTAGCCTCAAATTATAATGACTAAGTCATCTGCATATCCTTGAGTTGTGTATCCCTTGTTGTTTAGGTCGTTCAGAATTCGGTCAGTAACTAGACCAGAATAGAGGTGAGAGGACGTCTTCCTGAGGACAGCCTTTTATCATACTGATTGTGGCAGAGAAGTGGTACAATTTGGCAGCTAGCATGACACAAGTCTTAGCTAGCTAGCTAATACCAGATCCATAACATTATATACTGACGGATCGAAAATGGACACCGGTGTAGGTTCTAGCATCTTCTCTGAATCTCTAGGGATAGCGAGATCCATTAAACTACCAGACCACAGCAGTGTTTTCCAAGCGGAGGCCCTGGCTGTGACAGCAGCTGCCCGTGAGTCTGCCGTAAGGGCAATACCACAGGATGGAATCACCTTCTTTATCGACAGCCAGGCAGCTATAAAAGCAATTACTGGTACTGAAATTAAATCGAAGCTTCTGAGATGCTGTCGCGAAGAGCTTAAGGTTCTTGGAATACAGCACAAGGTATCGCTCTGCTGGATTCCCAGACATGAGGGTATCCCAGGCAATGGAAAAGCTGATGAACTAGCTAGGAAAGGTTCAACAGATTTAATAGAACCAACTAATCACCCTGTAATCATCCCGCCTTGCGTGCTGAAGCTTGAAGCAGGGAAATTAGCCACAAGAGAGGCGAACCTAAGATGGAAGTCCATGGAAACGTGTACCATCGCAAGAAAGCTATGGCCTTCCTTCGATAGAACAAGGACTGAGAGACTTATACGAAGGGACAGAGAATCCTTTTCTATCCTCGTTGGTATCATCACGGGGCATAATAGTCTGCGGTACTACATGAAGAAACTGCGCCGGACAGAAGAAGATCTTTGCAGAGGTTGTGGCGACGAGGGAGTTTTGGAGGACACCACCCACTTCCTCTGTCACTGTCCTGGACTCCAACATTCCAGAAACAAATTCCTCGGTAAACACTTCTTCTTTAATCTTGAAGAGCTCTCTGGCGTACCTACAGACAAGATGCTGAGCTTTGTCAAGTCATCAAAGTGGTTTGTACTCGATAACAAGTAAGTAATTAGAGTAGAGTAGATTAGACATGTACAGGGTTCCAATGGGCGGAGGAGCACCTTTCCTCCCTATGGGTAACACTGACCTGAGTGCGGCAGGAGGCTTTTCTCTCTTTGCCAGCCCGCTTACCTAACCTAACCTAACCTAACCTATGACACAAGTTCATCTGATAATTGTTGTGTATACGCCTTTTGCAGCTGCTGCTGTTTTGATGGGGGCATGGGAGGTGTTCCAGCAATGTCCAGAAAGGCAAACAGTCCAGAAAGGTTGACATTAAGTGATGCCTCTATTCTGCTGACAAGATGATGCAGTGTAGTTCGGCCTAATAGATGAATTGGAGTTTGTTTAGTGGGTGTTTATTGAGTATGGCAGCCACCGTGGTACGGAATGGATAGTCATCTGATTATTTGTCCGAATAATCGTCCGTCTGAACATGCTATTCATCGTGTTGTGGATAGATTTCGTACTAATTTATCGCTCCTTGACATTAGGTGAACAAAATAAGAATGAGACCAGTCCTTTCCGTAGAAAATATCGCCGCAGTTGAGGGCATTGCTATTGAAGACCCGAATTGTTCAGTTCCCAGGCGGGCAGAGGAGCTTAGACTTTGTCCGTCTATAGATTGGATTTTGGCCTAGTTCCGAACAAAATTCAATTGGTACAGGAATTGATGCAGTTGGATCATGATAAGCGCTGGACCTTGGCTGAATGTGGTCAAAACCAATTGCAGGACGATCGGGAATTTCGTGGCAAAATTGTGTTCAGCTATGCGCCTAAATTTTGGTTCAATGGATACAACAATAAGTAAATTTCCCGCAATTGGAGTGAGAACAATTCGCAAATGAGTCTTCAGACACCAGAAAATCCACAGAAATGTACTGTACAGCGTGGTCTGTATGCTGGTGGCCTTACTTCTTTGAGAATGAGGCAGGAGCTCGCGTTAGAATCAGTGGTGACCGGATACAGAAAGATGGTCAGCGAATATTTGTTCCCAAATTTACGTCACATCGATGTGGATGATATGTGGTCCCAGCAGGATGAGACTGCGACGAAATCAAAGTTTGGTAAGCAAGTGATTTCAGGATGGGGACCTGTAAATTGACCACTAAGGTCTTGCGATCTAACGCTGATTAATTATCTTCTCTGGGGGTACGAGAAATCGCTAAACCACCAGCGATTGAAACTTTAAAAACAATACACGCCGAGCTATTGCGGATACCAGTCCCCAAATGCTCGAAAAGTGGTCGAAAATTGGGCCAAAATGATAAAGAATTACCTTTACCTTTATTTTCAAGACACTCCTTAAAAAAAACGCTTTTAATTGCTTTTGGAAAATGTCATAGTTGGAGGGCTTACAATGCAACGAAATAAAATTGACGCGCAAATTAAGTTCTGCACCCCTCATCCTTGAAACATCCTCACTGACTTGCCTTCTCAAAAGGGGTCCGAAACGAGGGTAAAAGAATGCCTGAAGATTAAACCCTCTCGGCATCCTTGTTATGTAGTTAACCTCTTTGCAGATGCAGATGGTCCACCCCTCCACATCATCCTGCACTATCTGTGTGTATTATGAAATAATTGCATAGTTTTACAGTTGATAAAAAAAAACTACCAACTGCACCCATATCTGGAACATAAATTGCAATGCAAAGCCTCACCCACCGCCCCACCAAATTCGATCTAGTTGTTACCCAGCCAAACAATGAAGTCCTCCCGCCACACAATGCGATCCAAAACATTTACATGATCAACGAGATACAACGATTTATGACCTCCAACTAACTAACACAAACGTAGTACAGCGCAACAAAGTCACATCCACCGAACTGCTGACACAAAAGGAAATCCACTGAATCATACACACACATGCATGCGCTGGAGTACGTACATTCGTCGCTGGGCGAACTGAAGCTGAAGTAGATTATCCAGCTTCGAATGTTCTCGCGAGCATTCTGCCACATAAATCAGCGCCTGGCAACAAAGCGAATGAGTACAAAGGACAAGCAAGCGAACACACAACAGATTAACCATTGTTACAGTGGTACCGTCTCTCGTTATTTCTTCCTCGCTAAATATAGTTATTAAGGAAACCTCGGCGAGTAATCCTTGTGCTCCATTCAAATTGCGGCCGCATCCCGCTGCAACCACAAAAGGGACCGCTCGGGTTCATTGTGATCGTCGTCGTCTTCATCGTCATCGTCATCTTCATCGTCGTCGTCATTTTAACCCGACCAGCAATTCAATTTACGAAATGACAGCGTCAATGCTATGGCCCCGGGGGTGGTGGACTGCTCTCTCGTTGACGTTTGTAATTGTGATGCACACGCAACACTAATTGATCGATTCAAGTCCCGCAGTCCGGTTGATTCCTTTTCATGGAGGCGAACTAATTTTCTATAAAAAGGTGGTCGGTGTCCATGGAGTTAGTGTCACCATCCCACTTAGGAGATATATCTGTCCTCTAGCCTTCTGCAGTCGAGTGTTAATTGCGTGCTACGTATCGCAAGATTAAGTAGCCTTACGTTGACGCCTTGAGTGTCGGTGATTGACAGGGCGGCATTCAGTAGTTGTATGTCCATGTCACACACTACCGAATGATTCCCAATTAAAGTCGAATACCTGAACGCGCGGATAGTTGTGCTACGTGATTCCTTGGCCTCTCCAATTAATTGGAACTTCCAATCATGTTCTTTCGTATTTATGAGTCCACATCAGAGGGCTTTGCTATATTTTTCCTGGTCCAGGGGAAGCCATTAATTGTCATTAGCTAATTGACATTTATGCGGCGCACGTAATTTGCTAGCGCAAATACACGGACAATGTCAGGGCAGCAGCAAAACAGACGCCGAGCAGTGAATCGCCCGACTACCCCAGGACGAAACAATGTTTGTAGTTGACTCTTGGGGATTCTTGTACTCATAATTTAATAATATTCTTCCCAAGTTGAAAGCATGATGTGCAGCAAGGGAACTAGGGGAAGGATGCTCATTAAAAATGATGCTAGAGAGTAAGACAGTAAATTTGAAACCTCGTGCCATGCGAATGGAGTTTGACAAATGACCGGGACTTACACCCGGTCGGTGGTGGAAGGATGAGGGTAAAAATTAAGGGCAGTAACGGTGAAATAGTTATTTTAATTTTCCTAAGCGTTTCGTCCTCGAAAAAAGAAATGAATATTTTCTGCCGCCATGATGTAGATGATTAGCAATAGGTGGCGTTAGTGATAGGCTTAGGTTCGAGTTCGAGACAACACCAAAATGTGTTTTCACGGTATAGGCTGGCAAACTCCTAAGAGGAATAGCTGTTGGTTGGTTGAAGCATTGCTAAACTAGATGCTTAAGCTATAGAATATAACAGTCTTAGGTGGCACTACAGTTCGAGGTGAACCTGGGCCTCAACCAACAAACTCCTACTTAGCCCGGTCGTTCGCCTCCAGTTGCGCATAATCTTTCTAATTTGAGCATCACTTAGGCGACGTCGTTCTCTACTGTGTTGTCCTCCGGGTTAGATTCAAAGACTCTTCGGCCGGAGCATTGGTGTTCATTCACTCTACATGTTATAGCCATCTAAAGTGACTGATGCGCTGTTTCTCCTAAATTTCAGCGTTGAATCTTCTCCTCCTCTTACGAAGAATTTTTCTCTCGAAACGACGGAGGATATCTTCATCCGCTTTCGAGTCCATGCTTCAGCGCCATAGAGCAGGACTGGGGTGATTTCTGCTGAGCTGTCGACTGAGACGTTCTGTCGAATTCGTCGATGTTGTGTGTCACTTGTTATTGACAGCATATACATGGTTGTGCCCTCATTTATAGCTAAGCCCATTTTGGCGGCTTCTTTTTCGATACTAGCGAACGCACCAGCGACAGCCTGCTGTGTCGATGTCATCGGCGTTAGCTAGTAGTTGCATAGACAATTCTTTCAAGTACGACACATGACAACGCATCACCTTGTCTAAATCCTTTTTTGACATCGAAGGTATCGGTGAGAGATCATTGCCAACCTTTGATGGAGCAGTGAGCGTTCTCCATCGTCATCCTGCATGGACGAACGCGTTTGGCAGGGATGTCAAAACTTGACATGGCTCTGTATAGCTCGTCTCTATAGATGCTGTCATATGCGGCCTTAAAATCGATAACAAGATGGTTAGTATCGACTTGAATTTCTTGGGTTTTTTTTCAGGATCTGCCGGAATGTGCAGATTTGATCGACTTTGGACTTTTCTGGCCTGAAACCACACTGATTGAGGCTAATCAGGTTGTTGGCGAAGGGTTTCAGGGGTTCACACAATATGGCAGATATGCATGATCTTGTAGGCGATGTGCAGTTGACAGATGCCACTGTAGTTGGCGCCGTTGAGGGGCTCTTCTTTCTTGTGAATCGGGCAAACGGTTCTGAGATTCCATTCATTAGGCATACACTCGTCTGACCAAATCTTGGAAATGAGTTGTTTATGCTCTCTACCAAGGTTTTCCAGCTGACTTGAGCCGCTCGGCCGGTAGGCCATCAGGACTAGGCACTAGCAGCTTTGTTGGATTCAAGCTGGGATATTGCTATCCTCACTTCGGTTCGTTCTGCCTGAGAGCGCTATGTTGGTCTTCGTCGCCGTTAGAGAGTTTGCAGAAGAAGTTTTTCCAGATTCTCGGCACTGACTGCGATTCTACTACCAGGTTTCCTTCTTCATCTTTACAGGTTTCTGTACGGATCTTGTTGGCTTGACACCTTCCTTCTCTCTTTTGTTAAGACTTTCCTACATTGTGGGTGGAATATAATCTCTTAATATCCTCGACCGCACGGTGGCGTCGCCCTTTCCCTCTGTCGGGACATGAACACATTCTAAGCTGATGTTGACGAATTTAGCCTTGATACGGATTGTCATAAGACGCTCGACCAGGTGCCGAAATCTCAAGACACCTAAGTGTGCCGCTTATAACAAATCCGCGCCCGAATAAAAGCTGCTTCTGCTCCCAGTAGCAATCAAGGTAGTGGACGTTCCAGTTTTTCATCCTCGTTTTGCCCGGGCCATCACATCGCACTTCCTCCTCCTCCTTCTCCTCCTTCCGAACCTGGAAAGACAGATCCTTATTTGAAACCCCTGGTGTCGCGTGTCAGCGCTCTCTAACTCTATCGCGGTCCTTTTCCATGTACTACAGGCTAAAGGATTTGGTTGCCCTTAAGCGTAATGTGATTAGCAAGTCAGCTCTAGGAACCAAAATGCTACTAAAAATCAGTTTAAATCTCAGAACAAAGACTTCTTCTGAGATGCTGAGGTCCACGGTCTGGTCGGGACATTTTTAGATGCGTGCTGGAAGCCATGGACTTAAGGAAATGTCTCCTGAATTGCTACTTACGAATAAAACTTCTTTCTTCTTATTTGCAATGCCTGAGTAGAAAAACCGCTGTGATCACAAAAGGACACCCTCATCAGATTCCTTGATGTGAGCAAGTTCGATCAAACTAAGATACACAAAGGTAAGCTTTTTAAGAAAGATGACCCACTTCGAAGGCTATCCAAACCCTGCAGATCCTTTAGCTTTTAAAGTGCAGTTAGAGAAGTTGAACTAAAATGAAAACACTTCTCCAAACTCGGCGGACAAATTTGTGAATCCCATCTGAACTACTAAACAAATTTACTCCTTTCCCGGAGGATTATTTCCAGAATTAAATGAAACCCACCTATTTTGGTCATGTCCTTCGTCCACCAACATGACACACCCTTACTCTCTAATGTAATTAGTTTAAAACCCCCCCCAATGGTTTGACAAAAGTTGTTCCTCAAAAACTTCACTTTCCGAACACCTCATGGTCCCGACCGGATCCTGGGGGTAGTAATTCTAATTTAATTTATTTTTCTTGGTTCGTCCTGATGTGCACCACAGTTACTCCTTCTCCCACTGCTGGTATCTCGCTCTAATGTCCACCTGACGCCGCAGCCACAATCGCCCATTGACCGTCTTTAAATTTCCATCAAGTGGATACGAGTTTGTTCTATGTTTGGCTCCAAAGGATGACACGTTCACCACCTACGTTTCGGCATGTTTCTTCCTTCGATTCCAAATAATCATTCTAAAAAAAGGACCTAGACATCCCCCTTCCCACCACCATCGCTTTGAGTCCTTGCTATGGTAATTGAGGGATCCCGAGCCACACAGTGCCATTACCAAGGAGGCAAAGAGGAAAAACTTCGAAAACAGGATATTTCCCTTTTGGCAGTTGATTCTGGTGGGACAGCACCATATGGGAAAACATGGACAATTTCGTCTGATACCAAGAAACAAAAACATTGCTATACAGCCAGGGAGTAATGAAAAAAAAAGGCGACTACGATGGTACCCAAAACCGAAGGCTTCCTCCGTAAATAGAGAACATTTGCATACCAGTCGCCTGAGAGGTTATATGCTCCTCAGTGTGAGTGGGTGGATGGATGTATGACATGAAGTCGTATTGTCGCCTGCCAGTCTGTCAGTCTCGCCACCATCGTCGTCTTCATCGTAGCATCCCATCAGTATCAGCACGAGGAGGCCCGGAATGCTTTGACATTTGCATAAAATGTTTCCTAAGCTCCGCAGGGAATTTCCTCTGACTCGGCCATGTGTTGTGCTACTGCTGCTGTTGCTGCACCAACATTCGAAGGAGAGCGTTGGCATATGTTCAGTTCACCTTACAAAGCAGAGATATCCTGGCAACCCCCAAAAATGCCTTTGCGATTATAAATTCAAACTTTCTACGGCCTGACCTGTCCATGGACGATGGACGAGGGCGACGTCAGACGAGACCGAGCCTGATGATGGTTCTGACGATCATGACGGACATCTCGGGGCGTTGCGTATTTTGGGGAATTTTAATTTGTTCTGACATTAGTATTCTCGTGGGATACAGTGGAAGTGAGGGGGTATTTCCTCGTGCAGATATTTTTTTTCGGGAACGCCTGCCTGATGGATCCTTGAAATGAGAAGAACTTGACAGTCAAATTTGACGCCCACCTCTTGGCATGTCGAAAAGTTTGGATGCATTGCTTGATTTTGTTCTTCGGGGAATTTGAAATATTTTGGGAAGTATTATAATTTCCAGGATACAAATAGGATTGTCGTAGGTTTGGCAAATTGGACGGGACATTGGATAATAGACCGCAGTGAGACTGTTTTAGGTTCAGGGAGTACTTCTGGGTCGTGGCAGGTAATTGGAATTTGAAAATTCGTGCATTTTATGCTTTGGAAGGAAGTAAATATGATTTCGATGCCAAAGAGTGTTTGTTGTAGTCTCAGCAGGAGGTATGAATGAAGGAAAGAGTTGCAGTAAAGCTAGGTACACTGCAGTCGCTTCGTATTACGCCAGCCCCTTCAAAGCCATTATTCCAGAACGCCGTGTATGGTTCCCCTTTAGTTCCCACTCGGTGTGGTACACCGATGGCTCAAAACAGAAAACGGAGTTGGAGCAGGCATACACGGCCCCAACTTCCAACAAGCAGTTTCTCTGGGCTGCTCCACATCTGTCTTTCAAGTCGAGGTTTTTGCAATCGACCTGACAAATTGTCATCTTTCCCGACAGTCAGGCGGCGATAAAGCTTCTGAATTCCTTTTGTTTTGAGTCTAAGCTCATCTGGAGCTCCCTGCTCACAATCAAGTAACAATTCATTATTATTCAGGACATCAGGGAATAGAGGGCAATGAAATTGCTGATGAGCTTGCCATACTAGAATTGCAACCTTCATTCATTGGCCCGTCTCCGATTTGCGGCTTAACCACCAGCCACTTAAAAATTGAGCCCAACGCCTGGGATCACTAGGAGAGAATCTCAAAATGAAACACAACAATCGGGCTACGTCAAGCCAAGAGATTTATCAATGCTTCCGATAGCAAAAGAAGTCACGAAATTCTCACATGCTCAGCTCCTCACGGACTTCTTCACCGGACACTGTTCACTCAACTATCATCTCCACAAGATGGGTGTAAGTCCTACGGACATGTGCCGATTTTGTCTGGAAGATCAAGAGACTGACTAGCATATCCTGTGCGATTGTCCCGCCTTAGCCGGCAAAGACACTTTAGATGGGAGATCAGTTCCCCCATCAGTTCCAGTCACCCGCAAAATCGATCCTAAGGTTCCTTCACGACCTTGATCTTTACTCGGGATAAATATTCTCTCCTTTACTAGGTGAACCTACATAGTGATAGCACTAAAGATCTCTCTAGGGCGCAGTTCTTGTCTGGCCTTCCTAAGGATAGGCAGAAGGCCCCCCGGAGCCTGATTCTGGTTATCTGGTACACTGCGACCTATCAGATTCGCTCTGGCGCATTTCTCTGTAACTGGTCGTGAACTAAAGCATCTCGATTTACTCGGTTTATCTCTTACTTTGCACCAAACCAAGAGCTCCAAAACTACCCTTACCTTTCGTAAAGTGAGGGAGTCTAGCATAATCAAGCCCGACCAGCTTATTCTCAAAAAGAGAGTGTTTAACTTTGGTAGTCTTCCTAAAGCGAGTGAAAGCCATACATTCAGGAATAAAATGTGAAATAGTTTCGCTCGCCTAAAAAGCCGAATTGCTTGCACTAATAGTTTCAAAGGCTGATTTAAGGTACAAAAGCCAGTCAAGCCACGTCTCTGAGGTTTTAGCCCCGAAATATCTAGCAAAGTCGAGTTTTTGTTCGAATAGGACGAGCAAATCCTTAATTTTATTGTAAAGGGTGACCAGATAGCAATGATACTTTTTCCATTTGTTATGTTTCAGCAGCTGTCAAAGTTACCAATGACATCCAGCTGTCAAAATATTCAGTAAGGTTTGCCATTTCATCATGCATCGTTTCATGCTTGCCGAACGTGTGGAACTTATTGAAAAATGTTATCGAAATTCCGGCTCAGTTGTAAATACGCAACGTGAATTTCGTCGTGAGGTCGGTCGTCATCATGGCTTCGGCGAACACAATCCACAAGTGTTCGACCAAGCATCAATGCATCCACAAAGATTGACTGTTTGGGTGCGGTTTATGGCATGGCGGCATCATCGGACCTTATTTCTTTCGAAAGGAGACACCGTTACCGTCAATGGTCTCAGGTATAGAGCGACGTTAACTGACTTTCTGTAGTCAGAGCTCGACAACATCAATATATCCGAACTGTGGATCCAACAAGACGGCGCTACATACCATACAAGCGACGCAATGCTCCAAGTTGCGAGTGGTCATCAATTTGCCGCCGCGATCATGCGGCTTGACACCACTCGATTATTTTCTCTGGGAATATGTCAAGTCCTTAGTCTACGCTAACAAGCCAACCACTTTGGACGAGATCGCGGCCAACATTCGAGACGCTATTGCCGGAATAACGCCGTGCATATTGGACCGAGTCATCAAAAATTGGACCGACCGCTTGCAGCACTGCCAGCGAAGCCGAGGCGACCATTTAAATGATGTACTATTCCACACATCATGACATGAATGCAGCTTCAAAATAAAGCCAGAATCAATTTTATATCTCACACCATTGTTGTTTCATTTAAATTTTTTTCCCTATCGTTCCTATCTGGTCACCCTTTATAAGGTTCACTGCCTGCGCCCGAAAATCAGCTGAGGTAGGTATCTTGTGGTGTGAAAAGCATCATCTCTGTCTTAGAGTGATTATCTGATAATGCCTGGTCATGGCTCCATGCCTCGACTATATTAAACGCTCTCCATGCGATCACACGGAGCCGGTGCAATGATTCTCGGCATACCCCATGGTAGGTATGTACCTTTCTCTGTTAGGTCTATGCAACAGGGAATCAACGAAAAAATTTCACAAGGTTCTAGAAAGCATTTGTGTATCCCATTGCAAAAGCCTCACAGATCTGATGCAGCCACCCAAAACAGATATGAATCTCTGCCCTTAAGCATCTTTAGGATCCATTTAGCGTGGTTTCATTACCCTTTCATGCCTAAGAGAGATGGTATGAAGCTATGTACATATTCCGTTCCTTGAAGAAGCTCATAAGTATAGAGCTTTATTTATTATAAGTGACCACCTCTGCGGAGATGAAGTGTCCACCTAATTGGCTTAAGTGTTATGTCACCCTTATGCGGTTGATGTTAAATACAACGACTTCCATCTGGAAGTTCCCGTAGTCTTTCGATTGAATAAGTTAAGAAACCACTTGAGTGAGTGATTTGTTAATAAAGTCATTACATGAGCTGGCAGCAATGGCATGAGTACATGCACTATAAGGCAGGTCATGAACGCGTTAGGAAGCAATGCCGGAAGGTGAGACCGGAAATTCGTTGCAAGGAAATCACTTTGAGTAACGTTACTTCCGCGACGCTTAATGATATAATATTCGCTATTAATCGCGTGACTGTGATTACCGCTAGAGCTGTGAGAGCGCGAAATCCAGAACTCTGCGAAATGACTTAATATCCTCGATGGAGAACTACGAAGGACTCTGCAGTTTGGCAATGAAGTTGGGACTTCATTAGATCCAATTTACTGCAAATCAACACTTATGGGATCGTGTATCACGAATTTGCTGGAATTTTCGAAAGAAATTGGAGGAAATGGTAATTTTTATTTTGAGAAACTGGGTCAGTAGTTAGTTTTTTTTTAGACCCTGTAGGGACGGCTTTAAGTTTGTGTGAAGGATTTTTTTAACTGCTCCAGTGCTCGAGGAATTTCAACGGCTCACTAGAACCACTCGGGAAAGCCAACTGGGATCTCTTTGAAGGGAGTAAGTAAGCTTTCACAAAGAATGTCCTCTATGATGGCCCAAGGAACTAGCTAACAAAAGGAACTAGAAAACTCTGCAATGCAGGCAAAAGAAAACGAATTCCGCTAAAGACTGGGAATGACATAAGGCCAGTCAATGTACATAAATCGTAAGTTCCCTTCAACACTTGAAGGGGGCGTAGATGGGCAACAGATTGAGGACTGATGGTCAATCAAGAGACTCTCCGGCAGTGCCAAATACATGGGACTGGTGTTCGACAGAAAGTTCGATAGGCCACTGACTATGGACAAAAGAATTTGGAAGGCGAAGATGACTATTTTCTTAAGTACAACAGAATTTTCGAAAAAAGCTTGAGACAGAGTCCCAAAGTCATTCATGTATGTACATGGGGATGTACACGGCTATCGAGAGATGGCTAGTGCAGTGTCAGGTGGACTGCCATGTCCATCACGAAAATACGAAGGCAATATGCAATGAGACGCACGGCAATCACAGGATTAGAGGTTGGCCTCAACCCAAAGCTTTTATATATTTGTATGCGTGCACCTATGAATAAGCCCATCAGGCAACTGGATACAACAGGACATACGAGTGCGACGATCTTGTGGATACATTTAGGCAACCTATACTTTGCGAGGCCATTTATCCGAGCAGCCTTTATCTGCGTAAAAAGGAATGGGAAAGCGGAGAAACTACAAGCTCACAATCTATGGCTATAAACACTGACGGGTCCTATTTGGACACTGGGGCAGGGCTAGGTATCTTTTTTGAGACAATATCTTCTTTCATCTACATCGGCATGAAGGTTGTACGTCGTTGCAAGCTGCTTGGTGATATCTCTGTGGTTCATTATATTGAGTTTTTCGGTCTTGTACTTTTCTTGCGTTGCTTTTCCATATTTTAGACAGCATACCGAACGCAGCCATTGCTTTAAGATCTTTGCTGTCCACATCCAGTTCGGTACCACCGTCTTCGAAGACCATACTTCCTGAATATAGAAAGCTGCTTACTTTCTTACTTACTTTCACGATTTGCTGTCTCGTAATGTTGAGTTGAGCGGCGCTGGTGTTTTCTTGAGAACTTGAAGTGCTTGGAGCCTTTGTTTGTTCGCCTTTGACTCCAGATTATGAGACATCTGGATCTGATGCAGGTTCATATCCTGTGTCGTCAACGTAGTCAAGATGTTTGAGATATGATGTCATAGTCCATCGCAGTTCCATGTTTCCTCCAGACAGAGCTCTCTGGATCACATCACTGATTACCACGAGGAATGGCGAAAGAATGCATCCTTGTCGCACTCTGCTGCGGACTTCAAATTCCTCTGGCACCTTACCGTTCTGTAAAACATGACTTTTACCGCCATCATAGCGACGAGTTTTTCTGTTTTTTTGCTAATAAAAGTTGTTTTGAAAATTTTACAGGAGATACGAAAACCATTTCAGAACTCGCTCCTGTTTTTAGATCATTAAATTTCTCTACAAGACCCTTCTTCCCCATTAGCATACGCCAAAAATACTACCCTGCTGCCGTTAAGGCAAGAAACATTCAAAATACCCCCCGACCTTATTATTCCCATGGCTATTGAGTACTTTCGCAAAACAAATCAACCGTTATCCCCCTCTTAAAAGTAATAATCCCCATATATGTACCTACAGAGAATATGTACGTACATGG
Organism: Blera fallax; assembly: GCA_946965025.1. NCBI lineage: Eukaryota > Metazoa > Arthropoda > Insecta > Diptera > Syrphidae > Blera > Blera fallax. The sequence continues at coordinate 71,300,126 of OX337248.1, forward strand.
TGATCTTTACTGTTCCGCATTGCTTCAATGGTTGACGTCCGTCCGCCCTATAGGTTCCCCATTTTATTAACCAATTCCACATATGGACTTTAAATAGCCTCATTTCAACATCCGCTTCTAGTAGAAAACAGCGGGCTACACCATATAAGCTTCACCACGCTGCTGGTTCGCAAGCAAATTCGCAGTTAAATGATTAAATTTTATCGGATACGCGCCATATCCGACGACGAAGGCAAATCCTTCCTTGCTTCGTCCCCACGCCCGGAGTATATCGATCCACCGACCGACAGCAAGAATCCAGCAATCGAATAGAAACAATGAATAATTCCATATAATCCGGCAACCACAGGACTGCACACACACACACACCACAGTAGAGTACTAGTCCCATGTCTAATCCTTTTTCAGGGATTAAATTCTTTTTCCACGAAAGCAATGGATGTTTTCCGGCGCCTTAACCACCACCACCACCACCGGCCGCAGCAGGACCCCCACCTTCTTGTGAATCTTGTGCAGTTCAATATTTACTTTTACGATTGCGTGCAACCCTCATTTGTACCGTTGTAGCGTTGTACAATTGCCAACCGACGGACGACGTCCACCGGCCGAACTCAACCAGCACCCTATGTCCTGGCATTGTTGCTACACACCACTTTGCACTTGTGTTTGCAGTCCTCAAACAGACAGAGACACTCCATGTCCACTGTTGATGACAAATTTAATTTCCTCGCCTCGTCGTCAATGGGGGTTGATTATTATGCACTGTGCCTCTTGTACGACAACAGGAGAGGACAGCACAGGACAGGACAGGAGGACCCTTCTTCCAGCAGCGCTGCGGTAACTTGCACGTACCTGTGTGAGTCCCCCGACCACAAAGAATGGAGAGGGTCCTGGTCATAACTGAAAAACAGGATAAATATTAAAATTAAACATCAACGGGAATATTTGCGATGCCAGCAGAGGGCTATTTGCATTCTGCATCCTTTATTTTGTTTGGGCGTTTGAGTGTTTGCAGTGGTTTGTGCCGTAACACACTCACACACACACACACAAAGCAGAGCACGATATCTAGAGCTTAAGGTGTGCGCTGCTGCTGTGCTACAAAGCAAACCCAACCAACCGTTGAGATCCTGCGTTGTGCAAATATCCTCTTGGTTTATTATTTATTTATTTTTTTTTGTTGCTATTCGTCCTGCCGGCCCTTGGTGCTGCACTCCTTTGCTCCGGGATAGTTAATTCCATCTGGCTGAATACCTTTGTACGAATGCGGTGCAGCGGAGGAGGATGCGTGTCCGTTGCTCGAGAGACTGGGTTAGGTAGGGTAACGAACAAAGTGCATACGAACACACACTTTGTGGCGAGGAGGGCTCTTTGAACGCGAAACGCTATGTTAACATCCAATAATTGGAATACCTGGTCGCGCCGGATTGCTTGCGTATGCTTGCTTGGTCTGGGTGGCCCATCACCCCCCAAACTGGGTTTAATTTTATTCTTACTCATCGAGGTCTAATTTCTCCGGCGTGTGTGTGTGTGTGTGTGCGAGGAACCTTTGATGCCGGCAATCGAAACGGACCCGGACATCCTCATCATTATGCGAGTGAATGCTGCTGCGGACGAAAATCACTTTGTAGTGGATTACTTTGTGCAAAAAAAGGGGAGGAAAGAGCCGAGCGCTCGTTACAAGGGATGAAGTGCTGTACAATTTGTTAATGGATCAAGTGGAAAGGTATTCTAAAATGGCTGCTGTCAGTGTGTGTGCTCATGGATTGAAGGATTTGTTTGAAGTAGCGATGGGCTTAGACTATTGAAAGAGGTTCTGTGTTCCGTTCGCGGACTATTGAGCGACTTTGTTTCAGTTTCAGGATGTGCATAGGTCAGTCGGTGTTTTGAAATACCATGCAGACAGCAGACATGTGTATAGGTTCAAAAAGCCGTGACTTGAGTTGGGGAGTTTGGAAAGAAAAGTTTTCAGAGGGCGATATGTACATAGAATGTCTGCTTACATTTTCAAAGTATCGGCGCGCTTTTGTGAAATGCAACTAAAGTTACACAGCAAGCAGAGTTCATTGTGGGTTCGTCAGGACAATAATTGTGGTAATGCATTCAGGCAAACCGGTATCTACATCATAAGGGATGACGGAGAGATTGATCCGATTTCTAAAACCCGTGGAAACGTATCCAATTGCGCCGAGTAACTTTGGACAACACCAGGGTCATGTACTGTGTGCTTTAGAAATAATTCTTCTGAGTTATTCTAGAAGTGCTTTGTCCTTCGAAAAGGAGATAGGGTGTCATGTGATTTCTTCAATCTCGTGCTGAAACAGATAGTGCGTAGGCTAGAGTAAGCGTGAAAGTCTACGAGGACACACATTATACGGTGGTCACGGTGTGTGAATTATTTTAAGGTGATTGACAAAAAAAAACTTCAAGCTGTCGACAACAAGGATGCAGGTGCAGAGCCTTCAGGTAGGTTAAGCAAATGGGTGCCTTTGTTGACGGCTCACTTAGACGACTAAGGGTCCATTGTGCCCAATATTTAAAAACCCTGGGAACCTAAATATCAGTCTTCGACCGCTAAGTTAAACCACCCAGATAAGTGTATGAATCTCAGGAGTTTGCTTAGGTCAATGTTGCCTTACTCGTCCAGTTCTGCCAAGAGCACGACTTCTTTTATTGGCCAGCGCTGGACAGTCGCAAAGGACGTGACGAACGGATTCTATTTCCTCTTCGTCCCTGCAGCTGCGACAGTAGTCGTTGTATGGTAATCCTATGTCTCCACATATAGTGCACATAATTTTTGAGGATGCAATGGTATTGAAATAGTTAGGAGTAGAGGTCATGGTATCCCTACCTTCTTTTCACAAGGTGACGGATTCCAGAGATTTGATCGCATCTTGGCCGTCAGTAAAAAATGATGATATCCCGCTTAGGTATCACATTGCACCTGTTTCAGATCCATCCGTACATAATCGCATGGATTCCTTTTGCAACCTGAGCTCCCCTTGCCAGTATTCTATGGTGGGTATTCGGGTTTCAAAAGATTTTTCGAACACAAGTTGAGGAAGACTGTAGTCGAAGTCTTCTGTGAGGAAGATCGTTGAAAATGGTGGAGTATCCAGTACGTAGACTACGTAGACACACAGATACGGCCTTCATGCGGGTTGCTTCATACGCTGCCAGCTGTTTGCTCCAGAGATGTAAGGGCGGCTCAGATGGTTGCGGTGAACGTCCTTAGAGAAGGATCACGCCATATGTTAATTTAGCCCTGATAACTGCTACATATAGCCAGTATGTGATTCGTGGCTTTAGTTCCCATCTACTTTCCCACGCTTCCTTAAAGCAATACAAAGCTGTAGTGGCTTACTTGACTTACGGTGAATTTTACATTTCCTTGTGAATAGCACTAGTGTTGTCTTATGAGGGTTAATGCCTAGGCCGCAGACCCTAGTCCATTTAGAGAGCTTGGATAGTGCCTTCTGCAGAGGTGTTTACCCGAGACAGACATTACAGTAACGTCACCTGCTTAAGCAAGTATCATACAGCCTTCCTCTAGTGGGATAAAAAGCAGTCCATTCATCGCTAGCTTCCAAAGAAGGGCAGAGAGCACCCCACCCTGCGGAGTACTCCTGCTCACGGACCTCCAAACTATGGTGCCGCCCAGCCTGGAGTTGATCATCCTATTGGTCAGAAGTCTTTTGATCAATCTGCCCATTGGCGCCGCAAAAGCCAGGTTTACACTTTATAAATTCTTGTATGTCAACAATGGCGGATCTACGTACTGTCGATACATGTTTTTTGTGGCAAAAGTCATTCCTTCAAACAACAATTCGGAAGCACTACAGCTCGGCATATTGGAACACGTGATGGCTGGATTTATAAGTGCTGACGCTTCCCAAACGAATGACTTATTTAGGTTTCGAGTTCGTGTGTCATATCGTGTCAAACATAGCAAACCATCTTCATCTTCTCACAGAGCAACCTCGCTGCGAAGTACCCCGAGAACCTTAAATAGGATATCGGAGTAAGCTTTTAGAATAGAACTTTTCCTTAATTTTCCTGCAATGAAATTCAGGTGTGTGACCAAAGTATCGACTCGGAAGGAGAGCTCGATTATAAATGAAAAGTAATTCACGAAAAAGTTGACTCAGAGATGTGATCCTTTGTCTGAAAGTTACAGCCTTGAGTTTCTCATTCCCTCGGCATTTGCTTAAAATTAGTTTCCCTAAAAAGAATTTTAATAATGCTTTCTCTCCTAGTAATAGATTCGTCAACATTGCTGATGACTTCAGGGCTGTCTTCAACTGTCTGGGTACACCTTCAAACATATGTACATACTTGCAGTATGCCTCCAACAAGCTTTCCCGCAGTAGCTTGCTCATCACTTTCTTACCGCCACATCATAAGGCCTTTCCACTTCCATTACATATTCATTTTCTCATCTCCTGCCATTCATCTTACTCCTCGCCGCCATTGTACCAATAAGAAACTTTGTATCCCGAACAATTCCCAAACACTGTGGAAAACTAATTAAGAAATTTAACGAACCTTTAATTCCGCACAAAAAAAGCTGCACCCCAAGCACATGAACTGCAGGAACTCCACCACCATCGTACCACACCGTCACCACCAGCACCACCACCATCACCATCACCACCGCCACTAACCAGGCAGTGTACGAATCGCAAAACTATGCAGGCACACGAGGCAAGGAGGCGGAGGCCCCAGCCACCCCCACCCCCACCCCACTTGAATTTTTGGCAGAAAAGTTAACAAACTTAACATTTCTGGGTGGCGGCAATAAAACCGAAATTAAAATTCCCATAGTTAACCGCAGGCATTAAAATTTTCTCCTCCATATGAGTTTATAACTTTCCGCGGTTGTCGAACTGTGTGTGTGTGTGTGTGTGTGTGTGTGTGTAGTCTATGAATATGTATGCGTGCAGCGTTGCCTGCGGTTGCAGGGATGTGTGTTGAAATTGAGAGTAATAAAATTTTCGAAAATTTCATCTCATCGTCCTTGCACACACACACAGAAAAGAGACGCATACCTCCGCAGAGAGAAACACTTAAAAAAGGATATTATTACTTTTTGCTTCGTTATTCTTCAAACAATTTCCGAGATCATAAAAACTTGTCATTATCTGCAATGTAGTCGACGGAAAAACGAAAACTCCACAACGACAATACCGGTACGTACAGCATGCCAAGGACCAATGGTACAGATGCGGAGGGTGTCCTTTCTCCTTTGCAGTGGTTGAACAACGACGTTTCTGTGCATTATTATCATTTACGAAAACACATTGTTGAGGAACGAATAGGAAGCACACAAGATCATAAAAAAACTCGAATAGAACTTAGGTGGGCATTGGGGTGGAGTGAAGTAGAGATGCACAAGAATACCATCTCGCTAATCTCAGACGAGGAAACAACACAACTATGAGGAGCAGGAAAAAGAAAAGAAGAGGAGAAGATAAAATTAAATAAATATTGTTTGTCTTCCAGGAGAATTCCTTCAGGATCTCATAAATTTTATTCCATTACATTTCTTTTTCGTTCCAAAAGCGGGGGGGTTCCGGCCCTGGTACAAGGACACACTTTCTTAGAAATCCTCATTTTTTTTTTGCTCCAGAAATTAGGTTTATTTGGTTGCCATGGGAACGAATGCAAAGGGCGGTTGGAAACGTTGAAAACGTTGAAAACATGTTTAGCAGGTTGGGTGGTGGAACTTGGTACGCATAAAAACCCCCAGCGAAAGACGACAACGGCGCGGCGGACCCAGCACAAACAACTTTCGATGTTTGCTTTTATTACGGTACGCAAACGAGATGAGAAAAGTAGATGACATACCTTTGCATCCTTTTTAGCTTCGAAACCACACCAGACTCTATCCGGGCGCGGGTTCCCCTGGGAGAACTACAGTACGGTGTGGTGGTGTGTATGCGAATTACAATGCAATGCAATCCCAACGGGATCATAAGATTCGCAAACGTTTTATTTATGCTCGCACTTAAGTCCCCTCATACTACAGTTATTCGAGAGAAAACGTAAAGTGCCTGACTCCCATCTTTCCAACTATGTACTATATGGATGGAGGGAGGAGGGGAAAGGATGATGTGGATAAGGCGTTGAATTGTTTCCGCTCTCGATACAACGGCGCTTTAAGGATTTTTTTTTTTTTTTTTTTAAGATTGGGTGAGTTTTCCACGCGCCATTGCATTGTGTAGGATGTAGAAGGGCTTACTGCATAAGGGATTCTTAGAAGATTTTGTGATTAAACCGTTAAGAAATTGTTTTACTGTTTTCCTTTCGAGAACGGTGGATGAATTATTTAATATGAGCTTACTACTCCTGGTGCAGCTGTGATGGTGAGCTGGTCATATCGGAGTGGAAAACTGGCGGAGAAGGAGTTTAAGAATTTTATGCGCTCCACTGAGGTCAGGAGCAGTGGGTCCGAAACGTTTTTCAAATACAAAATTAGAAGGACTGTGTGCGGTCTTGACACATTGTATTGTATACCTCGTACGTACACTTCAGCGTTCAGTGTGTTTTGGGGCTTGAAAAGGGAAGTGCTTAAGGTGGTGCATAATATATAAAGGATTCTACAAATCATGGTGGGCATGCATTAGTCTAATCGTCAAACAATGTTCATCATAGGAATGGAATGCGCTTCTCCATAATTAGTCCTGCTTCCGTCGCGTCGTAAGGATGAACACGATCGAGGCTCTGTAAAGTATATCCTTCTCAGATGTTGAGCAGATGTATACATTGGATATCGTAGATCAAGAAAGTTGAGTCCACATAAGCAGAAATGTGGTGTCAAACAGTCAGAGTTGAAATATAATTAGCGCCCATGATATTCCAGTTTGGAAATTCCCCCGCGACGGGACGGGGTGTCGACGCAAAAGACCGCAGTACTAATCGGAGTTAATTGATCGAACCTTGACAAGGTATTGAACCACGATTATTCCCCGTAAGTTCCAAATAACTGATGCTATTAATTTAACAGCCGATCAGCCCTTATTCTAGGTGGTACAGATCTGTTCTATTCTTTTGATTGATCCCAGGGGTACAGTGGCGAACGTAGGCCCCATCTGTCGTCACAAACCCGGCTCTGGATGGGCTTAAAAGAGCTCCAAGCACTCATGAGACATCGTCATTGACAAAGAGATGAATGTCCAGGTCTTCTGATAAGACCCCAGCATCAAGTCTATCCTTCGTTTCGAACGTATCACTGGATATTGACAGCCGTTCATTGTAAAAAAACAGAGCTTTGCGACCACTTGTTCAGAAGGTAGATAGTCATTGAGAGTTGGAAGATGATGGAACAGTGGCTTTCCTGTTACGTCTAGTGACATTTCCTCTCCAGTTGAGCTTCCGATCCCGTTTTTCTCATGAACTTATTGCTTTTTCAGAGGCTCAGGGCGGTCTTTCTTCATTTCCTAGGAGTGAAGTAAGGAATTTTATGTTTCCTGCTAAAGAGGACCAACTCACTCTTTGCAGCGTTAACACTGAGACCACAGCCATTGACCCGAGTGACTAATTTACCGAAAGCGGATTGTGGGATGCTCAATACTGAGATAGTGAAATCCACTGCAACAGTTACAACACTGCTTTGGGTGTTCTCTATTTCTGGATAAAGCAGGGAGAAAGCCCGCGCGCTTGGGGGGTCCCTCGATATGCTGTTCCCTTTACAGAACTGCCTACCAACGAAGCAATCTTTATTGTATGGTCATACTATAGGTATACTATTGCTTGCTTGGCTTAAATGGAAAATATGCTTTGCTATACAGTGGAACACTTTTTTCTCATAACTTGGTTGCTGAATTAGTCCTTTGATGAGGTCGTGTCTACATTTGGTCAAAATTTATCGTAGGGTGACTACCTGTCATTTTCAGTGCCATTACCAGGACGAATGCAAATATGTACCTGCTCCGAATCAATCACTCAAAACTTTTACGGCATGAACATTGCTTGGATCGAGTTGCGATGATCCATCAGAGAGCATGTCCTAGAGCCATAAGTACCTGCTCGAACTGATTATCTTCTTTTGTTTAATATGATCAAAAGGTCCCGTGGCTCAGTAGTTAGTGCGTTGGACTACTGACCGGAAGGTTCGGGCCCAAACAGAAAAAAAAATTTCATGGCAATGTCGGACAAATGTCCGAGTGTAGAAACTGTTACGTGGCTGCAGAAGAAGGCGCTGAAAATGCATTTTGAATTTAGTTGACAATCAGCTGCAGTTTTAGCAATTAGTGATGGACGAGGAACAGGACCTTCCAAGCAGTTATGACTTCGTTAAAAACATTTGCTGCGGAATTAAAATTACTTGGGCTACGATGAAAATATCTCCTTGGCCCAAGTTGCGTTTAATACTCTCCACAAAGGTCCTGTTAGTATTTTACGAACATATACGTAAATGCAAATGGCTATGGCTATAGATGGAAAGCTTAGTTAAGGCGACAGAAAGGAGTCTGCGTGTGCCACAAAGTCCTACTTGAGTACTCTTGCATTTTAATACTCCCAACGCCGACTTTTCGACAACATCCTTGCACAACATGATGGGTAGCCTTTTCTGCAACTTTGATCGCACAATCGCGAATGCTCCGTTTACTCCCGAATTAACTGTGCATCTGATTGAAAAATACAAAACCATTGATGTATACTTCGCTCAGCTTTTTTTGGGGACAGCTCTAGTGATGAGTCCATCTCACATAATCCTTTCTGGGAGTGGCAACAAAATTTCGCAGCTCATTACTCAAAAATACAAATACTTGGCGCAGCAGACCGTTTGTGGTCCTGGGCCTAGCTTTTCGCTGCCATTTTTGTTGTGTGTGTCGTGTTTTCACACATAAATGGAGCAGCATTACTCATCGCGACAAAATTGCACTGTTTTTCAGCAGGATAGACAATCATAAAAATGCAACCAGCTAACCTGCCTTAGAAGCAAGGAACCTGAGACCGACTTACCAACACGTTGAAGTAGGACTCAGATAATTAGACGTGTTTACTTTTTAGACGTCATCTCATGGCACATTAACATCAGTTCCACATCTGAGAAAGATTTTTAGGTAATGTCTCGAGTGTACTCCCTTATGAGCGGCAATCGACGGTTCCGAAGGATTTGTGGGGTCTCCGTAAGGAGAGAGTACACTGTATGTGCATAGCTCTTAGATCTCCTAAAAGAATTTTGTAGAAATAGTCCTTGATAGTAACGTCTGGATGAAGCAATGGAATTTTGCCCCACAGGGATCATCTTCACCCGTTCAGTCATGGGTCGAAAAGTCAAAATTGGCAGCACAATTTCAAACACTTACCCGATGTCCCATTTCCTTATCCTGCATGATCTTGTTTTATCACATCGAGATTGTGGGTTTCCTCGTGAGTTCGTCGCGGACAAACCATTGTGTATGTTTGCTTGATGTCCAAAAGCGCAGCATAGTCTTTAACCTTTCAGCTTCCACCAATTTGTACTCATTTCTCAGAATAGTATTAAATTTCAGAAAAAAAACGCTGACAATATGTGCAGAAGGACCATTCCATACCACACGTCTCAATCGTTAAAAGCAAAACTTCATAATCCAATAAGAAGTCCTTGTGCAGTTGTTTTCCTTGAAAAGATGTCTGTGTCTAACAACATACGACATCCCATCCTCCTTCTCACACTCATAATTGTCCTGGTTGCGAAGCAAAACTAATTTCCCCGTTCCATGAAGCACTTTAGTGAGTTTCTAAAATCTCTGCTCGAAATTAGCTGCAGACGTCTGTTAGACTTGAATGCATTCTTCCTCCTGAAATTTCCTTTCAGGATTGTCATCAGTTCTCCCAGCGGGAACAGCAGTGGAAAATTCTTTTCTTCCTCTTCGCCAATTTATTGACATTTTACTGCTATTTTGCTAGTTGTTGTTTGCACCCATTCCTGAGTCCTGAGCCAGGAATAAAATTACGCTAAATAAACACGACTTCAAGAAGAGCCGTCTTCCAGCCGACGAGAACTTTTTAAATGCAATCAGAGGTAAATTTCTTCATCGCTGAATGCTGCCACTCGTTATGTGTTGTTGCTCCAATAAAGTGCTCATTTCAGTGCACTTCGAGGGGCAAACTATTAAGTGCTGTTCCCCGGTATCGGCACCACTAAGCCTTAAGTGCACTTTTCGCCAAAGTAGGTGGGCAAATGGGCGGTTGGAATTCGGTAAATAAAACTAATACCATCTTACCTGCTGGAACTTGCGGAATTTCCAAAAAAAAAAAAAAAAAAAGCACCTGCGATGGGTGCGGGTAGTTGGCACCACTTTGTATTTACGACAATCGCACAGAACGGGTTAAACTTTAAATGAACAAAACTTTACGTTGCACTTTCCACTACAAGAAGTTTCTCGGTCGAAAAATGTGTGTCTGTGAATGTCTGTGTGTGTGTATCTAGTTGGCCAAAAAATGCATAAATAAGGTACAAGTTGTATGCTCTGTTGTTTGATGGCAGCAGAAATGCCGAGCATTTGGCATTTTCTTGCGAAGGTGATTCTGATGGATACTTGCCCTGCACTAGAGTTTTTGGCGCAGCAGTTATATATGTAAGTTCTTGAGGAGGAACTTTGGTTATTAATTTAAACTCGGTTAGGGTTGGGCTTGTTACCGAACTACGGGTAAATTTTGGAATTTCTCGACAGAAAAGTTGGAACGAACGCGTGTGTGTGTGTGGATGAGGAGGAGTTAGGAATGTGAAGTCAAGAGTTTAAAAATTGGGTACCGGGTATGAACTGATGGAATAAATAACACCCGTGGTAGCAGTTGGCATTGGAATCTGGGGTACATCAGCAGGATATTAGGTTCTCAAATACAATTTAATGACAAGGGGTGCAGACTGTAACAGTGACATGCTATGACTATGGAAACCTCTCTTTAAACAGAAAAAAAAAACTTTACTTCCAATAAATCCACGTGAGTTTCAATGGATGGCTATATAAGCAGGTATACACCTCTTGACTGAGAAGTTGAAGTCCAGTCCATCCTCGATCAATCAATGGCATTGACGGGTTAATAAAGGATGGACTAGCTCCGTTTTCAGGGATACACTGAGAACATAATGCTGTTTTAGAAAGCAAAATTTTGCAAATGACTCAAAGGATTCGGCGCTACACATATGTACGATGGAAGGTCGTTAGTTATAGTGGGGCTACACCAACACTTAAATATCTTTTCATCCATAGTCATATTGATGGACTTTACGAGGCCACATGGTCGCGAGAGGCCAGATGGCTACATATGTGTAGTCGTCCGCACTTAATGATTCCGAGCCTTGTTAAATGTGGTATGACTTAATTATGAACCAAAGGATTCTCCTCAAATGTTCTAAATGATTTCAGTTAATTTGGTTAACCTTTTTTAAAATTTTCGAAAACATAATGATTTCACTCAGTGGAGAGTCGCAAGAGCAACTACATCCTTAATACTACAGACTCCTTTTTAAGCCTTTATACTGGTAGGAGGTAACATTTTGGATTGCTGTAGTGAAATTTTGTCAAATTCACCTACCTGCTCCAGTATACCGGTGCATCTGGAGTTAAAAGCAGACTAAAAAGTCCAGAATTGCTATACCAAACCAGCGTAGAAAAGCGCTGTAACTCCCTTCTCCCCGAACACCAACGAAGGCCATTAAGTCACGTCGTCAATGCTTGCAGATCAACTCCCTAGAAGACTTGCTTTTCGTTATGTAGTTCAGCCGACAAAAGGACACTTTGGTGTTTCGAACTGTTAATCTATTTTTTTCTTGTTCTCATCCCTCAGACACCCATCCAAACATGAAATTTTGCGCCATCCGTCATTACAAGCCAATACTGTAATCAGCCATACGTGCGATTACCACAGTCAGTATTGCGTTCCACTCCCCACAAGCCTTTGACTACAGGACTAGATATCCGCGGCTTTTCCGATGCCAAAAAAAACTGACTCTGGATGAAACCATTTGGACACTGAAAGAGCATCAGAAATTGTCTCCCAATTGAAATCACCAAGGCTGAACGACACAAAGTGACACCAGCAACCAACATCCCCCCTTGCCATTTATTATGCGCCACCCTTCATCACAAACCGTTACAGCAGCAGCGAGCGGCCGCCTATGAACATTAATTATAAATTTTTCATTTTTAATCACCGTAGACTTTTATGGGTAAAGTGGATTCATGAAAACTCCTCCTCGCACCGATATGACTTCATTCAAAGTTTGTCCTTTTGAGCGATTGAAAGCGCAGGATACAACCGCGAAGCCTTTCACTGTTCAGTGTCTCGCGGGTCGTAGTGGTTACGCTTCTTTTTTTTTTTATGATTATGAACTAACCCGGCTTAAAAAAAAAAAAAACTATTCTGGCTTTCATCCTGCTGGGGTATATTTATGCAGTACGGAGAGTGAGAGTCTCGCCGCTGCTGGTCCTGTTCGCCAGTTGCATGCAAGCTACTATTATGCAATTATTATAATGGCGATAGTTGGAACGACAGCTTCTGGACTTGGTCCCCACCGAACGAACACTGGGCAGCGCCTTTTGTGTCCTCGTTATGGTTATTTTGCGTTCGTGCATTCACGGGTCGCAGGATATTTACACATTTTTTTCTATTTTTTTTTTGTACCCGCTCTGTTGTTGCGTTGAATGCGATTAGACTGGCATGCGAAATGAATCTAAAATGGTCAAAGTTTTTATGAAGTAATTCACGCTGTGATTTATGGGCGGATAGTTAGCGATATGCGGTGCAACTTGGACTTGTACTAGTCTGCTGTGCAAAGGGATTTAATGGTGGGCTCAATGAAACAAGACTATTATTTGAGTGCTAATAGAGAGAATAATTTACAAAAAGGAAAGTTGAAAAGTTTGCTAATAGGCATGTCCTTGTAGGGTTATTTGTTTGTATTGGAGTTTCGAAAATGATACCTTTTATCAATTCCGGTAGAACTACGTGCTTACTGACTTACATGGAACGGAATACCCCACCATCCTGTCCAACACACCACGTTCACATACTTTCGATAGGTAGCTCAAATTTTCTGGGGTATCTAGGCTAAGGAAAATTCTCTCTTCAAATCCAAGTACACCCAGTTATCTTAAAAAAAAACGGATGGAACTTGGTTCCCAAGATTTTAACAGTATGGTTTCCAGCAGACCATTTCCACAAATTACCAACTGCTCAAACCTGATCACACTGAACAAACTCCACTGGGCACTTTCACAGCTTCAAACCATATAAATCCGCGGGACCAGACGGCATAATACCTGCCGAGTTGCAGAAGTTATCGGACATAGTTTTGCCGGTGCTGGAGATAATTTTGAAAAGTCGTCTAGACCTGGTTTACATTCCAAAGACATGGAGAGAAGTTAAAGTTGTCTTCATACCCAAAGCGGGTAAGTGCCCTCATACAGATCCAAAAGATTTCAGACCTATCAGTCTATCATCATTCCTTTTAAAAACATCGGAACGATTGATTGATATGCAACAGTATAGATAGGAAACTACTGTCAGCGGCCCTCCGCAAGGAGGTGCTCTATCCCCCATTCTTTGGAATTTGGTGGTCAACGAACTATTGATAATCCTGGAGGGCGAGGGATGCACGGCGATTGCTTATGCAGATGATGTTGCTAAAACACCTAAATACTTTAAAAGAGATCCTACAAAACGCTCTAAATAAGCTCACTAGATGCGCAGTTCGGTGTGGTCTGGGTGTAAACCCCCACAAAACTGAACTAGTACTCTTTTCTAGGAAATATAAAATTCCGCTAGTCGACCCTCCCTCTCTAACGGAACCATCTTAACTTTCTCTGATAAAGCAAAATATTTGGGTCTTATCCTGGATAGGAAGCTGGAAATTTCAAGAAAGAGTAGAGAAAGCTACAGTAGCACTTTTCTCTTGCAAGAAAGCCATTGGTAATAAATGGGGTGTACAACCTCGAATTACTCACTGGCTCTGCACCTCGATCATTAGACCGATACTCACATACGGGGTGATTGTCTGGTGGACAGCCTTAGAAAAGCCATAAATCGTGATTATCTAAACGAGGTCCAACGTACAGCTTGTCTGTGCATAAGCGGAGCATCACGTACCACTCCCTCTGCGACACTGGACATTCTGTTCCATCTAATACCCCCCAATGTATATAGCAACCAAATGACAGCGTTTGCAGCCGTTCGCCTTGAAGCTACCCAACAGTGGTCAAGAAAAGAATTCGACCACGCCTCTATTCTGAATAAACTCAAAATCTCTCCCGAAAACACGGACTACACCATCCCACGCCTTAACCATCCCTTCCAGATCACTCTGGGAGAACAATGCATTTGTAGAAGATGATTCAATTCACTTCTCCACCGACGGGTCAAGGACCAAAGACGGAGTTGGTGCAGGTGTTTTCTGTAATAGGCTTAATCTTAAGCTCTCTTTCCGTCTTTCAAGTCATTGTAGCGTGTTCCAGGCGGAAATTATGGCGAAAAACGTGTTATCTGTTAGAGATATCCGCATCTTTTCAGACAGCCAAGCAGCAATCAAATCCCTGGAATCGACCCCTATAAATTCTCTCGTAGCTCTAGACTACCGTTCGTCTCTTGTGGAGATGACAATAGCACCTTAGGCTATCCAATCGTTACTCGCAAACTTAAACTTAAGCTGGATGCTGTCGAGAGTACAAATCTTGGGTGGACAAGTGGATTAACATGTCTTCCAGATTTGGCCAAAGCTGAATCTAAAACGCTCGAAGAATTTGATTTCCCTCAATAGATTGCACATCGCCACCACAATAGGTGTCATCACTGGACACTGTGTAATAGGCAAGCACGCTACAAGGCTAGGCCTCTTCGTGAACGATTTTTGTAGAAGCTGCATGGGCTAAGAAGAGGAGGAAAGTATTCCTCACCTTCTTTGTTTCTGCCCAGCTCTCTCCCTTAGAAGGAAACTCCACTTAGGAGCTCCCTATTATAACGATATAGTCGACCTGATGGATATCGATATTAAGAGCCTCCTACGCTTCACAAAAAGCTCAAAATGATTGAACGAGTGGGTAGGGAGAAACTTTCTTCCATGATTCATGGTCATGGACCTATCAATGGTCTAAGTGTGCTGGCGACTCCTAGCTGGCAGCCACTTCAACCTAACCTAAGCTACCTTTAATTTTCTGACGTTGCGGATCGTTAAGCCTTACGTCTTTCTATTTGAAGACGTGATTATACCCAAGAAACTTCTCCCGAAATCTGTAGACCTAGGAGTATGGACAAAAGCCTGAAGAAAATACAAACGGCAGCGACATTTGAGGCGCCTCCTGGTAAAATCTTAGCCTTACAAGACCATATCTAGGCCCGTGGATTGATTTTTTGTACACAATCGTCTTTCTCTTTGTGTACTCGTGAAAAAACTTTATGGTGTTTTTTGGGATTTGAACCTTAAACCTCCCGCTCAGTAATCCAACGCACTAACCACTGAGTCACGGGGCCTATTACAGGGAGTGACTACTCACTTACTTTCCGATAACTCCAGATCAATAGGTTTGTCTAAAGGCATGGAAAGACTAGTTCAGCTTTATAATGTTTTGAGATTTTTTCTTCAGGGTTCTTTTGACAGTCAGCGACAAGCGGGGCTTTCTGCAAGGTGGCGTTCTGTTTCTACTCTTTAAAACACTCTCAACAACTTTCAACCTCTGCGCTCAGGCAAACCCAAAGATTCTGAAGAAGTTATCGGTTCGACAGTATGACGGATTTCTATCGAATAAAACGGTTTGGTAAATCACGTGTGGGGACTCCAGGCTATTATCAACTATCCAGGCTGACTCAATATCTTGCTATCAACTTTTCCCCAACTGCCGTGCCTCCTTGTCGACTGTTCTGCGCCATGTTCTCCTCGGACCGCCAGGTCTACTGCCATCCTGAGATAAAGGGTTCCATTGCATAGCATGGTTCGCTATGGAACTGTCACCTTTTTGGAACTTGTGACCAATCCACTGCCTTCTCCCGTCGTTACCTATTAGTCCCTGACCCGTTCTCTCATAAAGGTGTTCGTTAGAGATACGATTGGGACAGAAATTCCTTAATATATTGCGCAGGCATCTATTAACGAACGTTTGCAGCTTTCTAGTGATAGCAGTGGTGACCCGAAACCTGCTTGTTCGGCATCGAGTGTGCCTTCAAGATCTCGTTTAATTCGCTCCAAAATGATTTTAGCTATTATCTTAGGTGCAGCAGGCAGCACGCAGATACCTTGGGCTTCATACAGCATTATTGGTTATGACGTTTTGGTTAGAAGCAATTTTCTCCTGTATTTTGGTCCACCAATATTCGGCATGATCCATGCCATGCATTAGTTGTCTTTGTTAAGAAACCACGTTGCTGTGGTGATTTGCTTCTAAAAAAAAAACAATTCTTCTCCAAAATCTCTTCTGACTAACTGTACCGCTTGACTCCAAGATTAGAACCAAACAATCGCATTTGATAAGCCACGGCATAAATATATCAACTTAGCCCGACGTTAATAAACTCACTTATCACCTAAAAAGCCATAGCACGGTCAACCAGATGACGAGATGACGAGATGAAGAACCGCATCGTTGGCTGCTTATTTGTTTCTAACGCAGTTTCTTTTGGACGCTTCCCAGAGACGAACGCTAGCAATAATGCTGCAATTCATATATCCGTTGGCCTTATTTTCGGTGCTTCTAACCGTTCTTTACCTCTACTTGACGTCTAACTTTAGTTACTGGAGAAAGCGTGGAGTTCCAGGTCCAAAACCACTACCACTCTTTGGAACGTTTCCATGTACCATCACAGGAAGAAGGAATTTTGTTTGCGATTTGGATGACATCTATCGGTGAGTTTGGGATGGCAATCTAAAGGTTCTTTTGAAAAAACTGGATTTCTAGAAAATTTAAGAAAAGGGCGAATTTCGTTGGAGTTTTTATGACGAGGAATCCACAGATCATGATAATCGATCCCGAGCTGGCTAGAGAAGTCCTCATCAACAACTTTAAGAGCTTCATGGACAACGAATCTTCTATGTGGGTAAGTTCACGGTCACCCATATCTAGCTCATATGCACTAATGACGTCATTCCCAGATGAACCGAGAACTTGAACCAATTTCTAGTGCAAATCCTTTTGTGCTAAGAGGAAACGAATGGAAAAATAAGCGTGCTGAGATCGTTCCCGGACTAACCGTCTCCAGGGTAAGTGGGTTAAGTTTTTGAGACTCTGTTACATCTGCTTGAAATTCAGACCAAAGCGATGTACCCAGTCATTCATCAGGCTGCCAGGGGCCTTGTCAACTACTTAAAGGATAACTCCAGTTTTGCGTTAGCCGGTATCGAGACTAAGGAAGTGAGTCTCCAATTGTCTCAAAATTCAAAATTTAAGTCTTTCAAAACATCCTCGATGTAGCTCGCATTAAAATTCACTGGTGAAGTGGTAGCCGATGTAATTTGGGGCATTGAAGCCAATGCCTTCCAAAAGACTAACTGCGCCTTCGTAGACATGGCCAAGAGGATGATTAGACAGACCTTCCATGCAGTCGCCTACTACTTTGTTGTCGGAATCTTTCCATTTGCAAGGAAACTCTACACAGTTCGATTTTTTCCACTTGTGACGGACAAATTTTTTACCAAACTGACAGAATTGTCATTTGAGCTTCGCAAGGATCCCGACGAGAGGTACGACTTCTTGGGACATCTCATCCAATTGAAGGAGAAGAAAAATCTCTCATTCACCGATGTAGTGGCGCATAATTTGACATTTTTATTCGACGGATTCGAGACATCTGCGGGCCTCATAAGCCATTGTTTGCTTTTGGTAAGCTCCTGCTCAAACCTCAGATGATAACAGTCATCATCACTATTTTCTTATAGCTATCTCGGAACCAAGAAGCTCAGGAAAAATTGCGAACAGAGTTGATCGAGAGCTCAGACGAAGACGGGTCGATTTCATTTGATGACCTCAACAAACTTCCATACCTCGATCAGGTTTTGAACGGTTAGTATTTCGAAACCTCTTTTCAATGTACACTCATCACTTCACTGCATTTCCGTCTTCCAGAGACTCTTCGAATATTTGTCCCGCTCGCATTTATGGCGAAAATATGTACCGAACCCTGTGAATTGACTAACACAGATGGATCCAAGCTACAAGTCGAGAAGGATACTATAGTTCTGATATCCATTTATTCCTACCATCACGATGAAGAGTACTATCCAGAACCGGAAAAGTTCATTCCAGAGCGGTTCAGTGAAGAAAACGGAGGAACGAAGAAATTCAAAGATCTCGGAGTTTACTTTCCATTCGGTGACGGTCCAAGGATATGTTTAGGTACTTCTACACCCATATACTCTTGTCATATCCGTAGGTACAACGGTTTCCTTTTCAGGTATGAAGTTCGGATTAGCGCAGGCCAAGGCAGCTGTCGCTGAGGTGATCAAAAACTTTCAACTGACCATAGACGAGAAGAGGACTGTTTCGGACAACTCGCTAGAGCCAAAGGGTTTCATTTTGAACCTGAAAGGTGGAATCTACATTCGATATAAGCAATTGCCTTAAATAAACTAAAAAAAAAAATTATTTATTTGTTTAACGGTTGAAACTCAAGGAGTATGTCACCGCTTAAGCCAATAATAAATGCTGCCGGGTCAATGTGTTTTCCGTCGCCAGTTTCTTTGCAGCAATTCAGCTGGAAGTTCCTCATTATTTCAAAAACCCCGGCTTTGCACTCTAGCTGGCCCAATCTCATGCCTAAAAGGGGACAGAAATTTTGAGTTTGTAAAATGTAAATGTGATCAAATTTTGTACTTACCAGCACATATCCGCGGCCCATCGCCGAACGGAAGGAAGCATCCTTTTTGATTCAGATCCTTTGCCTGGCCGCCATCAAATCGATCTGGAATGTACTCCTCGGGATTTGAGTATATATCCGGATCATGGTGAAATGCAAATGTAGGGATGTGCAACGTCATTCCGGGTTCGATTTTTACACGACTGTCATCCCCATTTTCCAGGTAAGTAGGTTCGGTACACATTCTTGAGAAAACAGGTATGGGGCTGATCAGTCGGATTGTTTCTGGAAAAGAAAGTTCAGTGAAGTTTTGAAACCTGTTTAATCACTAGATCTGGACCTAAACTGGAGCTCAAACGCTCCAGCTGTCTTTTAAGACAGAAAAGAGAGCCCATCTCCAGCATAGAAGGTGTCGTTAAAGCTCATGCCACTAGACTGGGCCTCTTCACTAACGACTTCTGTAGAAGCTGCATGGATGAAGAGGAGGAAGAAACCATTGTACATCTTCTTTATACATGTGAAGCCCTGTCCGGTCGTAGGAAACTGCAGTTAGGGGTCTACTTCTTTAACAACCCTTGTGAACTGGCTAATGCTAGCACTAGCAGCCTCTAGCATTTCATAACTAGCTCGTCCAGGTTCAGTGGGTAGCTCTTTTGAAGATTCTGATGCTGGTAACACATTGGACCTTACTGGTCTGTGTGAGGTTGCATACTTGCAGCTTGCCACGTCAACCTAACCTTACCTAAGTTAAGTGAAAAAGAAAAGTCGTTCTGAGAGAGCAGTTTGATTTGAAAGCCTCGTGTATAAAGGTGGAGCAAGGCTGTTAGCGTGGGGAAATGCGGAGGATAGCACTTGGGGATTTTGTTTTCTGGATGTGGAAGCAGCAAACTGAGTATCGAAAGGCAGATCGCTGGCTGGAAGAGATGTTAGTGTTCGACCGCGTTGTCTTGATGCAGACCTGAATGAGCAAGAAGTGGTAGCCCCTCATCGTAGTTAGATTTAAATTAAGATTCTGCCACGCTGCAGGTGGATAGTAATTAAAAACGTCAGACATGGAAAATAAAGTACAAAGAACAGTTTGTCAAGGATAATGTATGCCATTAAGTTAACACCTTCTGCAAAGCCTAGTAACTATGCTGATGCCACTAGACTTATGTACAAAAATTGGAATAGAAGCGGTGTACACCTCGGAGAGACAGAAACGTTTGACAATTGTGAGTACCTGGTAAACAACACTTTGAACCGATTGCTGTTTGCTCCTTTCTTGCATTCCAAATGGGACTTTAATTAAAAAAATTAATCGGCAGTGAACTAAGGACTTAAGCTCGGAGGTTTCAAGGTACAGCGATGAATCAAAATGGAATAAAACCCTTAACCCGATGTCCATTTGGAAAGATTAGGTATCTCAGAAGCCTATATGTCTCCTGGACCCATGAACAGTGTTACACGCAAATTCTTAGGTTCATTCGGATAAATCAGTTTTGATGGGATTCAGCAGAAGTTAATCAGTATCATGTGGCTTGCGTAGCAACAGGTCCACTGGTGATTTGATGGCATAACTCACCGAGAAGTGGAACCAATCTATCCATCACCTCGGCGAAACAAAGGTGGTTGCGCTTGATGTTGCTAACGAATTTGACAGAGTTTGGCATCAGGCTCTTTTGTCAAAAATGGGCGCATATGGCATCGATGAGTCTCCTCTTCAATGGATTAGAAATTACCTTTCGGGGCTTCAAGTCGGATATTCACCACATAAATGCTGGTGTCCCCCAGGGCTCAGTTTTGTCTCCGACTCTCTTCCTCATTTTCATAAATGATCTCTTATCGCTGACAGTACCCTCAGTTTTTCATATTCGTTCGCTAACTCACGTCCCTGCTCTTCGGTCG
This sequence comes from Blera fallax, assembly GCA_946965025.1. Lineage (NCBI taxonomy): Eukaryota > Metazoa > Arthropoda > Insecta > Diptera > Syrphidae > Blera > Blera fallax. The sequence continues at coordinate 71,320,784 of OX337248.1, forward strand.
TAAAAGAGGAACGACAAGGTGTGCTAAGCTCATTAAATTCCGACAGCATCATCAGACGGGGGCTCAACTAACAGAGTGGAATTTAATGCATCCAAAGCAGTGCTGTCTTCTGTCTCTCAAGCGAAACCAAGACCCTCAACCATTATCCATGACTGGTATTTGCATCGCAGAAACCGAAAGACTTGCCATTCTCGGAATGTGTATGAACAACAATTTTCGATGGAAGATATTCCAGGTCGCTCCAAAATCTGGGATATCTTGAGCGGCAATACTTTAGCCCGTCTGATCTGGCCTCAATTTATAAGGCAATTATCCGCCCAAAGCTGGAATACAACGCCCACTTCTGGTTTGGTGCACCCAAGACCGTTTAGTACAGCGTTCAGAACCGCGATGTAAGTAAGTAAGTGATAAAGATTTTGCAAGCTCCATAGTCTCACTTGAAAATCTCAGGAAAGTCTCGCTTTTTACAAAAACTTCTCCGGCGAAATAGCCAGTTCCTATCTTTCAAAATTTCGCCCGCAATACGCGTCACGCTTCGAGTGCACATCAGTTTACCCTCAACCCCATCTTCGGATGTACTGTCAAATACAGGGATTCGTTCATAAGCCGAACGACTCGTATCTTTCAGGCTCTGCATTTCCTCATCGTTACAACCTTCGAACATTCAAAGCCAACATGCTCCGGTACCTCGTCTTTTCCTCTTCCCCCTTTTCTCAAACGCCGGGCCCTACTTCCTAGTACTCCTCGCACTTATTCATTAATTCATTCAAAATTTTGAAGCACTTATACCGAATAGCCCTCGGAATCGTAAGTACTTACCATTAACGCACTGATCCAAGTATGGAAGGTCTATCAACGTGTCATGGCTTATTCCCCCTTCCGCATCCAGATTGGACAGAATTTCTTCTCTTAGCTTTTTCTGCGCACTTTGATTGTTGGCCAACTTGAAAAAAGAAAACACAATTAATCACCACTTTCAACACCTTTCCTGCAGCACATCCTTACATAGAACAGCGTATGATACGTTACAATTGCCGATGTTTCGAAACCATCCAGCAGCACAGTCAAACTATGGCCGACCATATCGACGTGGCTTATATTCTTTTTCTCTTGCAATTGAATTAAGTAATTTAAGAAATCCGGACGATCGTTCTTACTCCGAATACGCATCGCAACAGCGTCCTTTTGTACCCGTGAAAAGAAGTCGTCCGTGTCTGCTGGGAAAAACCGATTGTTGGCGAATCTCCTGACAATCGGCGCTAAGCCAGAAATATAGTGGAAGCCAACTTGAAGGAATGACATGTCTAGCATTTTCCTCGACATGTTCAAAATCGGGTTCGTTGTACATTCAGGCTTGAAGGCATCTGCACTAATGCCCCAAACAAAGTCGGCAATGATTTCTATCGTGAACTTGTAGCACAGCTATAACGAGGACTGATAAAATCTTTTCTGAACCGAGGGCGCACAACTTACGGATTTGCATTCCACAACGCTGCCCGACTTGACGATTGTTTGATTCAAGAAATCTATCATTTTATGGCAGGACTGCATCACTATCGGATAAGCCAGTTTGAGCTGCAAAAGGATTAAGAATCAAGCTGCATATAAACGGATTGAGGATACCCACCTTAGTAGGACTGAGGCCACCGACAACATCGGACCGCCGGTCTTTCCATTCCTGGCCAGTTGATAGGAAGGGATTCCTTGCAGAGATCTCTTCTAATTTTCTATTCACCTACAATCGAGTCACCTTGGGTTCATCACTCTTAAGAAGCTTTTCAGTTAATCTTACCCACAGCATTGGTTCATTATCACGAAAAGCCTTGAAGTTGGTTACCATTATGTCGCGTGCCAACTTGGGGTCTATGACCAGTATCTGTGGGTTGCGCGTCATAAATATCCCAATGAATCTCTCACCAGATTTCTTGTACCTCCTAAGATACGCAAATTGCCAATCAACAACAGCTGGTGCTTAACTGCAAATACTCACTCGTACAAGTCCTGCATGTCAAAGGCCAGATGACGATTTCGCTTGACAATACTCGGCACACTGCCATAGACAAGAGTCGGCTCAGGACCTTTCACACCCCGCTTTTTCCAATAATTGAAGTTCCATGACAAGTATATGTAAACTAAGCCGCCGACTGCGGAGAGCAGGAATAAAACTACTGTACACGGACACATATCGCTACAAGTTCATCCGCCACATCTCAACGGGAAACTGATTCTATTACGATGGCAAATAGTTCCAGTTGGTGTGCACTTAGAGATATGATGTATCGCCCTAAAATCCGAAAATAAATAGCTTCAGCTATCAGCGAAGTTCGCGTGATTAGGCGTCAATAAAATTTAATTGATACTATCCTCTCATTACGACAGATAAGATACTATTATGCGATAAGGAAAGCAGATTCTTTATAGCTGTTTGGGCCACCAATGGCCAACAAAATAGTTACGACGTACGGAGATTGTCCTAACAATCTACCAAACTCGTAAGGTTTACCAAAGTTTCTGGCTGCGATTGTGTATTTAATCTGAATTCAATGCTCGTTGAGATGAGATTGTTTATAACCCATTACGAGAGCGTTTTCATTCATAAAAAGCTATCGCGTAAGACACACGCAGAATGTTCGTCAGGAAAACATAACCACCCAGAAGTATGTATTAATGTATGAAGCTATGGACTCAGACTATCGCAGTGATTGTAGAAGTCAGCAATAAACAACTTGTAAGTGACTTTTGCAATAAACGAACTATTTGGCGTTCGATATCTTTGGAGTTGTAGGTCTATAAGGCTCTGAGGTTTTGAAACAATTGTGATAGTAAGAAAGCCAAGCGGCAGTTGACGATTTGACAGAAGATGCGGGAAGACCAACCGAAGGTCGAGATCTTGAAAATTCAATATCGTCAGCTACCTCATAGCAGATCTCATTCCCGTCGTGACTTGGAAAGCAGGCAAGAGTCAGGCAGCTAAGTCCTTACATGCATGCTTGCCGAATGAGTAGAGCAGTCTTATGATTTTCTTCTCCGCGAACTCCGGGGTCCTGACTGATTTTAGAACTATCCGCGGATGCATATACTTACAGCCAATCTTGGTTCAGACTTTCACCGATGCCAGTCTTGAATGCCTGTAAAGTAGACTTTTAATTTGCATAGCACCCAAATTGATACCCAGATACCGAGATCGTGGGATAAGTCTCGCCCAACGTCATCCAAACTAAGGTCTCAATTATCCCAGAAGCAATCTTGTCCAAGATGTTGGATTGCTTTAATAGTCATACGTAAAATATAAGTATGAAGAGGAGGTAGATTCAGCAGAACATGTAGAGTATATCCAAGCGTACCTACTCAAAAGAGCTGCCGCTCAGTCTAGAGGAAAGGGACAGCCTTCCCAGCACGCCAAGAAGGCAACAGATTTCGGATAATCAATTTTGCGCCAGTCCGTAGTACGGTGATTAGTGTCATTAGATGGGGATCTGTCCCTATCATCAAGTGCTAAGTACCTAGGAGTTGTTCTAGATCGCAAAATTAACTTTAAGCTGAACATAGACCAGCGGGTAAAGAAGGCATGCATAGGCATGCCGGAGTTGGACTCAGAGAGTCCAGATTGTCCCCAATGGAAACGAGTATGCCAACAAACTGGACAGGCAAAGCTCAGCCCTCCATTGCCCACATGCGGAACTAATTCGCATCCCGCTCGGGGCAATTAAGGCTAATATCTCTTCAATATTCCTTCGAAAAGCCAATCTCAGATGGACTAGGCTGACGAATTGCATCACATCCAGAAAGAAGAGGCCAAGCTATAACCACGGGACACTGGTCCATTGGAGTACACGCGGCCAGATTAGGTATTCCATATAAGACACACTGCCGCAGCTACAATACCGCTACTGAAGAAGAAACAGTCGCTCACTGCAATTGTCCGGCACTAGCTAGGACCAGACAACGAACCCCAGGCAGACCCTTTTTCAACTCACTTGCGGAAATCTCAGGAAAAAGTATTAATCAACTTTGTGGGGCCACGGGCTGGATTTAGAGACTTCTCACCAATACACATATGTAGATTCCCAAGTCACATGAGTTGTGGTATCTTGGCACCTTGGTGCTCTGTGTAGAAAACCACAACTTCTACCTACCTACTTACCATCCCCAGATGGTGGAACTGCCAATCGATTAGATCTCGTGCTAATCACTACAAGACAGGCATCGAACATTCGATATGTGCAGTCATTCAGAGGGGCTAACGTCGACCATCATTATTTCTTAGTTACAGCCAATTTCAAAACCCGATTATCCAAAGAAAAGAAGCTGCAAGCCGCCTAGAAGAAGAAATTAAACCTTGGACGCGCTAACATACTCGGAGCAGCTAGATTCGAAAGACAGCACCTAAACGAAAAATTTTTCGATGTGCCTTCACTAATAGACGTCACAAGTCCCAAAGATCAGTGGATCAAGTCTCGCATCATCATCCGAGATATTAACCATTGGTTAAGAGCAATTAAAGGAGCATACTTTTGAGCGCAAATCAACAGCAGCAGGAGGAGAATATTCAGCCAGAAGAATGCATCAGGAGAGAACGTTGCGCAGAAGAAAGAGGATTCTTGCTACTTCCCATCTCAAACAGATCGAAGTGTCACGTGATCGAAACAACATCCGAAGGCCGTAAAAGAAGGCCAAGCTGCTTTTAAACACGGAACGCAGGCTTGCTTAGGACTGTTTCGGAAATAGTCATCGACACACAAGGCGTTTTTCAACAGCACTCCAGCACTTGTAAGGCGGACCACATGAAGATGAAGCAATAGGGCAAGAAGGGAGCCGAACTTTAGCCAATGATTCCTTCTTAAAATACATATCTAGGAGTAACACGCATTGGAGCTTACAATGTCTCTATCACCTATAAGTCTGAACCCTATACATCTGGTCTTGGGTGCACTGTTGTATTTCAGCTTTGGGTGGATGAATACCTGATAAATTGAGGCCAGATCAGACGGGGTAAAATATTTCTTGCACCGCTTAAGGAATCCTAGACACTTTGCAGAATTTTTAGCGACCTCGAATATGTGATCATTCCAACGAAGGTGGTTGTTAATTCGCATCCCGTGAATGGCAAGTCTTTCTGTTTCTGCGATGCAAGTATCATTCATTTGGAGAATGGTTGAGGGTCTCGGTTTCTCTTGAGAGACAGAAGACAGCACTGAGTTTTGGATGCATCATATTCCACTCTGTTAGTTGAGCCCCCGTCTGATGATGCTGTCAAGGTCGGAATTTAATGAGCTTAGCACACCTTGTCGTTCCTCTTTTACGACCGAAGAGCAGGGACGTGAGTTAGCGAACGAATATGAAAAACTGAGGGTACTGTCAAGGACATTTATAAAAAAGAGAAAGAGAGTCGGAGACAAAACTGAGCCCTGGGGGACACCAACATTTATGTGGTGAATATCAAACTTGAAGCCGTCTAAGACAATTTGTATTGACCGAACCGAAAGGAAATAATTAATCCATTGAAAAAGAGATTCGTCGATGCCATATGCACGCATTTCGACAGAAGAGCCTGATGCCAAACTCTGTCAATTGCGTTTGCAATATCAAGCGCAACCATCTTTATTTCGCCGAAGTGATGGATAGATTGGTTCTACTTCTCGGTGAGATATACAATCACCAGTGGACCTGTTGCTACGAATACCGTACTGCCGGTCACTGAGCAGTTTTTGGAAATCAAAAAATTTCATAAGCTGACGATTTATCAGCGTTTCCATGGCCTTGGAAAGAAGGGACGTACATAAGTGCAATAAACTCTATTGTACATAAAATTGTTTTAGTTCTGGAAGCCTTATGTTAGTTGTTTATGTGACTAAATACATGACGCCTGGGCCTGGCAACGCTGTAAAGATATTTCAAACTGAGCATCGCATGAAAATTTAATTACAAGCTGGCCGACAAGCTTTTACCAGAGATTTAGTTCCAAATATGAAAAAAGGAAGAAAACAAGCCTTGCAAAGCTGCAGGTCCCTTCCGTTTGTGCGAAAAATATGACACGCACGCCACGAATGGTTGCGAGAAGCTATGCTCTGAGCCACATACCCTCTGTTGCGTCAGATATTTGTATTTTTCTGTTGACAGACATACACGTCTAATAAACAAATAATAAACAAATGCTTTCAAATCAACATGCTGGGGTGTCTTATTGCCCTCTACCACCCCGACTGGGTTATCTTATCAGAAATAGCTCAGATTAGAACCTGAACAGAACTGAAGAGGCGACTTAGTGCTTAAAAATAAATTTCGCTACGAGTATGCTCGACTGTGTGACTCTTGTGACTGGTGTTGTCTCGGTGCTGATATACCTTTATTTGACATGGAACTTCAACTACTGGCGAAAGAGAGGAGTTCGCGGGCCAAAACCAAGGATTTTACCAGGAAATTTCCCGAAAACTGACCGTGGAGAGTGCAATTTCATCGAAGAACTGCATGAAATCTACTTGTAAGGTGATAAGGTTTGCTCTACGGAACACAATTTCATAACGAATCTGTTTTAGAGAGTACAGGGCGAAGGAAAAGTTTGTTGGTGTCTTTGTAGCAAGAGCTCCTCGGCTGTTTATCTTGGATCCAGCGATAGCTCTGCAGATTTTGACCACGAATTTTAGCAGTTTTCACGACAATGAATCGTCAAGATGGGTGAGGCGGTCTCTCGCACATTTGGCTAAGGTATTATATGAATAAGTCTTTTAGTCAAGACCAGAAGTGGAACAGCTGCGATGTGGAAGTCCATTTGTTTCCGTGGGAGAAGCTTGGAAGGAAAAGCGCTCAGAGATCGGTCCTGCCTTAACTGTCAGCAGGGTAAAAATAGTTTTTAGGGCTCTGACCTAAAATTAAAGGCCTTCTATTTTCAGCTACGCTCGTTCTATCCGGTGATGAAAAAGGCAGCAGGGAAACTCTCAGACTTCATTGAAACTCACCAAAACGAGCTTGATGCCAAGGAAGTAAGTTGCGAGTAACAGCCAAGACCAGATCTTACGATTTGTTGTAGCTTTCGAGTAGATTCACCATCGAAGTCATATCGGACCTCATTTGGGGAATCAATGCCGAAGCCTTCACTACGGACACACTAAGTCCCATTCAAGAGGTGGCTAACGATATGATAAGCCAGGCTTTGAAATGCGTAAGATACTACGGGCAAACGGCAGCTTGGCCTTGGCTAAGAAAGTTTCGACCGGAACGATTTTTCCCTGAATCATCGGACAATTTTTTTATTCACCTCACCACAAATTCGATAACACACCGATTGGAGAGCCCCAATGAACGTCCGGATGTTCTCAACCACCTCCTTCAGCTCTATGAGAAGAAGCAGTTGTCAGAAATTCAATTGGCGGGACACTCGACTACAGTGTTGATAGACGGTTTCGAGACGGCATCTATTGCGATAGCGCACTGCCTTTTTTTGGTAAGCTTTCGACGAACGTCTGGTTTCAAGACTTATCTCCCTCCGTTCTCTAGCTTGGAAGAAACAAACCTGCACAGGAGAAGTTGCGAAAGGAAATCCAGGAAAACCTAGACGACGATGGGGACATAAGCTTCGATCGGCTGAATGATCTTCCGTACCTCGATCAGTGTGTGCAAGGTAAATAAAAAAGTATCTGGGTTTTCGATGGAATTCCATGAATTTAATTACAGAGACGCTTCGAATTTTCCCCCCTCTTCCGACACTATTCAAGCTCTGCACGGCATATACCACACTTGAGAACTCCGATGGAGGAAAAGTTGTTCTGAAACCCGGCGACAGTGTGTACATCTCCTCTTACTCCTTTCATCGAGATGAAGAAATTTTTGAGAAACCCGAGGAATTCATTCCAGAAAGGTTCGATCCGGATATAGGAGGTTCCCGAAAATACCGAGAAATGGGAGCGTTTTTACCCTTCGGTGATGGTCCAAGGATGTGTTTGGGTAGGTTTTGCTTTCGCAACGTGGCATTTAAACATTTTTTGAAATTTTAGGAATGAAGCTGGGCCTATTGGAAACGAAGGTTGCAGTCGCCGAGATTGTACGAAAATTTAAGATTACCTTATGCCATTCGACAAGGCTAGACAACCGAGTTGCTCCGAATAGTTTTCTCTTATCTTTGGAAGGCGGCATTGTGCTAAACTTTAGACATCCTGACTAACTGTCATAAAGTTGACAAATCTGTTAGAGAATTTTGTGGTGAAATTGTATCTCCTGGCTTTATAGAGTAAATGGGAGTTTTAGAGCTAAAGACACTTGTAAATCTTTTTTTTTAACTGCGAGAAACTTGATAGAAACGGCAATAAAAGGACCCGATTATAGAGGCCAGGTCTTACACTCATTTCAATAGGCCCTCGAACGATTTGGGTACTAACGTAAGCTACCATCTCAAACCTTTAGACATTGATAGCACTTGCAACGACGTCCATTCTGAATCTATTCAAGAATTTTTCATCAAGAAGGTGCAGAGCGGCTTGTTGGTTATTGAAAGTCGGTGAAATCAGTGAAGTCAGTCTAGCAGCATTCTTGTGTGTAGATTTGTCAGTAGCGGAACACCTCGGAATGGAGTTGTTGTCCATTTACTCTGACTCATGGTGTCAACAATAGATTTGACAGAGACTTTCCCTGTGGATTGTGAAATCATGGATGGTCTACCAATTTGTGAGTTTAGTGTAGATCAATAGAGTACTGAACAGTTACTCAGCCAAACACCGGCCCTTACACCTCCACAACTAAGCGACCAAAAACAAGCTTTATCTTCTACAGTTAGGTATCCAGGATTCATACTCGATCAATTGCTTCGGAAGATGTCTGCAGGATCCCTCGGGTAAGCTCGGATGGGGCATTCAGTTAAAATGTGATGTCTGGTATGGTGGACTTCTCCATTTAATGAGGTCGCTACCACTGCGACCATGGTAAGTCCGGATAAGGTTGAGCGTGACTCAAAGTTTTCTGTGAAGGTTGAAGCCAGGCACCTTGTTTGTAGGGTTCCTTGATCAGAGTCTGGTTGTAGAAAGGTGAATTACTCCATACACTTTGCCAAGCTGTGGTGACTTCTAAATTTTTTTTTACAATTTGCGCGCACTCAAGGGGTTATGAATACCCTTTCAGATGTTCTCACACGGTGCGGGCGTTGGTGAATTGGTTTGAAACTCAGGTGCATTAGGTTTCACATTAACTCCAGGGGTGGTGTCCAGAATAACTGGGGAGATTCGTTTGTAGTCATTTATTTTTTGCCTTCGCTAGCAGGTGTTCGGCCTCCTTCAGTCGCGGATTTCTTGACCTTAGTCTGGTAGATTGGCTTGAAGGGATTTCATCGTGGATCGGGAGGCTGGCATTAGAGTAGATCTTGTTGTGTGCACGAATCAAAGGTTTATTACGCCGTAACTCGGGACGAGCTTTGTTGCTGAGCGCAGGAAGCCACTCTGTGGGTATTGACCTGACGGCGCCAGTAAGCATCCGCATTGTTCAGTTTAGCTGACGGTCGACTTTAATAACACGCGTACTGTTCAGCCAAACAGGTGCGGCATATTGGGCAGCTGCTCGGAGTGTGGTTGCGGATGCACCCCATGATGAACCAGCAATATATGGTCTTCGTGAGGTGGTTCTTGAAAGTCAGAGTGCGGTCAAACGTTACCCTCAAATACTTTGGGTGAGTATTGTGATTAAGTTCCACTCCGTTAAAGCTCACTTTGAGCCGGCTGTTGGCCAGGTGGTTGCTGTGGTGAAAACAACTGATTCGGTTTTGGTCACTCTGGGACATAGTCTCCATTCCTGAAAGTAGTCTTCGAGGATAGCTAACTCAGCAGAAAGGGTTGTCTCCGGAGACTTCATATCTTTGCTCTCACACAAATGGAAGGGACCTACAGTTTGAGAAGCTTTCTCATGACCGTTATTACTCTCGGCCGTTTGTCAGACATTCGCGAGAGGTGAAATTGTGCAAAAACTTTTTGTTGCTTTCTGGAATTCGAACATTGAACCTCCCGCTCAGCGATCCAACGCACTAATTCGATGAGCCGCGGCGCCCAGAATAGGGGTACATAGGTGAGGCTCGTATGGTAATAATTTTCCCATCATAATGTGGTTTGTCATCACTCGCTCACGTCTTGAGTTTTACATAAGTCTGCCTATTCTAATCGTGGTAGCAATCTCCAAAGTAAATTTACTTCACGGATGTCAAATATATCTACTTGGTGATCCTAATTGTGGAAGGCAACCGTGTGTCAGGCAGAGACTCTCCAAGGGTCGGGAGCCCTTTAAGTCAGTAAGTAGGTGATCCTCATCGGCTTATAGTATAGGTGTGCAATTTGTTGCCTTTTATACGCTTTTAGAGTCGTCAGCATTAAGATCAGTCCTCGATCACTCGATAGTTTTCCTGTCGTCAACGGCAAGTAAAATTGAGTCATGGCATGTACAGCCCACTACTTCCTGGGAAGAAACTCAGGTGATACAGATAGTGGGCCAGAAAAGCTCAAGCTCGCCAGTATATCAGTTTACGGATTATCCAAGGGGTAGAGGTGACGATACAATAGAAAGTATCAAGGATCAGAAGTAGTGCTAAAGGCATCATATTACGTCCATTCGGAAAAGAATCCCTCTGTTAAGAAGTCGTAAACAGTTTTCAAATGTGACACTCATCAGCTTTAAGGGCGAATCCTGTTTATTATTCTATGGAGTCCATATGAAACGCTTTCTAATAAGAAAGTATCTGTAAACAACTTACGGGAATAGTAACAATGCCATCCATACTGCTAAAGAGGTTGCATATTATTCTCCACTCCTCTTGTCCACATCGCCGACATTCAGTGTCTCAGAAGGGGATTATGTAGGACAGAAATAGCGACACCCTTACGCAAAAGAACACATTTTATGTTAATGCAATTTTCCACATCGGAAATTCCCTCTTAGGTCGTTGTTGTCCTTATCTGTGATGCGGCTCTTTCTTTTCCAGTGCTCGTGTCTTTTCTTGAAATGAATTCGTTTTGACTTATACTTCCACACACACCTTTGCCAAAGAGCCCCAACCCCCTCTACTGCGTTGTTAGAAAAATATTTGCTGGCGTAGCTCACGAGACGGAGTTTTATCATTATTTGCTCGAAATTACTTCTTTTCTTTTGCCTCTGCCCCGAGTTCGTTTTGGTTCATTGTTGCGGGAGTACCATCACTGTCACCCTCCCCCGTCATCGCTCCGGTCCTGCGAGGTGTTACAATTTTGTTACAATTTTCTCCCGACATCATCACTTTTATCATTTTATTTGTGTCTTTCGTATCTAATAAGAAGTTACAACACGTTATTGTTTCCACCCCTATACACGCAGTATGTTCCTTACTCCCGCCCACCCCATAGGACTAGCATTCACCATTTTTATACTCCTGCGAGGGTATACACCAGAAAGAATAAGAAAAAAAGAGAAAACGCTTAGAAATGAGCAACGTCTCTTATTCAATTGTGTTGTACCGTGTTGGTTGGTTCCAAAGGAGGTCGGGAAGATATATTCCATCATAATTCTTGTGTACGTGCAGTAATAAGGTGTCGAGGGGATGATGGCACCCCTAGCCCGTTTCTCCAACGGATACGACTTGGCAACATCTGGTTGAACAATACGAAAAGAAAAACTGCATTCCAACCCCACCAGGGGGTTGTTGCGAAACAAATAAGAAAATTAGCGCACTCCCAACGCAGTCGACTTGTCGGTGGTATCATCCTGACAGACACACGTGTCAGGGATTTGCTAACACAGTTTCACACTCTTTTCGTGTGTTAATAACTTTTGGATGAGTGACAGCAGCCAATTGGTGAAAAGTGCAAAGGGTTGTGGTAGCATGGTGTGCGCATAAATCCCACCGTTTTGTCCGCGAGACGATTTTGTGGCGCAAGTTGGCCACCCTACGGCTGTTATTGAGTCGTAAATTATGATCAAAATTTAATGAACGGTAAATTAAAGCGATAAATTATGTTCGTGTGCTACTATTGTGTGGGTGCTCATAGCTCTTATTTACTGCCATTTTTAAATTAAACTTTTTAGGTGGTCTACGGGTGGGGGTTGGTAGGCTTCGACGATGGTCTCTGCATATAATTTCGTTTGATAGGTAGTAGGAAGGTGGTGGGATGGGAGATGTTTTTATTGCTGAAACATTTCGGAGTTAATTTTGTTGTTCACGCTCGTAAAAGTAATGCGATTCAAAATGAGGAACCACCCCTAAGTTTAATGATATCCTGGCACACAAATGTCCGGAAGTAATGGTCCATTTGAGTTATGACCTGGTAACTGGTGATTAGTGTAATTTTGTTATTTTTAAGAACTAGCCAGTGAAGTGGAGGTCACTATTCGCTTTTACAGCTTAAGTCATTTGCCTTGGACAAATTTAACGACTCCTTGTTGATTCCTTCCGAGTAGTAGATTTTAATTAGTCCGTGGCAGGGAACTTAGAATTCTTTGGTTGCGTACACAGGTGATTCCGAATTTCACTCAGAGATAAGCAGCGTTTTCACTTCTTTGTAGATAAATACTTTTATCCAGTGACCACATATCTGTCGGATTTTTCATCATTTTCAAAAACTACCCCAGATACCTCATCAAAAATTCCGTTTCAACCCCAACAACACAATGCAATGTCCCTGGAGAAATATAAAAACAAATTATCGCAACTTTTTCTGTTGAACGAGTGGTCCTTCTGAAGTCACAACACAATGAATGTATGTACATCAACCCCTCAACTAACCTTAATTTATTGGTTATCTTCGTATGAGGTATTCCCAAGGCAGTGATCTGAATTTTGGACCTGTAAGCCTTTCACTGAGTCCATACGTCCATTAAAGAGCTTCATATCCTGTCTGGTGTTGAAAGAAAAATCTCAGTTCTATTTTATAGATATTCGCTTGCATCAGACTAAGCCTGGTGACCCAGTGAATGCAGTCAAAATCCACGGAAAGCCTACGAAAACTGCTATTTTGAGACCAAAGTATCACATGTCCTTCTTGTTTCATTAGTACAGAGGTTTCTTACTTACTTGGTGGCTGGGTTCGGGGTGAAACTGGGCCTCAACCAACAAGCTTCTCTAGTTAGCCCGGTCCTTAACTAATTGCTTCCAGTTGCGCACTCCAAGTTGGTTCAACTTGTGCGGGCCACCTAAGGCAAGATCGTCCTCTACTGACTTGTCCCTCCGGGTTACATTCGAAGACTCTACGGGCCGGAGTATTGGTGTCCGTTCGTTCTACATGTCCTAGCCATCTCAAGGACTGATGTGCAGTTTTTTCACTAGGTTGATGTCGCTGTACAGCTCTTAACTTTCTTCATTGAACCTTCTACTCCAAACCCGTCAACGCAAACGGGACCAAATATCTTTCGAATCTTCATCCGCTTTCGACAGAGTCCATGCTTCAGCGCCATGAAGCAGGACTGGGATGATTAAGGTCTCCTTAATCGTTTGGCATATACCCTTACTACTCAATTGCCTTCTCAGCCCAAAGAAACGCCGATTGGCAAGAGTTATTCTTCGTTTTATTTCCGCTGTCAGAGCATATACCTAAGCCCTTATATACCCTTATACCCTTACTACCTCGAAGTTATAGCGAACCACATCCATCAACTATCAGTTGCTAACGCATTGCCAACTTCAACGCTAACATAGTGCTTGGCGGTCGATCCCCTCCCAATGAAGAGAAACAACTCCCACGCCGAACCAGGACAACTCTAGCCTAGCTCCGCTCGAGATGGTGGCACCTGCTTAACAATTACCTATCCCGTCTCGACCCCAACATAGACAACAGATGCCCCAACTGTGGCAGCAGCCCACACGATGTCCAACACCTCTTTAACTGCCCGGCCAAAGCAACACAACTAACCCCAGTTATGCCGTGGACCCACCCAACCGATGTGGCCCAATTCCTCGGACTGAGCACAAAAGAAGAACCAGCGTATGACGGATGATACTGCTACAACAACAACAACGTTCTGTCCCATTCGTCGATGTTGTGTGTCCCTTCTTGTTGACAGCATATACTTGGTTTTGCCCTCATTGACAGTGACAGCCCGCTATGTGTTGCCGATTATGTCGATGTCATCGACGTGAGCTAGTAGTTGCAGACACCTTGTCTGAATCCTTTTTTGACATCGAAGGTCTCGGTTAGGTCATTACCGACCTCCGTCGTCACCCAGACGAACGAGTTTGGCAGGGATGCGAAAACTAGACATGGCTCTGACTCTGTCTCGTCTCAGAAAATGCTGTCATATGCGGCTGGTGAGTATCGATTTGGACTCCTTGGGTTTTCTCTAGTGGACTTTTCTGGCCTAAAACCACACTGAAAGGGGCCAATCAAGTTGTTGACGAAAGGTTTCAGGCGTTCACACAATATGCCAGATACGTACGATCTTGTAGGCGATGTTCAGGGGACAGATGGCTCGGTATTGTCGGGGTATCCTTTCTTGTGGATCGGACATACGGTGCTGAGAATCCATTTAGCAGGCATACACTCGTCTGACCAAATCTTGGAAATGAGTTGGTGTATGCTCTCTATCACGTCATTCCCAGTTGCCTTGAGCAGCTCGGCCGGTAGGCCAACAGGACCAGCAACTTTGTTGGATTTAAGCTTGGATATTGCTATCTTCCCTTCGTTTTGGTCAGGTTGACGGAAGTTTTGGCTGTCATGGTCTATGCTCTATCTGACAGCGGTATATTGGTCTTCATCGCCGTTAAAAAGTTTTTCTATATTCTCAGCACCGACTGCGACTCTACCAAAAAGTTTCCTTCTTCATCTCTACAGGTTTCCGTTCGCTGACGATGCCATTCTACGCGGTGATGTTAATGAATATTTGCTCAAAAAATACAAACCAGGCTCTTATCCAAAATCAGCAACCTATTCATGCACTTTGTCGAAAGCTTAAAATTAGATCACACGACGAAATGTAAGACCTTACTGTTCCAGATCTCCTTAAGACCCGACTGCTCAGTGCTGCGAAATATTGGGCCATTCATGTGGATCATTCCTTTTAAAGAGCCTCTTTACTGCAGCTAGTTTCCTGTCAAGAATAATGCCAAGGTATTTGACGCCGTTTCGAAGTTGCATTTTTCAGATATGAAAGTCACTAGTTTTGATTATTTTTGTAAACGGGGAATAATGTAATCCCGCTGTGGTGGTCTTGTACGAACTCTTCCCCTTCTTGTTTCGTCCTTTTGCCTTATATTCAAGCGCGCTTTCAATGGTTGTCTACAACTCAGTTTCGACCCGACTTTCCTGCAACGTATAGCACTTAATTTGGTGTAGATAATATCAACCATCAATTGTTTCAAAAAAACTTACCGAGTATAAGTCACTTTGTCTAAGTATCTACACAAATCGTCCGCGTACCAATGAGAATGAGGGAATAGATTCTGGTACCCGATAAACTAGAATTCGGGTTCACCCTCAAGAATATTTCCGAGAACTCAGCTTCGTGGTTACCATTGAATCTAGATACCGGTACTCATCACAGTCAATCAGTGACATTTGCATTTCTTAATTACTTACAGACGTCTCGACGAGCCAAGTAGGGGTTAACTTTTCGGGAAACTTTGATATTACAGTAATTTTTCACCTTCCTGCCGAGCATTCCACCCCAAATGACAAAAGATTCGCGCTTATCTCCCCCCGGGAATAAAGCAAACTACGAAGTTAAGAATCAAATCCAAGACAACAATAAATCTGTGTCTTCGCTAATTGAATACTATTCTTCTTACTCCTGCATTGGACTGTCCCACTTACCGTTATCTCTGCTGATTGATGCATAAACTACACAGAGAGAGCATCTCATCTGAGTTCAGTAAAATGAACCACGGCATCGGCGATACAATAAATTTCATTTGGAATCAAGAGACGATACGACGACCGATAGAAATCACCCCCTGTCCCACTATCTGTAGCAGCAAAGACCGGCATCTTAAGAAGACTGCAAGAGAGACTTTGACAAATAATCCCCGGTTATGAATAATCAAAGATGTCACTCAGCGGCGGAGTGGCGGATCGGCAGCACTTGAATAAAATTTCCATAAAATTGTCTGTCCACCAGTGAGAGATGCATTGCAGGAGAGACAACTGATGGTACCAACACTTGCGACCGACATGGTGGGTGGTGTCAAGACAGTCAGCCCCAGTGATGTTTTCATTTGCATGTGGCCACTTGGAAGGAGTGCCCGCCGAATCCGAAACTGGATCAAGAAACTGTTTGCTATGAAAATGAATTGTGTGCACTTCCTCTTGCATGAGCCGAGTCCGGTGCCATCGTCTGAATACAAGAAACATAATAGAGCATAAAGTAGCAGCGGTGGATGGCAGCAGTGGATGGCAGCAGTGGATGGCAGCAGTGGATGGCAGCAGTGGATGGCAGCAGTGGATGGCAGCAGTTCTCGGAGCACTGGCATAACCTGGAAGGGTCATAAATTTTCACCAACAAAGAGACAACCTCAGCCTAAAACATATATCTTAGAGCTGTCCGTCCGATTGTCGACTTTAGCCACCTTGAATGCGGGGAATGCATGCCGTCCGATGCCTCTATACTCCAAGTTGGCCTCAGCTCTATGAACGAAATGTAATCCATTCGACGGCGCGGCGGCTGGGTTGGTGGTGGTTGTCAACCAGGAATTCCAAGAGACAGGGAATCCTATGGGAATCCTTTATCGTTCTTTGAGGCGAATATGGAACAGACAACCGGAGACAACTAGCCACTGTGTGTGTGTGTGTGTGTGTGTGTGGAAGTGTATTACACAGTGCGCGACAACTGAACGAGAAAACGATATCTTTTAATATTTCTGCGCGCAATGTTTTGAGACCGCCTCTCACAGTTCGTCGGGCGGTCATCTTGATCCTTTCGGGCACAAGTAACAGAAAAAGCACAACAGCACCAGAGCACCCGGTGCACGGTACACCTCTTGCCAACCATCGGAACTGCTGAAGCAGTAAATTAAAAATTGTTGAAAGGTATTTAATGGACATGGAGAGAATAAGTGACATTCGGTTCTACATTGGCGACACACAGAAGATACATACACTTATATACGGGAATAAGGCGAAGGGATCACAAATCATTCGACGCGAGCTGAGGTATCTCGTTCGTTGTGCTCTTGTCCCCTTCTGCTCTTGTCGAGCAACGTTTCGGGTTGGAGGACTTTCTTGTTGGGCCTTTTGGCGTTCTTGTGAAACAATGGGCTAGCGTTGTTCTTTACGTCGTCCGCTGTCCCCCTGATGGATTTACCATTGAAAATGGCTAAACGGCAGGCGGGTAGTGGCCAGGGCTTAGCAACTAAAGGGTGCTTTACACAGTCACATTTACCTTCCTTTGAGTGGTGATATAAAGTTTCAATAGAATTTTAATATGTTGTTGAGATGCAGTTGGCTTACAGTGCAATGAGCCTTGTCAAATAAAAAAAAAAAAATACAAATACTTGGCGCAACAGACCGTATGTGGTCCAGGGCATAGCTTCTCGCAACCACTCGTATTGTGCGTGTTAAATTTTTTCACACAAATGGAAGGGACCTACCGCTTAGAGCCATATCCGAAAGGCAAATTGAGAAGCTTTGACATGACAGTCATTACTCTCGGACATTTGTCAGACATTCGCGAACAGTGAGAAACCTTTTCGGTGTTTTCTGGAATTCGGATATCGAACCTCCTGCTCAGCGATCCAACACCCTAAACACTTGAGCCACGGCGCCTACAAGTCTTGTCGAATAGGGACTGAAAATTCGCGTAAGTATTGGTAAGAGATGTACTTCTGCTCTGGACTCAGAATAAACTCAGGCATACCTTACATCTGCACATTGAAGTCATAACAGAAACATGGAATGCACATGAACGGGGTCAATTGACTGATTCACTGGGGTCACTCTGAGGCCTTAAATGCTAACAATCAGCGTCGAATCAATGTGTCAAAGGAAAAAGCCACATAAGGAACGGAGAACGGCCCATGTAAAGAGATTTGTGGAACTTATTCACAATTTTTGAAATTGTTTGTTAACGAGAGGTCAGTCATGTAATGTGGCTCATATCTTACAGACAAAGTACTCTTCTGAGGGCAGACCAGAGTCTGGAATCACCAGGACTGACATTTTGAAAATCCGTTCGATCGGATAGTTAGTAACCTCGGGTAAGTATCTACATAAACTCGTCATTAATACACAACTTGATTTTGCCAAGCTAAAAGCTGGGCAGAACGTCACAGTCGACAGCGATAACTTCGAGCTAAATCATGGAATCTGTCGAAAGCGGATGAAGCGGCCGAAGGACCGTTTTGAGAGAAAAATTATTCGAAATATATTCGATTCCGTTTTGTGTTGACGGGCTTTGGAGGAGAAAATTCAACGATGAAATTTACTAGCTGTACAGTGTCATGAATCTAGTAAAAAACTGCGCTTTAGTCGCTTGAGATGGCGAGGACATGTAGAGCGAATGGACACAAATGCTCCGACCCGCAGAGTCTTCGAATCTAACCCAGAGGACAACACAGTAGAAGACGACCTCGTCTAAGGTGGCGCTCACAAGTAAAAGGTGATATCAATCAATTGAAGTGCGCAACTGTTAGCTAAGGATCGAGCTAACTGGAGAGGCTTTTTGGTTGAGGCCCTTATTCTGTTTTATAAACGAAATCGAGTATAAAGATGAAGGTCCCATTTTATACCTCAGATGACACTAACAAGAAAAAAATTCCTCATATACCACTCAGATCCGGCACACTGCTTCCACTTGTAGCACATGCACAACGCTATCCAGACTCAAGTAGCTGACTTCAAGGGGCTTAGCTATGGGCCTACCTTAACTTGGAATTCTATTCTTGCGATATCCGACTAGGAAACTCTTCCGTGCAACTGTTTTGATGAGTCGAAGTGGTTGGATAGTAAGATCTCGTTGTGATACTTAAAAAGTAGTTCCATCTCTCGTGTGTCACCGCTGCCAATTCCTATATTTGTCGCACGAATTTAACGTAGATTCATATCCGAAAGGCGTAATAATTACTATCAGACATTTGTTAGACATTCGCGAAAGACGAGCCTCCCTTGTGTCCTGATACTCAGTAGAGGAAAAGTCTAATGTTCTTGCAACAATTTTCTTTCTTGTTGAGACACTCCTGCTACACCCTGAACGTGTCTTCATGGAAATCGGAGTCTTATTGGCGGCGTTATGTCTTGATATCTTGTCAGTGATATTTCTCATTCAGGTTTTCATTTCGATCTCATGTACCTTTCCTTGGAAGGTACTGGGACCTCATTTGAGGTCCCTTTGTGAGGGCCCACTTTCTGTGGACGACTTGAATCCGTTCGGGTATCATTCGATGGTGTTTTATATGATATTTGCCAGGGAATTGGTTGAAGTTCATGTTCTCTCCAAGTCGTGCTCCTAAACCAAATCATTTCTGGACAAATCCAGACGCGGGTATATGTGCTTCAGCTGGATTATTCGCAGTAAATGGTACCATCGTGGTCTTTCTCGAGTCTGTCTTGGGTCGTATTTTCTTAAGGTGCAATGGATTTCCGATCCCGTTTGCATCGATGGGTTATAAGTGAGAAAATTCAACTAGGAATCATACAACATCGGATGACTGAGATGGCTAAGACTTGCTGAATGTTGCGGCCCGATAAGTTTTCGAATCTTACCCGGATGTAGAGCGTACAAATAGAAAGACACTTCAAGCGACTTATAGTGCGCAATTGGTCGTAGTAAAGACCAGGCTAAATGGCGAGACTTGTTGATAAAGGTCTAGCTTCACCCCCAACTATGACGCCATCTAAGAAATTAAGTAGGTTGAATATATAGAATCCTGGTTCTCCTGGTTGCCTCATCTCTTTCTCCGTGCCCAAGTATGCTTGCTTGAAAAGCATGTCTATCTTGGTTGAGGCTTGTAAGCTTATATAATGCAGTTTATACGGATTTTTCGGGACAGTACGTATGTTGAATTGTTGAGAGGTTTTTTTAAGGGTAACTTAGGGATTTAGACAATGTGTTGTCCTCCCTACCCACGTTTGGAATGTGACTTACCTCTGCTCTTTTGAATATAGTCCGATAAGGGGTGGCATTATCCACCCCTAGTGCTTTAAATAGCTTGAAAAAATGTTTCTTGTCCTGTCTCGTGGCCAATGTCCAGTTATTATCCAGTGCTCTCTGTTGGACTTTCTATGCCTGTCAAGTATTCTGCATTATTTTGATTATAGCGGTTGTTTTGTTTTTTTTAGTGGACATGACGTATCGACCTTGCCACACAGCGAGATGTCGGGCAGAGTGTTGGCAATGTCACTGCAATATGTCACTGTCAATTTAAAGGTTATTCGCTTGAAGGTTTCTCTCCAAAACCTTTGTTTAGAAGGACCCTCTAGCGACACTAATTAGAAAAGAAATGGAGATGCAGAAAAAATCGATTATTTCTTCTCAAGTTGTTCCTTGTATTGGCAAGTGCATTAACCCTACCTTAGAGGACGTAACCCATTCCAGAGCCATCACTATCAAAAGACAGAAGGCCCCTTAAATACATTGCTCCACACTTGCTCCCTCTTAACGCCTATAAATCCTCCATTCAGTTAAGTAAAACTACGAAACGCTCTATCCTTCCTTTGTCCAATGGCACACAGCAGCGAATATACCTACAATGCAACTGCCCCATTCATGTTCGAGCAGCATGTAATCACCCTCAGACATTTGACATTGTTACAGCTCCCCAGGCAACAACTCCGTTCCGAATCCCGGTGTCAACTCGACTGGATAAAATCTCTCTATTTACCTGTGTGCCCCTGTTATTCCCTACCGATAAGTCCGCAAAAGGGAAACACCATCGGGTAATCCTGTATTCATCCCACTGCGCTGCTCTGCTCTACTCTGCTTCCATAGACCTTTCACAGTCGGTGACGGTGACTACTTAATGCATGTTCGAACAAAAGAACGAGAGCCCTGAAAAGTACAACTAAAAGGACATGAAGCTCACGGCATCGACCGCATCGCTCTGCTCTCCTATACACCAGCCGCACCACCAACCAAATCTCACATTTGCCGATGGCTGCAGAGGGGGATGAAGAAGAAGATTTTAGGTGCCGACCAACGCAGAACAAGACAAACGACAACGATGAGCGAACCGGCAACAAAAGCGAACAAAAATACGAATTTTATGCAAACGAAGCACGATTTCCCAATTTCCAAATGAACATTGTCCACGGCACGAGCTCGCGCATGGGCTTCTGCCGGTGCCGCTAACCGCCACCACCACCGACTACACACAATTGAACCATAATTCATCTGTCAAGGTAGAGAGTCTGATGTAACCCCTAGTGCTCTTCGGAGAGATGGTCTCCTATCAGGGGTGTATGACGAGGACGCTTTAAAATACATTTCCATGAAATTCATGAAATTTTTATTTGCCCAACGAAATGACTGCCGTTCTTCTCGGTGCGTGGTGATACCACTTTATCCTTCGGTCAGCAGAATGAGTGGAAGGAACCCCACAAGTCGCAAGGAGATTTTAAATGTCAGACTGGAAACTATTAGACCGATATAGACGTCTAATTCATTGGTTTACATTATAATCCTTACTTCCTTCTTTAATTTTCATCACCTCCAGATGTCCAATGGAGAGCCCCTGCCCATTCCAAACCATTTTCCTGCACCGAAGACGAATTAAGACCATCTCTCCTTTATGGTTTCAATTTATCACGAGCAGAACAACATGAATTTAATTTAAAACAATGGTTTCCACTCGAGTCTACGATGTTTCTTCCCGCCACCGGGCCCGAATCATCATGCATCATTGACAATCCACACGGGCGAAGTAAGGGCGGTGGCACCAGGACCTCATCTCGTCTCATCTCCCGCCTGCATTCCTCGAACTAAAGCCGGCAATAAAATTTATCATAGTCACACCCGAACCCGAACTTTCTCTCCTTCTCTCCTTCTCTCCTTCTCTCCTTCTCTCCGGTGGTGGGAGATAAGGACTTTCTCTGCTTTTTAATGATAACGACGCCAATTTGGACGCGCGGAGGGATTTGCTACTACTGGATTCTCTGTTGTATTGCTTACTGGCATGGCACTGCGCGATGGGTCCTGCTTTTCATCGGTAGACCCAGAGTGGATTTTATTACACCTCATTGTTCTTCGCAGGGGTAACGAATGATGGCTGGTGTTGCCGGGAAGGACAAGGACACACTGCGAACGAGAAGTCACTTTTATTAGCTCATTCAATGCATTCCGCTTTTGTAGTTTTATTACCATTTTGGACTTTTGTTATAATTTTAATGAAGATAAAGTTACTGTCGACTTGAAGCGGGGTTTGGGCGGGGCGGGGAGGGGGGGGTTGAGGGATGAGTATAAGATTGGCGAGAGTTGTACTTTCCAATTAAAAGTTACATTTCTCGTGTTATTTGTTGATAGGAAGAAGGATGAAATGAAGAACATTAAAATCGTGTGCTCAAGTGGTGTGAATCCTTGGGAATTACTTCTGGCGAGAAGTTAGAATGTGCTGAGTAATAAAGATACTTTCGAGTTAAAACGGAAGAGCACTTTATGTGTCCGGAAATCCTTTTGGAAAACCAAGATTGTGACCTATTGTTCCTTTAAAAATATCCACCAAACTCCCAAAGGTTCTCGTAGTCGTCTTGGGGTGGCTTCCAGGTGAGTAGCTTACTCACTAAGTAGGTAGTCATACTACCTGAACACAGGGGTTCAGGGTAATGGAACCGCTAATGGTAACTCCTCAGGGGCAGCTCAATACGGTAGGTAATGGGGATCACTGCCTACCTGGTCCGTAATTCCTCCCCGACTCGTATGCCCAAATGTTTGGATACAAAAAAAGGAACGAGTTATCAGAGGGCAAGGCGGAAGGCTCCCAAGAGGTCAGGAAAGTGTCGGAAGGTGCAGGATCGACACCGGAAGAGCTTGTGTGAACAGTGGAGTACGGCGGGAAACCAAAGGATTCAGCTGAACACTCGTCAGCGCCGGTGGACAATGCGGTGCAGTAGTGCACCAAGGTTTTAATCGACGTTGTGGAAGCCGAACTCCAAGATGAAGATGCAGAGCCTGATTCTGCTCCGAAAGCAGCTTAAAAAAATATGAAAAGGACGAGAAGAAGCCAGAAATTGTCGCTGGCAAGATCTGTCTCCGGGAATAACGACATATCGACTGGTATGTCTGCTAATTTAACGTTGTCCGAAAGCACAATCAACTAAACCACATGGAAGTGGAAAGGCTGATGGGCAAACGAGGAAGCAGAAGGCCAGTCACCTCAAACCGCAAACATCCCAGAAAGCGGAGCAACCTGGACCGAGCAAGGTTATGCGCAACCAGGAGCAAGCTACGGGGAAGTGAGCAACGCAACTAGGGGTGTAGATGCATGTACAGGATGATTTCCTTAATTTTTGCTTCAGGTGGGTCTTTTTTAAACTTCGGTGGTGGATTGGTCACACCCTACGGCGCGAAGACAGTTCCATTGCGAAGTACGCGATGCAATGGAATCTCCCTACCCAATCAGGCAGACGAGTAGGCCGCCCTAGGCAGACATGGAGAAGGATAGTCCAGGAGGAATCTAGATCATTGGGGATGACTTGGAGGGAACTCCGAACACGATGGCAGGCAGGCTTTGTTGACGCCCTATGCCCCACGAGGGGTCAGAGGACGTAAGTAAAGTAAAGTAAGTAAAATAGGAACCAGGGGCGGTGTGCAGATGAATTCTGAAGTCCGAAACAGTAACCAATAGCCACAGCGGCGCAATGGCTCAGCGGTTAGTGCGTTTGACTCTCCTGAGCGCAGGATTCGGCGTTTGAAACCCAGAAAACATTAAAAGTTTATCAAAATTCGTTACGTTTAACCTACATACTTATATAGAAAGGTTTTTTTATGGTTGCCCCAAAGGATGTGTAATCTTCGAAAGATGCTAGTAGCCCGAGCCGCTGGCATGCATGATTTGCAAACCTGAGTGCTCGAATTCTGGAATACCCCTACGTACTAATACACACCCTGCACACTTCAATCACTCTTCCCGAGGGACTCCCGTCAAGTATTACTTCGCGGGTCTGGTTAGCCTTTAAGGCCCTACTCTATCCTTCGTCGTTTTCTATTATTAGGCGCTAGAGTTTTCTGAGTTTGACCTCAACGCTGGTCACATAGCAGTTCATTTCGAGCCAGATCTCCGACTGTATCATTTCCCCAATGATCTGTCTGGGTTCCGCAAAGTTTGAATCTCTTGGTGTAAATCGTGGTCACTGTCCGCGTGTTCTGCGTCTTCTTCCAAGTTATCGCAGCACGGACAAAGTGGTGAGCTGTCGTGGCCGAATCTGTGAAGGTACTTTCTGTATCCTAAGGAACTGTGTGATGCAGTAGTTCACCTCTCCTTGGGGATGAGTTTGTGCGTACATATTCCTATTTTGGCGTCATCCCATCGACTTTGCCATTTTGCCACTGAGATCGCCCTTTCTTCTGCTTCAATAGTCGTTCCATGCTGTCGATTCCCGAGTTTCCTGTTGTATACTCATTTCATTTCATCCACCAAGATAGCGATGGGCACCAAGCTAGCTAGGACACATGCCGCTTCCTCTGACACTGTTCTGTGTGCGCAAATTGTCCTTAGAGTCTATAGACAGTTGAAAGTTTTCGCCCGCATTCAGCCCACACTGGAGATGCGTATAGTAGTGCTGCGCTTACTTCTCTAGACAAAAGGACTCTGCGACTATATCTGGGTACACCGACGTTTAGCAGTATCCTCGCTAACGATGATTATAGTATCGACGCCTTTTCCCTACATACTCTATGTGCGGCTTAAAGCTTCGCCTGTTGTCTATCATTACCCCAAGGCATTTAATGGCCTGTTTCTATATAATTACTTAGTCACCTACGTGGACGTTCATCTATGCGGCTGGTGAATAGATCTGCTTCCGTCTTTTGCTTCGCCAAATCCAGGCCTACTGCCTCCAACCAGGTTTTAATTTTTGCGATCGGCTCGTTTGTTGCGGATTCAATCTCGAGAACGTGTTTCGCAGCAGTCACAACGGCGATGTCGTCCGTAAAGCCTATGACTATTGTTCTTGACGGCATTATCAATCTGAGCACGTCGTTATACAGAAGAGGACCTAGCACTGATCCTTGTGGAACGCCTGCCGACACGTCTTATTCTGGACAGAAAACTAAACTGGAAAGCCAATCTACTAGAACGCGTCAGGAAAGCCAATGTAGCTCTCTACTCCTGTAAAAAAGGTTGAAGGTAGGAGCTGGGGTATGAAACCTCAAATCATTCACTGGCTGTACGTGTTCGTCATCAGGCCTATTCTACTTTATGGCGTGATCGTATGGTGGGCCGCTCTCAACAGGGCTGTCCACCTTACTCAGTTAGCTAAGGCGCAAAGATCTGCATGCATTTGCATGAGTGGTGCACTGAGAACTACTCCTTCAGTGGCAATGGATATTATGTTTAATTTGCTGCCCCTAGATATTTTCAGCAAACAGATCGCTGCCTGTGCGGCCATCCGTCTGAAAGCCTCCTCTCAGTGGTCTAGCTATCACATTGGCCACTCCTCGATCCTTGATCTCCTCAACTTCAAACATGAAAATACAGACTACACACCGCTGAAAATGAGTTTTGACCGAAACTTCCGTACGAGCATCCCTGAACGGGGTGAGTGGGGCAATTCTCCCCCTATCGATGGCAGCTAGGTACACATTTTCACAGACGGCCCTAAGACCGAAGGTGGGGTGGGTTGTGGTGTTTTCTCTGAAAAGCTCAACCTGGAGTTATCGTTCCGCCTCCCTGATCAGTCTAGCGTTTTCAGGCGGAAATCATGGCGAAGTATAATGTAGTATCTGTCAGGAATCAAGTCCCTGGAATCGTGTTCCTTTACTTCAAAGGCCGCTCTCAACTGCCGTCTATCGTTTATGGAGATGACAGAGCAGTTCAACATTCACCTATGCTGGGTACCAGGCCACAGAACATTCCAGGTAACTGCAGGGGAGACGAACTCGCCAGACAAGGTACTACTCTAAGGATTCCGTCTGATAGGCAATCCATAGATATGCCCTTAGCTACATGTAAGCATCTACTAAAGCTGAATCCTATTAGCCAGACTAACCTCAGATGGGAAAACGAGTCAACGTGTCTTAGGTATCTCTAGACAGATCTGGCCTAGGCTGGACCATAAACGTAGTTCCGAGTTGGTCAAGCTAAGGCGATCACTGATCAGTTGCGTTGTTGGTGTTCTCACTGGACACTGTCTTGTAGGCCGACATGCCAAAAGACTTGGCCTCTTTTCTAACGACTTCTGCAGAAGCTGTAGGGACGAAGTGGAGGAGGAAAGCACCTTTCACCTCCTGTGTAACTGCCCAGCTCTGTCGCGTAAAAGAATGCTCCTTTTAAGGTCCCCCTTCCTTAAAGATCTTGGAGACATAGCGTCCTCAGGCGTGTGCATCCATCGCTTTATCAAAATCTCCGGCTGGTTCTGTTAGTCTCTGAGTGGCCAAATGGTTTTGATCCATGGTATTACAAGGGACCTTTACTGGGCTAAGTGTGTCTGCACTCCTGTGCGGACAGCCGAACTAAACTAACTAACTAACTACAGTGAAATGTAAATTTAAAAAAAAATGGATTTAAATATTTTTTTTTTTTGAATTATAATCTCGGCAAAATAATAGCACTGTTGACTGCACAATTTTTTGGAACCAATTTATTTTTAGTATCGGTAGATTTATGCTAAATCACGATATTGTTTCGCCTTTCTAAATGACCACTGGCAGAGCTATAATCATTTTATCAGGCCTCTGCAACGCTGCCCATTAAATTCACCCTAAATTCAAGCCATTTTCCATTCGAGCGACTCATATAATGCGTTTCCAAATCTACCCTTCAGTAGTCGTATCTGTCAACCATTTGGCCAGACCGCCATGTGTAGCGCGTAATCGATTAACTTGGAAAAAATAAAGTTAATATCGGCAAATCACCACCCTTAACTGCGACGGACGCATGCCACCCCCGTATCTGCATCCTGCAACGGATTTATGCTACCCGATCCGTGAAATGAAAATGAAATCGCATTCGCTTCGGATGTGCTGTCAAATGGCGAGGAAGGACTGTGAAACGCATTCGTCGCCGTTATGAATGCTTATGATCGCCATTATGATTGCCAGCGATGGGCTATTGCGACGACTGTGACCAATTTGCGGATGCAAGGCGGCAACCTGCCGCTGTCTATAGCTGGTGGTGACTGCTTAGCAAACCATGTCACACACCGAGTAGCTAAATAATAATAATGAGCCTCTAGCAAGAGAATCACCCCTCAGACACCCGTAGTTTGAGTTCGAGTCCAAGTCGCAGTCGTAGTCGGAGTCTATTGTGCGATGTTCAGCGCCGTAAAAGCGAGTTGATACAGGACGCAGGAAAAGTTTTTCTAGGCAAACAAATTCGGTACGTGGCGACCCCACTTTGAAACTCACCTCTGTGCGCGCCGCCACCGACGTCTTCGTCATCATCTTAATCCCTTTGAAATGTCGACTAATATAACACACGGAACTGCCAAATTTAAAAGGTTCGTCACCCGAACGTGCCCAGAATCTCGAATTGCGAGATTCTTCGAAAATTAGTGCCAATGGGGTGGGTGCAGAGGTTGACAGTTTCTCCGAAATAAAGTTGTCAGACCTCCCTTTTCCATACAGGGATGGTTTTTCCTTTCCCTTCCTTTTTTTTTGTGCAGTGCAAGGAAGGATTCCAATTTCATGCGCGCATTTAATATGTGAGCCACGCGTTATGAGAAAGAAGACGAAAACGGAACGCGCTAGGAATAAAATTATTTATTACACTCTTGTACGGGTGTAGATACACGTTTTTTTTCTATTTAGCGCAGGGCAGCGACTCCTTTCGATTTCATTTACTGAGTCTGGCATGGCCTTCTCCTGCTCCGCCGTAGATAGATGTTTGGTGGATAACATTATTAAGGATTATTTCCTATTTTTTTTTCTGTTCGTCGCCAGTCTCGATGACATTCACGACAATCAAACTTACGGGACAAAAAAAAAGGGTTTCACACCTACACCCACATACCTTTGAAGGCGCGTATCAAAAGGATCTGCCAGTGTCAGCAAATAGAAGAACATTTTGGTAAATTCTGAAGGACTCACAATTCCCTCTGTAACTCTGTTAGGCGTGTGTTTACTTTTGTTGTAAATTTCGAGACTCAAGATGAAGACGACATTGATGGTGTTGGCATAAAAGGAATTTTTGGCCGCAGGATATTCCCACACAGACACACTGGCAAAATGCTAATGAATCAGTCATTGGGCATACACCATCGTAATAGGAGAATTTTGCTCCTTTCAATAGCATTCATTGGTATGCTGTGGTCTTGTCAATACGTGCCAAATGTGATGATATTAAGATCTCTCATTCACATGTGTGTGTGTGTGAGGGTCTCGGCATATTGTGCTTTGCTAAAGGTGGGGAGGACACCCGGCTAGCTTAGCACACGTCTTATGATAAATTGAAGGAGAATTGTATCCATAAATAAAACCAAACTTGGGTGGCTGTCCTGCGAGACAACATGCAAAATGTAATTTCAAATTCAGGACTTAAAGTATTGGAGTAGTGTAAGGGATTTCACATTAAAACCGATTCTGCATGTAATCCATCTCGAAAGCTTTAAGCAGAAAAATTAAATATTTAAATGGTTATGCGTTCCATGAGGTAAAGTTTCGGAATTATAAACAAACTCTGAGGTCCTGATTCCTCTACATAGGTCAAGCATGGTGGGACAAAGTCTATGGACCTGATTCTCAAGGAAGTGATGGCGTTCTTTCCGTACTTACAGGACATAAAGATTGATTGTTTGACCGCTGGTGTGGCGCGGTCCAATCCCCTTCCTGCTAAGGTTAAGGCCCATTCAAATCGTTCCGTTCATCAAAACATTGTTGCCAGCTTCATTTCTAAGAAGTAAGGACGAACGATGTCACCAACGAGATAGTCATTCACTGAGGATCCACTGAGCTCTATGCGACTATGTGTGGATTCTCGGTACCCCTAGTCCTACAGCCCTGCTTTTTGGCATAGCCTGCGGGATGAGTTTCGACTAAAAATATGATTTTGCGACTAAAATCTACACCATCTGATCAGACTGATACAGCGATTCGATAACGAAGCCGATCCGAGAGTGGGACCTTGGAAGTAAATACCTCGAGGTTTTTATGCAGCATTCTCCTCTCAGGAGTACGATTGATGTTTATTTGATGGGCTCTACGGTGCTCTTGGGTTTACACCCACATTTCGCGCAACAGCAGCACTTCTCTCACCTGCGTGCACCGGACGAGCACGGGGATAGCTCTTGTCAATCCCGAGCATGCCATTTACATGAACGTCCTCAAGCCAGGCGCTGAACGGGCCTCGTTTCGAGCAAAAATATTATGCAACATAGCACCCGATTTGGACATAGTTTTTGGATATTTTCCAGCATTGCTCAGGGATTGGGCAGTACCTACAGTTCCTTCCATGAAGGCTTGACACAACATACTTGTCAATATTCCAAGCTCGATGGGATTACCCGCCTTGAAATAGAATGATTTCCTCCTCTCTTGAAGGTGCCTTCGACAAAATATGCATCGGAAGTCTGAGAGTAGCCTGAGAAGAACGCCGGGTTAACCCATTGGTGGTGAGATGGGTAGGCAACATGCTGAAAAATAGAGCGGTAAATATTCAGACGGAAACTTCAGGACTTAGAGGAAGGGTTAGCCGTGATTGCCACAGAAGGGAGTCTACACTCCTACACTGCATGGATGAAGAGGAGGAGGAAACTGTCCCTCACCTTCTTTGTTTCTGTCCAGCACTCTCCCGTAGAAGGAAGCTTCAATTAGGAGAGCCCTATTACAACAATATAGGCGACCTGATGGATATCGACATTAAGAGCCTCCTACGCTTCATAAGAAGCTCAAGATGGTTGAACGAGTAGGTAGAGAGAAACTTTCCCCTATGATCCACGTGGTATCACAATGGACCTTTGATTGGTCTATGTGTGCTGGTGACTCCTAGCTGGCAGCCTAACCTACATTGTGGACTCTCTCCTGAGAAGAATTAAAGAGACTGGCATCTACACTGTGGGATATGCCGCCGGTGGTGTCGCGAACAAGGGCTCTCCAGTAATGCGGAAAAGACAGATCTAATCATCTCCACAAGGAAGAAGGGGGATCTGGAATTTGAGTCCTTGACACTTTTTGGATCAGAACTATAGGTGACCAAGAAGGAGAAAAGGGTGCTTCGTCAGTGCAAACGGGTATGTGAACCAAGGTGAGGAGTCTTACCGAGGTGAGCATACTCGACGTATTCGATGGTAGACCGATTATCACATACATATGCGCGAGTTGTATGGTGGCAAAAAGCCTTCCAGAAAACTGTAAGACGCATATAGATAGGGTTCAACGCCTGGCATTGAGATGATGCTACTGTGGGTGAGAGGGCACATAGGGACTGAGGGCAATGAAAAGGCGGACTCTCTAGCAAGTCAAGGATCAAACTCGGAGTTATCTGGTTCGGAACCATTTGCTGTAATTAGCAGAAGAATGGTGGAGCGAGTGATTAAGAACTGGGCCGTGGCAGAACACCGGAGAAGGTGTACAACCGTGGAAGGTTGTAGGCAGGTTAAAATGGCTACACTCATAGGGAGTTCTAAGCTTGGAGCGAAGAGCACTGAAATGGGTGGTAGAGTTATCAACAGGTCGTGGTAGTTTCGGGTATCACCTAAAGAAGATGGGTTTTCTGGAGAATGATATCTTTGAACTATACCTGGAGGAAATCGAGACGGCGGCACATATATTGTGTCAATGTCTGGCATTAGCTAGCAGAAGAAGGGAGGTCTTGGGGCGCCACTGGATAGAGACCCAGAAGACGAAGCAGATTTCTGTTAATCAGATGCTAGCGTTGATAAGAGGGATCAAAGGCAGAGAAAAACTGTTAGGAAATCCAGAGAGTCTCTCGGGCTGTCGTGAAAGACAGACGAAAAGGGACACTGTGGTCTGGTTCAACATCTTAGAAAACCAAGAAAAATCGGACTTAGACTCGTTGCCATCTGTTAAATAAAATCTCAGCATAGTTTTATCTGATCCTCAGAATGAGAGATCCTCGCCAGTAATAAATGGATCAGTCTCCTAAATATTTAGGTTTTTCGTATCCGGGTCATTGCACAAAGACTTTCTTTGGTAAACTGATTGGTTCGGTGCCCTTTCAGGCCATGAAAGCTGCCCTCGACCAAAAGTTCTCACTGCAGAAGATTTAGCAATAAATCGAGGACTTTCAGGTCGATTCCTAACTTATTTGCCATCGATGACAGTGAATACTGCAGTGCTCTCAAGAAACGCATTCTTCCTTCGCGCTTATTCATTGTCACTCCGACGCCCAGATTATGTTAGAAATGCAACACAAGTATCACCTCTCTCAAAA
Organism: Blera fallax; assembly: GCA_946965025.1. Classification (NCBI taxonomy): domain Eukaryota; kingdom Metazoa; phylum Arthropoda; class Insecta; order Diptera; family Syrphidae; genus Blera; species Blera fallax. Next base: position 71,352,183 of record OX337248.1, read on the forward strand.
GGAGCGCATAAGCACAGTCGCCCTTCTCCAGGGATTTAGGGAAATTAACATTTTTTCGAAGTCCTTTCGTTTGTCTTATTTCCTTTGTAAAATTTCATATTTTACCACAATTATTTAGGAACATTATTTCTGGTGTTTCTCTAGCAACGTTTCGTCTAATGACGACATCGGCGAAAGCTTGCTCTTAACATTATCTACACTGAAAGTGGGATAAGGGGAACATTCCAGCGCACAAGCACCTTAGAGTGCATGTTTCAAAATACATATGTGGATAGCACTCTTAAAACTTTTCCAGTTTCATATTTGTATCCTTGGGTCACTTACATCCCATTAAGTAGCACAGCACTTAATCGTCATGTTCATCTGTGATACATACCAACTAGCGCAGCAAATCAGCTAATGCTGCATTCATTCCACGCACACACGACCCCAAAGCCAAGTCCATCCTTTAATAGGACATCAAGATCCCCATTCATTCGCAAATTTTCACTTTGCTATCTCACAATCACCTTCGACTTGATACGTGGTCAGCCTTATCACACCTCCTGCCCACATAATGTGTGAACAGCACATTTACATATCGTAGATACAATCATGATGCATTGGATTGCGTTAGAAGGACTCCATCCACTCCGCCTGACCTGTGTGAATGAGTTGAATGCCTCGTAACGTGGACGAGTCTAACACGAGTTTAAATTTTACTACATTTCAATGGCGTACCATAAATACGTCACAGGATACAAGACGTTGCATAAATTAACCCATCAAAATGAATTTTTCACTTTCCAGAGGAAGAAGAAGAAGAAGAAATTTTTAGAAAATACCAGCGCAACAATACGTACACAGACTCAGACTCCACTGTAGTGGAGTAGCACTCGAGGCATAACACTCCTCGACTGGAGGCACCAGGAAAAAAAAAAAACAGGCGAAGACTCCATGATTTATTGCGCCTTCATCTGAAACGTTAGCTAGTAAGTTGCTCTGATTTCTGCAGCCAGCAGGATGGCGCTTGTAGACACACATACATGCTCCTCGTCTCCCCTGAAAGAAGACGAAGAAGAAGCAGACAAGTGGCACTTTGTCCAAGGCAAAGTGAGTATAATGAATTGGTCATGTTCTGCTCCTCCGCTTCGCATTTCAGAGCCAAGGTGTGGGCTCAGGCGTAATTAATTGGAGCGTCGCCGTACTAAATTCGACAAATTTATTTCTCCTCGTGTCTCGACGCACTGCTGGACACTGGCGTACGGATACAACGTGAATCCGCGATTTCGCACTGTGGGATACTAGCGCGTAAAATTAATGATCGATGCTCACAACAGCTTTAGCTACGGCCTGTATCGAATAATAACTTTGACAAATTAAGATGTCCCTGGCCGTTAAGTTGGAATGTCCCCGACTAATCCCTAGAACAGATCAGATACAAATCGAACATTGCCACCACACGTCCGATGTGTATCTACAAATGACATGATACAGTAACGTTGGATTATTATTGACATCCTGAAGATGAGGAGTGGGATTTTTTTTTGTATTCATATACTCGTACGCGCAGTATCCTGTCCACGGTTTTCAAACTCTGTGACAAACATCGGCGAGCGGAACGGGCCAAGATTAATAGAGACAGGTGAACAGCATCGTTCTGTCAGATAAATCACAGCGAATGTAAATGCAACACAGAGGCAATCTCTCATAAATAATTCAGGTCCTTGCGGACTGTAACAACCAAGCAACAGTGACGGTAAACTCCTTTTTAATTCCATTCCTTGACTGTGCTCGTTTATTTGGTTTATTGTGTTAGGAGCTGTTTGGCGGGGAAAGGCGCTGAAAACGAAAGGGAAACGAAAGTGAAACAAGCACAAGGAATTTACAGTATGATGGTGGGAGGTGGGGTGAGAGGCAAGGAAAAGAGAAAAATAAGTTCCACTTTTGCATGTTAATGGTGTTGAAGTTACTTTGTGTCAAAGTGTATATCCTTTGTGCCCACATCTTCTTGCATTTCGTTGCGCTTTCCTTCCCAGAGAGGGGGGAGGTCTGGTAGCAGGCGGATAAATAAGAGAAAACCAACTGCACCCGCGTGACAAACAATTTCTTAACCACTCAACTTGGACACTTCACTTCAATGGTATTTTCGTTTGGCAATGCCTCCTTTTGGGCGCTGTTTTGCTGTTTTGTGTGCAGCTTAAATTAGGACATTGTTTCCCGAGCGCTAAGTGAGTTGGTCCTTGTTTTTTGAGGGGACGCTGTGACAAGTTTTCTTACTCATTGAATGGAGATTCCCTTTCGTCACTTTACTGATTCTAAGCCTTTTGCTTCGTATTTCTAGGTGTGGTGAACTAGACCTCAGTGGGTTTGGGTCGTATTTAAAATATGATAGGCCTTCTAAAAATTGCCAAAAAATACATTTTCGGTTTATTTTGACTTAAGGCATTCAGAGAAATATATTGAAGACAGATAGAGGAGTACATCCATCCCTCAAGCAGCCGTTGTGCCAGCTGAAGCTGGTGCATATTCTTCCGGTTGTAAGGATAACTACCTCCAGCTCCATAAATCCGGTACTTTCACAGCAGGTATCGACAGTTAAACAGCTTCTACATATTTTAATACTTCTTACAGCCACTAAATGGGGACTAATAACCACCAGCCGGCTGAGCATTCTCACAGGCTTCAGGCCACTCGGTATAATACTAGACTTCTCTGGAAGAAACACGAAGAAGCTGTGGTAGTCAAAGCAATGCGACCACTGATGGTGTCCAGAAGCATCTCAGGCAAAACCTGGGAATGTAACCCAGTTACATTGGAATGGATCTACACGATGTATAACGTACGGAGCTGAGCTTGGGCTGGAAGAACCAAGCCGAGCACAACAAGGAAAACCATGGAAAAAGTACAGAGGCTAGCTTGCATTTGCATAACAGAGGCTATGAGAACCTGTCCCACAGCAGCCCTGGAAGTGAGGAAGTGGCACTCACACTCTTAAACTAGAAAGAATTGCCAGGGAAACCGTCCGTTGCGCCAAGTATTTGTAGCTTTTTTTGTAGTAATTTGGCAACAGTTCTGTCGTCTGGAATTCTACATCCATCGGCATAAATGCCCCTTCTATTGAAATTCCAATTCTAGACTTCACTGAAAATGTACATAATATCCTCAAGGATCTGCACCCGGTCTTAGCTTTTCTTAATCTTCACGGCCCCATCCCCATCCCCATGGCAAGAGAGTTCTATTTTTTATTTAATTTTAGTAATGGACGAGGTTTTATCTTCACTTGCGATGTAATCGATGCAAAGTGGTGGGTGTCCTGGTTATTTCGGAATTTTCCAGGTCTGCTCCTTTCGGCGTTGAATTGATAATGAATCGAAGAAGGTGTTGCGGCAAAATGTAGGGAGCAACTTAAACTTGACTGAGGTGATGAGAATCTATTAAATAATTTCAAGATAGTGGCACAACCAACGGATTGGGTTTGAGTTCATTAGATGATGACTGAGGATGTGTTTCATTTATTTGAATGGGATTCAAATTTGTATTTGCTGGAGGAGGAGGGCATTGAAATGGAACTCGGAAGTTTAAATATTTGCAAATTTGGAAACAGGTCCTGTTGGGATGGGTTTGCGGGTGTTAGGAATATGTTTCAACACCAATCTGGGCCTCCCTGCTCTGTGGAAATGCACCTGGGATTATTGAGATATGGACCCGTACAGGCAATGACAAGTAACTAAGCAAGAGTTGCGTTTGTGTTGAGGAGTGCGGCTTACGTATTTTTGAGACTTTTTCTCTTAACTATTCCGCGCAACCCTTGCTAACCCTAGACCCGTACAGGTTCAAGGCACTATAAAGAGACCGCTTACAAGCAATATCAAAAGGCACAGCGTTCTCGGCAGACATGCTCAAGGACTAGGAATCCACAGCAATTACTTCTGCAGAAGCTTCAAAGACTGGTGCTCCTTTCCAATGGAAGAGAACTCCACCAAATGAGCCCTCGTCGTATCGACCATTTTGCATGCTGTTTAGGAAGAGGGTTTATGCGAGGAATGCAGGGCAGATACATATGTTGTCTGCAAATATTTGCGAATTGTTGGTGTTACTGAGCCTCATTCACTCATCGTAGACACTATGATTCCGGATGATTTTGAGCTCACCAAAGCTCTATGGTGTCCGCTGTATTACCGACTACGTATTGTAGAAAAGCCATTCAGTGTCACTTGTGCAGTTAACCTCAGTTTGAAAAGGCTCTACTAATTCAGTAGTGTAGATGTCGACAGTGGTGTTATGTCCTTAATGATTCACTTTTCTCTTTTTTCAAAACTTGGATTATTTTGTGGTTAGAGGCCTCTATACCGAGCCCAACAAAGTGAGATACTACGGATATCGCCTATGTCTACGTCAGGTTAAAAATCGGATGCCGGGCTTATGCCGTAAAAAGCTACGCTCGCTGCTCCATCAAGCTCGGTAATAACCTCATCGCGACCTACGACGCCAAAAAAGGATTTAGACAAGGTGACTTCCCTAATATCATCCTTGAAAGAATTTTGCGAAACCGCACAGCAACCGGAGGCACAATCTTTCGAACGTCTGTCCAACTACTAGCATAGGCCGACGATATCGACATAATTGGCAGGACACAGCGGACTGTCACTGGTGCGTTCGCTTGTATCGAAACAGGAGCTTTGGCAGCTGGGTTAAGCTTGTAAATGGGAGTAAAAGAAGTACATGCTGTCAACAAAAAGAGAAACACAACATCGGCAAATTGGACGGAACGTCATAGTCGACAGCTATAACTTCGAGGTAGTAAGGGACTTTGTCTACCTTGGCTCTGCGATCAATTCTGACAACAACACCTCAGCAGAAATCAAACGAAGAATAACTCCTGCCAATCGCTGCTTCTTTAGGTTGAGAAGGCAATTGAGTAGTAAGGACCTATGCAAAACGAGTAAGGAGACTATAATCATCGCAGTCCTGCTTTATGGCGCTGAAGCATGGGCTTTGTCGAAAGCGGATGAAGATATCCTCGGTCGTTTCGAGAGAAAAATTCTTCGTGAGATATTCGTTCCCGTTTGCGTTGACGGGCTTTGGAGAAGAAGATCCAACAAAGAGGTTTACTAACTGTACAGCGACATCGACCTAGTCACAAAACTGCGCATCAGTCGCTTGAGATGGGTAGGACATGTAGAGTGAATGGACATAAATGGACATAAATGCTCTTCGAACATATGTAACTGGGTTGTCCCAGCATAGGACGACCTCGCCTACGATGGCGCGCACAAGTAGAAGGAGACTTAAACCAACTTGGAATGCAGAACTGGAGGCAGTTAGCTAAGGACCGGGTTAACTGGAGAGGCTTGTTGGTTGAGACCCAGGTGTACCCCGAACTGTAGTGCCACCTAAGTAAGTAAGTACATCGCAACGGACAAAATTTCACCAAAACGACAAAGGAGCATGAATCTGTTACAATCTCAGATTCGTGTACTGGGTCAGTAAATATCTAGAAGGTTGTTAAAGCTTTCCGTAACGCCTCGACAAACTTTGAATGGTAAAGATGAGAATCTGCTGTGGAGGAAATATTTTTCAACTGTTTTGAACAGCATTGTATGTAGATGGTTTGCATCAAAGTCAAGGCGGCTTTCCTCATCCGTAAAATTCCAGAATACGTATTCATATCTCACCTCCCAGCAAGTAAAGGGTGTCCCATAATTCACGCAAAATTTGAATTTTGCGCCATTTAATAGTACAGTGATGCATGCCAACGCAAAAAAAGATAACAATGTGACAGCTGACATTTCGGGGTTAGTAAAAATGGAGCGCTATACGAAAGAACAACGCATTTTCATTGTTGAGCAATATTTTAAAAATAATGAAGGTTTGTCAGCTACAGTCCGCAATTTTCGAACAAAATCATCTTCAGTGATGAAGCTCATTTTCATCTTGATGGCTTCGTTAATCGTCAAAATTGTCGCATTTGGGGATTAGAAAATCCACGAGTAATTGTTGAGAAACAAATGCATGCACAACGCGTGACTGTTTGGTGCGGATTTTGGGCTGGAGACATTATCGGACCATTCTACTTCGAAAATGCGGCTGGTCAGGCAGTAACAATTAATGGTGTTCGTTATCGTGACATGATAACCCAGTTTTTAGTGCCTAAATTACAAGATATGGATGTGACCAACATGTGGTTTCAACAAGACGGTGCCACATGCCATACAACCAGAGAAACAATTCAATTACTGCATGAGTCATTTCCTAATCGTGTAATCGGCCGATTTTGCCATCAGAATTGGCCATCCATCCATCCACGCCATTGGACTTTATTCTTTGGGGTTTTTTGAAATCAAAGGTCTATGCAAACAAGCCCACGACCATGTGTATTAATGAAATTCAGCCACATTTATGCGAAACGGTCATAGAAAATTTCAATAAAAGAGTACGTACTTGCCAGCAAAGCCGTGGCGGCCATTAATCCGATGTGCTATTCCATATATAACCCCAATCTGTATACTCTATGAATCAATAAAAAATTTAAGCTTTCTGATTAAAAATCTGTATTTTCTATCAACATTACATTTTGCGTGAATTATGGGACACGTAAGGAATTTCCGCAAGGTTCTAAAAAGTTCCGTCAGGAATATCGGCAGACGCTCTGTGTTGTGTCTCCATTGATAGGGAAGACTTGGAACAACGAAATTAAAAGAAAGGGAAGCGAATGATTAAAGGTCTATCTTAACTAACCTAAACTGTCCTTCTACTAAGCGGACCTTATTAAAAAAGACCTGTACAAATGGGACTTTAAACATCGCCATAAGTGACATGGCGTGGCTCTGTGGTTAGTGTGTGCATTTATAATTTATTTGAGCTTCGACAAGAACGCTCAAAAGACTGCAAAGTCTAGGTCTAACAACCTAATTAACTGCGAAATTTTAAGTGCAATTAATTCAGTTGCTCACCCACTGCCTCAGCAGGACTATCTGTCATAACTTCCGAGTTTACTGTCATCTTTTCTCCCTTATTGGACATTTTTTTTAATCTTCCTACAAATAGATCATTTGTTTCCTAATGTTTGAAAAATTCAGTCATAAATCTAACAAACAGTAAACTATCTACCTTAGGAGACAAGCACCCGCCACAATTTGTCATTTTCTACTTTATGGCCAAAAAGTGTGCCGAATATAAAAACTTCTGCAATGCTTGTGATGATTAATCACTTACATTCCACAATCAAGATCGAACTTTTATTTTCGTCTCTCCAAAGAATAAAAAAACCTATTATCTGCGCCACCGAAACGCCTTTAAAAAAACAATGTTTTCTCTATTGAATCTCAGCCCCCACTTGAGATACGGTATCTCGAACAGTCAAGTGGACTTTATCCGACTCCACCCCGGTATCACTTACGCACAAGTGCTCCCTCCGTCTCATGACCTTCGCGCTTTGTTGGCCCAATCGTAGAAAATAAAAGACCAACAGGCAGTAATTTTCCAAAATCAACAGACTCAGCTCATTGCTTATGGGACGGACCGGACGGTTCTCCTGACACAAAAGACAACAAACCAACAACAGTGACAGCCAGGAATCAACGTTTGTTTAGTCTTCGACTGTGACAAGGGCACAGTGTTTTGTCTCCCCCAGCTTCGTAGCGGTGTTTGTTTCTTATTCTCAATTCATCGGTAGAATAAGAGTCAGAAAAACGTCAGGCTTCCGATGCAGAATAAACGAAACACCGAAGCATGGTTGAGAAATGTCATCATCATCGTCGTTGCTGCCTCATTATTGCAATCAACTGAAAGTGCCACCTTAGGAAAACAAAGCCATCAATGGCAGCAACAACAGCAGCAGCAAGGATGGCCAACTGTGAGTCTTCCTAAAGGCAACAACAAATCGAATTGAAACTAAACTTCCTCGAGAAAAAAAAAAATCGAAAAGAAAACAAACTTAAAACAACAATAACGCTATTGTCCACTGGAGGAGGGACACCGCAGTGGAACTGGCGATGGCACCTCGAAAAGCATTTCTTTCACCACGTATCCCCCAGCATTGGTTGTGTTTATGTTTGCCTTTCTTAAGCCAAAACAAATCCGTTGACAGATGACAGTACGGCCGTTGCGGCCTTATTAAAACCGCTTTGATGGGCATCCGCTGTTGGCAGGTCCCTTGAGCTGAGGCAATGGTGGTAGCGTTGGACCTATCACGCTTACAGGAGCGTATCATTTGCTGTTTGCATTATGAGTCTTCTTTCCCTTGAATGAGTTGGGACTTTGGTACGAGTAGTACTATTGTCACGATGACCTTTTTGTTGTTTGACTGATGAATTTGCTTTCCTTTAAACAATTTGCGGTTCCTATTTGAGGAGGGGTAACCTGAAGGTGGAATAAAACGTGACGGGCGGAGAAATTTCGGGATTACCTGGGATTTTTGTGACACTTGCTACCTAAAATTATTGATGAGTCTTCAAATATTTTGAGCTGAAATGACAGCGGCTTAGCGAAAGACCTTGCAAGCCGTTAAAAGTATCACCACAAAGGTTGGGGATGACAAGTTTTTACAATTTTTGGTCTCTCAGAAACTCATGTCACTGCGTTCACCCATGCAATATCCTTGCTAGGAACTCCACGTTGATTTGGAATGGTCGTCTATGACATGCTCTTAGGCTAGAAGCGACAGTGTATGTATAATGTTCGCGGCTGGGGTTTTAAAGCAGTATAATCCCAGCATCTAGTCACCTCCAATACTACAGCATCACCTAGATACAGGCATTTACGAGATGTGAGACCGTGAAAAAAACGCTTGTGTTGTTCTCTCGGATTCGAACTTCGAACCTGACGCTCGGTAATCGAACGCACTAAACAATGACCCACGGCGCCCAATCCATTCAATGATTTATACAAATTTCTGCATGAGACATGCAAATATAGAATCCACTGATGAATCCCTAGAGTTTCTTATGAATTCCTGCTCTCGTGAGTGTAAAAACCGCCTCGAAGACGCGCCCAATTCCCAAGGCACGCCACCAACATCATGAAATGCTTTTTTAAAAAATTATCGTCGAAGATAAAACCTTCGATTCATATCAATGCTTCCCACAAATCACCTGGCCTTCACGGCATCCTGCCCATTATGCAACAGAAACTGTCTTACGGTGATTTTGTATACTAAGCTAAGTCCCCAGGGAGGAATGGAAGAGAGATGATGGGAGAAAATCTTTAGAAAATCAATTTTAATCGACGACGAAAAGATGGATTGTGAAGTTGGAGTGGATATCTTTTCAGGCATACCAATGCCATCGCGAGCTTTTTTCAGGCGAAATTAGTGGTGATCCAAGAGGATTTTCTGGTACTTAGGTGCAATCCCTTAGCCAAACTAACCGCCAAACCACTATCAAAGCACTTATGTAGGTCGGCTATGACATTCGTAGGACAGATGAAACAGTGCAAACAAGAACTGGACCACCTAAGCCTTGGGTTCACAATAACTCTTCTCTGCGTTCCAGGCTACAGCGAAACCAGAAGGAATAAGTAAGCCGTAAGTAACCCCCACAAAGTATAGAGAGCTGCGGCTATAGGCACCACTGGAGCGCTGCGTACTTGTGCCATTGATGTGTTCTCTCGCACCTACTTCCTCTAGACCTACACACTATTTGCATGGCAGGCAAATTGCTGCGCGGCAAAACTCAGAGAATCAGGTGGTTGGACTGCTCTGGTGTATCCTGAATCTGCCACCGCGAGATATGATACCATCAACAGCAGATTACATTCCCCCTAAGCTGGACTTTAGAAAAGCTTGCAAAACCCGTATTCCAAACAGAGTGAAATCAGGTGACCGACGGCTCAAAAACGGAATCGGGGGTGGGGTCGGAAATATTTTAAAATCCTTCAGACCGCGAAACTTCGCTAGCGTTTTCCAGGCGGAAATGCAAGCAATTCTTGCAGCCTGTCGCTCTCCTAATAGTGATCCCACAAAAATTAACAACGTGGCCATCTGTTCTGACAGTCAGGCTGCAATTATGGCGCTTAAATCATCAACCACATCCGCCAAGCTGGTAGAACAGTGTCGAAATGAACCTGTGTGCCTAGGAAATCGGCTGTCACTTGTTCTAGTTTGGGTCCCAGGACACAGAAGAATTGCGGGCAATGAACGAGCCGATGAACTAGCCAAGCAAGGGGCCGCCCATCCCACATTCCGCTCGGAATAGTTAAGAGTAGAGTCTTCTCACACCACCTATCAAAAGCTCAGATAAAGGAGAGGGAACTAAACAGCTGTACCATACCGGAAGAACAAACGAGCTCCTTAGTAGAAGTCGCACGGACATCGCCAAAACCTTGGCCTGTAGGCCATCATGCGGCTAGACTCGGTATCCCTTTTAATACCCACTGTCGCAGCTGCGAAGATGTGAACGAAGTAGAAACCTTCACTACTACCTTTGGCTAGGGCTAGGTACCCCGCTTTAGGCAAGAAAGAATTGCCAATCTCTTACTCTTCCTCAACACCACAGGCTGGATCTAGGACCTAGTAGGAATTCCTCTCTATCTAAGCACCATTTACATTCAGTACTACCAATAGGTCCCAAGAGTCGTGGTAACAAAACGGCATGCCATAGTGCTAACCACCACTTCTACCTACGTACCAACTAAAGCCCAGACAGTAGGAAGTCTCAAGTCGACTGGGAGCCGTCAGGAGCTTAATCTGCTTGTACTTTCCGATAGAAGCTCTTTCAAGTAGAAGAAGAAGACATGAGCAAGAGCCAAACACCTCACACTAGGCGAACGTTTCTTGTAAAAATGTCGAGCAAAAGAACTGCAGATCTGATCGGATTCCTGAAAGTCACGAGGTGGATCTTATGACTCTTCCTTTAATCCTGAGACAAAGTGCTTCCATCGACAGTCGGGTCCCTTGAATTGTGGTCCCTTGAACGGTGGATCTGACACTTCTACCCTCCATCTGCCACGGCGCACCCGCTTCTACCCTCCATCATATTCTCCCCTGCCTTTCTGTCCATACCTTGTACTCGCTCTCATTTTTTTTTGCTCAATTCTTACGACACCTTCATGTGTTTCAATTGGCCCATCAGAAAGGTTTCAACCCTAAATGACTGCTCAAAATGTTTCATTTGTATCGGATCATAAACCTGGCTGCCTGCCTTTAAAGCCACGAGTCAATAAAGTTTATTGACTCCATTCGCTTCCATTCATTGCGTTCTTTTCTCGCATATAATAAAGTAATAAAATAAAAAAAAGTATATACGCTTATGTGTATGCATGTATATAGGTATATCGCAGCCTGCTATTGTCGGCTGTCTCCTAACTCCATCCTTCAAAAATTGAAAGCTCATAAATCTGCTCTGCTTGCCTCTCGCATCATTGTCGACTTCATAAATGCGAAGGCATCCGGCAGTTTAAAAACCATTCCGAATGGTTTACTGCCAGCTTCGATTATTTGTTGGCTTAAATTTGCATCCCTCCTGCACCCACATAGAGAGAGAGCAACTCTCACCCACCAATGGTTCGGATGGCAATATGTCGTCCTGTGCGTGGAAAATATCCTGCTGGGGAGGCTGAATTAGTTTTAGGTGTCAACTTGATATACAGTCGCCGTGTATTTATTGGGATGGCAACAGCTTGACGTTCTGCCCACAGCAGCAGCAGTAGAAGCGTTCTGCAGCAAAAGACACAAGTTGCAGAGTTGCAATAAATCACCCCATCGTTGCAACACAACCCCGAGCACTCTCTCTGGCAGTGGGGTTGGTGTCGCTGGCCATTTTGAAAATTCAGCAATAACAACAATTTCCTCGTCGGAAAATAAGGGAAATAAATTACTCACATGAAAATGGTGACTTGGGGAGCCATATCGTATGTATCGCAGGGAGGCTGTACCGAGATAAAACAGCGGCGTTTCGCATTTTGTGAGTTTTTTTTTTGAATGAATGAATTTATGAGGAGGTTGAGTTGTCATTTGGACACTGTTATGCTGTTTTGTTTGACACTACAGGGGGTTGATTCGGGCTGATTCAGAATGATTCGCTTTCGCTTCTCATGTGTGTGAGGCTGCTGTGATGCTAAGGGGGAGCACAGGGAACAAATTTAAATCGTAATTCAACCGAAAACGAGACTTAATTTTAAAAGAAGAGCAGCAAAAAAATAAAACAAAATATTTTGTCGCTTTATTTGCTGCTAAATTAGCCGATTTTTGTATCCAATGGGGAAGGGCTATTGTTTGCACATTAGTGAGAGCGGTTTTTGTTGGAGCTCCACAGTTGACATGTTTGTGAGTGAAATGAAATAAAGTAGAAGTTTGTTATAAAAATCGTAAATAATTAGATGCACTAAAGTAGACCATCCAGCTCAGTCGGCAGAGCAAGCCGAAAGTGGAACTCGTACTTAATTGTCTCCACTGATACACAAAGGCTTTCCCTCAGGAAGTTATCCGAATGACCTGGCAAGTCTTACGTCACTGTTTTAAGAAAAATGATACTTCGAGGTGCTGCCGATAAATGGCCTCCAAAATAAAGCCTTAATTGTAGCTGACTCTAAAACTCATACATTTTTATATTATTTAGATCCTTTAACCCTTCGGGGGCATACTCCAACTCCTTCCTAAAGAGCTCGATTCCTCCTCAACTGTTCAGCGCCAAGTTTGCCTAGGGCGTCCCGCTCTTCTGCCTGCCTGGGTGAGCAGATTCCACTGCATGGCGTATTTCCCAATGGAGCTGTCTTCGCGCCGTAGGGTGTGTCCAATCCATTGCCCTTTTCTCCTTCGTATAGTAATGCTTAAAGGTTCTTGGCCCGTTCTCAGGTAAAGTTCTTCGTTGGAGATGCTGTTCTGCCAAAAAATCCTCAAAATGGTTCTGAAGCATTTGTTTACGAAGGCTTGCAGCTTTCAGTTAATGGTATCCACCTTCCAAGTACTGCACCCATAAAGCAGCACCGATTCTACGTTGGAGCGGAACAGTCACAACTCAGTTCTTAGATAGCATTCCGAACGCAGCTGCACACATCCAGTTCGGTGCCACCGGGGTCGGCCGAGACTACGCTTCCTAGAAAGTTGTCAACTTTCTCGACTTCCTGTTCGGCAATGTTAAGTTGAGCGCAGTTGTTAGAAGTGCTCAGGGCTTTTGTTTTGGCTGTGTTTATTTTTAGTCCTACTTTGTTTGCCTCTGCTTCTAGATTGTGGGCCATCATATGAAGGTCCATTATCCGATGTGAAAGTAGACAAACATCGTCAGCGTAATCTAGGTGTTTTAGGTAAGATGTCTTAGTCCAACCAATTCCGTAGTTGCCTTCCGCCAATGCTGCTCGAAGTACATCGCTGATAACCACCAAGATCAATAGTGGTGACAGTATGCACCCTTGATGTACTCCACTTTGGAGTTCAAAATCCTCCGACACCATACCATTGTGTATGACGTCGTAGGAGCAGCATCTCCCGATAGGCGAGAAAGAGCCACTGGAGCCGAAAACATAGCAGCCCTATGTATACCCTACTCCCTCCTCCTCGTGATTCTAAAACTAAGATGAGAAGTTATTTTTGTATGGCGTTTGCGCTCGAAGTAATATACATTTTCCACCAGCTATAAGCCCCTTATACAAAGATCGACCTTCTCCACTGATTCAAAAAATTATGTAAAGTAAGCAATCGGGTTTTTAAAAACAATATGTTCCAAGTATTTTTCTTTAACTTAGGTAGTTAGGTAGGTGAAGTGGTGGTTCAAGAGAACCCAATTAAAGCTGAAAGGCCCTGCTTTGTTACCACAAACCTCGTGCGAGCCTGTTTGAAAGAAAAGGACTGTATTGACTATTTTGGTTAAGCCCAGTCCGTAGAGTTTAGATAAAGAAAGAGGTCTCCAATCTTCATTTCAGCTCTCTCGCTGAGGTGCCCGAAGAAGGGTTTACTGAGAGTAAGCAGCCTGGCCCTTGTTAGGAAGGGATTCTTTCTCGTTAATGTCCTTGCAGCTTCCGCAAAAACTGTTGTGAGGAATACCAAACTTGACTGCTTGGTCTCAAACTGGCCAATGGCTTGTAATAATAGCTACAGTTCTAGCAATATCTGGTCTCGATTTGCCAAGCAGCTCGTTTGATTTGGGTTTATTATAACTGGGGCACGTCTTTCTCGATATGCGATTGGCTAGTTGAAGGAAGTGAAGGTGAATGCAGCCCTTAACGAAACCGAGCTGAATGTCGACTGCTTCCGCTAGGGAATCGTTAACGGCCAACCCTCTCCTGGCCAGCTGATCATGGGTCGAAGGAGCAACCAGTTCACATGGTATCGGTATCGTCTACAGAAGCTTGCTGTGACCATATGGCTTAGCGCTCCAACACCCAGATTCCCTAAGTCGGACTGCGCTGCATATGGCTGTATCCTTAATGTGTAGGTCAAGGGGTATCATGCTAAGAGCATTCGTTGGGCAAGACCTCAAAGCTCCTGCGATGCCTACGCATGCCGATCTTTGTACCTTTTCTATCCTTTCGATATTATATTTCTTCCTTAAAACGGACCACCAAACAATGGCGCAATTGGCAAGAATAGGGCGCACAACGGCTGTGTACATCCTTCGGGTCATTTTTGGCTGGAGTCTACTTTTTCACCGAAAGTTTTGTTACAGGCGTAACAAGTTGGCTTTATTGACCATCTGCTCTATGTTAAATTTCCAACTAAGTTTGGGGTCTAGAACCATGCCCAAGTATTTTGCACTAGAACATAGCGAAAGTGGCTGGCCATTTAGTTTGCGTATCTTTGTTTTTGTAGTAAAAAGCATCATTTCGGTCTTATCCGGATAAACTCAAAGTCCACTGCTTGTGGCCCATGAAAATATCTTGACACTAATATAACCACGTCATCCGCATTCGCAAGCACCTTAACCCCCTTCCTATCAAGCCGGAACAAGATCTTGTTCATTGCCAAAATCCATAGCAGGGGAGAGATAACTCCGCCTTGTGGAGTACCATTAGCTTCGCACGCTAATTTGGTTGAAGTCCCCTTCCACTTTTGTGCGCCACCTGAGTCGCGGTCTTCCTCTAACGCGTCGTCCCTCAGAAATTGTTTCGAAGATTTTTAGGGCCGGAGCATTTGTGTGCATTGTGCGATGTCTCCTAATAGGCTACATCACTTTGGTTGATCACCTAAAAACAGTGCATTAAGTTAACATAAACCCGTACAAGGCCTGATGTTACGTCAACGCAGACGGGACACTCCCCATTTTCTCTGAGAGCGCCCTTACAGGATCAGCCATAGGCAACCTAACAACAAAGCCACCAATAATCATTCTGAAACTCAAATTGGACTCAAAATGATTCAGGAAGGCTCAAGAAAACATGAGAGCTCTGGTTAGGCAACATGACTTAACAATCTTCTTTTTTTTTTTAATGTAAACTGGTTTTTCTAAACCGTCATAAAAAGAGTTCTCCGGTTTGTCTTCAAAAAGCTCGTTACCTGAAGTCATTCATCAAAACTCTGTACATGTAAGCCTTTCTTTGAATTTGTGAACACGTAATGATCACTAGGTGCCACGTTGAATTTTAAGGTCGGTGAGCTAGTTCCCGGAAGCTACATGACTGCTTAGGCGTGGCTATGGCGTAGTGGTAGCGTCATCATTTGTCAAGCTGATGGTTCAGAGTTCAAACCCTGTCCGATCAATTGCGAAAGATTATGACAACACTACTGCGAGGGCATAACACTGTCATATGGGTGAAAAAATTCCTCACTCTGCTGGATGAAATAAGTGACAACAAACAAATCTCTCCAGTTATATGGACACCAACCTTGGAGCTAATGTGGAACCTAATTCGCTTGAGTTTCAAACCACTACACCAATCTCTTTCTCTCTCTCTCTGTTTATCCTTTCGCCGCCCGCACTGTGTGTAAAAACATGTAAAGAAAAAATCTTAAAATTTGGCCTTATTTGACCTTTGGCACCATTTTCAACAATTACAGCCATGCCACCCTTCGACTTTTTTTCACATTCCCTCAACCTCCCAAAATGAAAGAATTTTCTAGTTTTTGTGCAGATAGTCATCATCCTCAGCAATCCTACTCGCGTCGACTATTTTGTTCCCGCTTTGTTATCCCCATCAAGGCGTTCCTAGCTCGCTTCCTACGAATGGTTTAATTAATTACATGCGACTGTCTACCGTGTTCCATAGAAGCAAATTTCATGTAAATCCCACAGCCACAGCACAAGTTAACACACACTAAGCGCAATAATTTTTGATCCGCCATAACAAATGATCATCTCCTGCGACATGGCGACATTTTAATCCAGAAGCCAACAACCTGCCACAATCGTTTATTACATGAATGAAAGTCTATTTTCAGCGTGCCTGCGTCTCTAATGCGCACGAATTCGCGTCCAAAAAAAAGAGAGAAGAACTTTTTTTGCAGCCCCAACTGTTGGTTATTGTGACGCGCTGCGACTTATGAATGCGAGTGCGCGATCTATTTTTGGGGCTTATGGGGGCCCCGAGCACACAGGCAAGTCATTGTGCCAACTGCTACGGTTGATGGAATTTTAATGATGAATTTATTGCGATCTTTTTAATTCGCAGCGAATTAGGATCGTTGCGCGTGATCCGCGAACTGTGACAGAAATAGATGCGCGCTACCAAACCGAGCCATTCTCGCCATTCTCGCCATTGTGTGCGATGCGAGTTGCATGTTGCAATTGTGTCCCGTGCTGCTTGCAACGCAGCGGGGGACCTTGTTTTTCTTATAAAGATGTTATTCTTGTATAACTGCGGCGGAATGATATTTATTATTTAATTAATATTTTGCGAAATTCATAAATGTTTGCGGCGCGATGTAGGTGTAGCGGCGGCAGACTTCCCTGCTGGATGGGGTGTACTACATGGGGTGCCGTGCAAAGGAATTGGAGTCCGTAATTAATCATCAATCTTGGAATGCATTAATTAGGATGTTTACTTGGGCAGAGCAGTTGCATATTTTTTGAAGGAATGCAGGACAGAAATGTAGGTGTTTTATTAAAATAACAGTCTCCAGTTTTCGCACTCCATAAGACTACCAAACTTGCGTTCTTTCCGCAGTTGCTTAGGGAATTAGCCACAGCAGTAGTCCTTAAGCGGATAAGGGGACGTCTGGAAGATACCCTCGATGCTGAACAAGCAGGTTTCCGCTATGGATCGCCCTGTGTCGACCAAAGCAACACACTGCGGATCTTTATTGAACAGTACGTTGGAAACCGGTCACCACTTCACCTGCTGCTCATTGATTTTGAAAAGGCGTTCGAGATGTGAACAGACAGTTCATCTGTCATCTGCCTTGCGCAGGAGCGGTATACCGGATAAAACAAATAGTTGCTATGAGGGGTCTAAATGTCCTGCATTGAGGAAAGCTTTCAGAGGAAATCGATATTCAAAGTGAGGTCCGACAAGGTTGCGTTCTATCGCCGATACTTTTTTTTATTGGTAAATAGCGATGTGAAAACGGAGGAATTCGTTGGACTGTCACATCTCAACTTAAACATGTGGACTACGCAGACGACATATGGTTACTCTCTCACAGGATTGTGGATATGCACCAAATGATGGCGAGTCTGAAGAGGGAGGGAAATGGCGTGGGGTTGCCAAAACCAAAGTCAATCAACTCATCAACTCAAGTAAGCATTGCTGGACAACCGGAAGAGAGGGTAGAGAGGTTCAAATACCTTGGGAGTATTGTCTCGACCAAAGGTGGAATCGAACAGGATATTGTCAACTGAATGAACTAAAAAGGACAGGACTTAAATGCTAAATGGTTATACTAAGCTGGACTAAACCTTGTAACTAAGAGGGATGATTGGAGATTAAGGAGGATGATTGGAGGTTAGGTATGGTTAGGGGATTACGGAGTACGCATTTACTCCTATTAAAATCAAAAATATGCGCCGCGTTATTTGATTTGCGCAGCATTCTTGATAATGGTTCGTTGTACCCATAGTTAGTGCGATGAGGAGGTATACGGAATAGAGGAACAGACCTAAGATTGCGGGGATTGGTATTTAGAAAAATCGCTTGAAGTAAGGCGGGACAATCAATGTTGCCAGATAACAACTGATGAATGAAAAGTATGTCGGCAACATCACGTCGTTTCTCCAATGACTGAAAATTAATCAGTCTAAGACGTTCCACATAGGGTGGAATGTTGAGGTTATCAGCCCAAGACAGACCGCGTAAGGCGAAGCGAAAGAACCTACGCTCAACAGCCTCAATTCTCATGACATGGGTAGCATAATGTGGCGACTACACTTGGCTGGCATACTCGAGGAGGTGTCTGACGAAAGTGACATAAAGGGATTTTGTTACGTAGGGGTCAGAGAACTCTTTTGACCAGCGTTTCACAAATCCAAGTGCTAAATTGGCTCTACTTATGACATTGTCGATATGTGATCGAAAGTTAAGTTCACTATCGCAGATAACGCCCAAATCACGTGCAGACGTGACAGAGGGCACAGGCTCATCACGAATGAAGTAGATCGTAGCTGGTGTTGGGACACGCTTGCGGGAGTAGGTGATGGAGTGACATTTATTGACAGATGATATACGTTTCAAGATTTTTATATCATCAGCGTAGACCAGGAGATCAGAGTTCCGGATGACACGTTCAGCATCATTTGTTGTAAGGATGAAGATTAATGGTCCAAGATGGCTGCCTTGAGGGATGCCTTGAGGGACGCCCGATGTTGCTGCAATAGGGTCTGATACTGTTGATCTGATTCGAACTTTGTATTGACGGTCCACTAAGTACGATTTGATCCATGAGATGAACCGCGGTTGGAATCCAAGGGCTTTCAGCTTAAAGAGAATAATTTGGTGGGAAATTTTGTCAAAAGCCTTATTAAAATCTGTGGCTACAACATCTACTTGATTGCCATTTTCGAATACGGTTAAGTTTGTGGTTGTTGACCTCCCTTTGAGGAATCCGTGTTGTTTTGGGGAGAGAATTGGTTTGCAGTGGAAAGACATTACATCGTACACGATGCTGTCGAAGAGCTTAGGTATGCATGAGAGCTTGGCAATTGGCAATAATTAGAAATTGCGCTCTTGCATCCTTTTTTATGGATAGGGGTAATGTAAGCGTCCTTCCATAGTTGGGGAAAATTTCCTTGTAAGATTGAGAGTTGAAAAAGGGTAGTGAGCGGCTGTGTCAGATGATTCGCGCATTTTTTTAGTACTATGGCGGGGACACCGTCAGGACCAGGGGAGTAGTCATCCTTCAATGGGTAATTTTATCAGCAACCATTGATGGGAATATGTCGACAGAGACAAGGGAGGTTTGTGTAGAGTTGTTCAAATAGCAGAAATAATCAAGATCGGGTTCATGTAGGTGGGCAGCAAACGACTGGCCAAAAAATTGAGCGAATAGGTTAGCAATTATTTTAGGGTCTGTGGAGGAGGTGTCCGAGAAGGTGAGAGTAGATGGATAGCCATCAGATTTTCTTTTAACGTTTATGAATTGAAAAAATCTCTTGGGGTCGGCTATTAGGATTGGTTGCATTCGATTGAGGTATTCTAGGTAGAGCTTTCCGCAGAGCTCAGAGAATTGGGTATATACACAAGTGTATTTATAGAAGTCAGAGTCGGATTTAGATTTAAGGTAGGATTGCCATAATTTGTTCCTATTATTGCGAAGGGAGCGTAACTCTTTATTATACCAGGGTGGAGAAGACGAGCAGTTTTTTTTTGGTAGGTATGGCACGGATTGGACAAAACAGGCAAAGATATCCGCGTAGAAAATGAGTTTGACGAAATTAGCTTTACGAAAATTAAAGCAATACATAAGTGTGCTCTGAGACTGGGTATGAATTATCGTTGTATGAAAAGGATAAGAAATGCGGGGGGTGAAATTGGTCCAAAGTCGAAAGAAGATGACTGCTCTCAGAGACTAGGGAACTAAAGGCGTCAGACGAGAAGATGAGGTCACGTTGTCTATTCAGGTTGTTACGGATGCCGCTAACTTGGAATAGGCCAGATTCAGATAGACAATCAGTTAGGAGGATTTCCTTGTCGGAAATGGCGCTAGAAATATAATGGGATTCATCTTCAGATTGAGACTATTGAAGATGCGGAAGGTTAAAGTCCCCCAAAACTATGAGGTCATCGCATGGGCCCATGGTATCACTCAAATCGTCAATCGCATCGACGGCCAGTTGGTAAGATGCAATTGGTTGGGATGGTGACGCAATTGTTGGTGATGTCTAGCTGTTCTTGACCCGTTTTCTCATAGAAATGCGATTAGGCTAGCTTATCCCCAAAAGGTTTCGGAAACACCGATTCGCGATCGCAGTAACTTCTCAAATCGACTCAAAAATTTGCATAAACCAGAATCGCGTCGCTATCTACCCCGCAAAAAACGAGATCAGCTACCAATTTTATCAAGAAAAATCAGCTTAAATATGAAAAAATCTCTCCGAGCCGCTATTGTTACTCTTTTTAATTCCTTTCCAGCTTTAGACCGAAAACTCATCAGACACACTCTGTTTTTTCATTCCATTGTTCTGAATTTACTTAAAAGTTGTTTGCTCAAGAACCGCATCCACCACCGCCGAGAGAAAAAAAAACAACTCTCCGCCGAAATTGCATTCCACATCCACCCTTGATAAAGCATTCGAGTGTTTATTCAACGGCTTAAGCTGTTTTCCATAATCCTGCAACAGGAAACAGAGACTAGACGCAAAAAACGCAAAATGAAAAAAAAGTTTAATCGAAAAATATCTGAACAATTTTCCAGAAAAATTCCTTCTAGGAACTCCAGCATATCCCTGTGCGTTCCTGCATTTGCCAAGAGCCTTAGTGAAACGTAAATCTCAAGGATTTCACAGGGTACGTTTTCCCCCAAAACTAATTTTGTAATTTCTTCTCCTTCTTCTTCTTCTTTTTATGTCGGTATATAACGTTATTTTTGTATTTTTTATTTTCTCCCTCTTTCTCTGTTTTAGGATAACAACAATAGGTAGTGCAATTGAGGCAGGGGATTGTTTTAAAGGCAGGCTGTCCAGCGCAAAGGATCATCTCATCATTTCGGGCCGGTTTTTCTCCCCCGCCCTTATCAGGCTAAGGCAAGAAAAAGTTTCGCTCATAAATGCAAATAACCAAATCAAAACTTTTTAATTGGAATCTCGTTATAAATCCTTTGAGAGTGCATACCGTATAATGGAGAGTGCGGGGCGTCAAGTGATGCAGTCCGAGTTTGTACGATTCCAAGGTCTTAGCCGGATATCATGGAGAGATTTTGCGCAGGAGGCAGTAAAAAAAAAACAATCCATTAAAAGGGGTTGTGAATTAAAAGCTTTCGCTGTTTTGTAATTGCATTTTGGAAAAGTGTTGAGGGCGCTTAGTGGTCCTTATGAGTGTTGCCGAGGCATGGATGTGCCTAGAAACAAGTGCAATTTTTTTTACTTGTTTTTTTCTAGGTTATCGGTGTAAATGATGGCTTGAAAGTTTTTGTTTGCATGCTGAAAAATTAAACAAGGATTATGATGTTAAATACGACTTGTCTATGAGGAATGTAATGGACTGTAAGTAAGCACAAAAGCTGCTCCTTTACGTTACAGAAGGCATATGTTCCCTCACAAAGTGCTTTTGAACAGCAATATCTGGGATTGCCTTGCCTCCCAAGGGTTGATCATCCGAATACATTTGAGTATCTACGTCTTGGCTTAATAGCTGTGGAGTATAAGGCACGAAGGAAACAAGCAATTACGGTTCCATTGAACCGAAAGCAATTTTCTCTAAAACTTTGTCGTGAAATTGCTTTATAGCTTCCCTTTATTGACGCATAGTGTTGTATGGGTCTTATCCAGATTCTACTTAATGGAAATGAAATGACAAGAAAAGGAAACAATCGACAAGAACGTTCTGGACGTATGCATGATATTTTAACACAGATTCAAAGAAACATTTGCACTTTATTTGTAGCGTTAACAGGGCTAGATTATGTCTTATTTAGCTCGTAAATTGAGTCTATTGTCAGTGAAGGAGTGTTTCGTGTAAACGCTGAGAACGGCCAGAATGGTGTTTATGTACGTTGGTTGTCTAAGGTGGAGCTAAAGTCGGAAGTGGTACCATATTCAAGTGAGAAAACCATTTTTCCTAAGCAATCCGTTGTAAGACAATTTTTATGGCGGAGTTCAGAAACATCTTATTGCAGATGAAGCCCCGCATGGATGGGTTATAGGACCACTATTTTACGTATAATGACGTTTGAAAGATCCAAATTCTTATTCAGCAATCATCGAATACACTGACGATATAACACGTCCAGAAGTAACTCCCAAGAGTGTCTTTCCTTTTAGTGGCTAGTGCTGGACAGTCGCATATCAATTGGGAGAATGGATTCTATTTCCTCTTCGTCTCGGCAGTTCCTACAGAAGAGTTGTGGGGTATTCCTAGACGTGCCGCATTATTGCCTATCACACAGTGTCCTGTCACGATGGCGACAGTTATAGGAATATGCCTCCGACTGAGTTTCATGTGGTCTACGGATTTAGTTTAGTCAGAGTCTGGCCATTACTAGCGATACCAACGCCTGTTAGTTTCCTCGTAAGACTCAATGTCTATCTTTCTGTTCAAAGTGCTTAGCGGTGCGCTAGCCTCGGGGAGGGCCTGCTAGGCGCTTAGATGTGGTAGGGTCGTTACGTTACTTGGTACATATATCCAGGTGGCCCGGCACGTAACAGAGGCTCAGCTTCTTATTGAGATATCTTCCAGTCTTTATATGCACATTTTTACGAGCTTCAACCTCACCGGTTTGTATTTCGGGACTCGCAGTAGACACCAGCACCAGTACCTTGTACATCGGTCTGTGTAGATAGCCAGCTCATTTCCGGTACAGACTAGCCCTTCATCCCACTCCTCCTTGCTAGGAATTCTGATAGAGAATCTCCGATTGCAGTTTGTTAGTGGGACGACGTAGTCCATTTCCGTCCGGAGTCTCGATATATTCCACCGGTTCGGAATTGAGGTATGACCATAGGGCTTAGCTAACCAGAGTCCGGCTTCCCTAAGTCTTAGTGCAGTTTTAGCTGCCGACTTGCCCCAGTAGATGTCAAGTGGAAGAAGATTCAGTATTGTTTCCAGGACTGCTGTTAGGGTTGATCGATTCCGTTACCCCCAAGCAGCCTGCCCGTTGAATCTTTGTCACGCTCTCAAGATGATATTTCTTTTCCAGCGCCTTCCGCCAAAAAGCGTACCGCAGGTTAAAATGGGTCTTACGACCGCAGTGTATAGCCAGTTCAAGTCCGTTCATACGTGGGTATCTGCAACTCGGTATTGACCTTTTCCTTGTAAAGAGCACTATCTCGGTTTTCGCTAGCTTACTTCCAGACCATGATCTTTGACCCAGTAGATCACCAGAGAAAGTGCGTGTCTAAGTCTTTCGCTGATCACGGGAAGGAAATTTCCTGGTACCAGAATGGCGACATCAATGGCGTAGGCCACTACGTTGAAGCCGTTTTGTTCTAGTATTTTGACCAAATCGTCTACTACTAGGAGCCATATAAGCGGCGATAGGGCTCCGCCTTGGAGGCCACTCCGCTTGGCTTGGAGTGCTAAGCATGTCTTCAATCCACCTTCAATCCATGCTTACGAGAACAACAAGATGCCACAGAAACGGGCGGAAGATAAGAACCCTGAACTTTTGGCCAAGACTCATACAAACTCCCAAATGAATGCAACGTCTTTCAAGCTGAAATCTTTGCCATTGACAGAGCAGCGTTGACAGTCCTCACAATGAAAATAAATCCATTCGTGGACAGTCAGGCAGCTATCAAGGCACTGGACAGTGAGACAATAAAATCTAGGACAGTTTGTAAATGTCGAAAAATTCTAGATATACTTAGCAACATCCACGTGGTCAACCTCTGATGGACATAGTCACATAGAAGGGAACAAGATAGCAGATGTACTAGCCAGGAGAGGATCAGCACTGGGTACAGAACATACCCACACGCAGAGAGACATTCCTATTGATGTAGTGAAAGAGAGAATAAATATTAGAACCAGTGTACAAACCAACACCTCTTGGTTATCAAAAGGACATTAAACGAGGAGAGAACCAAATGACAAAGGAAATGCGCATCTTGATAGGTGTACTGACAGGCGATTGGCACTATGGCCAAAAGGCTGCGCATAAACTCCTCGGAAGAGGCAGAGACCATCAAACAATTGCTCTGCGAATGCCTAAATCTCCAAAACCGTCGCCTCCTCCATATGGGGAATAGATTCTTTGGAGAACTGGACAATTTGGCACAACCATCGCTGATGGTTCGAGCAAGGACCGCCTAACTAAGAATAGTGTCAGATATGGTAGCACAACCTAAGGGGTACCCCGTCAAAGCACCTTTTCTTGTGCCGCACATCCCCACCAACCTAACCTAACCTAGCCCATGGCCAAGGAATTTTCAAAATCTACTACAAATTCGCACAATCTTCCCATACTCTCAATGCTCGCCGTCATTTCTCAGTGAATAAAGTCCTTTCATTGACAACCCATCCTGCTAGCGTGGCTATGTCACCTCGTGAGACCTTCCGACATTCAATGTACTTATACGTTCGGCGGCATTTGTTTACTGTGCCGTCATAATTAATGACGGAATCTCGTGCAATGCCGGCCTATTGTGCTCTTTCATATCCGAATTCAATCAAAATAATTGCGACATCAGCAGAAAAAGGACTGCCGTCAACACATTATGGCCACCAAACAATTGTCGACGACGACGCCTACTGTAGGTTCAGTCGTGTCGACTTCCCACCACCACAGCTGTGCTTCCTCGCACAACAGATGCTCCTTTCGTTGCGAGTTGACAAATTGACAGACTGTTTACCGTAACGGAACTACAATCGGAAATTTCGTTTCAGCATTTCATTAAATATGAAAATCGCGTGAAAAGTATGACAGGCATGACCTCCGACGCTTCAGAGGAGTCAAGTAATCGCGTCTGCTAAATGCCGGCATCAAAGTTTAACGGCGTGAAAATTGCCGATCATTTTAATCGCAATGGTTGGCGCAATTGTAATTAAAATTCTTTTATTACCGACTGACGGTACGCATATGTCCGTAGGTGGGCGAAGCGACGCCGCAAATATCCTTGAATGTGGATGAACAGGCGAATTCGTGGAATTCGATTACATCGCAAGAGTTTTTGATCTGCGTGTCATGTGAGCGATTTAATACAAAAAAAAAAAAAAAGGGGGAGCGTAGCCGACTTGACGGGGTTGAATTTCTTCACGGCATTGATGGAATGTGTCCCAAATCACCGAAACAGGGGATCAATTCGACTTTGTGTTGTCGTTTCTTTGCTTCCGGTGCAGGAGGGGTGAAAACGCAATTACGGGCGCGCTGGAAATACTTTTATCCGTCGTATTTGTCATGCAGGGCGGATTGCTGAGGATTTTTTGTGTGGGGTGAAACGGAGGCAATGGCGGCTAAATTGAGTGCATAAAACGATCCACCCCTCAGGAATTGATGCGAAAGATGATTGCATTCATTTTTCTTGATTATCCATCGTGAAGTCTATAGCGGTCGTAGGCCATGTGTGTGTTTAGTTGCGATAACTTTCCTTGAACGGGATTAAGACGTGAAAAAGAGGGTTGCTGCAGGCGTCTTAAAAGGTTGAAGTCTTTTTTATGTTTCTTATCGGGTGACGTTGTGTGCATTTGCACTGATTTACGATTGGGATTAGGATTACCTTCACTGAAGGTATCATCAAAAGAAGGGAAATCAGTGGACGACAAGGAGTGTCTGTAAGCTGTAAGTTGTACTCCGACCCAAACATTAAGAATCCTTTTAAAAAAAACTATTGATGCAATTATTTATCTGAGAAACAGTTTATGAAATATTCGAAGTAGAAAAGGATATTGACAGTCATCAGCATTTTGAAGGAAATTGAGGTAAGTGCAAGAGATCCACAACGCCACCCTCAGGTCACTACAGACCCATTGTGATACCCATAGGGTAGAAGAGTCCCCAGTAAACCATCCACTTGATTTGATTTAGTTCAAGATGTCATAGACTGGTGTGCTGGATATTTCATCTACGTCACGGGGGAAATGTCGCCCAAGGAATTTAAATTTCCGGAAGGAATAATTTCCGTCTGCTGATAGAGAGCGATCTCTGCAGATCTGCCCGTCCTGTATGCATGCTGACGATGATGAAGTGGGGATGCGCTAAGCACATCCTCTCTTAAGTGGTTGTCCACAGCTTTCTCCATTGTTTTGAGAAGGCACGATGTTAGGCTGATCGGTCTGTATGACTTCGGCTGTGCTGGGTCTTTCTTCCACATTTTTGGTATGAACACAACTTTCGTCCGCCTCCACTGGTTTGGTATATAACCCAGTGCGAGACTACTTTTCATGTGTGGTAGTAGTTCCTCTTGTAGTTCCTCCTTTGTAATAAGGCTGGTGTGATCCCATCCATACCTGGTGACTTGAAGGGTTAAAGGAGCTAATTGCCCATTCAATTCCCCCTCTGGAACAGATATTCCCTGCAATCTTCCAATCTTTTTTCCGAGGTCTGGTTATGCTCCCTTCACAAGTGTTTCGCAGAACTTCTTGAAACTGTCTCTTTTCGCCTTTCTCAGTTCTTTGTTGTACTCTGTAAGTGCCATCCTGTAGCTTTGCCAATCCCCATTACATTTTGCTCTGTTAAACAGTTTACGAGTATCAGAGCGTAATTTTGACAAGTTGCTGCTCCACCACGGCACATCTCTTCCTCCCTTTCTGTTACTTATGGCACAGCTTGATTCAAACGCATTTGTAATTGCGGAACTAATGCCCTCTACCGCGTTTTCTAACTCTAGATAGTGTGCCGGAGCCCTCCTATGATCAATGTGCTCCAGGTTAATATCTAGCGTTTCTCTGAAGACCTTCCAGTCTGTTTTCCTAGGGTTTCTTACTGGGTTTCTCATGATACATGCACTATCTAAGTCATACACAATGATTCTATGGTCAGATAGTGACAGCTCATCTGATACTTTCCTACTAATGCTTGGACTACCTAGCGTAAGGTCAAGGACTTCCTTTCTGACTCTAGTAACAAAAGTTGGGGTATTCCCTACGTTGTATATGAACTAAGAGTAAATTCTAATAATGACTCACCTCTGATGTTGGTGTCGCATTGGCATCACATCCAAAAAGCAGCAGCATTTGGAGCTTGTTACAGTGCTCCACTAAGCGTTGCAGTTCTGTTGGTACAGCTGGTTCATCCCCAGCACAGTAAGCAGATGCGATAATTGCGGTGCGGTATGCTCCATTGAAACTTAAGGATACCTGCAGTGGCACCAGATCTCGCGTAGCATATTCTGAAAGTACATGCCCTTGGATTGGTCACTCTTATATCTCAAATTACCTTTGCGTCTCTACACGATAGTCCTTTGACTTCTCCTTTCAGGATCCATGGCTCCTGAATCAGTGCATTGCCCTGGTTTTGTTTGGTAAACATCCTGGCTATTACGGCTGATGCCGATATGGCATCCACATGGTGGATGTTTACCTGGGCGTCCTTTTTTTTAATGTTTGCAGGTCATCGAGCTAATGCTCGCCGCAGTCCAGAGGGAGTGAGATGATTGTCTGTTTATGTCCTCCTCAGGTAACGAGTCATCTGAGATGGGCATAAATTCATCCCCACTCCGAGTATCCTGCTCAGCAATCGGAGTTAGGGTGTCCCCTGTTCAGTTGGTGTCGAGTTGGTACTTTGCCCTGCGCTCTCCTCCAATTTCCTGAGTCCACCCACCGTCACCACCGTCACCTTGCCGAACCGGTAGCTCAGAGAGCAGTTTTGAGCCTTAATGGCCTCAAAAGATTGTTGGTCAACAATCATCTCCATATCCACGATCTCCTTCCGTAGGTTTTAGTTTTTTCAAGTAGCACGACAGACTGTCATGCCTCGTGAAGACTCCTATTCTTCTTGTAATCACACAGGTGTACCATTTGATGTTGGCCTCAGGATCTCAGTGTCCAAGGCGGGACGAACACCGATGTGTCGGCTACTTCTGATGTTGATTCCGAACCTTTTCTAGCCAATTCGTCGACGTTCTCATTATCTGGGATAATTCATGTCCAGGGACCCGGCTGTGTTCCAAGAACCCAGCGCTCTTAACGACAGCGCTTCACACTTTATACGCTGCCTGGCTATCGATGAAAAAGGTGATACCTCCCACCATAGAAAGTGGTGCGCTGGCAAGTCACAAGGATGTGTCCATCAAATTTTCGAAATTCAACTTCAACCAGCCGTAAAAAACACAAAAGCTACGCCCTCTTGCAAAACCAACGTCAAATGACCTTAGAATCTAAGTCTCATTTCACCCTAAAGACAAATCCCTTGCTCCAACTGTCAATAAAACTTACTTTCAGTGGCTTCGTTGCAACTATACACTCTATCTCCTGGCCTTCTCCACAGATACATGCAGTAAAACACCGGTCACTACCAAGAGACACTAATCAATTTATTTCAGAACTTACCGAAAGCAATAGCACACTGTCACAATGTATCGAGTTCGTCCACAGGTACGTCCAGGGACGATCTCCTCTCATCCATCGACCATGTGCACTATGAGCCGGCCGTCGATAGATAACCCAAGCACAAAAAACTTTAGCAAAACAAGCGTAAAACAGCTCTGCAAATGGACAAATTTATTGCCTGGGCGGCGACATATAGTCCACACTGTGTTAATAGCCCATAAAAGGATAATGTCAGCAGCAATGAAAGACGAATGACTTGCTGCACTCGATGGTGGTGGGGTATCTCGAGTTGAGAGCCACTCCGCCCTGTGAAAACTATTCTCACCAAGTGAAGGATAATATCGAGAGGCGACCAAACCAAATGACTTTTCGGCCAACTCCAAGAGATGTGTGTACAAAAATCTTACACCACACCGAGGAGGAGACGGCACTGGAGGAGATTCCATTGGACTCGCTCACATCATTCGGTCATTTATCACGGAACAATGACCATGGACGATGTGGACGCTCGGATGACCAAAAGGGGGGCACGAGAATAAAAACCTGTGAGTCCATTAGGGTCAGAGTTGTCTTGTCTCGTAAACTCGTATGTTGGCGAGCTGAGCTAGGGCTCTGATATCATAATTGCCATTTTATTGGGCGGTGTCATTGTCAGATTGCAAGGGAAACGTTTTAAAAGCATAAAAGCAGAGTTCATCTCTCCAGGCGGACATCGACGGAGATTAATGTTCGAGGAGTCGCGTTCGGTCCTCCTAGGTGCGATTCAATTATTTACTGCTGAGTGATGTCACAGCGGGTTATCAGTCGCAAAAATTGATTTATCCTGAGAAGTCGTCGAAGGTTACTGATACGAGACGAAGGGATTTCATTACCTCGTTCCTTCGATGGCGATGTTGATGATGATGATGGTGATGGTCGTGGTGGTAGTCACTGGGGAACCTTCAGCATGGTTGACATGAAGGTGGACAACACCGATAATCGCAAAATGTCAAAACTAAGTGCACTCTATGATATCGCACTGGAGGTGGAAGGGAGTCCGGGGGGGCAGATACATTAAAATGGATTTCGTTTGCGGTAATGGAGCCTAATGGTAAATTGTAGTGAATGTCATGGCATTTAATGTTGGCTTTTAGGACTCTTTAAGGAGATGCTCATTGGATAGCTTTGTAGCGCAAGGCATAGACATAAATTTACTTTGTCACAGGTTGACGGCGAAATCGTAACTTGGAGGAATCAAAACCCTCTTTACGATCAGAACTAAACAACATTGTTTTGAAGCTTGAAGTGACAATAAAGCACCCACCACCTTAGGTGTTCCATTCCACTGTTTCCCTATTCAACAGAAAAAAATAAACTTCACGATTGGTTTGCACGTACTTGCGGATACATGGGGTAATAAACAGCTGGAAGTCCTCTACAAGTATTTTGTGAACGTCTAAAATCGTTTGTCAATAATCGGATTGGTCCTTATCAGAGTGTTTCTAGGCCAGAAAAGCCTACCATCTGCCAGATATTTACGCTACAGTAGAACTTGCAGAAAACCTTAATATTTCAGATCGATGATCGAAAATGCAGGTTGACTTGTCAATGTGACAAAGGCGTTATCCTTCCATTTCGTTAGCATGTAACCTGGCAAGAGAATCTTCTTCTTCTTTCCTTTTGTTCGGCGAGGTTATGATCAGGATTTTGGGGACCAAAACCGACCCACTTTAATGCATGCCTACTGGTCCGCCTGTGGGGTTCGCCGAGTCGACCTTAAAAAGTATTTGCAGCCCTCCCGATTTCGGATCACTTTCTCACTTAGGCCTATCTTTTACGCTTGGATAGGATTGCCTTCGTAGGATCCCTCCTTTGAATATGGCAATACCAACTGAGCTGGTCGTCCTCCAATTTTTCCGAGATGGGTTTTTTTACGCGATGGCTTTCTAGGATCTTCGAACTTCTAATTGGATCAAACTTTGTTACTCGTGCTGTGATGCGAAGCATCTTCATCTTGGCTGCCGTTCATTTGCCGAACATTGTCCAGCATTGCGAACCGTATGTGGGCGCCGGACAAACAACTGCCTTCCTTTCAGCTTAGGGGGCGTTCTTCGGTCACAATAGATAGCAGCATTTTCCATCGACTTCATCCATGTCGTCATCAATAGTTGCTTCACTATTGATCACTGATCCCAGATACTTGAAATTATCGAACTTGGGGTCACTTTTCCACTCAAATAAAATGTCTGGACTAGGTCGGAGTGGATCAGGGAATGGGCAGTACAGGTACTCTGTCTTTTTTGAACTAATTCGATGGCCATTTCCCTCATCAAGTGCACGTTAAAGGGACGTTTAATCCTCGCTTATGATGGCTTCATCGTCAGTAGAGAATAACTGATATACTTTTCCTTTAAGCAGACTTAAGACGCTTCTCTGGTGCACACCGACTTTAATTGGGAACTCTTCGGTGACTCCGGCAGGGCATCTTACTCTTGTCTGTGCTCCCTCATGCATGTCCATGATCATCTCTACATAGGATTCTGGAACAATTCGATGCCTTAGTGCCATACATATCAGGTCCCTTGGTTGTCTGTCAATTGGCTTTTCAAAATCAACCAACAACATGTGCATATCCTTTCAGGAATCAAGATGTTTTTTAATTTGATGCCTTTACTTTGGATTGTAGGTTGACTTGACAATGTTTTAAAATCCTGCCTAAGGCATTATCCTTCCATTTCGTCAAGATCCTATTTGACAAGATTATATGAAACTTTGTGGGAAATTTCAGCTGAGAAGTCGAAATCGGAGGTTCGGTCTTCCTGAGGACTGGGTTTCTAAGATCATCTTGCTATGAACTTTGTCGATGTGACCAAGTCAATCAACGCCTTGGCATTGCTCGTAGAGCTGCCCTCCTTGCGCACATCATGAAAAATTCGATGAAAAAATGTTCGCTTTGGTCTGCCTATCGCCCATCGTCCAGCACTCGGCGCGGTAAGGTGGAACTGGCAGGATAAGCGTTCTGCAGAAGTAAGGACTTAATCCATTTGTTTCGTTACATTGAAGTAATCATAGCAAGGGTTCTTAAAAGTCAGTCGTATCTCCAATTGTGAAGTTGATGTTGACTCCGAAGCAGATGATTGCTAGCTTAGCGTTTCGTCCTGAGCTGTGTGTAGTTGTTGTACTTAGTTTTGCGTCCATTTAACAAGATGTACATAATTCCCGTGAAAGTCTCTACTACTGCGTGCTGGGAGCGGTCAATAATGTCGACATCGTCTACGTATCTCAGCAGCTGATGCCTTCTGTGCTCACACCTGCTTCAGCAAAGGATTGAAGAGATCCCACGATAGCGAACTTCCTTGCCAGAATCAGGTACACGCTTAGAATAATTCAATAAGTTACTTCCAAACTACATATTCTGTCGCGTACTGTCCAGGGCTGCTCGACATTTTAGTCGGGCTCCAAGTTCAGCAATCGACGATGAGTGCTATCATATTAACAAGTCCATGGAAAGTTGGTGTGTTACGACTTAATATTCGTTGGTCTTCTCCAGGATATGCTTTAGTGCGAAAATTTGGTCTATCGGGGACCTACATTCAATCACACATCAGTTGAGGTAGCTGCCATCTAGGAGTCGCCAATACACTCAGAAAAATGGTAGGTCCATTGAGATACCATGTGGATCATGGGAGAAACTTTGTCTCTGCCTACTCGTTCAACCATTTTGAGCTTTTTATGAAGCCTAGGAGGCTCTTAAAGACGATATCCATCAGGTCGCCTATATCATTGTAATAGGCTGCTCCTAAGTGAAGCTTCCTTCTACGGGAGAGAGATGCGCAGAAACAAAGAAGGTGATTAATTGTTTCCTCCTCTTCTTCATCCATGCAGCTTCTACAAAAGTCGTTCGCAAAGAGGCCTACCTTGTAGCGTGGACAGTGTCCAGTGATGACACCTATTGTGGTGCCGATATGCAAAGCGTTTTAGATCCAGCTTCGGCCAGATCTGTTTTGTCGCTAGACATGTTGATCCACTTGTCCACCCAAGATTTGTACTCTTGACAGCATCCAGCTTAAATTTAAGTTTGCGAGTAGCTATTGGTATACCTAAGGTGCCTTTGCCCGGTAAGGTGGGTATAGTTAGTTGTTCTTATTCTGGCGAGCTCATCGGCCTTACAATTCCTTGGAATGCCTCTATGCCCCGGCACCCAACACAGGTGAATATGGAACTGCTCAGAGACGATCGGCAGTCTAGAGCTACCTACTATGGAATTTATAGAGGTCGATCCGAAAGGCGTACTTGAGAAGCTTCCTGTAACGGTTACTGTACTCGGATGTACGTACATATATCAGAGATCAGGCCGCGCGACCGTTCAATACTTCGTTTACATACTTAGTTAGGTCCTCTGACGCCTCGTGGGGAATAGACTGTCAACAACGCTTGTGCGTCATCGTGTTCGGAGTTCTGCAAAGCGCTTGACCTACCTCCAAGTCATTTCCAATGATCTAGATACCTCCTCGACTGTCCTTCTCCATGTCTGGCTAGGGCGGCCCACTTGTCTGCCTGATCGGGTAAGTGGATTCCATTGCATGGCGTACTTCGCAATAGAACTGTCTTCGCGGCGTAGGGTTTGACCAATCCACTGCCACTTGCTCCTCCGTATTTTGACGTCTATTCCTGGCCTGCTATCGCGAGTAGTTGGTCGTTCGATATACGGTTCGGCCAAAAGATCCTTAGCATGTTGCGAAGACGACTATTTATAAATGTTTGCAGCTTCCTTGTGACAGGTACTACACCAATAAAGTAGCCTTTTTTCCACGTTTAACTGGAACAGTCTCAGCTTGATTTTGTGCTGAAACATTGCTGGACAGAGTGTTTTAGCGAAAAGAAGTCATTTAAGGGCCTGACAAGGTTAAGGGTATGGTGACCGTCGACATAGGTAAGCGGATTGAAACCCTGCTCTTCCTAAGGCTTTATAAAAGAGATGTGTTAACGACATTTTGTTTATTCCACTAAAAATTAGAGAAGGCGAATTGACTTCTATCTCCAGGCAACCACCTCCTCATTCCTAAAGTAGAGGGTTGCCTGCTGTTAGAGCTCTTGAAACTGTTTAACGATTAGGCTGAAATAGCTGAAAACACATTACCACGTCAGTTTGTATTCCTTATGTGCAGAGAGATCGCATTTAAAATACTTTATGATCGTCATGAACGAATCTTCTGAACTATTTTCGTCTCCGGCATTTTCGACAACATTCCTCAATATTTACGAAAACATTCTGTCACAAGCGTTTTACTGTACAAGTGATCACCAATAAATAACACGAAAATCCCCAATTAATAAAATTGAGTTTTATATGTCCGTTAGGACGCAAAAGCTTTTCCTCTAAACACCCAAGTCGCCTAAAAATAGACGAAAACGACAGAAAACGGCAGAAAAAAAAAGAAAAAAAAATTAATGAGGACGACAAATTTACGACACATAAAACCAGGAAGGTGGATGGGACTTTAATGGATTTGACAATTTCAAAGGCGAAACGATGGTCGAAATAAAACTGAATGCGATTCTTAGAGACCATCATAAAGTTGCCCAACCCGGGGAGCAGCAAAATGACAGCTCTCATTAGCCAAAGTGACAGCTGGCGAGTGGGCGTGAATTTAAGAGGGCACAAGTCGCACGTTTTAATTGCTACATTTTTACGAATTGACGATGGAGCGACATTTGTGATTTCTATTCCAAAATGCTTGATGATTTATTGACATTTAATTGAAAACCGACAGCCTAGACTATGTGGAATTTCCATGCCGAACGAGCATTTCATGAGTCCCCGGTGTCGAAGCCATCATCTGCATATCAGAAATGAACTCCAACCCTTGAATGGCGAAGTGAGTTACAATGGAGAGTGGAGATGCTCCCAGACGACATCCAATTGAAATGCACATCTTTATCTCGAGGAATTGGAAAAGTAAAAGATAGAAAGGACCGCACAAGAAAGGGAAAACTTTTGCGTCGGCCTGTGGCAGGGGGGATGAACTCAAAATCTGCGCACAAAAACCGGGACGGAGAAAAGTTGGACTTGATAAAAAAATCCGAAAATAATTCGTCGGTGTATAGAGGATTATTGCATTATGAGTCGGGGAATCAGTCCGAATCAGCCCCAGAGAGAGGATAATGTGGGTGGTGAGGAGCATTTTTCTGGTCCAACGCAGCGGATAATAATCGACAGCGGGGTTGGAAGGGAATACTGTGCGACGGATTGCCAGGCTAGACGAGTGACTGGAATAGTAATTTATATCTGTGCTTGTCTTTCAGCAGAACTAAGCCAATGTTATCGTCTGTGTTTATTCAGCTTCTTTCAAAGTTAACTCCTTTTCGTCTTTTTTTTTCCCCCCATAATTTATGACGCCGCCGCTGCATATTGGTTCCGCTTTGGAAGAACTTTAACGCAGTTGTACTGGATGCCGGTGGGAGGTCGATTTCTGGTGCAGATAGCTTGTGGCAGAATGAATTATTTTCCAACGCCTATCCAACGGAGATGTCGCCTTAAGGTGGGATTCTATTATTATTCAACTCCACTGCAGGTAATGTGTATAAGTGATCCGGTGACCTCTATCCGATGGAATGTTTGGATATTGGATCTATGCCAGTGACCTCAGCGACTGTGCATATGAACGTCAGAGCGAAGGACAAGGGGTTTGTAGAGTGTTGGTTTCGTAGAAGTCTGCAATTCGTCATTTGTTTCCTTGAAAATCTCTGAACTGATAGGCCTTAGGCGCGGCTTATACAAAACAGATGCCGTGCCTGTGGGAGAATTTTAAGGACAACCACGCATCTAGACAAGCAACACTTAAGAGTTCTTTCAGTTCCTTGCAGCGCAGGTTCATTGTCAAATTTTTTTCAGTAGGGGTGGACATTCGCAAAGCAGATAACGAGGAAACTTAATTTTCTCACGTCCAGCACCAATCATTTCCCAGTGAAATTCTGAAGAATGAAATAAGGTGAACGCGAAGTTATAAGCACCCTATCAAGAGGTCTCTCAAATTTATGCAGAAAGTAGGCTTCCAAGTATAGGGTGACCAGATAGCAATGATACTTTTTCCATTTGTTATGTTTCAGCAGCTGTCAAAGTTACCAATGACATCCAGCTGTCAAAATATTCAGTAAGGTTTGCCATTTCATCATGCATCGTTTCATGCTTGCCGAACGTGTGGAACTTATTGAAAAATGTTATCGAAATTCCGGCTCAGTTGTAAATACGCAACGTGAATTTCGTCGTGAGGTCGGTCGTCATCATGGCTTCGGCGAACACAATCCACAAGTGTTCGACCAAGCATCAATGCATCCACAAAGATTGACTGTTTGGGTGCGGTTTATGGCATGGCGGCATCATCGGACCTTATTTCTTTCGAAAGGAGACACCGTTACCGTCAATGGTCTCAGGTATAGAGCGACGTTAACTGACTTTCTGTAGTCAGAGCTCGACAACATCAATATATCCGAACTGTGGATCCAACAAGACGGCGCTACATACCATACAAGCGACGCAATGCTCCAAGTTGCGAGTGGTCATCAATTTGCCGCCGCGATCATGCGGCTTGACACCACTCGATTATTTTCTCTGGGAATATGTCAAGTCCTTAGTGAACGCTAATAAGCCAACCACTTTGGACAAGCTCGAGGCCAACATTCGAGACGCTATTGCCGGAATAACGCCGTGCATATTGGACCGAGTCATCAAAAATTGGACCGACCGCTTGCAGCACTGCTAGCGAAGCCGAGGCGGCCATTTAAATGATGTGCTATTACACAGATCATGACATGAATGCAGCTTCAAAATAAAGCCAGAATCAATTTTATATCTCACACCATTGTTGTTTCATTTAAATTTTTTTCCCTATCGTTCCTATCTGGTCACCCTTTATAAGGTTAATTGCCTGCGCCCGAAAATCAGCTGAGGTAGGTATCTTGTGGTGTGAAAAGCATCATCTCTGTCTTAGAGCGATTGTCTGATAATGCCTGGTCATGGCTCCATGCCTCGACTATATTAAACGCTCTCCATGCGATCACACGGAGCCGGTGCAATGATTCTCGGCATACCCCATGGTAGGTATGTACCTTTCTCTGTTAGGTCTATGCAACAGGGAATCAATGAAAAAATTTCACAAGGTTCTAGAAAGCATTTGTGTATCCCATTGCAAAAGCCTCACAGATCTGACGCAGCCACCCAAAACAGATATGAATCTCTGCCCTTAAGCATCTTTAGGATCCATTTAGTGTGGTTTCATTACCCTTTCATGCCTAATAGAGAGTGTCCACCTAATTGGCTTAAGCGTTATGCCACCCTTTTGCGGTTGATGCTAAATGCAACGACTTCCATCTGGAAGTTCGCGTAGTCTTTCGATTGAATAAGTTAAGGAAGCTTTTCTCGAGATGATCGGCGACTTTGATGTTCTTGAATATTTACCAAATCAAAGACACCAGTTCCAACGCCTGATTCCATCTTCGATCTGTCAATGAATCAGTCCAGACTTCTATGGTCCAGTACTGATCCATCGCCAGACCAAAAAAACATGCATGGGCACCCGTGCTCTAAGTAACGTGGGTTTTGCAAGTCCTTACCGACTTATCACAGTGACCGGCATTTTTGAATGAAGACAGAAATTCACTGTCTGCCCTTGAAGGTATACGTTGACATTTGTCAAGGCTTGCTTCGAGGTTATCAGTTGCAGTGGGGAAGTTTATGAAGACATGCCATTTAATGACACTCATGTCAACGTTATAAGCTAAACTTTCTCCTTTTCTGAATCTCCATAGGCACATCTAGGTACTATCAGCGTAAGTCATGGTGTTACGTTTTCGGATAAGTCCTAGCTTGCAGCATGTAGTCACAACTGCCGAGATTCTTTTTCTTCGCGAAGCGAATTTAAGTCTTTTGTAAGCCGATTTCTTTAGTTAGGCACTGAATAAGACTAGAACTCGAAGCGGACCGACATCATGCTTTGTAGCTTAGGTCCTCTGACCCGTCCTGGGACCCCATCGTGTTCGGAGTTCTGCAACGCGCTTAAGCTCCCTGCAAGTCATACCCAATGATCTAGATTCCTCCTCAACTGTCCTTCTCCATGTCTGCCTAGGGCGGCCCACTCGTCTGCCTGATTGGGTAAGTGGATTCCATTGCATGGCGTACTTCGCAATGGAACTGTTTTCGCGCCATACGGTGTGACCAATCCACTGCCACTTTCTCTTCCGGATTTTAACGTCTATTGGCTACTGGCCCCTTATCGCGGGTTCAATATGCGGTTCGGCCAGAATATCCTTAGGATGTTGCGAATACATCTACTTATGCAGGTTTGCAGCTTTCTTGTGATGGTGTTGGTCAGTTCCCAGGTACTAAACCCATAAAGTAGCACTGTTTCCACGTTTGATCGGAACAGTCTCAGCTTGGTTTTGTGCTGAAAACATTGCCTTTCCATATTTTAGACAACATACCGAACGCAGCGTTTGCTTTAAGATCTTTGCTGTCCACATCCAGTTCGGTACCATAGCCTTCCGAGACCATACTTCCTGAATATAGAAAGCCGCTTACTTTCTTACTTACTTTCTCGATTTGCTGTCTCGTAATGTTGAGTTGAGCGGCGCCGGTGTTTTCCTGAGAAATTGAAGTGCTTGGAGCCTTTGTTTGTTCGCCTTTAACTCCAGATTATGAGACGTCTGGATCTGATGCAGGTTCATATCCTGTGTCGTCAACGTAGTCA
Organism: Blera fallax; assembly: GCA_946965025.1. Lineage (NCBI taxonomy): Eukaryota > Metazoa > Arthropoda > Insecta > Diptera > Syrphidae > Blera > Blera fallax. The sequence goes on from OX337248.1 coordinate 71,390,330, forward strand.
AGATGTTTGAGATATGATGTCATAGTCCATCGCAGTTCCATGTTTCCTCCAGACAGAGCTCTCTGGATCACATCACTGATTACCACGAGGAATGGCGAAAGAATGCATCCTTGTCGCACTCTGCTGCGGACTTCAAATTCCTCTGGCACCTTACCGTTCTGTAAGACATGACTTTTACCGCCATCATAGCGACGAGTTTTTCTGTTTTTTTGCTAATAAAAGTTGTTTTGAAAATTTTACAGGAGATACGAAAACCATTTCAGGACTCGCTCCTGTTTTTAGATTAGCCGACTTGTTAAGAGACTTTGCTGAGAAACACAAGGATTTCATCAGGGAGAGCAATGTGTTCGTTCTTACCTGGGGGCCACTTCTCCTAATTTTTCCAGGAAGTGGCTTGAATGGCTTTGTCTCGTATACTATTTACGTTTTCCCTTAGAGTATGACTGTAACACCGGCTAACAAAATTGTCCAGCTCCTTGTGGCTTTTGCAGTTCGTTGTCATGCTGTACTCCTGGATTGTTCTCTTTCTCCACCCCTTGGATGCTACCTTTTGCTACATATCTGATTACCTACATCGAATTCGGTAACACCATCAATCGAAACCAGCAATACTAACTTCGCAGATTAGTTGTTAGTACATGGGGTTACTCACTTGATCCTGGCGAAGCTAATCTTCAGTTCCACTATGATTGTCCACAAAACCGGTGGACATTTCGTGCAAAGCAGTAATCTTGTGAATTAAAACGAACAAATTTTCAGCGTACTCGAGTTGCTTGAAAACACATTTGACGACGCTTCACTTTGCGTCCATAAACACTTTACTAAAAACCATCAGAAAAAAGTAGCGGTGATAGTACACAGCCTTGTTGGACACTACTGCGAATATCGTATTTTTCTACAGAGTATTCATATGTAAAAGGTGGTATTACGCACGTTAATAGCTCTCCTTTTAGTGGCCCGTATAATAGAAAAACTTATGTATTTCGAGAAAGTACAGCATGTCTGGCTTTTGGTTGAAGCGAATGAAAATAGTTTTTAAGACCAGACATCGAATGCTTTTACAGGTTAGGAGTACGAGTTCACTTTTTCCTCAAAGGTATCATTGCCCCTGGGGATGTAGGAATTGTTTTGACTGGAGACATCCTCCACCATTTGAGGAAGGTTGAAAGTCTCCTAGGCACAGTAGATCTTATAGCTCGTATTGCTGTGTGAGCGCATGGCTTTCTGCTACATCAGGAGGCGCTTTACCCTCAAAGATATCATTGCCCTTGAGGATATAAGAAACGCTTTGACTGGGGACATCTTCCACCGTTTTAGGAATGTCAAGGGTATCCTAGTCAAACAGGCTCCCGGCAGAGTAGATCCTATAGGTCACAGTGCCTCATGCGTCAGTCTCAAAATCAAAATAACGTTGAATGATTCCTAAGCCGTTTTAAGATAAACCCGTGAAAAAAGTTTTCAGTCCCATTTTTCGCCAGAAATCTTAAAATTCTTTACGTTTTCCCCGTAGTTCATCAACAGGAGTAGATACATCAGACACGACACGTTTACTTTAATCAAAACTCTGAGTACTACGCAACAGTGTCTTAAATTTGCACAAATACAACCAAATTTTCAACCGAAATGTCTACGTTCTACAGGCCCGCGAGTCTCGAACAAAAAGAAAACAAAATTACAACTCTCTCTGATAATGTCCCGAGGGACAATAGCTGAAATGGTTTGTGGCAGGGTTCCATCTCCCATCTCCCTACACTACGGTAGGATCCCCGTGCTTGATTTTAGCCAGCGGCCGAAACTCCAACGAACACAAAAAAAAAAAAAATGACAGGTATTCCTTTGTACTCACGAAATATGATTGTTCATTACCATAAGGAGGGTGGAAATGATGGTGTACCTTCCACCAGTCAGCCTCTTCGTTTCAATGATTTTTCTCATATTCCATCTTCGTTGGGAGTTAGGGTGGACTGCTGAATGCTTTTCCCAAATAACTGCAAAAAAAAAAAAAAAAAAAAAAACGAAGAGAGAAAGGAAGATGACGAACAATCCGAATTCCTTTAGGGTGACTTTATTATCTGTTCCTAGTCATTTCGTTTTGCTTCCCTTCGTCTTCTTTTTGGGGGTTCATTCTAAGGAATAAATTCCTTCAAAAAAAGAATTTTTTTTTCTTATAAATTATTCATACCACGAAGAGGTGCACCACCGTCGCCGACGCTACCATCATCATCGCTGGCACTTTTCTTTTTGTCTATCTGAATGGGATGTTAATAAGTTTCGTAGAAACCGAGCTTAAAGGAGAACTGGAGGATTAAGTGAGACATCCTTTTGGCCTTTGAACGGCCTTAAAGCCCTGCAATCAGTCATTCAATTAATCCCTGAAAAGACCGTGTCTATTTTTGATTGCACGATGCTTGTTGGTTAGGAAAATGTCGACTCGTTAAACTTTTAAAGGTAGATGCGGGGAGGGGGGTGGTTTCATAAATTTTAACAGTCGGGAATGGGTGCTTTCTGCTCATCAATTTATCTCTGTCAAGGGAATCAGATAACAGTGAGGGTCTAGTCGTAGGTGAGGTAGTAGCGAATTTTGCTTTGGTTAACCTTTTAAATACCTTGCATCTGACAAGTAAATGAGGATAAAATAATAGAAAATAAGGATGAAGATACACAATTCAAATGAAGTCACGATTTACTTCAATAGATAAACCCGTCAATGATCCAAAACCATAACGCAAGTCAAGGTTTTTTTTATGGTTTGCGCCATAGATACCAGCAGCCCGTACTACTTGGCATGCACGATTCGCGAGTTCCTCGCGGATACGTACTAAACCACACCTCTGCACTCATCAACCACTCTCCCCGCGGAACTGCCGTTAGGTATTACTTCGCGGGGCTGGTTAGCAATTATGCTCTATTCTCCGAGGCCGCTTCTTGGGCTATTCTTAAGGCTTCTGCTCTTCGTAGCGCATTCTGTACACACACTATGAATGAGCAGGTCTCCGTCCACCCACCCTCCGATCGCGTCATGTGGCTTACGAGGTTTTCTGGACTTGGCAGGCGTATGCAGTGGAACACTGCATGCTCTGCATCATCCTCCTCATTAGGACATTCTGGACACAGGGCGAACTATCGAGTCCAAATCTATGGAGGTGCTTCCGATAGCCTCCGTGCCCGGACAGGAAATGTGTGAGGTAGTAGTTACAGTTCCCTCTCGCTCTCTTTGTCCATGATTCTATGGTGGGAATGAGCCTACGAGTCCATCTGCCTTTTGTGGAGCTGTCCCATCTGGATTGCCACAGCACTGCCGATGCTGCCCTTTCCTCCTCCTTTATCCCCTTGGTCTCCTGCCGGTTCGAGGGTCGCCTAAGGTACACCCTCTGCATCTCGTTTGCGATGATGTCGATGGGGACCATTCCGGCTAATACGCAGGCTGCTTCGTCGGATATCGTGCGGAAGTCGCTAATCACTCTAATTGCACTGAGTCTATATGCCGATGATAATTTCCTCCTGCATTCGTTCGTCGCCAGTGCACCCGCCCATACCGGGGCAGCGTACAAGAGGACAGAGCTGACCACCCTGGACAGCAGGATCCTGCGGGCCTATCCAGACCCGCCGATGTTCGGGAGCATTCGAGAGAGTGCTGCCTGCATCAGCGATGCCTTCTTGCTGGAGTACTCGACGTGTGTTTTGAAGCGCAGCCTGTTGTCGAGCGTGACTCCAAGGTACTTAAGGGAAGTTCGCATATTCCACGGTCTTGCGACTGGTTATGAGGACAGCTTCAGTCTTGTGGGCAGCTAGTTCCAGGCCGGCAGACTCCAGCCACTCCTTTATTCTTTTGACTGCCTCATCCGTGGCAGCCTCCACCTCATGAACGCGCGTGGCTACTGTAACCACTGCGACGTCATCAGCAAAGCCAATCACTTTAACTCCCTCGGGTAGTGTTAATCGTAGAACTCCGTCGTACATTATGTTCCACAGGAGAGGTCCAAGGACCGACCCTTGCGGGACTCCCGCGGAAACGCTGTAATATTTAGTGCCATCGTCAGTATGGTATCTAAGCTTCCTGTTGCTGAAGTAGTCCGTGACCATCCTCATCAGGTAGTACGGTGCGTCCATTCTGGCCAGGGATCTCCTAATGAACGACCAGTTCGGCGAGTTGAACGCATTTTTGACATCTAGCGTTACTACTGCACAGTATCTCTTCGTCTCCCATCTCCACCTTTCCCCCTGTATTGCTTCAGCTGCTGTATCTACTACCGCCTTTATAGCATCGACGGTAGAGCGCGATTTTCTGAAGCCGTACTGATGTACTGACAGGGCTCCGTTTTCCTCTAGGATTTTGCCTAGCGTATCAAGTAGGCATATTGGGCGATACGATGATGGTTCTCCGGGCGGCTTGTTGCCTTTTGGAAGCAGTACTAAATGTTGTAGCTTCCATGGTGAGGGGAAAACCCCCTCCTCTAGACACTCTTGCGTAGCTGCTACAAATATGTCCGGCCTCGTCTTAACAGATTGTGATTGCCGGGATACGCTCCATGCTGGGTTGAAAAACGATCTTCTGTGTGTCTCAAGGGCACAATTGGGAGGAGCACGAAAAAGTAGAGGACACTACGAGAAATGGATGACGATGCAGTCACTTATGCTCCTTATTTGCTCCACCAGGCTAAACGTTAACTTTAGGTAAGGTTAGGTGGCTATCCTCCGTAATCGTTAGGATTCACTTAGACCCACTGAGGTCTATTGTGCTACCACGTGAGCCGGTTACTCTTGGACCCATTTCGATACCTGGAATAATTTCCAGATGTTGTTGATGTCCAAGTCGGCGATATCTATGAAGTGTTTCCCAAGATTTTGTTTCCTAGCTGAGGATAGTGCTGGGAGCCGCAGAGAAAGTAGTTCCAAGCCTCATGGCGTGCCAGGCCTCATAACCAGTAAACAGTCCAACTAGGATACTCATGCGTGGTCTGCTGATCTGCAGCGTTTTGCTTTCCTTTTATTTAGTTGTGGCCATGTTTGTCTCACTTGTTTACACGTATCAAGATTGAGCCACCTCTACTGGCCTGATATAGTCCCGCTATAGAGATTTTGTATCTCGCCGTATCTATGGGTAGATGCAGCCCCCCTTCTGCAGTAGTGAGCTCCTTTTGTACCACATTTTGCTAATTCGCCTGCTCTACAGTTACCTGAAATGTCCGGATGACCAGGAACCCAGCACAGAGGAAGGTTGCAATAAATCGATATCTTATTTAAGGATGCGCTACATTGCTTTACCAACGTTGCCCTTAGGAAACAGAAAACAGTCACAGGGCCAGATCTGTTGAAACAGACAAATTGTGCACTTTAGCCATAGTAACCTCCGAGGTCGGGGGCGCTCTATTTCAGTGCTTAGTGCGTTATAGTCTGAGCGGGAGGTTTGAAGTTCGAATGCCAGGAAACACCAGAAAAAAACACCTCTCGCAAATGTCTGACAAACGTCCGAAAGTAAAAGCTGTCATGAGAAAGCTTCTCCGTTAGAAAAATACTTACTTATACTTACACCAGTAAAGGTCCTTTGTGATACTATGGATAAAATCTTTAGGTCACTCAGGGACTAACATTTCCCCGCTTTTGATAAAGCGATGGATGCACATGGCGCCTTAAGACGCCAGATGACCACGGTCTTCAAGGAAGGAGGACCCTGAATGGAGCATTCTTTTATGCGACAAAGCTGGGCAATTACATAGGAGGTGAAAGATGCCACACAGGCAGCAATGTGTTTGCCGAAAATATCTTATGCTGAACAAAATGTCCAGTGCCGCTGAGGGAGTACTCAGTGCACCTCTCATGCAAATGCATGCAGATCTTTGTAACTTAGCTAGTTCAGTGAGGTTGATAGCCCTATCGAGGGCATACGATCACGCCATAACGTAGATAAGGCCTGACAACGGACACATACAGCCAATGAGTGATTTGAGGTTTTATACCCCAACTCTTGTTACAGGTGTAGAGAGCTACATTGGCTTTCCTGATGCGTTCGGGTAGATTGACTTTCCTGTTCAGTTTTCTGTCCGAAATAAGACCCAGGTATTTTGCTTTGTCAGTGAAGGTCAGACTGGTGCCATTTATCTTGGGAGGGTCTATGAGGGAAACTTTATATTTCCTCGTGAAGAGGACGAATTCCGTTTTGTGGGGGTTAACCCCCAGTCCACATTTGTAGGCCCATCTGGTGAGGCGAAAGAGAGCATATCGGAGGATTTCCTTGAGAGTACATGTCTCACGCTTCCCTAAATTTCTCTACTTTTTGCGGAGTAGTGAGCCCCAAGCTCGACTTTCTCTGCTGCAGAGGGCTACAATATGATCCTGGGGTGCAATTCGCTCTTCAATCCTTTTCCAGGTTTCTGTTGCGGTGTTTCTGACTCCTACCAACAAGCCATTCTTTCAGAGCTCTCCAGTGTTGGTTCGTTCACATCTGAGCTGAAAAGCTCATCGTATGGGCTCCTTACTATACGCACTTTGGGATCCGGGATCGGTATTGTACTTAAGTATCTGAAACATTTTGGTATTGTCGCTTCCGACAGTCTCTTTGGATGTGCGCTTCCTACCGGGGTTGAAACAAGATGCCTTCAATGTCAAGACGATTAACATTGGAGAAGTCCACAAAACGTTGGTCGTTGTCATTGTGTTCTACGAATTCATTGTGGCCCTACAGGAAGTGTCCTACAGGAGTGCACGATGTCTGCGCCCTAAAAGATCTATTGTATCATAAGGGTAAATATACCTCCCTAATGAAGGATAGCATGTCCTTAGTAGCAGAAATTCTCAACTCCGCTGGCGAACATATTTCTTTGTAGAAAATACCTCTCCTTAACCAATGTAAAGCTAGGCAATAGCAGAGAATGTGTTCGGATGATTCGTCCACCTCCGAGCAGAATCTACATTCCCTGTCTTGGTTCAGATTTAGTTTGTTTAGGTGGTATCTCAGGCCACAATGTCCCGAGAGAAAGCACACCAGCTTTCTGATGCTATTCTTATTAAGGTTTCATATATCCTTACAGGACATTATCATAGTGGTCCGCACGAAGCTTGTGTTCCCAATTGCTAATCAGCGATGTGGCGGAAGACCAGTTGTAAGGTTCAGGTGCTATGAACGCAGTTTCTGAGCCAGCCCTAGCTAGTTCATCTGCAAGTTTGTTGCCTGCAATCCCTTGATGACCAGGGACCCATCCAGGTTTTACCTTGTTGTGTCTCGCCAGGGACTGTAGTGCATCCTAGCAGCATTTAACTGATATGGAGTCCATTAAATTAGACGACAGCGCTTTGAGTGCTGCCTGACATGTATGCATTAAGTGTGGAAGGTAAACTTAGCCGTCAATAATATCTGGCTAAGATGAGTCCACAATATGAGTCCTTTGCGTGCTGCTTGGGCTAGTTCCAGTGTAAGACAGTGTTATCTGTCGGAAATCATCCTGATCGACTTGCCTAAATCACAAGATGCCAGTTTTATAGCACATGAACTCCCGTTCAATTTGATGGCATCTGGGGAGCCTTGCTTCCCGTAGGCGAGGGGCCTTTGTTCGTTCCAGAATCGTATCGTATCGTTAATAGCCAAGGTCGTCACCATAATATTGGTCCACATTTGAGGCAGTTTGTTGGTTTCGGAGTAATGTCTTTCTAGTCTGGGCTGCAAACCAACATTCGCTCCCTTCACTCGGTCCCTCCCGTTTGAGGTTTTTGAAAAATCCAGGTGGAGGTGGGAGCATGTCTTACTAAGGAGCTACAAGGTCTACGGTTGCAGTTGTTCTTTCTCGTTGTTTGCCGAGTGAAAGCATAACCAACGCACCACGCTCATGAATCACGTTGGCACATGCCAGCTATACTCTATACTCCGTCAGCTATAATACCAGCAATAAGGAAGGCGCAATCACAGAGATTCAAGGCCGACAAAGGAACACACATTGTAACAACTCATCACACCGCATTTGTCATAATCATCAGTCACAGTCATTAGGCATGCAATTACACAAGTCCCTTATTAAATAATTCAATTATCCCGCCGTCGCGCCGTCGCGCCGCGCCGTACTGGAGTCGATTTTAACAAAATGTCACGTCGCACAGTGTAACGACTTAGTAACATTCCAATCGACAAATCCCGGTCGGAAAAACATGTACATATCAGCATTCCAACTCATTACTCATATGAATCCCTTCACACTCCTTTTCTAGTCCCTGAACCGAACCGGGGAGATTATTTAACTACAAAGTCGGTCGGTTCATCCTCTATCCGTTCAGTAAACAACACTGCAGCGCCCCAACCATGTGTACTCATCGTCATGTTTTAATTAGTTTTGAATTTCTCTTTGATCTCCTCGCATCCAACAGTAATCAAAACATTTTGACACCTCCTCACGAAATATCGAACATGTATCCGTATCCAGTGCTGCGCGTTCCATGTTCCGCGGGATTCGGGATCGGGATCGGGATAGAAATTGAAAAGTCACGTTCTCAATGCTGCCGCGCCGCTGGCTGGTGCATTGGGGGAGCGATAGTGTTCTGTTCTCTCTAATAAAACCCAACAGCATGAGTAATTAAATTTTTGTGTTAAGATCCCGTTAATAATTGTGCGGTCCAATAGCATATCTGAATCAAACAAACGGCGCGGCGGCCGGCGTTGGGGCATGATTTATAGCTGCGATGATGTGATGTGTCCTTGTAACAGTGCTGGAGCTGAAAAACTAAAAAAAAAAACCGAGAATAAAACAACTCAACTGAGAAAGCACTCTTCGGCCATTTATCATCTTCGGATGCGAGCAATCCGGTAGGCATGACATCATATATGAGATGTCCGTGTGTCAGGCGAACACAATAGAACGGTGAATGACTGTTGTGACCCACAAAACAAAAGCATGGAACGGACGAAAAAAAACTGGTGTGTCCCGGGGTGTGGTCATCAATCATTTTTTCTGTTTATCTCCGTCGAGGATTCTCTCGGTGGGCACTAATTTATTGGTTCCCTTCTATCAGACGCGGGGGAGAGATGGATGTGCGCCCCAATGTGATTTTATGAGAGTCGATAGTTTTCTTCGAATCATGGTCAATCTACTGACGGTTACAGATCTCCCACGCAAGGAGCTGACATGGCCAGACAAAGGAAGTCGAAAATTGAAAGTTTTTCGACGGAATCAGTCGTAAAAAAAAAAGAATTCGATTTCATGGGAATGATGAATCTGTTGTCAGAGATTTGGGTGGCGCATCACTAGCAGTTGTCATCTGATTGAAATTAGTTCTTGGAAGGTCACCACATCGTTGACCGAAATTGGATAACCGGTATTGCTTTGGCTAACAAGGTTTCTGGGGAAGTAGGCATTATGAACTTGAAGTAGCTTGTAGTCTTCCCGTAATATTATCGCGTATAGTGTGCAGTCCACTTGGAATGTTTGGCTTTGTGCACCTTTAAACTGCTATTTATCTCCCTTGGAGATGACGGAGCACCTTGATGAGTGCCTGACCCTGTAGATTGTTGGTTATAGGGGTATATGCGCACTGCGACCCTTATATGTAGATCTATTGTGCTACCCGATCTATTGTGGAGCTCTAGTCGATGAGATACTCGACTAAGAGCACCACCTCCACTCCGATTTCCTTGATGAATCGGAGTATCTGGAGTGGATCTAAGATTGGTAGATTTTCTTGTAACAGTTGGTAGGATCACCTTCTTTAAGAAGGCGCCCTGGGGTTCCCCCAACATCTCCGCAGAATCTGCAGTCTCTACTCTGCTCAATACCCAGTTTCCTGAGGGGCTCCTCTACAGCGACTTGTTAGGACCGGTTATTGCTGATGCTTACATCTTTTCAGGTTGTTGTTCCCGAGAAGTTCTATGTCTGTCTTCGTCTAGGGTATTTCTTCCAAAGTTCCGCTCTTCCTTTCTTAGTTGTTCCCTTATTGTATGCTGTCCCAGTCCACAAAATGGTTTCGGGCCAGTGAATACGGTTTCCCCTCGACTCCTACGTTACGTGACCTGGTACCCAATAGAGGGCGACTCTGTTGTTATCGCTTAGTCGGTTTATTTTGTCAAGGCACTTTCATACGGGTTTAGACCTGATTTCACAGAAGCTTAAAGCCTTTATGTGCCTCGCCATAGAGCTTACTTACTTAACGGGCTCCCAACCCGTGAAGGGTCTCTGCCTGAGACACAGCAACCTTCCATCCTCTTCGATCCTGAGCACGCTGCTTCCAGTTTTCCAGACCAAGCGCTCTGGCACCCGCGATAGCTTGGTCCTTAAAACGGAGGTTCGGTCTGCCTTGTCGTCTCGAAACTGGGGGCTGCAATTCCAAGATCCTCTTAGCTGGAGCATTATTGTCCATTCGCTCGATGTGGCCGAGCCAGTGTAGTCGACGTGTTTTGGCTTTCCGTACTACATCCACATCTTGATACAGCTCATAGAGTTCGCGATTATATCTTCTTCTCCATTCGCCCTCCTCGCAGATGGGACCGAATGTTTGACGAAGAATTCTTCTCTCGAAAGTATTCAAAATCTGCTCTGCTTTCCTGCTTATCGTCCAGCACTCGGCACCGTAGATTAGACCTGGCAGGATAAGTGTTTTGTAGAGCACGCATTTCGTCCTCCGAGTTAGGAGTTTTGAACCCAGTGGTTTCGCCAAACCGAAGTAGCAGCGGTTTGCTTGGGTTAGTCTTCGACGGATCTCCACTAAGGTGTCGTTCGTGGAGTTGATGTTTACTCCGAGGTAGGTAAACTTCTTAACTACTTCGAAGTTACTGCTGTCAACAGTGACGTTTTGTCCTAGGCGGTGGACAGATGCTGCTTTGACAACGTGCACTTTGTTTTGTCCTCGTTTACCTGAAGACCGACTCGTTTCGCCTATTCTTCAATTGCCGTGAAAGCCACGCTACGTCCGGAGCGACCGATGATATCATTATCATCTGCGTATCCCAGCAGCTGGACGGATTTGTTGAAGATACTGTCTTCCGTGTTGACGCCTGCCCTGCGCACTATCTGTTCCAGCACTAGATTGAAGAAATCACATGAAAGCCCATCTCCTTGCCGAAATCCGGAACACGTTTGGAATAGTTCAGAAGAGCTGTTTCCAAACTGCACATTGCATCGCGTGTTTTCCAGCGTGAGGCGACAAAGCTGGATTAGTTTGCGCGGGATCCCGAATTCGGCCATCGCCATGTAGAGCTCACGGTGATGAATGCTATCATATGCGGCTTTAAGGTGAGTCTCGACTTGAAATTCGTTGGTCTTTTCGAGGATTTGCCTTAATGTGAAGATTTGGTCTATCGTCGATCTGCCGGGCCGGAAGCCACGCTGGTATTTGCCGATGTGTGTGTTGCAGAAGGGCTTTATACGTTCACACAGTACGTTGGATAGGATCTTGTACGCGACCTCTGTAGGTTTTGCAGGACATAGGATCGGGCATATGGAGCTGATTGTCCAGTCATCGGGCATGCTTTCATCCTCCCGTACTTTGTTGATGAAAACTCACCATAGAGCCATTTCCGAAAACTAAAAGACCGACGAGCTTCTTAGAATGTGTACAACCTAAATAGCCAAACCTGGGAATGGCTTTCGTTACATGTAAACATCTCCTTGAGCTGGATGTTTTCAGCAGGACCAACCACAAATGGGAAAATGGCTCGACGTGTCATATATCTTGACAGATCCGGGGTAAGTCCTGTATTGCGTAACTGGCCTGTAGAGACGATATACTTCACCTCCTACGCATCTGTCCGGCCTAGCTCTAAGAGAGGATGTTACATTTTGGGCTCTTTTCTTCAAAGACCTCAGCAATCTGGCGTCCTTACACCTCACGAGAAACCTCCGCTTCATCAAAAGCTACAGTTGCTTCTATTATTCCATGGGTAGCCAAAGTGGAATGATGCACAAAGGCCATCTTCTGATCTATGTAAGTGTCTGTAACTTGATATAGACAGCCACTTTAACCTCAACCTAGCCTATGATCTTATAGATAATCGGAGGACATCTTCAGCTCATCGTAGTCGATATCTTTTCTGACAGTGGTCTTATCCCTAGCTTTCACAATCTCTTCTCAATTCAACAGAAGTTGTAGTCAGTTTCTGAACCACTTATAGAAACTTCAGTTCCGTTGCACTACTGTCTAACTGCACAGAGTTTGGCATAAAATTTCGTCATCCTATATGCTGATGAGATAAATACCTTTGTAGACTCCTACGTGGATATAAAAGGATTGAAATTTAAGCCACGATCTTGTCACCTCCAACCATCATAAACTGTTAGCTTACGTTCCCTCCTGCTCCTTCCAAAACCAGTCCAAATTCAATTAAGCAACTGCTTCCGCCTTATTAACACCAAATTAAGGAGTCAGAAAGTTTTAAACGTCTATTTAAATTTCCCCGCTGGCCCGACAACCCATTACATGAACCTTCAAGTATCCCTGTTTAATTGTCCGAATCATGTTCAAAAATAGAAGTTGCAACGCAATGCTACACCAACCAACCGACAACCAGCGATTCTACCTTCGGGCAAACACATAACAACGTTCTCCAAAAATTATTATTCACACATGCAAGCAATTAGTTTTCATTTCATTTATACATCCACCACCCTAGAAACCCTGAGGTCATCCGTGTTCCGATGACCACAGACCCCGACCACCCGTCTCCACCATGCAGTGCTGTTTGACCCCTTCGACCATTTGCACATATTAAAACCATATTTGCAGCATTACGCTTGCTTACCCTTAAGTGAACACATGGTTTTACACAGCATACCCATAGCTATGTAGAGAACTCTTAAAAATTCCGACGGTTCGATATATAGTACCGTTAGGGTACCATTCTCAGACAGGACCCCATCGACATCGCCTCTTAGAAGAACTAAAACAGAGCAGAACTCATTAAGCCGGAGGAGAGTCTACAGACCGAGCAAGAGCTCATCCAACCACTTCCTTAGCAAAGTGAGCATAGCTGCACATGCATATCGAAGGACTACCGGGTTGCCCGCAGTGTTATCAGTTGATCATGGGTGCTACTGCTGGATAGGAGTTAAAAAAAAAAATCCAAAACCATCTGTGGCGGAGCCCCAAAGCAGTTGATGATGTTCCCACTCTTGAGTTCGCCACATTTTTCGAGAGTAGTTACATTTAAATTGTTTGTCTGGTCTGTGGACCACATCCTGTCTAAGAGAAGGAGGATGTACCACTCCTGGAATAATGGGGAATAATCAAACAGAACAGATATAATTTTGTCCACACATCAGTTGTCCGCCATCTCTATTTGGAGAGCTCCTGGTAGGAATGTGCCGGCCACAGATGCACATTGTGATACCACCTCTCCGTATCCCCCTCTGTGTGTCTATTTGCATGGCAGACGGGTTTCAACTCCGGCGAGAACACAAAAGAGGAGGGCGACGAGTGTGCACCAGAACGGAAGGATTCGAATCGTTCGCCCGTTGACTTTCATAACTTTTTGGGAAAATTGCCACCCCCAGTCCCGAACTCTGGGACCGTCGGATCGTTGAAACGATGTCCTGGCACTATCAATAGTTGTCCGTTGGAGTTGTTGGATTGGCGATTACTTTTTGTAGTGCATTTGTGCCGGTGTTTCAGGCTCGGGATATGTGTAGAAATGCGCAACAAGACAAAGTTTTTGCATTAGAAAAACAGACAGCTTTGGAAGAACCCTCAATTCTATGTTTTTTTTTGGAGACTGGAATGGGTGACGTATTGTACGAGTACACCTCCTTCATAGCTCAATGGGATGCTCATTTTGTTGACTGGATTTCTTTAGGAAGAGTGGCAACGATTTAACTGTCGACAGCATGGAACAGGACAAAGTTTATGTCCATTTGAAGAGTGAGTGGGTGCTTTGAAGAAATGAAAGGATGAAAGCTATAAATCGTTTGGAGTTGAATGGAGTCTGGTGAAAAGCTATGGGTATTGTAAATTTTGCAGAAGTAATGCATTATCTGATTAGCAAGAGGTCCTTGTTACGAACAGAATGATAGCCTTCGTCTAAGCAGTATTAGTTGTTATTGTTAACTGTTTATTATATTGGACTACGCAGATGACAAAGGCTTCCGTAAGTGGACTCAATTTCTTAGTTCACATGAACTTAGTCCGGCTTAGCATATGTCCTGCTGCGTACACCACTTCCAGGCATAGTTTGTATAATTTTTCTGACGACTCGTCCTTTTTTAGATATTTCTTGAGTTTGACGTGTCCTGTGGTCATCGCGTCTTAGGATTTCACTGTGCTCCACTTCACATTTATTTTTTTTGGCATGGTAGGTGTCCCTGCCATTTTAACGTACCTATACTCGGCCATACTTACTCACCGTCTATGGTGTTCGAAAATTGTCCTTTTTTCGATCATTGCCTCATTGTATTTCTCAAGCAAGTAAGTTGTTTGGGATCAAGAAATTCTGCGTTCGCCTTTTAATTTCCCTCGAAAACGTTCACGAACTCTCTCCGATGTATAGGCGTGTTCAGCTCCTTTTTTCATAGAGTATCTTACTAGGAGTAGTAAAATGGCTCGACGCTCCAATTGTCAAATTTGTTCAGCCATCCTCATCCATTAGAATTGGCATGACTTGTAGTTTTGGATCTGCTTAAGTCTACTTACCTCAGAAATGCACCTTATTTTCGAGCAGGGATCTCTCTAGGACTCACCCTTTTTGTTGTCGTAGGACTTTCTTCATCTCATATTATGGCATAGTTAAACGACTCTTCCTTTATGGTTTCCAATTCCTTGGTGTCCATTTTTCCACAAATGTTGGAATACACGCATCTCGATATACTTTCTCGAGAGCTGGCTGTAAGCTGTTCAGATTTGTTTCCACATTCCAAGTGGTTGTCGGCATTCTAGTCCTCATTTGGCTCAGGTTTTCTTGCAACACTTTCTAGTACCTTTGCTCCAATCATCCATCATGTCTGCTATCGTCTTAGCGTTAGTTCAGGGAGATTCTAGGCACCTGATAGAGGAGGCAGCCTCAAAGCAACTTTGCCTTGCTCTCCACCAGCCTCTTCTTGCTTTTCAGGAAGAAGGAAGTCGGGCTTCTTAGTGTAAAATCCTTGGCGAGTAAGCGGGGTACCAGGGCATATGGATATCGAAGGGGCTAACGAGCTTGCTAGGAAGGGGTCGGCGCTGCACTTATCGTGGGCCCTCCCTTTTGTAGTAACCCTTACAGAGAAAGGTAGAAGATGAAGCCACCAGTCGAGCAAAAAGACGCTGGGGCCATCTGGAAACATGCGCAACGGCCAGGGCGCTATGGCCGGCCATCAGCAAGAAGAGATCAACCTCTCTGGTAAAACTTAGTCGTTATAACGTACCGGTCATTTCCGGCGTAATTACTGGGCATTGTGAGCGACTCGGTGTGCTACATAGCGACTTTTGCAGAAGCTGCAGGGACGTAGAAGAAATTGAATCTGTTCGTCACCTTCTCCGTGATTGTCCTGCCCTATCCGTTATAAGAATGAGGACTCTCGGAAGTAACTTCTTTTCGGAATTGGAGGACTGTAGAGCTGACGGAGCTCCTGAGATTCATATCATTATCTGGGTGGTTATGGGACACAATGGACCTACTGTTGGTCTAAGTGATCGGTGACTCTTTTTGTCACAAGACACCCATCGACCTAACCTAAGTAGTCTTCCTTATCAATTGTTCCTCACGCTGGGGGAATATAAGACAGTGCTAAGCTAGGTTAGGTTAAGTTAGAGAAAAACCTCATCGCGATCCCTGGGGAACCTCCAAAAAGCACGTAGACACCTAAACACTTTCCCTGAAACACTTGATTTCCCTACAGAATCCATGTGGCCTGTTTTGATTGATAAGATCTACCTCTTCTTGGTTACAGAAAAAGTAGTTACCTAGGTATTTCCCACGATTCCGAGCTATTCCCTGGCACTCACACAGTGTATGTGTGATGTCGTGATGTCCACTTCGATGCATATATCATTACAGTACCTGCATACATCCGTGTCTGTAAGGCCCAGTCTCTTGGCGTGCTTTCCCAGATGGCAGTGTCCGGACAAGATTCCTACTGCTGTTCTTAGCTGAGTTCCTGAATTTCCCTAGTCGAATTCTGGCCACAAGGCTTTGGATACCCTGTGACCTGCTATATTTGACCATCTTTGGTTGGCTGTTTTGTATACTTTGCCTTGAATGGTGGCCTTAACTTCGAACGAAGTCTCCCGACGTATGGTCTCCTCCATACCTTGCCAATCATTCCCTTTTGTACCGCAGTGTCCTGCCACCCAGCATAGTTTTACACGATTCTGCGTGGATAATACCTCTAGCATTGTGTGACAGGTCCTGACTATCTCACATTTTTCGACAGTCGATTCTACCGCTTTGAGTGCAGCCTGACTATCGATACAAATGGCAATATCCTTATTGGATATTGATTTCATCTCTAGGAGTTCCACAGCCCTAAGTACAGCTAGAATTTCTGATTGGAAGATACTACACTGGACTTTCAGGAGCTGGAAGCAACACCTTTGGTGTTGAATGTTGTTTTCTACTTGTCCTATTAATCTGCCGTGACAATCATACGCATACCGCTCCTGGTTCCACAAATCCCAGTTTAAGTTTCGAAAATTGTCACAAACAAAAACACAATTTTCCGCCCTAAGGACTTGGATTAAAGGAATATACATGCACACAGGCATCAGTCCATAAATGTCCCAGGGGCATTTTAAATTAATAATGCAATTACACAGAATAACCACCGAAATACAAAAAAAAAAAAATATATAATCACTCGTCGCCGGGAATATCCATGGAGATTACTTCTTGCAAAATGTGTCCTAATTAGGACGAACCACCTCCGGCGAAGAGAAGTACATTAAGGCGAGCTCGGCACAAGGCGAATACATCTTAAAAATAGAATCATAATAATTATCACCCCAAGGATACTGTTCTGAAAAATATTCTAATGAATTTCAATGATTTTCTCTTCTTTTCTCGTTATCCTGACTCGTATTCTCTGTAAAGCAATTCACCCCCCTAAAGTCAACCTGCACTCGTCCCATGCCATAGAAATCAACTGATTTCGAAACAGAAATTTCGCCACATCACCATCACCCACCGAATTGTCCCTGATTTGCATAAATTAAGATTTTATTGAAGTCCTCGACCGGAAATTTATTCAGTAGGCGCACGCCTCCTATTCACGAAAAATGCTTAGTTCGCTTCCTGCGTCTCCTTTACAATCCGTAATTAAGGAGCATTGCCAGTGTTTCCTTAAATTTGACGAGGGATGGATGGCTTAAGTAGGCTAACGTATAATTTAATATTAATTGCCAGCGCGACTGAGCACCACAAAATGGGTGCGAAAATTCTGCATGTCCTGCGATAGGAACATCACTTTCCTGAAACTGAAATTTAATAAAAGCTCATTAAAAAATTATGGACATTGAAGAGGGCATCATAAATGTCATGGTATGTTCGACGAGGATGGGGAAAAAAAAAAAACAAAAAACGAGATTATTCACAAGGTCTCTGCAAAATACTTTTGTAATGTCCTTGCGCTTCAGCGATCCCACACTGAGTTCGTTAGTCGACGCGCGTTAATTCGGCCTTTGTGTTGGTCACTGCCAGGATTCTCATGGGTGGTTTCCTGACTATGTGTTGGTATTTATTGGATTCTTGCATGGAAAATAATTTATCTTGCTGAAAGGATATCGCGCACCACTGATCGATGCGTTTGCATTAATTTTTACGCTCACGCGGTTTTTATTTTTGTTGTTTTTTTTTTGGGGGGGGGGGGGGGGGATTTTGAAATATTTTTATGAACATACTGAAATGCGGGCAAAAGGAGCGAAATTTATGCCTGCCCGAGTGGAAACATGAAAATTGTTATTTGCAGGACTCGTGTTTTTTTTTTTCTAGGAAAATAATTCAATTTTTCTCATTTGGTCGGCCGGATTCCGCTGGGAAATGTGTCAGCTCGTGGTAGGATGCGGTGCTGGTGGCAATAATTTTTTCGTTTTCATAGATTTGGTGAACCACAAAATAACTGCTGCGGCACATTTGAATGGACCTTCGGAAATGAGGTTGCATGGATTCGGTCACTAGAGACTTGCCTTGTTTTGATGCAGTTTTTCAGTGATATAGAGTTAAGCGACCCCTTGCTGGGTACAGAATTTTTTAGGATCAATTAAATAGTCAAAGCAATGAGATTGCCAACTGATGGTCAAGTAAAAACTAATAGTTGTGGTAAAGGATACGCGATATGCACTGACGATATACATATGTAGTTAAAGTTGTACCCATTTTGAGTTGGTAGCAACTAAATGAAGGATTAGTTTCAGCTTAAAGGATGTGACCCTACTGTAAACCCTTTTCCTTAGAAAGGGTTTAAGTTTCATTCCAGTTTAAAAAGGCCTCAACTATGGCGAAAATTGATAGCCTTGCTGATGTCAGGAACTTAAAAAATTCCAGAACAATTAAAGCCTAGAAGAAGCCGTGGCTCTTCTCGTCCTCTTCTTCTCACTAACGCAGCTATATAGGACATAGCTCTATTCTTAGGGAATCATTCCCCAACATCCTTGACAAAGCGGATGAAAGTCTTGATACACTCGACTTCGACATACCATACGAAGTAATGTAATGATCGAAAATGATATCTCAATATATACGGATGGTTCTAGAACTAGAAAGGGTACGGGGTCAGGTGGCTCTAAGACTTCCGGACACATGCAGTGTGTTCCAGGCAGAGATACTGGCCGTACTCAAAACCACGGAGCTGCTTGAGGTGGGATCAGTATCCAGGAAAAATATTGCCATCTACGCTGATAGTCAGGCTGCACTAAAGGCGCAAGAGTCCTATATCGCCGAATATGGACTAGTCAGGAGCTTAGGGCATTTCGTTCAGTACAACCGAGTCAGGTTATTTTGGGTACCTCGACACTGTGGTATAGTAGGTAAAGAAAGTGGCGAGGTACTGGCCAAAAAGGGGGCAGAGCTCCCGTTAAATGATGCCATTGATGGTATAAGACCACCAATGGCCGTGGCTAAGGGAACTATTCCCGAAAAAAATTTCAATATGGCTGACCTAAGATGGTCAAACTTAGAAGGGCACAGGGTTTGTAAGGCCCTGAGTTACATCGGAAGAAACACGGAGAATTAATAAAGTTTAGCAGATCAAAGCTAAGATTGGCGATAGGGATAGTCTCTGGCCATTGCCTCCTGAGGAAGCACGCTATGAGATTAGGTTTAGCGAACTCGGACACATGCAGGTGATGCGCTATGTATGTACATGTCGCGGAGGACATTACTCATCTACTCTGTAAATGCCAAGCCATTGCTCGGAGTAGAATAAAGCACCGTGGAAATTACTTTTTTAGGAATCTGGAGGAGGATGGTTCCTTGAACAAAAATGAGGCCATGTTCAGGTTCTGTAGAGAAATTAAGTGCATGGGCGAATTGGATTAGGTTTTTGACCGTGAAGGTTTCCTAGGGATCGCAATGGGCCCACTATGGTGCCTTGTGTCTTATGATGAACTCATAACCCTATGAAACCTAACCTAACCCAATCCAGCACCAGTTCGGTAGAGCCGTAGCTCATGTCACCATATAGTAGCTCCTTAGTGAGTGGGGTAAGCGACATCGACATCCCGTCTAGTAATGTCAAGTTCATTGAATCCCCTTTGGAGTCGCAGGGATTCCATCGATGCATTTTGATAGTTTTAATCGCGGCTGCAATGTTTGTATTGGAAATTTATTGCTACTTCGAAAGGCTTAAAGACATAGCACTGCTGCGGAGTGCCTCCTCTTTTTCCTGATTTTGTCCACATCCGATATTAGAAAGGAACCGTTCCTTGTGACATCTCACACAACGCTGTTCTTTTTTTCGTTGAACTCGGTGCTAGCACTCAAGCTCAGACCTCTCTACTGCAGAGTCTGCAGAAATGTGCTCGTCGTTCCGTCTCCAGGTATCTGCGGAGAGCCATGTGCTGTGGTTTCTCTGCCGGATAAACTTCTGTGCTCCTGTTGCAAAAACCTTTCACAGGTCTCCTAAACCACGTTTAGGTTAATGATTATTTGGGCTCCCACATAAGTCCCTGAAATGTTGGCGCTCTACAGGATCCTGAAGTCTATCGGAATTGTACATAGGTATGGTACCCTAAAATGGACGTCACGTTCCATTCCGATATCGGCTCCACCTACGTTTCAGACATCAGAATGACAACTTTTATCTCGGAGTTGGCTTGTCGCAAGGTGGTCTGCGAGAGATCCATCTGATCTTGTCGCCGGAATGGTACTCAATAAGGCGATTGGTATTGCAGAAAAGTCGTTTGTTTCTCTAAGGCTGCAACTTCCCATCACATGTTTGAGCACAGTATTGCTTCCTTCCTTGGCATTCAAGTCCATAATCACAGTTGTGATACCACCATTTGGGTGCGATATGCCATAAGAAGACTGGTAGTTCCAGCGAAGCGGAGAAAGCTGCTCAATGATTTTCATGCAACTGTTTACATTGCAGCAGCGATTTGAACAAGGGGTAACGATAGAAGCGTCTCATCGATTGTTGCTCTCATCGATAATGGCAGCTCCACCATAAACGAACTCTTTGGCGTGAAGTCTTAGGCGCCACAGAGTTGGCTGAAAATGTTATCGTTCACTTCAGTCGTGGTTTCTGTCGGAGCATAACCCTGAATAATGGTGGAATCCACTCTGAATTCCAGTGCACTTCCAGATGGCTTGGCAGAGTAGAGTAGGACAGCTATTCCAGTTGACTCGCAGTGCTCACGAGCCTCTTACCATCTTATTTCACTTAGCCCCAAGATGTACAACTTGGATTCAACTGCATGAATTCTCGCTCATGTTAGAGGAATCTGGCATTTTCAGGACCTTTCGGGAGTGTCGTCATGTTCCACAATCCAATCCAATCCAATCCGTATTTGATGACCAAAGTTTCCGTTTTGGAACAATTATGTTTTTTTTTTATGATTGCGGCTCGTGAGGCCACATGCCAATCGACACTTATCCTGCTCTGTCGCACAGGGTGCTCGATATTCTTCCTTCTTACTTCGCAATTTTCAAGGCATCGCGGCTTACTAGCACAGCTTCAATGTGTGCGGCTGCGGAGACTCCTTCTCGTCATGGGCACATGTTTCTTCTGCGAACCTAATCCTAGACATTACAACAATTTGGAGCGATAAAAGTGCACTTCATTGTACCAGTTTGCTTCAGCCATGTCACCAACCGAAAGTGCATTTCCAGGAATTTTGACTGCATTAGAAGAGCGGGTCCAGGTTTCGCGTTTTTTTTTCTCTGTGGACTGTCCCCACATTGCGTGCGCTAGCTACAAATTATCACCTTTGTAGGTGCCTTGAACTACCAAAACTCAGTTTTTGTTACCTTGCACCCTTGCCCCCCTCTCCCCAGCGCTTTCGCTTGAATCCGACTCCGATTTACGCATAATCCGAATAAAATCACACAATAAACCAACGCAAAATGCTAGCCCGGCAGCAGCAGTCAAATGCTCCCCAGACACAATCATGTCAACCATGAAACCAACCCTTCAGAAACTGTTACACATCTTTTGTCCACAATGGAATCCCCACACCCTCCGAACAAACCACGTAATTCGTCATTCCGAAAACCTCCGACTACGACTACTCGTATTTCATTCAGTCTGTCGATTTGAAAACATCAGATATTCCACGACCGCACCTGACGCAACCACAACCGACATTTGCGTTCCTCTGCATATTTACACAAAATATCAAACAAAATTTGTGGGTAATCTCTAAGGGGTTGGCAAGCTGCCCCCACTCCCACCCTCCGGTCCACCCAAACGCAGCACCAAGGGTGTTTTGCACGCCTTCCAATCCCTTAATTTGAATAGTAATTAAATATTAAAATTACAAGCAAAAGTCTTTGATTAAATGTTAAGTCTGGAAGCACACTTCCCTGCTCTCTATGCAAATAAAATCAGACGTCTCTGCTGGGGTGGGCTTAGTAGCGGGGCGAGTGCTGAAATGTTCCTCAAATCTGCTAAAAACTTTCAAATTGCTACTTCAGCTCCGAGAGTGGAGCAAGAAGGAGATGCGACTCAAGAAACTCTGAGTACGATGACGTGTGCTCTTCCACAGCTGCCGCTGTTGCTGTCAACATGCGATGGCATTTGACGGCGAACTTTTTGTCGCCTCTGCTGCTACACTGTTGCCATCTTTAGCCGCAAAGTTTCCTCAAGAGTGCCAGGCAAAACAAAAAAAAAAAGAAAGGAAACTTCTGGTGTGGTTTCATCAAACAGGTGTTGCAGTTGAGAGGGAATTTTCGGGTGGAGTGGCGGGCTTTCGTCTGACATTTCGTTTTGTTTTGTTGGGGAGGAGGGTGGGTGGTTTCGTTGTTGCTGGATATCGCCTTTTCATCCAATTAAATGCTTCATTCAACCGTAATGGAGTGTTAATGCCAGCACACAATGAATGTATGGCATATGGCACACATGCTGTAATAGGTGACAAGCATCCCTATCGGCGAGCAGCGATCGCACACAAATATGTCCCTTGGGCACGACCACAATGAGGACAGCCGACACACGTAGTGGGTGTTTCGAGAGGAGCATGGGGTTACACTATGTCCGACAAGGTGGGTTGCGCTATTTGATAGGATTTGTCGCCTTTGGAACCTCTGGAAGAATGCCGGCAAGCACATGCAGCTAAACAAGACGCGTACAAGGCGGCGCTGCAAAGAAGGGCGATGGCTGCTCGTGAGCTGTACGACAACAAGAGACGGGAAGAAAATTGGCCTCTCCAGACAAAGAAAACAGAACACTCCAGGAATGATGTACGGAAGTTTTATCAAACAGTAACAAGAACGTGTCAGGTCAACAAGACCAGTACGGGAACCTGTAGAGATGAGGAAGGCAAACTTGGAATAGAGTCAGAGTCGGTGCTGGGAATATGGAAAAACTTTTTCTGCAGGCTGTATAACGGCGATGCGGACTAACATACCGCTGTCGGTCAGAACATAGACCATGACAGCCAAAACTTCCGTCCGCCTGACAAAATGGAAGTGAGGATAGCAATATCCAAGCTTAAATCCGACAAAGCTGCTGGTCCTGATGCCCCACCGGCATACCAGCATAGAGAGCATACACCAACTCATTTCCGAGATTTGGTCAGACGAGTGTATGTCTGATGAACGAAATCTCAGCCCCGTTTGCCCGATCCACAAAAAAGGACACCCCTTCAACTGCCCATCAGAATCCTCAACATCGCGTTTAAGATATTGTCTGCCATGTGAACCAAGTGAACGCCTGAGACCCTTCGTCAACAACCTAATTGGCCCGGTCAGTGTGGTTTCAGGCCAAGAAAGTCCATAGCCGATAAAATTTTCACACTCCGGCAGATCCTGGAAAAAAACCCAAGAAATTCAAGTCGATACTAACCATATTTTTAACGTTATCAAGGCCGCATATGACAGTCTAGTTTTGGCTTCTCTGTCCAACTCGTCGTCTGTGGAGGATAACGATGGAGAACGCTCGCTGCTCCATCAAGGTCGGTAATAACCTCACCGCGACCTTCGATGTCAAAAAAGGATTTAGACAAGGTGATGCGCTGTCATGTGTCATACTTGAAAGAATTGTGCGAAACTCACAAGCCAACACCGAAGGCTTTCAAAAGTCTGTGCAACTACAAGCTTACGCCGATGACATCAACACAGCGGGCTGTCACTGAAGAAGAACCCGCCAAAATGGGGTTAGCTGTAAATGAGGGCAAAACGAAGTATATGCTGTCAACAAGAAGGGACACACAACATCGGCGAATTGGACAGAACGTCACAGTCGACAACTATAACGTCGAGGTAGTAAGCGACTTTGTCTACATTGGCTCTGCTGTAAATTCTGACAGGGGAAATAAAACGAAGAATAACTCCTGCCAATCGCTGTTTCTTTGGTCTGAGAAAGCAATTGACTAGTAAGGACCTATCTTGAAAGACTAAGGAGACTCTGTACAAAAGCATAATCATCCCAGTCCTGCTTTATGATGCTGAACTTTGTCGAAAGCGGATGATGATTCGAAAGATATTCGGTCCCGTTTGCGTTGACGGGTTTGGAGGAGAAGATTCAACGAAGAAATTTACGAGCTGTACAGCGACATCGACCTATAGTCGGAAAACTGTACATCATTCGCTTGAGATGGCTAGGACATGTAGAGCGAATGGACACCAATGCCGCGGAGCTTTTAAATCTAACCCGGAGGGACAACGCAGTAGAGGACAACCTCCCCTAAGGTGGCGTGCACAAGTAGAAGGCGACCTCAACCAACTTGGGGTGCGCAACTGGAGGCAGTCAGCTAACGACCAAAAATTGCCTGAATTTGATGACTTGGATTTTCCTTCGGCTATCATTTTAGTCGCATCCATCAATATATCGACGCAGTCCAGTCTCGATGAATTGACTTCACAAGACGTTCATTTATTAGTGCACAGACAAGCATACGGGACATCCGCTTGGTATCGTAGAGTCTTCCCCAGTCTCTATGTAAACACTAGACAGAGGACCTATTTCTATAGAGTCCCGTAGCTGATAGAAAATGGACTCCTTTTATCTTCGACCATTGTATCTGCATCCAAGTCAAGCCTTTTGCTATTCACCTACCACATCCACTACTCAAAATCCCACTGTGTATCCCTTCTTCCTCGTCACATTGTTACCAAGGGTATAGCTCCTAACATTTTGGCGATAATAGCATTTCCTTATTAAATATTTTATCGACGTTACTATTCCTTTTTATCGCCACTACATCATTTTCCCGGGAACCCAACAGCACTCCACTGAGCACTCCACTTACGGCTGCCATCTGCAATGGAATCTCTGTTGTGCATCAACGACTTCATAATATTTACAAAAGTTATTGCTGGATATATCGCGCATCTAATCTGCAGCTCAGCATCGGTCTTTGTGCCACAGTAGACCGTGTGTATGTGTGGTTTGAAAATACCATCGTTAAGTATCCGCAAAAATCTCACACGGGTTGCACGGGTGAAGAAGGAAAAAAAAAAGATTCTATCCACGGCAGAGTATATCCTCATCGTCGTCGTCGAGGCGACAGAATAATAACATCTAACCGCGGAATGGTGTCCCGCCACGCCACCCTTAGGTGTCACTCCAACACAACCATGCCGCCGCGCCGTGGTCACAAGAGACACTTCAGATAGGAGCAACAGTGGATCTCGGAATACACCGATTGACCATTATCTGTGGACAATCTTCGGCTATGATCTGACATAGTCTTTCAATTTTAGCAGCGCGCACGCAAAAGAGGTCTGCCGTCTGACGTAGTCGACTGCGGTCGGCTGAAGGAGCTTCTCTTGGAAGCTGCTGCTGCTGCTGGTGGTGCTGATGGAGATTCAATGTTTAATCTGGGAATTTTGGCTGTTTGCAACGGTCTTGTTGCAAAGCTGTGTATGGTGTGCACGGAGTGGAATTCTTTGGCCTGAAACGGGGAAACACGACGACAAAGCGCGACTTAGGTGCTCAGTGAGTGTGTTGTCGTGTTCGATTTGGGGAATTTTATTTTCTCAGACTTTCCCCCTGGGAGATATCTTAATCCGTCATTTTGGGGTTAGGGAGTCGGCGAAGTATTCCGGGAATCATTCACGGCCGCACATGGGGTCAGACGACATCGGGGATTAGATTCGATGTTCACCTGCTGTGCAAGGAAAAAAGGTGTTAGACTCGTCGGGACTTGATGGCATGGATTGCAACGTGTTGGAAGGTTATCGTAGATCGAATTACATGCTCTCATGAGCGTGTTGTGCTTAATTGAAAAATACATGTGGGAAAGTGTCAAACACTGAAAACTAGGGACGTCAATACGTTAAACATAGAGATGGGCACGTGAGTTGCAGACAACAGTTGGGTGTTTGATACCGTTCAGATCATGGAAAGTTTAAATGTGTTTGGTCAGAATCGTCTAAGTAATTTCTAATCCGCTGAGGATTCCGAACGTGTGAGCATGAGCTTCCTACGAAGCCTTCACGTCATAGAACCCGAAAACCAAATACAAATGCTTGGCGCAACAGACTTCATGCGGTCCAGGGCCTAGCTTCTCGCGACCATTCGTGTTGTGCGTGTTTTATTCCCTTTTCACATAAATCGAGGGGACCTACAGAGACATATCCAAATTGAGTAGCTTTCTCATGACAGGTATTACCCTCGGACGTTTGTCAGACATTCGCGAGAGGTGTGACCATGAAAAAACTTTTTGGTGTTTTCTGGGATTCAAACCTCGAACTTCTCGCCCCCAGCGCACTAAATACTGAGCCACGTCGCCCAGCGTCAAGGAACCCATATCGAACAAA
The DNA here is from genome assembly GCA_946965025.1 of Blera fallax. Lineage (NCBI taxonomy): Eukaryota > Metazoa > Arthropoda > Insecta > Diptera > Syrphidae > Blera > Blera fallax. The sequence goes on from OX337248.1 coordinate 71,416,620, forward strand.
TTGGACCACGACCAGCTCAGTTGGTATTGTTATATTCAAATGGGGCTAGGATTCGAAGATCCTCTTAGCTGGAGCATTATTGTTCATTCGCTCGATGTGGCCGAGCCAGTGTAGTCGACGTCTTGATACAGCTCATAGGGTTCGCGGTTGTATCTTCTTCCCCATTCGCCGTCCTCGCATATGGGACCGAATGTTTGACGAAGAATTTTTCTCTCGAAAGTATTCAAAATCTGCTCTGCTTTCCTGCTTATCGTCCAGCACTCGGCACCGTAGATTAGACCTGGCAGGATAAGTGTTTTGTAGAGCACGCATTTCGTCCTCCGAGTTAGGAGTTTTGAACCCAGTTGTTTCGCCAAACCGAAGTAGCAGCGGTTTGCTTGGGTTAGTCTTCGTCGGATCTCCACTTAGGTGTCGATCGTGGAGTTGATGTTTACTCCGAGGCAGGTAAACTCCTTAACTACTTTGAAGTTACTGCTGTCAACAGTGACGTTTTGTCCTAGGCGGTGGACAGATGCTGCTTTGACAACGTGTACTTTGTTTTGTCCTCGTTTACCTGAAGACCGACTCGTTTCGCCTGTTCTTCAATTGCCGTAAAAGCCTCTATGACGGCACGCTGGGAGCGACCGATGATATCAATATCGTCTGCGTATCCCAGCAGCTGGACGGACTACACCATCCCACGTGTAAATTTTGAGAAGAACTTCCTAGTAACCATCCCTTCCAGATCACCCTGGGAGGACGATACAACTTTAGAAGATGATTCGATTCACGGGTCAAGGACCAAAGACGGAGTTGGTGCAGGTGTTTTTTCTGATAGGCTTAAGCTCTGTTTCCGCATCTTTTCAGGCAGCCAAGCAGCAATCAAATCCCTGGAATCGACCTCTACAAATTCCATAGTAGCATCCATCGTCTCTTATGGAGATAGCTGAGCAGTTCCATATTCACCTGCGTTGGGTGCCGGGGCATAGAGACATTCCAGGGTTTTGTAAGGTCAATGCACTCGCCAGAATAGGAGCAACTGTACCCATCTTCCCGGATAAAGGTACGTTAGGTATACCAATAGCTACTCGCCAACTTAAACTTAAGCTGGATGCTGTCGAGAGTACAAATTTAAGGTGGACAAGTGGATCAACATACCTAGCGACAAAACAGATTTGGCCGAAGCAGGATCTAGAACTTGACTTCTCTCAATAGATTGCATATCGGCACCACAATAGGTGTCATCACTGGACACTGTCCACGCTACAAGGTAGGCCTCTTTGCGAACGACTTTTATAGAATCTGCATGGATGAAGCAGAGGAGGAAACTATTCCTCACCTTCTTTGTTTCTGTCCATCACTCTCCCGTAGATGGAAGCTTCCCTTAGGAGCCGCCTATTACAACGATATAGATGACCTGATGGATATCGACATCAAGAGCCTCTTACGCTTCATAAGAAGCTCAAAATGGTTTAACGAGTAGGTAAAGAGAATTTTTCTCCTATGAACAACGTTGTATCACAATGGACTATTCATTGGTCTAAGTGTGTTGGCGAATCCTAGCTAGCAGCCACTTCAACTAAATCCATGCTTTTGCGCTTTGTCCGTATATTGCAACTTCAAGGATGTCTGCCTTACATACCTCAAAATATCCGAAAATATAAGTGTAGCTCCCGCTTACACACTATCTACAGCAATTCAAATTCCCACTGAGTTGAAAGTAAATGCATCACGATCCACTTTTATTAAAAAATACTTGCATTCTACACTAATGGTCCCAAAGCCATCGGATTCAATGCCACATAAGTTTCGTAAGCCAAACCAAATACTCGCACTCCAACCAGCCTATCTCAAGTAATTTCCACTGCCGTTGCCTTTCGAAACACGTTCATCATACACACAATCTACAAACAACGAGGCACTCCGTTATTAAGATCAATTTAATAAGATTAGTACCGCATTGCAGCCCACCACCACCTAATAATCTCTCAACAAATTGGAGACAAAACACCCAACAATCAAAGGCATCCCACACACACATGCTCTCACTCAACCTTACCCTCTTAAGCCGTGAGATTTGAATAATTCCAATTATGAGTACGTTCCAACGACGCAACGCGACGCGACGTATCTTACGTAAAAAGAAGATAATAAAACCGATCTACATCAAGATCACTGCACCAGCTACGCCTTTTTTTTCCCAAATTAATCAACGTTCGATGGTGGTCCCAGGTCGTATTCACCTTGTCACCGCACCTCCCGACGAAGGAGCATTAATCGTGGATTATAGCCACACGATCATTACTCAATATTGACAAGATCGGTGATAGGGGCGACAAGCCCTGCCGTAAGGGGGCACGAAGCAATTTCGCCCTACAATGGTGGGCGAAGTATAACTATACTCGTATTCGTATCTTCTTTGTTGTGACGAACACAGCACTGAAGATACAACCCCTGTATTTGTCAAACACTTTGCGTCAAGTGGCCTTGAGAGTGCCGTTTCTCAGTCACCCGCTTGAGATACTGGCTCTTATCACGTTGTTGCTTCATTGCAAACAAGCTAATGACATCAATTCAGCGTTATCGGTGCTCTGTTATCGATCTGTGAAAGCGATAAAAGCGCAATTAGTCGATATTGACAGTCTCAAAGATGTTTCGACAAGCGACGGTTCTTGTTGTGGTTCTGATCGGCCTCTGTGCGCCGTTCGCAGCGGGCGGTGGTATTTCTGGGCGAATTGTGGGTGGCACGGCTGCCATCGATATAAGCCTGCCATGGATGGCGTCAATCATCAACTATGGACGACACGTCTGTGGAGGATCAATCATCAACAAGCGAACCATCTTGACTGCAGCCCACTGTCTTAAGTATGCTGAAGCTTCGTTTCTTAACGTGCGCGTTGGATCGAAAACGAAATCCTCTGGCGGGCAATTCATTCCAGTGGAGAAGTTTAAGTATCATGATGGCTTCCAGTCATCTTCCATGGACTACGACATCGGGGTGCTCCGCTTAGCAAGGGATATAGAATTTTCGGACTCCGTCCAACCGATCGCATTACCACAAAAAGGTGAGAACGTACCCGACGGCTCCAAAGCCATTGTGAGTGGCTGGGGTTTCTACACCCCACTCGGTCCTGAGGCGGAATTCTTGCAGTATGCCATTGTACCAATTATCAACCAGGCTACCTGCAATCGCTTGCTAAAGAACTCTATCACCGATCGCATGTTGTGCGCGGGCGTACTTGAGGGCGGAATCGATGCATGCCAAATGGACTCGGGCGGTCCCCTTGTGGTGGGCACAAAGCTCGTGGGCGTTGTGTCATGGGGAATCAGTTGCGCTCTTCCAAATAAGCCGGGTGTGTACACAAGGATCTCAGACCTGGTACCATGGGTGGCCGACTTCTTGAAGCAGTACAATGAGAAGTTGTAATAAAAATTTAAATTGAATCATATGGGGTGGTTACGTTGCTTGTGTTAATGTGTGTGTGTGCCCGTTGCTCCTTGAAGTTGTAGATGCAGTCGCGTGCAATTAAAATGGACATTTCATGAACGAGAGGACAATGGTTGGTTGGTATTTCTGTCCAGCCAGCCATACATGGCGCTGGTGTTACATAGTTGACCGTTGGTTGTGCTAGCAACAGTGCGCGCGAAGAATGGTTGATGTCTTCATAGGAATTGGCTTCGTTCCCTGGCGGTTTGGAATGCAACACACCTGGTTCTGTCCGTTTGCGTTCCTCCATGTATTTGCTCATTGTGTGGGTTTTCTAGTGCACTAATTAAGACATTCGGACAGCGGAATTGTTTGGTCAGGTTGATTGTTGGAATTCGCAGTCTGGCGTGGGTGCCAGCGCTGTGTTGGTGTACTCTTTCAGCGGCTTTAACTGGACCTTTGAGGTGCACTTTTAAGTGGGGAATGGGTGCGTACCTACTCTGTTGTATGATTGTGTTGGGATAAGCATCTGCGAAGAGAAGGTGAGTGAACTATGAGCATTTGCTTCGGCAATGAAGTTAGGTCTGAGGTGCAATGAGCTCGCAATTTCTTTAAGAGCAATCATACTGATTCCCTCGTGTACAGCAATAGTGGTGTATGATGGTTTGACGGGGAATCGGTTGCGGGTGTGCCTTGTCAATCGCCACAGTACAGTACAGGACTGAAGTGATGCCAGAAAGAACAAAAAGATGCAACGGCATAGCTAAGAGAGTCACCAAATTCTGAGGTTATGATCGACCAGACAACTGCAAGCTATAAGGCTTTACTAGGGTCAACAATTTGTGAAAAATAGAAGAACTAAAGGGCAGTCTAACACTGTTCCTACCTATTACCTATGGTTGTCATGTGACGGGTGTCATGTAAGCACCAAATACTCCAAGCTTTTCGGCCAAAATTGAACGACGAAATCTATGTTATTGCGGAAACTGCATGAAGAATGGTCGATACACACCATCTTTTTACGATTTTAAGGCCGCATATGACAGCATCTATAGAGAGGAGCTATACCGAGCTATGTCTGCCAATCTCGTTCGTCTGTGCAGGATGACGATGGAGAACGCTCATTACTCCATCAAGTTCGGCAATGACCTCACCGAGACCTTCGATGTCAAAAAAGGATTTAGACAGGGTGATGCGCTGTCATGTTTCATACTTGAAAGAACTGTTCGAAACTCACAAGCAAACACCGGAGGCACAATCTTTCAAAAGTCTGTGCAATTACAAGCTTACGCCGATAACATCGATACAGCGAGCTGTCACTGGTGCGTTCGCTAGTATCGAAACAGAAGCCGCCAAAATGGCGGCCAAGTATATGCTGTCAACAAGATGGGACACAACAACTTTGGCGAATTGGACAGAACGTCACACTTGACAGTTAAAACTTAGAGATAGTAAGGGACTTTGTCTACCTTGGCTCCGCTATAAATTCTGACAACCACATCTCAGCGGAAATTAAACGAAGAATGACTCCTGCCGATCGCTGTTTTTTTGGGCTGAGAAGGCAATTGAGAAGTAAGGCTCGAAGGAGACTCTGTAGAAGAACTGAATCATCCCAGTCCTGCTTTATGGAGCTGAAGCATGGACTTTGTCGAAAGCGGATGAAGATTCGAAAGATATTCGGTCCCGTTTACGTTGATGGGCTTTGAAGGAGACGATTCAACGAAGAGATTTACGAGCTGTACAGCGACATCGACGAAGTCAAAAAAATGCGCATCAGTCGCTGGAGATGGATAGGACATGTAGACCGAAGGCTCCGGCCCCGCAGAGTCTTCGAATCTTACCCGGAGGGACAACGCAGTAGAGGGCAACCTCGTCTAAGATGGCGCGCCCTAGTAGAAGGGGACCTCAACCAACTTAGAGTGCTCAACTGGAGGCAGTTAGCTAAGGACCGGGCTAACTGAAGAGGCTTGTTGGTTGAGGCCCAGATTCACCCTGAACTGCAGCGCCGCCTAAGTAAGCAAGTAAGCATAAATAACGGTAAGGAACAGAAAAGAAGAGCAGGCGAGAAGTTTAAGTAGCTTACGCTGGCGAGAGAGCAAGCTCGAGAGAATGGCAACAGTGCTACAATCTGTCAGCTAAAAGCCAAAGAGCCTATCGCCTGATTCCCAGTATTGAGACTAGGAGCAAATTTAGACGTGGGGAAGTAGACTACTGTTTGCAGTCGTCCGTATAACGATGCAGGTACGATGACTCTCCACCGCACTGCACAGACATTATGGAGGACATAGAACACGTGGTTTTCGACTATCAACTTCAACCACCAACTTTGTGCAATTTACAAAAACCTTACGTCACGTACGAGTGGCAGGGTTTACAAACACTTTATCTCTGTTGCAGTCCAGAGATAGTCCTTTTCACCGAACCTACTGCGGCCACTTTCGAGGCGTTACAACAAATTCTCTTCTTAAAGTCGACTTTAAGTTTTCAGCAACAAAATGCGCAATAATTCTTTTCAAGTTCTCAACGTCAAACTTCCCCACTTGAAAAAAAAATGTATAAATGCATACATAGTCCGTCATCTCGCAAAAGATACAAAGCTATCTACGTCTATATGCAAAATGAAATTGACTCCAAAGAGGGCCTGGAAACATTGACCCAAAACTCATTTGTGGCAAAAATGCTTCGTTAGGCCTTTCATCCCCACATTCGTCCCGAAATTTTATGACTCCAAGGCAAAGCGTGTTAAAAATTGCGCTTAGGCAAGGCACGACATGGATCAATGTGTGTACATCTCGTCGGGATGAGATTTCTACGTACATCCTTGTCCCTGAATTGCCCTCCCCCATAATAAATTCAAAGGAGCAAGTAAATAAACACACGCATATAAAACACATGCATATTATATTCCATCCCTGTGCTAGCTCCTGGTAGAAGAGCTGCCAGTGTCGCTTTGCTTAATTTTGTATTAAAGGACACAACAACTTTTTTATGGACGACTGAGCTTTATGTCGCAGGATCACAAACTTAAATGAACAGGAAAGTTATGACGTTGACACTTTTTTTTTTCGGGGGGAGGTATGCCTCCTTGTTGTTGATGTTTTTTTTTTTTTTTTTTTCTCCGTCGACCGAGCTGCTGACAATATGACAAAAAGGACGTGTAATAAAGTTGCTTAACCAGCGAAATTATATTAGAATTTTCGGCCGGGGGGGGGGAGGGGCACTGGCAGAAAGGGTCGCCGGATTGAGCTAATGCTGGAGGTTTTGACTTTACACAAAAATTCTATTTCACGTGTGTATTGGTGGTGGTATACGAGTATTGGGGCATCGAAACGACCCCAGTTGGTGTTTCATTTTTGCATTAACCTAGAACCAATTTCGTTTTATTATCCTCAGAGCGGGATTTCGTGTTAGAAAGGGTTGTTGTTTTTTTTCGAACTTGCTGTTGGTATCTACATCGTTGAACCAACCACCAATAGCACCACCACCACCCACCACCTTCGTGTTTATTTTCTTTTCCAATTGAGGATGGAATAATAATAGGGTGCTGCATATGCAGATATGGCTGTCAATCGAAAGAGAAATGCGAAGTGGCACCATGTTACACACCGGTACCGTTACAAAAGGGGGGTTGATTTGCTATGCTGTGCGTTCTAGAAAGAGTGGAGCGCAGAGAAACACACATACTAGAATATATTCGATTTGCTGACATGTTTTGATGTTGCTTTCTTCTTCTTACTTTCGTTGTTGCGTGATCGTTGCTTGCATCCTGAATGAGGCACTACCTAGTACCTTTCAGGTCGATGGAGGACTGTGGGTGACATCGATTGGAGTTTACTTATTCAAATGCGAATACGTTTCCCTTGTCTCTGTCGATTGTTGCTTTAGCTAATTTTGAAGAGTTGCATGTACTCGTGCATGATAGAAGTCTTTGGACCGGAATTTCCCTTGCTGGAAAAAGTTTTTTTTTTTTTTTTTCTTACATACATAACTGACTCTCATGTGGGCGGGATGTGTGCATAGAGAACAAGGACTAGAAGATACATCTGTTCTATGAACAGGGCTCAAGTTGTAGTATCGTTTTTTTTTGAACAAAACTTCTTTAAAGGAGCTGCTTTAATTCCAAAATAAATGGAAAAAATCTGGCAAAAGAAGCCAAAGCAATCAGAAGGTCATTGGAGGCAAGTATGCTTGAAGACTAGACGGTTGTTTAGATGTGTTGTTAAAGGGAATCTAAGGTCTGAATAAAGATACGTTTATGGAGAGACATGTTTGCCTTCTTTAGCAGTCTTAGGTCAAGAGTTGACCTTGTGCTCGGTCTCAAAACATCAAGACAATATGTGACATTGTAATCTAAGCTGTTCGCTGCAAGTCGATAGGTTTTACAAGCAACGGAGTGGATGACACCCCGGAATTGAATGATTAAAGTTGTCTAAGGCTACAAACAACATTCGTTAAAGATTCAAATCCATGACCTAACTACTCCGATAAGGATCGCTTCCACAGGTAGAAGAAGCAGGCTACTAAACCATAACTAGACCGTTTAGCAGTTGATGTCAGAGTCAAGACATAAGTTTTGACACCACAATCAGAACAGAGATTTTGCGATAATCTTAATTCAACTGGTGATGGTTAGGTTAGGTTAGGAAGGGTGTGTGATGGATAGAACTCATCACGTTCACTCGGAGACCTAATGGTCAATTGTGAATCCCCTTTTTTGAATGTTGGTGGGAGGTAACCCGTGGAATTGTGGCATCTAAATTGTGGCATTTGAAACCAGTTGCTGCTTTTTAAGAACTGTAGGAGATCCTGTATCTGGACTACTGCTACGAACCTAGATCCTACAGTACGTAGGCGTTGTTCTTGCAAGGCGAGGCAGTGGCATAGCAGATGTTGGATCGATTCCACTTCCTCGTCGTCACCGCAGCTTCTGCATACATCGTTGGACTCTGCGTTCCATTTACTGAGCATAGCTCCGATGGCGCAGTGTCCTGTGATTACTCCCGTTAATATGCGGATGGTGGATCGGTCTCGTGCCAAAAGGCTCTTTGTTTTTGTTTTTATTTAATTTTTGGCCATAATGTACGAGAGGTGGCACAGACCTCTCTGGATAACCAGGGGCAGTTGGCCTCTTTCTCTATTATGGCGTCAATGATATTATACAATCTACCAATCGGTGGCAGTATGGATGTGTCAGCTGCACTGATGTTCATTTCTGACCCCCTTCTTGCCAAGGCGCCGGCTTTTTCGTTTCCTTCTATATTACTATGTCCAGGAACCCAGCAGAGCTTGATCGAATGGTGTCTTATTTTGATCAGTGCATCGCGACATTTCTTAACCGCCTTTGATTTGATTGTATTCGATTTAATCGATCTAAGGGCTGCTTGACTGTCAACGAAAATAGTTGTATCCGACGGAGGGAGGTGACTATTTCCTATACATATAGCGGCCTTTTCTATTGCCAGGACTTCAGCTTGGAAAACACTCGTATCAATATCCATCTTTGAGCCATCAGTGTATATCGATCGTGATCTCTTAATTTTGGTCTACACTTTTTGACTCCAAATCTTCTCGCCTTGGAAATATGATAAGGATGTCGATGTTGAAGTCATTATAGGGGGTTGTATAGTCTGATGTGGCTGTGAAGCTTTCAGAGTTAAATTTCCCACCCATTCTCTTTTTTGTACGCAATATTGCCGCATGTCCATGGGTGGCCTGATTCCACAAGTTGGATTCTCTTAGTCTAAGAGCTCGTTTTGTCGCGGAGCCTTTGATGAACAGGCCCAAGGGCAGGAAATGTAAAATAATATCCAGCCCTGTTTGCGGTGCCCTTCTCACAACTCCCGTGGTACAAAGTGATGCAAGCCATTGTACTTTGTAGAGTTCGTTCATGTAGCTCTTTGTTCCCGTTGCTGTCCACCAGACTAGGGACCCGTAAGAGACGATAGGTCTAATGATTGCTTTGTACATCCAGTGTATGATGCGCGGTTAAAATCCTTGCAAAGTTTCTCTTACAGACAAAAAGAGGGTTCAATCCTTTCTTTGTTCTTTCTTCAACATTCCTTTTCCAGGATAACTTGTGATAACTTCGCCTCAGTTGAGAGATTTATTGCGGTGCCGTCCAGTTTTGGTAATGTGAAGTCAGGTATATTTCTCTTTCTAGTGAACAAAACAAGCTCGGTCTTCAGACGGTTTGACAGAGAGTGCGTAAAGATTCTACCCCTAAGGACCCCGAACGGGATGTTCCCCGCCTCCGCAAGGGAACCATCAAGGGCAGATCGTCGCGCCGCCTCGCTAGTTCATCAACTCGCTCATTTCCCTCGATGCTGCTGTGACTCGGCACCCAAAAGAGACTGATCCTGAACCGATGACCCAGCGAGGCCAATTTTTTCATTGCACTCTTCTACTACCTTCAAGGATGTAGTGGCAGATACAATAGCCATGATAGCGGCCTAGCTGTCACTGAGAATGGCTATGGTGCTTAGGGGTGTAGAGTTTTGTTTGAGTAGGCGGTAAGTCTTACGTACAGCAAGGACTTCCGCCTGGAAGACGCTGTACGAATCGGGAAGCCGGTAAGACATGGAAATATTGGGAGAATCAGAGAATATCCCCGCCTCTACCCCACAGTCCATTTTTCAATGGTCGTCGGTGAAGATTTTTGTTTCGAACTCATTTGTCTCGTCGCTTATTTCCCATTCCGCCCTGGTTGGGAATCGAACGGTGACGTTATTTCTGAAGTTCACTCTGGGAGTTATAAAGTCGGTCCTATTCCTACCAGATCCCTGGGTAACATATTCAGAATGCTGTTGTGACCATATGCCAAAGGCTTTTGTTTTTGAGAAGATTTCTCAGACATCCTGACAGGATTCGAACCTCGAACCTCCCGCTCAGTAATTCAACACTCTAACTTGAACTCTGTAGCTTTAAAAGCAAATTGTAAAGTAAACCAACAGATGGCGCAGCCTCTACAAACAGTTTACAGATTTTTCAATGGTACTACCTATTGAGTGCAGAGCTCCGTTTCTGATGCCTGTGCCTGTAAGGTGTACGTACCAGCGTCTTAGGTTACTTGGTCTTAGTAGTGACGTTCTACACATCCTTGGAGAGAAACGCTTCATGCTTTTACTGTCACCATTAGACTTCGACATGCCTAAGTGACTGTATTGAGGGGCAGTCTGGTGATTTATACCTGTGTGAGCTGCCACATGGCCATAAATGTCCCTCAAAGATCCTGAATTTTTTCTTTTACGAAGCAGTTTTTCGAAAACAGCCTTCCCAGTGATTTTCCTTGAACACTTCCACAAAGAACTAGAATTTTTCGACCAAGTACTCAAAAAAAGATACCCAGACAGATTGATGTCCTGCACACCCATTTGGATCGTAATAGCACACAGAACACAGAACGTCGACCAGACATACCTCTAGAAGTGAAGCCCATTACTGGTACGATATACATTTCCAGAGCTCATTAGCCTCATACTTTTCCCCTTCACCCCTGGAACCACTGGCCCATAAATTCCGCTTCGCAATAAATGTAATAAAAGTAGTGAACAAGTAGTGCTACGCTATTACAGTATCCGCACTTACGGAAATTTATTGCTCCGCTTGAATATAGTCCTGCATCCTTTTTGGCCACTGTCCGTATGTAGTGTGTTCGGGGGCTCATTCATTCATTTCGGAAGTCCATGGTAAATGATAACTCCAATTTCCTCATTGGCCAGGAGAGTTGAGTGGCCCTAGCGAAAGCTCTGTTCTGTTTAGCATAATGCACATGACATGGTTCGCTTTTTGGGGGCTTCATGCAAGGACCAAACGACGGCAATGCCAATGGGGTGTGCAAAAATTGCTCGTGAATAATTTTGTGTCGCGCTTGTGTGTTTTTGGAAACAATTCCAAAAAGTTGTTGCTACGATTCAGCATTTCTTTAGCGATGGGACTACGTGCAAGTTTTCCGTACCAGCCAGGACGGTAGATAGTGGTGACTAGGACCCATACCAGTGAATCGATGAACTTCCTGTTGTAGTTTGTCAATTCAAGTCGCCAAGGAAGTTCGGCGGTAGATAGTACAAATGACTGAGCTGGTTGTAGCAGGGGATGTAACTAGTTTGTTCGATTTGATTTTTTTTGTCATTTCCAGGGGTCGCAGGCGAAATCAATTGACGGCTGTTAAGGGGGTGTTTTAGCGTGTTGAAGGTGGAACAATTGAATTCCATAATTTTTCGCGTGACTGTGGTGGAATAAAGATCAAAACAAACTTAAGAATCTAAGAATTTTCCGGAAGACATTCAGTGGAGTTAAGGGCTTTGGTTGGAATACGGACAATCTATGGAAACCAATAAGGACTCTGATAGATACGGCAAGATTATCAGTAGAGATTTCTTTAGTCTATCCCTCCAGCATTTCTCCCAATCGAAGTTGTCAGAAACAAACTGAATAAAATCGATGAGGCTGGAGTCTATAAATGTGACAATTAAATGTGTATCAGTGTAAAAGGTAGGAAACTCTGGCCAGACTGAGGTAAACATCTTGACCCATCTTGTGAGTGAGCTGACAAGTATGCCAGCCATTGTAAGTCATTTCGCTTTGCCTCATCTACCATCCCAACACTCATTTACAATGACATTCCAGCTGTCAGCTCGATAGACGAGGCCAAACTGCTCCCTGCACAATTTGCAGCCAACTCCACACTGCAAGATAGTGCTTTGCCCGTCCCTGGGCTTGAGAGCGTCGAATTCTCTATGGGACAAGTTCTCTCTCGCACTAGCACAGTTGCAGGAGTTCTCAACGGTCTTGACATACACAAATCCGCTGGTTTAGATGGTATCCATCCCTATAGTTTGTCCTGGTTGGCAAAGCCTACTCTTCTGGGCTCTCTCCGAGAAAATGGAAAACAGCATTTGTCCAGGCTATCCTTAAAAAAGGCGAATTTTCCTCTCCGACCAATTACAGCCAAGGTCATGGAAACGGTAATAAAACTTCCCAATGACCGGCAGTAGGGGTTTAGTAGCAACAGGTTCGCTGGCGACTTGATGGCATATTTCGTCGAGAAATGGAACCTCTTCATCACTTCGGCGATACAAGGATGATTGCTCTTGATATTTCAAAGGCATTTGACAGAGTTAAACATCAGGCTCTTTCGTCGAAAATGCGTGCATATGGCATCGATGAGTCTCTTCTTCAATGGATTAGAAATTACCTTTCGGGGCGTTCAATACAAGTTGTATTGGACGGCTTTAAGTCTGATATTCAACATATAAATGCTGGTGTCCCCCAGGGCTCAGTTTTGTCTCCGACTCTCTTTCTCATTTTTAGAAATGATCTCTTGTCTGCAACCTCTAATCCAATCCATTCCTTCGCTGATGACAGTACCATCAGTTTTTCATATTCGTTCCCTAACTCACGTAGAAGAGGAACAACAAGGTGTGCTAAGCTCATTAAATTCCAACCTTGACAGCATAATCAAATGGGGTTCAACCAAAGTACAGCTGTCTTCTGTCTCTTAAGCGAGACCAAGCCCCTTTACCGTTATCCATGAATGGTACTTGCATCGCAGAAACTGAAAGACTTGCCATTCTCGGTGTGTGCATTAAAAACCACCTTCGTTGGAACGATCACATAGTCGACGTCGCCAAAAATGCTGCAAAGTGTCTAGAATTCCTTAAGCGGTGCAAGTAATACTTTACCCCGTCTGATCTGGCCTCAATTTATAAGGCATTCATCCGCCCAAAGTCTGCTGCATTTCTGCACCCAAAAAGGCTCTTTCTGAGACGAAAGCGAGCCGGAGAATATGAAGAGAGGATTCGTCACTTTCAAGGCATAATCTACATTAGGGTTCCGGAGAGAGGTTTACTCTGTGAAGATGTTTTTTCAGTAGACAGTGTCCGCTGATGATTCCAGTTAGGATTCTTAGATTGTTCCCGTCTAGGTTGATCAAGAAATTGGATTTCCTGGGATATAGTTTGGGAAAAAATGTTTTGAAGCAGATCTGCCCAGGCGAGCTTGGCCAGACTTTATTGGATTCGAATAGGGACATACTCTTGGCGTAGTCTTTGAAGTGACTTCTGCTGACGCTGCAAAAGGGTTCGAGGCCAACGTGTGGTGATGCTGCACCAATTTTAGCCAGTGAGTCAGCCAATTCATTTCCAGCAAAACCTCTATGGGCTGGGATCCAATGTAGAATGACTAGGTTGTTTTTTGCAAGTTCGTAGATGACCATAATGGTTTCTAGTACGAGCCTAGATTTTATACCAGATGAGTCGAGAGCTTTGAGAGCTGCTCGGCTGTCTGAAAACATAAATATTGTTTGCCTCGTGTGTTAGAACTTAAGTTTATCCTGACACACTGGTTAATAGCCAGGACTTCTGCCTGAAATATGGAAGAGTTTTTACCAAGGCTGACTGAGAAGTTCGCACGAGGCGACTCTCCATGTATGCCAGATCCAGTCCCTGAAACCATCTTGGATCCGTTCCTATACCAGACGAGGTCATGTGGTGATGGGTGGGGTTCGTATTTCTCTCAGGCCTCCCTCGGGGGGACGACAATAGAGAAGTTTTTATGGAAGCTGTATTTAGGAAGCATGTCATCCAAGAACATGCTAAATGCGTTTTCAGGCTCCATAGCGTCGAGTAGAGACAGATGTCCTCCACGATAGGAGTAGGGGTCGATATTATTCGAATGCAAGAGTCGATGAATGCACCTTCTCGCTTCCATTTGAATGTATTTATGTATGGTTCGGTGTTAGGCTCGGAAGGACATTCAAAGCTGAGGTGGGGGTGTAGCGCAGACAAGACGTCATAAGGTATTGGTTGTACGTTGAACTCGTTCTTACTTTTTGACTGTAGTGACTTCGTTAGTCTTTCTCCACCAGGCAACAGCGGCATAGGATAGCGCTGGCCTGACCACCATCTTATACAGCCAGTATATCATCTTGGGTGTAAGACCCAAATTTTTTCGCAGAAATGTCTCGTGTCTTTCCCTATTTCGTCGCTTTTTTCACAAAAAAATGCTCCAACGAAATAGCCATTTCCATTCCTCTCCCTCAACATTTCACCCGCAATACGCCTCACGCTTCGAATGCACATCAGTTCACCCTCAAGTCCAACTTCGGGATTCGTTCACAGCCCTGGATCTTGGTTGTGCGCAAACGGCATTCATAGGGCCTATGACCCAGCTTCAGGCAACTATTACGCTTGGCCATATTAACTTTGTTTCACATGATTGACTAGTTTAGGTTAGGTAGATGGGTGCCCTAGTTGGCAGGAGTCTCACTTAGACTAACGATGAGTCCATTGTGCCCAACATGAATGGAAGGGGCCTATTCTTTTATCCTGTCTCCGAAAGGCGTAATTGAAGGACTTTTCAAAAGGGTTATCCTCTCCAACGTCTGCCAAGTATTGACTAGACTTTTGTGTTTTCTTGGATTCAAACATCAAAGTCCAACGCTCTTACCACTATGCCATGCACACCTCGAGGTGGCGAATGTCGATTCGATATTCGTGCATCTGCACCAGGACTTGGAGCCAAGTTTATAGCTGTTAAGGAATCCCCACCAGTTAGGGTCTTATATTTGGTGTTTAGCACACTAATTACTGCAGTTGAAGCGACCATCTTCCTTGCGGACCAAGGACATAGATATCAGGCTCCAACCCTTCTTTCACCCGATCGTATCCAACACATAAGCTGGACAAACGTACTTCAGTGCAGTTATGATTCAATTGCGGTCCTGTAGACTAGTTGAAGCAACTCGTCACTCTCATGGAGGACACTGTCATTGCCGTTTATCAGTCTGCAGAAGTAGCTTCTAAATACTTTTAACAGATGCTCCTTGGCCACCATATTGTTCACTCCTTGCGGGCTCCGGTTTTGACATCGGAATTCAGAAGATGCCCTACCTATCTATCTTACCGTCTCTGTATCTCTTCGATCTAACGTTGTCCATGCTTCCATGTCCATGTTGTCCTTAGTGTTGGCCTGCTTACATGTTCACTAAAGCGCTTTAAGTGAGGCTATGTTCTGCTGTGACTTCATTTCTTCACTCTACAAAGAATCAAATCAGACTGCATTCCACTCCCATGATTTTAAAAGCCATCTGCCTCCACCTCCAGACGTAGATAAACAAAACAAAATCCAATCATCATTCCGCACTTAATTACCACCAAAGCGCTCCGCAGCTTCAACATCCGCGACTTACTCAAAAAAAAAAAAAAAACAAAAAAAAAATTAAACAAAACCCTTTCAAACAAAAGACAATAAAAGTACCGCTATGGAGTTTATCCATTACATCCTTTTCCACATAGCTATTCACTCCTTCATTGAGGGTCCAACAGCACATCGTGTCCTTTCAGCCCAGCAAACGCCGTCATTAACCCGAACATGCCTTCTCCAAACACCGATAAAAGTAACATTCATTTCCTCACAGAAGGCTTTGGTAATACGAGTACTATCCTATCCCGGTGGTCATTGGGGGGTGGGGACAGGACTTTTTCATCCTGCATAGCTTTTTGTCGTTTACTGTTGTATTGTGTTGTGTTCCAGCAGCAGCGGTAGCAACAGCAGTTTTACACTTTTCTCATCCACTCGGACACTGTGTGTAATTAACCCGCTATCCAAACACTCGCACCCGGTATGAGGAACAATCAACCCCCCGATGATTAATGGCCAGCCCCATAAATCATATTCGCACGTCGCGGGGGCGGTGGCTTTCACTTGTTTGTAGGTAAGCTCGACGAGACTCGTTCTCCGGTTTTTTTTTTTGACAATTTTAATGCCCCACGACAATGGGATTTTTATGCGAGCAATTCAGTCAATCCCCGGGCATTTAAACGAGTGGGGATAGTCCCAGTCCCGAAACTATCTGACGCAGTGGGTGGCCCAAGGAAACACTTTTACAGGTGTTAAGTAGGATTCCGCGTGGAGCTTTTCTCTATTTATGGGGTTTTTGCTCTGCTCCAGCAAGGTCTGATTCAGCAAAGCCTCGGGATGGGCTGGATGATGGCTATGAAATTCGGATTGTGTATACCAGTGTATACCAGTGTATACCGGTGCTATGTGCGCAACGGGAGGATTAGGGTTTAACAGGGAGTCACATAAATTTTATTATTTTTACGTCCAACTTCCGGGTGGGAAAGCAGCCCCTGCGACAGCCGTAGACTGTTGGAGTAGCAGCAGTAGTAGCATCAGCCATTTCCAGGATGGAATTATGATTATCGTAATGAATGCGGAATGGTGTGTACTATTTGTGATTTTTTTTTTTTTGTGCAAGGATGTGAAGTTTATTTTTTATAAATATTAATGCAGTTGAGTGTGTATTTATTTTATATCCTGAACTGTCCCGCTTTTCAGTCTTCCGGTGTTAATGCACTGCAGTTCCGTGAGCAGGAAGTTAGAACTCTGCAATGGAAAAAAAGGGATTTTGTTTCATTTGCGATTAATGAAAAGGATATGCGTTCATTGCGGCAATCATTAGGAAGGAGTGCATTCCGCGTGGTTGGCTCCCCTTATGCAGGCGGACATAATTTAATTTTTCAAAGTAAGAAGGGGCCAGACAGATGTCCAATAAAGCTAATCGAAACGTGTCCTGTTTGCCAATTTGCCGATTGAACAGATTTTGTCTGAACGTGACCGGCGGACCGCATAATGAGGTGAGCTCTGTCTTTCCGTTTCCACTCAGATATGATGGCAGTTCATTAAAAATTTCACTCCGTTAATTGAAAATATGTTTAATTGTGATTGTTTAATTGACAGTTTACGCACGGTGGGTGAATGCTAAAAAGCTTGCAGTAGTGCCCTTTGGGAGGACCACTGACTTTAGTGACGACTGAACGGATTTTTTAATTTTAGACAGATAGTCTGTAGTTGCACGGGGGTCCTTGTGAGATACATTTTGAAAAAAAATTGACTCCATGCAGGGGGGTTATACTCGGAAATGCTGTTCTCAGATGCACCCTGTGGAATTTAGGAAACGTGTTATTTACCAGTTCAGAACTAAGCGAAGCGTATTGGGAAATTTAACCTAAAGCTCTTAGCAGCAGCCTCGTTTTATGCCATTAAGCCAAAAAGGTGATGCTGTAGAGGTCCAATCTCAGGAGAAGCCCCAAGCACTTTACTAGTTCTACCAGCACTCTTTTAGATCCATTCCTTGCAAGTGATATCCAGGAGGTCTTCTTTAGTGTTGTTGGAACCAACAACCAAATGTCAGTTTATATACTGCTTAACGTTCATCAATCTGGCTTCAGACCGTACCACAGCGGCACTTCGGCATTGCTTAGGTACAGATGACGTACGAGTTGCAATGGGTAAAAACTGCGTAACTTTTCTGACACTTTCTGACACGGTTGATCATAAGCTACTTATCTCTAAACTCTCTATTTTGCACAATTTTTCTTTATCAGCTGCAAACCTAATTTATTCGTGCAACCTCAGCAGGTGTTCCTCAAGGTTCCATTTTGGGTCCCTTGCTCTTTGCAATCTTTATAGATGACCTCTCAAGTTTCACAGGTTTGCGGACGGTGTTCAACTCTATTTAAGTTTTGCCCTTGGACAAACGGAAGATGCGGCAGTTAAATGTAATGAAGACCTACAAAGAATTCCTGTCTGGGCTCAAGAAAACTACTTACGGCTTAGCCCGGTTTAAACGGAATGCCTAGTCATTAATAGAAATGGCCTCAACGCAAGCAGCCGTATTGAGTTTCTGGATAAAGCAAAAAATCTTGGAGTTGGGCTCAACACACGTTTGCACTGGGATGACCATGTGCGTACAGTCCAAGAACAGATTCCGTGCTTCAATGTGCGCATCAGTTCAGGGCCAAATGAGCACCTTATAGTCCTTACTCTAAATGAAACTTAGAAATGCGTAAAATGGCCTAAGATCTGACCGTAAAAGTAGGAAGCTATGTATATGTAGTTTTCGTCTCAATATAAGTAGCTTATAGGAAGCATTGGATAGATGCTCCTTTTGGCATACTCAGTATTATGGAGGAGAAACCTATTGCAGCCTGAAGATGACGTCGTAAGGCTCAGCATTTTATTGAAGTAATATGTTAGGTTGGGAAGTTGAGTTTGGCAAAGGCGGGATATGCTACTCTGCATCACATTGAGGTCAATGTGCATCCATTTTGATACTCTTTAGGAAATGCATCACTTGCTTACAGGGCATTCCTCGCCCGAAATACGTTGACACCTTGTTGCGTTTCGCTTCTAACCGATGATCCCTTTGTAGGCCTGCAGATGCCATGCCATATGAGGAGCCCCCAGAAGGTGTATCCACTGCCGAACGTTTGGTTGATATGACTTGTTAGCTGAGCCACCTAAATTCTCTAAGGAAGCGGAAGATCGATCACATGTCCTGCCGTGATGAAACCAAGGCTAGAATAAAAGGAATGATCTCACTCTTGACGATCAAAAAAACGAGCACAGAAAATGCATACTGACTTAAGGATCTACCCGAGGAATATGCGCACTCTTAACAGGAACAAGATGACATCCTTGAAAGATTCAAAGTGGATATAAGCGCTCTCCATTAAGTGCGCTGCCATCACTGACTGGGGGTCAGAAAAACAGCTACATGTGTCATTCACTATGGGGACTGCTACCAGAGACACCGACTGGTGGATGAGATAAGAAAAAGGACATCTTTGGTGCCGCAAACATCGATTCGGATCAACGAATGTAAATGTCCAAAAACAACGAAGCGCATCTTAAACATCTTTATCAACCCCGTCCTACGTGGATTATTCGAGAGAAAAGTCATATGTTCGTCAGTACATGGAGAGGACGATTCAACCAAGAAGATTGTAGTGACTTAAGTAAGCGGTCTCTGGGTCGTCTAGAGAGAATGAACTCCGAAGGATCCAGCCTGAATAATCTTCGATTTCACCCTGAGGGTCTGAGCAAAAGAAAACAACTCACAAGAGAGGCTTATTGGTTTAGGTTGTGATCCATTTCGAACTATGGCCCGCCATACAACCGTAGATGAGGATTATCTGCCTGAGTGACCAGCTATCCATACATGCGCCGAAGCCATCAGTGTAAATGGCTGTGGATTGTACCATTTATGACTGACACTTTCCATACCTAGGAAATGGTTTCATGAAGTGTAAGGCTTCACATTTATTTATGACACCTTAGCATGCTTGCCTACATTAGACCTCCTCTAATACATGTTAGCCTTTCACAGAACGCTTGTATTTTAAGCACTGCAAATCTTCTGACTTAGCCAAAAACTAATGGAGAGTCAGGTGCACTAATTGGTTGCTCTATCATTCCAGAGCTCTTGTAACAGTTAATAGCTACATACAAGCACGTACTCAGCTTTAAAGTGCTTCTATGGAAGAGGCTCTTGAAGTTGAAGTGCAATCGCTTTACAGAGGCGGCGGGGGAGTTCCCCATTTCAATGACTCAAAATGCAAAAGCATTGCATAAGGCAATTAGATGAGGTCTTAGAGTAGTAAATGTTTATATTTGTATTTTTAAGTGCTCCGTACTGCAAGTCCGCGATGAACCTTAGCCAGGAACTATATACAACGAGAAAGCTAATCAACACACCATAGGATCTACTCTACATGTGTAGGCATTACGGGAGCAATGCGCCCCTGGAAGTTCTTTAGACCTTCCACCACCACACATAAGAATTATGAAGACTGCAGCTGCTACCGCAATAAAGCTTCAACTTCTATGTAATTACACTAACACCAATCTAGTAGGACACATGAAAATCCTGGAGATAATCCCGCTTTTATCAACGAAAGCGATCTGCTCCTCGGATTTAATGCCAAAAGGAATCCATCTCAATCACCCTTTCAAAGTCATTATACCGGACCGCAGGTCTTGGGATAATCCTGTCATCCCGCAAGCCACATCTATACTTGATTGGTACACTGACGGTTCGAAAATGTCAAATCGGGCTGGAGGTGGTATCTTTGGTCCTCACTACAAACTCTCCACTTCACTTGGACAAAATACTTACTATCTTTCAAGCAGAGGTCTATGCAATCGAGCTATGTGCCAGAGAATGCATCAGGCGAAACCTCCGTAGATCACAGACAGCCAAGCAGCTGTTAAAGCTCCTACATCCTTCAATCTTGAGTCTAAGCTGGTTTGGAATTGTCTACAAGTACTCCTGCAGCTTGCTGCACACAATAAAATTACTCTTGTGTGGGTCCTTGGAAATAGAGCAACGAATCCGCTGATGAACTTGCCAGACTAGGTATTCAATCTCCGCTTACGGGACCTGAACCCTTCTGTGGTTTACCTTCTAACCAGATAAAGATAGAGCTTAGTCTATGGGAACGAATGGAAATGCTCTCAGTCTGGAACTCGCAAAATGGTTTATGACACGCCAAGAAATTTATAAATTTCTCTCAATAGCAAACACAAAGCTAGGTTCATAACTGACTTCCTTACTGGACATTGCTCTCTCAATTATCATCTCAAGAAAATGGGCCGTGTCCAATCGGACATGTGCTGTCTCTGCTTTGAAGACACCGAAACAGCCCATCATACACTGTGTGAATGCCGGGCCATAGCTCGGCTTAGGCTTAAACCCTTTAACAAAGGCTTCACATCACCATCTGATGTGACATCTTCTTCAGCTCAAACTGTCTATGAGGTTTCAATAATGAACGAGATTTCAGCTAGAAGGCAAAATATAACACAGCAACTCTCAGGGGATAGCACAAAAGGTATTTTCAGGTCGCCGGGCTTATTAGGCTTAAACATATGCCTTATCTGCCGCCACTATACAGCTGTCTCCGGTTAAATATGTTAATTTGTTTGACGTCCTCTCGTTGGTCTAAGTTTTTCCCAAAGTCTCTCAGTGATGGTTTCAAAGATTCGTTGGGCCGCAGCATTGCTAGCCGTCCTAAGAACCACAATCAATTTTTTCCATTGGTCTTACGCCACACGTGTAACAGGACTGGGATAGTGGTGGTTTTAAAAAGTGTTTCTTATTTTTTTGGCAGGCCTTTGCCTACTAAACAGCCTTCGTAGCCATCGAAAATAGCAATTGACAGAGGAGCAGGCAGAGCTTATTAAGGAGCCTAGATCGACTACCTCATCCACAGATATCCATCCCTAAGGTTTGGGCAATGCTTCTGTAGTAAGTGTCGGCATAAGAGCGTATGTGTGCTTCATACCATCATCGCTTACACTAAGGTCCATTTGGACTACCTCTCATTCGAGACTGTCGAAGTCGTCAGTGGACGTTCGCTTCGTTCTATCGATGATGACAATTCGTTCGTCCGTATAGGCACGTAGTTTCACTGAATTTTAAAATTTTTTGATCACTTTTTTCTCCAGACACGGCGTGTACTTCTACCTTCCAATCCGATCGTCGACATTTGCCTTAGGCGCTCATACATTTCACTGGACATGATCTGCAGTTGGCACAGTTGAGGCGATCTTGTGGATAACGCTCCATCGTCCAAAATAAGCTTTCGCACGCTCTCAACGAAGTTGTCTCCCATATCCTTGAGTAGGAGGCTTTTTTGGGTTGAAGTTCAGTTGTCGCTGACTCAATGTCGGTCCGATAAAGTGGATGGAGCAGTTGGATAGGCCCCAGGTGAAGTCTGTCAGGCGATATTTTGACCTTAATCGCCATAGAAGCAGCAGTCTCTCCATATTTTTAGCAACCACCTCATTTCCTCAACTGAGTTCCACATTAAATGGCGTATTGGAAGGCTGCGATCTCATTTTGTTACAAAACAAATCCAGACTTCTTTTCCGTCTTTTCACTTTCGTTCCTCCTGTCTGCTCGTAGAATTGATGAACAGTTCTCGACTATTTCCGTATGTGTTTAACCAAGGATTTCGTGCAGGTACTGAGGTCAAATCTAGTGTATTAATTGCGGCTTTTCGGGTGTCTTTCTGGCACTGCTTATAATTCTATGCTTCCTGTTGCTGCCTGAGGATTTGGTAAGAGCTGGACACCATTTCGCATAATACTTTGTCAAGTTCTTACCGATCATAGGTCGTGTTTTTATGCAGAGTATTCGCATCTTTACCGCTGCAGGCAATGATCCGAGTTAATTTTTGCAACAAAGACTGCACACAGATAGTCTTTTGAATATCTCTCGTCGATTGCCGTATGATCCATAGGGCGAGTTAAACGAAGTCGAAGTCGAAGGGTGGTTTGCTTTGGGGATGGAGAGTCGGATGGGGTTCACTGTTCCGAGAAACGTCTTGTATTTCTTCCAAAACTGTAACGTCTAAGATAACTCATCCCGGGTAGGACGTGTCTTCCCAGGTGTTTGTATCTTAGAGCCCCTGTTACCGCAGATGAAGTGCTCTATGCTTTCTTCCTCTTCCTCGCAACCCGGCAAGTCCCAGTCTGTAGGCGTGTTTGTTCAGGTTTGTTCAAGGCCGGTGTGCAGTCCTCCCATCTGTCTTCGTTGTCCTCTGCCTAGATCAAGCGCCCTCTTTCCTTGATGGGAACAGGGCGTTCAATCATGGCTTTGGCAGCTTTGCAGGATTGCAATCCTTCCCACATGCTGTCGTGGTGTTTTGTATGCGGTTGAACAACTTTCAAGACTACTCCTATGGTTGTAACCGTGGGTGTATCCATGTTACCGGCTCCCTTCTGGCCAGTTCAACCGCGGCTTCGTTCGCTGGTATGTTACAGTGTCCAGGTACCCAAACCAGGTTGATCTGAGAGAGGTTTCTAGGATGTTGAGCTTTTTCTTACATTCCTTCACCAATTTTGAGTTGGTTCTTGGGTTTGCTAGTGCTATTAGGGCTGCTTCATTGTCCGAGCAGATGCTAACGCTATTACCTTGGGTTCCAGTACTGAGTAATAGTTCCGCGCTCTTAAGTATAGCGAAAATCTCTGCCTGAAAGACAGTCACGAACCGTTCCAGATGGACTGCGTGATTGAGCGATGGCGTTCGGCAGTATACCTCCACCTCGGATTCTCCGTCGATAAGTGATCCGTCGTGTACACCTCTATTCCGTCCTTGTTTGGAAGAACTCTATACTGAGTCCAGAGGTCATCTGTACTTCCTTCCAGATAGCCCTGTGTGGTAGGCCTTTCCTTCCAAATTTTATTTTGAAATATTTGGGACGATTTTGATGTCAAATTTGGGACTTTGTTGATAAGTTTTTTCGAGAAGTTCTCCTCCGTGGAGGTATGAACCCAAACGAGGTAAATTTGGTAAACCTTTTGCCTTGCTGCGAATAGTCGTCAATCGGTCGCTAACGTGCCGAAAACTTGACACTTTTTACGTACGAAATTCTGTCCCCAACAGCAAAGCCACACCCAAACAACCGCTGTCTCCGTTCACTCCAACTGAAACACTTACACCTCGTCGTGTTAACTCAATCAAATCGCTGAAAATATATCGCCTTTCGTCAATGTTGCTTAAATCGATGGACTTATCCCATTAATGACCACAAAATTGTGCGCTCGTCATCGCCATCGTCATCATCATTTCCAGCTCTGCAACACCACTAACCGTTCATATCACACTCCATCCGTATCTCTTGGATTTGAATAATTATTATCAGCTCTGGGTGCAATAAAAAGTTTATTCGATCCCAGATACTTCCCTCCATCAAAAAACAACACGCAGTTCGAGACAAGGACAAATATTAATCCAAAGACATTACTCACTATCCGTTTAGGAGTGATTTGCATAAATGTCCACCAACTGATTTATTCAAATCAATAAAAAGCAACAAAAAATGTTCACCCAATCTTTATACACTCTCATCAGGTGATCGTGATTAAATGATATACGACGAGCTGCATCGAATTCACAAACAAAACATCTCAAGGATACTACAGACCCAATCAGAGGGCCAAACAAACTTTGTCATAAAAATGCCATAATTTTTTATCGAAAGCCATAAAACCTTACACAACATGGGAATCAATTAAGGCGAATGGCACATATTTTTATAACCTGTCCCAAAAGGCGACTGGGCTGAGTTGATTACATTGGTGGACGAGTGACCATCCAGTACCCAACCTCTCCGTGGATATTGTTGGTCTGGGAAAATTCGTTCGTCGATCGGCAGACGAAGATCACTTTACTTAGCGGGTCCTCGCGATCTGGTAGTGAATACATTAAGTCAAGAGCGAATTGTTCGTGGTTGTCCATAATTTTCTTTTAATTTGCATTGGTCCAGGGATGTCTAGATATCAGTCACTTAGGAGCCATGTCACCTGCGCGAGTGGAGTGCACTGGGTACTCGTGTTATTCTCTTTCGGATTCAATTATAATCCGACGTGGTAATCTCTCACGACTATCGGGATAGAAGGCCAACAGGTAGGAGAATTCCACTTTTCGACGATTGCCTGGGCTCTTAGAGGAGAGGCAGTAGCTCCGTCGAACCAGCTTGTAATTCTCAATCTAGATATCGGTGGGAGTACTTGTCAACACCTCTGATGATGATGGCTGGGCTAAAATGGTTTCCCTTGGTAGAGTCCTATAACACGAAGCGTGTGGTAGTTGGGAGTACCTGTACATTGGTTTGAATCGTAACAAATAATCGTCCAGCTATGCTTTTGGCTGACTCAGCTCAACTACTTTGTTGCCAAGCAAATTACGATTGAGTGTACCTAGATAAGGTAGAACATAATCCTCTCCTTAATAGGCGGGCGAAAAAGGATGATGCCAAAAACTCAGTTAGCAGCTATCTACATTTACGGACCCACGGTAGACATTGCTGTGAGTGCAGGGATTTCTTTTTGACTGCAGGACTTCTTCGACTTAGCATTAAGCGTGTTTGTAGACTGCTGTGGAGGCCATATCATGCGATAATTTTAACTAAAGTTGAAAGCAATTACTAAAGACTAAGAAGAGCTATTGTCGCTATTAAAAAGAGGGCTAATAATCGGGCAGCAGAGGCTCTGAGCTGAAGCTCTGAAACGCAGCAATTAGGGTGCCTTTCTTGACAGGATTGTCAACGGCTCACTTAGACCACTAAGAGTCCATTGTGCCCAATATTTAAAAACCTTGGGAACCTAAATATCAATCTTCGATCGCTAAGTTAAGCCACCCAGATGAAGGTATGAATCTCAGGAGTTTGCTTAGCTCAATGTTACCTAACTCGTCCAGTTTTGAAAAGAAGTAACTGCCAAGAGCACGTCTGGACAGTCACAAAGGAGGTGACGAACGGATTCTATTTGCTCTTCGTCCCTGCAGCTGCTACAGTAGTCGTTGTGCGGTAATTCCAGCCGTGCTGCGTGATTACCTATCACATAGTGGTCCTGTCACGACGCCAACAGCGGATATCACTTCGACTTAGTTCCATAAGATTGGTGGATCTCTTTGTGTCGTAGACTGGCCATAATGATTTCGCTGTTGCGCATGTATCTAATCGGTACCAGCGTTGGTTGGCCTCCTCAATGGACTCGAGAGGGCCCGTGAGGTGTTCTTAAGCGACCCTTCTCTGGCTAGTTCGTCCGCTTTTTCGTTACCGGAGATATCCATGTGGCCAGGTACCCAACACAGAGTCACCGTATGTCATCCAATTTTACAGATTTTTACGAGCTTGGACCTTATCGACGTGGACTGCAAAGCCTTAATGGCTGCTTGACTGTCGACATAGATGCTGATTATTTTTTCTGAAATACATATTTTCCTCCGCAGCTTGTTTTATTCCAGCTTGGAAAACACTGCACCTGTCCTCAAGTCTAAACGAGCGAAATGTGTTTCGAGACTCACAGTATACACCCGCACCCGTACCAGCGATCATTTTTGATCCGTCGGTGAAGATGGCCAGTTCATTCTCGAAAGGGACTCTGCCTTCATTCCATTCCTCTCTGCTAGGAATTCTAATAGAGAATCTCTGGTTGCAGTTTGGTAGTGGGATGATGTAGTCCGTTTCCGTCCGGATTCTCGATGCATTCCATCGATTTAGAACTGAGGCATGACTAAAAGGTTTAGCTATCCATAGACTATCTTCCTTTAGTCTTAGTACAGTTTACACAGCAATTACTTACTTATTCACTTATGTAAGTGGCGCTACAGTTCTGGGTGAACCTGGGCCTTAACCAACAAGCCTCTCTAGTCAGCACGGTCCTTAACTAACTGCCTCCAGTTGCGCACTCCAAGTTGGTTGAGGTCCCCTTCTGCTAGTGCGCGCCATCTTAGGCGAGGTCGCCCTCTACTGGATTGTCCCTCCGGGTTAGATTCGAAGAGTCTGCGGCCGGACCATTGGTGTCCATTCGTCCTACATGATGTCGCTGTACAGCTTGTAAATTCCATCGTTGAATCTTCTCCTCCAAAGCCCGTCAACGCAAACAGGACCGAATATCTTACGAAGAATTTTTGTCTCGAAATTACCCAGAGAATATCTTCGAACGAATTCGACAGAGTTCGTGCTTCAGCGCCATAAGGCAGGACTGGGATGGTTCAGGTCTTGTACAGAATCTCCTTAGTCATTCGAAATAGGTCCTTACTATTGAATTGCCTTCTCAGTCCAAGGAAACAGCGATTGGCAGGAGATATTCTTCGTTTGATTTCTGCTGAGGTGTTGTTGTCAGAATTTATAGCGGAGCCAAGGTATAGAAATTCCCTTACTACCTCGATGTTATAGCTGTCAACTGTGACGTTCTGTCTATTTCGCCGATACTAGCGAACGCACCAGTGACAGCCCGCTGTGTCGATGTCGTCCGTATAAGCTTGTAGTTGCACAGACTTTTGAAAGATTGTGCCTCCGGTGTTGGCTTGTGAGTTTCGCAAAATTCTTTCAAGTATGACACATGACAGGGCATCACCTTGTCTAAATCCTTTTCTGACATCGAAGGTCTCGGTGAGATTATTACCGCCCTTGATGGAGCAGCGAGCGTTCTCCTTCGTCATCCTGCACAGACGTACGAGTTTGGCAGGGATGTCAAAACTTGACATGGGTCTGTTTAGCTCGTCTCTATAAAGGCTCTCATCTGCGGCCTTAAAATCGATGAAAAGATGGTGAGTATCGATTTGAGTTTCTTGGGTTTTTTCCTGGCCATGCCGGAGTGTGAAAATTTGATCGACTGTGGACTTTCGTGGCCTGAAACCACACTGATGGCGGCCAATCAGGTTGTTGACGAAGGGCTTCAAGCGAAGTTTGTCTAGATAGCACCTGATTTACTGTGTCACTCCTTGTCCTGCAGATAGGTTAGGTTATAAACTATCTTTCGGAGGATTCAGTTATAAGCCAGCCCACGCTCTTTATGAAGCATTTCACGTTCCTGAGTGGACCATGTATGAGATCAAGAGCTAGTTCGTCAAAGAGCTTGTTTGCCACATGGCGGAGGCGGCGGTTTTGAAGGTTTGGGCAATCACATAACAAGTGCTTGATGGCCTCTATTTCCTCTATATCTTCACAGCTCCTGCAGTGGTCGTGGAGTTTATGCCCAGCCATCATCTGGCGAACCATGCGGAGTCAATAATTTTTCAACACCAATTGGAACTTCTACAGATATCTGAGTATGTTGAGTGTCCTCCAGATACCTCACCTTTAGTCATTCAAGCTTTCTTTTTCTTGGTTGATCGTGGTCATAACATTATTAACCTAGATGCGTCATTAAGGTCCTTCCCACTCATATGTTTGGAGGCATCAAGCCTTCATGTTTTGGTATACTCTCCATTTTAGCTTTTCTGCAACTTGGCATGAGTTCAGAACCGACCATCTCTCCATATGTTTAGAACCATTTGAGAGGCTCTGTAAGTGGTCTTTATATGTGGTCTCCATCTGATTTCAAACCTCGCTCAAAGACGTCTCCGATACTAGTTTACAAATATCGTCATCGCGTGTTTGGATGTGAAGTCTGGCTTTGATACGGAATCGTCGTCCTTGCTCAAGCATGATACAATACTTCGGATATAAACTAGCATCGAATGGCAGTTACACTCTCGTTATGCAAGGTACGTCTACGGAGCCGGAAGCAATTGATAAATTGAAATTTATTCCAAGCCACTCCAAGGACACTGAGGGAGGGTATGCATTTCCCTCATTACCTTACGTCGCCTCCAGTGCATCTGCGTTCCTCAGTTTAATTATCTCGGAACCAGCAAAGGCAAAGAAATACAAAAAAAAGTATCCACGAACGGCGTACAGAGAACGCCGTGCAAAAAATACCGGACACAGCTCCATAACTGATAAGAAATTAATTATTTTCGATAGCAAGCACTATAGACACTCAAGTCTAGATTTGGTACTCAAAAGATACGCAGCTCCAGACCCGGGAAAGCCCTTAAAAGAAAACATTTTAATTTAATTTAATTGCAGTTCCCACACACAAACGGAGAGTGGAGTGGAGTGAAGCCCGGTCATCCCTTCGTGGGGGTTGAAAATGTCACCCTCATTACGACTTACTTTCTAGAAAGTATTTCATTTTGTTAATTACTCCCGTTCGATTGGAAACCGGCACTCGGGTTATCTCCAAAGTGTCCTGAGGATTTTTCTTTTAATTACATTATATCGAGCGGGCAAAAGTGGCAATAACCAACGCAACCCCTAACACTGGCACTCAAAACGTCGATGTACTCGAAAGGGGGGAACGAAAAAAAATCGAATCAAGCGATAAGGCCAAATGGTGCAATAATTACCGCTGCCGTCGGTCTCATTATGGTCACTGACTTGAGAGTTTAGTTCCCGATCGTCCGTGGTTGGTTCATGTCCACTGGCATAACAATGTAATTTTATTTCATTCCGCTTTTTTGCTTTTAATTGACTTTCAAATGAGTCAATTAAAAGTGCCAACCAAAGCGAGGAGATAACTCTGGAGCGCGTGTTTAATGATGGTCGTCCCACCCACTCCCACTCCCTTACTGCGGCTCACTGTGTCCATTTACATAGGTACAGTCGGTTATGTGCCACCGAATGATAACCATTTTGATGGGTTATTACGAGTAGAAGACGACTCATCATCGTCTCTAACTAAGCTGAGATTTTAATATCTTCTCTGCATCAACGATGATGATGGGGTAACAATAAAACGAGAGGACGACTACGACACGATGATGGTGATGCTGATGATTGCGGGAATAGTGTCCTCATCTGGTATTTAACCCCTCTTCAGAGTGACCCTTTAGCAGTGCAGGGTTTATGTGTGACATCTTGTAGATGGATTTTTTTTATGGGCCAGCAAAGGGCTCCCTTCAATGTTAATGAGTGATAAGGACTCGTATGAGCGTGCAGAGCGGGTCGAATGTAGAGATTAGCTAATGGCATAGATGGAGTATTTAATGCAAATCTGTATTCATAGGTAACACGGCCATGAACTAGTTCAGGGTTATCGCGATGGTGATTGTGGTGTATTACATGTTTACCTCTGGCTTCTTAAGAGGCGTCTAGTTCCCGAATGTCACCATCTGATGTTTCATGGTGGAATTGGTGGTGTAATAGTGGCATTTATCTGAGAGAGTATACTCATCGATGACGGGTTCATTGCTCTCCTTCTTTACGCCTGGGGCAGACACCATGGTCGGTAGAAGACGAAAAATCCAAAGCACATGGCTGACAGCGGACATCTGGAGACGGATCGAACTCAAACCACGGATTGCAGCAGCTTCAGCAGTAGAGCGCCCCGAAATAGAAGTTCAGTACCGCATGAAAAGAAAGGAAGTGCAGCGTATTGTAAGACGAGACAAGGTTAACTACATACATCAACGCACTAGCCACCAAAGCTGAAGAAGCAGCAAATAAGGGTGACAGCAGGACCGCCAATAGTATTACTAAGCTCACTGGTGGTCAAAGTTCCAAGCAACATCTAGTAAAAGGGCTAGACAGAAATCTACTGACTTCAGATGAGGAACAGCCCAAACTCAGGTGAGCCTTTCCCAGCAACAAATTCCCGTATTCGAACCTTCCCCCAAGGACGCTGAAATAACGTCTGTGTTAAGGGCCCTATAGAAAAACAAGGCAGTTGGTATAGACGGCATCCCGGCGGAACTCAACCAAGCCGCACCCAACATTTCGGCGGAAGTCCCACAGTCTTTAAAAGGGAGAGCATGGGAAACAGAGGCTTTTCCCGAAGATTGAAAGAAGAGAAGGCTGCCGAAGAAGGGAAATCTGATGGATTGGGGAAACTTAAGACTCATATACGTTCTTCCGGCTGTGGCTAAACAAATAGCTAAAATAATTCTGCACCGAGTAAGAGAACATATCGATTCAACGCTCGACAACGTATAGGCAGGCTATAGAGGTGGATCCTCCTGCATCGACCACATCTACGCCTTGCGGATAATCATCGAACAATGCGCTACATTTGCTGTTATCATTTCGAGAAGGCCCTCGACAGTTTGAATCCAGATGCTATATGGCGAGCATTCTTTCATTTCAAGGCTCCCTACTGTAGAATCTTACTCAAGCTAGAGTTATAAATTCTAGATGAGTCTATGTTGGCGATGTCAAATTGGCTGTGGATACATAATACTAAGATGATCATAACATTGAGGCAAAGCCAATCATAAGGAGGAAGAAAAGGACAACCATCACACTCAAGATCAATGGTCATGACTTTGTCTTACTCCATTTTAACCAGAATTTCTGATGCTGCCAAACAACATCTCGGAAATCGCGATCTGATACAGCTCCACTGAACCGAAGATGCTTCGTCGTGCTGTGCGGGGCGTGTCAGTCGTAGTTGAATCGCCTGTCCACAGACGTCTGGGCAACATGGAAGGTTAGCGGCACCGCTACTTGGTTCTACATCACACCTTCTGTAGATAGAGGAGAGAATGAAACCCTTAAGACACACACTCTCCTGGTACATATCATTGCATAGTAAGCCCCAGAGATCAGGTTATTCATCGAATTCATTGCTCTTGCAATGAGCCTTCGAATCATCTTGATCACGAAATTATCCACTCTGTTTATGTCCGCCCTGTCACAGAGCAGCTCATTAGAATGGAATTTTTTGCACTGAGACTCTGGTGTTCTGTATAAGCGAAGACAAGCCCCCTCTCAAACACCCGAATCCTTTCCAACGAGCTTGCTCCACCGTTGAACCACACGGGGCAACCAAATGCGAGCATGGGCCGGATGAGGGCCATGTAGCAGATTACCTTCACCCTTGCATCGAATTGGATGATCTCGATCTTTGGCCCTGATCTGTACGTGATCAATACGTTTGCGTACGCATGATAAAGATATCCTACGAGATCACTCGTGTAAATGTTAAAGAGGATCGGCGAATTAACCGCACCCTGCTGCCGACCATTTTTAATAGCAAACGTACCCCAGCAGAAGTCACACTTCCAGTTTTGACAATGAACTGTCTACTGGTGAGCATACTACAAAGCATGTATGGCAGTGGTTTACTTATGCCCAGCCCACTCAACAGCCTTCTCCAGCCAACCCGTGCATTTTTTCTTGCTTTTGTTCCATTGGATATCCGACACCAGTTTAGACGCGGATGTACAGTATCATGCCCCGCCTTGAAACCGAATTGGTTATCCAAAAAAATGCACATGTCCTCAATCCACTTAGACAAGGCTCTATTGATCACCTTCTCAAATACATTCCTGATTTTCGGAAGGAACACCCCCTTACTCCTTTTGGAAATAGAATAAACACCGCTCTCCAAAACTGGTACGAATTATTTCGAATTTCATTACTCTCCGATACCGCCTGCAACTTTGTCTTCGTTGGTCCTTCTCCAGGGTAAACAGCAAACTAGTAAAAGCGATCAAGGAATTTCCATGGCCACTTTCCATGTCCAGCCATCATAAACTAGTTCCAATTCCCGGCTCCAAATTCGAATTAATTCATAAACTAACCACAGCGCGAAATTGCAGTGCAATATTCCCAGTTCACCGCTTCACGGGGTCTCTCCTTTCCCCAGTCTTACACCAGCACTTGTCCCACCGCACGAAGTCCAATTAAATCCGAAACAAATCGTAAAACAATCCCAAACCTGAAGGAAACAAGTTACACTCTAGCCAGCGAAACAGAGAGTATTGCACCTGAGCTAGAAACAATGTAAACATCAACGGAGCCAAGATATCCTCCTCCTGCTGCCATATAGCATACTTCCAGCACATCATGAATAAACATGGAAACGTTTTGCTTCATAAAACTTTATATCACCCTCCAGCGCTCCAGCAAAAGCCGAGAAAAGGCTGTAACCACTACAAATAGACGGCGAAACTACCTCCCAACTCATGGTGGCCGAGATATCGCAGAGAAGATGCAAAAATGCTCCTCATCCAGAGCCCAAGACCCAATCTGCGATCTGCGTGTAATTATTTATTGGAACCCCTTAATTGGAATTTAAGTATTAATTTGCTTTCGGAAAAGGCAAACAAAGCGCGCACTGGCCGGTTGCGCAACATTCTGGCAACATTGTTTCTCAAGATGTTCTAAGCAGAAGGTGTACCCGATCGTCACGGACTTGAGGGGGCAATTTTATAGCGCTTTGAATTGTTTTACTGCAGAGCAGATTATTGGCATGCATGCACCTCATTCTTGGACTCTATAAACGAGAGCATCATAAGGAAGGATGCCTGGGTATGATGTCGTAAAAAGTTGCATTACCTAGTCTGTAGAACGGAACGTCGACGTGAGGTTTGTGATTTCAAAGAAATATCGATTCCGCAACAGCAGATGATCTGCTGTCCTTACGTGGCCTGCCTTCTATATGAAAAAAACGGAGGATATTTTCTTTAATTAGTCGAGAATTAATTAATGCTAAAATTTAGAATTAAGTGGTTTTCAACAACGACGCAACCAGTTTCAGTTCGCCGGCTTGAAATAGGTGCGCAGAGCTTCCATTCAAAATATGCAAATGGAAGCGACTAGGATAGTTACAGAAAAAGCCTCATCAGCCTTAATTAAGGAACTGCTTTTGGCTTGAGTGGCGAATTAGCAAGTGGAAGCGTTGCCTCGTTAGAAGGGACTAAGTGGTAGGGCCAGTAAGTCAGCTCGTAACAGGGTGATAGCTAGTCTTAAGCGTTTTGGTCTAGCATGTAAGATGCAATGAATTTCAAATAAAAAGTCGAAAGGGACTAAGTGGATTCGAAAAGGCAGATTTAAAAGCATTTCGGAGCGGGAATAATAATTTGAAGAATTATTTTTATTATTTCCTGAAATTTGCTGAATTTTTGCTGAATTTCTTACGAAGAACACGGATAGGAAAACCTCACAAAAAACAGGATTATTCAAAGCTGCAGGGACCCCTTTTTAACCTTTCGGGAAATTAAGGAACAATTGCGTGACCGGCATGATGTCCAAATATCAGCCGTAACTGTGCGTCGTCGTCTGATGGAATTCCAGCTCAAAGGCAGAATTGCCAGGAAGAAACTTCTCGTCTCACAGAAGAACCGATAGAGAATACTTGCTATTGCACAAGGACAAGTCGTTGTTTTCTCGGAAAAAAAAGACATTTTGTGGGGCGATGAAAGCAATTACAATCGCCTGAGATCGGATGGAAAAGTACATAAGGCGACCAGTGATTCAGGAATACAATCCCAGGTGTACCATTAACACCGTCGAACATAGTAGCAGGAGTCCAATGGAGTGGGCAGCGATGTCATGGCATGGTCTTGGACTCATCGTAAAAATTGGTGGCATTCTGGATCAACATCAGTTCAAAAGCAATCTAGAGAGCCATATGGAGCCAAACACTGATGAATCTATGCCTGTATCATGGACATTTATGCATGAGAATGATCCGAAGCATTTCTGAAGAGCCGGCTTTCGGAGCAGCTAATATCAGTACTTGATTGGACAGCCCAAAGTCGGGATCCAAATCCAATAGAGAAGCTTTGGAACGATGTGAAATTTATGGGGAATGACTCAAATCCAAAGCATTTGGATGAACTATGGCGGGTCGTCAAGTCAGAGTGAGAAAGTAACCCTTCTGATTCAAGCGATTGGTTGAAAGATTAATTACGAGCAAAAGCTCCCCCACTAAATACTAAAAAAAAATTTTTTTGACTGTGCTAATTATGTGAACACAACTTGTTATTTTCGAGCCAGGCATTGTATGAGTAATCAGTGATGTGATCCGGCAGCTCTGTCTGGAGAAAACATGGGACTGAGATGGACTATGACTTCATATCTCAAACATATTGACTACGCTGATGACGTTTGCCTGCTATCACTCAGGATAATGGAGTCAGAGGCGGACAAAGAAGGGCTTAATATAAACACGGCTCCGCTCTACTCAATATTGCCGGACAACAAGTCGAGAAAGTTAGCAGCTTTCTATATCCAGGAAGTGTGGTCTCGGAAGACGGTGGTACCGATCTGGATGTAGACAGCAGAATTCGTAAAGCAAAGGCTGCTTTCGATATGCTGTCAAAAATATGGAAAAGCAATGTTTTGAGCACATCAAGCTGAGACTGGCCGTAGTACCTGGTTAGTGACCAACGCCGTCACAAAGAAGCTGCAAACCTTCATAAATAGTTTTGGCAACATCTTAGGGATCTTGTGGTCGAACCGTATATCGAACGATGAATTACACGCGATAACGGGCCAGGAGCCAATAGACGTCAAAATAGGGAGGAGAAAGTGGCAGTGGATTGGTCACACCCTTCGTCGCGAAGACAGTTTCATTGCGGAGTACGCCATGCAATGGAATCCGCTTACCCAATCAGGCAGACGAGTGGATAAGGACAGTCGAGGAGGAATCTAGATCATTGGAGGAAGCTCAGCCGAGTTGTATAACTTTGAACACGATAGCGCGGGCGTTGTTGACATCCTATGCTCCACGAGGGGTCAGACGACCTAATCTCAAAAAAAAGAGTGCTTACTTGCTTCACTTAAGTTTACTCATGTCTCACCCATGGCAAGTTGTCTCCAATTCGCCACGTTGCAATTGTAAAGAGGTCCAGAGTCTAGATGCGTACAAGGAAAGAGCTAAACTGTATAACAAACAAAATAGACATTGTCCTTATGCTGTACAACATGTGTACATTATGTCGAGTAACACTAGCCGTGTTCTATAAAAAAAAAGGCGAACGCCGTGTGCTGGCCACAGCCACAGTCTCCAAAACTCTTGAGTGCACGGTTATCAAATTAAGTGCTCAGAAGAGCGACCGTTTGACGACTAGCGTGCCACGTTACACCATCCTGCTGGTACCAAAGCCCATCCTAGAACAAGTCGTCAAAATGGCTACAAAAAACAGTCATCATGCCTATGTAGTGCAGTCCATTCACAGTAACGCTGTTACCCTTCAAGGAAGTAGTGATCAATGCCATCAAACAAAACAGTGACTCTTTACGGATGGATTGGTTTCTCTTCAGTGACGTACATATAGATTTTCTAAACCTCAAATCCTAGTCATTTGCTTGCTAACAGAGCATCCGAGATAAAAATGAGCTTCGTCTTAAAAGACGAAGACGTCTCATGGGCTGACTATCAAAGCAATCTCTCGTCTCAGACGAGGCGGCTTTTGGTACCTTTCGCACTGGAGTTTCAGTGACCCTGCGCAACACTTAGCCTACGACCCTGGTTCCCTAGATATGCCGTCTGATGCAATGACACCGGAACTTCGGCAAAGTTAAAAGTAGACTTTCCTTGCGTTCAAAATTGGCTTCGGCCAGAGTCGGATCCTCGACTAGAGTGTCGAAATTTGATGGATGGCTCCAAAACCGATCAAGGCTCTGGCGCTGATGTCTTCTTGGAGACCGTGTGCATACCACTGTTTTTCAAGCAGAGGTGTATGCTGTCCTAATGGCTTCCGACTATATTGTTAAGAATAGGTGGAGAGGTCGGAGTATCTGCGTCTGTAGTGACAGTCAGGCAGCGCTTAAGGCCTTGCTCATCCCTGTAGCCCGTTCCAAAATAGTTCGAGAATGCGACAACTCCTTGAATTTGGTCGCAAGACTGAACTCTTTGACTCTTGTCTGGGTCCCAGGTCACACTGGGATTGCAAGAAATGAGATCTCCGATGCTAGGGAAGGCTGAGATGATGTTTTCTCAGGATCTGAACCAGCGTTGGGTCTTCCCTGCCACCGCTCAGGGCCTCCATTGACAATTGGGTCTCTCGCGAACACAATTGTGTGTGGCACGGCTCTCCAGGATGCAGGTGGACTAAACCACTGCTCCCGAACGTTTGTAAGAAATCATCGGCATTTTTGCGGTCTCTCAGCAGAAAAGACTGTAGACAACTTATAGCCGTTCTCACGGGATATTGTCCTTTTTCTAAGCATCTTAGCGTGCTAGGCTTAAGAGACACCACTGTCTGTGATGCTTGTGGAGAGGGCAACGATACTTCGGATCACACTTCCTTTGTCCTGCCTTGCTCGGATTAGGTGACAAGTCTTCGGTGCTGATGTGGTGAGTGCTGATACTGTAAGCTCTGCATCACTGAAGTGCTGAAAAAGTTCCAGTAAAATGGATCATACTGGGTCTTGCTTCCTGGTAGTACAATAGACTAGTTGCGTCTGAGTGGTCCAGAGGAGTCTTTCCTAACCCGACAAAAAAATTGGGGGTTTTTTCCATGAAAGAATGATGTGTGAGCGATGTGAATTTTGTACTCGATCTTGGTTCCAGTCGATGTTCTTTTCAAGCTTAAAATGGTCCTGCCATCGTTCAGCTTACCTTGTTAATACCCAATAATTCAGAAGACTATGGGCCAGACTCTCCTTTACTGACTTCCAGCTGCTAAAAGTATCCACAAGACAAGACTACTTATCGAAACCGATGCGAAACGATGTGCGATCATGCGACGACATTGATAAACTTATTCCAGTCCATGACGCTGATCCTGACTCTTCCTACATTTCACACCCAGAAAACTGTTTGTTCAGCATGAAATATAACACTTTTCTAACATTCATCGAACCAGGACTAACCTCCAACTTGAACTTGAGCCACGATAACAATCAATTCCCATTCATTTTGAAGCCAATCCCTGCTTCCAACTCTGTGTCCTACCTGCGATCCTTTTTTTTTTTTTGCAAAAGTCAACGGAAAACATTTCCGCTGATATTTCTAGGGCACGAACTTTCCCTGCCACGGAACAATCCACTATTCATTAGGTTCAAACGCGCAGATGGAAATAATTTTCATTCATCGACAATCGAAACGAATTCGAATTCTGGGCGTCGGCTATGGATCGAAGAAGAAAAATCCTCCAAAGCAACGCTTGCACACGACACTGGGTGTCCACACCTGGAAAAACGTCAAAGCGACCTGCCGTAAACCCATTCGCGTGCTGTCATCCAAGCAAGACTTCCGCTGCGATCATGCAAAAGAAAGCGCACTCATATTCGATGAGTACTCCTCCCCTCCTATGGCATCGGCATCGGCATCGATCGGGCGCGAGGTGATCGTAATTACAAACCTCGAAATCAAATTAACTTGTGCCCTTTAATGGAATCACGATCGAGACCGAGCGGCGCGGTCCAGAATCACAGCGCACAGCTGTGCTCCATACATACGAGTGAGTACTCCCTGCCTCTAGTGGGCTATTAGTCGATGAAGCGAACGAGAACGCGCAGGAGGTGCGCCACGCCACATTGGGCAATGATGACTGTCAACAACAATGCATGACATACGCGATCACAATGTTATGATTGTCGTAATTATGTTTGCCGCTAATCTGCGCGAACCCTGCGCAGAGGGTCCTTACTTTCATGTGGGTGCGCACTGCGCACACATCAATTTGTTGGCTTGGGCTTTGTGTGAGTGCTGAGGACCCACGAAGGCTTGGCACTTGGAATATCTCAAGAGGAAGACTCCACCACCACATGGTACGAGTACGTCTTCTTTTCCACTCCCTCGAGGGAGCCCATTATCGTGGATTGAGATTTGGCCTAAATGGCCGGGCGAATTAGCGCTGCAATTAATCGAGGGGAAATTAATAATTGCGCCTTGGTGTGGCGGGTGCTTCGGTGGCTGCAGACCAATTTGTCACTGTGAAGCGTTGCGGTTGATATGTCATTTATGACAGGCCAAGATCGATTCTCGTTAGTTTCATCGTTGTGGGTGTCAGACATCCACAACCGGATGTTTGTTATGTCTGCGGATGGATGAGGATAATTGATGAATTGTGGTTCTCGATTGATTTGAGTGATGCGAGGGGGTGTAGGCTGTCGGACGATGGGAGAGATTTCACCAGAATTGAATGATATATGATTCCTATGAAATATGCAAATGGGGAAACACCTTAGGAGAACACCCAATAAGTTTATTCATTCTGTTGCTACGCAAAGGGTAGCAAGAGACTAGTTTCTGCACAAGGTCCTTTGTTATACTCCTAGGTATACTCACGTACAGAAGACGTGCTGTAGACATGGTACATATGTGGAAAAGTCAATTTATGTTCCTTCTTTTGTCATGTTGACTTGTTAGGGTCATCAGGGAGGTATGACTTCTAGGTAAAACGGGTTAGTTAAATTCGTCGGAGTTGAAAATATGTCGTGCCGTCAAAAGTACAAACACCTGCGGCTATAAACGCTTGCAGGAGTTGTCGGATTGTATTCAGTCGGCTGGTCTATGAGGCCTTTGTTCCTTTTTATCTATTTTCGGAGGATTAACGCGCCATCGTGAGTGAGTGGTTTGTGGATTTCTGCAACGCCAATCGCCTTGTCAGAAGGAAAATCTCGTCTGAACATAAAGCCTGCTACTAAATAGTGAGGTATTAATGTATCTGCAGCAAATTTTCAGTCAAATTGATCATGTGGCTGTAGGTCAATAGCTTGAGCAACGTTGAGGCAACTTCAGAATGTAGCAATACAATCGCTCTCTGGTAGATTAGGCCCGCTTCCGGCAGCCAAGGCAAGCGAAAACATCATCCTTCGAGGAGCCACGTATGATGGCGACCTTTTGTAGAGCGTCGAAAACCTTAATGAGAACTTTCGCAAAGAAATAGGTACAATCAGCACCACCACACCACGTAACCTAGATGGAGTGGTGTAGAGAGTATGTTTCTAATCGGAGCTGAAAATACTGCCAGGACATCACAGACAATATCATCACAGGCTATAGGCGCAAATGACTTAGACATTAAATGGCAGCCATCCACATGGAAGGTACAAGCGAGCTAAGGGTGCACTTACTTACATAGCTGGCGCTATAGTTCGGGGTGAACCTGGGCCTCAACCAAAAAGCCTCTCCAGTTATCCCCGTCCTTAGCTAACAGCGCTACTGTGCGCGACCTTATGCGAGGTCGTCCTCTACTGCGTTGTCCCTCCGAGCTAGATTCGAAGACTCTGCGGCCCGGATCATTGACGTCCATTCGCTCTACATACCCTAGCCATATCTTAAGCGACTGATGCGCAGTTTTTAACTAGGTTGATGTCGCTGTACAGCTCCTAAATTTTTTCCTCCAAAGCCCGTCAACGCAAACGAAGGGGACCGAATATCTTTCGAATGCTTCAGCTTCTTGCCTTGTAGAGAATCTCCCTAGTCATTCGGAATAGGTCCTTACTATTTAAGTGCCCTCTCAGTAAAAAGGAACAGCGATTGGCAAAAGTTGTCCTTCGTTTGATCCCTGCTGTCAGAATTTACAGCAGAGCCAAGGTAGACAAAGTCCCTTACTACATCGAAGTTATAGCCGTCGACTGTGACGTTCTGTCCAATTCGCCAATGTTGTGTGTCCCTTTTTCTTTGCCCTCATTTACAGCTTAACCCATTTTGGTGGCTTCCTTTTCGATACTAGCAAACGCACCAGTGACAGCCCGCTTTGTTCTGCAAATTATGTCGATGTCGTCGGTGTAAGCTAGTAGTTGCACACGCTTTTGAAAGTTGGCTTGTGAGTTTCGCACAATTCTTTCAAGTATGACACATGACAGCGCATCACTCTGTCTAAATCCTTTTTTGACATCGAAGGTCTCGGTAAGGTTATTGCCGAACTTGATGGAGTAATGAGAGTTCTGCATCGTCATCCTGCACAGACGAACGAGTTTAACAGGGACGGTCTGTATAGCTCGTCTCTATGATGCTGTCATATGCGACCTTAAAATCAATAAAAAGATGGTGAGTATCGATTTGGACTTCTTGGATTCTTTCCAGGATCTGCCGGAGTGTGAAAATTTGATCGACTGTGGACTTTCCTGGCCTGAAACCACACTGACCTGGCCAATTAGGTTGTTGACGAAGAGTTTCAGGCGTTCACACAATATGGTAGACAAGATCTTGTGAGCGATGTTGAGGAGACTGATGGGCAGTTGAAGGGGTGTCCTTTCTTGTGGATCGGGCAAACGATGCTGAGATTCCATTCATCAGACATACACTCGTCTGACAAAATCTTGGAAATGAGATGGTGTATGCTCTCTACCAAGTTATTTCCAGCTGCCTTGAAAAACTCGGTCGGTAGGCCAGCGGCTTTGTTGTACTCAAGCTTGAATATTGCTACCCTGACTTCGTTTTAGGCAGGTGCAAGAAAGTTTTGGCTGTCATCGTCTATGTTGCATGGTTCGCTCTGCTTGGTAGCAGTATGTTGGTCTTTATCGCCGTTATACAGTCAGCAGACCGTATTTCATTTTTCTGCCCTTTTGCTCAGGTTCATAAAAACTCACAGTCATCAAAACTTATACGCAATACTGAGCAGATTGCAGTCTCTGTAGTAGTCGCTGCAGTCTAAAGAAGTGATATTTCTAAGTATCCAGCAACGGCTGTACGTATTGCAGCTGAAGACTTCTTGCCTAAGTGCTGCTTCCCTCCCTCCCATCAGTCCACGCTGCTGATGTCATAGTTTATCATCCGATTCTTATCCAGTTTACCCCACAATACTTCATGGACAGTCGTGGATAGTAGGGCATCCTCTTATTGTTCGAGTGCACTTGGATCATCCACAGCCCGATCATTCCACTTCTTTTGCTTGGTTCATCAACAGTTTATTTATCCTTATTCAAGACTGGTTGTCTCTGTGTTCGAGGAGCACTTCTGCGTCTACTTACTGGAACTGTAGACGTTATCGTTAACTACATCCGGAGAATCCTTTCATTGCCTGGATCTGTGAAAGAGTGCCTTAGTATAAGTACACTTTCCTCCTTCCGCATTCACTGTCACTAGCGAACCTCGAACGGTAACTAAGTCCTGTCCCTGTACTTGGCAGCCGAGATTCACCATGTGGAAGTCAGAATAGCGGCAGTGGGGCTCACAGAAACCGATAGATGCATCTACCCCTCTAATGTCGACTAATTTTCGCCTAATTCTTGCGAATTCAGAATGCCTAGTTCAGAGGCAATAGAAGAGTACAGAAATAAGTCACTATCAAGACGAATGTCCTGTTGTATCAAGGAGAGAAATAAAAATCCTTCTTAGCAGCATTTTCGTATCTGTTGTCCGAATTTCGATAACTGTCTCGTAGCACAGCATTTCTAAGTCCACTAAGCACATAGTTCCCCCGCCCTAGTTCCAGCTATTCCATTCCACCCCAAGTAAGGATGCAGTATAATTAATTTCCAACTGTCGCAATTCCTTCACACGCTCACAAATCAAATCACGAAAATTCCAAGCCACAGCATCTATCGGGGTTGACCGAGAGTCATAATCGAATAAAAATAACCATAAACCAAAACGGTCCAGTCCAGTCCAGTCCAGTCGTCCGTTGGAATCATTGTCATTGGCCAGAAGAAAAAGATGCCATAGTCGTGAGTCGTGCGAGTCCTGACCACGACGACTAAAGTGCAATCTCCACGAACAACAACAACACCGGCTGAGGGTGGCTGCTGACAGTCACATTCAATGAAAAGACGGCAACGACGACGACGACCAAATTCATTGTCATCCCATTGAACGGTTCTCGATGGCAACAACGGCATGCAAAAGTGAAATATGACATTCGGCGTGGACACTCGATGTGTACAAGCTGTGGCTCCTTGAACACAGCGTCTTCTACCAGGAAGCGTCCACTTGAAAGTCACACACGTTCCGCTATTTTGGACTTTATGACTCCTTGCGGACTGACTCATATGCGATCCATAATTTTTCGAACTCATTCAATGGATGTCAGTGGTTTATTGTCGCAGTGACTTTAATCGCATATTGACTTGTGACTCTCGTGAGTCCAGCAGGCACGCAGAGTCAGCAGCAGCAAGCAGGCCACCAGGCCACTCGTTTAAGCTACGGTTTCTGGGCACATCGTGTGCACCAAGGAAACGTGCTCCGTGTCGTCTTGGCCAGGCAATGTGTGTTTCTGTGTCGTCATCACACTACGGTCGTGGTCGTCGCCGAGCCGTCCAGTCTTTCGTCGAAATTTATTGAGCGCTTAATTATGAATGCTAACCATACCGCTAGGGAAGAGCAATCGCCCATCGCCCAATGATTGCGCGCCCATCTAAAGGCGAGCGCGCTGTACAAAGTCGTGATTTCTACGAAAGCAATAATCGGCGAAATAAATTTCAATTCCACATCCATTATTGGCGGAACTCTAGCAAGGACAATGGCATAAATCCTAAGCAGCCAGCAGCCAGCAGCAGCAGCCTTGCAAGTGGACAGATATTTGCCGCTGTGATTAATTGCACGGAGTAGAATCGAAGTCATAAAGGGAGGCGACCCCGTACTGCGTACATACATACATAGATACCGAGGTCTATCCCTCCGCCAAGGATTTATGGGGTTAAGGAAGCGTTTTGACCGTATGATAATGAATGGCGGTCATGGGGAAATTCGGCCATTTAAATGCATTCGACGCGATGTGCTTCCAGTTGGCTGAGAGTTTTGTTAAAGCCTCTCGTGTCCTTACGCATGAGAAATGTGTTTTGTTTGGTTTTTATTGCTTTTCCAGTGGAGAAGCGGTCTCAGGATATCCTCTTCTTTGAGTTATTGGGAGGAGAACAGAAACGTGTCTTCTTTTAGGTCAACTTCCCCCACGCCTCAGCATAAAGCAAACAAACCGCCCTATAACCACCCTCAGCACGTATACCAACGCTAGTCAAACAAATGTATCTACTTATTTAAAACTTCAACACAGTGCCTTCCTTGAGGACTCAACTCAACTCATTGTCTTATCACTTTGCCCTTCCGATGGCATTTACATCATTTCGACGTAATTACTCAGACTTTCAACAGAATTACCAATCTTCATGAATTCCGAAAATTTAATCCATTTAATCCTGGCCGTCCGCCACTACTACCACCCCGTGATCGTCAGTGTTGGCCCACTCAACCCTTTCATCACTTCATTAGCGCAACACGAGCGAACAGTTTCGGAAAGGATATCCCACCCCCCTCCAACCAAGTCAGATAAAGTACTCCATACCAGCGAAAGTAAACAAAAATCCTTTAGTAATGAAGGCGGCTCATGAGAGGATTAGTTATAGAATAGCCCACCCTTTCTTCTCGAGAAGTAAAATATTAGCATTCTACTCGCTGAGGCCTGAGAATTAGAAAATTCCATTCCCGGAGAACCAGCACCAGACAAATTAGATTCACTCGACGGAGGAAACTTTTGTTTATCCTTCATATGTCATTGGTGTAGCACAGCACACACACAAACATCTACTTTCAGAGGACACAAAGCATGGAGAAAATTAGTTTCTTCGTCCTTTCCTAACAAAGAAGAGGTTTGACTTGGCCCGTTGAGCCTTTTTTGGGAACAGCGGGATGACACACATTCAATTGATGATCATCGTGAGTGTGTGGTTACTAGATAAAAAAGGACACAATGGAAAAGTGCTTATGCTTATGGTGGCAGACATATGGTACCATTCGTTACGGTAATGGATTTCGTTAACAGTTTTAAAACGTTTTAAAGTCCTGAGCGAGTATTCAACAAAAAATAGTGCTGATTTAAGGCGCGTCAAAAACAGGAGAAAAAAATGACATGTCCTCCCCAGCGTCCTTGCAAATGGAACGGGGCCTGCAGCTGTTATACTGGCTTATATAATAAGGACGCTAAGAGGTGGGCAAAATCGGGTCATCACCCCCACGTGGCGCCTACTTAATAGTAAACCAACGATGAGCGTATGCAGAGTCTGACTGTACATATGGAGCTGGACACTCGGACCAGCGCAAGTTCAGCCGGATTAACTCCAGCACACATGTGACAGGCGAGGCATCTCTTGCCGCATTTTATGGATCAGATGTATAATGAGAGGTCCTCAGAAGGAGGACGCGCAGCGGAGGAATTCACCGACGGACAGCTAGGAGAAGCCCTACTTGAGCTACTTCGACATATTTGGAGCACAGGTCAGTAAGGAACGGCAGGGTCTTGAAAAAGAGATGGTGGCGGAGGATTCCTTAATGGACCAACAGCACCGCTCGCATCCCCGAAGTGGATTACTGGCATCGCCTTAACCGGCCCCTCATCCTAGTTACGAAGCACCCAAGAGTCTCGGAAAGGAATAAGCCTGCTGTTGAATGCAGTAGGGGAAGACCTCGCCTAAGGTGGCGCGTAAAAGTAGAAAAGGACCTCAACCAACTTGGTGTGCGCAACTGGAGGCAGTTAGCAAAAGACCGGGCTAACTGCAGGGGCGGGCTGGCCAGCCTTTGCCATTAACATCTGGCATGTCTCGGGTTCTTGACGAACCTATGTGAACGAGAGACGCTGGAAAGGTG
Source organism: Blera fallax (assembly GCA_946965025.1). Classification (NCBI taxonomy): domain Eukaryota; kingdom Metazoa; phylum Arthropoda; class Insecta; order Diptera; family Syrphidae; genus Blera; species Blera fallax. The sequence goes on from OX337248.1 coordinate 71,461,405, forward strand.
TTACCGCGATTAGGGTATAAGTTTGGTTAAGCGTAAGTTAGCTTAGGCTTAGGTTAGGGCCTAGGTTAAGTTTTAGGTTAGTTTGGGTTTAGTTTAGGTTATTTAGGTTAGCTCCGCGAAGTCCTTCCCTGGCCATATGCGTAAGTTCTTGGACACTTTTCTTCTATTTCCTGTCATCTTTTGTCAGGTCCAGGGAAGTTGCCTAAGTGGCCTCACCCTAGCTCACAACATTGGATACGTCAAAGAATATTACTTGCATGGGTGGCGATATCTCTTCATAGAAATTCGGTCCACACTATAGAAAGCCTTGGTCAGACATATGTAGTTGTATGTGATCCAGGGCTTAGCCTCTCGCTATCATTCATCGCAGAAAGGAGCTACAGCTTAGAGCGATATCCGAATGGATCCTATGTCTACTTTCCTGTGAAGTGTGCTAAGCGGTATGCGTTCTATGATGAAAAGTTCGAGGCTTACCTGTATTCTTTCGTAAAAGGCACTAAGACGACCATTACTAGTGCCATGCAGAGACCTTCACGAATACTAAGCGGTTTAAAAAGAAGGACTCTCATCAATGAATTCATGAATTTAATGTGCGTTCTAGTGCCATTTACGAAAAGAAGATGGGTAAGCCTCGAAATTTTCATAATAAAATGTGCTCGGCGTCATCCTAGACCAACAACTTAACTGGAATTTACACATCAAGTCCGCCACTGAGCGTGCCACTATGGTCTTGTGGGGAAATAGGCTCTTATTCGGCAGGACTTGGTATCTCAGTCTTAAAATGATCCCGTAATTATGTGTAATGACGGTTGAACCTATTACCACGTACGCGGCTTTCGCGGACAAAAGTTCCTGAACCGAAAACGCAGAAAAAAAAGTTACAGAAGCTCCAGAGAAACTTCTCGATATTATAGGTGCCATGCATACCTGCCCTACACCAGTACTAGAAGCTATTGTCGGGCTATCACCCCTACAAATCTTCATAAGGAAGATGGCTGCTATATATACATACATATATCTGTAGCTAGAGTACAGGTACAACCCATGTGATCTTAAGGGGAAACTTGAAAATATTTGGCTTAATTTCTAGAACGGACTATCCACTAGATACAAGTAGTTGCCCGCGTAAACTGATGTAATGGTGCTCCGGTACTGGACCCTTAAAGTCTTATTTTGTTCACCGAAGGATCGAAATGGACTCTGAACTTGGAGATGGCGTCAACTCCAAAGGCTCAATACCTATGGGCACGTGCCGCACTGTGTTCTACGCTGAAGTCCAAGCCACTAAGTTCTGCACTAAGTTAAGCCTTCAAAAAAGAAGGTGCTAAGGGATTCAGAATACATATTTTCTCAATCAAACGGCGCATAAAGTACTATCGGTGCTCCAAGTCAGTTAAATGCTGCTACAATCTATGGCCAGGCATAGCAGGGAAAAACTAGGTTGAGTTCCTGGTCACTCAGAAAATGCAGGCAACGCTAGTGCTGGCTCATAGTCTGCGTTTTAAGGACTAGAACCTTACTGTGGCATCAATTAGACAGCCGTCACAGCGCTGATTAATGCTTTTAAACACACACTTCATCTATTCCACTCTGGGAAAATGTTCCGATGCTAGAGAATTCCAACGACTAATCAAGCTCTATTTTTGCGAGGAAGGCCTTAGCTTTCCCACAGGTGTAGCCTGGGGTATCACTTTAATAAATTAGAGCTGTGTTCAGAGGCGGAATCTTGAGTCTGTTTGGACGAGGATGAATCATCCGATCACGGTCCGGAGACCTATTTTCTGCAAAGAAACATTCTGCGACTAAGGACGTACTAACCTTCATAAGGGAGAAGGCATGTCTATGTCCACCTTTAAGGTCGCAGTGTCAGTCAAATAGGCAAGGATTCAATACAAAAAAATTAGGGCAAACATACTTTCACGTTGAGGTCACCCATCTCTAAGGATCCTTCACAATCATCGACCACAGGAACTACATACATACATTAGAAGCTAAAAAGCAGCCTCGGCGAATTCGCAGGACGATTCGGTCGTTGAGTTGACCATACTTGACTCGGGCATGAACTTAATCCAGGAATGAAGACACTTGTGTTTCGCTCTGTGTGTAATAGCTGTGCTTTTTGTACATTTCAAGGATAACAGTCAAAGGGATCTACATAAAACGCCATCCTGAGACCAACATTTTCCGAGAACAAGTATGCAACCAGGGAGTTCGTTCTGTGAAGCTTCCACCCCTTATACTAGGCACCGCATATTATTATATTCTTCAAAGGGATATGCTTCTTGTGAACCAACCGTTATGCTTGATGATGCAATGTAAGCCTGACTATAAGAACGTTAAACAACAAATAAAATAAAAAATCTATCTACACCTTCTGTGTATGTTCGGTTTTATATCCGCCAAAAATCTCTTCCTTCGCAATTGAAAAAAAAAAAACTCGCGAACCGTAAGCTTTGAGTAAGTTTCACACACCCCCTAGCTGTCAGCGATTGTGTGCAGCACACCCCATAACTTTCGCTCGAGATAAGCTATCGACAACTGCGCAACGGAAGTGTTGTTGCTCTTCATTGTCCTTTTTTTTCTTTTCTTTCAGTATACATAGCGAATGAATTATGCAAAGTTTTGCCTTCTAGAGGTACCCATATATATGCGGGCACTTGTTTTCACCCCACACCCCCTACCCCTACCATCCAGGAGCACAAAGCGTTAGGTAAGCGAACGAAACTGCAACACACAAAAAAATGTAATTTATTTTCTGAGACGTCAACTTCTTTACGAGTGCAGTGCACGGGTATGCACCACCACCAGCAACAGCAGCAGGGACCTCCAAAGTAGAGAAAGCGTCTTAGTTGCTCCAATGCCTCCACTGTGTCTGTTAGCAGTGGCGGTACCAACAGCACTTCCAGGGGTTGGGGTAACAAAAAAAACGAAAAAAAATTAAGGGCGTTGCAATAAATCGTGAAACTTTGTACCGCTCTTCTCCACTTTCTGTTCGTCCTCATGGCGGTTGGGAAGAAAAGGCAGCCTCCTGCCCCATCATCAATGCACATGTGCATGTGCATAGGAGTACGCTTTTTATTCGGGGGAATTTTGGATGAGAATAGATATTGCGGACCGTGGAATGCGTTATCGATTTCCGGAACGACGACTACAGCGACGGCGACGGCAATGGAGACGATGAATTGTGTGTTGCAGCACAAAAAAAAAAAAAAGTTTTTTATGTGTTGCGCCATTTATCAAACGGTCGGGAGGTTAAAGTGGAGGGTGGAGCCGTTTCTGACCGATATTTACAGTCCACCCATTCGATTTAGTCATGTGTATTGAGGTTCTGTCGATTTTAGTGACACCAATGGATCGACATCTCGTCGCCTGGACTTTATATCTCTAAGTTGATTCAGTGATTGGAAAGACTGTCATAAAGGAGTTGCCAGGAGATGTAATTGAGCGGATCCAAGGGAGGGCGATGAAGGACGCAGAAACATTTGACAGAATAGACATATTGCTGCGAGGTTTTGGTCGGAAGAGCCATTAAGTTTTAGGAACCATTTGCAGCGTGGATCAATAAATCTGCTTACATTGCAGATAAGTGCTGGGTAGGTTGTTACAAAAATGTGCAGATGCAAGTTGAATGAGCTGCCAGACACATTTAAGGTAAAAAGTGGGAAATGTCGGTGGTGCATTGCTATAGTGTTGCAAGGTTTTTGTGAATTACCTTAACCCAAAACGGGTTTTGGCCGAATTTGGTTTGCAAGCTTGGACTGGTATGTTGCAGTCATGTTAGGAAGTCATTGGGTATGGAAGATAGAATAACAGGCCCCCAGACTAAGCAGGCGTGGGATACTTTTTACATTTACTTATGTCCTGTTACCCTTGCAGGTCCTAGGGCATGTACTAGGCTCACGCGCCATAGTGTATAGTTTTTTAGAATTCACGACGACTGCAGCGTCTTTCAGGCCGAAGTCACAGCCATCATACAGGCTGCTGAAATTATTCGCGAGAGTAATATCGTTGGCAAAACGATCACTGTCTATATAGACAGCCAGGCAGCCGTTAAGGCTCTTGACTCCGCGCTAATCAGGTTGAAGCTTGTGAGAATCCGCACGTCACTCCTAAACGAGATAACCAGAGCCAATGCGGTGACCCTCTGCTGGGTACCAGGGCACATGGATATCAAGGGAAATGAAAAGGCTGATGAGCTTCCTAGGAAAGGATCGATGCTGCACTTATCGCGGGCCCTCCCTTTCGCAGTAACCCCACTCAGTTCCTTATGGAAAAAGATAGAAGATGAAGCCATCGGTCGAGCAAACAGACGTTGGGTTTATCTGGAAACATGCGCAACGGCCAGCGCGCTATGGCCGGCCCTCAGCAAGAAGAGATCAACCTCTCTGGTAAATCTTAGCCGTTATAACGCACAGGTCATTTCCGGCATAATTACTGGACATTGTGAGCGACTCGGTGTGCTACATAGCGACTTTTGCAGAAGCTGCAGGGACGTAGAAGAAATTGAATCTGTTCGTCATCTGCTGTGTGGTTGTCCTGCCCTATCCGGCATAAGAATGAGGACTCTCGGAAGTTACTTCTTTTCGGAACTGGAGGACTTAGGAAATGTAGAGCTGACGGACCTCCTGAGATTCATATCATTATCTGGGTGGTTCTAACAGCGGTTTCACAAAAGATTGGGCACAATGGACCGACCTGGTCTAAGTGAGCAGTGACTCTATATCACAAGGCACCCATCTACCTACCTATGGTTTCTAGGAATGGGCTCTAGCTTTCTCCAACTCCTCCTCAGTTGCCGTGACTCTTTCTCCACCGTTCTGTGCCATCCATTACATCGCATAGTTAGCTAAGGTATTGCTGTCTTTTATTAAAGGTCCTTACCGCTGTGTGACAGAAAGCATGCGTTTTCAGGCCAGACCCCTGTTAGACCCCAATCTAGGTCCCGAACTTTTTTTTGTTTAGGTTAAACCCTTGCCCATGGTGGCAGATACTGCGACCTAAAAGATCTATTGTATCATAAGGGTATGGTTAGTCTAAGAGACGTACTACCTCATTAATGAAGGATAGAATATCCTTTGTAGCAGAGTTAGTAATTTGGATTGTCTCAACCCTGGGAAAATTTCCCAGTGGTCCAGACGAAGCTTGTGTTCCCAGTGCTAATGCTAATCTGCTAATCAGCGCTGTGGCGAATGACCAGTTAATGCCACAGTAAGGTTCAGATACTATGTATGAACGCAGATTCTGAGCCAGCCCTAGCTAGTTCATCTGCTAACTCGTTGCCTGCAATCCCTTGATGGCCGGGGACCCATCCAAGTTTTACGTTGTTTAGTCTCGCCAGGGATTGCAGTGCATCGTAGCAGCTTTGGACTGATATGGAGTCCACTAAATTGAACGACAGCGCTTTGAGTGCTGCCTGACTATCTGAAAATATATATATTCTAGCGCCCTTAATACCCTTACTAAGGCTTAACCTAGCGCAGATTTCAATGGCATGGAGTTCAGCCTGAAATACTGTGGAACACATCCCATAGGTATCGAGGCATTGGTGTTGTCCAAAGACACCAGCTCCAACTCCCGATTCCATTTTCGATCCGTCTGTGAACCAAACCAGACCTCTAGGGTCTAATGACGGAGCACCATTGACCAATTAACCTACCGAAACAGTATTCCTTGGCCATGCTGTCTGGGATGGTACAAAACATGTCTCTTTGGGGATTGAGTCAAGAATTTTCAGATGTCCCACATGGTCACCTGATTTATACTTGTATTCTATCTGCAACTTGATAGCACACCTAGCGGCTGTCTTAGGGATTTAGACCCCAAGTTCTGCCGAACAGGCGCCTACAGGTCCCGAATTACTCTGACAGCCTTTCTCTATGCAGGGCATGACGTTTTAAGCAATCATAATTTGCCTTTTCGGTTGACCTATATTGCGCAAGCCAGGCCAGACCGTTGAACGCCCTGTCAAAATCTGTGAACAGCCAATGAAGTGGCGATCGAAATTCAGCACAATATGGTCAACACAGAAGGATTCAGAGGAGATACTTGCTTAGTTGGGAATTCGGGTAGTTTTTAGCTCAAGCAGCTCTGTTTAACTTGGGTGTACATCGTTAATAAATACAGGGTTTAACACTATATTCAAAATCAAGCTGGTCCTCACTCGAAACAAGCAGAAAACCATCAGGTATCTTGGTCTAAGTGGTGAAAAGCATCATTTCAGTCTTGTCCGGATTGACACCAAGGCCACTACTCGTGCCCATGAGTGTCCTTTATCGAGAGCATTCTCCATGAGTTGACTTATTGTGGAGAGGAACTTTCTTGACACAAGTAAATCCACGTCGTCCGCGTACCCCCTTCCTTTCCACTAATAATTTGTTAATTGCCATAAGCCATAGCAAAGGGGAGATAACGCCGCCTTGTGGGGTACCTCGACTGACCGACTTAGTTGTACTACTTAGTTGTAGATACTATTCACAGACTAAGAAATCTCTCTACACCTAGCTTGGTGAGAGCTTCTTCAATAGCTTCAGTATGAATGTTGTTAAAGGCTCCTTCCATGTCATGTAAGGTAGCGAGAGTATATTCTTTCCACCGTGCGCACTACTTCATGAAGGGCCGCTTCCGTAGACCAACCTTTGATCTACGCCTCTTTTGATTTCGACAAAAATTACGGGTGTGATAATCAAGGATACGCTGATAGGTTTTCAGTACAAAAGATGATGGACTAGTGGGCCTGAAATCCTTCACAGATTCATGTCTCCGCCGGCCTACTTTTGGAATGAAAGCCACTTTGACAAGTCTCCAAGGTTGGGGTACATCATTTAGACATAAGCAACTCCTATAAACCACTTAAAGAGGTAAACTCTAAAACTGTGTCCGACTTGTTGCATTGCCTTTCCTTACAATTTGGTTCATGCTGACCAGATCAGCGATACATCTTAGCAACTCATCCCATTTGCAAGGCAAACTTTAATTTAATTTTCATCCTTACGTTCATCTCCTGCAAAATAAATAACACACGGTTTCCATTTCCTACGCCGCATGCGAGCGCTGTTTCATAAAAAAAAAACCCGATCAACATTTATCAGTCACACCGATCGATTATATCGTTTATTGGTTTTAATATCGCAGCTTTATTAACCGATAATTTACGGTCTACAGGTGATTAAAATCGCAGGAGGTGGCGATGCCATTATTGCTAAATACACCGCAACAGGCATCCCGTGACCATCATTCTACGTTTTTCTTATTTTTTTTCCGCTTTAACTTTAGATTGCAACAAAATTTAAAGATACACAGATAAACGAAACTAAAGTGGGGTATTAAAGAGATTTTTAATTTTCATTCTACATCAAGTGGAAAGGGGAACGAAGGAATGAAGGAAGCACGATAGGGCTGTGGGAGAAATACGTTTGGATTAGGTGGATTCCTTTGCGGAAAAGTAGCAAAGCGTTAGAGTGGTACTATGTATCTGAAGGGTAAGAGGTGGGGGGACGCACAGCACACGGTGTCCAATTTTATTAGAAGAGTACAACGCTTGAGCGACTTTTCAATGGGACAAACAGACATTCGTACACACACACACACAGCAAACACATAGAAGGAACGAAGGAGGTAAATGAGTTTTAGAATTGCGGAGTAAATTGAATTTTACCCTTCGTACAGTTGGTGCTGTTTTTCTGCGTAGGATAGGAATGGGTTTGGGGTTGATGCCACAGTTTCTTGTATCTGCCACCTTACACAAACGTTGGAAATCGATGTTTTTAAAGCTGAACCTTGGAATGGGTTCGAAAACTGTTTTCGGCGAGTTAATTTAGTTTTCTACGCATTCAGGGATAAAGGATTGCCGCCGATAGATTTAGGGTGGAGTTTGTGTTTGAATTCAAATTTGAATCGTTTGAGTTAGATCTCAGACGTAATGGAATATCCCACAGGGTTTGGTAGCAAAAATAAAGCATCAAAGGCGGTTTAGGAGCTAAAAGTCGGTGCAATCACTACATTGGCAGGACTCTCAACGGAATGTCACGGGCGCGTTTTTAAATAGCATTGCTTTCTTCGCGGCAAAAGCCAGAAGGTATCCATCCTAGATAACCAGAATTCGGCTCTGAGGGGCCTTCTGCTTATCCCTGAGAAGGCCAGACAAGCACTGCGACCTAGAGAGTATTTATCCCGAGCAAAGATCAAGGTAACGGAGGATCCTTAGGATCGTTTTTGCGGGTGACTGGTTGACTATGATTGGGGAACTGAACTCCCTTCCAAAGTGCCTGTACCTGCTTCGAGCCAGAATATGCTCGACAGTATCTTTATCTTCCAAACAAAATCGGCCACATGTCCGTAGCACTCATGCCCATCTTGTGGAGATGGTAGTCGAGTGAACAGAGTGGTAGTCCGGTGAGGAAGTCCGTAAAGAGGTTAGAAACACGCTTGTTCAGTGCGAGAATTTCCTGACTTCCCTTGCTATCGGAAGCATTGATAAATCCCTTGGCTTGACGTAGCTCGATTGTTCCATTTTGAGATTCTCTCTTGGTGATCCCATGAGTTAAGCTCTATCTTTATATGGCTGGTGGATAAGCCGCGAAACGGAGACGGCAAATGAATGAATATTGCGATCCTAGTCTGACTAGCTCATCAACAATTTCGTTGCAATCTATTCCCTCATGTCCTCGAACACAATGAATTGTAACTTAATTGTGAGCAGCGAGCTGCTTTACAGTGTCCAGACACTTCCAGACGAGCTTTGACTCAAAACAAAAGGAGTTCAGAGCCTTTATCGCCGCCTGACTGCCGGAAAGGCTGCGTCTGATGCACTCACTGGCACATAACTCAGCAAAAATCACGGCATGAAAGACAGGTCTGGAGCAGCCCAGAGAAACTGCTTGTTGGGGCCGTATTTGCCTGCACCAACTCCGTTTTACAGTGTACCACACACAATGGAAACTGATGCAGGTTGGAACCCCATTACTCCATACACTGCGTTTCTAAATTCATTCTTCAGGGCTTTACACTGGTCTCTATGTTTCCTCGGTAGAGTTGTAAACGCCGCTACTGACAGGATTACAGGCTTGATTTTATTTGGGATTGGCTGAACGCTCCTTCATTCCGAGTAAAACTGTTAGCATCAAACCAAAGCAAGAACTCTGGGTCAATCCGACTTGTGCGATTGCCATCCGGAAGAAGGAAGTGACTTTTGCGTTATGGCGCCAAACAGCTTCTGAGGAAAACCGAAGTCACTATAAACAGGCTTGAAATGATTGCAACTCAATTCTAAAGCGTGCGAAATTCCTACGAGACCAAAAAGCGAGGCAAAAAATACTGCAATGTCCTAAAGGCAGTAAATCTTTCTCCTTCGTCAAAAAAATCAAAGGCTCCGCCTAATCGTCCATCCCAGCTCTTGTCCGGAACGATCAAAATATCACTGACTCCAAAGAGAAAATCAATCTGTTAGTAGCTATGTTCGCTGCAAATTCCACCTTGCCAGATTCTTCTCTACCACCACCATTACTGAGTCCGGTTCAATATACCTTAGGACAGATATTTTTCCGAACCCGCTCAGTAGCTCGAGTCCTAAAAGATCTCAACAGTAACACATCTTCAGGCCCCCAGATGGGATCCCTCCCCTTGTTTTGAAGAGGTGTTCTTCTACCCTGGCTAAACCTCTACGTAAGCTCTTCTACCTGTCATACTCTACGGGCATCTTCCCGGATAGGTGGAAACTCGCGCACGTCCAGCCAATCCCTAAAAAGGGCGATAAAACCTCTCCTTCAAACTACCGACCCATAGCCCTGACATCAGTGCTCTCTAAGGTCATGGAAAGCATTGTAAATTTCCAGAAAGAAACCGTCTTCTAAATGACCAAGACGTCAACAACGTTCCACAGGGGACCTTATGGCGTACCTTATGGAAAAAAGGAACCATAGTTTTCACCAGCACAGTACCCTCTTAAGCAAAATCCAAGCTTACGGTGTCGGTAGAATCTTGTCATCATGGATTGCAAGCCTTTTAAGTAATCGGTAAATACAAGTTGTATTAGACGGATATACATACTTCTACCCCATTCTCTACTAATGCTGGTGTCCCTCAGGGCTCAGTCCTCTCTCCGACTCTGTTTTTAATATTCATTAACGACCTTCTCTCTCTCACTTGCAATCCTATCCATTCCTTTGCGGATGACAGCACTCTTGATTTCGCTTATTCTTTTTCGACTCCACGACTGACACCCCTAGCTGTGGAGTCTCAACGGCAGCGAATGCCAACCGAGCTCAGCTCCGATATTGATGCAATCATCAATTGGGGTGCGAAAAACCGAGTTGAGATCAATTCGTCAAAAACCCAGTGCTATCTCCTGTCTCTGAAGCGGGGTACTAATGTTGCCAAACTATAAATGAATGGAACTGATATTGGCATGCAAACTACCCCAGACCTTCGCTGGAGTCATATGATTTCCGAAGCTGCGAAGAGTGGCGCAAGGTGCCTCGGATTCCTCAAGAGGTGTAAACGTTTTTTCAGTCCTGCAGACCTGGCTACTACCTATAGAGCTTATATTCGCCCGAAACTCGAAAACAACTTACATGTTTGGGAGGGAGCTCCCGCAACTTGTTTGATTGTGTCCAGCGTCAGGCATGTAGATTGATTGGTGACCCGTCAATTTGCAACCAAATCCCGGCGCTGGAGCACCGTCGGAATGTTCGATGCTTATCGGTTCTGTACCCATATTTCCAGCACAGATGCTCACTGGGTGTTGGCTGGAGTTGCGACCACCTGTCAGCTCTTAAATGATTCTGTAGACGGTCGTGCTATCGCACCTTCGTGCAGCTTCTTCTGCTTCTGTAGCCAGCTCGTTAATGTAGTTGCGCCTATCACGTCGCACGCTACGCTGAACTTCTCTCATCTTCATACGATATAGGGACTCTAGCTCGCTACTCCCTGCTGCTGGAGCGGCTGCAATGCGAGTTTTCAGCTGTTTTCGTTCGTCAATCCGTCTCCAGGTATCCTCGGAAAGCCACGCCCTATGTCTTCCCTGTGATCGACCGACAAATCATTCAGCACCAGATGTAAAAACATTTTTAACAGCACACCAATGGTCTTGGATGGTTGTGGGCAGTGAGCTGCTGATTGCCTCCACACCTTGCGAAAAGTTCTCCCTTAATTGCTGACGCACTAAGGGATCACCAAGTCTATCGATGCTGAACCTGGGCATTCTTGTATTGTCGTGGGATCTTCGAACGGCAGCAGTGCGTAGTTGAAGAGTAGCTATCATAAGATGGTGATCTCGTACTATCCCCAAATCTGCTCTTCGCCTGTTTCGGACGTCCAGGAGACGAGACTACTTCTAAAGCGGCGGCTGATGGCAAAATGGTCAATTTGATTGGCGGTTGCTTGCCTGTCATTGGAAACCCAGCTGACTTTGTGGCAGGTCTTTAGCTCAAACATGGTGCCACCTATCACAAGGCGGCTGGCATTGTAGAAATCCACAAACCTCTCGCCATTGTCATGTTTGAGCCCTTCGTTGTCGTTGCCTACCTAGGCAATCAAATCCCCCATCACTATGACAATGTCTCCATTTGGTGTTTTATTGAAGACGACGCTTAAGAGATTGTAGAAGCTCTGCTTCTCGTCCTCAGACGAGCCGTCCGTAGGGGCATAACACTGTATGATGGTGACGCATCGTACTCTAGTCCGGAATCTGGCCGACATAATCCTATCACCATAAGGCTGGAAGGAAATTAGGCCTTTGCGTGCTGTTGGTGTAGGCAGCAGTCCCACTCCATATTCCGGATGGTCTTCCGAAGTAAAGCAATACAGTGTTACGCGTCGGGGACTGGTACTCACCCGCCTCTAACCATCTGTCCAGAAACCTATCTTTGTCAGGGTACAACAGCCAAAAGTCGTTAACATGTGATCATTCCTTATCCGAGGCATAATGTCGGTTTCTGTAGCGAGCAGGGTTTGGTAACGCAGGTTGCTGGCCCACGTTACCTTGTCTAGAATCATGGCCCTAGGCAGTCCTCACTTGCAATTTTAGCCTAAACGCATAACGGTTTATACGTATAGTTGCCCAGGGACCACCACTAGGAGGTAAAGCAAGCACTTCATCACGAACTTGGATGTTGCGCTACTGGCCCAAGCCAAGTTTGAAGCAGTCAGTAGTTTCCCGATCAATCGCAATGCAGATCGCCAAACGCACAACATGAATGGACGCGAGAAACTAGGCCCTGGACCAGATACGGTCTGTTGCGCCAAGTATTTGTGTTCGTTGCAATCCAACAAAGTAAGCAACATTCATGCAACCGAAGGGCCACGGTTATGGTTATTTGCACTACGGACCTAACTTTTTCTTTCGAAGTATAATAAATTTCCAAAAGATCGATAACTCAAATCACAGTAAAAGTTATTATCCGAAACTAAAATCCCGCTACGATTCAATCGCTGCGATTAATTGCATTCCACTTCCACTTGCACGTTGGACCAACATTCCGCAATCGATGCCGACAATCTAATTTAATTGAAGAACGTTTCGTCGCGGTCTCTCTTTACAAGTCCCGGTTTCTTTTCAGAGAAAAAAAAGAACCCCTTGCCGCCTCATTCATATGTACATCCGCCGCAATAAGAATGCAAATAATCGTGAAATGAAATTATCCTTTTGCTCAACTCAATGGGTCATAAAGGATTCCATTGCACCTTTGCGGTATGCGCACGGTCTTATCAAGATCACAGATATTAACGTCGCGTTAAGAAAATCCACAAACACATGCACTGCGCTCCATCATAATAGCCGCCCTAATACGCTCATTTCGCGCCTTAATTTCCTCCAACTTTGGGGTGTTAATGCCTTGCATGTACGGTGCGGACACGCATACGGAACGAAGAGCCGAAACACGTGAAGCAGCAATCGCTGCTGGATCTTCCAAAGTGAGAAACAAATGAACTGCGAGGCGAGCACCGAGCCCGCCTTTAATTACCCGTCAAGATAAAAAGGGTCAATGGGGGAGGGGGATGATGGCTGAGCTGGTTCGGTGTTGGTGTTGCTTGTTGCTTGTTGCATATTTCCATTCTCAATCCGAAATCGATTGCTTGATTCGGTCGTGACTCCAGTTCTCGATGCGGCTTGGAGGAGTTTCACAAGGATTCTGCACAAAGGAATCGTTCTCTGTCTGTCCGCCTTAAAGATCTCTCTAGCCGATGACGGGAAATTATTTTATTACAAATCGAAATTGTTCAAAGGGGGCGGAGCCGAAGGATGTTTTAATCCGCGTTTGCTCAGTCATTCAATAAATTCCAATTTTAATCATAATTACTTTTTTCCGAATTGTGGTGGATCGCGCACTGCTGTTGCGCCTCAGTTTCATCTCATTTTATGGGCAGAGGTGTGTAAAGATATGATTTTATGGGGCGACTAGGAGTTTTTTGAATTGCTGCAGACTTGTAGCTCAATTAAGGAGCATAGGGATTGCACTCATAGAAGTGGTAGTTGTCTTGATTGCAAGTGGGTGTTGGGTACCATAAATATGGCGAATTTTCTCTCAGTCTTTTGCATTAACATGCACAGTCATCGGCGATTCGGAGGAGCATTGCTATTAAGTTATTAGATTGCTTTAAATAAACTTGATCATAAGTGTATGTGTCATGAGCGTGACTCCCCATCCAGAAGATGAAGTCTGCTCTAAATGAAATGACCGCCAACGGCCATATTTATGCGGCCTTTAATGATCAGAGTTTTGCTGATAACACGTTTCCTTGATGAGTTCTATAGAATGTTGCGGAATGTGAGATCATTCAACTGTGTGAGTGCCTTCGTTAGATTTGTCCTGTCGATAGGTCATGCGCACTCCCTGTCAGTCTTTATTCGTTTACTAAGCACGAGCTACACACTGCAGTGAATAAGAGAACCATGGTGGAAACAAACCTTAACAGTTAAGCAGAAGAAAGGAGACCCCTCAACCGCGCCAACTACAGACGCATCAGTCTCCTCAACATCGCGTACAAGTCTGAAACAACCTGATGGACCCCTGTAAGGATGGTTTCCGGCCAGGAAAGTCCACAGTCTATCAAATTTTCATACCCCGGTAGATCCTGGACAAAAACCCAGGAAGTCCGAATCGATACTCACCACCTTTTCATCGATTTTAAGGCCGCAGATGACGGCTTTTATAGAGACGAACTCTACAGTACCATGTCTAGTTTTGTCATCCCTGCCAAACTCGTTCGCCTGTGCAGGATAACGATGGAGAACGCTCGCTGCTCCATCAAGGGCGGTAATGACCTCACCGAGACCTTCGATGTCAAAAAAAGATTTAGAAAAGGTGACGAGCTGTCATGTGTCATACTTGAAAGAATTAAGCGAGACTCACAAGCCACGAAGGATAACTCTTGCCAATCGCCGTTGTTTTGGGGTGAGCAGGCAATTAAGTAGTAAGGCCCTGACCTTATGACCCTCTCTCAATGGTATCAGCTTAACTTTCTCTAACAAAGCAAAATATCTAGGTCCTATCCTGGATAGGAAGCTAAGCTGGAAACCTAACATTCAAGAGGGAGTCAAGAAGGCTACAGTAGCACTTGGTAATAAATGGGGCCTGCAACCTCGAATAACTCACTGGCTCTACACATCGGTCATTAGACCGATACTCACATACGGGGTGATAGTCTCGTGGACAGCCTTAGAAAAAGCTATAAATCGCGACCATGTAAGCAAGGTCCAACGTACAGCTTGTCTGTGCATAAGCGGAGCACTACGTACAACTCCTTCTGTGGCACTGGACATTCTGTTTCATCTGATACCCCTCGATATATTTAGCAAGCAAATGGCAGCGATTGCAGCCGTTCGCCTTGAAGGTACCCAGCAGTGGTCAAGAAAAGGATTCGGTCACGCCTCTATTCTGAATGAACTCAAAATCTTTCCCGAAAGACGGACTGCACCATCCCTCGTCTAAATTTTGAGAAGAAGAAGATTTTTCCGTCTTCCAAATCTGGAAGGAAATTATGGGGATCAGGAAAGCCCTATCTTGGCTTAAGAAAAAACATGGTATCTGCTAGAGATATCCGCATCTTTTCAGACAGCCAAGCAGCAATCAAATCCCTGGAATCGACCTCTATAAATTCATTAGTAGTTTTAGACTGCCGTTCATCTCTTGTGGAGATGGCTGAGCAGTTCAATATTCACCTGCGTTGGGTGCCGGGGCATAGAGACATTCCAGGGAATTGTAAAGCCGATGAACTCGCCAGAATAGGAGCAACTATACCCATCTTGCCAGACAAAGGCTCTTTAGGTATACCAATTGCTGCTCGCAAACTAAAACTTTAGCTGGATGCTGTCGAGAGTACAAATCTTAGGTGGACAAGTTGAGCAACATGCCTAGCGTCAAAACAGATTTGGCCGAAGCTGGATCTAATCCGCTCTAAGAACTTGACTTCTCTCAACGGATTGCATATTTGCGTTGTAATGGGTGTCATCACTGGACACTGTCTAGTAGGCCAGCACGCTAGGCTGGCTAGGCTAGGCCTCTTTGCGAACGACTTTTGTAGAAGCTGCATGGATGCAGCTGCCCAGCTTTGTTTCTGCCCAGCTCTCTCCCCTATAAGGAAGCTTCACTTAGGAACCCCCTATTATGATACAGGCGACCTGATTAATATTGACATTTAGAGTCTCTTACGCTTCATAGGTAGGGAGAAACTTTCTCCCATGATCCACGTGGTATCACAATGGACCTATGTATGGTCTTAGTGTGTTGGCGATTGCTAGCTGGGAACCATTTTCAACCAATCAACCTTTACAAGACCATGGTCTTCCCAGTCCTGCCTTATGGTGCTGAAGCATGGGTCTGTCGAAAGCGGATGAAGGTATCCTCGGTCGTTTCGAGAGGATTCTGCGAAAGATATTCGTTCCCGTTTCCCTTGACGGGCATTCGAGGAGGAGAATCAACGATGAAATTTACGAGCTGTACAGTGACATCATGTAGGACGAATGGACACCAATGGTCCGGCCGCAGAATCTTCGAATCTAGCCCGGAGGGACAACGCAGTAGAGGGCCTCGCCTAATGTGGCACGCCCAAGTAGATGGGGACCTCAACCAACTTGGAATGCGCAACTGGAGGCAGTACGACTATGTATAAAAAATGGACTTGTTACGATCAACGGCGTCTGTCCCTTTCCTCTGTATCTTCGTCTTTTTTTCGTTTTATTAAAAAGCTGAACTGTCTAAGCCCTTAACAAAGAATGGAATCGAAAGTGGTGCACAGATGGATCCAAAACATCCACAGGTACTGGGGCAGGTGTACTCGGAACCAAGTACTCGGAAGCCATGGGAACATACCCCAGTATCTTCCAAGCAGAGGTCCACGCCATTGAAAGACGCGCCCAATTCAACCTCGATAAGAAGTATCGGGGGCAGGACATCGCGATACTGTCGGATAGTCAGGCCGCCATCAAGGCGCTAAGCTCGCAAGGAATCAGGTCTACACTGGTGTGGGAGTGCCTAAACAAGCTAAACCGACTGAGTGAAATCAACAGATTCACTCTCTACTGGGTACCAGGTCACGTGGGAGTAGAGGGAAATGAAGCAGCTGATGAACTAGCTAGAAAAGGCTCGGAGACCAGCTTTACCGGTCCGGAGCCATTCGGCGAGCTTGGACCGCACACGATACAGAGAGAGCTAAAGAAGGAAGAGGATTGCAAAAGAATCAAGCTTTGGAAAGAAACACCAAAACTGAGACAGGCCAAAGAACTTCTCGGGAATTATAACCGGAAAAGAACTAGGGTCTGCATGAATATCAATAAGAAGCGATTGCGCATCCTCACAGAGTTCCTTACGGGTCACTGTAGTCTTTAGGAACACCTCAGTAAACTAGGCATAGAGCAACGCGTAGAATGTAGATTCTGCGGGGATGTTGAAGAAACCCCAGGGCTTTGTGTTGTCCTTCTTAAAGGATGTGGAGCATTGATCCACGAAAGAAGGAAACACCTGGATGCCCATCAACTATCCGAAGAAGATCTGCCATTGTTAGATCCACTCAATATACTCCGGTTCATCAAGGAAATTGGACTGGAGGAGGTGCCCTAAGTCGAGTATCTCATCGACGGGAGCCAAAGTAGGGGAGCACAATAGGTCTATAAGGTCGCAGTGCGCTTACACCCAAAATAATCTATCTATCTATCTAAGCCCTCAACAGCCCTTAACTGGAATAAGTGCATTAAGTAGAGATAGTACAGTAATTACAAGGTGGGTGCCCGAATTCCTATTTAACATAACGCAACACTTCTCTGTCGTAAGCTACAGGATACACGAATCTTCACGCCTCCTATGTATCAAACAAATTCTTCCTCTTCCTCTTCCTCCTCCTCTTGCTCTTCCTCCATTCCTTCACGCTGGGAAAATCTGTAACAAAACGGATTAAAACAATCGATTTTCAAATGAAATTCAAATCTGTGTGCTTGCTTCCACCACCAGCTAACAACCAAAAATCTATCGCCGAAGTCATCAGTAAACAATCACAATCACATCATTCCGACAGAGAACAGATTTACTCCATTTAGGGTAAACACCGCCATTCCGAGGACTCTTGTGGTGCGGCTAGATAATAAAAATCTAAAAAAGAAATTTCTCACAATTCGTGTCAATGCTTCAATTGACATTGGCAGCGCCATCGATAGGAAGCAGCAGTGCCACAACAGCCGTCTAGCCCGCCCAAAAAGCAATCTCGTCTAAACTATGGAAATGAAAACTATAAAAGTTTACTTTTTTATTGTTATTGCGGGACATTTAGAGAGCTCGGAGAGCTCGGAGAGCTCTTGCCCTGTGACCGAAAATAAATTGTGTCTCAAAGTTTTTGACGTCGTAATTAAGCGGCCCCGAATGGCTATGTAAATGATGGAGTAACCGTCAGCGGGGCGAAGGGGAGCGGGGGGGACTGTGTGGCTGTGGTTAGGACTACAATTTAAGAGATTCAGTGGTGTTATTGGATCGGAATGACATTTGGATGGAGCCGCTAATGAAGATGATTGACTTGAGTACACACGCAGATGGATAATGGTTTTGACATTTAAAATGGATTCGAAGCAAACTAATGTGTACGCGGAGTGATGTGCGCGCAGTGCATTCGAAATGGATGGAATCGAAAGCGGCGGCTGTGCATAAGAAATGGGGGGGCATGTACATATTTTTATATCAAGAGAATACGCGTGACTCTAGGTTCGGCTGTCAATAACGTCCACCCGACGCAATTCGAGAATCCCTCACCGAGCTTGGTGTTGAAGGATGCCTGTGTCTACCAGATATCTACCAGGGTTGTCCATGCGTCATTAGGAAACAGCCACCCCACTGGGGAGTAATCTCTCCACTACTGTGGCTGAACAAAATACTGGGAAGGCTTGATAAGAACATGGTCGAGATGGTCGCGTACGCGGATGATGTCGTGATCTTGGTGTCGGGAATGTTCCCATACGGCATTGGTGAGATCATGGAACGGGAGCTGAAAAAGGTTTTGCACTTGGGCCACTAGTTGTGAACTAAATGTCAACCCCAGTAAGACTGAACTAATGCTGTTCACAACAAGGACCAAAATACCTGACTTCACCCTACCTCGTCACCCAGTACTCTACCAGTGCCAAGTACTTCTTGACCCAAAGTTAAACTGGAAAACAAACATAGAACAACGGGTAAAGAAAGCCTGCATAGCCTTCTGTGCATGCAATCAAACATTCGGCAAGAGGTGGTTACTTCGACCGAAAATTACCCTTTGGATGTACACAGCCGCAGTTCGGCCTAACCTACGGGTCACTAGTCTGGTGGCCCTCCTGAAGTAAGGCCTACGACGTCAAAAACATTAGCAACGTTCAGAGAGCCGCGGCTATAGACACCATTGCCGTACTGCGTACTTGTGCCACGTTAACTGTCCTCTTGCACCTGCTTTCTTTAGACCTTCACACTATGTGCACCGCAAAGTGTAGCGCGGCAAGACTCTGAGAATCCGGATCTTGGACTGATCTGGGGTATGGACACAGCAACATCCTGAATCTGCTTCCGCGAGACATGTTAGCATCAACAACAGAATACATTCCCCCTTAGCTGGACCTTAGAAAAGCTCTCAAAACTCGTATTCCGAACAGAGTGGAATGGACTTATCAGGAAACAACAAAAGCTTATGATATCCTTTTATTTACCGACGCACGGGTCAAAAACAGAATCTGGAGTGAGCTCGGTAGTTTTTCGGAACCTCTGAAAATTTCAAAGTCCTTCAGACTACTAGGGTTTTCCAGGCGGAAATACTAGCAATTCTTGAAGCCTGTCGCTCTTCTAATAGTAATTCCACAAAAATTAACAACGTGGCCATCTGTCCTGACAGTCAGGCTGCAATTATGGCGCTTAAATCATCAACCACATCGGCCCAGCTGGTAGAACAGTGTCGAAATGAACTCGCGTGCATAGGAAATCGGCTGTCACTTGTTCTAGTCTGGGTTCCAGGACACAGAGGCATTGCGGGCAATGAACGAGGCGATGAACTAGACAGGCGAAGAAACGCTTGAACACTTCCTTTGCGGGTGCCCTGCCTTAGCCTTAGCTAGAGCTGGGCACCGAGCTGTAGGCAAACCCTTTTTCAACAACCGTGGTGAACTCGCGGAAGAAAGAATCGCTAACCTCTTACTCTTTCTCAACACCACGGGCTCGATCTAGGCCCTAGTAGGGACTAGCTCTCGCTAAACACCATTTACATTCAGTAGATATTACCAATAGGTCCCAAGAGACGTGGTAACAAAACGGCACGCCATAGTGTTAATTGAGTCTCAGGTCTTCCCCTGAAACCACCACTTCTACCTACCTACCTACCTAAGTCCGGCTTATAGACATCGTTAACGTTAACAAGTCCGAAATCAGAAACCAGTGCAACTTTAGGAGCCAAGCTACACATATGTGTAAATCTCGACGCTCTATCACAAGCAATGAACCAAGGATTTGGCCCTCAGTGTTGAAGGTTAAAAGTAACTACCCAACTACTTAAAAACGTTCATTCGATTCAACAACAACCCTCGGTGAAGGATGATCGTACTGTTGTCCACAGCTGCAAACGAAACAATTACAACGACACCCAGACCCGCATATATGTAGGCCTTTAGGTCTTTTAGGGCAGACATCATCGCCAAGAAGTGCGATGGCACAGGCGAGGAAAAAGAGGATGGAAACCTGCGACATCTACTACCGCCGATTGCTATCGATATTGGAAGCAGACTTAGACAACTGCCTTTAGTTTCCAGCATGTGAACAATCGTCCTTGCCGAGTTTAAGGCCAAACTAAGCAGTGAGACCGTCTTTAGATACGCACACTGTCAGAAATTAAAGCATGCCAGTGGAAGGCTTTGACAAGTGTTTTTACGTCTGGGGCAGGCACCATTGTCGGAAGAAGACGAAAAATCCAAAACACATGGCTGACAGCAGACACCTGGAGACGGATCGAGCTCAAAAGCACGGATTGCAGCAGCTTGAGCAGTAAAGCGCCCCGAAATAGAAGTTCAGTGCCGCATGACAGGAATAAAAGTGCAGCGTAGTGTAAGACAAGACAAGCTTAACTAAGTACATCAACGCACTATCCACCAAAGCTGAAAAAGCAGCAAATAGGTGCGACAGCAGGACCGTCTATAGCACTACCAAGGAACTCGCTGGTGGTCAAAGTTCCAAGCAACATCTAGCAAAAGGTCTTGAATTCGGATGAGGAACAGCTTGCCAGATGGCGGGGACATTTTGCAGTAGTGCTTAAACACTTGGGCTACAGCGATTTGGACCCAAACCTTGAGCCTTTCGCAGCAACGAATACGCGTATTCCACATCCCCCCTTCCCTTAGGAGCTCTGAAATAGCGACTGCGACAAGGGCCCTGAAGAAAAACAAGGCAGGTGGTCTTCCAACATTTCGGCGGGCATGGTACAACCTTTAATAAGGAAGGCATGTGAACAGAGGGCTTGCCCGAAAATTGGAAGAGGGGAATGATTCTTAAGCTGTTCAAGAAGGGAAACCTGACGGAATGCGTGCTTCCGGCTGTGGCTGTGGCTTAACTAATAGCTAAAAACAGTCTGGTCTTAGAGCTGTATCCTCCTGCATCGACCACATCAACACCTTCCGGATAATCATCGAATAATGCGTCGAGTAGAGATCTCCGCTGCGGTCATCAACTTTGATTTTGAGAAGGCTCTCGACAGTCGAGATTCTATATGGCGAACCTTGCGCAGGAGAGGTATGTATGTATACCAGGAAAACTCGTCGCTATTATAAAGGTACAACTAGGATGCATTCTATCGCCACTGGGATGCCATCATGCCGTGCCATCACATCTCAAACATCTTGACTACGCTGATGACATTTGCCTGCTCTTACACAGGATAATGGACCTGCATCTGATGGCACATAATCCAGAGTCAAAGTCGGGCTTAAAATAGACTCGGCAAAGCAAAGCCCTTAACCACTTCAAATCGCTATGATTGGGCGAATAATGCAGCAAAGCTCCTCTGCAATACGGAGGACATATGTCGCCTGATTCTCTTTCCATTGTTGATAGGTATAACAGAATTTTTTTGTGAAAGAGAGATGACCAAACATTTTCTTAATCTTGTTTCAAAAGGGACTGCCGTAGATACGTCACCAGCTTGCCTGCTTACTGCAGCTGAATGTGCAATGAATCCAAAGTCGTTCAACTACAGCACTGCCACTTACCCATCGTCTGGACTTCAATCTAAATTCATTTAATTAATGTCACGGCTTTTTCCAGAATCCATTCACTTTGTGTCAGACATTAATATCAACTAAAGCTGACTAATTTCGCGTAACACGGAGTCCGAATTCCAAGAAACAATTCATACACTAATCTGCATTGCAACTGTTTAAATGCACGTAGTGAACAGCATCAATGACATCGTTAATCACTCACTTATCTTGGTTGCCGCACATTCATTTAATTTCCAGATATCATCTGAATGCCCTTTCACAAGTCCACAAATCCATTGCCCTGCTCGTACCTACTGTTCCGGATAATCGCTGTGAGCCATTGCACTGGCTCCACACGGCACACGGCGCGGAACAATCGAAAAATAACTTTTCGCCGTGAAAGTCCAATCGCACCTCTAGCCGAATGCATTCCTCCAAATAGTTGTGAGCCCTCTGCGGGAGAGTACTTTCCTTTTGATGTGTCCTCACCATCAAATTGAATCGGATCCAACCACGAGGCCCATTAATTTATGAGCTTCGCTGCACAATGAGGTGAAATACAAAACGCATCTGTAATAGCAAAACAATCAAACCTGGTAGCTGGTGCCGCGTGGCCTGACATATGTATACCGGTGCCACCATCACTTGCACACACCTTCAAGGCGTCTAATAGAGCGCAACTGGAGCTGGGTGCTCCTCAGCTCTTTCTCTTGCCAGTCAGTTAGATACTTCGCGATAAATTTCACGGCTCGTTAACGGACAATTTATGCGGTCAGGAGCAGACTCTGAGTCTTTAGACAAAAGTAAAAGTCAAACTGTTACGAGACCCTCCAAGGAATCCACAAGGAAATATCTTCCTGCCCTGCGGGCAGTAGTCACCGCATAACTCATATGCATACTCGCAGGTTCTCACAATTAAACACGCTTGTAATTGTGTTCCATTGCAGCCTAATTTCCTGAAAGATACTTCGAGCTCTACATGTCGGAAGATCTCTGGTTTTTTTTTGCTTCTTGGGCTCTGGATCCCAGCAATTTTCTGCTTGGATTGCGAATTTGAAATTCATTCGCCATCCTTGCGGAGTGCCTCATGCAGATTAGTGCAGACATTTACATAATAACATACGCCAGTCGGGTTACAAGCTAATAACACTCAAAGAACATGTGCCGTGAATTTAATTTCTTCGGCTCGGAAAGTTGATTTATTTTCAAGGTGTAAAGAGGCGTAAAATTGTAGGCGAAGAAGGAATGCATTCAGAGGAGGCATTCGTTGCAGTCAGGGGCTAAGTCTACAATTAATTAGTGTAGAAGTGGAACCGATGGATGTGGGGGGATGCAAGGAAGTTGGAAACGCATGTCAGCAAAAGTTGAGGAAACCCTGAGTTTTGAATTGTCTAGCATGTGGAAATATGTTGACTGACAAATCTAGCCACCTTCAACGAGAGTATTGGACGAGAACTGTCCGCAAATGGTGAACGTGGTGGAATGATGATCTGTCCATGCTCATTAGGATGACCAAAGCGATCTTCAAAATCTCCCACGATCACAACTTCTGGCAGCCCTAGTTAGGCTAGGCAAGCGGGCTGGCAAAGAGAGAAAAGCCTCGTGCCGCACTCAGGTCAGTGTTACCCAAGTGCTCCTCCGCCCATTGCAACCCTGTAAATGTCTAATCAACTCTACTCTAGTTACTTACTGGTTTTCAAGTGCAAACTACTTTGATGCCCAGAGCGCTCTTCAAGGTTATAGAAGACGAGTTTACCGAGGAAATTGTTTCTGGAATGTTGGAGTCCAGGACAGTGGCACAGGAAGTGGGTGGTGTCCTCCAAAACTCCCTCGATGCCATAACCTCTGCAAAGCTCTTCTTCTGTCCGGCGCAGGTTCTTCATGTGGTACCGCAGACTATTATGCCCCGTGATAATACCCACGAGGATAGAAAGGGATCTTCTGTTCCTTCGTATAAGTCTCTCGGTCCTTGTTTTACCGAAGGGCGGCCATAGTTTTCTTGTGATGTTACACGTTTCCATGGACTGCCATCTTAGGTTCGCCTCTCTTATGGCTAATTTCCCTGCTTCAAGCTTGAGCATGCAAGGCGGGATGCTTACGGAGAGATCAGTAGGTTCTTTTAAATCTGTTGAACCTTTCCAAGCTAATTCATCAGCTTTTTCATTGCCCGGGATACCCTCATGACCAGGAACTCAGCAGAGCGATACCTTGTGTTGTTATCCAAGAACCCTAAGTTCCTCGCGACAGCATCTCACAAGCTTCGACTTAATGTCGGTAGCAGAAGCAGCTTTTACAGCTGCCTGGCTGTAGATAAAGAAGGTGATACCATCCTGTGGTATTGCCCTTACGGCAGACTCACGGGCAGCTGCTGTCACTGCCAGGACCTCCGCTTGGAAAACACTGCTGTGGTCTGGTAGTTTAATGGATCTCGATATCCCTAGCGATTCAGAGAAGATGCCAGAACCTACACCGGTGTCCAATTTCGATCCGTCAGTACATAATGTTATGGATCTGGTATTAGCTATATTTCCGCTTTTCCATTATTTTCTGTTAGGGTAGGCTGTCGTAAAATGGCGTAATGTAGCCTGTTTTGGGTACATAGCCAAAAAATTCTTGAAGGATGGTCGAATGTCCTGTTGCATTTGACTTCCAGTTCGCTGACTGATTCTCAGGGCACTAATGGCTGCTGATGTTTTTGTAAAGATGTCTAGCGGAAGCAGGTTGAGAATAGCCTCAAGGCCTGCAGTTGGAGCTCTCGCTACCTTTCTTGACATGGAAGGAGCCTTTAGCAACATTCACACTGAAGCTATTCAAGAGGCTCTCACCGAGCTAAGAGAGATTTCTTAGTCTATGTATAGTATCTGTGCTAAGAATTCAGGCGCCATTAGGCAACACAGTAGTGCAACTAAGTCGAGGTACCCCACAAGGCGGAGTTATCTCCCCTTTTGCTATGGGTTATGAGAATGAACAAATTAGCGACCTGAAAGCGAGGAGGTTTAGGTGGTCGTGTACGTGGACGAAGTGCATATACTTGTGTCGGGGAAGTTCCTGTCCACAATAAGTCAACTCGTGGAGAATGCTGGAAAAAGTACATTCATGGGCCACGGACGAGACTGAAATGATTCTTCTGACCACTAAGACCAAGATACCTGAATTAATGCTTCACGTCTTCAGGAGTATCACTGCACGATGGACAAGTGGGAGAGTTATTGTTCTTACATTTGAATAGATATGACCGGAAGCAAGTATATCCCGTAAGCAGTTGGGTTATGTAAAAGTTAACTTCAATATGTCTGCGGTTTACCCAAGTGTCTATAGTTGGGATAAGCCGATAAGTCCAGCGGCCCTTAGACGAAAAGAAAGAAAAGTTGCTGCCACTCCACCAAACTTGTGGTTCTTTCTGCTGCATTGTAAGGTAGCCGTCCCTCCTGCCACCTCTATAGGAACTTTATTTGCAGTTCTTCCGCCAGTTAATCGGTGGGTAGCATTCCTGCGATGACGCAGGCTGCATGGTCCGAGGTTGTGCGGAAGCGCTACTCACTTTTAGTGCACACAGCCGATTTACTGCTCTAATTTTTCTTTTGTATGCAGTCGTAGCTTAGAGTAGTCTGTGGCTGTATCTTGGTCCTCCTATATTCGGCATAGTCCGTGCAATGGAGGCACTCACCCGAGAGGATTTGTTGTTGACATACTCCAAATGTTCTTTAAATGTGAGCTTGGAATCAATCATAATGACATCCCGTGTCCATCTCCTGTGAGCGTGATTGCTTTCTACTGGCAACTAGCTTTCTACTGGCAACTAGCACAGCTTCCGCTTTATGTTCAGCTAGCGTGAGTCCAACTGATGATAGCCACCGTCAAATAATTGAAATCGTTTGAACAACTTCTTCCAGTGGTTTTGTTGTTACAACTATGCCTGTGTAGTTCGCAAATTCCATGATCTTAGACTAGACTAAGGGTTCCATAGGATTGGTCCAAGGACCGAACCCTGGGGTACTCTGTCAGTGATTGCGTACTCCCTCACACCATTATCTGTGTCTTAGAGCAACACTCTTTACCGGAAATAGTTCTTCAAAATTTCTCTGATGTAAGTTGGTACTATCATGTTTCGTAGTGCATCAGGGATATGTTTCCACCTCGCGGTATTAAAGGCGTTCTTAACGTCCAGTGTTTCCTTCTTTGGCCCTTTCCGCTGTATCAACCACCTCAATAATCTCTTCTGGTGTTATCCTAGGAAATTGTTGTGCCGCTTTAGGTGACACATCCTCCAGTGGAATTATGTGAAATTGGCACCTATACGTGGGTGAGCTTAAGTTCGAATTAGGTAAAGTTGGCTCTGACGTCTAAGGACGCCAAATCGCCAAAGTCTTCAAAAAAGGGGGCTCTAAACGGAGCATTCTTTTATGCGACAAGGCTGGGGAATAATATAGGAGGTGAAGAATGCTTTCCTCCTCCTCTTCGTCCCTACAGCTCCTGTAGAAGTCCTTAGAGAAGAGGCCAACTCTTCTGACATGTTGGCCTATAAAACAGTGTCCAGTGAGAACACCGACAACGCAGCTGATCTGTGATCGCTTTAGTTTGACCAACTCGGCACTACGTTTCTGATCTACCCTAGGCCAGATCTGTCTCTAAATGTGACACGTTGCGCCGTTTTCCCATCTGAGGTTGGTTTGGCTAATATCGTTCAGCTTTAGTAGATGCTTACGTGTAGCTAGGGGCATACCAAGGGATTGCTTATCAGGCAGAATCTTTAGAGTAGTAACCTGTCTGGGCAGCTCTTCTGCTCTGCAGTTACCTGGAATGTCTCTGTGGCCTGGCACCCAGCATATATATATTTCATCTCCATAAGAGATAGACGGCAGTTAAAAGCGGCCTTGGAGGTAAAGGAGCACTATTCCAGGGACTTAAGTGCCGCTTGGCTGCCTGTGAAAATACCTAGTAACATCCCTGACAGATAGTACATTACAGAGGGCTGCCTTAATCGCCATAATATTCGCCTGAAAAAGGCTGCAGTGGTCTGAGAGGCGCATGTCTTAGCTCTGGCAACCTTAATCTAAATCAAGCAAATTTAAGGATTCTAAAGAAAAATTGCAATATCTCAAACAAAACAAATGTTTCACCAACTAAGACGCATCCGCGGATACTAAAATCCGCTAAATTTGCTTCAAAACTTCTTCTTTGCTATATTTTTCGCCGACATTTTCAAACTACGTGACCACACACAGCGAAGACCACTTAAAAAAGTTCCAAAGTCCATCAAATCACCCCATCCCCTCCACACACACACGAGTTTCTTCCCCTTGTCATTAAATTTAATGCAATTATCGAGTTTGCAATTTCAAAAGTCCTTGACATGAAAGGAGTACGACACATAGAAGAGGCAACAAGAGAGGGTGCACTTTCGATCGACACGAATACGTTACGAATATTAATTAATAATCTGTTCACAGCTATGTCACAGTGGTGTGAATACACACATCTAGGATTAAGGGGTTTTCAAGTTACGATGTTTGCCAGACGACCCTCCTCCTGCAAGAAATAATTTCTCTTTTATCAACGGGTAGCAATCAAAGCGGTGATGGCCAGTAAATTCCCGACCATTATACCAGTACAGATACATGTGTTCCGTTCCGTTCGCTTTATCGGATTTTATTAATTTGCCGTTAAGCAAACATTGCATCAAAATAATTTTTCCCAAAAAAATAACTGACCGTTCCGACGATCGATCTGTAGGTGATTTTTTTTTTCTCATTTCGGCCAGTTGGGGTCCAGCCTCCCGAATTATCCTTGTCAAAAGTAATTGAGAGACGTGTAAAACAAAACATCTCATTTCGAGGAACACGCATAGTCGGGGGATACATCATCGGCTGCTCATCGGCTTCAGATGAACACGGAGAGTCTGTGTGTGTGTGCAACACATCCAGTTGGCCTCTAAATTGATTCGTGTTTGGCTCTTGGTCAACTGGAGATAGGTAGAGCGGTAGAGACGGACAATGGGGCCCACCTATAAGCCCATCAATCATGGGGGTATTCTTGGCCAAAATCTTCGTCTCTCGACTCCCATAAGGTAGAACCAATTTATCAAAACCCAGAGAGAAACAGACAGAAAAGCAGAAGACCAACATTTGTTCTGCTAAAAATGCAAGGATTACCTCATGGCAAACTGAAAGGGTGCAGGTGGAGCGGACGGGAAGGGCTTACACCGATGCGGGCCGGCATGCCACAATGAGTAATTCAAAATAATTATTTTCAATTTGGGTGATTAAAATTTTTGAGATGACTGCATGTAGATTCACTTTGTGAGACTGCATTTCTGAGAATTCATTTGCCAGAGATATGAGTTTTGTGTTTTGAGCTTCACGGGCGCCCCAAGAAGTCTAATTAGAAAGCCGTCCTTACAGCTTCGTATCTACGTAGAAGTTATTTCCAAAATATTGTGAACCTAGGATATAACTTGCGGAGTAGAGTAGTATCTTAAAAGTTATCCAAAGTAAAGGGAATTCGACTTGTCAATTAGAAATAACTGTTTGGTGTAATCATAACCTCGCCAGACAAAAGATAAAGAAGAAAAGGTGTCATCTCATGGAAGGATTCTGCTTAGGCATATCGTCTTTTGTCAAAGAAAGGCGTCATGAATACGTACAAGGTGGCGCAAAATTAATCGTCCTATCGGAAGATGTTATAATTTTTGCAAATGGCGTCGTACGTCAATCACATTTGACATTTAGGTTAGGTTCGGTTGAAGTGGCTGCCAGCTGGGATTCGCCAGCACACTTAGACCAATGAGGTCCGCTGTGATACCACGTGGATCATGGGAGAAGCCTACCTCCACCTACTCGTCTTAAAACCAATTAGAGCTTCTTATGAAGCGGAGATATTTGACATTTGTGAACTAGACAGCTGCAGTATACAAACAGACAAGCAATGGAGCGCTATACTCTGCAAGAGCGTGGAACAATTGTGTCGATTTTTTTGAACAATAATCGGTCGGTGGTGTTAGCGCAGCGTGAATTTCGATGTCGATTTCCTAATCGTGTCGCGCCAACTGGGCAAACATTCCGGCGCTAAGCTACTAGATTCGAACAGACTGGAACCACAGGAGACCATGCAGGGCGTGGCCGCCACCGGACTGGTCGTTCGGCCGAGAATATCGCGGCTGTGACTGCCGATGAGAACGAAGAAACATTAACCAGACTACGGTTACGACTACGGCCACGCAATTGGGCCTCACCAGTCGGACCCTACTGCGAATTTTAGTAAAAGACTTACACATGTTCCCGTACAAAGTGCAAACACTGCATTAGTTAATGCCTCCTGACCGTCAGTCGCGTGTGAATCACTGTCAAGCCATCTTCAATCCCAACAACGAAGAGGACGATCTTGTGTCGAAAATCATCATGAGCGACGAGGCGCATTTCCACTTAAGCGGTTACGTTAATAAGCAAAATCTTCGTTTCTGGGGCACTGAAAATCGGCGTGTGATGCACGAAGAGCCATTACATCCACTCAAAGCCACTGTGCGGTGCGGCGTTCACGCGGGAGGAGTGATTGGGCCGGTAATACGGTCACTGTTACTGGCGAACGCTACAGGGCCATGATAAACGACTTCTTACTGCCGGGATTGGAAGAGCGGGGATTGGTGAACATGTGGTTTCAACAAGACGGTGCAACTGCACACACAGCACCGGCCACAATGGATATTGTGAAGGAGGCGTTTCCTGGTCGCGTAATCTCCCGTTTTGGCGATTTGGCATGGCCAGCAAGATCGCCCGATTTAACCATCCCAGACTTCTTGAAGTCTTCTACTTGAAGTCGGGGGTTCATCCCAACAAGCCTCAGACAATCGCAGCCCTTAAGGAGAATATTTGACAGGAATGCGAACACTTATCACCGGAAATCTTGCAGAAAGTCATGGAAAATGCCATAAAACGGGCACAAATGTGTATCAACACTGGCAGCAGCCACTTGGCGGATATCTTTTCCACTTTACAGAAAAAATTTTAAAGATTTCCATCACTCAAAATCATTTTTTTTATTTAGTAAAAAAGTAATTCAAAAACAAAATTTGATGAATAATTTTGGGCCACCTTGTATAAGACTGCCCCGATGGTGGAACTGTGCTAAAGATTCTCAACTCACAGCGAATATCACACTCGGTTGGGTTGTGGAACGTAATAGATGCGACCAAGGACTTCGTTTAAAGAAGTCTGAAGCTGAATCAAGCCAGAACGAGTCACTGACTCGCAACGACTATTGAATTTCTGCTTAAAAGCCCGAGTAGAAGATGGTTTCAAAAAGTCGGCCAATGGGAGATAGGGGGCTCCAATTCAAGATCCGCAGCGAATTCATCAAAGACAGACCCGAACGACGTAGAATGGAATCAAAAGACCGTCTGAAAGACGGTTTATGTTAAAAGTATAAAAAAGAGAGCTTGGTTTACAGTCACAGCTCAACAAGCCTTTCCTCAAGG
This sequence comes from Blera fallax, assembly GCA_946965025.1. Lineage (NCBI taxonomy): Eukaryota > Metazoa > Arthropoda > Insecta > Diptera > Syrphidae > Blera > Blera fallax. The sequence goes on from OX337248.1 coordinate 71,491,557, forward strand.
CGCTAGCCAGCCAAATTTTGCTACTCTCAGACCAGGCTGATATTCGAAAATTTAGCTTCATATGAGACTCAGAAGTTAGTGCGCTGAACTGCTTTGCGGGACATTAGAATAGTAGACTCTTTTTTGGGTATGGGCTTAAAGTGCGGCTCCCTCCTTGTTGTCCAACCAAAATACATGTAACACGCTTAACACGAATGCTCGCGGGAAGCTTGGCCCGATTTTAGATTTTAGAATTACAATTCGATATTGTGTAGCCCTTGCATCAGAGACACAGTTGCAGGGTTTGCAGCTCTCTTGACCCATAACAAGTATAACTCAGTATGGAATTTAGCGGCAAAGTGTGACCTGGTATGAGATCCGGAGCATATCCAATTCGAGGGAACATAAACTTTACACATAACTACAGCTCGATGCTAAACACTCTAATGGTTAGCGGAATAGGGTTGCCACTCGTTTTATGCTCTGAGCTGAGGAATGCTGATATTTTTTAAAGTAGCGTGGAAGGGTAAAATATTACCCGTATCTACCACTCCTTAGAAAGGGCCAACCCAGGCTTAAGCTGCATAAACTTAATCATGGTGTCTCTAACCAAAATTGACCCTATTGATGTACACCGCCGTAGTACGTACATCGACGGTTCGAAGGTGGACTATGATCGGTACATATGTGTTTTCAGAATCCTTAAACATGTCAAATCATTGCAATCCTGAATTACTCGTTATTCGTGAAACCTGTCGCCAAATCAAACTTCACACAAATATCTTACCAAAGCAAAAGATGGCAACAGCCAGGCTGCTATCAAAGCCATTAATTCGGTAACTATTCCATTCAAATTGGTACTAGAATGCAGACAAGAGCTAGCGTCGCTAGGTGGCTAGTTCATGATAACTCTGATCTGGGTTCCAGTGCATGGCAACGTTTACGGAAACGAGAATACCGGTCGAGCAGATCAGGCAAGGCTCAGTCCTCCATTGCTAACTTGCGGAACTACTTCACATTCCGCTGGAAGGGGCATTATTCCTTCAAAAAGCTAATCTCAGATGGACTAGGTTAAGTTAGGTTAGGTAGGTGCCCTAGTTGATAGGATTTTGCCCACGTCTCACTTAGACTAACAATGAATCCACGTTCCCCATTACTAGAGCCCTGAGAACCTAAATTTCATTATCGGCAGCTGAACTAAACCACTCAGATATGTGTATGAATCTCAGGAGTTTCTTCAGCTCAATAGTTCTTAGATCATCCAGCTCCGCAGGGAAGAAGTAGCTCCCAAGAGTGTCCTTCCTTTTGGTGGCTAGTGCTGGACAATCACAAAGCAAGTGGGGAATGGATTCTATTTCTCTTCGTCCCTACAGTTCCTGCAGAAGTCTTTGATTGCCTACCACACAGTGTCCCGTCACGATGCCGACATCTATTCGAATACCCCTGCGACTGAGTTTCATGACATCTGCGGATCTCTTACTGCCATAGACTGGACATAACGATTTGGCTATGGCACATGCCTATTACCTTCCTCGTTCGATTCAATGTCTATCTTTCTGCTCAAAGTGCGGTGTGTTAGCCTCGGGAAGGGCCTGCGAGCCTCTTAGATGTGACCTTGCCCTGGCTAGTTTATTCCTTTCTTCATTTTGCATGTGGCTCAGTGCCATCAGTGGCTCGTCTGAGATATTGTCCGGTCTTTTATGCACGAACTTGGATGTTGACTGTAACGCTTTAATGATATGTTACCCTCGTTAATCAGCTTTTTTTATGGCAGCAACTTTGGCTTGAAAAACACTGCAATCGTCCTCAAGTCTGAAGGAACGGTTCGTATGCGTCGGTATAGTACATACTTTCTGTCAAATTAAGTTGAGAATGTCCTTTAAAGAGGAGATTCTGAAACCCTCGAAAGTGAGTATCCCTCTGTAGAACACGTAGACATGTAGACATGTGTTTTCCGGAAATTGAGTTAAGTATTCCCAGGTGTCCCCTTAGCAGTTGAAATTGATGCACCTAACACATGAACCTAAGCAGGTATGGGAGGACGCTATAGGTTGTGAGTTCCTATCTGGGATGCCAAGATAGGGAAAAGGGTCTCACACACTTTCTTCGTGACTTTGCCGGAGCAGAGACGCTTAGGTATAAACACATGGACATGTCAAGCATGGGTCGAGCTTTGTCAGACCATTTAATTTCGCCAAAAATAACACAAATCGCGCCCAGTGCCTTTCTGACCCTTTTAATTTCCCTTTCACTCACGCCCTTGGACACCATTCCAAATGCAGAATAATGAACCCGATTGGTGACATACTTGGGACCAACCAATACGAGCTTAAGAGCTGAACCTCAAAACGACAAAGATTGCCAGCATGAATTGGCCTCCAGGCAGGTCAATTTGTGCTAACTGCTGCCGTTGTGCTAAGTCCCGGAATAAACGTTTTCCCACAGAATAATAGCACTCTATCAAATAATCCTAACAATCTATTCCCGGAAATAAAAACCGAAAACTAGTTCTGCCACACCTCCAGCAACAATGTGTTTACCAAAATTCTGCATCCCCCATCCCTTGACCCAAAACAACGACACGAAATCCACAAAAATGTGAAATAAATTCCGACGAACTCTGCAGCACCGATTGGACAGAACCGCCTCCAGCTTTCCGCTCCAAAAGTGGGTGGTTGACAACACCTGGACCGATGAAACCGGCCAATTTCCGTCGATTGTAATTAACCCCCTCGTGAAAAGCTGCAGCCCATCTCTGGTGTTGACACCGAAGTGCCCACATATCCCGATACTGTCCCAGCTGAAAAGTCCCAAACAAAACAAAAAATTTTAACCGTCAGGTTGGGCCGAAATTAGATTTACGATCGTCGACCGATTGTCGCGCTATAAATATTTGCCGCATCGCCGGAGAAGAATGTCGGCGCGTATAAACCCATGTGTGTGCGACAGGGTATTCCATTTCACTCCGTCGTCTGTATGCAGTTTTATGACAAAAATCGACGAACAATAAAATTGTTCACCGATTTTATGGCCCGTCGAATGTTTCGACAGATTTTCTGAACTTTTTTTTTGGGTTTTTGTAATTTTTATTACATCTGTCTAATTTACGGTGTACGGACAATCAACGGTTACAACGTGAATACGAACTGGGGTGACATTTCCACCCGTTTTGGTGCACACAGTTTGACATATGAGTGTTTGTGTGGAATGGAATTAAAATTTATGACAGTTCTTGATATGCTCGCCCTGTATTGGGTTTCATTGTGGCATTAGGGCATTTGCATTCAAATCTGACGTTTTAATTGACGTTTTTTTTTTTACAGTTTACTCGTAAAACTGTCATGAATTGTACAGTGGGAAGCAATCGTAAATCGTGAATTGGAAAAATTAGGCATATTGATTAGATGCTAAAGAGCGTGGGGCTTCTAAGGTAGCCAAAAGCTCTAAATTTGTCATTTTATTTGTTTGGTTGTAAAAGTTAGGTCTCCAAGTTGTATCGTAAAAGAATTTTGATTGTCAAAAAGGTTATAAATGGTCGATGAATAATTTTGCGCGCGCTGAGAAAAAAGATCATTAATCAGTGCGCTGAAAATAGATCTTCCCGGAGTAAAAGGAGATTTGTTGTCTGTCGATAGACTGCAGGCGAGCGGAGGGATTATGTAGATATGACCTAAAACTATTTGATGGGCTGTTAGGAATAGCGTTTTGTCAAAAAGTTGACAACATTTGGGGGATTAAAAAGAAATAAATGGGTTCTGTTGTATAATTTTTAAGACTTCTTTTTTTTTTTTGTGAATGTTTTTAAGTCCTTAAGTTATATTTAGTATCTGTTTACGAGTTTAATCTTCGACATGAATTGGGATTAGACAGGTGCAGCATTCTATGAATTGAATCTTATTATTCATGTGCAGTCACCCATAAAGACGGCCGTGATAGGAAATTCTAGTGTGCACCTTACGGATGTTAGTATAGAAGGAAGTGATGTGGACACATCTACGAATTTCAGAACAATTTTACTTGGGAAACTTCGGAGGTCAAACAGACTAAATTATACATGTTAATAAAATGAGAGACTGGAAAACCTCGATGTACATACCTCATTCTTGGAGTTTGAGGTAATGAGAAGGCTAGTGGGCTGGCGATCGCGAAGTCAGATCGCTTAACATGCAATCTCGCTTTGATTTACTCAATCAAACAGAGTTCAACTTCAGAAAATAGAGCTTTTCAAAATATTTTGTGACATACTGAGTGAAAGTTAGATAGAGTCTATATTAAATCGGGATATTTGACTGGATTTCTCGAAATCGGAGCACGTACAAGCCTTGTGACATTGATAATACACCGTAAATGACATCTGTCATCATATATGACATCTGTCAATGTTGGAATTAGTAAATATGGAATGCTGCACGAAAGAACGACGCGCTATAGTTAAAGTTTATTATAAAAATGGAGAAATATTTTTGAAACAATTCGCAGACTTCGTCGAATTTTGGGTCACAATAATGCGTAAAAAGCAAAATTTTGGTAAATTTGCAGTGCGACGAACCCATTATTGATTACGAAGAAGTCACCACAACGTCATGCGTTTAATTCAAAGAAATATCCTGGCCCTCTAATTGGGACACCCTCTATTTCAGGCGTAAGGATTTCCTTCTTGGTGACTCATCGTAATGCACCACGTGAACACCTGGCATTGCCCTTCGAACTGGAGGTGATTAGCATGATATCTCTGTTTTAGGACTGATATCCTAGGGCTTCCGGCGATCATTGCTTACTCCTAAATGAATCGTGTGGTATACAGATGATATTTTTTTTTTAAATCCTTTATGGATACTCTGTAGCCCAACTCCATGCTCCGGCATGTCTACGTTGTTAAAAAACCCCTCCTATTGCTCTGGCCTGTCTGTCCCCCTGCGGCACCGCTAGTCAAGGGATTTCTTCGCAGGGACAGGTATGATGATTCGTCACTTCCTTCTCAGCTGGCAGAGCTAGCAGTTTCTTCGTTTCTAGCGCTTTTCCGTGCCCGTTCTTCTATGCGCAATTGCTGCATCATTGTTGTGATTATTGCACTTGCAGTCTCCCACGCTTCGCTCGATGTCAGCAAGAACACTATTATATTTCTTGGTTTCCAGGATATTTCTAGCCCTAGAGTTCTTCTGGCATTCCATCAGCACATGTTCCGCGTTCTGTGGCCTACCTTCACAATGCTGTCAGTATGGGTTATCGACGTGCTTATACTGGTGCAGATACTCCCGGAAGCATCCATACCCCGAACTGCGTGAGGTAATAGTTTACTTCTATGTGTTTTCTGCCTGCCCCTATGTTAGCCATAATTCACCCATTCGCCCTCAGAGCTGAAATAGTTGGGAGAAAATTGTGTGCTTTTTGGAAAACATGCAGGAGTTCAGGCAGACTGACAATACAGAACAGCTGGCAGCACGTCAGGAGGCTTTTGACCTTCCTTAAGGTCCACAGATTTACCTTTGAATATCCACATGTAGATACTAGATGCCTGCCATGCCTTTAATTTTAACTCGCCCGGTGTACTTATATTTCTCGACCTTCTCACAAGGACTTATACATATGTACATGCCTATTTTTTCCACTCTGACGTCCTTCACATGGAATTCTGTAAGAGTCCTTGCACACATTCTCCCTCCCCATAGCCACTATTCTACCTCAACCGAAAAAAAAAAACACAAAAATTGACCGCAAAGCCCTTTGTAGTTGTTCCCTCTCCTGGTTTTTATTCCATTTCAAGGTCAAACTAATTATTCCTGCCCTCATTTGCGAAAAATTAACTTGAATCCTTTGTCTCTCGTACAGTCCCTGCACGGATACCCTACAGAGTATTCCCCGTCGAGGCAGCAGCTACTTCAGCTAATTAAAAAAAAACTACAAAAAAAGTTCAAATATTACGCGCCGACAACAATGGCTACACCGTAATTCGATACCAAAAAAAAGGATACGCAATTCAAAACTGCGGTAGAACTCTTTGTGCGTAGTGGCGACCAGTAGTACCACACAATGCAACCCCTCCTCGAATGAGCAATTTTGACAACGGCGCGGCGCGGCGGTCGCTTTTGACATATCGTTCAATTTATACATTCATTAAGCAATCCACGGATAAATAAAGCTGATTCAAGGACCTCTTAATTTGAATTCTTTGCTTTTGTTAAATACCGTCCCGAATCCTTTTCTTTTTAACCCAACTGTCCTTGTTGAGAGACCCGCGGCTTTGTTTAAATCAAATCCATACCGATTTGGCTAAAGGACATACGATTGCGTGTGCCTCGCGCAGTTGTTTCTTACTTCATCCACTTTATCGTCCTGTTCAGATGCAAATGTGTATGACGAACTCATTCGAAAGGAAACAATCATCGGCCACAAAACAAAAGACCGAATGGAATTTAATCAAATGAAAATGATATCCTTTTGTTGTACATACATACGTTCCGGCAAACATTTCAAGATTTAATCGGACCAGTGTTCTTGTCGGCATTGTCTACCACCAGTTTTGTTAGGCGATATCCTTTTTGTAGGTAATTGAAGTCAGTCTGCATTGTACGTAGAGAAAATTGGAAGATTGTATCTCGTCGCGTCTGCTCTAAGATGAGCACTGAGCATCCCTTCATCCCTTTTAATCTGCAGAGATAAAAACTGCGACTGTCTGGATTTGGAAAACGAAATTGCCTTGTCAGAGCCCAGGTTAACCTTGATTCGCGCGAGGAAAGGAATTCGAATTTTACCGTTCTAGTACTAAATCCCTTCTGTGGGAAGGAAATGCGTCGTACACACGAATACTGGATGAAATTCAATTATGTTTATCCTTACACCCAAGTGGATGTGTTCACTTTCTCTGTGGCCTTTTTTGGTTTTGTGTGTTTTCCTTTTGTTTTCCAACAACGCTGCAGACAGAGGGAAAACAATAAAATCATCAAAACTCATTCGAACACGACAAGCTAAAAACAAAAGCGCTCACCTTTTCCAGTCCTGCACATGTGTGGGAGGAAAGGGTGGGTCCTTGTAGCACAGAGTCATGTGTGATTTTTCCCATGAAATCGATTTTCCTATGATAATACGGTTATTTTTTCAAAGGATATCCCAGAACACATGACGTCTGCAGAGAGAGAAAAGGTGTTGTTTTTCTCGGTGGGGCAACTCTTAAAGCGGTAAAGGCGACGGTGAATTGATTTAAATAATTTGCAGCGGGAAGTTTCACAAGCCGCCCTTTTTTGCCACTTACCCACCCCCACCCACGTATGTATGTGGCTAGGAAACAGCAGGATATGGTATTTGTAGTAATCCAAGTGGTATTGTCAGGCGTTCTAAAGATTCGAAACGAATACACATGGAGGAGGTGGTGTGCATTAAATTTCCGCTCCAATTACCATGTCATTCCGAGGATTAACTGTGGGTAAAGGATTCGTTTAAAATTAGTGACGGAGATGATTGCAGTTTTACCCCCAAAAAAAAAAAACGTGTTCAACTTTAATTGTACGTCAACGACAGGATGAAGGCTTTGAGAATTTTGGCCAAAAAAGGAGGAAAGGCTGATCTTTCGATGAAGTTGTTTGGTGAGAGGTATAATTGTAGTTGCATCAGTGCAAGACATGTGTGGTCCTCGAATCAGTTCCTCGGTCGATGCAGAGCTGTGCTCAGTTTTGGCGTGGTGTTGATATCTTAATTTGGGGTTCGTGACTGGATGTTGGATTTCCAGCGCTCTTTAATTTAAGTCTTCAAAAAGGGAGTTCATTCATCGTCTTAATTGGCTTTTGGAGCAAGGTTTCAAGTTCTCCTTACATTTGCTTACTTCAAGATACTAAAAGTCTAGAGTCTATGGCTTCCATTATAAAACAACGTCAATACATCATGCACTATCAGACCTGAAGGTCGACAGCTCACCTTGCGAATTGAATAATCAACTGAAAGCTGGGTGGGACGTCTACTGGAAGATCTGTCAGTAGAGGCACTCCGCAAGGAGGTGTTCTATGGTACTCTGGTACTGGTACTCTTTACCAGGAAATATAAAATTCCGGTAGTCGACCATCCTCTCTCAAAGGTATCAGCTTAACTTTCTTCAACAAAGCAAATTATTTAGGTCTTATCCTGGATGGGAAGCTAAGTTGGAAGGCTACAGTAGCACATTTTCATGCTCTACATCCCGGTCATTAGACCGACACTCGCATACGGGGCAATACTGTGGTGGACAGCCTTAGAAAAAGCTATAAATCGCGACTATCTAAGGTCCAACGTACAGCTTGTACCACTCCCTCTGCGGCACTGGACATTCTGTTCCATCTGATACTCCGCGATATATTTAGTAAGCAAATGGCAGCGATTGCAGCCGTTTCGCCTTGTAGCTACCCAACAGTGGTCAAGAAAAGAATTCGACCACGCCTCTATTCTGAATAAACTCAAAATCTCTCCCGAAAACACGGACTACACCATCCCACGCCTTAATTTTGAGAAGAACTTCATAGTCACCATCCCTTCCAGATCACTCTGGGATGACGATACATCTTTAGAAGATGATTCAATTCACTTCTACACCGACGGGTCAAGGACCAAAGACGGAGTTGGTGCTGGTGTTTTCTCTGATAGGCTTAATCTGAAGCACTCTCCGTCTTCTAAGTTATTGTAGCGTGTTCCAGGCGGAAATTATGGCGATCAAAGAAGCCCTGTCCTGGCTTAAGAAAAACGTGGTATCTGCTAGAGATATCCGCATCTTTTCAGATAGCCAAGCTGCAATTAAATCCCTGGAACCCACCTGTATAAATTCTCTAGTAGCTCTAGACTGCCCATCGTCTCTTGCGGAGATAGCTGAGCTCCTGTGTTGGGTGCCGGGACATAGAGACATTCCAGGGAATTATCAGGCCGACGAACTCGCCAGCTGAACAACTATACCCATCTTGCCGGACAAAGGCATCTTAGGTATACCAAGAGTACAAATCTTAGGTGGACAAGTGGATCAACATGTCTAGCGACAAAACAGATTTGGCCGAAGCTGGATCTAAAACGCTTTGCAAATCGGCACCGCAATAGGTGTCATCACTGGACACTGTCTAATAGGCAAGTATGCTACAAGGCTGGGCCTCTTTGCGAACGACTTTTGTAGAAGCTGCATGGATGAAGAATAGAAGGAAACTATTCCTCACCTTCGTTGTTTCTGCCCAGCTCTCTGCCGTAGAAGGAAGCTTCACTTAGGGGCCGCCTATTACAACGATACAGGCGACCTGATGGATATCGACATCAAGAGCCTCCTTAGCTTCATAAAAAGCTCAAAATGGCTTAACGAGTAGGTAGAAAGAAACTTTCTCCCATGATCTACGTGGCATGACCTGTATGTTGTGTAAGTGTGTTGGGGATTGCTAGCAGCCACTTCAACCTAACCTAACCTATGGCTTCCATTACATCATGATGTCGAATAGTGTGGGAACTGTTTCTTTAAAAACGCTAGCAACAATGACCTTATAAGTGACTTAGAGTCCTCCCTTTAGAGTACCGCAGATCAGACTTTTCCATCTGTCCCTTAAGCTATTAACTGCTGAGAGCAGGTGGGACGAAGCCGGGAAGAACTACTTGCAGGATGAGGTTCTTTCTTCTTTACTGTGATGCTTCCTTGCTGAAGGACTAGTTACAGAATTTCAGAATATGGGACTTCGCTATCCTAGTATGTATATGCTGAAGGGAAAAAGATTGAGCGCGGTTTGCTATAAGATGCAAGCCGATGGATAAAATTCATGACTGCAAGGACTATCCATCAATCCAAATAGGACAACGCTTGTGTTATTTACAAACAGAGTTGAAAAACGTGACGTCTTCAACATGCTACTAATCCTAAGAACTACTTAGGAGTAATCCTGTACGTTAAACTGAAGTTGTATAAGCACGTTAAGCTGAAATCCACTCGCGCCCTCATAATTTTCTGACACTGCCAAAGAGCTCTAGGAACAACGCGGGTCCGAAAGCTGCCTTCTTATAACGATTGCGATCACCATCAGGGTAGTGGTTAAATCCGTTCGGTCTTTACTTACTAGACTGCAAAAAGAAGTCTGTCTAGGAGTTATTGGCGCCATGCATACTCAAACGCTCTGTTTAATTTGCTACAACTGAACCTAAAAGACCCAAAGGAGCCACAGAATGTCGATATGTCGACTCCGAAACAACGGATTATGGCACAATGGAAAAGTTATTCCGCTTACAGGACTATTTCCCAAGGTACTTGAGATTCCCACAAGTTATCCAAAACGTTAGTTTGGACTGAATAGACTTTTCGGAGGGTATGTCTTACATGGGTACCGGATCAGAGAGGCGTAGTTGGAAATGACATCTTCGATGGACTTATATTGGAGGCATCAGAGACTCTCATAAGTCCGGAACCGGAAGATATTGTTAGTTTAGCAAACGTCCTCTACTGGGCCGATTGTCACACAGTCTCTAAGCAGAATGACGTCTGAGTGTCTTATGAGAGCATGTTTCAACCCTTTTTTTCCCAGACTCTTTAGGCTACTGGGGATTCGTCTCCTACAAAATACTGCAATAAGTACGGTAGGGTCTTGTCTTGGGAGCAAACTTTTATTGTAGTGCGGTCTTTCAGTAATCGTCACCTGCAGCTTTGCCTTGTATGACTTGCCGCCACTTTTCATAGAAGCTTTTCTTGTGGTCGCCGAGGGAAACTCTGCTCCTTACTTACTTACTTACTTAGATCCTTTAACCCATCGGGGGGCATAGGGCGTTAACCACGCCTGCGCGCCATCTTGTTGGGAGTTCTGCAACTCGCTTAAGTTGCCTCCAACTCATTCCTAAAGAGCCCGATTCCTCCTCAATTGTTCTGCGCCACGTTTGCCTAGGGCGTCCCGCTTTTTTGCCTGCCTGGGTGAGCGGATTCCAGTGCATGGCGTATTTCGCAATGGAACTGTCTTCGCGCCGTAGGGTGTGTCCAATCCATTGCCGTTCTCAGGTAAAGTTCTTCGTTGGCGATGCGGTTCGGCTAAAGAATCCTCAAGATGGTTCTCATGCATTTAGTATGTGTGTTAATGGAGTCCACCTTCCTAGTACGGCACCCATAAAGCAGCACCGATTCTACGTTGGAGCGGAACAGTCGCAACTCAGTTCTTAAGCTGATAACATTGCTTCCCCAGATTTTGGATAGCATTCCAAACGCAGCTTTAGCTTCCCCGATCCTGCCGCACACATCCAGTTCGGTGCCACCGCGGTCAGCCGAGACTACAGTATAGTCTCCTAAGTATAGAAAGTTGTCAAGTTTCTCGACTTCCTGTTCGGCAATGTTAAGTTGGGCGCGGTTGTTAGAAGTGCTCAGGGCTTTTGTTTTGGCTGTGTTTATTCTTAGTCCCACTTTGTTTGCCTCAGCTTCTAGATTGTGGGCCATCAATTGAAGGTCCATTATCCGATGTAAAAGTAGACAAACATCGTCAGCGTAATCTAGGTGTTTAAGGTAAGGTGTCATATCCAATGAATTCCATAGTGGCCTTCCGCCAATGCTGCTCGGTGTGCATCACTGATAACCACCAATAACAATAGTGGTGACAGTATGGACCCTTGACGTACTCCACTTTAGACTTCAAAATCCTCCGACACTTTACCATTGTGTATGACGTGACACTTACCTCCCTCGTATGTAGCCTTGATAATAGCTATAATTTTTGCCAGGATGCCTCTCCTGCCCAAGGCCAACCAGATAGCATCTCGATTCAAGCTATCGAAAGCCTTCTCGAAGTCGATAAACAGTAAATGCAGCGGAGACCTGCTCTTTAGGCGACTAAAATTGAACTCTGTCAGTAAAAGTCCTGGCAGTCTCTTACGATTGTAGACGGGCAGTGTTGTCAACTGCAACGTTTCCGTTTACGTATCCTAAGCACGCCCTGGGTAGACTGAGCCCATGTAGGCTTATAAAGCATTGGCCTTATGGTAGTAACTTTGTTGGTTACTTTATTCTGTAGATCGAGGGAGACTCGTGCCCTAACGATGCTACATGATACTAACGATCGTGCAGATCTGGGTGTTGAGAGCTTAGTACAGGACCTTAACCAGTGCGGAATTCTTGACAGGATACCGTCATCTGCTGCTTCTTCTTGGGGAGAGAAAGTAACACGATGCAATTCCCATGCTCATTCTGTGGCTCTCTTGTACGTGCTTTCACTTCTTATTTGTTGTAGGTGTGTCTGCGTTTGTATGACGGATTTGGGCAGTCATCGTTCTTGAATCGTTGAATGCTCAACTTGAAACAATCATGTCCTGCGCGTTAAAGTCCACCTCTCTATTCCAAGGTTTTGCTTAAACCTGAATGGTGAGGAAGTCGTGTCTCAGGCACGCTATTCCAGAAGTAATATCTTCCACCTTACTCTTCCATTCTCATAGCTTTCCTTTGATTGCAACCCTGGACTAGGAAGCACAAATCCGTCGAAGTACCAGTCTCACTAAGACCGCTAGTTAGCCAACTAGCTGGTGCTGGCTCATATAGCATGAAATTGTTAATGAAGTATCGGTTCCCATTCAGTTGAATCTCAAGTCGCGCTTCCTTGAACCATAAATTCTATTGAAGGCCAGAGATGGGCTTTGCTTTCAACCGAACGGGGTGTGAAAAGAATCACAATTTGCGTCCTGATGCATAGCTTCTACCACAGCTGCTTCAGAATAAAAAAAACCTAAAACTCAGTTCATTCCCTCCAATGCAAATGTTTTCTGCAAAAGGAATGTTTGAATACAATAGCCGCCGCCAGTCCATCCGTAAAACTGGTACCTGAAATCTCATAGCAAATACGACCAGTTTTTCTGCAACAGGATCTACCATCATCCTTGCATGGAAAAACTCTATTGTAGCTCTCTAATTTACGCGGTGTACCACTTTTAGCCTATCGAACTCAACAAACAGGAAGTAACCAGCTGCAGTCCTACACTGGCATCGTCCACAGAAAACGCCGAACCAATATTTACATCTTTGTAGCCACTGGCCAGTGTCGAATCGCAGCAAAGAATTTCCAAAACTCATATCCAACGAAATTGGCAACGACCCCGGTGGTAGTTTTCAGGATATGTGTGCTTCACACCGCCATATCGTGGAATTGATATTTGCACAAGGATTCGTTGAACAAGCCGCGTTGCAATTTGTGCCGCCAGCATACGCTACCACCTACAAGAGTTGAGGGCACCAAGGATCCTGCATTCGATTGTTCTCATTTCGCCCGGTAACCAATGTTTGAGGACAAACTCTAAAAACGATATTGGACCAGTTTGTGAGCAGAACACAAGGCAATCGAACAAATTGGGTCATTCTGGCCAATCTCCTCCACTGAGTGTGTTCTGAACCAATTTCCCACAGGACCACCCACATTGCGCCAAACACTGCACTGCAACGAGCTGCCAACATTCACGTCTTGTGCATGCACGCGCTTGGTAATCGCATAACTTCTGGGTAATCAGGTGCCTACGCACAAGCCTTGCACATGAATACGTAAGTACGCACTTAAGCGCTTACAAGTGTCGCCATTGCTTGTTTAAACGCCTCTACAAGCCCATTCATGCAGGAACAACCTCGGTAGAGTTAGAGAAAGCGGAAGGCATGCATGGCTTGTCGGTTGTGGGGGGCTGGCTGTAAAAGCTGAAAAAAAAAACAACAACCGGGGAGCAGTCGCTCCCTTTCTCGCTAGAAATTCTATCGTGCGAGTAACGCAAATCGAATTACGGAGTCATTAAGTTCGCTGCCAGCGCTACTGCTACTACCAATGCTCCTGTGCTGCTGTCACAATGGCAGCGAACTCTGCCGACAAGAGAAAAAGTAGGTCTTTACGCATTTAAGCGGACATAATTCAACTTGTCAACGAATTGGGTTCAATTCCGGTCGGTTGCGGTACGAACCCGATTGTCATGTCAAGCAGTGGCACTCGTAACACAATCCCTGCGTGGGGTGGGCACGGAACAACTTGTAATTCGTGAAATGTTGAAATATTTTGCTTGTGCCACTGTGTGCGTCTCAGGTGGAATTGTGGTGCTTCCGTGTAATCCGTGTTGAGGTAGACCTGGGGAGCAAATGATGCGAGAGAAACTGGGTAGCTTTTCTTTTCTTGTAATTGTAAGAGTGGGGGAGATTTTGTGTGGAGGCGGACTATGGTATTTACACAGGAATACACTTCTAGACTAATGAGGGACATCCCCGAAATGTTGGCCTCAAACATAGCTTGGACTTGAAGATACGCAGCAGTAGCAGTGTGTTCCAGGTCTTTCGAATGGAGGAGACTCCTTTTGGGTCGTAATCGAAATAGACAGACCAGCGGTTACCAGCATGGAGATTTTCTTTGAGAAACCAGGCAACAGGCAGTTATAAGGAGCAGCTCATCCTTTGCCTTCAAAGCTGCTAAGTATAATCAAAGAGGGCATCGGGAAAGGGAAATGCATCGCACACAGGCAGCGGGAAACACTTTCCAAATCAGTCTTCCTTCTGGGCTGATCCAGAGATGATATGGTCAAGAGATACTGCTACGAGAGCAAGTTCAACTGGAAGCTGAGAATGAAATAGTGAAGACGGGAAGTACCAACCTGGGCACAACACCATAAAATGGTACACAGACGGAACGAAGGCATTCATAGGAACCGAAGCAGGTGTAAACGGGCTTAAAATCGATTATTCGGAAGCCATGGGAACATACCCCAGTATCTACGCAACTGAAAGATGCGTCCAATTTAACCTCGATAGGAGGCATCGCGGGCAAGCCATCGCGATAGTGTCGGATAGCCAAGACGCAATAAAGGCTTTAGGCTCCTATCAACTCAGGTCTACACTGGTGTGGGAGTTCCTTGACAAAATAAACCGACGAAGTGAAAATATCAGAGTCACCCTCTACTGGGTACAAGGTCACGTGGGAGTAGAGGGGAACGAAGCAACTGGCAAACTAGCTAGAGAAGGATCAATGGCCCGGTATCGTTTTGTGGGCTGCGGCCGCACATGTTACGGAAAAAGGGCACCGACGCCGTCCTCGGTTTTCGACCCATCCGTGAAGGTAGACAGCGAATCGTTATAGAGGACATAGCGTTGCGTTCACTCTGATCTGTTACCGGTATTCAAGCCTAAGCTGAAATCGATTTCAGTAGGTCGACGCGGCGGTCGGTAACCTTAAGGAGATGACGATGCATCTTAAGTATGCCGGCATGATCAGTGTCCAGCTCTTGCCATAGGCGAGAGTTTATTCACCATTTCCTTGCCGGGAGAAGGTGAAGTATGGTTTGAAGCGCCGCTGTTGGAGAGGTTCTCAGCACCACGGGTGCTGGTCTACATGATAGCCTTAGTCCATCTGCTTCAAGTTAGAGTTCCTCTCCAAAGTGGCATACCACACCATTTCGCTGTACAGGAGAATCGGCTTTACCACCAGTGTGTATAGCCAGTACAGCTCTCTTACATGTGTACAGAGTGGTACCCCCCAGTGTGGGAGGCGTGAAGCATGTATTCTCTAGTGAAGAGGACTAGCTCAGTGTTGGTCGCAGCAGTTCGTCCAGTTGACTAATGTGTTCAAGGCAAGTTGCATGACATCGGCAAGTGTCTGTGGGTTGTGATAAGTAGCTACACCGCCCGCATAAGCAACAACTCTGCATCCGGGGTTCTCTATTTCCAAGAGAAGCTCGTTGAGAACACGAATCCAGAGAAGAGAAGAGAGCACGCCTCCCTGGGGGGTAGATTGTAGATTGTTAAAGAGGTGGGAATATGTCACCTTATCACTGCGGCCACATTGGGCCTATTGTGATATCCTCTAATCTGGAAGCTCACTCAATATGCCCGATTTGGTGATGAATTCTACTATGCTCTTGAGTGAGCTTGCAGATAGGTCTTCAGCTTCCAGATAGAATTTACCTAAATAACGATGACGTGTTCTGATTAAACAGTTGCGGTGACATAAGATGTGTTCTGCTGATTCTTCGTCTTCGCTGCACATTCTGCAGATGCTGTCTTGTGCTATTCCCATAGCCATTAGATGTTTTTTTTTCATTTGACAGTGGCCTGTAAGGGAACCCCCGAAGGAAGTGTTTTCCAGAAAGATTTTGGCTTGTCTGTTACCTTCAGTTTCCATCCAGTAATGGTTCGCCCTTTCTTTTAGCCAGTCTTTGATACAGCTTTTAGCCGTACTCACTGGTAACCCACAGAATGGTCTTGGCAATAAAAAGTTCGACGCAGCTCCTGTTCTGGCTAGCAGGTCGGCTTTTTCATATTCACTGTGTCCTGGCACCCAAATGAGATGTTTTCAGTTTTCATTGCACCTGTTGAGCATACACAAGCCAGTCTTTGTAATTTGTTGAGCCTGTCCTGTGTAGACCTTTGCTTTGTTTTTTGCCACCATACTGGTGCTGCATAAGCGGTCCTGCCATCATTTTAGAATTTAGGCCCCAATTTCTATCAACGGGATCCTGGCTTTGTCTATTGCTTTTGTAAGGTGAGAATTCCAGGTAAGTTTTTCATCTAGTGTAAGGCCAAGGTATTTGACCTCCATAGAGAGTTCTATTGTTTGACCAAAGAGTGTAGGTGCTTCTTCTTTTGGTGAATACAACTACGGTGCTCTTTTCTGGGTTGACGTTAAGGCCGACTTTTTGGCACCAGTCAGCAACAAGATTCAAGGCCTTCTGGAGGAGATCCGAGATTGTTTCTTTGAATTTCCCTCATTTACTACGATGGACCATAATAAGGCGGAGAGGACTCCTCCTTGGGGGCATCCTTTCGCCGCAGTGACCCTGAGATGTTAAATTTTCTGTCTTCTAGCAGCATTTTATCCATTTACATGTTGTATTGTCTACCCCTGTGTCTTGGATGCATCTGTAAATTTGGGCGTATTCGGTGTTGTCAAAAGCTCCTTCGATGTCAAGGAAGCAGACCACCGCTCTTTTCTCTAAGGGATTTTTCAATCCTTGTTGTGAGTTCCTGAAGAGCATGAGCTATTGATTTACCTGATTGATAGGCATATTGGTTTTTGTGTAGAGGATTCATAACGAGAGCTCCGTCCCTGATGTGTCTATCAAGTATTTTCTCCATGGTTTTTAAGAGAAAGGATGTAGGGGTGCCTTTTTGAAGGAGAGCTGGGAATATTCCGTCTTCTCCTGGGGCCTTAAAAGGAAGAAAGGAATTTATAGCCCATAATAATATTTTCCTCGTGGAGAATTTCCTTTGATCTCTGCCAGTCCTCTCTGGTTGGTCTTATAATCCTGCTCTGGGGAGAATAGGCTGGCGACAAGGGAGCGATGGAGGGTACCCCGTCGTGCTTGTTGTTTGATAGAGCTACCCCTATACCTCTATAATTCGGCAGACTGTTTCGCATATGTCAACCCCGTGTGTAAATCAAACGCTCTTTATACTGTTTGACTTCAAATATTTATTTAAGCAATTAACTAACTTCAGTTAAACAATAAATTCATTTTTAGGTTAACACGCTGGTTGAAAGTAGTGGATTATGTCGAGCGCGTGTGTAGAGTTCTTTCTTGACGTTTTCTCTTGCCGTGACGTTTCTGGGCGATGACATTTGTAGATGTTGAGTTGTTGTTGTTATCTTGGGGTATGCTCCCATTACATCCCCCTCCTTTTTGGAGTTTTTTGGCAAAAAGAGTTACTAGTGGCAGGTCAGGCGCTGAGGTGGCTTGACTGTTCTCCCGTACCGGGTTGTATAGGCTGGTGATGAAGACATTGACGTAGTTAGTGACCGATCTTGAACTTTGGGATTAGATGTTGGGTGTATTTGGTTTTGCGGGCTTGACGGTGTTGTTTGTGAACTCTGGGGCTGTGGCGATACGACGTTGGGTGGATTTTGTTGCAGTTCGAATTCTGGAATGCTGGTTGGTGGAGAACAAATGTTAGCTTCAGTAGGTTTAATGTTGCAAGCGCTGCGACGGAACGTACTTCCTCCTTTGGCTCGGATTATATAAGATCTTGGATGAACTTGATCTATAACGACTGCTGGTTTCCACTCCTTTGAGCCGTTAACTCTAGTGACGACGTTTTGTCCCGGATGCAAGGGTTTGTTTTGCACGGCTCCTTTGTTTGCATATTTGGCTTGTTTTTGTCGTTCCTCTTTGAGTAATTCTGGTACGTCTGGTATTTTGGATCTAGGGATAAGCGATGATATAGTTGTTGGTAATGGTGATCTTAAATCTCTAGCATAGAGTCG
The DNA here is from genome assembly GCA_946965025.1 of Blera fallax. Classification (NCBI taxonomy): domain Eukaryota; kingdom Metazoa; phylum Arthropoda; class Insecta; order Diptera; family Syrphidae; genus Blera; species Blera fallax. Next base: position 71,509,697 of record OX337248.1, read on the forward strand.
TTGTGCAGGGCTTCCGAGCTTTCCTCTTGGAATATTCATGAAGTTGAGAATTCCTAGTAGGTAGTCGGTGTTATCGTATTTACATTTCTTTAAAATGTTTTTAGCTGTCTGGACGGCTCTTTCTGCAAGACCGTTCCCTTTTGGGTGATAAGGGGAACTGGTCCTATGATTGAAACTCCATTCAGTTGAAAAATTTTTGAAATCTCGGCATGAAAATTGTGGACCGTTATCGGTTTCCAAGATGCGGGGAATGCCATGGCTAGAAAAAACAGATTTTAGAAATTGAATGACATACCTTGCTGTAGCTTCTTGTAGCTTTGTAAAGTTGATGTAACCTGAGTAGCTATCTGTTACGACAATATAGTCTTCACCATCAAAATAAAATAAGTCTGCGGCTGCTACTTCGAATGGGTGAATTGGTATTTCCTTGGCTCCTAACTCAATTTTGTTGTTCAGTCGTTGGTGAACTTGACAAGCGGCGCACTTTTTGATGTAATTGGCAATGTCGGAACTCATGTTTGGCCAAAAAATAACATCTCTAGCTTTACGGACGCATTTTTCATAGCTGAAGTGGCCGTTGTGGATAAACCTGAGTACTTCACCTCTCATTTGTATAGGTATCAGGGCCTTTTGTGCTTTAAATATAATTTCGTTGTCTACCGAAAGCTCTTCTCTGAAGTTCCAATACGGCCTTATGTTCTTTGGGAGGCTTTTAATTGTTGACGGCCAGCCATTCATGATGTAATGGTTTCGTTGTTTGCATAGTTTACAAACGTGTTGATAGGCTGGGCAGTTTCGGAGGGTGTGGTTCTTGCCACAATTGCGACAATCGAAAGTCTTCGTGTTAGATTTGTATGACTTTTCTATGGCGTTGACCTTACGCTCGTGCTCTTCTATTATTAATGCGGTCTGTTTTTGGGCTAATTCGGTCGATTGGCAAATTTGGATAGCTTTATTTAGCCCTATGTCTTCGGACAGTAGTTTAGTCCTAAGTTCATCATTTCTAACACCTAAAATTAGTTGGTCTCGGAGCAGACTGTCAGTCAATTGTTCAAAGGCGCAATTATTCGCTTGTAGCCGAAGTCTAGTAACTAACTCGTCGATTGTTTCTCCCTCCTTTTGTGTTATATTATGAAACTTATAGCGCTCAAAAGTGGTGTTTACTTTTGGCGTAAAATATGTTTCGAATTTAGATTTTACTTCATCCAGAGTTTGTTCAGCGGTTGATAACGACGTTGGTAGGGAGTTGTAGACTTGGATCGCAGTATAGCCGATTGCAGACATGAACGTGGCGATTTGTATGTTGTGAGGTTTTTCGGTCATCCCGGTTGCAATTTCGAAGTATTGGTATTGTTGCTTCCAGAGCTTCCATTCTCTGGCCATATCCTTATCATGTTCGACGATTAGTGGTTTTGGTGGACGTAAAAAGCTGCAGTGGTTCTCTGAAATTTTTTTTTTTTTTTTCTGTAATGAATTTCTTTTTATTAGTGTAATGTAAAATGTATGGGTATATTTTTGATTTGTTTTTTTTTTTTTTTATATACGGGTTTCGGCACCATGTAAATCAAACGCTCTTTATACTGTTTGACTTCAAATATTTATTTAAGCAATTAACTAACTTCAGTTAAACAATAAATTCATTTTTAGGTTAACACGCTGGTTGAAAGTAGTGGATTATGTCGAGCGCGTGTGTAGAGTTCTTTCTTGACGTTTTCTCTTGCCGTGACGTTTCTGGGCGATGACATTTGTAGATGTTGAGTTGTTGTTGTTATCTTGGGGTATGCTCCCATTACACCGTGTAGGGCATTAATAATCGAGTTGAGATCAAATTATATCGCACCTACAGTCAATGCCGTCAATTTGTGAATTATTTCACCACCGAATAAAGTCCTTAATGTATTGGCCTTAATTTCCGCCTGAATATTTGTGCTTTTGGTTCACATAGACTGCAATGAGTTTTGAGAACATGAGGGTATCAACAACAGTCCTATTGTAACAAGATCTGGTGGCAAAACTACTGCCTCCAGTCCTTGCCACACTAAGTTACAAAATCTCAAGGTTGCCCAAAGTGATACTCAACTCCTCAAGCTAATTGACTTCTAATCAGCTTTAGAGGGTAAACGACAACTGAGCTTCTTTCGATCTCATAACGTCCTAACGTTGATTACAACATCCAAAATCCCGTCTTAAGCTTAACAGTTCAATCGTTTTCGAAACATCATCATAAAGCAATATCGACAAGATAAACGTCAATATGCAGCTGATTCCCCCTACACAATCACGGCACCTCTCTCAGACAATTTACCCAAACAAGACTCCTTCCAAGACTTGATGTCCTTCTTTCGAAAAGAAACAAATCCCTTCTCCCTCAGATGCAACGCAAACTCAATTTACGAAATGCTGTTTCCATAATAAAATTTTGCTTGCCAAGCAGATACAATCTCCCACCACAGATACCGCAACTTCTCACAGACAAAGTTTTCCTGGCAACTTTCCTTGAAGGACTAAGCAAACACCACAGCAGAGGAGATGGGTAAAAGTGCTCACATTAAGATGATGCAACGCATCATTCGACAAGGCCACTGCATCAGCATCAACATATTCTCCGACTGTCAATCAATTGGAGTCCATTTGACGCAAATGCTGCAAGCTTGACAGTAGGTCGCTGCGAAATGCTCTTAGAGTCCCAGGAATTGATATGACCATGAGATGGATTTTCTATGATATACGTGGACGACGACGACGACGACGACGACGACGACCAAAATGGATGACAGGGATGTCAAACAGTCAGTCTCAACAGGCAATTACGTTTGAAGCCATCATCAGATGAGACGAAGGAATTAAAAGTTCACGGGCAACAGAGCAACTGGCCAAGAACTCAGGAATCTCAGACTCTGACGAAGAAGATTTCCAGACGGTTTCACTGTTGCCCCGTGGTTGAATGGGTGCTCTTGGTGTGTTGGTGCTCTCGCATAACAAGGAATTGCCCAAGTTGTCAGTTTTAATGGGATCTTCATGTCGTTCTGCTGCGCGATTGTTTTTACTTGTTTTGCTCTACCTTGCACATTAGATGGGATTTCCTTTGTGCGAACGTGGGTAAGAGGTTGCTCCTCGTCCGGATTATGGATGGTCTATACACTCCTTCTGGAACACCCGTTTCGTTGGTATTATTTCGTGTCTTTCACGCGCGCAAGTTGCTGGTGTTTGGTAAGCACCAGTAGCCAGGCAGGAAAGGTTGGGAGGAATCCTAAAGATGCATGTTGGCGGCGGCTGGGTGACAGACAACAGCATTTTAAGTTGTGCATGTAATTGCTTTTCCTCGATCGATTGACGTAATAAAAATTGAATTGAAAGTCCTGTTCAAAAATTTGTACAAAACTTGAATTATGCTGGGCCTGTTGGCTGCTATTGGATTTCAGTTTGAAAGGATGTGTGATAGCGAAAATCATACAGAATGGAGATAGAGCTAATGGTAGCCTACTTGGAGGTGTGCTCGCATCTCTAGGCTTTACGCCCTTCCAATTTTACATATCGATCAATTCCTGCGAAGGAAGAAGAGGGCACACGGAGTTTCTTAGCTCAAGGAAATCGAAAAATCGCACTACGGGAATAATGTCCGACAGTTCTGCAGGAACACCAAGTTACTGGCAGCTGGTTACAAGGCTGGTAACTGGCCTGTATCCACTCAATCGTTTCGTCGGGGGAATCGGTTGTGTGGATGTGTCACTATAGTTCATTGCTCTAGGTCGAATCTGGTCTTGGTGCCGTCTCCAAAATTCCGCTTCAGTTTGGACTTGATTCACTCATTTACGAAGAATCTTCTCGATGTGTCCCGTTGTCCACTTCCTTCCACGCAAGTATTGCCGAACGAAAACGGGTTGACCGACAAATTTTTGTGGTTCGGGAAAAATAGCAGAAAGTAAAGTACGATGCTGACGGCCGTGCAGTCTCTCCTCTGGGGATATGCCTGCTTCGTCTGGAGTGGCACGGTATGTTGAAATCATCGCCTTTCGAGCCTTCCTTTGAGAAAGGAAGTTTTGAAGGTTCTCACCATTCTCTCAGCCCAACCATTTGAGTCAAGGTTGAAAGTGTCTGACGCTCTATGCCAAATTGAATGATTGCGACAAATCTGTTGGAACTCGTCGTCCGACACAATGATTCTCGAAAGTCCCTCTTCAGGAAAAAAATAGTTCGCAAGGCGTGAATGGTTGTGTGCTAAATCCTGGGCAACGAAAACCTTTTGAAGCGGTTCCGCAAAATCTACGTGGATGCACTCCCAGGCTTCCTGTGATGTCGGCCAACTAGAGTACTCTCTGGATAAGCGGCTAGCGTTTAGCTGACAGTGCATTTTGCAACTGTTTCCGCAATTACAACATCGATTTTGGGTCACCAACAGAGCCCTCTAGGTTCATGCGAGTTACGCCCTAATGCCCTCGATGTAGAAGCGTCAGAACTTTTTTTGCAACACGGCGGGTATACTCGTAACTACTCTCAAATTTTTGCTTTGGAAGAGAAGAATGTTAGTAGACACAATCCTCCACGGATGCACTCTCATCTATATGTACTGTGACATGATTCCTCCGACTAATCAAATTCCTTGTCGGGGCCAATTGGCAAACGTGACATCCAGTCAGCGTTCCCATGTTGAGTTGTAAGTCCGCATCGAAGGGTGTATGAAGACGTTGAATGGTCATGTGTGGTAATTTTTTTTACAGGGGTTAAGAATAGTCACCAAAGGTCCGTAATGACCTCAAACTGATAGAGGGATACTGTTGAAATTTCGTGACTCCAAGGGCCTCTCTTTCGATCTGGCTGTACCGTCTTTGAGCTGCGTCTAGGGTTTTAGACGCGAAAGCAATCGGTTTAGGTTTAGGCATGTTGATGGCTTGACTCGAGTATCTGGTGGACGTATCCCCTTTTCAAGGAATATTCGATCTTGATCTTCGCAAACTGGCATTTTTCTAAACGGCAACGTAAGCCATGGTTCTCTAATCGGTCTAGAAATATGGGCTCCTGATTTGCCCGTTCAGACACGATCCCATCATCGAAGTATGATACACAAAACTCCAAATCCGCGGTAAGTTGCTCCTTCTAACGCTGGAAAATACCCGTGGAGCTGAAAGTGCCAAATGACAATCGGTGGTGTTCAAAAAGTCAAAAATCCGGTGCTGACTACAGAGACTTTTTTGACATCCGATAGATCGATTTTGGTAAAGTATTTCCCGCGTTGCAGCTTGCGTTCATCGATACCACGCTAAGCTTAGCAGGCCCTCGTGGTACACCAAATATAAATTCGCTTGGTACTACCAATGTTTTCATACCTGATGTCTCCATCTCCCATTTTGAAATCGTGTCACTTGCCATGATGTTTATTCTACATGCGGCTATCCCTTCGTCCTAAAAGGTTCCACAGAATTAAGTCTGCCCAGGGCTCCCAAAGACCATAATACTGTACACATTCAGTTCCAGTGATACATCACTGTCCAGGGCCACTCGGAACCTCAGAAAGTACATAAATGCCATCCAACGATCGCCTACACAACATTGTTGCCGATCACTCACCCACCCGTGAGGTTGACTCAGCATTACCGACCTCATGCCTCCTCCGCCGCGATCGCAATGATAAATTCGAACATCGATGAGATTTTCTGTCGGGGGCCCCCTGATCTGTGTCGAAAATAAATGTCTAGCAACTAGCTGCGCACTGGTGCACCGGTGCGAACTCATTAAAAGCCAAAATGCCAATGTTGCTGGAATGTAATTAAATTGTTAACAGGCAACGAAAAACACCAACCAAACAGCAACAACAACGCAATCAAATCCTTTTCCAACTGCGATTTGATTAATTCGCAACATGGTGTTTCGCGGCAGGTTGAAATTACTCAAGGGCTTCCCGCAGGCGGCCGTCTCCTCAACTGCAACATGATGCAAACGAAGGCTCATCGAACTCTGGCACATCCACTGCACTGGGATAAAATGTCGAGATAAATGTGGCAAAACGATTCGCGCAACATTCGCACCATTCGCGCGCCCAGTAATGTTCCAGCGCCAAGCTCCAAATTGAAGGCTAACAGGTTAGTGACTGCTGCTGCTGGGGATGTTATTGATGGAGCATGCTGCTGCAATTAAAATGCATGAAGGAATGTGCATTGGGATCCTTGGCTGGTAATCCAATTCACCTGCAGTGATGGACCAGTGTAGCGTCTCGGATGGTGTGAGATCAATCAATAGACCAAAGCGACGGCGGCGGCGCATGAGCTAAGTAATTTTCAATGTCTCTCCGAAGTCGCTGTGGTTGCAGCCCCCGCAACAATAAATATTTGGGCTTCGTTTATGGCTCCGAGGAGGAGGTGTGAATCTGCAAGTACTCTGCATCGACTAATCGCCCACAAACATCTCACTTTTCCGTCGATGATGCATTTGCTTGTGGCCAATCCTAGGAAAATCCTCAGACTCATCGTTGGATACTCGTTGCTGGGGAGATTCAAAAGTCGTGATGAAGCCTTCAGTTTTGCCTACGAGAGAGTGTATTATGTCGGGATGGAGTGCAGTTTGATTGAACTTACGGGTGGCCTCTTGCTTGAGGGCATCCTACAGCACTATTCTCCTCGTTCTGCATTCGCGATACATTGGCTCGATAAAGCGCGAGTGATGAGTACCTACTCCATCTCCGCGTAGGGTGCTCCCCTCCTGGGCCGGTGATTATATTTTAATTACTTTACGAAGAACAAGTGGTGTAGGACTCTAGGTGAACACGACCCGCTTTACATGACCGATACCAGCGCTGAGTCTTGCCGGAGTTCGCTGGTTTTAATTGCTAATTTCGCTAAGTGCATTCTGCTAGGGGACAATGTTTGTGTATTTCCTCAGCGGAGGTGGTCCAAGGGAAACTTTTCCGATTGGCTCAGGCGATATGTAATTGAATCGAATGCTGAAGGATGTTGAATTTGGGTTCGGTTGAGGAGTAACTTTGTATCTGTATGTGCGTTCTTATGATAAACTTTTGATGACGGGTTCGGCAAAAGTTACGATGACTGGTTCTAGTACGTTTTTTTTTTTTTTTCTTCTTCTTCTCCGCCCGCTGCTACGTATCTGGAATACGCAATGTAATTTAGTTTCAAGGATTGCCTGGCAGGCAGCGCCATTGCTTTGTGTCTATTTAACGTGATTACTATGCGAGCAAATATTGCCTCGGCATTCGGATTCGCATTCGGTTGCTCTCTGTGTTTGTTAATTGGGTTCATCGGGTGGGTATGGGCAAGGGGGAGGGTGCTGGAGTTCATGTTGCTTCATGAAAATTAGATGAGTGTATTTATGATGATGGAATTTGAAAAGGTGGGCTTGGTGGGGGTCTTGTGGTTGCTCTAAGAAGTAAGTTAAGTTTGTGGATTGAGAGTATCTATCGACTTCATTAAACCAAATCAGTAAAAATATTTGCAAAAGCCGTCGTGACCCTTTAGGAACTGCATGATAGTTGCAGCCCCTATACACTCGTTTGGTCCAGACATCAATAGCGCGTATCAGCTTGTAGGTTTCCTTTTGTAGTGTTATGCCACCTAGTTTGCCACCTACATTGTCTTTGATGTTCTCGTTCTCCTTTCGTGGGTCCTTACCATTCACGGGTTTCCGTGTACCCATAGTCGCTGCTGCCTCCCAAACCAGTGCAGCAAGAGCCGAGCTGAAAACCCTGGATAGCAAAATCCGTCTAAGGTTTCCAGGTTCACCGATGTTCGGGTAAGGGCTGCATGTAGTAGTGCAACCTTCTTCTACTGTCGAGCATCACTCCCAAGGTTTGTCATAAGTAACAGAGGCAGCTGGTATGGTGTCAATGATGGCAATATCTCGAACTGATATTACTATGCTTATTGAAACCCTGGCGGCCATAACATTAAGTTCTTAGCTCCCAGCACAATGTGAAAGTCACCTGGATATATCTGGCAACGAGATGAATGAATGAAGGCCTCCAGTAATTGGCATTATACTCGAGAGTGCCACACTAACGTAAATTTGTCATAAGTGCGTTCTGGTGGTGCGATCATACTTCAGATCAACACTGCCATGATTCTCTGTGTGTGTATTTGACTTGGTTAGGTCTAACTGAAGTAATCCAATAGCTACTGGTGGTTAGCTATGGACCTGTCACCTTTTCGGAATGTGTGACCAATCCATTGTCACTTTCGTCGTTGCATAGTTGTCCCTATGGCCCGTCCTCTGGTAAAGCTGTTCGTTCGAGATTCGGTTCGGCCTTAAGATGTTTCGTTGGCACCTATTAGCGAACGTTTGCACCTTTCTCGTGATAGTAATGGTCACTCTCCACGTACCACATCCATACCACAGCACGGATTCAACGTTGGAACGGAACAGCCGTAGCGTGGTGTTTGAGCTACATAATTGCATTACTACGCCAAATCGTGGATAGCATCCCAAACGCAGATTTTACTGGCTGACTATATCCAGTTCGGTTCCGCCATCGGTTGAGACAATACTTCAAAGGTATTGGAAACTCTCTACTCTCTCAACTGTCCAGCAATGCATATAAGCGTTGATGAGTTCGGTCCTAGGCTGATTATTTTTGTTTTTGCCGAACAACGTCTGCTTCCCTCTCCACATTTGTTTTCATTCGGTGAAGGTCCATTATTCTATGAGATAGTAAGCATACATCGTCAGCGTAGTCCAGATGCTTGAGTCGGGTTGTAAGAGTCCATCAAATTCCTCCGCTTTCCGTCGATAAAGACGCCATCAAAACAGTATTGGTGACAGAATTCAGCCTTGTCGAACCCCGCTTTTAACTTTGAATTCCTCAGACAGCTTCCTCTATGCAAAACGTGACAGGTGGACCCATCGTACGTAGCCTTGATATTTGCTATTAATTTATCTGGTATGCCCCTCCTGCGCTAGGGCCGAAGTGAGTTGGACTAAGGGCAAAGAAAGATTCGAAATCCAAATCCAAAATTGTTAGGTTATTAGACCTCCGCCACTGTCCTTATTTCCCATGGTAAAACCACGTAGAAGAAATCAGAAATCATGAACCCGATGCTAACTTGAAAAGAGATTCCTGACAGAGTGTACTGGAAGAACCGTAGGACCATGAAAAAGGAGCTGGCGTTCTATACCGATGGTTCTTAGATGGACACTGGCACTGGAGATGGAGTTCATTGCGAAGCCCTAGGAACCACCACTTCCTTAGAATAAACGACGACTGCAGCGTCTTTCAGGCCGAAGTCACAGTCATCATACATCCATCGTTGGGGGGCGCCGGGGGGCTCAAGTGATTAGTGCGTTAGATCGCTGAGCGAGTGGTTCGACGTTCGACGGTCCCACCTCGCGCGAATGTCCGGCAAACGTCCGAGACTTATAACTCTCAAAAGAAAGCTTCTCAATTTGCCTTTTGGATACGGCTCTAAACTATACATACGTCCCTTCTACTTGTGTGAAAAATATAACATGCACAACATGAATGGACGGGAGAAGCTAGGTCCTGGACCACATACGGTCTGTTGCGGCAATTACTTCCATTTTTTTTTTTTTTTGTAATATCGTTGGCAAAACGATGAGTGTCTATGTATATTGACAGCCAGGCAGCCGTTAAGGCTCTGGACTCTGCTGTAATCAGGTCGAGGCTTGTGATGACCTGCGAATCACTCTTAAACGAGATATCTAAAGCCAATGCGGTGACCCTCGGCTGGGTACCAGGGCATATGGATATCGAAGGAAACAAAAAGGCTAACAAGCTTGCTACATTATACGACGCTGCATTATACATTTAAAGCTCAAATTATAGTAGATTTTCAGTCAGAGTACTAGCGGAAAGTCATAGGTAGTAGTTCAGGACTGTGTTAGCCGTAACCTAAGCGGCTTCCTGTCTGATGCTGTAGTCCGCAGCAACAAACTCGAGGAAACATACTGGACATCTCACTTAAAATACATTTTTTAAAGATATCAAAACATCAAGCCATCAAATTATAGACCCGTTGGCTTGAAAGCATTCCCGTGAACTTATTTTAGGAAGCGTCCAATCAACACTTAACCACTCATCAAAAAGACTTGGGTGGATTAGAGAGAGTGAAGGGCTAGGAAGGGTAACCTGCGAAGTGCATTAACTGAACTTGCCCTCCTTCAACAGTTGCTGAAATGATTGCACGAATAATCCAAGTAGAGTTTCGAACTATAGTCCAAAATCCTTTCTCGCCATCACCAATATATTTTTTTTCCATCAGTATTTAGGTTAGGTTAGGGAAATGTGTGGACTTGTTGACAGGATTGTCAACGGCTCACTTAGGCCACTAAGAACTGCGAACTTAAATATCAATCTTCGACCGCTTAGTTAAACCACCCAGATAAATGCATGAATCTCAGGAATGTGCTTAGCACAATGCTACCTAACTCGTCCATTTCTGAAAAGAAGTAACTGCCAAGAGCACGTCTTCTTTTAATGGCCAGCGCTGGGCAGTCACAAAGGAGGTGACGAACGGATTCTACGTCCTCTTCGTCCCTGCAGCTGCTACAGTAGTTGTTCTGCGGTAATCCTAGCCGTGCTGCGTGATTACCTATCACACAGTGTCCTGCCACGACCCCAACAGCTATTCGGATATCCCTTCGTAGGCTGGCCATAATGTTCAGCTTGTATCTAATCGGTACCAGCGTTTGCTTCTCTCTTCTTCTCCTTCTCCTTCTCTGGCTAGTTCGTCCGCTTTTTCGTAACCGGAGATATCCGTGTGGCCAGGTCCCCAACACAGGGTCACCGTATGTCATCCAATTGCTTTGTACAGGTTTTTGGAGCTTGGACCTTATCGATGTGGACTGCAAAGCCTTAATGGCTGCTTGACTGTCGACATAAACGCTGATTATTTTTTCTGAAATATTTTCCTCAATAATCATGTCCGCAGCTTGTTTTATTGCAGCAACTTCAGCTTGGAAAACACTGCACCCGCCCTCAAGTCTAAACGAGCGAAATGTGTTTCGAGACTCACAGTATACACCGGCACCCGTACCAGCGATCATTTTTGATCCGTCGGTGAAGATGGCCAGTTCAGGGACTCTGCCTTCATTCCATTCCTCTCTTCCAGCAACATTTGGCGTCTAAACGATCCATTACCCTTCCAGGCAGCAACTCCTTTTTGGTGTTGTAGTTGGAGAAACTCAGATTTTATTCGTTTCTCTGTTGTGCTTGGCGGCTGTGATTGCTGTTCTCCTGGTGGGGCTTGAACTTACACCGGCTAGGTCGCATATAAACTATTTTCGCAGTTTCCGCCGATGAGGTACAATAAATACCGATCGCGTTATCGTGTGAGGATGGCAGGGCGGACATTTTTATAGCTAGCTAGCGGACAGGGCGAACTTTGTGTCACCCCAATTTAACGCCTTCAGATAAACTCCAGAGTGATAATAAAACACAAATGGTTCAAATTTCAATGTGATTTATTTGAATGGAATCGAAATCAGTAGAGAGCGATATGATAAACAATGTTTTTCGATTTGTTTCCCGGCGCAAAAACAAACAACGAAGACGGTTTGCCAACGCGCGAACAGGCAACGTACAGCTGACCGTGCGAAAAACAACGATTGGCCTTGCGATTTATTGATTGTCATCGCAATAGCCAATCGAACGAGGAACTGAATCCGCCTGAATTGGAATGGAAGATCAGTTGGAATAATCGGAATTCGTGGGATAAGGACTTCCTCTCATTTGAATTTGCCCTTGATGATCGTCGCTTGAATTGTTCATCAGTTTCTTGACGGACACCCTCGTATCGTTGCACAATTTCGGATGATTCAGACTCCGCAACATGATTATGATCGATCCCACCTTCAGCTGTAAATTATAAGGCGGAGTTCCTGGCACATCAAGCGAGTTCAAAAATTCCGTCGGATAGTTGGTCGCTTCATTTTCGTCGGTCACGCTGTCAACGGATTTGTACGAATGCAGTTCTGCAGCGATTTGACTTTGAATAATAAAATTCAAGAATTCAAGCTATCGACGTCTTTAGTCTTCGCTGCTAGTATTGCCCGTTCACTAATCCAATCGAGATTTTTATAATTTTGTGCAATGCCGGGGAACAGTTTGGTGATGAGTTCCTCCTTCGACGATAAGAACTCGCAAAAATTTGCCGGGAACGATATCAATCCAGTCGAAACGTCAACTGGAATTTGGCCATTGCCAAGCGCCAGCAGTTGTTTCGAAAATTCAGCAGCCGATGGGTCGTTCTGCAATGCGACTCTCATGTTCGTGGTCAATTTCAACTTCTTGACATGCCGCCACAAAGACGACGATTTCAGGCATGCATTAAGTTCATCGGCAGCAGTAGATTTCGGGATGACGGGAAGAGATTGGCGAAATTCTCCGGAGAGCAATATCATAGCCTCACCAAATCGTCTCGAATCACCTCGAAAATCCTTCATCGTTCGGTCAACTGCCTCCAAAGCTCGTTTATGCGCCATCGTGCATTCATCCCAAATGATGATTTTGCATTCTCGCATCAATTTCGCTGTCGCTGAATTCTTGGTCATTGTGCACGTTGGCTTGTCAACCGTGAGAAGATTCATCGGCAGCTTCAAAGCGGAATGTGCAGTTCGACCGCCTTCCAACAATGTGGCAGCAATGCCAGAGGATGCAACAGCCAACGCAATTTGAGATCTTTGCCCGAATTGTTGCCAGAATCAACGAAATGACGAATGTCTTGCCTGTCCGACCGGGAGCATCGAGAAAGTAAATGCCTCCCGTTGCATCGTCAACAACCTTCATCAGCGAATCGTACACGTTCTTCTGCTCGGCATTCAACAGCGGCACATTTGTTCGGACTCTTTCGGCCAGCTCGCGTTTAAGTCAACGTATAACGCCATCTATCGGGTTGTGGCATATTTTCCACCTTTACATCGTCCAAAATCATCAAATCATGTGATAAAATGCAAAATTTGGAAAAAACCGGAGGGTTTGGTTGAATTGCCACAAGGGCTTGTCTTCTCCTTGGATTATCAAAATCAGTTCGAAATGTGCTCTGATGGTTGATGAATCTGTCAAGCCCCATGGAGTTTGTTCTGAAGGACCTGATCGGGGGGCCACAGCCCCGAATCACATCCATTCACATGGTTACCGCTTATGTAAACATTGACGTCGATTCGCCACACCTCAACAACGTACTTATCTGAAACGGATAAAAGACGCAATATGTATCTCCCCCCAGAATCACTCTGTAGAGACTCTCTTAAGATGTTCCCATCAGCTCAGAGGACCCATGAATTTTTGACATCTTCTGAAAAAACTGTTAAAGTCTTTCTCATTAGTTTTATAGCGCTTAGAAAATTCCGCAGACGAACAAGACACGTTGGGTCATTCACATGAGCGATTAGCGAATATAGGACGCGCCCTCTGTGGAGAGCTTAACTGTTTAACCGTTAACCATTTGCAATCTTTCCTATATCATCTAACTGCTATCTCATTAGTTACGTATTTCATAAGAGCCATCTTAACATCCAGAAAACCTTCTTTCATTAGAGCGGCTTTCGGATACTTTGCTTTTAACTTACCCGTGTTGTAATTCACCCAAAGAAGCCTTCAGTCCTTAAACTTTTCAAATATTCATTAAATTTTAAAGCATTCCTTCGCCATAACAAACGTTTTGTTTTTTTTTTTTTTTTTTTACTACCAACTGTTTTTAATGAACCTTCTCTCATCGTAACGACTTTTCTATGAAGCAATTCATATTCATTGAGTGTCATCGAAACAAAAACACAACAGCGCAAGTAATTTTCAGTCCCTTAATGAACTCGCGTGTACATAACTGCGCCATAAAAGATACTTATTCAGCAAAAGCCATCCTGCTAATTGCATCCACCTACAAAAGAGCCTACAAGACACAGCATCCGCGAGCGCCGGCCCACTCAGCCGCATCATGTACAAAAACCCCAGCAAGCAATCAGAGAAGCAAATAGATTCTCCCGAAAGAAGATTCAATCTATCAAATTAGTGAAGAAAAAGGGGGAAAAAAAATCCGCATCTATAATTTATTATCGGACCGCGGCGGCAGAGATTAGCTGCATGCGCAGCCGCACCGCAGATCGTATATGCGCGCGCTTCGCCTTTGATTCCAATCATAAATTGCTCGCGTCCCATATACAGAGGATCTCATATGGATTGCAGGAGGCATCCAAGCCAAGTGATCATGGGAATCAGTGTAGGTACTCTAGTCCAGCACGCTGCTCCTGAGCTGGAAGTGCTCTGCTTTGGTTGCTTTGGTTGTGCGCATCTGTGGGTTTTTCACTAGGCCGTTCGCCATGAGATTCAGATTCAGATTCAGATTCGGATTCGGATTCGGATTCCTCTTTGTTATTAATTTCATTCGGCCTTCGCGTTCTACTACGTGCGTGCGGCGCGCTGAGGGTCCGCGAGTCATGCGGGGCATATGGAATTATTATAATTCACGATGGCAATATAAAGTCCTGCCGATGATGCAGCTGATGGTGATTATGATGGAGATGGAGATGATGATGGAAATTATGGCAATTTTCTGCCTCGGAATTACTTTATGGGGTTCAAGAGTGCGCGCTGTCGCAATGTGTAATTGCGGACATCATTAGCGAGCAAGAATTTCAATTTGGGCCCCAGTTCGGGCTGGCGACTCACTGGTGGGTCCGTGCATACTTGTGAATGCGAACCACCGATAGACAAACAACATTTTTAGGAATTTTTACGATCCAAATGAATACATAAAGTTGGGCTGTAGTAGGTCGTTGCGAAGGGATTGGATACGAGAATGGCCATTTGGTAATCGATATTTTATGAGGCTGTGTTGTGATGTTTGGCTGCATTAATTGGTCGGTTAGAGTGGGAAACGACGTTCAAAAGGCAGTTAAGATACTGCTGAAGATCTAAGCGAATGTGTTTGACTGCATTAGAGATACCACCTCGAAGGGATAATAAATGCTGTCGGGTGAGACAGTATTGCACTTAAAATTTAGCAGGGAGTAATCACTCGTACGTTGTGTCTTACACTTAGTCCTGAAGGCAAATTCAGTTTTACGACAGTGCCAGGTTGAGGCGGTCGATTGAAGGCGCACCACAAGTTTATTAATTAAGAGTAATGGGAGATACTCACAGTGACTGACGGTATTAAGAATGCCGCTGATTGGATTCAATGAAAGTGCCTGTTGATGCTCTCGCCATAAACATTGGAGGAAACTAGATCAGGTCCTAGGCCCTATGGAGCACCTGTAATTTGTTCATTTTCTTTTATTAACCGTTGAAATATATGTATAACGCGTACGTACACGTACATCTTGTGCTACATACATATGTATATCTCCCACGTATCCGCCTTGCAAAAACGCATCACCACCTCCACGTGGTGCCTGCTGGATAGCTTTTTAATAGTGAACCAACGATGAGCGTATGCTGAGTATGACTGTAGATGTGGAGCTGGATACTGGGACCAGCGCAAGCTCAGCCGGATGAACTCCAGCACGCGTGTGCCAGACGAGGCATCTCTTGCTGACCTGACCCGCACTTTGTGGATCAGAGGAATTTCACCGACGGACAGACTAGCGGAAGCCTTACTTGAGCTACTCCGACATATTTGAAGCTCAGGTCAGTAAGGAATGGCAGGGTCTTGAAAAAGAGATTGTGGCGGAGGATCCCTTAATGGACCAACAGCAGCGCTCGCATCCCCGAAGTGGGTTACTGGCATCGGTGTAACCGGCCCCTCGTCCTAGGGGTTTTATAAAGAGAACTGGCCCTCCAGGTTGGGGGTTGTGCGTCGGGGCTACTTCCCTACCACGTAAAAAAAACCTCGGTTACGAAAAACCAACAAGCCTCGGAAAGAAATGACCCTACTGTTGACGACCCTGGCAAACGAAAAAAGGACGATGATTTTCGGATCTGCACGTGGAATGTTCGGACTCTTAACAGAGCACGTGCAGCCGATCAATTAGCAGAGGCCCTAGACTGCTATAAAGCAGATATCACAGCCATCCAGGTAGTGCGATGGGATGGGCCGGGCAAAAGGTGGATGAAAAACTGTGACATCTATTACGGTGATTGCTATAGAGAACAAAAACAGCGCTTATTCGGATGCGGATTTGTTATACGCGGCAGACTTAGCCAAGAAGTCTTAAGCTTTCGACACGTGAGCGAACGTCTTATGACAATCCGCATCAAGACTTAATTCGCCAACAGTAGCCTAATGTGCGCTCACGCCCCCACAGAAGACAAGGACGACGCTACAAAGAATGTTTTTTCGAGCTCCTCGACCAGACCTATGAGCAATGTCCTGAGTGCGACGTTAAAAACGTTGTAGGCGATTTTGGACAGTAGGTCTCTTCAGATGAAGGCTTCCGTACTTCTAATTAGGTCGCGTTTTGACACTCCCGCTGACATTCGTAGCATTTTCATCCAACCAGCTTTAGTTATGGTTACGAGGGCTGGCTCCGCTAATTAATACGATCACAGTGGGCGTACTATTCGGCTTGAGTGCTACAGTTTCGTAACTAGGGCAGCCATATAACGTAACCTGACAATCTCTGAGTTTGGGTACATTCTTAGCCTGGACAATCAATTCTACTCTCATCTGGGATGGTTAAATCGGGCGATCTTGCTGGCCATGCCAAATCGCCGAAACCAGAGATTACGCGACCAGGAAACGCTTCCTTCACAATATCCATTGTGGCTCGTGCTGTGTGTGCGGTTGCACCGTCTTGTTGAAACCACATGTTCACCAAGCCCCGCTCATCGACACAATTATTCCACGCTCTTGCGGAGTCTAGCGCTCCATTGCTTGTCTGTTTGTATACTGCAGCTGTCTGGTTCACAAATGTCAAATATGATTGACGTACGACGCCATTTGCAAAAATTATAACATCTTCCGATAGGATGATTCATTTTGCTCCACCTTGTATGTTAAGTTCACTTTTGGTTTTCTGGCAGTGCAAAGCTGGCAAATTGTCCTGTGGATCTATATGGCACCGAAAAGAGCAATCCTCGCACACGCATCGGTATTGTGGTTGAAAAAGTTTTCTCGTAAATACGAAAGAAGCTGTTTTTTGCCAGATTCCAAAGAAGGACTTGTCTTCTTACTACGTCTTGCCCTGCGTTAGATACCCTGTTGAACTACCTTCCTCAATATTTATATCAAGGGCTGCACACTGATAGCCATCTGTCGACTTGATTCATTCTCAAGACTATTGGATGTGCCATCCGCGAAACAACTAGACATTCCGCTGTCCTCTGGCGCTGGAATGGTTGTAGTCAGACTCAGCTTTCGTATCTTAACGGATGACTCCAAAACTTAACTTAATATACGTGTGCCTTCGTAGTCGATGGCATTGGCCTTCTTTGTGCTGGCAAACCAGGGGCTCAGAGAGGGATATCTGCGACTCAGGTAATCGACTCCAGTCGACTTGTAGGCACCTTCACTACTTCGCTTTGCCAATTGCCTTCACATGTTGGACTTAAATGGCACTACTATCTGCCCTACATGTGAGAAGTACGATGATACGTGAAACCCTTCGTCTGTGACTTTCCGGTCGAACGTGTTAAGTGCTGAGTACACAATCGGATAGCAGCAGCCTACAACAAGAAACGACTTGCTTTTAGTCGCACTAGATATTGTCTAGCCAGGGTATTAACTATGCATTGGAGGCTGCCCTAAATCGCTTTTCCCTCGTCACACGGCACTGTTCTACAATATCTCGAAAGAGTGGAAGACCCTTACTGTAGTTCCATCATTACTACTAGAAATTTGTACTCGAGCACTTAGCCTCAAAACCGACTTACTGTACAACTCTGAAGCCACCTCATGTTGTCAATTCAGTGATGAAGAGTAGCTTAGAGGAGCACCCCGAGGATGGGCTGATGCCATCATTTAAGTGCAATAGATGCGAGTACTCCACTTCTTCCTTTTTTTCCACCGCTCGCTGCCGTTTGGATAGACCAGTTCTCCTCTTGAAGGACAAAATGTATATTTGCCTAAGGCAAAGTGAAGCCTAATGTGTTCGTCCTCCATGTTCTCAAAAACTACAATTCCTCTCTGGCATAAACGTGGTCAGATTCATTCTGTTTAGAGCGAGGAAATTCGACTTTAAAATTATGTGGCATCCGGAGTTCTGGTGTCCTTGCATCAGACTCTACCTGAGGGTTATACGAAAACGCATCGCTTCTAAGACGTCGTTTTGCAATGCTGCCAATGATATCAAAGTAGAGGAAGCCGACTCAGTAAAGAATCTCGAGCAGAGTCAATCATATTTGCAAAGCAGAGTATGCAAGCCCCTACAAAGCTTTTGAACCCATCTCCTTTCCACCCGCCTTGTTCCTGTGAAATTTTGAATCCTCCTCGAGTGGGTAGGCCACTTTACCTCGTATCTGTTGGAACTAAATTCGATGTTCCAACTGATTCAGCTCGAAGTTAACTACTGCCTCAACCGTCGTGCTGAAATTCTGCACAGAGCAATAAATTAATTTGTTTATTTTCCACTCATAAATCAACTTAAAGAGGCCTTGAGGCCGATTGCCTGCAATCGTAAGCATCCTCAGATGTCATTAACCCCCAAATTAACCCAGCCAATTTCCATTTAGCAAAATTGCGAATTGGCCCCCAACTTGAAGTACATACATAAGTGAGCTTAGGGAACGCTCCACAATTCACTCACTCGTCCCACATCTTTTCCCCGCGCATCCAGACAAAAGATAGATACCCCATACACACACATGGCGATGACATAGCCATCGGTCGCAGCCACAAAGCTGTATCATCATTGTATCCAACTCTTTATTTGTCTCCTTCTTGAAGTCATCCCCCGCCACCCCATCATCATTTTTCATTCGTCGCTCGAATTAAATTGTATTCAGAACGTCGTCGTTCGGAATGTACTGTATCCAGAGCTCGCTCACTGACTCAGTGAGTGACTAAGTCAAGTATCCATCCATCTGGCAGTGTTATTTAAATTCCTGTATAGCGAATAATAGTGCGACGAAATGGTGAAGGAGTTGCTGCCAAACACACATATCCAGTGCAACTAGGATAGACACCAACACCAGCAATGCGGTCTCCTCCGAATTGAACGAGCTGTCGAATTGCATTAGTTGGCCATTGAATCGAAATTACATCTCATTTATCTGCTGATGACGACTCCAACGATGACGACTACGACGACTACGACAACGACTACGACGATGGGTACGACGTCCATGATGGTAATGATGATGGCGCTTTGTTGTTGGATGTTTGTATGGGCGGGGCGAGGGGGAGACTATGTTGACTTATCCTAAAGACTGGTCCTGTGATCGACTTCTGTTATTTTGCTGGAGGCAAAGGTCAGTCATTCGTATTCGACAGCACCAACAACCAAGTGACAGATAGATAGAAGGTGAGAAGGTGTTCCACAGAAAACTACCCCCCTCCCACATTGGCCACATCCCTAATGGGAAGCACACAATAATTGTTTGATGAGACTTTGAAAATTTTGTTGTCGCCTCATCAAAATGTAAATAAAGCACGCGCGGTATTAGAATCTAATCCCGTATTAATTGAGTACCACCGCTGACGTTGCTCTTACGGATGCCGGTGGAGCCAGAGAGAGTCCCAAGTAATTCTAAATAATCCATCATAATTACGAAACAGGAAGCAGAACAGAGCAATCAATATTGATTCTGTTTTGGTCGATTAATCCTTCGCTAATTACATGCAGCAAACTAGGATAGCAGCCTCTGGGTGGGGCACACAATTACTCTGCCACACTGATGACACTTTATCTGAGTGGTAGGGGGCTGTAGGAGACAGTTGATGATTTAATGATTTATTTGAGTTTTGTGTACAGGGTGTAATTAAACGTAATGTAAACAGGAGTTCAAAAAACATTTAGACATGCGGGAGTGCCTGCTTACCAAGGCTGCATAAAACATTCTCAGGCATGTGGATAGGACTGTAGCTTAACGTTTAGTATGTGGTAGAACCACCAGTCTTATCTGTTGGATGCGTGGGATAGAGTACTTCGATTTGCATTGACTGGATGTTTCAAAGAATCCCAACGCTTTCGTAAATAACTGGAGCTGGGGCTCTGCCGGAGAAGCGAGATTCGCGAGAGGTGGGATGGTGAAAAAGTTTTTGGTGTTTCCTGGGACTCGAACCTCGAACTTCCCGGTCAGTAGTCCATCTTAAATGGAGACATAGCAGGTTTTCAATAAATTTCCACACTCCTGGAGAAAATCCGGGAAGTCCAAATGTTTCTTAGTCGTTCATAGCTTTGTGGGACGTCTACTAGAAGATCTGTCAGCAGAGGCACTCCGCAAGGATGCGTTCTATCTTCGTTTCAGTGGAATTTGGTGACAATGAACTACTGATAATACACTTCGATATATTTAGCAAGCAAAGGATAGTGATGCACCCGTTCGCCGTACAGTGGTCAAGAAAAGAATTCGGCCACGCCTCTAATCTGAATAAACTCAAAATCTCTCCCGAAAACACGGACTACACCATCCCACGTCTAAATTTTGAGAACTTCCTAGTCACCATTCCCTACAGATCACGGAGGACGATGCATTTTTAGAAGATGATTCAATTCACTTCTACACCGACGGGTTAAAGACCAAAGACGGAGTTGCTGTAGGTGTTTTCTCTGATAGGCTTAATCTTAAGCTCTCTTTCCGTCTTCCAAATCATTGTAGCGTGTTCCAGGCGGAATTAATGGCGATCAAAGAAGCCCTATCTTGGCTTAAGAAAAACGTGGTATCTGCTAAAGATATCCGCATCTTTTCAGACAGCCAGGTAGCAATCAAATCCCTGGAACCGACCTCTATAAATTCTCTAGTAGCTCTAGACTACCCATCGTCTCTTGCGGAGATAGCTGAGCACCTGCGTTGGGTGCTGGGGCATAGAGACATTCCAGGGAATTCTAAGGCTGATGAACTCGCCAGCTGTACACCAAGAGTACAAATCTTAGGTGGACAAGTGGATCAAGATGTCTAGCGAACAAAACAAATTTTGCCAAAGCTGGATCTAAAACGCTTTGCATATCGGCACCACAATAGGTGTCATCACTGGACACTGTCTAATAGGCAAGCACGCTACAAGGCTAGGCCTCTTTGCGAACGACTGCCCAGCTCTCTCCCAAAGAGGAAAGCTTCACTAAGGTGCCCTCTATTACATCGATATATGCATACAACCTGAGGGATACCGACATTAAGAGCCTCCTACTCCAAATGGTTTTAGGAGTAGGTCGGGAGAAATGTTCTCCCATGATCCACGTGGTAACACAAAAGACCTACCATTGGTCTAAGTGTGTTGGCAATCCTAGCTGGTAGCCACTTCAAACATAACCTAACCTAGCCTAGCCTACAGGGTCTGATGACTTTAGGCTTCAGTAAGTCAATTTTTTATTTACTCTGTCATCGTGGTCATGAATTGTTTCTTTAACTTAAGGGCGAATTGCAGGTGGCTACTGGAGTATGGCTACCTGCAGGCCGGCGCAGCGACTGAAAGCTGTTTACTTAAGGTTTTCTCAAGTCGTTAGTCAACATGCTGTGACCGTACCTTGACGTACAGCTTCCCCTTACAATTTTCCTTCATACGACCGTCATAGAATGTCACCAGGTAGTAGTATAAATACCTTTCGTTCAGTCAGTAGCAGTAGGTAGTTCTGAGAAATCATAACTCATCAAAGCCAATGGTAAACCAGAATCCCAGCTCTGAATTCAAAGACGCACATCACAAGAAACTAATCACTGATGGAGACTCAACGGACAGGATAATAACTTATCGCCGTACGCTCATTCCCAGGGTACATGATACAAAGCCACTAAGACTCTCGATTCAAATCTGGCCCAATCACATAAATCATATCTTGGAGATTTCTGGAGGCAACCACCACAACCATACACACGGAGAGATCTCGCCTACGGTGCACTCGAAGATGAGGTGCTGCTGCCCAGTGCCCACTCTCTGCGGAGGACTCTCTGCGCAGAGCAGGTATGTTAATGGAATATTAATAAATTGCTCAACAAATTGCGTATTCAGTTCAGGTTGCTGCTGGGTTGTGATGGTTCTGCAGTCGATCTGGTGGCGGTGGCTAAATCACTGGCACAGGAAGGTCGCTCATTTTTTACTCTGTGACAAATTGATCTGGGATATGTTGCAAGGAGCACAGTGATGGAGGAGCTTGTGAAGCGTCCTCAGGCGGTATGGCAAACAACGACGACGGACTTCTTATTCTCCGTTTGTCGCATTGCTCTGTGATGTCCTTGTGCTGTGTAAAGTTCCTCTTCAAAGCACCCCGACGATGAGGATAATAAATGATTTGAAGTGAGCTAGTAGATAAGGCGATGCTACTTGTTGGGGGGCAAGTACCCCTGGCGAATGTCTCATTGTTCATAATGATGGGGAATTGATTTCGTGGGGACCTCCTAGTTGGCATTTTTGCTTTTATCACTGCGGGTTATGAATTAATCGCTGGGATTCCTCGAAGGCATTAGAAAGAGAGAACGTTGTGCAACTCCTCGTATAGCGAAGGAGATGGATTAGGGCTCTGGAAGTGGGCGATGGTATTCAGTATTTGTATTCCAACTGCAGTCAAGGTGTTAACTGTCAAGGTGTCTCCTTGCCCTCAAATAGGTCGAGTTAGTCTTTCATAAACGTGCGCATGTGTGAACTAACTCTCGCATGAAGTACTCGTACATCATGGTTGTTCCTATGTACATCCAAAAGGGTACAATAATGTGCAGAGAACCTCATCACTGAAACGAGTTCCTACTCGACCCAGGAGTCAGCTGAGCTTAAGAAAGCATGGACAGCTGGGACGCCTGCGGTAAGAAGTGGAGACTTCAACAAAAAGACGTACTTAGCCATAGGAGGTCCAATTCTTAGGTCACTAGTTTGGTGCTCAGCTTCGAGTAAAGACTAAAACCAAGCTACCACGCAAGAACTACAAAACAGAACTCATGCAGTAGGTAAGCTGCAGGGAGTTATTCATATGCCTCAAGACTGGGCATTTCCATTTTTCAGACACTGCCTCAGCTGCAAGACCGGAAACTCGGAATAAAGTCTCTTCCACTTCCTTTGCGCATACCCTGTAGTAGCCAAAGCCAGACATAAAAAAGTAAGCCATGTTTCGGCGCCTTAAAGTCGGACAGGGGTGGCCGTCTTTTCAACGTTGCACACAAAACCTTGACTGCCATATTGTGTGAACGGCTAAAACCATTTGTTAACAACATTATTGACCCCCATCAGTGTGGTTTCAGGCCAGGAAAGTCCACAGTCAATCAAATTTTCTCACTCCAGCAGATCCTGGACAAAAGTCCAAGAAGTACATATCGATACCCACCATCTTTTTATCGATTTTAAGGCCGCATATGACAGCATTTATAGAGATGAGTTATACAGAGCCATGTCCAGTTTTGGCATCCTTGCGAAACTCGTCCGTCTATGCAGGATGACGATAGAGGGACGCTCGCTGCTCCATCAAGCTCGGTAATGACCTAACCGAGACCTTCGATGACAAGAAAGGATTTAGACAAGATGATGTGCTGTCATGTGTCATACTTGAAAGAACTGGGCGAAACTCACAAGCCAACACCTGAGGCACAAGCACTTGGTTAAAGGGCTTGGAGATAGTACTGGAAGGTACTATCTTGGTTTTCTTAGTTAAAGTGGGAGACTCATCCTGAGACCTTTGGCGTTTGGACGATAAGTCCGTGTTGCATGAGTCGGAGTCGGATACGCTTGGTTGTCCAACTTAGAGAGGTTTTGTGTTTTTGTGATCTTTCTTCCTCAGGGATAGCCTAAATGCGGCGAATTAGCTTGTAGGTTAGCCGTCGATCTTGGTAGGAGAGCAGTAGGTCACCCCTGAGAGGGTTCTTGGAAGGGGATGTGGATCCTTCGTGGTGGAGGGAGTAGCGTGCCATAAGCTCGAGGCCGAACAGCTGGCTTCCCCTGAAGGTGCAGATGAGGTTTGGGGGTTATCCCCTCGCGCCTCATGGCCTGGATTAGCGCTAAGACCAGGTATCGATACCAATGTCCTAGCCGCCGGGGCTACAGACGCGTATCCGGATACAACGTTAGCGACTGAGGTATTTGAATGGGCCCTCAGCTAGGTTAATTCTCGGCACGGGTCGTATAACACATTAATCCAGCCCAGGGGAAAAGGGGAAAGGTGGGAAAGTGGGATAGTGGGATAGTGCGATCTGAATAGGGAGGAAAGCGTTGACTACCTACATATATGGGATAGTTCCCGAGAATCATTGACCATACTCAGACCCTAGACCGCAACAAGGTTGGCAGTCAGGTAGGGGGCTCCCATACAAGGCAACCTCTGTACTTTCGTGATGGTCTTGACGACGGAGGCTGTACTTTAAATCGACGACTTTGTCCGTTGCACATGGGTACTCATTTAGGTTTTGTAATTGCTTCTACGTCTGATAGTTTTGGGTTGGTGGTGTTGGTGGTGTTCTTCTTCCTACATGATGCCCATTAAGCAGCTGCTGGAAGTGCTGTTTAAAAACATCTACTATTCCGTATGCTTCGGTGACTAGCTTTCCTTCACTATTTCGAAGTGCCTGCGTGCTTACCCAAAAGGCTACTTTTTCTGATGCCACCAGTAAAACTTGGTTCGAAGCCATCAAAAGAGAATCTTAAAAAATCCGAGGCTCTCAAGGGCGAGCTTTTTCTGTCGGGTATACAGAATGTAATCAGATGACTTGTCACAGTGGGCTTAGAAAATAAGGTGCAGCCAAGAGGCCAAGCCTTACAGCTTTAAAGGCTAAGTACAAAGGTTGGCCTTCATGGGAAATGCATAGAAAATACCGAGCACAGGGCCTGCCAATTCAGTAGCTAAACTAATGATGCTTCCGTGCACAGCAGAAGGCATCCGTGCTAACCACCTGAGCACATCCAAAGCCATCATTGGCATCTTCATTCGCATCTCTTCTTTACTAACGGATCTGGAAGAGGGTAAAATACGATAAGCTGCCGACTTCCCCCCAAAGCGACTTCCAAAGTACGGATATAATGACATCCCAACAAAAGGCCCCATCACACGCCCATGAAACGTTCTATTTCATCCCGATGCAATGAAAGGCAAAACGTTTAACCAGAACTCCACTTACTGCTGCCAGCCAACCAAAGTAGGCAATCAATTTCAATTTTAAACTGACCCAGCTGACCATTTGACCAAACATCGATTATCATCTGATGCCGCTGCTGCTGCTCCTGCCAAACAATGAGGCTTCGTTCACTCTCTGTGCACAAAGACACTTTATCAATGCGGCTGTGATGAGCCGCAAAATGCTTCCGCCGCATTTCGACATTCGAGTCCGGTCATCTGGAAAATCACCGACGTATTACGAGAGTCTAATTTTGTATCTTTTGTGTGTGTGTGTTTGTGTAGGGCGGACGGCAGCGGAACAACCATCCTGGGTTGGCACATAAGCCATTTAAGAAACATAAATCAACAATTGGTCCTCCGCCCCTCCCCCCCCACACAGCCACCCAAATCAATATCGATAATGCACCGAATTCGGGCCACTCATCTCGGGGAGCATATGAGTAGTCCATCGGGAACCGGGAGGGACCGGGTGATATTTTTATGCTAGCAATTTATTTTAATGTCAACGCCAATCCATACAGTGTGTGCGTGTAGCTGTAGATACTTTCATTTTATTCTGGTACAGTAGAGCCAAGCGCCACAGCATGCATCCCAAGTGGATTGCTGGTCCAAGTCTTGGTTGTTTTTTTTTTAATTATTTTTTTTTTGTTTATAATTATTTCCTAATTAATCAACGCTGACAGGCATGTACGCGATGAAACATCGTTGGACGATGATGCTATGTCAACATATGGTCCACGCGAGCGATGTGCACGCGGAGAGTAGGAGTGGAAGCGGCCATCATGCAGCGAATTGAAGGAAACCAGCGTCGAATCGAGAGTCTCCACCGGTTTGTCACGGTGACGTTGGACGACTTAAACGATCCGATAATTTGTCATTTCTGGTTATTTAATTAATAATTGCAACCGACACTTGTACACACATGCATATATATGGACAAGGCGCAGTGTGACAGGACAGAAGGAGTGCACGCGCATTGCTTCATGACGATGCGTAATGTTAGTTTAACTAAACGGCGCGGCGTTGAAGAACCAGATGTCATCTTTGGATGAAACTGGAGTCATGTGTGGGGGTTGTACTGTGTGACAGGATATTTCGTCTTAAGCTGGAGATCTCGGGTTCACAAGAAGATTTGATTATCAGAAGCATATGGGAATCATGTGGCTTTTAAGAGGGATTTCGTATGCGCGCTTGGAAGAAACGTTTCCAGATGGTTTAATGGAACTTCGGTTGGCTCGTTTATTACTTTTGAGACCTGTCAAGATCTGAACCATATTGCACAGCCTTTGCTGTCGGGATACCAACTAAGAGTTCAACTCAAAAGCTGGTGGTCCTAATCGTTGCAATTCTTGCATAACCTCATTTGAAGCCATGATAAGCTCTAGGCAAACTGGTTTGTCGGGGTACAGGGCTGTATCAGGATTGTAGGTGCCCTACGCATCGAACATTGATGATCGTGGGAATGCTTCCTGTCAATGTTTTGACAGAAAGGGCACTCTCTGTCCGAATGTACAAGAAAATACAAATATTTGGCGAAACAGACCGTGTGTGGTCCAGGGCTTTGAAGAGCTTTCTCGTGACAGTTACTACTCTCAAAGCTTTAGAGATGTTTAGTAGACCAACGTGCTAACCACTAAGCCACGGCGCTGGATGATGTTTTTACTGAAGAACTTGGATTGGAATGCCATACAGGTCTCGAAACAATATCCTCAATGTATCAAGCTGTAAAGTTGGCTCTTTAACAGTCACTAGACGATTTGCGGAAACGCTATGTGAATACAAAATTGCCTTGTAGCTCTTACTTACCTGCTTACATTGGTCCTTCGACCCATCCTGAGGCATAGGGCGTCAACAACGCCTGCGCGCCAGCATCTTCGGAGTACTGCAACATGCTTGAGCTCCCTGCAAGTCATCCGCAATGACTTACACTGCCGGCCATAAGTTTGGAATCATTTTTGGTTTCCATCAGCCTGTTTCTCTAACTACCATGAAAAGGCATTTGATTGAAGCAGGCTTAAAAGGCCGTATAGCAGTTTGCTCTGGTCTCAAAATCGACCTAAAATATTGCTGTGGGCCAAAGAGCTTAAAAATTGGACGATGGAGGACTGGAGTAAGGTGCTATGGACTGACGAGCCCAAATATATAAAAAAATATGAAAAATGCAAAAATTAGATGGTGATTGCAAACTTATGGCCGGCAGTGTAGATTCCTCCTCGACTGCCCTTCTCCATGTCTGCCCAGGGGGGCCCACTCGCCTTCCTGTTAGCTAAGTGGACTCCATTGCATGGCATACCTTGCAATGGAACTGTCTGCGTGCAGTATGGTGTGACCGATCCAGTGCCACTTTCTCCTCCGTATTTTGACGTCTATTAGTTCCTGGCCCTTTATCGTGTGTAGTTGGTCGTTCAATATACGGTTCCCGCTAGAAAATCCTTATGATGTTGCGAAAACATTTATTTTTGAAGGTTTGCAGCTTCCTTCTGACGGTGTTGGTCCCTAGTAGCACTGTTTCCACGTTTGATCGGAACGGTCTCGGCTTGATTTTCGTGACCTAGGAACACCTCAGGAAACTGGGCATTGAGCAAAGTGGAGACTACAGAGATGTTGAGGGCACCTTCTAAAAGAATGTGGAGCACTGATCCACGAGAGAAAAAAACATCTGGATGCCTACCAACTGTAAGAAGAAGATCTATCATTGCTAGTTCCACTCCAGATACTCCGATTCAGGAAATCAGACTGGAGGATGTGCTCTAAGTCGAGTATCTCCTCGACTAGAGCTCCAAGTCGGGGTAGCACAGTGCGCGTGCACCCCTATAACCAATCTACGTTCTTGAAAAAGGACATCCACGAGCAGCAAGCGATATTCAAAGCTACGTGTTTTACTGATTTCTAAAAGCACACTTAGACGTCATAAAGTGCTCGTCAGCTATCAGATCCAAACTGATTCTCACTTTTGCAACGTCTCCATTTACAGCGACAGACTTATCACCAGCTCTGGCCCCGACATACTGCAAATAATTCCCTCACACCGTACCTCTAATAAAATTCCTTAAAAATGCTCACACAATCCCTTCAGTTGTGTGAGTGCGTTTACTCAGCTTCAGTATTCAGGACGATTGCTCACTTCTTGCTTCGCCGTTGCCCATTACCTTCCCTTTGGTCGTCCTTCAACAGCAAAATCTGACGGTATAAATTGAAAATCACGTTCAATAAATTCGTCCTTGCCCCGTCAACGCTAACGGAGACCTCAGACAGATGACGAAGAAATAAAAAAAAAAATACTTTTAAATTCTCCAAAGCCATTAATCGTTCAAAAAATGTCTCCTGGACTATGGAGCTCACCCTGAATTCCTACATATCGAATATGCCACGAATTTACTTTTCCACAAGTCTAGTGTGAAAGGACTATGTACACGCCACCACACTGACTCACCAGCGTGCACGCTTTGTTGTTTACCCCGTGTGATAAAATCGACTAAAAGGATATAAATTTTATGTTCTTGTCCTGCAGAGGGGTTACAGTGTCAAAAGAGGAGAAAAAAAGGATTACATTACTGTTGCAGAAGGAAAGGAAGAGACGAATTTCAAAGGACTAAATCGCAAAGGAGTGGATTTTTGTGTTTCCGTTTTATTTTCTCTTCCGATGAATCCTTTTTAATTCACTCCATCTCACTTTAAGCGCTGTGGAGCGCTCCATTCCCATCCCAACCTTGTGCAAGTTGCAAAATTAAAATAATAGAAAGCAATCCAATTGCTTTTTTTTTTTTTTGAATCTAAACTCCTTACACATCCTTAAGTAGACAGAGAAACAGAGAAAAAAAAAAACTATAGACGACGGACGTAGCATTGACTACTGTCTATTTGAATGTAGTGCGATATCCTGTTTTGTGAAACTCAGGGAAAAAGTGACAGGATTCTATTGAAGCCCAGTGTCACCCGTTCTCAATAGGACAGTGCCAGTAAGAAATTCTTTCATCAGTCGAAATGATGCTCAGTGCTCATCGTCGGTCAGGGTACCTGATTAAATCCGTTTAAATTGCGTCCTTCTCGCAAAAAGGTAAGGAAAGAGTAAAAGCAAGCTTTCTCCACTGAAGCAGAGAATCCTCCTACTCCTGCAAAAAAAAAAGAGAAAAAAATCCCGAGACATAGCACAATCGCACAAAAGGCTATGTGTACGACGGACCAGCAGCCAGTAATCCGATCCTGGAGACTCACAAAATGCAAAAGAAAAACGACCAAGACAAAACGTAAACCCGAAAGGAATTATCCTTCACACAGATACATAGGTGGAGGAGACCATCACCATCACCATCACCAGCAGCAATTATTTATGGTCTGCTGCCCTTGAAGGAGACATAAATTGACAAATAATTGGAGGTCTATTTCGAAGGATGATTTATTCGGTTCGGTAATGGCCGTAACTATGCACAAAGTGGGTACCCATTCGGCCCGGAGCGTATCTCGACTAAGTAGGAGCATGAGTTCGACCGGCAAGGAGGAACCGATGGAACGGAACCAGGATGCATGCAATAACAATAATCATAATCAACGCCCGAGGGGGTCAAACGGGCTGTTGCCATAGCCAAGTGGATCCAGCAACACCACATCACTTGGACACAACTATCGATAGCTGAGAATCTTATCGGCGACCGTACATCTTTGCGTAACAATCGGCCAGGGCCATAAAATTACCACATAATAATTTTCATGGATGCGCAGGGGGTTGATTGGTGACCGGGAACGGGGAGATTCCGAATGCCGGAGTGCGGCGGACTTTGGTATTTGCAGCGAGTGTAATTACAGATGTGGGGCACACGTATGTACATGTGTATCTAGATAGCGAATGCCGACGGAATTCGATTGATGAGCAATTAGTCCAATTGCGAGAAATTGATATTTTAGTGGACTATGCGTTGTGTGTGCATAGATGGGTTTCCTCGAGAAGAATTGACGGTCTGTAATGCGAGATTTATTGGAGCGTAAACGGTTCCGTGCACGAGAACGGGGCATGAACGTTAGCGTATTATTTCACAAACCATCTTGAGATACGTGTGTGTATCTAGATGCAGATTCGAGGAGCTGTAATGCGATATGATTTGGGATGAGCACAAGTGGTGCTATGTTTGGGTTTTTCTTCGACGAGCACGCTTTTCAGATCAAACGATTTTCCTGCATTTTATTTAAAGTCTTCTCCCAAAGGCGGCGAACACGCAACACTGATAATACCGCCCTTACAAGTTGTAGGCGTCTGGAGCAATGCATTCTGCAAGTGAGTTTGGATAGTTTGTTAGGTTAGGTTGACGTGGCAGGCTGCAAGAATGCAACCTCACTTAGACCAGTAAGGTTCATTCTGTTACCACACGATCAGCATCTGCAAAGAGAGCTTCCCGATCCAGTTATCAAGCATTGGAGGCTGCTAACGCTTGCTTGAAGTAGGCCCCTAAATGCAGTTTCCTACGAACGGAGAGATCCTTCTTCCTCTATGCAGCTTCTACAGAGGTCATTAGCGAAGAGACCTAGAGAAGAGAACCCAGAGGTTCCTCCGATAATGCAGCACCCTGTAAAGACACCTTGGCGTGTTTGAGATCCAGTTCAGGTTGTACCCTGCCGAGACAAGGCTTCATTTACCGCCATGATCTTGATCTTGGAGGAGGAAGGAGATTTTTAAGTTGCAATCATTGGAGAATACACTTCCCCTACTCTTCTGTCTTTTGTCTTCGATATATCCGATGTATTCCTTTGCAACCCGAGATCGCCTTGCCAGTCTTCTCTGGTGGGTATTCTGTGTAGTCGATGTCTTCCGGGAGGTGAGGTTATGTTCGTTGAGAATGGTGGAGTGTCCAGTACATAGACTAGACTACAGAGATATGACCTTCAAGCTGCCTCCTGTCTGCTGTAGAGATCTGAGGGTGGCAGATGGAACAGCATTTCTGGATACTTTATTAGTTCGATAATAAATGGAAAGATTCGCAAGATTGCCAGGTGGAGTAGGCAATAGTATGTTACCGGCCTTTAAGAACCCAACGGCTTGAGATCGAAAAGTTGTATGAAACCATCTGATAAGCGAACTATTCATCGAGCAAATTGGGTGCGCTTTGCGGCTAAGTTCAGTACGTTGAAACATCACTCAAACCTAGGTTAATGCGAAGTATGTATGTACTTACAAATTATGAATAGGATAGGCCAAAGAAAAGATCCCTGTGGCAGTCTAGCGTTTACAGAAAGGGCGACACACCATCGAGCGAGTCTTTGCTGGATGCCAATAACTATTTCCCTGGAACACTTTTTGTGGAAAAAGCGGTAAAATAGTGAAGACACGAGACATTTCTGCGATGTTCAAGTGAGACTATGGAGCCTACAATGTCCCTATTACCTATAAGTTCTGAACCCTATCTAGGATGTGCAAAACGGTATTGGGTGCACCAGACCAGATGTGGGCGAGCTTTGAGCGGGTGAATGCCTTATAAATTGATGCCAGATCAGGCGGGGTTAAGTATTTCTTGCACCGCTTAAGGAATCCTAGACATTTTTCAGCATTTTTGACGACCTCGAATAAGTGATCGTTCTAACGAAGGTGGTTGTTAATATACGTACGGAGAATGGTAAGGATTCTGCCATCAACGAGGAAAAGATTGACTTAGAGATTGCAGTCAAGAGATCATTTATAAAAAATAAAAAGAGAGCCGGAGACAAAACTGTGCCCTGAGGGACACCATCGTGAATATCAGACTTGAAGCCGTCCAAGACAATTGTATTGAACGCTCCGAAAGGTACTTTCTAATCCATTGAAAAGGAGACTCATCGATGCCGTATGCTCGCATTTATACAAAAGACCCTGATGCCAAACTCTGTCTTAGAAATATCAAACGCAACCATCCTTGTTTCGCCGAGGTGATGGAGGGATTGGTTCCACATCTCGGTGAGTTACATATGTCATCAAATCTAAAAGCCTCTCCAGAGCAGTGTGCAATGCAATCGCAAGGAAATATCTTAAAAATGGACAAGACCACCACGAAACATGCTGTCAGCAAGAAAGGACGCTTACCATCGACTACTCAGACAGAAGCGATACGAAAGACAGCTACATCTTTGAGGTAGTCACATACTTTATCTAGGTGAACTGCGCTTTAATCTCGACTTAGTATACAAAAAAGATTCTTAACCAAGGGCACACCGAGTGGTCGACTGTTTTTGGTCACCCCTTCCTAGGTGCAAGTATTTAGTGACACCTCCATACAAGCTCTCACATACCCATCTCTGATTTCTCTCAAGGTGACGGCACACTTCAATGAGAACCATATGAAAACCCCTCCACAGAACTCGACCATCACCTTTAATGGAATTCACCAAAGCTGTCCTTTTTAACCGCAAAATTATCGTTAAAGAAAATCATGGCGTCGCGGCACTATACAGTTATGTTGCTAGTGGTTCTGTCAACAATATTGCGCTAGAGTAACCACAACCACAATGACACAATACACTCATCGCCTTTTCCAACATCCAATTAAAATCGAAGGACGAACCACAAAGCACCACCACGAAGGACATCGCCGGCAACCGACATCGGCGACAAACATAAGGACGAATATAAAAGGCCATTGCTTGAAGGACAACCAACTTCATAAGTGGAAGAGATACATTCTCTATGATTACATTTGAAGGGGAAATGACATTAAGGATGTTTACATGGCCGCAAAAGGATGCTCTTGTTATCGCTTCCAAAGAAAATCCACGCAAAATCCTTTAATGATTCTCTTAGGTTAATGAAATTTGCCCTCCCTCCTTCACCCGCCTACACCAATGGCCGATACGTATTTATGTTAGTAGTTAGTGGGCCACGAGGCGTTGTCCTTCTCTCCAAGGACAAACTAATTAATTTTTTCTAATAAACTTTGGCCACTTCGACCACATGGATATACTCGTACGACTCGACGACTCGACGACTCTAACTTGAAGAGACCGAAACCAAAACGGATCGTCTTCAAGTGACGTGTTTTATGACATACACTCACTCAATTTTTCCATTTCTTTATTTTGTGTGTGTGTGTAAGGGTACTCATTACCAGCCCAAAAGGACACCATCAAACCACACACCACAATCTGATTATTGCGCATTCTTCTTAGTCTACTCCTTGTCAGATTAGAAAATTCGTCCTCTGTCTGCCTTCTTCTGCCTCCGGCTCAGTGTTGTTGTTTATGTGTGTGCTATGCAAACAGTAAGGATTAATTTATGCTCATACATATGTACATGTGTATTCTGATCCTGTACCAGGACATGCTTTAATGCCTGGCCATAAAAACAAAAGAGGATTTATAAAGTGCTCTGCACTCCCACTCTGCTTGCGCCGCCATATTCTCTACATTTCAATGTGGATGAATGTTAAGGACACGAGAAACGAGATAATTTTCTTGTAAGTATTCTAAGGACCTTCGGTCGTAAACGCAGTTTAATTTCCTTTTTCTGTTTGTTTTGTGTGCTTTGCTTTTAACACCTCCGTGTCCTTTTGCCACCCCTCAGAGGCGAGCATCCTGCCGCGCTGTGCTGTGTTGAATACAGAAAGTCATTCGGCGGTGAAATGACTTTCAAAACGATTTTTTTTTTTAAGGAGCAAACCACATCCAGCAGAGCGCTACTCTCAGTTTGAAGTCATTCAAGTCAGACGACACGAATTACGAATATACGCGTTCGCAGTAGTTGCAGCCTCTTCGCTTAGGTCCTCGAGGTGCACTTATATGCACTTTTGTATATGCATCCTTGTTATCCTGTTGCACATTCACAACCATATAGTGTGAGGAAAAAAAAGAAGGGAAACAATGTGGGTATGGTGGGTGGGGAGCAGCGACAGAAATCCGATTTCATAATGAAGCATTATGCGATCTCACACTCGGAAGGACATTCGCAATGAATTTGATTTTTTTTTGTATCCTGTCAGGTTCTTCGCATGGCTAGGAATTTGTTTTTAATTCGTGCACCAGCGAGGAAGAAAGACAGAGAGAGAGAGAGAGAGAAAGAAAGTGACAGTAACTAAGTTGACACTAATTTTGTTGCTTTGTAGTGTGGCTCGCGAATGTACGTGTGTTAGCGCACACGGCATAAGTGTGTCCTTTGTCACTTGGACACAATAAAATCGCAGGACGCTTACAATTAGAGCAGGGAATATTGCACGAGAACACAAGGACATGCATTTACACAAATTCGCCGCAGGTGCCAGACAATTGTAGTGTGCGGGGTTTTGCATACACTATAAGGACATTGTCGTCGCAGGACCGGTGGGGAATTTATTTTATCATATTTTTTTTGGCTGTGGTTAGAATTTAATTGGATTCTTGTAAACAACTTGATTCTTATGTGCAAGGACGTGTGCAAATAAACGTATTTTCAAGCGATGTTCAGTCCTCTCTGGAGTGTGGAGGGGGTGGGAGTTTTCATAGCTTTTGCCATATTATTGGGATGGTGGTCTCCCCCCACTATTGGGCAATTTAAAGAGTTTGGGGTCAAGCGAGTGGGTTCATAGCCAAGGAATTGTTTCTGAATCTGAAGAAAAGAATTTGGAGGTAATATCTAATCAGCTATCAGCCGGCTAATATCCTTATAAGTCAAGTGAAGCAGGTCGACAAAACGCTGATTTATCCGGTGAAGTTAAAAATCTAGTGAAATAGTCTACACTTTCGATGGCATTGCCCTCAACAGTGGAATGTTTTAAGGCGCCAAGCCAAAGGAAAGATTACGTTTCGCTGAAGTTGTAGACTGTAGATAGGTTATAGGGGTGTATGCGCATCCCATATCATAGTCGATGAGATACTCGACTTAGAGCACCTCCTCAGGTCTGATTTTCTTAATGAATCGGAGTAGCTAGAGTGGATCTAACAGTTGGTAGGCATCCAGTTGGTTTCTTCTTTTGTGGATCAGTGCTCCACATTCTTTTAGAAGGTGCCCTGGGGTTACCTCAACATGTCCACAGAATCTACGGTCACCACTTTGCTCAATACCCAGTTTCCTGAGGTATTCCTGAAGTCTACAGTGTCCCTTTAGGAAACCTGTAAGGATGCGCAGCCGGTTCTTGCTGATGCTTATACAGACCATACATCTTTTCTGGTTATAGTTCCCGAGAAGTTCTTTGGCCTGTCATCCTCAAAATGGTTCCAAGTAGGGTTGCCAGAAATATTTCTTAGCAAATCGGGAGAATTCAGGAAAAATATCGGGAGATTGAGAAAAAATCGAGAGAATAAATATAAACTCATTACTCCATAGTACAAAACAATTCGTAATTTAATTTCAGGTTTTTGTACAAAAAAAAAAAACGATAAGAACACATTTGTGTTTGTGTACCACATTTATAAAACAGTATAACAAAAACAAAGGTAAATAATTAATTAATATTATTATATTTTCCAGCCTTTTGGCTTTGAATAACAATTTCTCGGCCCTCTTCGGTTTTTAAGAACTCAACAAATTCTTGACAAGAAAAATCCAAGTTTACTTTCGTACAAATGATGGATTTTATAATACATATCTATTTTTAACCGGTTTCTGTCATTTGACCATAGTGACTCAATCATTGAAAATATTCTTTCCACAAATGCATTTGACACGGGAATTGAAAAAATTATTTGAATTATATTTTCAATGAGAGGAAGTTGGTTTTTTTGAAAAATTTTACACCATATCTGTTGCAACCGTGGTTCATCATAATTGCTGTTTTCCTCTGAAAGCAGTTCTTCTACTTCCAGTCTACTATTTCTAATTATATTTACTTCATCATATAAAGCATCCAGATTACAATCACAGGATATGTCAGTATGAAACAGTTCCACAACATTTTTTTACATTTTCGAATAAAAAATCACGTTGAATATTCTTTAACTCGAAAATATATACATAGATGTTTGAAAACACTTCCTTCAAAATCATAGTTTTTTTTTTTAAATATTCCAAAGTATTTTTATATACATTTAAGAATTCAGTCTCAATGGCATTTTTTGTTGACAAATTTGTTTTTCTTAAACACTCATTAGTCTTTGCTCCAAAAAAAGTTTTTTAATTCTACATTCTATGTCAGTCTTTAGATCTGATAAAACTTTATGAGTAGTTATTGCAGTTAGATAACTACCTTCCAAAATTAAAATTGTTTTTTTTTAAATATTTATGTGATGACAAAGAACAAAAATATTTCAGGTTTTGTATTATTCGGTTCGTTTTCATTACCCTCATAAACAAACTGCCAAACAACTGGATGACAATTGTTTTCACCTAGTTCTTGAAAATAAGACCGAACCACTGGCCAAACAATAAAATCAGCCTATCAAGGGCATTGCCAAGTGACAGCCAACGTGTTGGACCATGCCGAAGTGTTTTCGTATACTCCATTCCAAATGCTTCGAATTCAGTTTTTAGAGTTCGGATTCTTTTAGTGCTGTTGGAAAACTCGGAATAAACTTTTAGCACAAGAGTCTCCACATCATAAGACAGTCTTTTAGTTGCATTTCTGCCAGCATTATGAATCATGTGACAATTGCAATTTGCTTTGATTAAGTTTGGATTTTTATTTTTTAGGTGTTTGAAAATCGACTTATTGATTCCATAATTAACCGAAGCATTATCAGCCGCGAAAGAAACACAATTAGAAATTTTGAGACTATTATTTTCTAAAACTTCCGATATTTGTCCAAAAACACTAAAAGAGTCCTCGTTTGAATCCTCGTATAAGTCTAACACTCTTATGCACATACCTGACTTTATATTAAAATATTGGGCAACAATAGGAAAAAGTTTTATATCGCGCTTGTTAGACGCATCCTTCATTGATGCGAAGATCGTTGAGGGTTGACTTAATACTCAGTGGTGATAACACATTTTTTACAATTTGCTCCTCCTTAGTTCTTCCACATCGAATACAGTAAATGACGTTTATAAGAAACTCCAAGATGCCACAATTTTTGTTTCTTATAAGCGTGTGTTTCTTATATCCTAAACACGGATATAAGAAAAAAGTTTCTTATAAGAAAAACACGGATATAAGAAACAGAAGTTTCTTATAAAAAATGTTCTTTTAGAAAAAAACGTTCATTTTTAAACAACAAAATATAAATTGATTTTATTTGAAAAAAAGAACAAGAAAATTCACAGTACTTTAATTGCAAAACAAAAAATAATAAATATGTATACTGCAGTTGTATCACATAGTTACAAAATAATTGAAACTTAAGTTTCTTCTAAATATCGGTCAATGGTGGTTTGAGTGAGAGCTTCCTCCCTTTGTTTGAAGAGAAAATCTTCAATTTTTTCGAGGTAGCTGTCATATTCCTCATCGCTGTTTAAATAAACCTTTAGAACAAAAAAAGCTCTCAAAGCTTCGGCCCTAGTAGGCGGCGTTGGTGTTGACGTTTGATCACATTCTTCTTCCTCTTCGATTTCGTTTTCATCACCGCTCTGAACGTCATTTAAAATATCACAATCTTGCAACTCTCCGAAACAGTTTAAATTTTCTTCGTTTTCAAAGTCTTCGTCGATACTACTTTGCATCTCAACAACAGAATCGTCAGGTTCTGAGAGGTCTGAAACATAAGCTTGCTTTGATAAATGTTAGTTTTAAAAATAAGTTAGTTTGGATACCTAAGTTCTCATTATTTCTTTCATAAATGCCAGCTTTTTTGAAACAGTTTTGTATAGTTTGTGGTAAGACAAGCCACCAAGATCGTTTGACAATTTTAAGAGCGTCGAGTAAGTTTATTTCTCTCAAAAAACTTTTCATATTTCCTACTTCTAGGGCCAGAATTTGTTTTCTTACCAAGCACTTGCGGTAATGCGATTTAAATGAGTGAATGATACCTTAAAAAGAATGCCAACTTGTAAAAAAAAATTGTTTTTTTTACATATATCGAACATGCATACCTTGGTCTAAGGGTTGCACAAGACTTGTCGTATTGGCCGGCAAAAATTTGATTTCAATATTGCTCGGCTTAAAATCTAATCTGTGACAAGAGGCGTTGTCAACCAGGAGTAATATTTGCTTTTTTTTTTGTTTTCATTAAATCATTTACTTCCTTTATTAATTCACTCCAAAGGCTGCTTGTCATCCATCCCTTTTTATTGTATTTGTAGGCGATTGGAATTTATTTATTTCGAAAACATCTTGGCTGCTTGTATTTTCCAATGGCAAAAACTAACTTGTCTGTGCCAGACGCATTGCACATAAAGAGTAAAGTTACTCTATCTTTTGGAATTTTTTGAGCATTAACTTCGTGGTCATTCCTTGCGTTCGTTCCAGTAGGAAGAGCTTTATAATAAAGCCCCGTTTCGTCTGCGTTGTATATATTCTCCTGGTCATATTTATCGAAAATCTCAGGCACTACTAATTCCAAAAAATTACTAGCGGCCTCGGTGTCGGCGGAACCACTTTCTCCGTGAAGCTTTCTAAATGATATATTGGAACGCTTTTTCCAACGTTGGAGCCAGCCACTATTGGCGTTGAAGTCTGGAACTCTAAGTTGAATTGCAAATTGTTCAGCCTTTTCGAGTAGTATTGCACCGGTGATTATTGCATTTTTTTCAATCATTTTATCAAACTATTTGTTCATGGCTTGGTCTAAAATGTCATATTTTCCTTTTCGTTGTAAGCATTTGCTTTTATATTTTTCTTTATTTAGGTCTTCTTTGTTTTTAATTAGTTTTGATAAAGTACCTGCTGCGATTTTAAATTTAGCACATATTTCTTTTCTGCTTTTTCCCGATGCTAATTCTTCCAATATTATAAGTTTCGTTTTAATTGAAATATTATTTCGTGACATTTTTTTTTCAATCCCACAAATGAATACAAACGCAACTGAACTGACATTTATGACTTTTCTTTGAGAGTTCAGAAATGCATGTACTTCCTAAGGGCGGGTTCGTTCACATATAAGGCACATTTAGATGGGACTTTTTTGTGTCATACAAAAGTTTCTTATACACATCATATTTCAGAGGAAAACTGAGAATCGGTGTTGTAAAAAACATTCATGATATCAGTGTTTTTCTTATAAGCGTGTTTCTTATAAGCGTCATTTACTGTACTTTTATCCTTATATATGTATTGTTGCGTTAAGTTTTAAGCCACAGTCAATGCTGAGGAAACTGTTGTTATGTTTAATTCCGTGGAATATAGATGACAGCTCCAAAATTGCATTCTTTCTTTGTTCTGGATGGTTCGTGATTGTTGCAAATGCAGTGAGCTTTTTGTTTTTCTTTATGATGTCTTGCTTTTCGGTGTGAGTCTTTCCTTTTGCATGTTTCTTCAAAGCCAACACACCTTTATATCGAATAGAAATATTTTTATCACAAACGAAACATCGAGCTGTGAATTCATCTTTTCTTGAGAGGAAATCTTTAAATTCCACATTGGAAAGCCATTCGCAATTAAATGTGCTTTCGTACTTTTTTTTTCCTTCTGTTGCTGTGGCTGTTGCGTTGAATTTGCCGCATACTCTTCTTTTCAGATGCCTTGTACATTAAATTAATGCGATCTGATTATAAACAACATTATTTTGTTTATTTGTAATTAAAATTTATGTTTAATAACTTACATTACACTTAATATTTTCGGTAGAAAAAGCCACCTTTCTCCTTCCAGCAAACAAATATATTTTTGGAAATGTCAATGTCAATGTGTTATGGCAGTTCAGAAACAAGAAAGAGTAAAGCTAAATTATTTTGTTTGCTTACATTAGGCGCTGATTACACTCATTCGTAATAAAACTTTTTCTGAACGTGTTCGTGTTTTTTTGGGAAAGTAAAAATAAAAAAAATTGGAAAATCGGGAGACTACATAGAATTTCCGGGAGACCGGGATATTAGTAAAAAAAACCGGGAGACTCCCGGAATATCGGGAGAACTGGCAACCCTAGTTCCAACCCAGTGAATACGGTTTCTGATCCTTCTCTAGCTAGATTTTCAACTGCCTTATTCTCTCCACTCTCATGTGACCTGGTACCCAGTAGAGGGTGACTCTGTTATTTTCACTTAGTTGGAGTATTTTGTCAAGACACTCCCACACCAGTGTGTACCTGATTTCATAGGAGCCTAAAGCCTTTATTGCGCCTTGGCTATCCGACACTATTGCGATGGCTTGCCTACGATGCTTCCTATCGAGGTTGAACTGGGCGCATCTTTCAATTGTGTAGATACTGGGATGTGTCCCCATGGCTTCCGTATAATTGATTCTGGGCCCGTTTACACCTGCTCCGGTTCCTGGATGTTTTCGATCCATCTGTGTACCGTTTAGTGGTATTTTGCCCAAGTTAGTACCTACGTCCCGGCTTCACTACTCCATTCTCTTTTCCTACTCAGCTTCCAGTTGAACTTGTTCTCGAAGCAGTATCTCTCGACCAGAAGGGGGACTGATTTGGAAAGTGTTTCTCGCTGCCTGTGTGCGATGCATTTTGCTTTCCCGCCTGGATCTCCAGCCCAACTTTCTGTACTCCTTGAGCGAAATACGTTCTTTGATCCATTTCCAGATTCCTGCAAATAGCCATGTGCTGCTGTGATTAGCTTTTAGCTGACTAGAGAGCTCATCTTCAGTGGCAACAACACATTCCTTCTGAAGTATTAGTTGATTTCTATACCAAGCAAGACTCATGGTTTATGAAAAACAGAATTCTTCAGAAATCAAAATTCTCACAAAAAGCCATAACTCAAAGCCGACCAGGGCACCCTGTTTATCATCTTCAGAAATCGAATGAACAACATTTTTCTGCCAAAATTCACAGTCAATCTCGAAAATCTCTCCGCATGCGCTGTCTGCCGGTAAAAAGGTACGACATCTCGTTCCCATGAAAAATGATCCACATTAATAAGAGTCACCTTTCTGATAAAAAAAAAAAAAATAGCAGGGAGAGCACCCGCAACGACATCACGCTGTAAGCTCACGTGCACTCATATCCGTGCGCGACAATCACATTGCAATAAAAACCGATGAGGTATCGCGACGCGCGAGTGTCACACTCACACAGAGACCCAAGACTCTGCGGCTCTGGAACACCGCAAGCCATGCTGCCGCCACAGTCGTCCCACGTCCGACGTCGTACCAGGAGAACAAAAACATTGTCTTCTTAATCTGGAAATTTATGTAAACATTCCTGGTTGCAAAACACCTGAACCTGCTGCACAACCAACAAGAGGTACTCACGAAATTCCTCGCGGAGACGCTGGCTGGAACCACATCAACAACGACCATGACGGCGACAAAAAAGGCGATCGCAGTGCAAAAATTGCAATTCACTCTGTCGTCGTCGTTTGGTCGCTCCGCGATCCACAGTCATCATCATCGTCGTCGTCGTTAGTCGTCGCCACACAGGCACACGAGTGTGAGGACTAAATTTCTGCCAAGCTGCATGACTGCTGCAAAAGGATTCCGCAGCACTTGGGAATTACATTCCACTTAGGCCACGCTACATGAGGACGGTATGCATCCGCGTCCTGGTTGCTTGTTGGCTGCTGGATCAACTGGAGCTGATCGAGTCTGAATCCGAACTCATATCACGGGAGGTGGTTCTCTCTGGGTGTACCTATGTATATTGCGAACCGGGTGCATTGCACAATAAAGTCGTGCAATTAATACATGATCCCGAATAGATTGCATTCGCACGACTTTTAAGTGGTACACGTGTTCCTGCTATCATACACAGACATGGCGGTTGGTGGTGACTACAACGTAAGCGAGCATCTTCCACTGCCACTGAGAGGCAGATACTTGCATGCTGGTTCCGTACCGCATAAGTTTTGGATTCTGGAACTCTGATTACGCCTGAGGTTGTGAGGAGGATTTTTCCTAAGCCTGGCTTATGAGATGTTGAGAACCGAATGTGTAAAGCTGAGAAGAGCGTTGGTGGATCATGCCATGACGATGCTCGAAATCACGATGCGCAATTTGGTGGTGTTGGGTGATCAAACAGCTATCATTAGGTGGCGATTCATCTATTGGTGCATGACTTGGGAGTTACTATGCTTTGCCAAGGGAAAATGGGAAATGCTTTCGCTAATGTCAGTGATGCTTCCTAAATTAATAGCACGAAACGAAGTTCTCCAAATCCGTTGGTGTGCGACCAACTTGCCTCAAACAAGACAGCAGACTCCGAGAGTAATCTGGATATTCAATGTCAATATCAAATCGGTACCCAACACCTGCTTTTTCCTTTCAAACCGCGTTTGGGAGAGTAAATATGTAGGTTATGCCCGTCTCTATCTAGCTTCGCTGTCCCTGCGCCACTAAGGTAAGAAGACCTTCAGAACCACCTGAGGTTTTAGACACAGTGACCAACTGTTGAGTAGCTTTTCAAATTTTCATAAATCAGTGCACCTGCTTAGATATGTGAAGGGAACAGGATCGGGCAAGATGTGTTCTTTACTCTCACCATCGGCCAGATTACCAAGCCGAATAGGAATAACCTCGATCTCCTTTGTATCTGTGTGTATACCTAAGCTTCGCAGTTAAACCTGTCAACCGCGCTAGTGCAGAGATCAGAAGGAGATTCAATCTTGCTGCCCACTGTTTTGTTGGTCTATATCCCTTACTTATCGTCCGGGTCGCAGTCAAATGAAAGAAAACGAAAGGAGCCAACGAGCGCCATGAGCCTAAGGATCAGATTACCCGTGATTATCTGCCATAGTTGTAAATACTGGTAGCCTTATAACGACTACCTTAGCAAATAAAAACAGTCATGAGTAGATTACTGCCAATCCATTGAGACCCTTAAGGCCCCGGCAAGACTCAGAAATATTCTATCGAAAGAACGCTCCAATCCATCCCTTCTTAGAAGGATGGATGGGGATTGGACTAAGTCCACTGAGAAATCCCTAGAATCCCTAGTGTAGAGTCTACAAGCTCTCGGTGCACGCAATCTAGCGCCTGGGAAATCCTCATATCCATTATTACAAAGGAAAAAATTCTCTGGGCCTTAAACGGCTTCGCTGCTTATAAATCCCCGAGTCTGGGGATTCAAGAGCAACCAGTCTAACCTCCTTTGTACTGAAGACTCTCGAGCGACTCCTAGACAACCATTTACGAAGCAAAATACAACCATCCCTCTCTAAGTCTCAGCACGCATACCTCAAAGGTGGTTCAGCCGAGACACCTCTTCACGAGGTAAAACAAAGAATATATGTACCCTAGCTACCTTTCTAGATATAGAAGGAGCCTTCAAAAACGTACAGACTGAAGCATCCCTAGGAGCTGGGGATAGAAAACTATCTTAGTCGATGGATCGTTTCTATGCTTAGCACTAGAATTATTCAGGCAACACTAGGCAATAGCAACATAACCAAATTCGCCAGTAGGGGAACACCCCAAGGCGGTGTTACCTCACCTATACTATGGCTGATAGTCATGGACAAAATCCCTTTAACTCTTGACAGAGAAAGAACTAAGGTAGTCGGGTATGCTGACAATATGGTGATACTTGTGTCAGCAAAGTTTCCCACCATTCTAAGCGAAATCACGGGAAATGCTCTGAGGAAAGTAAGCGCCTGGGCCAAAGAGAGGTGGTGTCAACTCGAGCAAAACTAAACTGATGCTCTTCACCACCAACCTCTCTCCTTATCGTCCAGTGCTAGGTGTTTAGTAGATATCCTAGATCCTAAACTAAAGTGGAAACCAAACATAGAACAACTGGTAAAGAAGGTATGCAAAGCTTTCTATGCTTGTAGCAGAACCTTCGGAAAAAAATGAGGACTGCAGCCAAAGTTGACCTTAGAATGGCAAGGTGGAAAGGCGATTAAGGATTTCGACGTAACAGTCTACGCCAGATGGTTCAAAGATGACCTGTGGAGTCGGTGCGGGTGTGTTTTCCGAATCCCTAAACATCTCTAAATGGTATAGGCTTCCGGATTTTGCCATCGTGTTTCAGGC
This sequence comes from Blera fallax, assembly GCA_946965025.1. Lineage (NCBI taxonomy): Eukaryota > Metazoa > Arthropoda > Insecta > Diptera > Syrphidae > Blera > Blera fallax. The sequence goes on from OX337248.1 coordinate 71,553,661, forward strand.
AGAATAACTCGCTCGCCGCGAAACCTGTCGTCAGATCAAAACGCACTTCAATTTATCGCCAAGGCAAGAGATCGCTATTTTTATCGATGGCCAAGCAGCCATCAAGGCTATCGGTTACTACATCCTCCAAGCTTGTGCTTGAATGACAAAATGAGCTAGCTTCGCTAGATAGCCATTTCAAGGTAACTCTGATTTGGGTTCCAGGGCATAGTAACGCTTATGGAAACGAACTTGCTGATGAACTGGCTAGGCAAAGCTCAGCCCTCCACAGCTCTTTTGCGGAATCAGTTCAGATTCCGCTTGGAGCAGTCAAAGCAAAGTGGCACCAAAACCGCACCTAGTGCTAATAGGGCTGCTTCTTTAAAAATAACCACCACATCTACCTACCTACCTACCCGTGCACTTCCTTTTGAGGTATCTAGAACGTTCCGAGCTGAACTACTACCTTATTGCAGCCATTGTACGAATGCGAGTATAAACCGCCCTGTGGTTAGCGATGAAGGAAGACGCAACCAATGTACTGGATTCATCAGAACTGAACCAAGGGACTCCTGGTTTGACGCGGAATGGTGGTAAGCCCAGGCAGAAAAGCAAAAGGTTTATGAATCGAGAAAGACGGGAGCTGTTCCCAAGCTTACGAGCTTGGGGAGGGATACTTACTTCTCCGAAAGAAACAAAAGCATGAGAAGGGCCTGAACTAAGGTGAACTAAGGCATAAAGTGGTGTTACTCCCAAATAGCGGGGCATCCCGGTCAAACCAAACCCGTCCATCCGTGCAAGATGGCGATGGCAGATGCTAACTGCTTCGATTGACAAACACCTAAGAGAGACTTTTGATGTCAAAAAGGGATCAAAGCAAAGTGACATGCTGTCATGTCACAAAACGTAGCACCGTCAGCTTAAAAATATGTCGAATTACCAGGTTCCGTCGATGATATTGACTTGAGAAGAGCCACAAATCCGATGAACTAGAATAATTCCAGTGGTCTCCCATTTCTTCACTCCTTTTCCCACCCTTTCCAAGAACGTAGGGTTGCAACACTCTCAGCCTTATCAGTATTCCTTCGAAAAGTAGCCTTATAATCCAAAACAATTAAAAAGGCATCATCATCTATTGGCACTCCTAAGGTTCATGTCTCGCAGGAAAGGGGATCTCCTCCAAAGCTGAAGGCGTTTTCATTTTAAATTAGAATACTAGGCCTACACTGAAGAGTCCTCCTCTCTTGGAAGCATCTTTCTACAGTAAGTTCCCCTAAGAAACTACCCACTTTAGTACTTCCCTCATAAGGCACCTATTGCTACTATTTGTCATCCCTCGGAGAGCCATTAAGTTGTATGGAACCTCTTAAGCACTGCTTGACCTCATTCCTCCAGAGAATGTGGATTTTTTTCCTACTTCTCATCTCCATCATGTGCACTTGGCAAATTAGTACTTCAGTATTTTGCGCTCCCTCCAGTAGTTAGTTTCTCGCGAGTCCTTAAGTAAAATTCGCCACAAATTCATTCAGCACGAACAATATTATACACAACGGCATCAGGATAGTGGTGAAGCATGGTTCGCTTAGATTGCTAGACTAACTTTCCCCCCGTTCGACATAGTTATGTTGTGGAGCAGGAAAAGGGAAAAAATTTAGTAATTTTGAAAAACTTTACTGCTCTACCCTGGCTGAGCAGATTGGTGCCAATATCCTTTATGTATGCCAGGTATACACACACACACACAGCAATGCAGACACTTACGCTTTACACCCCCTGTGACTTTTGGCAGAAGAGATGTTTCCTTCATCTCCACCTGCCACGCCCATGTTTGCACCCTTGTCGCTCCCTTCGTAAACTTTTACGACCGAATCCAGCCAACGCACTCCGCAGACACAATGACGCTACCTCGTACGAATCGTACGAATCGAACAAGGACCCCCAAAGGCCTGAGGCGACGCTGTCGATTTTCCCTACCTCCTTGTTGAAAGTTATGACGATTTCGTGTTCATTGTGCGTCCTCGTCGCCGTCGTCTTTAAAACATACGGAACTAGAACTTATATGATAGCGAGATCCTTCTCCTCCTTTTTTTTGTAACTTTTTTTTTTGGCGTCATATGGCAGAGTGGAAGGATTCCCATCATACGAAAATGCATTCAACGAATGGAGGAGGAAGCTAAGTATGATTTTCTTTTCCTCTTATGCTCAAAGGAACCTCGTTGTTGTCGCCGCACTGAATTATCCTTCTTTCGCTTTTAATTACAATTTCATTTTCAATGCCTAATTAACCTAATTCTTTGCAGTTGCTGGGAAGTCAGTACTCTTCTCCTTCTGCTGCAAGCCAGTTGTGTGACATGAAGAGCTCTCTGTGTCTGTACACCACACAAACCAAAGCCACATTAGGGTTGAATGCTTGGTTCATGGGGTTGGTTTGTGACATATAGTAGCGGATGCTTCAAGGGAATTCCCCCGTTTATTTTGTTTGTTTCTTGCTTTATGAAAGCGGGAAAAAAATTAATTAATGGTCTGGCAGAGGTTGGTTTTTTCTGTCAACGAATTTGTATGGAAGTTGACGGTGGAGAGTGAGAGTAGGAAATGCATAAACGGAGTCGGACTAAGGTCATGTTTCGTTGAAAGTTAGTGATTGATGCAAAACATGTCCGTAACAAGGGTGGCACTTAGATACGAACTTGTCTCAGCTATGTACATATGTATGTGCATATGCAGGTGTCCTTTTTTTATGATAACCGGAGCTACTGACAGGCGCAATCCGTAGACCTGACTAATTGCTGTCAGGAATATGCCTAAGAGCTAAACCACACCCTGCACACGTCTAACTCTCCCCGCGGGACTGCTGTTAGGTATTACTTCGCGGGACTGGTTGGCCTTTGTTACGTCTTTCTGAAGCATATAGCTTACAACATTCTCGAGAGTAGTCCACTCCCCAAACAGCTCCCGAAGGGCGATCCTCTCGTTTGCATACTTTGGGCAATGAAAGAACCCATGCTCTGCGTTTTCCGAAACACTCCCTCAGTGTGGACAATTGACGGGGAAAAGACAAGAGTAAGATGCCCCGCCGGAGCAACCGAGGAGTTCGAAATTAAAGTCGGTGTGCACGAGTGAAGTGCACCACCTCCAGGTCCATGAAACTGCCAAACCACGCAAGTACCACCGAGGCCTGCCGACATCCTTCCACCCTGAGCAACAATAGACAGGTAGATATCCGAAGCCATCACCTCCATCACAACCAGATCTATGTAGATTGGTCAAAAGCTGCAAAGAGGAGCTCAAATCCCTCAGCACGAGGCATAAAATTACGCTCTGCTGGATTCCAGGACATACGGGTATAAACGGGAATGAAATGGCCTCAGAATCAAATGACCTAGAAGAAGACAACTCTGTGTAAATGCCCATCGGTCTCCTCATGTCCAAAATCTCTACAGACTTCTATAACATGGCCAACGCAAGGTGGAATACTAGAACTTCTAGAGAGGACTCCTTTCATTAAACAGACCACAGCCAGCTGTCACTCCTCATTGGAGTCCTTACTGGCCACAATCCAATGGCGGCCCATCACAGGAAAATGAGAATCAGCACCACCGACCTATGCAGAGGCTGTGGCTACACTGAGAAATCGCACTTCAATGACCTTAGCGAACTAGCAGACACGTCACCTAAAACCACCCTCAAAATTCATCACGAAATCCGGCTGGTTCAGGAGGGCCACCCCTCCCACTAACTAATCAGTTAACCCACTGCCGTGTTCCTTTTGTTTCAGGTATCCCACACCGGGGGAACACATTGAATCCGTTGAGACAAGAGTGAGACCCCACCCCAGCAGATGCAGTCACCCTCCCTACCTACCTAGCGAAGCTTCTTAAGTCCTTTGCTATTTACTGCAGTCCTGGATTATGTTGATGGACCCCAAAGTGCATCAGTTATTCTTTGCTGACGATGGAGCCGTCATGAGCGAGGATCAAACGTCCCTGCAACATGCACTTGATGTATTGGTGGAAGACACTGTACGTCCATTCTCTGATCCACTCCGCCCTATTTATTTGAATGGAAAAGTGATTCCCAAGTTTGTTAGAAAAGTTCAAGTATCTGAGACCAGTGATCAATAGTGAATTGATGACGTAGGGTGGATGAATTGGCAGGAAAACCCTGCTATCTTTAGTGACCGAAAAAGGTCGCCTAAGCTACACCGCAATTGTTCGTCCGACACTCACACACGCTTCGCAATACTGGACAATGCACAAAAAGTATGAGGGCAAATTAACGGCAGCTGAGATGAAGATGCCTCGCATGACAGAAGGAGCAGCAAAGCTTGATCGAATTAGATGTTCAAAGATCCGAGAAAGCCTTCACGTCTAAGAACCCATCTTGAAAAAATTTGAGCACGACGGCTCCATGGTATTGCCATGTTCAAAGGAGGGATGTTACGAACCCTGTCAAAAAGGCAATCAACGTTCCTACACAAGAACGGAAGAGAGGCAGGCCAAAAAACTCCTGGATCACACAAAAGCAAAAGCAGCAGCATTTGATTGGCCTCAGTGAGGAAGTGATCTGAAAGCGGGAAGTCTGTAGATACTTTTTGAGGTCAAATCGGCGAACCCCACAGGCGGACCAGTAGGGATACAGTAAATTGAGAGGGCTATGATCCCTATAATCCTAATCATGACCTCGCCGGACAAAAGGAGAAGAAGGAGATTCTTTCGCCGTGGGTTAGCTCAGTGGTTAGTGCGGTCGACTACTGACTGGAAAGCACCACAGCAAGGGGTCCAAGGAGTAAGGGTCCGGTCTGTTGTGCCAAACACACCCTGACATATGCAGCAAAATTATTATTTTTTTCCTTGTAGAGCAATATATTCGTCATTTAATGCGATGGTACTAATATACTCGTTGGTTTCCCAAAGTCTTAAGACACACCACGGACCACACTCAGTTTGCATGAGAATCCTTCTAAGAACAGCATTTCGTGCGCTATCCCCTTAAAGATGCTCTCGAACACACAGCAGTTCAACTGGAAGAAGGACTTTAAGCTGCCACGGACCTTGAAAAGTAATCATGGACTAGAAAAACACACAATCATTGTTGCACAATTGTAGAGGCATCAGCCTTGTCCACTCTCACACTCGCCCACGCATCCCTCTTGCGAGAAATAATAATTGCAGCAGCAATGTTGCAGTCCGTAGTCCTCGGCATTCACATTCAATTTAAGGGCCATTTCAACCACGTCCCCACCACCAAAGCCTGGCATCCATGTGACCGGATGGTAGTACTACTGCTTGCTCGCCTGGAACTTTTGTTGGATTTCCTTGCACAGTTTCTCTGTTGTCACTGCTGTCGACTTTTGCTGGTGATAAATTCATCTTTTGCTGGTGACACTTCGCCCCCTGCTTGGATGTTGCAGCCGGTCTCCTCCGCTTAGTGCAACTAAATCTCCAACTGTGTGACATGGCGAAAAAGTCCTTTCTCTGGCTCTCCAGCACCCCACCACTTGGGTTTGGGTCTCCTCTATCCCACCAATTTGCGAAGAATGAAAATACAAAAATTCTCCTTCTTTTTCTTCTTCTTCTTCCAATTTCCATCTTTTTTTTTGTCGCTCGTTTTGCTGTTATTATTGCGATTTGTATGCTTTTCATTTCAAATTCAGAGTTCCAGGGAGATTGCTTCATTGTCGTCGACGTCGTCGTCGTCGTCGTTGTCGTTGTCGACGGGAACGGTCTGCGTCTGTTGCTGGAAAAGATCCACCAGCCAGTAGGAGTAGAGTGGCATTCAAGTGGGCAATAATAATTAGCGCATCGGAATTATTAAGCAAATGAATACGAGAGCAAGTGTGATGGTGAGTGTGAGCTACAGCCACCAGTGTGTGTCCTCACAAAGTGCCTTGTTAAATTCGTGTGATTAATTGGCAACATGTGATGCTGGAGAGTTATGAGTGTTTTTCACTTAATTTATGGTGCACGACGCGATGGGAATTATTAGTTGCGAGAAGCATGAATCGTAGTCCCTATCCTGCATATGGGGAGTTGGAGGCTCACTGGAGACCACCACCACCGATTAGCAAAGATGTGGGTATGCTGGATTCTCCTCCTCTTTGCTTTCTGTTTTGCAGATAAGTTTTGGGACTCAGTTCCAGTTGTTGTCGTTGTCATAATTTTTTTGGACATGGTAATGCATAAATGAAGAATTATTTGGGTAATCAGACGAATTTAATTGAGTGACCCCGATCATTTAATTGAGAGACACAAAATTATTTCTTCGAATTACTGTACAAAGGCCGCTATGCCTGGAAGATATAATGGATGAACGGCAGAGGCTATATTTAGATTCGAATAGGCTCCTACTTTTTTTTTATTCATTTGCATCAATGAAATACGCATGTACATAGATACATACGTATGTGAGTACATGTTTACATTGGGTTGTGAGCTAGGGTGAGACCACGGAGGCAACTTTGGTGCAGATGAGGAGGACAGTGGCGCGCTCGCCTCAGCTCGTCGGACGGCATGGTTCTTGTCACACCCCACCATACATTATCTGTTCACCGAAGTATCGTCGCCCTCTCCACAAGTGTCGTAGACAGAGGTGTCTCTTAAGTCTAGCACGCTAAGATGTTAAGCAAAAGGAAAATGGCGGGGGCCCGTGAGAACGCCTGTAACTTGTCTACAGTATTTTCTGCTGACAGACATCAAAAATGTCGCTGATTTCTTACAAACGATCGGGAGCAGTCGTTTAGTCTACCTGCATCCTGAAGAGCCGTGCCACACACAATTGTGCTCATAAGAGAGCCAATTACGCGGGAAGACCCAACGCAGGTTCAGGTCCTGAGAAAGCATCATCGGACCCTTCCATTTCTCGCAATCCCAGTGTGACCTGCGACCCAGACAACAGTTAAAGAGATCAATCTTGCGACCGAATTCAAAGAGTTGTCGCACTATTTTGGAACGGGTTAAAGGGTTGGGCAAGGCCTTAAGCGCAGCCTGACTGCCACTACAGACGCAGATACTCCGACCGCTCCACCTATTCTTAACAATGTAGTCGATAGCCATTAGGATAGCATACACCTCTGCTTGGAAAACAGTGCCATACACTCCCAACGAGTAGTGAAGTGTAGTGTTGTCGGTCTCCACGAGGACACCAGCGGCAGACCTTGACCGGTTCTGGAGCCATCCGTGAAAATTCGACTACAGCCCAGTCCAGCTTCAGTCTTTGGTCAAAGCCAATTCGGAACGCGAGAAAAGTCGACTCCAAGTCTGCACAGCAGTCGAAGGTCCGGTGTCATTGCATCATATGGCACCAGGGTCGAAGAATAAGTGTTGCGCAAGGTCATCGAAACTCCAGAGCGAATGATACCAAAAGCCACCTCGTCTGAGACGATAGATTGCTGATGTACAGCAAATGATATACGTATCAAGGGGAGGTAAATCACGCAGAGCGTCTAGAGCAGAGCCAGGCGTACAGACAGAAGCTTAGTGCAGAAGGCAATCACGTGCTTACGAGAGAGCCCCTTCCACCAAACAATCGACGTATAAGCTAGAGAAGGTCCTTTCATAGCCGTATAGATCCAAAGAACCTTTTTCGGTATAAGCCCTATGTCTTGCCAAAAGCAACCTTACACTGCCAGAAGACTGAGAGCGCCTTGGACGTCTTCGACTTGACATGTTTTGCCAAAAGAAGTTTCCTATCAAGGATCACTCCTAAATATTTAACTTCATCGGAGATCTGGACAGTGACGCCCTTTAGCGCAGGCTGAGGCAGACCGGTCACGTTCCTCATTCTCCTGAAACCCCAAGCTTAACAACGCATAAAGCTGTGCTGTAAATAAAGACAAGGACTGGTGGCAAATCCTACTACCACAAGCGACTGAAGACCACTGCCTTGTTCTAGCCAATGTATCAAATGGCAGACATTCATCATTAGAGCTGCAAAAAAGAGCAGAGCGGTTGGCAGGAACACCGATCGACTAGGACATCGATCGGGGACATAGAAAGGTGCCCCTCGAAAGATTTACCAAGCAGAAAAGCCCGAACAGAAACCTATAAAGATGAAGAAGGAGAGCTTGTGATAGAGTCACAACCGCTGCTGAGGAGGCTTGGTTGCTCAGATTATATCTTCCGATACGGCGACGAAGACCAAAATTCTACTGTCAGACAGAATATACGATTCAGCCTAGACGACGAAAGCCAAACCTCCTTTCACCTGACCAAACTGAAGTCAGGACATCAAAATCCGAAATAAGGTCTACCAAGGCTGCTAAACCTGATAGAAGTCAGACCAATAATAACTCTTGTAAGTCGCTGATCCTTTGGGCTACGAAGTAGAAAGGTCGTGTCTCATTATAAGACTTCTATCGGTCCTACTTTACGTCGTGGAGACATGGACGTTATCGTCTATTCGGTCTACAAATTTCGCATAAGATATTCGGTCCCGTTGGCGTTGACGGGTTTCAGAGGAGAAGAACAACGACTAGTTGTTTGACCTGTACCTGTCCGACCAAGTCAAAAAAAATACACATTGGACGTTTGAGAGGCTTAGCACAGATGGAGCGTATGGACGCCAGCGCTCCGAGCCGTAGAATCTTAGAATCCAAACCGAAGGAACAACGCAGTAGAGTATAAACCCTCACTTTCGATGGCTCACACGAGTATATAGAAAAGGATGTCAACCGACTTGGACTGTAGAAACGGACGCAGTTAGGTAAAGACCGCCCTGATTGGAGACGTTTGGTGGTTGAGCTCCAGGTTCCCCCGGCGCCACATAGTACTTACTTATGGTCATTTCGCTTCGACTCACTTAAGGGTAGATTTCTGGAGTGAAGATCGCACCCCACATTATCAACGAACTTGATACACCATCGCCGAACACAGAGAGCTCTCCAGGCGCTTTCACGAACACAAGCTCTACAACTGGATAGAATCAAGCAGCTGTTTCCTTCATATGCTGTGATGGGTTTTGGGTGCAACCTGTCTCGAAGGGCATATTATCGAGGTGGATGACGAGAAAATTCCCATTAAGCAGAGGACCTATACAATCATACCCGCAATTCAGAAGCTTTTGTTCGATGAACTCGATCGAATGCTTTCGCTCGGTGTCATCGAAGAGAGCAATAGCGCATAGAGCTCTACAGCGGTGTTGGTGAGATTGTATCTGGATTCGCGAAAGGTTAACGCAGCAACGAAGAAAGAAACTTATCCACTTCCCCACTTTGAAGGTCTGTTAAGCCGATTACAAGACACGCGGTTTATTTCAGGGATAGATCTGAGGGACGCCTTTTGGCAGATTCCTCTGGAGAATAAATCGAGGGAGAAAACGGTGTACCAGTACCAGTACCAGTACACGGTTATGCCGTTCGGGCTATGGAACGTAAATCGTCGGCGATGGTTGTCTACGAACGCACAAGGACAAGGTGTCGGCGGTCGAGAACTTTCCAGTGCCAGAAGATTCCCAAGCAACTCCGTCGGTTCCTAGGGATGACGGGCTGGTAAAGACGCTTTATTCCCAATTTTGCGTCTACGTCAGCTTCCATAACTGTCTGCCCTTTCTGAGTGAGCCTTTGTGCAACACTGTCCTCAGAAAATTTTCCACTGACATTCCGTTGTTGAGCTCTACGGCGAATTGATGTTCTTGGGTTTCCAGGAACTCTATTGGCAACACGCAGTAATTCTTTCGAAGCGAATGGTCCACTCCTTATGCCACCATAGGTCCGATCCAGACAAATAACGTTTGCTGGTGTAACAGATAGAATATTTCCCCTGAAGGCCTGTACATTGGTCATAGCTCAATTGGTTTTCTCTTACTTAAAGCGAACCTAAAAATTTGCACTAAAAAAACTGTTAATCAGCATACCCAATGAGTTGAAATATCTAACAAGAGTGGAGGTAGATACAAATCGAAAAAAAGAAAGAATCCCACAGTCTGGTGATGATGTTTCTGCTCTCTATTACCAAGTGAGGTGTCAACGGCCAACATCGGTTGCGGCAATAATCAGGCGCGCCGAAAACACTCCATAAACATACTCGTACGTTCCAAAAGGTCAACATTTATATAATGTACAAGCAACGAACAACGAATGACTATTTACCAACATAATTCGAGTGGTGGAACTAAATGCGACATTAAGACAAGAGTCGGCTCATTAAAGTGCCCTCCACACCGACCATGTCAAATTCACATCCATTAAAACGGCCACATTTGAATATGTAAACAAGATTATGCAAATGCCCCAAATGGCGAATTCCCATCAATCAAATTCGATAAATGCGCCCAGCTCGGTTCCATGACAAGAACAAGAAAATCAACTCCCCACCCCGTGCCACATGATAAATTATAGATTCCGGCGAATTCAACGAAATTCAACAAAATTCAACAAACCGCTAATTTCAATTAAATTAAGTAATAGAAATGTCTATCAACACAATACAACAGGCATTCTCGTTCGTTCGTTGGCCATAAAATATTCAGTCGTCATTAATCATGAATCGCGCTACAAAAGACAACAAATTGTCGCGCAGAGTTTACACAGCCGAACAAAAGCCAAAAAGACGCAAGCTGTCACTTGGAGTTCATATTTTATTCAGCGCGCTGAAACGGGCCAGAGCGAAAGCCGGAGCAACAGTGTCAGTGAAAAAGAGTGCCATACCAGCATACGCAGCATCAGTGGCGTCCCTCGGTCGTATCGTAATTAAAAATGCAAAAATGTAGAAAAGCCCAAAAATCTTTTGGCACCGCATTCAGCTCATTCAGCTCAGCAGGGCGGCCACAGGTTGAGCCCGAATTCGTATTCAAATGAAGTTGGCGGCGGCGACGGCCATTCCGTCGTAAATATCTTTTCAACACCTTTATTGGCCTTAAAGGCGATTTTGCGATTTTGCCTTTTTTTTTTGGCCACCGATAAACCCGTCCAAAATCAATAGGAGGTGGGGTTATTTATGAGGAATTATGGCCTGCATGAGCCGCGATTATCTTGCGGTAATAACTGAATTTCGCTCGGAGGGTGTTTGATCTTATCGGCGTCAAGTATTTTCTCATACGGCCACCTTCCAGTATGGAGAGTGCTGAGGGAATGTGTCATGTTGACTGCAGTCTCCGCGGATGACACTTGTTCTCAAACACGTATGCAAATGAGGGACATTTCCTGTGTTGTTCTTGGTTATAAAACGAGCATTTTAAACGGTTTTCATTTTGTTCGAGATACGGCCAATGGCTTTGTTTGCGTTGGCAGAGGTTTTTAGAAGGAGATAAATTGCAATTTGCCGGAGATTATCTCGTTTTATTGCTTGATGGAGGTGTTATTCGTCGTTTTGCCAGATAATTAAACGAATGAGGATTGTTTGTGGTATAACCGAGCCGTTGCAAGCAACCGAGAAAGGTGCCAATCGGGGGTATAAACATTGAAAGATCAACTGTCTAATTGGTAATTAAAAAGACGATAAGATAATTAAGAATGACATGAGAGCTGTGGTCACAAAGGGAACGTGTTATACAGGCATCTCGAGTGGGTGTTGAGTTACGAGCGAAATGTTTTGGTGAACAGACTGTGAAACATGTGATGGTATTGAATTACTAACAGGAAGTGAGAAAACTAGGTCGGTTAGACGCTCTGCATCGACCACTGCAACAGCGAAATACCCTGAATCTTGGATCAAATATGGTGAAGGTGGACCTTTAATTGGCCAACGGCAGCGTTTATATCGCCGAAATGGTTCTTAATGAAAATAGTTTTCCAAGTTTGGGGTCTCGCAGGTCAAGTTAGCTTTTTTACCGCTTAAAAAAATGTATTTATGACAGAAACAGAAGCCTCGGTACTACGACTAGGGAACATGCATCTGGAATGTGCGCCCACTGTACACCCCGGGAGCTCCTCAAAAGCTTGAATCCATCCATTCGTTCCACAGGACAGATATAACTGTGATTCAGGAGACATGATGGATAGTATTGCAGCATCTATTGCAACGGATGGAGATTCATCGTGGGAAACTGGCTCAGGTCAAGTCGACGTTGCCTTTAAGTCGGTAGGAGATCGCCTGGCTGTGATCCGCATCGAAGAAAATTTCTTCAAAGCCTGTCAAGGAGGAATTGAATGATCTCGTCGATGGTGCATACAGGCAGCAGTACGATGTCAAAATCGTATTCGATGACTTCAATGATTTAATCGGCAAGAAAAACATTTTCGGCGAATTAGTTGGAGAGCACAGCCTCCACGACACGACAGCGGATAACAGGTTTAGATTTCCCTACTTCGTAATAGCTCGTAATACGGTGGGAAGAAACATTAGGATATCAAGACTACGGATCCAAACAACAATCTGGCTATCTCCAGATGATCAGAATTCTGAAACGTGTTCACACAGACGGGCAAACGTTAATTTTGACCATAATTTCCTAGCAACTGGATTCAGAACCCAACTGTCCAACTAGAAGAAGCCACGATTGGCCCAAAAGAGGAGACTTAAAGTTGGATGTCAATTCACGCCTGGAATAGCTAGAGACTAATGAGAGCACCTCTGCTTTTCATTCACGTCCTACTACCGTTAAAGATGTAGTCGACACTACATGGGGATACCAACAATCCCCAAAGGGTGATGGTGGTATGAATGCTAGGAAAAGGTGACAGAAAATGCACATTATAAAGCGCTACAACGTACAGGGAAGAGTACCGGGCCAGGACAAGGGAGAAGAAAAAAAACTTCCGTAGGACGAAGAGGGCATACGCAATCTCCCAGCTCACAATTCGAGAGTCCCACGATGGTAACAACATCATGTAGTTCCAGAAAAAAGACGGACAACGACCAGCTGATTAGAAGGCCGAGACACAGGCCCTGCATAATGGCGAATGGAACTTAGTCACCGTTGTGACCAGCAGCTTCTAAATGGGCATAATGCCGCGAATGTGCTACGGCCAGAAAATAACCTACGGATTAATCCCCTCCCCCAGTTAAAAGAGATTGGCAAAGCTACTGATAAGCTGAAGAAAAACAAGGCCACCGGCTCCGATGGTTAATACTCAAATTGATGTTGTGGTAGGGTGTATACACCCAATCTTCAATTCAGCTCCATGTCCCCCATCCACAAGAATGTACGATCCTATGTCTTGTATCAACTGGAGAGGAATATCGCTGTTTAATGTCGCCTTTCTGTAACACACTGTAACACACTACGGCGTGACAGATCGACGATAGACCATTTGGCCTAAAACTGAAACAATCCTGTGAAAGTTGGGACTAGCTTAGGTTAGGCTAAGGGGGATGTGCATCTCGAAAGGTGCTTACACGGGAGCCTATTGGTCCACTGTTGGGACTAAAGCCGCTTATTATAGCATTCATCGTCTGGAGCTCTACCAAGCGATGGTTGAATTCAGGATCCGTGGAAATAGCACCTCCGAATTAAGCCAAATGTGTACCGGACTTCAGGAACGAGATGCGCTATTATGTGCTTCTTCAATCCAGTGCTGGAGCAGATTCTGCGTACGGCAGGAGTTAACACAGAGTCACTACCTATCTTCAACAAACCCGTTCAGCTCCTGGAATACGTAGACAATGGGTGAGTTTATAATTGCAAACATGTTGCCCAAACCCTGCAAAAATATTCCTTATATACATTTATGAACTCACCCAATATCGACAACATTGGTCAATCCCAACGTGCGTAGAAGAGGCTTCACGGCAATTGATGAACAGGAGATGCGAATTGGTCTTTGACTGCGAACCGTTGGTATCGAAGAGATTGTTAATTTTTTCCAATATTGTCAGCCAGTAAAACTATTCGACGTTAGCAAATGGTCCCCATTCTGACAATTTTTTCCCCTCTTCAAAACAAATCCCGGCAGGTCTCCCAGTAACACTGCGGCTTAGCCGTGAACAAAGCCGTCAAGGTAAACAACAAACAACGTGTCTTATTTTTTTCATTATCCCTCTTAATTACTTGAATACCCTTGGAGCGTTTCTGCGGCAAATTTTACAAAACACCAAAAAGCCTCCTACATCGATGAATAATAATTGACAAAACAGCAAAAAAATATCTAAAAATAAACCTCACTTATTCCGACAATTCCACAGAGCATGGATACCCATGAACTCCGACTCCAGCATCATTTAATCACAGTCATTCCCCCCTGAAGGAAGGTCGGCCAGTCAGCCAGCCCACAGTCACTTCACTTTTAACAAATCGCTACAAAAACCACACAATTTTTTACCCACGTTACGAAGCGCAAATGCTAGTAGTTCAAACGTACACACACCTCGCTCACCCCCTCCGAAAAGTCAGGCCAATCTAAGCCAATCCGAACCCAACCAATACATTTTACACCCGCCCATATCAGAGTCGAGAAATCATCAGAATCGCAGTTTCACAATCGGCAATTCGCACCTCAACTTCAATTACTCGTTCCAAATGAGGTAATTATCGCCAAACACTCCGCTGTAGCGATGGGCTTTATGGCTGGAACCACTGCGCACCACTTGGCCCAGACTTCAATAATAAATTCTCACCTCTTTGACTCCAATCAAGCAGCCGAAGTGATAACCTTTGGCAGCCGATATGTTTCCCCCAAGTACAGCCGCTTAAGCCAAGTTAGTTGGGACCCCTAACTATTGCGCAATGCGCATGATCAACAGCGGCAGCTGCGCCATGGAGCTACAAAGTCGGAAATAAATCAACCTACAGAGTGTGGTGAATATTACGCGCCTTACATTAGAATTGGAGTCGCATCCAACGCTGAGCTGGAACCGCGAATCAATTTTGTAAAATCTCACGTTTTACAATTATAGCCGTTAAGGTGAGGCAGGCCAGGAGACAAATGGAATAGGAAGTGGTTATGGTAGTTGCAGTTGCATACGAGCCGTGTCTTGAGAGGTTGGTTGAACTTTTCCAAAAAAAAGTCTTACCACCGACCTACCGACAGAGGGGGTAATCATGACACTGTGACATCGATTGATTGAGTTGTCCGTTTGGTGTTTGCACACGCTAAAACCGACGCGACGCCATGACGGTTGCAACAAATGCCAACAAAGGCTAAACGTGTCAGTATGGGTGATGCTTTATGATCCTTTGACACTGTGCATGATTTACATCTATGAGTTGCAGAAAGTTGGTCGAAACAAAAGGGTTTGCACTGTCAAATTTGTATCGCTGCTGGCTGTTCTCGTCTTTGGTCTACAAATTCGACTTCTAGAGGTTCAACAAGGTCTTTACCGTCGTGTCTTTCTAGAAGTAAAAATCGCTACTGCGGAATTCCAGAAGAAGCTATAGATATACCCGATATCAAATGCGAAGTAAATGTGGAAATGAATGATGATGAAGATGACGAAGCTTCGTGAAGAAACTGCTACTGCCAGTGCTGCCCGTCTTATCGGGCTGAGGCTGATGATATAAAACCCTTGCCCATATGCCAGACACTGCGACTTAAACGATCTATTGTATCATAAGGGTGTGGTTAGTCTAAGAGACGTACTACCTCCCTAATGAAGGATAGTATATCCTCAGTAGCAGAGTTTCTCATTTCCGCTGGCGTACGTAATTCTTTATAGAAATACGTCTCCTTAACCAATGTAAAGCTGGGCAATTGCAGTGAATGTGTTCGGATGATTCGTCCTCCTCCGAGCAGAACCTACATTCCGTGTCTGAGCTCAGGTTAAGTTTGTTAAAGTGGTATCTCAAGCCACAGTGGCCCGTGAGAAAGCCCACCAGCTTCCTGATACTTTCCATATTAAGGTTAGGTATATCCTTATAGGAGTAAGGTTTGATTAGTAATTTGGATTGTCTCAACCCTGGTCCAGGCGAAGTTTATGTTCGCAGTTACTAATCAGCGCTGTGGCGAAAGACCAGTTGAAGCCACAGTAAGGTTCAGGTCCTATGAATGCAGATTCTGAGCCAGCACCAGCTAGCTCATCTGCTAACTCGTTACCTGTAATCCCTTGATGGCCGGGGACCCATCCAAGTCTCGCCAGGGATTGCAGCGCATCGTAGCAGCTTTTAACTGATATGGAGTCCACTAAATTGGACGACAGCGCTTTGAGTGCTGCCTTACTATCTGAAAATATATATATTCTAGCGCCCTTAATACCCTTACTAAGGTTCAACCTAGCGCAGATTTTAACGGCATGGAGTTCAGAAATACCGTGGGACACATCCCATAGGTATCGATTTGTCCTCATAACATTGGAGAACATGATTCATGATCCATTTACAATCACTCGTTCTCTCATCACCGATATATGGAGCACACCATCATACGATAACAGCTACACACATGGAATGAAGTAAATGACTTTGATCCTTTTTTGGAAATCATTTTGGGATGTGTTAATCAAACGGCGAGTCTGCCAGGGAACTATGGGGCCCAACACATCCTCCAATCCACACATTTCGATGACCATGGACGAACAACTATTTTCCTATCGAGGACGGACACGTTTCACCGTCTTAGCCAGCCAAGTACGAAATTAAAGAAATGTAGTGTCATCCAAAGGTATGATTTATGGTGGAAAGATGCCACATCAGAAGCGCGAGGTCAATCAAGACCAAAATGTCTCGACACCGTCCGAACAATTTTGCCGACAATTCTTCTCAACATTGAATGTCTCTAGGACCCCAGGGACCTAGTAGCTTGTATAACACTATCGGAACTGACTGAAGGGTTCACGCCGTGGTTCAGTGTGTCGAACTATTCAGCGGGAGGTTCGAGTCCCAGAAATCACGAAAAAGTTTTTTAACGATTCCACCCATCGCGAATGTTATGATTTTCGATTGCCTCGGCTTAGCTTGTATCAGGTGCGAGATCTTTGTTGGAAATGTCTTGACTGCGGATATCGTAAGCTTCTCGTATGAAAAGCCGCTTAGTCCGCTTTGCTAATCTGGAGGCCTGATGAGCTATGAAACCGAACAGTAGGGATCAGTCATAGGACTATACGTTCCATCGAATTTGGAATGGCTTCTTACTAGGCAAGTTAGCTTTTTATGCAAACCAACTCAGCGGATATATGAACGACTGACGAACGTCCGAGAGTAATGACTGTCAAGAGAAAGCATTTCAATTAGCGGCTTTAAACTGTAGCTCACCTTCTTTATAATCGCACATCCTGAATCTAAACGTCATGTTCTGCATAGAGGAAAGCTGTAAGAGAAATCCGGGATCCAAAGTGGGGTCCGACAAGGTTGCGTTCTACCGCCGATACTGTTTTTATTGGTGATATGCTTCGCCCAGCTTCGTCTTCTGGAAACGGAGGAATTCGTTGAACGCCGATTGTTTACTTTCTCACAAAATTATGGATATACACCATAATGATAGCAAGTGTGGAGAGGGAGGCGAAAGTCGTGGGCTTGAAGATTAACACTGCCAAAACCAAAATCATCAACCTGGTTCATCCACTCAAATTAGCACTGCTGGACAACCGGTAGAGAGAGTAGAGAATTGTCTGGAGAGAAGGTGGAACCGAGCAGGATATTTTCAACCGAATTGTCAAAGCAAAGTTTGCGTTTGGAATGGGTAGAGCACTTGAAAGGTGACCTCTACTTCGTTAACAAGTGTCTACGAAACATCTAAAGGTTTTTCTGGCCTACGACCTCTAACGAACATCTTTACCTGAGAACGGGTCAGGAACCAATTAGCACAGCCATCCGGAAGTGGCAGTGAATTGGTCATACATGCAGACTCTGTACCGGACAGTGCGAAAGAGCACACCCACACCGTGTTCAGCTTACAGTCCCTTGAATATTTTCTACTAAAATTTTTTTAGGTAAGGGGGAAGTAAAGCCTTCCTAGTGACAGATTTCCAGAACGTCTTCACGTTCAACAATTCAAGATTGAACTCAACAGACATTTGCAGGCATCTCGAGCCGCTACTCCAGAGGTATGAACTCAGGTCTCTGAAGAGAAGGTTATCACAAAAAATTGTCGAGGATTACACGTCAGACATTCGCGAAAGGTGGGACCGTGAAAAAACTTTTTGGTGTTTCTGGGATTCGAACGTCGAAACTCCCGCTCAGCGATCCAACGCACTAACCACTTGAGCCAGGAGTAGACAGCTCCGGCTTATTAGCAAAATGCCTAAACGTAAAGCTAATGAAACATATCCTTCAGGGACCTTACAGAATGAGTATTTTCCCTGCAGTAACACAATCATATTTATCTAATGCCATTACGTCCTTCCAGAGGCACTTACTTTCTGCAGTGCTTCTTTAACTGAAAATTCACGACATCTCCGTTTAATCCTGGATAATTTTCACGACCTACACTAGGGGCAATCACTTTGCGTCGTTCTATTAATTTAAACTTTTTTTTCTAAGATCCTCCAAGTCCTGCACCCTTGTCGTACCACTGCAGTGGACCGACAGTCATGCAGGTAGGTGCACAGTGATCTGTAGCCAAGGAGCCGTAAAACTAATTAGAAGATGTCACATAAAACGGAAATGACCTCGTTAAGAGCATCAGCAGCACCACCAGTCACCAGTTAAGAGTCCGTATGGCCAATCCTATCGCCCATGCTGCTGGAAACGATTTTATTTTCGTTCCGTGAGATTATGCTTCCAGCAATTAGCTAATTGATTTTAATGTCCGCAGTTAAAGTCGCAATGAGGACTTGCGTAACGAGAACAATACCGCTATTTGCCAAGCTTTAAGTCACACACATCACTTTCCGTGTACACAAAGTACGGATGATTGATGGATTTTGCATAAGAAACTAAAAGTCAGATGCCAACGGATCACATCCCCGGTCATGCAATGTGGAAGGACCTTTGTGTGAGAGAACATGACAACAACGACTATGATGATGGCATCACACCAAAATGCGGACATAAATGCAAATCCACGCTGTGACTGTGATTGCTATGCTGTGGTGTCCATTGTATTCAAATTTCATGTGCGGATAAGTTCTTGAGTAATGGTCGCTTTGTCATCATCATCAACATCATCTTCGTCGTTGTCGTCGTTGTCGTCGGTCGTAGTGGTGTTCTGAACTTCTTCTGCGGGGTTCTTCTGGTCGTTCCACTTGTCCGCTCGTTTGACATGAACGCTCATTTTGCTCATTTTGCGTGGAGAATTACCCGGAATGGGATTGTAGATCTGTGGCCTTTGAAGTTGTCCGCCACCATGACAGTTGCGCATTCGCACTTTAGTGCCATTGCGAATGCAAATTCCTTGAGGCTACAACGAATTTTGTAGTGTGTTGTTGTCCGAAATTGGGGATTAAGTTGGGGATCTTTCCTTCCTTTTCACTGTTCCACAGTAATGATGAGCACAAAGGAAATTAAGAAATAAGATTTTATGGCTCGGGAGGATATACCACACACTGTGAGTGGTAGAGAAGCGTAGCCGAGTGGTGATCTAAATGAGATTTTCTGAATTCCTTGTGAAATGGGAGTCTTGTGACCATATTGCAGTGGTGAATGTGCCCATCTTAAATGAAAGAAATTTCAATCTTAAAGAATTGAGGTCAATGACTTTCGTGTCTGTGCAGAGAGTATACGGACCGGCCACGTGCAATCGAATAGTTAGGTGAGCCCTGCTGAAAAGGATTCGTCAAAGAAGGGCGAAGGGAAAAGCGATGGAAGTGTATTAAATCATCCTACAAAATTTTGCGAAATTTGACTCATTTTCGGCCTAACCTAGACGTGGGGAATAAAAGCTTCTGGAGTTGATCAAATTTTAATAATTAATCGTTACCAGTTGGAGGTAAAGTAACGGATCCCAAATCGCACCGGTCATTCTTTCGAGCTATCATAAGGGAAGATCCAAATCCCTGCAACAAGCACTTGACGTATGGGTGGACAATTTGGAGGTAAATGGGTACCGCTTTACTTCAAAAATGACAGAAAACTTGTGCTGTCAGTTTATTTGGAAGGAAAACTGCTACTACTGCAGCGCTGGAGGTTATTCCTAACTTACCACCTCTACAACTTCATATAAAGAAAGAAGCTATGGTTAACGCCTTTATGCTCATCGCAGAGGATGACTCAAACTCCAAACTAGTTCACTCGGATATTGCACTTGAGCTCAACGGTAATGAAATACTAGGAGTAACCATCACGGACAAATGTCTGCCAAGATTTAACTTCAGCCACAACTTCAAGGTTACATTCCCAGATCGCAATAACTGGGAACAGAACAAACCTACATTTGCCAATAACTCTCGTGTATGGTACATAGACGGATCCAAGACAGCTAAAGCAGTTGGGGCTGGAGTATACGGCGCTACTACAAAAACCTTCATTCATTCACGCATGGAAAGGAGTAACTCCGTATTCCAAGCTGAGGTATTTGCTATAGAATTATGCATCAGAGAAAATATAAACCGATCCATAACTCTACTGGCAGCTAAGGCTTATGAAATAACATCCAAACTAGTATGGGACTGCCTTCAATTACTCATATCGCTAGCCAGCACAGACAGAGTTCATCTCATTCGGGTGCCAGGACACAGTGAATATGAAAAAGCCGACAAGAGCTGCGTCGAACTTTTTATTGCCAAGTCCATTCTATGGGTTACCAGTGAGTACGGCTAAAAGTTGTATCAAAGACCGGCTAAAAGAAGGGCGAACCATTACTGGATGGAAACTGAGGGTAACAGACAAGCCAAAATCTTTCTGCCAAACACTTCCCTCAAAAGAACGAAACAACTCTTACAACTGAATAGGAGTCAGATTCGTATAGCCACAGGTTATAACAGAGCAGTTCAATATTCACCTATGCTGGGTGCCAGGCCATAGAGACATTCCAGGAAACTGCAGGGCAGACGAACTCGCCAGACAAGGCACTACTCTAAGGATTCTGTCTGATAGGCAGTCCCTGGGTATGCCCCTAGCTACATGTAAGCATCTACTAAAGCTGAATGCTATTAGCAAGACCAACCTCAGATGGGAAAACGTGTCAACGTGTCTCATCTCGAGACAGATCTGGCCCAGGCTGAATCATAAACGCAGTGCCGAGTTGGTCAAACTAAAGCGATCTCAGATCAGCTGCGTTGTTGGTGTTCTCACTGGACACTGCCTTATAGGTCCATTTAAGGTCCCCCTTCCTTGAGGTCCTTGGTGACATAGCGTCCTTAGACGTCATGCGCATCTATCGCTTTATCAAAAGCTCCGGTTGGTTCTGTTGGTCCCTGAGTAGCGAATTGGTTTTGATCCATGGTATCACAAAGGACCTTTATTGGTCTAAGCGTGTCTGCACTCCCGTGCGGACAGCCAAGCCAAAATAACTAACTAACATAGCCACAGGTTTCCTTACAGGCCACTGTCAAGTGAAAAAACATCTAATGGCTATGGGAATAGCTCAAGACAGCATCTGCAGAATGTGCAATGAAGACAAAAAATCTGACGAACTCTGCAACTGTCTAATCAGAACACGTCATCGTTATTTAGGTAAATTCTATCTGAAAGCTGAAGACCTATCAGCTGGTAGATATCGTCATGTTTAGAGAAGAGGTCATTTGCACGCCGTCAAGAAGTCTATATCAATAAACGTTCCACTAGAATCGCGAAAGAGGGTAAGGCCTAAGATCTGGATCACACAAATACTGCGGCGCCTGCATTTTCGATAGCTATTAGGCACCTCTGAGCATTTTGATCGAAAAACTAAAAGCTTCGCAAGAGATACCTCTTTCATTACTAAGATATGGACAGACCACAAACGTGGACAATTGAACTTCTACATAAAGGTGCCCCTAAGTACTTCCTTTCACTTCCGCACAGATTTCAGCCCGTATAGGTAAGGAGCGAGAAGGTGGTGACAGATATTCAGACGGAAACTATATGGAATCCTGGAAACGTCTATCCCCGAGTGTCTAGTTCCTCGTCTTATCGCAACAACGGCTACGTAAAAGCTTATCTTGGTATGGAGCAGCAACAAGCTTTTTGTAAGAATACCTTGACGACGAACTACTAAAATAAGTTAAGCCCCTTTGGATCTCCTCGTGCTGCAAGGAGGCCATAGCCTCTTTTAAAGCCCTTATCCACGAAGCACGGTAAGATGGGCCGTGTAAACAGCTGCGACATCTTTTACGATGGGTATTTGAGAGAACTCGCGATGATAATCCGCATTAAGACAAATTCATCAACATTCGCATAAGCTTCCACAGAGAGGAACGAAGACATGTTATTTCTACGAGCTCTTCTGCAGGACCTACGACCAATACCCACAATTTTAAGGTAGTCTACGATTTTATCCACCTAAGCTCTAGTTTAGGACGACACCAATGCGACATCGAGAAATACTTTTGCCAATTGCTTTCGCAGAGACTAGTTTTACCAACGAACTGTTAAACATACTCCGCTATGGATATATGACTCAGTACATATGTAGGTTACTTAGGTTAGGTAGATGGATGCCCTGGTTCACAAGAGACTGTCAAATGCTCACTTAGACTAACGATGAGTCCACTGTGCCCATAAGTAGACCCTTGAGAACGTAAATTTCACTATCGACGGCTGAACTAAACCACCCAGATACCCAGTATGTGCATGAATCTCAGGACTTTGTTCAGCTTAATGTTTCTTAGATCCTCCACTTCCGCAGGGAAGTAGCTCCCAAGTCTTTCCTTTTGGTGGCTAGTGCTGGACAATCACATAGCAAGTGGGGAATGGATTCTATTTACGAATATCCCTGCGACAGAGTTTTATGAGATCTGCGGACCTTCTTTGTCGCAGACTGGTTATAACGATTGGGCTATGGCACATGTATCTAATCGATACCAACGCCTGTTAACTTCCTCGTTGGACTCAATGTCTGTCTTTCTGTTTTAAGTGCTAAGCGGTGTGCTAGCCTCAGGAAGGGCCTGCCAGGTGCTTAGATGTGACCCTGTCCTGACTAGTTCATCCGCCTTTACGTTAACTGGTATATCCATGTGGCCCGGCACCCAACAGATGTTCACCTTGTTGGCCACTGGCACATTCTTACGATCTTGGACCTCACCGATGCTGACTATAACGCTTTAATGGCTGATTGACTGCAACATAGACGCTGATTGTTTTTCCAGAGATGTTGCCCTCGATAATCATGCCGGCAGCTTGTTTTATGGCAACAACTTCCGCTTGAAAAACACTGCAATCGGCCTCAAGCCTGAAGGACCGGTTTGTATGTTTAGACTCGCAGTAGACACCAACACCAGCACCTAAATCCATTTTGGATCCATCAGTATAGATAGCCAGTTTATTTCCAGTACAGACTAGCGTTTCATCCTCCTGCTAGAAATTCTACTAGAGAATCACCGATTGCAGTTTGTTGGTGGGACGCTGTTTCCGTTTCTATCCGGAGTCTCGATATATTGCATCGGTTCAGAATTGAGACATAAACATAGGGTGTAGCTAACCATGGTCCGGTTTGCCTGAGTCTTAGTGCAGTTTAAGCTGCCGTGTTGCCGCTTGACCGAGAGCACTGTCTTGATCTGGAGCTACTGCTCAGCTAGTCGTGGCTTATATTTGAATTAAACTTCTTGCCATGAACAATCGGAATGTATAGATACTCTTTTTTACAAAGCAACAACTATTGAAAAACATTGAGCAGTGTGGTTGCATACGAATACCAGAATCTCTCACCCTAAGTCAATGCCTCGCAGAAAATGAGAAGTTCCGTTCCCGACAACGGCCTTGATGAGTCGCTTCACTTTATTTATGTAATTCTACAATCGGTTACCCTATGATTGCCCACTTTTTTCCGCGCTTCATCAGCCACGACCACGAGTCGTTATGCTATATGTTTGCCCAGAATCGCTTATTGTCCGACAAACTGGGAATTTATGTGCCAGTCGGCAAGGATTCGGCAGCAAACGCGCTGCTTGCTGTACCCATAGCTGGCTCTCAAATTTAATGAACGCTCCACAAGGTGAAACCATTTTCATTGTCGTTCCGTTGACATCTCTCCTGCGACTGGACGCAGACGCACTCAACACTGAACACTGACTCTGTGGTATCTGTATCTGTATCAATATTTTATTCATCCGATTCAGCCGTATAATTCAGTGGTGCGCGCAACCGCCAAGAAAAAAAAAATCCTCGAATTATTATTACCTCAGCAAGAAGCGGTGCCTTTTTTCGTCCAGCATAGTAGTCTATGCAGGGCCTATATGCCTGCGGATAGCGCGGTGTCTCTCAGGTATTTCACCTGCTGTCAAAATATTCACAATGGATTCGAACGGACAAACAATTAAATTGACAGACTGACAGTTACATAGGGACGCTGCTGTAAGGGTCGAGCAACGTTCGAGTGCGAGTTCTTTGGTTTATTTTTAGATATTTCTGAGGACACAAGTTTCTATCAATGTGGCTCAGACTGTCAGCCTCTCAGCGAGAATAGCTAATTTACAATAAAAAGCTAATTAATTTGAAAATTCCGTTTATTTATTGCCACTAAGTCGGTTCATTTACATTGTTAAGTAGCTAATTACGGACATGGAGAGAGACGCCTCTCGGTTAAGGCTTTTGGCCGATGGTGGTAAGCTTTTTAATTGCCATCTTCGTATATTTCTTAATCAACCTAACGACCTATTAATGCGGTCTGATTGATTGGTTTATGGATATTTTCTGAATAGCTAAGCAGGGCTGAGGCTGTTTACTTTCGAATTAGATATGAAAATTATCTAAAGTCCATGGTGAACGGTTATTTAAGGAGAGATACGAACTCGGGTATCAGGTGACACAGTCAGTATACCCATCGGAGGTAAACTGAAAAATTAGATGCCTAAACTGCAATCTTTGGTTATGGCCCCGTTTTGTTTCCATAATTCGAACAAATGACCGCATGAGGTGACGTTGACGTGAGTTATGCGATTGTGTTAATTAGAGAAACTCGGTTCAGTCATAAAACTCCTAGAATGCTGGCAACATTTTCCTTACACAGACCCAACAACTTTAGTGTTATAGCATCCAACCAATACCAAGCAAACAATCAAACGGAGTGGACTACATAGGGCGAGTTGCTTCCCCTAGAACACCTTTAACATTTGCTGTTTTGTAGTCGGCATAGTTTATGGTTATTGCCATCTCCGATCTCGTGTGTCTCGGCATGTATTGAAATGCAGTAAGCAAATAAAATCCTGGAACGCAAAAATCCTTTGGGGCATACATTGCTACGATGCTATGAATTAATTTCGTTTCCTTGAGCTAGAATATCCTTTATCCCATTACAAGCAGCTCATCAATTCCCCAACATGTTTTGTATTTTGCATGTGTACAGAGGCTACTGGCACTGCAATACCTAGACAGCTATGCTATTAGGCAAATATTCTATCCTGCCTGCCAGCCATTTAATTATATTAATCGAATTGACAAAGCTTCAGTGCATTATTAAAATAGATCCAAAGAACTAACAATGCGTTCTGAGTTGAGATACAGTTTGCAGTGGTTCGGCTCGGCTCGAAAATGAAGAGAGAGAGAGCTTCGGTCCCCAAAGACAATTATTAAATTTCCCAAATGGTCTGAAACAATTCATTGGGAAATTCCATCGAGCAACCACAACCGCATTCTCTATGCACGCAAACATACTACTCGTATGCTGTGGAGTATAGCTAGCTATTGGGCTTATGCAAAGGACAATACTCTGCCAAAAGACGATGGAAGGAGTCTGTGAGAATAACAAACAGATGTTGAGATGCAAAAACCTCAGGCATTCTTTTGCATCCGTATAACAGAGGCAATGTCGCACACGTAAAGCCCCGTACAGTCTGTGTTACAAGTGGCGAGCTAGAAGAAAGTCCTCGTGAGTGGAGACTTGAATGTGGTACTTAGGCAGGTAATGGATGGCACCCTGCCTCTTAATAAAATGTTTTCTTCCTTGTGACAGCAGCAATGACCCATCGGGAACTAGGCTTAATTTAAGTCCAATTCTTCATGAGATTTGTGGTACAAGTCGGTATAACAACGTCTGGTGTTGGCATGGCCTGCGCCCACAATCCCACACTTTTTGGGTTTATACTCATAATGCAGCTTAGCACTAAACCTAAAATTAAGCTTAAATCTTAGCGTTTAGAGAGGGCAGCGGACGGGATTCAGGGAGGTAAGGATGAAAATAGGGAGTAGAAGTAGGGCGCTACAAACCATAGAGGAGCAGACCTAAGGTTGCGGTTGCTTCATTCGCTTGAAGCAGGGCGGGACAATCAAAGTTCCGAATAACAGCTGTTGAATAACAGGCTGGTGTGGGCTGCGTCAGGAAGAATTTCCAATGACTGAAGTGTAGGTAAATAAGTCTAAGGCCATCGACATAGGGCGGCAGGTTGAGGTTATCAGCCTAAGACAGACCGCGCAATGCGAAGCGGATGAACCTGCGCTGCACAGCCTTGATTCTCATGGAGTGGCCAGCATAATGAGGAGACCACACCTGGATGGAGTGCCTTAGGAGGGGTATACCGAAGGTGAGATAGAGGCGTTTTGTGACATGTTGGTCAGAGAACTCTTTTGACCAGCGTTTCACAAAACCGAGTGCTGAATTAGCTCTGCTAGATTACACTGTCGGTAGACTTGCAATTTTTTGACATTAACTTCAAAGGAATTTTTGTCACACCAGATGGAGAAACTGCTATGATCGTCTTGTTGGGGACGAGAATCGGCGCGGCGGCGGATGATATACGTCTAAAGATAATAATAAAGATGATTGGACCGAGATAGCTGCCTTGAGGGAAATCAGGGGATGCCATAATGGGGGCCACACTGAGGATCTAAGGCGGACGTTGTTTTGACGGTCCTTTAGGTTTGATTGGATTGTAGAGATGAGATGATGATAACACTCGCGAATATGGATTTATAACGAAAACAGGAATTGGGGAAATAGAGCGGCAGATAATCGAACGGGTTGACACGATGACACATTTATGCGGTGAGGGACAAAGGTCGTGAATGCGAATTATGCGAAAGAAAAGAAGAAGTAGAATACTTGCAGCAAGGAAAATATTGCAAACTGAACAAAAAATTGGTAAAGTTATGGACAGATGGGGAAGAGATAGAAACACGACTTTAATGATAGTGACGAATCGTCACTATTGCCAGCACATGGTACATATGGCAATCCTCTGATATCCTTACCCAAATGGACAATGTTGTGATCGACGGCAGACATGCTTATATTATTCTGGATGTCCGAACCTCCCGAGTGGCCAAAATAGAACCTGACCAGTATCTCGTTGTGAATGCGGATGTTTATCATCAGAAAGCAGTGAAAACTGCTGCGGGGGAATTAAACATCGAGAAGCTGCAATCGCAATCGCACAACCTTCGCAGATCTCGTACCCCGACAGTAGCGTCGCAGACAGTATGTGGTCCAGAGACCAGCTTCCTGCAGACATTCGTGTTGCGCGTGTTGCATTTGTTTGTATCCAAATTGAAGTGACTTCCAGTTTAAAGCCAAATCCGAAAGGCAAAGTGAGGAGCTTTCTCATGACAGTTACTCTCGGACGTTCGTCAGACATTCACGAAAGATAGGACCGTCACAGATCTTTTTTTTGTCATTTTCTGGAATTCGAAGTTCGCACCTTGCGCTCAGTAGGCCAAAGCACGGAAACCTGCAAATTCTGTCATTCGGCACCATAGTCCACATTATTCTCAATGAGTGTACCTAACACAGAGCCCTGTGGTAAGCCACCGATTACGTTGTATTTCTGTGCTTGAGGTAATCTGTCACAATGTACAAATCAGAAAATATATTTGCCTCTGCTGTATAGTCCTTCTGAAGTAAATATGTGTGTAGGGAGTTTAAAAAGGTTCGCCGGAATGGACAAATACGTATCTGCTTAAGAGGTCGCAGAATTGTTCATAAATTGAATTTGTATTTGAATTTTCCTTTCGGTGAACTAAGTTTCTATCATCGCTAGACCCTTATGCTAACCGGTAAGGAATCTCACAAGTCTCCTTATATCACACCTTCTGTACCGAAAATTGTCTTAGTGAAGCCCGTCGGAGTATCAGGGTATTTTCCCAGAAGGATGTTCCATTTATACAACGATGATTTGGAAATCTGTGATTCAGGTATTTGTGGTGATTCAATAAGTATGAGAGTATGAATCCATTTAATTCTTGAGAGCGAGTGTGTATTTTCTTGTTTGACAGCCTCTAAGAGTGAGATGAGAATTTCGGACAAAAAGGCCTCTTTGCAGCCCACAGCATCAGTCTGGTTGGCAACAACAAGGATTTGCTTTCAACCCAGAATACACAATGGACCTATGGCTGGCCATTGAACACCATGCACACCGTGTGCGACTACCCCAATTGAAGTGCAACTTTTCCCCTAGGAGATCGTTAGTCTGAGAACCACTAGCATACGTTAGCAGTACGAGTATAAGCGCATGAACATTCAACGATTTGATGGCCGAATGAAATTTTGATTATCCTTTTCCATTTCGAATGCATGGGAAGCATTACAACAGATGAAGCAATCATCCTCGTCCAGGGCTTATTCCACCCTGGAACATCGCCCATGTTCTTCCCGATTGAAGGATATGCTCTTTTTCTGAAAAGACCCCCACTGTTTGTATGTGACTCTGTGTTGTGCGTGCCTAATATTGTTATTGAAACAGATTTGCCTCGTGAACGTTCGGAAGATTTTCAACACATTATCGATATACTTGTACCATTTCTTGCCACCTACAGGCAGTTGGTGCCTCAAAGACTGACAAGCTAACGATGCGGCGTCGCACGGATGGATTTGTGAGGAAGCTATCATCATCGCCATCATCATCACCATCATCATCATCGTCATCGACATCATCAACATCGACATCGGTATCGTCAGTCCGGAACGGAAGGTCTTAAAATAAATTGATAAAGTTTCAACCAACACACACAGATGGGTGGATGAGGTTTCTCTTTAGAGTCCTTGAATGAGCGGCAGCACGAAACAAAAAACGTTTTCTAATCAAAACGAATCGCTGTGAAAGCTGTTGCTGTATCCTTCCTGCTCATCCCGTGCTATTACTTCTTGGCCACATAAAAGCCGCCATTAAAATGTACATAAATATGACCATGGGATGGGAATCCGTTTGAGGTCCTTCTCTGATCAAATAAAAAAAGAATAGATGTGCATGTGTATGTATGTGTTTGCACTGGAGGGCTTCTTAAACCACTCGTGGCCGTTCTGTGTGTATTTAACTTCTTCCCCATCAATTACTAGGGATGCCCCGAAATTAAAGGCGCCCATCTCCTGCACTTTTCTGCTCCCTTTGAGTAAACAACGGCAGGGAATCCAAATGGGCCAGCCCTGCACCTTGGCACATAATATTTCATGGTCGCGTTTGTATGTTCCACTTCACTCGTCGTCGGCGAAAAAGTTTTTTAATAAATTTTCCAACCGCCTCCCTCCATCCCTTAAGCGACAGAGACACACAGGATACACACAAGCTACACACATTTGCATCACAGAAAGAGTGGGGTGTCCTTTTTTTTTTTCTTATGAGTGAAATGCTTTCAGGAAAGATTCGCTACGGAATGTTGCAAAGGGAATGGGCAACTTTCAACTTTTCATCCCTTTAATTAGAGCTGAATTTTAAGGCTCTTCCAACAAACGACAACAAAAAGAAAAAAAAAAAATGAAAAAGGATAAAGCGAACTAACTGACTCAGCTCCAGCGCTCCACTTGATTCCCTTGGGAATCTTTGGTAGATGTGCTCTGCGCGCTGTATGTCTACTGGATGTTGATGTAAAAAGTCATAAAGTTTGTCGGAATTCACCAGGATACGATGAAAGCGAAAACTCTCGGAAAACAAAACGAAAATGTGTCCAAAAGACGAGTGATTAATTTTTGTTGTTTTTCCTACTTTTTCTGATTTTTTTTCTCTTTTTTTTTGATGCTTTTCACTTTGCATTGCTCTCGCGAAAGGAGGGAGAATAATTTCGACGATTTGTGGTTCAAAGGATTTTTTTTTCTGTCGTTTTTTTTTTTTGGGTGTTCACTCTGCTTTTGGTAGAAATTGTTTTTGCAAAACGGACGAATCCCATTGAATGTTGATTTGGTGTATACAGTGCAGTGCGATGAAAATTAAAATGAGCTCTCGGTTGCGTTTAAGGAGGATTGATGGAAGGGATGCAACATTTTTTTTTTCGTCCTGAAGTTGTTACATTGTTGGAGTTTTTGTGTAGTGTCTCTGGTGGGTGTCTCTGGGGATTGTCTTTTAGGTCTATGAGCATCAGAAGTTTCCAGACAGGCTTTTATTTTTCTATTTCCGCTGAGAAGGACTCCACTGAAAAGGTTCGTTTTTTATTGAAATAAATTGTCTCTCAGTCGAAGCACGATTTCAAGAAATGGAATGGTTTTTGAGGAAACAAGGAGCTATTAATTCAACTGAGATGTAGCGCTCACTGAACTATGAAATCGCCTTCAATGTTTCCAACAGGCAAGTCCAAGACTTTTTCAGTATGACCTGAAATGTTGGGCATTCTTGCAAGACCAGTTAGAAGCCAGGCAATTTTGCTTTCTGCAGACATCTAAGCTTTCGTGATCTTGGACATTCCTCTGCTGTCCAGTCCGTCGCTTTGTTTACGGACTTTATGTCCTCTCGGATGAACCTCGCCGGCCCATTCAAAGCCATCAGTCCGGAACACAGGGTATGGAGTAATGAGGTTCCAACCTCCTTCAGTTCCCATTCTGTGTGGTACACCGATGGCTCAAAAACAGACGACGGATTGGTTGCAGGCATATACGGCCCCAACAAGCAGTTTCCCTGGGCTGCCCCACACCTGTCTTTCAAGCCCTGATTTCTGCAAATGAGTTATGTGCCAGAGAGTGCATCTCTCATCTTGTCATCTTTTCCGACAGTCAGACGGCGATTAAGGCTCTGAACTCCTTTTGCTTTCACTCCAAGCTCGTCTGGAACTGCCTGGACGCCCTAAAGCGAATCGCTGCTCACAAGCAAATTACAATTCATTGGGTTCCAGGACATGAGGGAATAGAGAGAGGGCAACGAAATTGCTGATGAGCTAGCCAGACTAGAATCTCAATATTCATTCATTTGCCCGTCTCCGATTTACGGCTTATCCACCAGCCACATAAAGATGGAGTTTAACTGATGGGATCACCAAGAGAGTATCTCAAAATGAAACTCAACAATCGGGCTACGTCAAGCCAAGAGATTCATCGATGCTTCCGATAGCAAGGGAAGTCAGGATATTCTCGCACGGAATAAGCGTGATGCTAAGGTCCTCATGGACTTCCTCTCCGGATACTGTTCACTCAACTACCATCGCCACAAAATGAGCATAAGTCCTACGGACATGTGCCGATTTTGTCTAGAAGATCAAGAGACTGCCGAGCATATCCTGTGCTATTGTCCCGCAATAACTCGAAGCAGGCAAAGACACTTTGGAAGGGAATTCAGTTCCCCAATCATACTCAACCAGTCACCCGCAAAAACGATCCTAAGGTTCCTCCACGACCTGGATCTTTGCTCGGGATAAATACTCTCTCTTTAATACTTTGGAAACACACTTCAGTCAAAGGAGCCTCACAGACCTTTGTAGGTTCAAAACTGGTCTTAAGGCCAATGACTTATACTCGTCTACCTGTAATATTTGTAATGAGGCAATGGACATATGTATGTAGGCACGTTGACTATGTCTAGATTCGTGCTGGAGCAAGCAATGGGAAGCCGTAATTTTTTATGGAACCAGACAGGAGTGTAGTCTAGAGCAGTCATCGATTTGATAGTCAGTAGATCGGGGGTTTTGTAAAATTGGAGGCGAAATTACCTTGTTTTCAGACACTTCTGTCACGGATTACATGTTCGTGGTTCTCAATTTAGGTACTATTAAGTAGTGGACCTAGCGTAGCTATTACAGAGTGAGACTAGCTTAAGCAATGAAAAATTACACGACAATCGTATATATTGTCGTTAGCATATGTACGTATCTATTGACGCGTTTCGCTGGAAAGTATGTCAAGTATGTCTCCACTTCCTTGACTTCACAGAGGCCTCTCCTAGTACTCCCCTTCTCTTGAGATTAAAGGCCAGAAAGCCCGCATTTACGACTCCAATCTTAAGAATATGCCCTCTGACGAAATAGCACCAGAACTCCAGTTACTTCACAGGACAGGCGCTGGCTGGAGTCTGGAGCTGGAGTCTGGACCGGCAAGGAATTATAGTCGAATTTTCCCGAACGGCACCACAGCCTATGGTAACAGACAGGCTACGGTTGAGAGCTTATCCTGCTCCGAGGTTGATCCGGCAGTCTTTCCCAAAGCAAATGAAAAGAATAAGGTGTCTGATGAACTTTCTAGACAAAGCTTGGAGTGAGGTTTCTAAGGAAAGTAAACCAAGCTCTTCTTCCATCACCAGGATACTGAAGCACTCAGCCGTCTCAGCACTTACACTGTGGTATTCTTTCTATTCTGAAACTTGTTACAGACAGTCACACTCACACCCTTTACAGACAGGGATTAAAGCTGCACCAGGTGTCGGTAAAACTAATTTTTTTTTGAAGCATCATCACTCTGCTCATCGTTATTCAACAATTAAAGAGAAATAGCCTCCAATGGTCTCCAGTTGACTGATCCCAAAAGCGGTAGAAGCAAAGAATAAAAGCCAAACCCGCGAAATGCACACACACACCTTTCCATTAAAAAACGTTTTGGTCGCCCAAAAAGGAGCAAATAAAAGGCGATAACCTACAAGAGAATCATCCCGACCATCCGGATCGGACTGCCAGCAGCATGACGACGGACTACCACGATGATGATGATGATGAACACAATATACCCTTCGTGGGCAGCTGATTAAATGGGATACATCAGCGACGGTGGGTTTGGAATAGACCCGCAGCATCACAAAAAAAGGAGCAACTCCACTCAATCGAAAAGCCGGGAACAGCATGGGCGAGGCCGGGCGATTCGCTTTGTTCGATTCGCATGACCGAGTTGGTTCCTTTTCCCATCGGCACTTTGTGGTAATTTCTTCCCATTGAAGCCGTCAGAGACGTACCATCTACCATCACTGCCACCAGTGCACACAATTGCAAAGGATAGAAATGAAATAAATTAAAACTTTCTCCTGTCCGAAAACTTCAAAAGGACCAAGTGAAAAGTCAATACACGCATACACACACACCCGTCCATACACACCGAAAGGGAGACCAAGTGCGAGTTGGAAAACTTTTAATAGAATTCCAAGTGTGCACGCAGGGCAATAGCTATGACGACAGCTTTATCGTCTTTGAAAAGTTGAATGTCCTTTCCATGGATAAAACGTAAAAAAGAGAAGCAGTCAGAGTAGCTCTTCCGCAGGCGAGAATGCAACTGGCAACGCAGTAGCAGCCAAATGTCACCATAAACATGGCTGGGCATTCCACTACCATGTCAGCGAGTGCCACATGGAACAAGGAATCCCATAAACTACGCAAATTATTATAGAACGCATCGCGCTGGATTCGCTAATTCAGGAGATCTTCCCATGAAAGTTTATGGGTTCATCATGAAGGACGGGAGAGGTGCCCTCGACTTGATCTCTAATTGGAGCAGAGTACAACCCTCCACCACACGGCGATCATTTCGATCTGCGGCCATCATCAAATCATCATTTTAGTGCAGCTAAACAAATTAACTGGCAACAGCAACGTGGTGTCCGGAGAGCGACTTAATGAGCTGTGCCCATCTCCCCACCCCAAAGGAGTCGAGACGTGAAGTGTCCATTAGTCCATCGAAGTAATCGTCGTGAACGCAATTCACTGGGTTATTTATTTCAGGAGGCTTAATTAAGCGCGCACCTTCGCCTCCGGATCGGTGGTGATGATGGTCAATGGCGGTTCAATCGGGCAGGGGTACCCACTGCCTGATGATGGTGTAGTCATCTTTTATGGACGGTGTTCGAACAGATGATCTGTTGTGTCAAAAACTCACTCAGCGTCGATAAATTCAAACAGTTTACGAGGATATTTGCGCGCATGTTGGCGCGCAATGGACTGTTGAGAGGCGGATATTTGCATACTAAGTAGAGCTGTGTGTGGACTGGGTTATGTGGTCATGAGGAGCAAATTAAATGCCTGAGTGGAAGTAATGAGTTTTAGGAAAACGATTCAGGACCTCTCGCTTCGACGTGAAAATGCAAGTGGTAAGCCTTGCCTCACAGAGAGTGGTGATTTTGATAAGTAGACAGTGGTGGACAAAATTTATGTACCACCTTGGTTCGGGGCGGTAATTTGTACGTTTACGAGGTCACAAAAGGCGTGGATTGCACTCGCTTTTAGCTTTTTCAAAATAAATTTTGGAAACAAACCCATCGGTAATGGAGTTCTTACTGATGCATTAGCGAGTACTCTCGATCGTTACCTTGCACAGCCTGAGGAGTTTAAAATAGTCGTCAGCATAAGTTCGTCTCCCTGCATAATGCCTTTGAAGAAGGTGAGGATCGACTTCAAATTCCTACATTTTCTCTATGATGTGACAGTGGGAGTATTTGGAGCGTTGTAAGGACCCTCTTGACTGAAGCGTTGCCGTCTATTAACCGGATGCGAGCGAGGCAGTCTTGAAATTTGAAGGGCAGGCTGCTTGGTTGTAACAATACTGAATCTTCTTCTACTTGACATTTACTGCGGCAACTTGGCAGCTAAAAGTACATTAAGACTTAGGGAAATCGGACTACCGCTAGCTACTCCTTATGGTCATGCATCAATTCTAAACTCGGGACTCCGGGCGGAAATTGACTACATCGTCCCAGTAACAAACTGCAATCGGAGATTCTCTATCAGAATTCCTAGCAAGGAGGAGTGGAATGAAGGAAGTCTGTACTGGAAATGGACTGGCTATCTATAGGTACAGGTGCTGGTGTCTACTGCGAGTCCCCAAATACAAACCGGTCGTTCAGACTTGAGAACGATTGTAGCGTTTTTCAAGCCGAACTTGCTGCCATAAAACAAGCCATAAAACAGCATCTATTTGACAGTCAAGCAGCCAATTAAGCGTTGCAGTCAACATCGGCGAGGTCCAAGCTCATAAAAATGTATCAGTGGCCAACAAGGTGAACTTCTTTTGGGTACCGGGCCACTTGAATATACCAGTTAACGTATAGGTAGATGAGCTAGCCAGGGCAGGGTCAGTCTAAGCGCTTCGCAGGCCCTTCCCAGGGTTAGCACACCGCTTAGCACTTTGAACAAAAAGATAGACAATAAGTCCAACAAGGAAGCTAACAGGTGTTGGAATCTATTCTATACATGTGTCATAGTCAAATCGTTATGGCCAGTCTATGAAAAAAAGAGATCCGCAGATCTCATGAAACTCAGACGCAGGGATATTCGTATAGCTGTTGGCGTCGTGACGGGACACTGTGTGATAGGCAATCACGCAGCAGAGTTATGACTACCCCACAACGACTTCCGTATGATCTGCAGGGACAAAGAGGAAATAGAATCCATTCGGCACTTGCTATGTGATTGTCCAGCACCAGCCACCAAAAGGAAGGACACTCTTGGGAGCTACTTCTCTGCTTTCGGAGAAACCCGGCTGATCTTCAGTTGTTAAATTCTGCGCCGAGTTGAGGTCATCATCAGCAATTATTTCACTTTTGTTATCCATAGCTACATAGACATGCCAGTTTCACGAACGGGGCTTCATTTACTCCAGAAAATCCATGTTCTTGAGGTGATACCAGAAATTCCCACGACCTGTGGATAACGCTACCACCCATTTCAGTGCTCTTCGCTCGAAGCTAAGAACTTCTCAATAAGTGGTGCCAGTCGGCATTTTATGCATGCTCCACCATACCCCTGCCGATTGCAGCAATTAGTTCCACACTAAAGAACTCCGGGGTTTACCCTTGCCTTGCTAGAGAGTCCGTCTTTTCATTGCCCTCAGTCCCTACGTGCCCTCTTCCCCAGAGCAGGGGCAACTCATTTCGAGATGAGCACTCACTGAGCTCTTGAACACATTCAATTGCCAAGAATGTGTTTATATCGTGCGTCTAACCCTTGATTGATTGTCCAGTGCTAAAATAATATTTTTACCAACAACTTGACCTCCTATCAGGTGATCCAAAGCATGATAGACTGAGGTATCCCCAGACTAATATGACAGGCTTTTTGAAAAGATGCCTGCCCCTGCTCTGCCATCCATCATGGATCCATCCGTAAAGATGAGTGTACCATAAGAGTTCTATAATATCTTCCGGTAACA
The DNA here is from genome assembly GCA_946965025.1 of Blera fallax. Classification (NCBI taxonomy): domain Eukaryota; kingdom Metazoa; phylum Arthropoda; class Insecta; order Diptera; family Syrphidae; genus Blera; species Blera fallax. The sequence goes on from OX337248.1 coordinate 71,589,707, forward strand.
CTTACTTACTTACTTAAGGTGGCGCTACAGTCCGGAGTGGACCTGTGCCTCAACCAACAAGCGTCGCCAGCCAGCTCGATTTCTAGCCAGTTGCCTCCAGTTTCGCACGCTAAGTTGGTTGAGGTCGCCTTCCACCTGCGTGCGCCACCTGAGTCGCGGTCTTCCTTTACTGCGCCGTTCCTCGGGAATGAATTCAAAGATTTTCCGAGCCGGAGCATTTGTGTCCATGCGCTCTACATGACCCAGCCGCCTCAGTCGTTGGACCTTCACTCTTCTGGCCTAGTCGATGTCGCTGAACAGCCCGTACAGTTTCGCTGTTGTATCTCCTCCTCCGGTAACACGCACTCTCTTTATTCCATCCATGGGCATATTCAACTCCCTAATCCTATTTTTCACGAGATCCTATGGCCGTAGATACTCACAGTACCGCGCCAGTACCAGTTGCCATCCCGGTGAACACGAAGTGCCGTCCTTCCAAAAATCCTCACAGGTCTCCAACTCAGTTCTGGAACACCACAAGGTGTCTGACAAAGACTTGAGCAGCAACTTTGTGGCTTTCCAAGTTTCTCATCCACCACGCAGTAGGAAGGGCAGTCACCCCACTGAATTATCCATTCCACTTGCCTGCAAATTTTGTCACGCAAAAACCTTCTTTTTTTTCAGTTTACCTGTAAATTCAATTAATCAGCGAATGGCATACAGACAGAACCTCATTCGCGGTCCATGTTTGCATCATTGAAACTGGATACGTCTAAGAAAAAAAAAAGTCGTGTAATTTCAGCGCGCTCTGAGAATACTAAACCGATGCGTCTCCTTGGGAGAATCCCACCTTCATCTGGTTGACTTCCGCAGACACTACAACAATGCATGCCCCTCAACAACCAAAGGTATGCTTGCGATGTGTACATCTCCGAAAAATTATCTGCGGCCCAAGTGGACCCATGTAGACCAAGTGGACCCGTGTCCTTTGCTTTCCGATCACGTTGCTCCTTGCAAATGGCATTATTAATAGCATTCCCATTGGGGAAACACACATTCTCCCAAAAGACATCCACGAGGACGTGGATTCCCGCCATCGATGGACGGTCTTAAATTTTTTCAGCGGACTCAGCTAACGTCATTATGAATTTTTCAAATTAATTTATCGTGACAGGTGTGATCATAATTTTGTTTGGAATTCCGTCTGACGTCCGGATGGATTGCGTCCCATTGTACCCAAAGACCTCTCAAATTTGATCGCATTGTCAAGTGGCACGTTGACATCACTTTTCCCCGTTCTGACAGACTGGCGTGCCGCATCAATGGACGATAAATCATCATTAGCTGCCGAACGCTGGCGCGCGGCAAGCACTCTTTGTCAATCGACAGCGCAATTAATTAGCGTTGACAGATGAAAAGCCTCGCAGAGGAGGAGGGTCAACTGATTTCTTTCATAAATATGGATTGACGCAGAGAGTTTAGTTTTGGACTGCATCACGTGTCGTGTCATACATGTTCAAGGTTCGATCGTGAGCTTCTGATGGCCCCGTCGCCGTCTACCTTTATCAATAGGCTTAATTAATGGACAAAGACACAATGACACGACGCGCGACGTTATGTGCCCCAAGCTCGGCCCTCTCGGCGGACATTTTTTTTTCGAGAGAATATGTCAAATGTTTGACCGCTGCTGACATATGTACAAATGTCATCGATAGATGGTGTTACACAACACCGCTATGGAAACTAATTTGATTGATGGATCACGAAGTCGAGAATCGTGGTAAAAAAAAAAAAAAAAAAAATTCAATGAAGTTGTAAATTTGAATTCCTTTCGGGAATATTTGACGGCTATGAGTCAGCTCTTGGGGTTGTAATTAGAGCACGCATTCCGTAGGTAAAAATGCGTTAATTGCGTTTAATTGTGAACGGAATTTCCGATTGTTTTGTTTACAATACATTTCGAGTCGGATATGCTCCAATTGTGGGCTTAATTAGCGTAACTTCTAGTCGTAGATGAGTGGAATGTTGGGTTCTGTTAACACTCGAAGCAATTTAAGAACTCAGAGGACGAGGATTGCGTTGGGATGTGAGGAATCGCCCAACATAATAGCCAGGGATTGTGGAATTAATTGCTCGGTAAGGATTAACAAATGTGAGTTCATTTGTGGGAGAAGAGCACGTCAGGAAAGAGGCAAACATTCAAGAATTCACTAGCTAAGCGCCGTACTCATCCGAGTACCTATTGTCTTTCGCAATATTTAATAAGGAATTTCCGTCTGCTTCAAGGACCGTTAATTACGTACACTTGCTTATGTGGCACCATTGTCCGGGAAAAATCTGGGCCGCGACGTGTGTGTCCATTCGCTCTACATGTCCTAGCCATCTCAAGCGACTAGAGTGCAGTCGAGTCTCTGCACAACTCGTATATTTCATCTTTGAATCTACTCTTGAAACGACCGCGGATACCTTCATCCGCTTTCGACAGAGTCCACGCTTCGGCGCCATAGAGCAGGACTGGGATGATTAAGGTCTTGTATAGAGTCTCCTTAGTTGTTCGGGATAGGTCCTTACTACTCATTTGCCTTCTCAACCTAAGAAAGCAGCGATTGGCAGGAGTTATTCTGCGTTTTATTTTCGCTGAGATGTTATTGTCAGAAGGTCCCTTTCTACCTCGAAGTTATAGCTGTGGGGTGTGACGTTCTGTCCAATTCGCCGAGTGTGTCCTTTCTTGTTGACAGCATATACTTGATTTTGGCCTCATTTACAGTTAAACCCATTTTGGCGGCCGTTGTTTCGATACTAGCGAACGCACCAGTGACAGCCCGCTGTGTCCTGTCAATTATGTCAATGTCGTCGGCATATGCTAGTAGTTGCACAGCCTCCGATGTTGGCTTGTGAGTCTCGCACAATTCTTTCACCTTTTTTGACATCGAAGGTCTCGGTGAGGTCATTACCGACCTTGATGAAGCACCGAGCGTTCTCCATCATCATCCTGCACAGACGGACGAATTTGTCAGGGATGCCAAAACTAGACATGGCTCTGCATAGCTCGTCCCTATAAATGCTGTCATGTGCGGCCTTAAAATCGATAGAAAGATGGTGGGTATCGATTTGCACTACTTGGGTTTTTGTCCAGGGTTTGCTGGGGTGTGAATCGACTGTGGACTTTCCTGTCCTGAAACCACACTGACCGGGCCAAGTAGGTTGTCAATGAAGGGTTTCAGGCGTTCACACATTGTACGCGATGTTGAGGAGACTGATGCCTCTGTAATTGGCGCAGTTGAGGTGGTCTCCTTTCTTGTGGATTGGACAAACGATGCTGAGATTCCATTCATCAGGCACACCCTCGTCTGACCAAGTCTTGGAAATGAGTTGGTGTATGCTCTCTACCAAGTCATTTCCAGCTGCCATGAACAACTCGGCCCGTACATTAAAGGAAAATCAGCAGACACCGCTCTACTCCGGGTGGTCTCTACAATAGAGAATACCCTTCAAGCTAAAGAATATACGCTGGGTGCGTTTCTTGACATTGAAGGGGCTTTTAACAATGTAAGTATTGAAGCCATAGTAGACAGTCTGCATAGGGCCCAAATACATTCGGGAGTATGCAGATGGATCGAAGCTAAGTACCCGAATAATCAACTCCACACTTGGAGACACAAAAGGTAGGATGAGAGTCAAGCAGGGCACTCCCCAGGACGGAGTCTTATCGCCACTTTTGAACGGTATCGATCTGATACCTCAGAAAACTGCTAAATATCCCGGCGTAATATGGAAAGCCAACATTAACAATCGAATCAAGAAGGCCCTTGTGGCATTATAAGCATGTGGAAGAGCCTTCTGGAAATCATGGGGATTCAAGCTTAAAGTGGTTTACTGGCTATATACAGCAGTAGTAAGACTCATCTTATCCTACGGTTCGGTAGTCTGGTGGAAAACGTTCGAGAAGAAATACCAACTTGAAAGCGTTACAAAGATTCAAAGGGCAGGCTGTCTGGGGGTGACGGGATCGATGAGATCAACACCAACAGCAGCTCTGGAAAGGATACTGAATCTGCTTTCACTTGACATATACTGTGCAAATTCGATAGCTAAACCTCTAAATCGATGGAATGCATCGAGAATCCGGACGGAAACGGACTACATCATCCCACTACTATAGAATCCATTCGTCACCTCCTTTGTGACTGCCCAGCGCTGGCCACTAAAAGAAGACGTGCTCTTGGCAGTTACTTCTTTTCAGAACTGGACGAGTTAGGTAACATTGAGCTAAGCAAACTCCTGAGATTCACACATTTGACTCTTAGTGGTCTAAGTGAGCCGTTGACAATCCTGTCAACAGGGGCACCCATTTACCTAACCTAATCTACAAGGTTTCCTTATTCATTTCAACAGGTTTCCGTACGGATCTTGTTGGTCTGACACGTTCTTTGTACCTTTTGGAAAAACTTCCGTGCATTATTCCTGGAGTATAACCTCTCAATATCATCGATCACGCGGTTCTCGCCCTCTATGCCTTTCCGTCTCCTTATGTACTCCTTCCACAAGCGACATTTAATTGGAAATCCCATCTAATAAGCCACAAAGCTCAAAACTTGTCTCAATGCCGCCGCGACTTAAATAAATCACAATGTCCTTGCGCTGCAACTTCTCAAATGGTGCAACTCCACCATATTTCCAAGTACTTTGAAACTTCAATTCAAGTACCCCGAACAAACTTGAATATCTGGCATTCCAAAGTTAAGGATGCCATAACTCAGAAATGCATACATTTTGACTTCCTTTCATCGATTCCACTTGTTCGTCGATTTCTTAGCGAAATGCTATATTTTCCTTGGGCGGGGTGACAATGCTCCTAGAAATCATTTTCTCCCACATACCTTGGTAGCGCTATATAGGAACATAAAAATTCCATATCCACACAATGTACTTTTCGTCCTTTTCAATACTACCTATGCACTGGAGCATGGCAGCAGAGGAATTGCAGGGCCCGTCCCACAGCTCTGTCGTTGACTGTCGTTTACAATCCGTACACGAACCATGGCCAGTTGGAGAAATGCACACATTTGCTCAGATTGTGCACATATCCCTAGTCTAAGCACAAAATCGCAATATCAAGGACTAACAAACAAGGAGCGAATGTGCATTTTGCAACATAAAAAGGGTGCCGTTCTGGTTGGGTCTTAATCCCGGGGGTGGGTGGGTGCGGAGTCTTCTGGCGAAGTGTTTTCTGTGGTCATTGGTCCCATAAAGTACACGCAGACACTCGAGTCCAGAATATCATCTGGAAAGTGAAAAAAAAAAAAACTTCTCAAATGCATTTCAAGAAGATTCTCTGGTAAGGACATTGCATCCCGAAAAGTTTCTCCTAGCGCACAAGTACAGTACCTTGATGTACGTATACGAGTATATTTTCATCCTTTTACCGGACTTTTGCTACAGCCAGGTCCAGTGAACTTATTCATTCGAATCTTGCAAAGTTTTAATGGTTTGTTGGACCTGAATGGATACACCCATCCACCCAGTGTTCGTCTTTGGTCCGCAGATTCCTTTTCTAATATTGTATTGTGTCTCTATCCATTCAGAGCGCCCTAATAAAGACATGTTTCTGAGTGCAGCAGCTCGTAGCTCGTATAGTCTTTTATCACTTTTCCTTGATCAAAATGGCGAAGTAGTATCCCACAAATTCGTTGAGAGAGTGCTACGAATGTGTTTGTACGCCTCCTGTACATGGTTCATTATCCTGACAGCCCGACGAGTGTAATTGCCAAGGGAAACATCTTCGTACAAATCCTCCAACGACTCGCACGATATAATGGATCCTAAGAATAGGATACTACATGTTGCATGGATTTTAATTGGTTTCGATTGGAAGATGAAGTGCAATCGACATTGGACACTTATTAGGGAAGAGCGTATCCTGATGGACTTGCATTCTTGTTTTTCTTATTTTTCGGAAAAAAACTTTTCTAATTAAACCTCGCAATTATTCTGCTAGGAAGGACAATGCTTGTGAGAATTTTCCAAATGAAAGTTTAATTTTCCTACTTAACGTCCTCTTTCGTCGTCTTCCTGTTCCCGGAATGGCATGTCCTTAAAGTGAAAGCCAATGTTGTTTCTCACCTTCGCAATCTCCATTAAATTTTCATCAAGGATAAATTATGAACAGAAAATAGGAAAAAAAAGGATACAGCTTAATGGGCAAAAAATAAGTACCTACCACAGGAAGTGGTTACAAAAGGGTGGTGGCATCTTGTGTACAGGATGATGGAAGCTTAGCGGTGTTTCGCTTTGCTCACATTTTTACACTTCTTCTTGGAGTCTGATCGGAATAAAAGCTCATTAGAAGGACTTGCGGATATCGATATCGGAGATTGCGGCAATTTACGATGAGTGGGTTAGGAAGCGGTTTATTTGGTCCAATTTGTGTACGCGTCTCGAAAAAGGACGAGGAGACAAATAGCCTTTAAGCGGAATTGACCGTAAGAAGTTTTGTGACACTGCTATTCGTTAGTAGTACACAGTTTCGTTACAAACAATCCCTGCGGTTATTTTTAATCTATAACACCTCACAATGATTTGCCCTCTATTCGATGAATTCAAGACCGACTGTCAGTTGCTTATATTTTGTAGAAGAAGCAGAAGTATATGTAGAAAGATTCCATCAGAAAAAGGAGCAGAGAAAGAATTCTCTGGAAGGAATCGAAAGGGATCAAAGAAATCAAAGGACTTTGATATATTCGTAAAACATTCGAAGTTCAGATTGTGTTAAGGACTAAGTCAGGATACTGGTGGATTAACAGCAGCTCTGATATCGCCAAAGTGGACTACTGGTGTCTATGGAGTTAGATGTTCAGTTGGATGCAGATTGGTCTTCAACGGTAGATGGTATTAAAAACTCTTGAGCCTTAGAGGACGTCTTGCGCTAAAGAACAGGAACTCTTGCCTCATATTCTCGCATGCTCAACTCGTATGAGTTACTGTACAAGGCGTGGTATGACTCACAATGAGTCCCTGGTGATGCGTAAACAGGAAAAGAAGGCAACATTGATGGTAAACAAGGGAATATAACCGATTCTCCACTTTGGCAACGAGGCCACTTCGTGGTCCTCTGGACTACTGAGAAATATGGGATTTATCAAAAAGTTATCTACGCGAGGCACACATGCATTATTCTTGATGTTCATGCCTTTTCAAGAGTGAGATTTGGCTCAGACGAATGCAGATATCCCGAGCGAAGCATAGGCTAGACTACGTAGCCTTCGAAAGCAGCCCAGAATTTTTGGCGTCTTAAAGGAAGACCGTAAGGGATCTCAACCAACTTGACGTACGAAGCTTAAGACAGCTACATAAGGACCGAGCCAGCTAGAGTAGAATGTTGTTTAGGACCGGGCTTAGAGTAGAGCCTTGTTGTATGAGACCTACTTCACGCCAAACTATAGCGCCATTTACGTATGTGAATAAGGGGGAACCATACCACACTTTCGTCAGTTAGCGCCTTGATAGTCCCTGGAAAGTCCCTAGAATTTCAAATTCATTAAGAATAGGTAGCCACAGTAGAGATTGTACCGATGCACACTTGATCCTCGGAAAAGCAACCAACCATCCAACCGAACACTTAGGAGGGAGGGCAGATCAATGTAGCAGAGCTTTGCTCCAGAAAGTTCTTTGTAAACCTAGCTGAACGTTAATTAAGGCGTCAGACGTGGGATGGAGGAATGGTCTGCACCGAAAGTGAACTGTCTATCTATACCGACGGATCCAAAATGAATGTAGGTACTGGTGCTGGTGTCTACTGCGAGTCTCGAAATATTTACAAACCATTTCTTTTGACTTGAGTAGGATTGCATTGCTTTTCAAGTCAAAGCTGCCATAAAACAAGCTGCGGACTTGATAAGCGAGAGTAACATCTCTGGAAAAACAATCAGCGTCAAGCGTTACAGTCAACAACGGTGAGGTGCAAGCTGGGCCAGTGTCCAACAAGCTGAACCTTAGAAATACTCGTAGCAGAAACAAATCTTGATCGTGCTTGGACCTATGAATTGGGGTTGATGCACACATGTACTTATGTAATTGTGGCCAGCAAGCTGACTCGTACATCAAACCCATTCACTTGGCCCAAGTCATTCGGTGCAGTAAGTAAGGTCCCAGGACACAACGGGATAACAGGGAATGACATCTCCGACGAGCTTGCTACACAAGGTTCAGGAGAGGCTTCTCAGGACCGGAACCCATGGGTTAGCATTCTTTGCCAGGGCTTACATTGACGATTGGGTTTTTAATGAGCACAATCGAAGGTGGCATAGCTCCCCAGGATGTAGGCAGACTAAACGAATGGCCCCTGACGACTGTACGAAATCGGCCGTTTTCTTGCTATCCCTTAGCAGGAAGGACTGTAGACAACTTACTCGCGTTCTTACGGGCCACTTCAACTTTGCCAAACGACTTAGTGTCCTAGGTGATACCCATATCTGCGACGCCTGTGGAGAAGGCGACGACACGGCGGAACATTTCCTATGTGATTGTCCTGCCTTTGCTCGGATCAGGTGTCGGATTTTCGGTGCTGATGATGTAAGCTCCTCATCACTGAAGCTCCTTCTCGACTTTCTACGAAAGACGGAAAAACTATAAAAGAAAATGGGGTTCTTCCTGGTAGTACAATGGACCAGTTTTCGAGTCTGAGTGCTCCAGTAGGGTGTGCCCGATTCCGACTACCCGTTACGGCAATGAAACTGTATGTTGTTATGTACATATGTATGTTTATAGTAAAAATTCATGACTAAGCGGGGCTGCAAGGATGGCTGCCGCCGTACTATCTCAACATCGCACTGCAATTGCTGTTAATTTCTATTTCTATGGATTACGACTGCAGCCTTCACGCAGATGTCTTCCCTTAATTCATAGCTCCAGCCGAATCCTATCATCACCTCACCCAGTAATCATTTTTGTCCACTTAACAGCTCATAAAAAGCCACAACCACATGAGTCGGCGGCACATCTTAAATTATCATTAGCAAACGTCCTGATAACGAACCTCGGATCGTATCTGCGATACATGGTATCTTTCACAGATTAAATTAAATCCATTTTATTTGCATGAAAATGAAAACATCACCTCACGACGCGGTCGCGGACAACGACAATGGCAATATCGTTGTCGTTGTCGTTGTCGTTGTCGTTGTCGCCACATCGTTTGGGATGCAACCTCACGCGCTCCGTATCGCTGGGGAAGGACACCAAATGAGACCTAGTGAATCGTTGCGAGCAATCTTATCTCAAGCGACATTCAATAAACGATTACTACCCATGTTCCAATTGTGATTACCCACTGCCAGTGCCAGTGCCAACGGAGTGGAGGACTCCATGTCCCACTCACTACTAGTGCCCTCTTTTGTCCGGTTATCTCCTGCACAGTTTTGTTGTTCGTCCCATATTAACTTGTTCAGTGTTTTTGTTTTGTCTTTGCGATAGCCTCCGTCTGGTAGGTATCCCCGCCATCCGTGTGCGGTTCAACATGCGAAGACATCGATAAAAGAAAAATCAAACAACAACAACGATAACAGCCTATAGTCTGGCCGTATAATTATCTCCCAGATACTTTATTCGGTCCATTACCATTTTGTGGTACCTACATCCTTAAACTGGTGTGCGCGAGTGTATGCGACAGAAAGAGAGTGAAGATCAGTTGGGGGCATCACATAAGATATTCGTCGAGATTTAAGATACCTGGAAGGCGGGGGGACGATCGGAAGATGGAAATATCATTGGCGATCGTCGTTTATGGCCTCAACAGGAACAACAATTTATGATAAGTAAATGTTATGTCCAATTTAAAATTGGAAGCACAGGGCAAATGGATATCAGTGTTTGGCTGGAGGGATGAGATATGTGGAGCTCCACTACGGATGTGGACTTTACGTGGATACGTTGAATAGCTGGTTGCGACCTTGGAGTTTTAAGGAACAGCTTACTGTCAGGCGGGTCTTTATTGTTTCTTTTCTATGAAGACAGTGTTCCAAGGAGTCAAGTGAGTTAAAATCGGGATGAGGATGAGGATATATGCACGTATCTATCTACACCTTGCGTTCATTAAGTGCAAATTGGAGAACAATGGACATGGTCCAGCCTAGTCGAGTGCCTTACGATAATGCAGTGCACTGCAACGACATCTGGTAGAGATGAACTCCCTTAAGACAGTTGGAGCGTTTGAGATCCCATTTGGGCCGGATCTGTTCATTGATTAAACAGGAAGTACCATCTGCGATTGGTACTGTTTGTAGCTTGAGTAGCATTTTTACTGTAGCGGTAGGCACTCTGGAGATTCGCTTTATCCAGTGAAATCGATAGGGTTGTACCTTGCCTGGCCAGCTCGTTAGCCATGCAGTTCCCGGGAATGTCACTGTAGCTCGGCACCCAAATAAGAAGGACATTGAAGTGGTCAGCCAGGCGAGAATTTAGGGCTGTTCGAGAGTTGAAGTCGACGGATTCCAGAGATTTGATCGCAGCTTGGCTGTCAGTAAAAATGATGGCATCCCATTGAGACATCACATTACTTGATCCACGACAAGGTTTCTTTTAACGCCATGATCTCCGCCCGGAAGACGCTATAGCGATTTGGGAGGCGGAGGGAGATTTTTAGGTTGCAATCATTAGAGAATACACCTCCCCCTAAATCTGTCTTGGTTCCATCGGTAGATAATCGCATGGATTCTTTTTCCAACCCGAGATCGCCTTGCCAGTCTTCTCTGTTGGATATTCGGTCTACTCTGGTGGGTATTCGGGTTGCGTTTCAAAACGTTTTTCGAACAGAAGTTGAGAAAGAGTGTGTCGATGTCTTCTGGGAGGAAGCCCAGTTCGTAGACTAGACCACAGAGATAGAACCTTCCTGCCACCTATTAGCTGTGGAGATCTAAGGGTGGCAAATGGAACAGCATTTCTAGAGCAGCCGTTGGTGAAGAGCTGCTCTAGAAATGCTGTTCCATTTGCTCCATTTATACATATACAAGCCGACCTTTTCAATCGGTTCAGATGGGTACGGAGAACGGCCTTCTCTAACGCCAACCAGACGATCACGCCAGAAGTAATATAGGCTTGATAGCTGGTAGTACGCAATTCGTGGCTGTAGTCCCCATCTAGTTCCAAAAGCTTTCTTACAGCAATACAAAGCTGTAGTGGCTTTCTAACGCGTTGCAGGATGTTGAATTCCCAGCTTAGTTTCTTGTCGAGCATGATTCCCAAGTATTTGGCTTTCTCAGCAAGTGTCAGACTGATGCCACAAGGTCTTTATATTTCCTTGTGGAGGAGTTTAGTTCTATCTTATGAGGGTTAACGCCTAGTCCATTTAGATAGCTTACAGGGCGCATTCTGCAGAATGTCTCTGAGCATATGGAGATGTTTACCCGAGACATCTATAGCAACGTCATCTGCATAGGCTACTTCAGTTCATTCACCACTAGGTTGGAAAGAAGGGCAGACAGCACCCCACCCTGCGGAGTACCCTGCTCACGGACCTCCGAACTACGGCGTCGCCCAACCTGGAGTTGATCATGCTATGGGTCAGAGTCCAGTTGATCAGTCCGCCAATTGGGGCCGCAACTCAAAGGTTCATGAGTGCATTTATAAGTTCGACGTTGTTAAGAGCTCCCTCAATGTCAACAAATGCCACCATAGTATATGTATTCCTTGCATTCTAAGGATTTTTCTGTGGTGCGCACCAACGAGTGTAGGGCCGTTTCTACCGATTTCCCTTTACTGTACGCATGCTGATTGGGATTGATGCTGCCGCGAATAGGCGCGACTATTATATTCTCCATAGAATTTACATGACGACAAGGTAATAGGAGCCAATGAAGTACAATATCCCTGCATTTCGATCCATCTCCACACTCCGATTCCACCGAGAAGTATAGATCAAGATCAAGACATTCGCCGTCGCATCCATCCAGAGGGCAAACGTGCCAAGAAAAACAAACAACTTTAAACAAATTAAACCCCGAATTCAATTTCACGACGACGCTAGCCACAGGGGAATCCAGCTAATAAAAAACACACACAAACACTCAGCACAGCACAGTGCGAATCACCGCATCCGCCCCGCCGTGCACCGTCAAAACGGTGCGAATTTACCCCGCCAGCCATAGAACCAATCAAACCGAACCAGAAAACCGCTCACGAGAGCTCACTAAATGATCATTGCTGTTGCAAAAGGACACGGAGGATGCGTCTCAAGAAACGCACACAATCGGGCTCCAGAAATCGTATTTAAGATCGCAGCGGGTAATATTGACAGGTGATCGCGAATATTTCATTAAATCTTATTTCGGCCACAGAGAGGAGCGCGCGTAGGTCGATCGTTTTTTTCGTTCACCGAGGGTGACTACCGACGACGAGAGGATCATATCCGTGCAGGGTGAGGGCGCATTTAAATTATGGCCAATCCGAGTAACATTACCGCCATTATGAGCCCGACTGGCATTTCTCTTTCTTTTATTCACTTTGCCAGGTATGCACGTTAGTTATACCGACGATTTGATGTTCGTGCTTTTGTTGCTGGTTTTATTGCATGATCCTTGTCCCCGGTCCCTGTCCCGGCGGCGGCGAGTCACTTGCCATATGGAAACGTATGTATGCCAAAGAATTATTGCCTGGCAATAAAACGACTCATATTGGAAATTTATTTTTACGATTACAGTCGCTTGTATTTTTTTTTGAATGTTGATTATTCGCCGAGTGGGTCGTAAGGGTTGTGGATGGCGAGGAGAGGAAGAAAAAGTTTATTACTTCCCTTGCCAGGGCAGCGCGCATGGTAATTATAAAATTTGCAATAGAAAACAGACCCCGGGTGCTGTAGGGAGAAGAAATTTACTGATTGCTTTGCAAACATGCTCACTGGAGCAACTTTGTTGCGGATGCTAATCGTTTTATATATGCTTGGTTGGCTGGATGAATGTTGTTAGGATTGAGTTTCCGAACAAACAGAGATACATCATCCGACGGTCCACACTCGCACGGTGCCCCGTGTTCACGACTTGAAAATGGAATATTGCTAGATACGTGTACTTTTTTTGTTAATTAAAATTCCGTTGTAGCATCGAAAAGATGGATGTTGGTTCCTGTTGCTAGTTTTATCACCGATTTACATTCTTTATGTGAGACGTAGCATGCGAAATATTTTATGAAAGGATCGCTAAGTCTTGTAGAAGGAGTGCATTACTGATGTAGAAATTTATTGCGAAAACCTTTAGGTTCTGAGGGGAATAAGACGAACATGTAGGCGCCTACTAATCGATTGAAAAGTCATAACGTTACATGTTTAAGAGAGGAAGGACCAACTTCTCGACGGAATGTATGAACCCATCACTCCCATAAGCCGTGAGCTCACGGATTCAAACATCCTCTTGGCTGGAATGTTGTTGTCCAAGCGCAAGCCAATGTAGTCTGCATATCTTAGGCTCTTTCGCTTTGCGGAACACTTCATAGAGTTTGATGTTGTATTTTCACGTCTATTCGACCTCCTCACACACTACACAAATAATCCCATAACCTGAATGTAGGGCCTTTGCTACTAACTGTTTAAAGTTGGGGAACAGCCACCCTATATAAAAGATTTTTAAACTATTGCAACAAGGAAGAAAGAGTGAGCCATCTGTTGGTTTCTTTTTAAATTGCTTGTTGTTTTGACACTGGGAACACGAACGTGCATGAAATATTAACAGATATGTAGAATCGAACCTCCGCGGTAAGAAATAAATTCTTTTTCGGTTGATCCGTACTAGGAAGTATTTAAAAAATATTTCCAATCTAGGTGCTGTGTTGTGGAATCTGTTGTGGAACATGTTCAAAGAAGTACGGCTCACTCACTTCATCAGCCCAAAAATGTGGATGCGTTGACTTCTCTGAAATCACCCTTAGATCCTCCGAACCCGAAAATCCTTCCTCTTACTTCGGATGGGTGACAACAAGGGGCACATGGGGAGACACTCCCTAAAATATGGCCATTCGTTCAGTTGTGTCAAAACCACAATTCAGTGCAGTGTTTTAGAGAAACAATTATGACCATCTTAACAAGTAGCTGCCCTCCAGATTGGAGGTTGTACCGTGCTCCACCTTAGGCGAGGTTGTCCTCTATAGTGTTGTCCCTCCGAGCTAGATTTGAAGACTCTGCGGAGCGGAGCATTGGTGTCCATTCGCTCAACGTGTTCTAGCCACCTCAAGCGACTGGTGTGCAGTCGATGTCGCTGTACAACTCGTTAATTTCATCGTCGAATCTTCTCCTCAAAGACTGTCAACGCAAACGGCACCGAATATCCTACGAAGAATTTTTCTCTCGAAACGACCGAGGATATATTCATCCGCTTTCGGCAGAGTCCATGCTTCAGCGCCATAGAGCAGGACTGGGATAATTAAGGTCTTGTCTCCTTACTTGTTCGGGATAGGAGCTTACTACTCAATTGCCTTCTCAACCTAAAGAAGGAGCGATTGGCAGGAGTTATTCTTCGTTTTATTTTCGCTGAGATGTTATTGTCAAAAAGTCCCTTTCTACCTCAAAGTTATAGCTGTGGGGTGTGACGTTCTGTCCAATTCGCCGAGTGTGTCCTTTCTTGTTGACAGCATATACTTGGCTTTGCCCTCATTTACAACTAAACCCATTTAGGCCTGTTATGACATGACAGTTATTACTCTCTGACGTTGGTCAGACATTCGCGAGAAGTGGGATCGTGAAAAAACTTGATGATGTTTTCTGGAACAGGAATCTCTGAACTCCCGCAGCCAAGGCACCCAATCTAGTTGAAATTGAAGTTACTAGCAACTCTGAAGGATTTGATTGTCCGTCCTTATCAGTTGGCTTATAAATTTCGGGTCATAGTTCATATGGAATTCAGTACAACTCATGTCCTTTGCTGTTTACAGCTATCTACGGCTTCATTGAAAAACGTTCAAAACACCGGCAACCATTTTGACACTGAAGTTAAAGTCGTTATTTCTAAGCCTACACAACAACGCCTTAAACTGACATCGCTGCAGATTACAAAACCAATATAAATTGTATCTTATCCTCTGTATACGTACTCACGATGGGATACATTTACATTTTGCAACAATGTTTTGGTGCGTTTCTGTTTTAACCACGGAATCAGTGTTGTCGAAGTGCAGCCTGCATATCAGAATGCGAACCACCGTCCACCAGAGTCATATTCCCTTTGGGGCCTACCCTTCAAATGCATAGTCTATTTGAACCTCCCTCGGGGTACGCGCAAAACCAATGTTACTGGTCAATCATAATGTAAACCACATCTAAGTGTTGTTAAAGAAATGTTTTAAAATTATCGTGTCGATGAAACAACCATTTGCGCCACGTTGTTTGCTATCGGTTTGGTTTCGATGGAAACACACAGGAACAGGAAACACTTATAATTCACTGCCACGATTTGATTCATAAACCAACCATAAACCATAAACTTTTAACTCGCGCATGATTTACTACTGGATTCCACACTCGCTCGACCATACACCCGTTTCCATAACTCAATTATGCAGCCAAACACAGAACAATTCAGCAGAAACGTCATGCACTTGCATTCGCAGCAATAAAAATGTCTGGTGCGGCGGTGGTGATGATGGCGTGCAAATGCAAACAGCGTTCATCAGTATTTTGCCCACGCACTGGGCACGTGCACACCCATAACTCACGCTGAATCACGCTTCTTTCCTTATGACTCATAATTGACCCGTTCCGAACAGGATACCAATTTCCTCATCTATCCCGACTACGGAGTGGTAGCTCAATAGAAAGAGAGCAAGAGAGAGAGAGAGAGGTTTTCTCAAAAATTACTTTCCAATCATCTCCACCGCCGGCCGCGCCGCTGAGGAATCATCCTCTTGAATGCCCCAATACCAAAAGGTTTTCCGGATGAACTGACTCTTAAGTGAGATAGAAACCATAGATATGAACAGCTTAAAAGTTCCATCCACCCCGCTCGGCACGTCGGATTACATTGTTTAGTATCGGCCACCGCCCACAATTCAAGTGGCAACAATGGCGTAAAATACTTCAGAATCCCTCAGGAAGGACATGCTCTTAGCAGCTACCCACTCACACCCTTCCGACTACATATTACAAAGAAACGATCCATTGTGTGTTTGCCGAGGTGCTATTGCCTGTAATAGGATAGCTCAGCACCAGAACACAGGTCTCTACTATCGACAGCAGTAAATGCTGTAGAAGAAGTTTCCTAGTGCTTCTGAGGTGCTCTTATTTTATTTGCAGCACCCCAGAGGATGAAAAGGATCCTTTTGTGGTATAGCTGCTTCAGCTGCTGCTTCTGCTGCTGCTGTGAACAAACTTGATGATGCCCTATTATTTCGGACAGGTATACCCGACACAGAGTAGGAAAAAAAAAGGAGGCGGAGGAGGAGATGAATATGACAATACATTGTCCTTCTACTGGCTTCGTTTAACAAGGAAAACCCCTAAATTATCCTTTCTCAAGGTGTCGTCGCTGTCGTCGTCGTAGTTGTAGTCGGCGTCATTGTCATTGTCATCATTGTGCTGAGTGTCATGTTGGCTGTGTCACTTCCAATATTAAATGAACTAAAGACTCTCTCTCCACGTCATCGCCGTCGTCGTCGTCATCGTCGTCGTCCTGACTTACGAATAGTTGAGTAAAGTGGCTGTCTCACAGATGCTGATGGGAGGTGAGTTAGATTCTGTTTGTAAGGATGTCACACTGCTCCAATTTCATTTCTTTCACACACCGGAGCGCTTTGACAAATGAGGGTGATTGCTTTATTGTGTGTGACTTTGCCTGCCGATGACAGTCGTCGAAGGAGAGTGTCTTAAGTAATGAGTGTGATTAATTGATGGCAGAAGAACAGGCCCTGCTGATAGGATTCATCCTAATTTCTCGCTTGAGTGGGTCAATCATCCTTTGCATAAAATTATTACCCACCCCTTCTACACACACACACTCCCTCAGTGAGAGCCATATAAAACTACTAACGCTCAATAATGACTGCAGTGCTGCAGGTTGAACTTTGGTGCGGGGGTGGATAGGGGGCTATCCTGCATCCTTTCAGCTGCATTTTCAAAGCCTGAAAGTGGTTAAATGCAGTGCATGCTTCCCTGGAGCAAATTGCCCATGAAATTTACGAGTGCACAGGAAGAGCGAACAAATTGTGAGCAGCATGAGAAGCTTAAATCGCATCGTGTATCCTTCTAGTGAAGCGTATCCTTTAAAGGAAAGAGAGAGAGCCATACCTACCTACTTTCCTTTTTCCATTGCTATCATAAAATGGCAGCGCGGTACTTTAGTGGTATTACCATCATTTAGCTCTTCCTGTCACTCATTTCACTTGCAGCCCTGCTACCCCCTCTTTCTCTCTCTCTCTCTCCCTATAGCTCTCGCGCTGTGTGATATTATTATCGTGCTTAACACTTTCAGGATGCACAGTGCAGTGAAAGAATGGAGAAAGGATGAAAGTGGATGAATGTGCCAGCCGTTGCAGTGCACTCAGTTGCTTTTTGCTTTAGAGTCTCTAGGGAATTCCTTGTGCTCCTGAACCGTTATTACTTTTTGGAAAAACCAACTGCACGATAAAGAATGCGGGAGTATTCGCGAGCTAACGGAAGTAGTACTTGCAAGTTAAAAGTAACTTGGATTCAGCACCAGGAAGTCAGCGACGAGATGTGATGGGGATATGTGTGCAATTTTGATGTGGGATCCCTGGATCCAAGTAAATTAGGTAAACCTCCGACACATGGGGCATCAGTGGACTTTTAGGCGATATACATATGTAATTTCGCAAGAAAGAAGCAAAATTGTGGGTGCACGTGGAAGAGAAGTAGCACGTCAAGAATCGTGGGCGATTTGTAAGGAGTACTAGAGCAAGAGAGGTTTCACGATCTATTTATTGCGTCCATCTAAACCCCTCCAAGGCTATCACCTAGCTATAGACGCAAATGTTTATTGCTGCCGACCCTCCACCCCCTTCCCACTCAATGACCTCCGCCTTTCCTTTCCAACCCCTCCCTCTTCCGCACCGGTTGGCTCGATCAACGTGTTATACGACCCGTGGCGAGGATCAATCTGGATCAAAAATAGTTCAGTCTCGAAAGGAGTATTCGGATACCTGGCGACCTCCGGATTAGCCGGCCTTATCTGCGGATCTCTGCACAGATGGACATCTATTTTCCGGTACTCGTGGGAACTAACTACGAATCCTAACAAAGATCAAAAAAATAAAACAAAAATTTACTCAAATGCTCTAATTCCGAGTGCAGGCTAGGACTTTGGGCAACATACCGGTCTTAGCCCCCTCAACAGCTCCTGTACTGCTACGAGCTCGCGGAATTGAACTGCTGTCAAAGCGGAGTTATCGCGAGCGCCGCACAGCCTCTAGGCGAGCTCCCTCTTTAGAAGAAGAAAGCTCTGACCTGGGCAACGAAGATTCTTTCAGGTATTCCTATTCCTGAACCCTCTGGTAAGGATTTGACGGCCAAGCGACAAGAGTCGGTGGAAGAATCCTCTATGGACCCTAAAAGATTGAAGGTCATCTGCAGCAGTTCCTCCTCATTTGCGGGTCACAGTGACATTCCAGGGAATTGCATGGCTGATGAGCTCGCCAAGCAGGGTACAACCCTATCGATTTCACCAGAAAAGTGAGTGAGCGAGTGAAATAGTGTTGGCATCTTTTATCCTCTTGGGTTGATGGTCGACTTAGGACATAAACAAAGTCTGTCCGCAAATATGTTTGGAGTTCTGCAACGCGTTACAGTTCTCTCTACATTATCCCAAGTGAATTGAATTCGAAATGTCACTAAGGCAAAATGAAAGCGAAATAAAATCACTGTTAGAAGCAATCGAAGCAAGGTATACACAAAGATTGGATGAAATGAAAAGAACCCACGAAATATGTGAAAAAAGTATTAATGAAATGAAAAATATGTGTAGTGTTGCTGAAAATTTTAAAAAAGAAGGTGAAAATATTTGCAATGAATTGAAGAGAAACAAAGACAGTGTATGTAATGAAATGAAGAAAATTATTGGAGGTAAACAAACGCCATCGGGAAGACAAATGTCATTTGCAGAGATTGCCAGAAAGGCGAGTGACAGAGGCCAAGAAAAAGTGATGCCAACAATGCGAAAAGATTTGCCACTTATTATAAAACCGAAAGTGAAGCAAAATTGTAGTAAAACGAGGGAAGACTTAAATAAAAAAGTGGATCCAAAAGATTTTAAAATTTCAAATATTGAAACAACACACAGTGGAATGCTTATAATTGAAAGTGAAAACTCCAACGAACGAAGTAAAATAAAAAATGCCATTGAAAAAAATTTGGGCGAAGAGTATGAAATCAAAGTACCAGAGAAAATTAAACCGAGAATCTTAGTGCCAAACATGAAGTTTAAAAATAATGAAAAAGAAGTTATCGGAAAATTGAAACATCAAAATAACGTACTTAAAAATAGTGAGCTTAAATTAGTCAAATATTATGAAAACAAAAAAAATAATACAATTTACTACAATGCGATAATAGAAATAGATACTGATTCTTTTCCTAAAGTACTTGAAACGGGAAAACTTAGTATAGGATGGGAACGTTGCAAGGTTTTCGACGGAGTGGAAGTTATGAGATGTTTTAAGTGTAAAGGTTTTAACCACAAAGCAACGGACTGTAAAAAAAAGGATGAAACATGTTTGAAATGTCTTGAAGCACATAGAACGAGTGAATGTAAGCAGGACGCAGTAATGAAGTGCATAAATTGTGTGCGTGCGAATGAAAGGCTTAATCTAGGGCTAGATGATAATCATTTGACTCTAAGCAGATTATGCCCAGTTTATTTGAATAAACTTGAAGCTAAAAGAAAACGAATTGGGTATTAGCAATTAGAAAATATCTCTTGTTTGTACTTGAATGTACAAGGTCTTACAACAAATTTTAATGAAGTTGAATCACTGGTGAATGATAATAGTTTTGAAGTAGTAGCTTTATCGGAAACACATTTAATCGATGACATAGAAAGTACTGAAGTTAGTCTGCAAAATTACTCGACTCCCATTCGGTGTGATAGTACTAGCAGGCATACGGGCGGTGTTGTTTTGTTCGTTAAAAAAAATATCAAATACAGAAATAAGGAAATCTTAACGGTACCAATGAAGATATGGTTGCTCTCCATAGAAATCTATTCCAATGAATTTGCAGAGACAATAGCCGTGCTGTATAGATCTCCTAGCAGCTCGGAACGCGAGTTTTGTGACTTTTTCTCGGATTGGTTAGATCGCAAGCTTCTTACTTGTAATAACCTAATAATTATTGGTGATTTTAATATTAACTTGCTATTGGACACAACCTACGCGAGATCTATGAGTGAAATGCTTATGATAAACAATTTAAAACAAATTATTAATAAGCACACAAGAATAACTGCAACATCAAGGACGCTAGTCGACTATGTTTTAGTGCCGGTAGAATCAAATATTTCAGCGGAAATTGTTCCAGAATTTAAAATCAGTGACCATGAGTCAATTGTTGTCGACATTCCAATTAAAAGCCACAGGGCGTGCAATACAGAGCCTAAATTTATTCAAATTTTTAAATACAGTAAACAAGAGTTCAAATTAAAGCTTAGAGATAAATGTGTACAAATTTGTTCAAGTGACTTCAATGTTCTAGCAAAATGTCTGCAGGATGCTTTGGTTGAATGTGTTAAAGAGCAAACTGTTAATAAACGTATAAATCAGTGCAATAATAAGTGGTTCACAACTGAGTTAAATAATATTAAAATACAAAAACTTCGATCCTATCACAGAGCTAGAACTTACAACGTAGCTGGAGAATGGTATGAATATCGTAGAATTAGAAACTTATATAGAAATAAGCTTAATATAGCTAAACGAAATTATATATGCGGTAAAATAGAAAGCTGTGCAGGTCAAAAAGAAATGTGGTCGGTTATAAAAAGTTTAGTTTTAAAGGTTGAAAGGCAAGAGATAATTGAAATAGAGTTTTTCGATGGTATTGAAAATGATAAAACAGCCATAGCAAATAAGTTTAATTCATACTTTGTAGAAAGCATTAACAATATAAGCACTTCCATACCGGCAAGTACGATGGACTACAGTGTTTTTCGAGAAAATGAATCAAATTTTAAGTTCAACCAAATTAATTTAAGCGAACTGTATCGCACATGTAAAAACATAAATAACAAAAAAGATTCGGAGAAGTTAAACATTAAAATCGTATTAGACTGTTTTGATATAATTGGTCCGTTGATTGTTGAAATTATAAATAAGTCTTTCTTGCATGGAGAATTTCCACAACATTTTAAGGAATCTACTATTATTCCAATACCGAAAGAAAACAATGCAACGAAGTGTGAAAGTTTTCGACCCATAAATATGATGCCAGTTGTCGAAAAAGTTATTGAAAAAACAGCATATAATCAATTTTTTAAATTTATTGTGGATAATAATATTTTAATTGAAAACCAGTCCGGCTTCAGACCGGGTCATTCCTGTGAAACGTCGTTAAATTGGCTAATCATGAATTTAAAACAACAAAGACACGATGGCAATGTGATAATAGCAGTTTTTCTTGACTTTCAAAGGGCTTTTGAGACTATTGATCGTGAAATTCTAGTGGAAAAGCTATCCAAATACGGTGTAAAAGAAGCGGAATTAAAGTGGTTTAAATCATACCTTAATAACAGAACGCAGCGAACTAAAATAGGAAATGTGTTATCGTCGACATTGCAAACGATTTTTGGTGTACCTCAAGGTACTATATTTGGTCCTCTGTTGTTCCTTCTGTATATTAACGAAGTAAATAAAGTGCTTAAATATTGTAAAATATCATTGTTTGCAGATGATGCCTTAATGTTTGTGTGTGGTAAAGAAATTAATGTGATTTTACAAAATCTTAAACATGATTTAATCAATTTGTGTAAATGGCTCGAAATGAATAAACTCAAACTCAATGTTAAAAAAACTAAATGTATGGTGTTAAGTGCGGATATTGCTTTAAATTTGTATGTGAATGGAGAATCCATAGAACAAGTCAGTGAAACTAAGTATCTTGGCATAATTTTAGATAACGGACTCAATTTCAAAAATCATATGAACTACGTGACAAAAAAGATATCTAAAAAAATTGGTTTTCTGAGAAGAATTCGTAAAAATGTAACTTTAATCTGTGCTATAAATATTTATAATACCATAATAAAGCCCCACTTTGAATTTTGCTCTACAATTTTGTTTATGGGAAATGTCGAAAACATAAGAAAACTTCAAATTCTGCAAAATAAAGCAATGCGAATTATCCTTAAATGTAATTTGTATACATCAATTGAATGGATGTTGTCATGCCTACGGTGGATGAGTATTAACCAGCGCATAACATTCAACGCAATACTGTTCGTGTTCAAGATCAAGCATAATTTGGTCCCCAACTACCTTTCATCGAACTTACGGTATATCCAAGATGTTCAACCTTATAACTTGAGATCGAACTCAAATTTCCGACTGCAGTTTTATAGAGACACCAGAACACAAAATATGCTGATGTATAAAGGGCTTAAATTATTTAATGAACTACCAAGTGAAATCAAGGCTCAAAATGTTTTCAGAATATTTAAAAAAATGTTAGCTAGCCATATTAAAACAAATGTACCTTGATAACGAATCTCTTTTTATAATAATTGCTAATAAATGTTAATAGTAAATGCTAGTCATTGTAAATAATAATTGTAAATAATAATTGTAAAATAATAATTGTAAATTGAATTCAATAGTAACACAAACTAAATAAATAAACATACATACATACACCGATACGTCATCAACGTCATCCTGCGACTAGTATGCTTTGGGTGGCCCGATCTTCTGCCAGACTCTATTGTATGGTACTCGTATACTTCACAATGGAGTTGCCTTTGCATAACCGATCCACCGATCAACCAACCGATCCACTCCTATGGTAATGTCTTTTAGCTCCTGACCTAATAAGTTGATTGAACACTAACTGACTACATCATGGACAAAATTCCGATGCGTTAAAAAAAACCTTTTGGAACGCAATTAACAAGATCCTGCTATCGCATCAAGCCTCTTGTAGAATCATAAGGGATGTCTGTTTTCTCTGACAGAGCTGTTCTGTTAGCATCACTTTGCTCAATACCCAGTTTCCTGAGGTGCTCCTTAAGTCTACAGTGATCCGTTAGGAAGCCTGTAAGGATTCTTTGGGCTCTCTTAGTCTGGGGAGTTTCTCCTAAAGTTCCGCTCAGTTGCAGTTTGTTTCCTTTCTTAGTATCGCATATGGGCCCAGCCCATAAAATGGTTTCGGGACAGTGAATATGGTTTCTGATCCTTCTCTAGCTGTTTTGTCAGCTGCTTCAGTCCCCTTTACTCCTACGTGACCTGGTGCCCAGTAGAGGGTGACTCTGTTGTACAAACTGTTTACGGAACTTCTTGCCCGTGAAATGATTTTAAAAGTCGAATATGCTCTCATCGGGCTTATAAAGAGTAACTGACGTTGAATATGCCCTCATGCGACTCAAACCAAAAGAAATTGCAGAGAGGTTTAAAATATCCGAGACAACGAGTGTCAAAAGTGTTTACGATCATTTTCGAATGTCAAAAATCAGCCAGATTGAGGGGAAGATCTACAAAGACGCGCTCTTATTTTATGAAAATGTACACGTGTACAAGGTCCAATTTTCAATGACTGCTATAAAGTCATGTGGCCTCCAGCAATTATGTAGCTATCTGGCATAACAGTCCCTACCTGGCAATACTCTTTGCTGTCTGTTCCCAATTTGTATAAGGGCTTGAATGAGAGCCGGAGATTTTACGAAAGCTTAGAAAAATTTATCTGTAGGTCTCCATTCACAAGGAGATCATGTTTCTTCCCATTCCCCAAAGTTGAGGAACTACTCTCGTAAGATTTTAAAAAGCCAGGTTCTTTTAAGTTTAAAGGCCGATAGTAGGGAATAACTGTCCCAACACAAGGAACTTGTATTGTCCGACCATACAAACTTCTTGCTTAGATTCGTCAAGTTTTCGTTTACTTTTGCTCACTTACGATCGCAATTTGACATTTGACTTTAACAGCTGTGGAATGGCTTCCGTTCATATACAGTGTGTTCCAGAAAAACGCGCGTCTAAAAAACAATAAAAAAAAAAATGCCAGAATTTTATTAAATTATATTTTTTTATTAAAATAAAGGGAGTCCCGTCTCCATTATTATTTATAACTGCTTGGCATCGTCTAATGCAACTTTCCCATATTCTAAGCTTAGGCCTCTCCAAATTTGCTTTAAGACCCGCGCAAGTTGTTTTACCACAGCTATTTCCCTTAAGCCTCTGCCTCATTAAAGACCATACATTTTCAATTGGATTCGCATCACGACTTTGGGACGGGCAATCTAAAGTCTCTACCCCATTTTCCTCTTTCCAACGCGTGCAGAGACGACTCCGATGTTTTGGATCGTTATCCTCTTGCAAAACTCGAAATTGTCTCCATACATAGATTCGGCAGACTTTAACAAACCCTTCTGGTATAATTTTACCATAAATTGTGCATCGAGGTTTTGCGCAAATACTATCAACTTTCCGAATCCTTTAGCCGAGAAGCATCCATGAACATGAGCATCCAGGCCTTCCTCCAGTAATTGTAAACGAAACATATGACTCATCTATAAACATGATGTTGCTCCGATGTTGTCTGAATTCTGCGTTGCCCAGCGTACCCTCTTTTCAATATGGTTTTGGGTCAGTAGCGTTTTAGATTTGGTACTCCTGTTTTCGATGCCAGATTCTGCCAAACGGTGTCGTAGTTTAATTCCTTTTCTGGACAACTGGCACATCATCGGCATGACCGCATTCCGTATACCTTTTTATCCACTTCTTCACAAATGTCTCTGATGTTTTTAAATATTTTGCTGTCGACTTAATACTTAATATTGTTCCATCTGATACCCCTCGATACCCTCACCATCCCTTCTAGATCACTCTGGCAGAACGATGCATTTTTAGAAGATGATTCAATTCACTTCTCCACCGACGGGTCAAGGACCAAAGGCGGAGTTGGTGCAGGTGTTTTCTCTGATAGGCTCTTAAGCTCTCTTTCCGTCTTCCAAATCGCTGTGCGTGTTCCAGGCGGAAGTTTTGGCGATCAAAGAAGCCCTATCTTGTCTTATGAAAAACTTGGTATCTGCTAGAGATATCCGCATCTTTTCAGACAGCCAAGCAGCAATCAAATCCCTGGAATCGACCTCTATAAATTCCTTAGTAGCCCTAGACTGCCGTTTGTCTCTTGTGCAGATGGCTGAGCAGCTCAATATTCACCTGCGTTGGGTGCCGGGGCATAGAGACATTCCAGGGAATTGTCAGGCCGACGAACTCGCCAGAATAGGAACAACTATACCCATCTTGCCGGACAAAGGCATCTTAGGTGGACAAGTGGATCAACATGTCTGGCGACAAAACAGATTTGGCCGAAGCTGGATCTTAAACGTTCTAAGAACTTGACTTCTCCCAACGGATTGCATATTGGCGTTATAATAGGTGTCATCAGTGGACACTGTCTAATAGGCAAGCATGCTACAAGACTAGGCCTCTTTGCGAACGACTTTTGTAGAAGTTGTATGGATGAAGAAGAGAAAGAAACTATTCCTCACTTTCTTTGTTCCTGCCCAGCTCTCTTCCGTAGAAGGAAGCTCCTGATGGATATCGACAATAAGAGCTTCCTAAGCTTCATAAGGAGCTCAAAATTGTTTAACGAGTAGGTAGAGAGAAACTTTCACACATGATCCACGTGGTATCACAATGGACCTTCCATTGCTCTAAGTGTGTTGGCGAATCCTAGCTGGCAGCCACTTCAACCTAACCTAACCTATGTGTGTGTGAATAAATTAAGAGAAGTAATTTAGCGCGAGTTTTTACGGAACACACTGTACGCCTATTATGGGCAACAGTACTGAAGAAACTTCACGTAGAATTTTGACATTAGCTTCCGATCTCGTCTCCAAATGTTCACCATTGCTATCCTTTTAAGTTTTCAACTTAAGAAAACACAAATCCATTTCATTTGATGTATTTTTGTTGTTTTTATTTTATTTCTTTAAATTAAAATTACTTTTTACATAGTTTTATGGTAGCCCTATCCTTTAGGTGTATATACTCAGAATTCCATTCCTCTTCTTCTTCTTCTTCTACTTCTCCATTTTTTTTTTTTCATTTTATACTCATGCCATATATTTATTTATAATTCTGATTACTAAATTTACAAATTAATATCGTCTGAGATTTGATTTTGTTTAATTTTCTTATTTAAAACTAAACAAAAAATATAATTATAGCGTAAACCAGCAGGATACGCGTAGAGATACTTTTCACTTTATTTGTTATATACTCTATTTATATATAATATATATCTTAGTACATATGTATTTCTCAGTAGTAAAATTAGTAATTCAAAGGTCTGTAGTTAGGTAATAAAATCGATATTTATATATATATTTATAAAAACTATTATTTACAGTCTTCGTAATAATAATGATAATAATAAAAATAAGAAAATAAAAACATATAACTCTTGCTTCCTCGTAAAATTGCTTTTATCCATTTTTTTGTATAGTTGTCCGATTTGATTTTAATTCATATTCTTAGTCTTATACAAGAGAGACTCTTTCTTAGTTAGTTTGCAAAGTGGATAAAAAATTAAAAATTATTTATGTTATGCTATTTTGTGTGTAGGACGACTTAGGCTTATGGTTTTGGGGGGAAAAAAGGTTGAAAAAAAAAATAGAAAAACTTCTTATTTCTTAATGTTAGCCAAACTCTTGAAAACTCTTGAAAATAAAACGAAAAGGAAAAAAATTTAACAACAAACCACAAATAGATTTATTTTTTTTCTAATTTTGTTAAAATAAAAGAATTATTTTTTTTCTTCACATAAACATTTACAGAGAAATGTTTGATTTTCATTTTATATAATTTTTTTTTTCTTTAAGGAATATGATCGTGCTCGTTTTTGTTTCTTATGTTTTTTTTTTGTTTTAGTTTTTCTTTCTTTGCAACTTTAATATATTTACAAAAAAACATCGATATATTGGGATTTATTTATTCACAATCAGGTATAAAACAAGAAGCATTTAGTTAAGTTTAATTTTTTGTTTTTATGATTTTTTAACACCAATATCTAAAATTTTGTTTTGTAATTAAATTTGGTTTCTTAATAAATTAGGTATAGGGGGCAGAGGGGGTGGTAGGGGGTTATGAAAATCTATCATTGAGCACACATTTTGTATAAAAAAGATTTTAGATTTTTTTTTCTGTATATTTTCGATTTACTTAGTTATTTAGAGGAAAAGTTCTGGGGAGCGGGGATATATTTGTCTTACTTATTTGTAAACCCGAAAAAGGTTTTTTTTTTTTCTTTTGGACTAGTTGGAAATATTTTCATTTTGATTTTAAATTGGAGTTTTTCACGTAAATTTATTTTTTTATTTTTAAAGTTTTTTTTAGATTTTACGCTTTTTTTTGATACACTGGAGGAAACTACCATGGCAGTAGTGAGTGTAGGAATTGTTAATACCTTCAATTAAAATTTTGACGGTACTCAATTTTCGGAGCAGCCTTCTTGAGTGTGAAATATTGGTTTGACACTAAGTACAGGGTGGGCCAAATGGTAAATACGAATAACTTTTTTATTTTCGAATATAATTGTTTTTTTCTTTTTGCAGGTTACAATTGAGTTCTTGGAAATGTATAATGGATACATACAGTACACAACAACGCGTTGAAATTATTGATTTTTGCTATTCTTGTCAACGATCAATTGTTATGACGCAGCGGAAATATCGCCATTATTTTAATTCAAGATCAGCTCCCACAGCCTTCATGATTAGGGATTTGGTCGAGGAACGGGGTTCAGTTGCCGACCGTCCTGGAAGAGGTGCTCATCGCACTGAAGACAACGTGGAAGCTGTGCGGCAGAGTGTTGCAAATGATCCATCTGTCTCAACTCATCGTGGTTCGGGCCAATTGGGCATGTCCAGAACAACATTGCGGAGAATTTTAAGTTGGATCTTAAGATGTACTTATTGATGTTTTGATGTCGGATGAAGCGCATTCCATTTAAGTGGTTATGTCAACAAGCAAAACTGTAGATTGTGGGGCTCCGAAAATCCACGGGCAACACACCAGCATGAGGTACATCCATTAAGATGCACTGTTTGGTGCGGTGTTATGGCCGAAAAAGTTATCGGCCCATATTTTTTCGAGAATGAGGATGAAACGCCAGAAACGATTTCCGGGGCTTCCTTACAGAACAATGATCGACAACTTTTTGCTGCCAATGGCGGAGCAGCATCCTAATTTGTGGTTCCAACAAGATGGAGCGACTGCGCACACTGTGGACCTGCTGCGTGAAATTTTTTGCGAACGTTTGATTTTAAAAAATTCAGATTTCCCTTGGCCACCTCGTTCAACAGATTCAACTGCGCCCGACTTTTTTTTATGGGGATATTTAAGAGACAAAGTGTATGTTAATAAACCAGAGACTATTAGACAGCTAAAGCAGAATATTCGAGACGAAATACGGAGCCTGTAACCAGAAACATTACGTGCTGTAATGGAAAAACGCGCTAAAAAGAGACAATGTATCGAGCAAAATGGTGGACATTTGTCTGATGTCATATTTCATACTTAATTTCCATAAACTGTGTTTCATATATAAAAAAAAATAATTAAAACAAATGATTATTACAAGAGTTATACGTGTTTAACTTTGGTAGGTCTTATTTGGCCCACCCTGTACATGTGATTATTTATGGCCACGGTAGGGTCTTGTGACCCAGGCGGTGCAAGTTCGAACCCCACCGGAGAGAGGGCATAAGTGAGAAACGAATAAGGATTTTGATTCTCTAGGTTCTCATAATAACCCACGTAGATTTGTAGATTGGTTACAGGGGTATATGCGCACCACTTACATAGTTCTATTGTCCTACCCCCACCTGGAGCTCTAGTCGATGAGATTCTCGACTTAGAGCACCTCCTCCAGTTCGATTTCTTTGATGAATCGGAATATCTGGAGTGGATCAGTGCGTCACAATCTTTCAGAAGGTGCCGTACGGCTTCGCCAACTTCTCCGCAGTATCTGCAGTCTCAATACACAGTTTCCTGAGGTGCTCCTTAAGTCTACAGTGACCAGTTAGGATGCGCAGCCAGTTCTTGTTGATGCTCATACAGACCTTACTTCTTTTCCGGTTATACGTAGTTCCCGAGAAATTTTTGGCCTGGCTTAGTCTAGGGAGTTTCTCTCAAAGTTCCGCTCATTGCAGTCTTCTTCCTTTCTTAGTTTCGACCGCTTGGAATCGGAATGTTTCTGGTTGAACTTCTTTAAAAAAAAAGTATTGGAAGTGCAGAAAATGCAGTTTGATTAAATAAATCCGGGCCTACCTATATACTCGCATATCCTACCCGTGTTACAGGAACCAACACAACATACCAAGTGGATGGCGGCAGCCAACTTAAGACAGTCAAAGTGGACTGAGGCAAATTTTTTATCACGCTAACTACTGTGCAACTTGCCATTAAGGGTAGTGAGGTAAAATTTTCAGCCCGGAACTGCAGCAGTATTTAGGTGAACCATAAATAGCTTTCCCATCGATGGCATGACAAATTCTTTGGCCGACTTCACCTCGGAAAGAAGCAAATTTTGCGTACACAGAATACTGTATTTGACTGGTTCAAAGGTGGACAGAATGTCTCATCGCCTCGGAGTTAAGCAGTAAAACTACTAGCAGCTCATTTAATGTGGTCAACAGGGTGGAAGTTGTCAACCTAAAATGAAAGAGGCAGCTCTGTACATGTATACCCAAGGTCCGGGTTTGAATCGCAGAAAATGCCAACGATTTTTCATAGCTCAGCCTAAGAGTGCTTTATAAACATCCAAGAATAATAACGGTCATAACAGCGTCACAATTCACAACACAAATATTTTCACTTTTTTGTATGTGTGGGCGCCGTGGCTCGGTGGTTAGTGCGTTGGATCACTGAGCGAGAGGTTCGAGGTTCGAGTCCCAGAATACGCCATAAAAGTTTTTTCACGGTCCCACCTCTCGCGAATGTCTGACAAACGTCCGAGAGTAATAACTGTCATGAGGAAGCTTCTCGATTTGCTCTTCGAACATGGCTCTAAACTGGAGGTCACTTCCGTTGTGTGAAAAACTATAACAAGCACAACACGAATGGTTGCGAGAAGCTAGGCCCTGGACCATATAAGGTCTGTTGCGCCAAGTATTTGAATTTGTATGCATGTAGGTAGAATCTCTTAGACGCTTGAAGTTGCAAGCAGAACGCATTTTCGTAAGAACTGATTGGAACAAGAGTGTGTCGTGTAAGGATCCTCAACAACAGTAAAATCAGCGCCAAGCGTTTGGCGTATGTTTAGATCTCGTTTTCTGAATAAAATCTGCGACATAGGACATCTATTGTGCAACAGATGCTATTGGAGTAGGCAGCATTTTACTTTCTTTATAAAAGCGAATATGTCTCAAGCCTAATGGTTTTTAGCTACACAAGTGTATTGAGTACCGGAATGCGCTCGGATGTCTCCTTTTCCTGAGCGCGAAAGTCGCGCACAGTCTCCATACACAGGCTTAGCTTGTTAGGATGGTATGTCTGGCGTCAGTGCCATTCAAAACACGATATCTCATGTGGTCGTATCTAAATGGAAAAAAGCAGCCTGGTTAGTCTTTTGGATTGCATTAGCACGGGCACACTAGAATAGGTAAAACCGGTGCTTTTAATAATTAAGATGAGGCAACTCAAGGATCCTGATTCAGCCTTGTATCTATCAGGAGATTTCAGAGCATCGATGCAGCTTAGGTCCACTGAAACCGAGATCAAATATTTAAAATCTGACTGAATACTCAAATTGCTCTTGAAAAGGTTTATCGTAGCGCAGATCTTGTTACTAAGACGATACAAAACATGTCCTTTTCAGGAATTGATCTTACGATTTTCAGGTCTTCCAAAAGATAACCCATTTTATACCCAGTGTTCCAGCATTTTAATGGCGCATCTTATGACCGGCTTCTCTGTAAAGAATTGTGAGGATGAGAGTGAACAAACCCACAGATTGGTAGCCCTTTCTCATTTTAAAACCTTCGAGTGGATGTTCCTTGAGGTTGTTGAACATTCAGTCATTCACCAATGAAAACCACAACATGATATACGAGTATGTTCCTACAAAATTTAACCAACCATGGCCATGGTGATGTCAAAATTTTGGTCACGCCAAAAGCTTGTTAAATTTATTCTCCCAATTAAGAGGGCCTTTCACCAGTCGCCTCATCCGTAAAATTTTCAAATTAATTAAGAAACCAAAAAAAAAAAAAAAATCAGTTCTCTCCATTTTTGACAAATCATTAATTACGTTCATTCTGCCTGGCATATAGCGGTAGATACTGATCTTAATAGGGGCCCATCCACTCCCACAGGTCCCATGCTAGTTTCCTCCATGGTTACTCTGCAGTTTTATTACTTTTTTTTCAGAGTTTGTTTTTTTGTTTTACTCTAGCAACTATATATAGGTATGTAGCTTGCATTTTTATGGAAGCTAATTAATGAATTTTGCGATTAATATCATCAGGCTATCTACAGATGGAACAAATATGAAATCTGTATGCGCAATCATTCTCAGGAGAAGTACTCGTAATTATTTGAAAAAAAAAATTATCAAAGTATCTCAAACATGACACACACTCACTCACTTCATATACACACACGCACATGCAGACGGAAAAACTAAAAAAAAAAAAAAATAATTCTCTACACATATCTCACTCATTCACATTGCAATTCTTTTTTTTTTTTATGTTTTTGCTTAAGAAAGATTTTTTTTTGTATTTTTTTTGTTTTAATAAATCTAAGCATCACTCAAGGTTTATGATTCTGACCTGCTGTCGAAAGCGCATTCGCTCTTTCGGCGCGCACTAATTCTATCGGTTTTTCGTTCGTAGTAGCGTAGGTTGGTTTGTTTAGTGTTTATTGTATCTTTTTGTAGTTAATGGTTTTGTTTTTGTTTTTTAGTTGTAGTAGTAGTTACTTTGTGTAGTTGAGGGAGAGATAAGCTGTTAGGCTTTGTAGGAGGCGCTTACACTTTGAGGGCATTCCTCGAACAAATCGCAGGATTCTTACAGAGTTCCGGTGGTGCTATCGACGATGTTGTTGATGATGATGCTGATGAGTTACTTTGGACTGCGGCAGCGACTGGCATTGATACACCGAGATAGGAATGAGAATCGTCCTCGATGAGGGCGGTTTTATCGCTTGAGCGTCGCTGGTTGCGCAGGATGCACATGTAAAGGAACAGAATGACAATGAGAATGATGGAGCCAGCGATCATGTCGAAGAGCAGTGGGTTCTGCATTTCGGAGAGGGATGTGATTCGAAGGATGTTGAGATCTGGCTTGGAGAGTGGTTCAATTTTGGAGATATCGCTGTTCTTTTGATGCCAGTTAAAGATGAAGTTTGTGTGTTGGTTGATTGATTCGCTGGACTGGTCGTCAAAGGGAACACCACCGTTGTTGCTGTTCGATGAAGGAACTGTTTCTTGTACTGCGTTTGAGAGATGAACTGGTGTTGAGCTTGGCATGAGGGTGGTCTTTGGCGATGGTTGTAGATTCCGATCGTGGCTAACTGTTGCCTCTGATGTGTCGATTGTTAGGGGGAGTGAGCGACTCATGGAACCGGTTAACTGAAAGTAAATAAAAGAAAAACAAATTAATGATGGTTATGGTGCAGAAAGTTACGTAGAGCAGTCGGTTAAAGTAAAATACGGTCGCTGAAGAGTGGTCGTACTCTCTAAAAAAATGTCGAACAGAAGCCTGCGGAAGGGAATCGAATAGTAGGTACGTAGAATCTTATTTGGTCCTCAATATACGACTACAAAGGGTCATCCAACAAGAAGTGTCATTTTAAATTTCGCGCCATTCTTCAACTGTCAACATTCAACTGTCATTGCGATGACTTTTAATAAGTAAAAACGAGGAGTTTATTACGCACAACGTCTTGAAATAGTGAAATTTCACTACAAAAACGTTGAAAATATCGCGGAAATGTTTCGCAAAGTTTTGGTCCTCATTAAGCGCCGTCTTGTCAGCTGAGAGTGTGACCGAAAACCCAGATGAGTCCGCTTCGAGACGATCACAGGAATTGGGCAACCACTTTGCAATGCATTTCGCATAAAGATTTTGGATAACAATTTGCTTATAAGGTCCAGTTGACACAAGAAGACCACGCACAGCGCCGTACTTTGGCTGATTGGGTGCTGGAAATGAATGAACATGATCATGACAAAATTCTGAGTGATGAGGCTCATTTCCATTTGTCTGGGTACGTAAACAAGCAAAACTGTCGCATCTGCGGCTCCGAAAACTCAAGAGAAATAGTGGAACAACCTCCCCATCCACAGCGAATGACAGTTTGGAGCGGTTTTTGGGCTGGCGGAGCATCGGGCCTTTTTTTTTAAATGATGCTGGAGCGACCGTGTCAGTGAATGGATTGCGTTACTAAACGATATTGATTGACTTTTTTTTTGCCTGAAATCCATGCTATAGACGTGGACAAAGTTTATTTTCAGCAGGACGGCGCCACATGCTACAACGCTGATGAAACAATGATTCTATTGCGCGGCAAATTTCCTGGACGTGTGGTTTCTCGTAATGGAGACTTCAACTGGCCGCCGAGATAGTGCGATTTAACACCATAAGACCTTTTTCTCTGGAGCTATGTTAAAAATAAAGTCTACGCAAATTCACCATCAACGATTCATGCACTAAAAGGAAATATCAGTGCTAAAAAAGTGATGAAAAATTTCATCAAAAGAATGACTATTCGGAGGCAGAGCCGATGCAAAAATTTGGTAGATATTGTATTCCATTACGAACGTCAGAGTTTGCAATTCAGATTGAAATAAAAATATCACCACTTTTCATAAAAACTTTGCATTTTTCTGTTGATTTAAAATGACACCTCTTGTTGGATGACTCTACATAAAGATCCCTTGTGCAGACTCGTAAGCAGCGATGACGAAAATTCCGCCGTTAGGCAGAATATCCCATAAAATCTGATCCGGGCGATCTCATCTAGCTGAAATGAAGGAAAGCAGGGATATCTAGCTTAATTCCGAAAAGACTGGCATTACCACCTAACCAGGGTAAGGTATGGTACGAAATATAGACCCACTTGTCCGTAAAATAAAATCGAACTAGCTGGTCCCATCGTGGCGCGTGGTTATGCACAGTCTTTGCTCAGTTTTATCCAGTTCTATTCTAATAAGCATTAACGCGGGAATTGAGGTTAGGGACTGTGGAGAGCATCTTTGACTACAACGCAGACAGATAAAACCCTAATAGGTCGGCGGACCCTATCTAAGATATCAGCGGCGAGGAGCAACAACTGACTCAAAATTTCAAAAATGGGGAAGTAGTGCCGTCCACACCAATGGATCTCTTAATCTAATCGAATGCGAAGAATATCACGAATACGCGGTGTCTGGAGGAAACATGAGACTGACTATGACATCATGTCTCAAACATCTTGACGTCGATTGGCGACGTTTGCCTGCTCTCACACAGGAAATGGACCCATAATCTAGAATCAGAGGCGAACGAAGTAGGACTTAAAATAGACACGGCAAGAAGAAAGGTCCCAAGCACTTCAATTTCTCAGGAAAACACCAGCGCCGCTCAACTCAACATTGCCGGATAGGTAGTCGGGAAAATAAGCTGCTTTCTACATACATCAAGGAAGCAGAAGACGGCAGAATTCTTTCTAAAGCTGAGACTGTTTCCGATCAAACGTGGAAACAGTGCTACTTTATGGGTGTGGTACGTGGAAAGTGACCAACACCGTCACAAGGAATCTGCAAACCTTAATAAACAGATGTCTTCGCAACGTTCTAAGGATCTTCTAGTCGAACCGTATATCGAACGACCAACTACACGCGACAACGGGCCAGGAGCCAATAGACGTCAAAATACGAAGGAGAA
The DNA here is from genome assembly GCA_946965025.1 of Blera fallax. NCBI lineage: Eukaryota > Metazoa > Arthropoda > Insecta > Diptera > Syrphidae > Blera > Blera fallax. The sequence continues at coordinate 71,624,746 of OX337248.1, forward strand.
AGTGGGGCGAAGAAAGTTCCATTGCGAAGTACGCCATGCAATGGGAGGAATCAGGCAGACGAGTGGGTCACCCTAAGCAGGCATGGAAAAGGACAGTCGAGGGGGAATCTAGATTATTGGGGATGACTTGGAGGGAGCTGAAGCGCGTTGCAGAACTCCGAACACGATATCGCGCGGGGATTGTTGACGCCTTGTGCCCCACGAGGGGTCAGAAGGGCAAGTAAAGCAATAGTGGCAGTATAAGCGAACAGTGACCGCATTAAAACCGATCGTGAACACTTAATCGAATATGTCGATTCACCTTCGTTGTGACTCTAAGAAATGGATGAAGGACTTCAGACTGTTCAACTCACTTTTGAAGAGCAATCTTTCTCGCTGATCTTCCCCCCTTCATAAAAACATACTGAGCGATCGATGGCCTATGGAACGCACTTAGGCTCTTCAATGCCAAAATCGCAAATGAGAGCAAAAAAACTGTTTGCCAAACCTACAGTAACCGTCCACTACAGAGAGCGCCTAAGTGAATAATTTAACAAAGGATTACAAAAAAAACATTGACCTTCCCGATGTGTTTTCATCGTTTCCCCAACAAAGCTATTCCGAACCATTTCAATGCAATCTTCTTCACGGTAATTTGGTCAACAATCTGTCCGCCTTTATCCGACCTGACCCAAATAAATCACGAATCTCTTCTCAATCACATACAAAGCAAACAATGACGCGGCGACTTATTCCCATTCTAAGCCGCACAATATTCTGAGGCGCTAAAATCATCTCTCGTCATGTTCTTTGTCCACTTCTATATCATCAAGAAGACGCAAGTCACCCGATGAATTGTTCCACAACTCGAATTCCTAGCAACTAGTCAACCAATGTTATTTCAACTCCCAGACAATTAGAGACGTTGTACCCTCAAATGCCCACCGGACCCGCATAAGTGTGTAATCTCCTAAGAAAAACAGATCAATCACCACCATTCGAGGCAATGCTATGCTTCTCCTCGAATCATCTCTAGAATTATTATCAAAGCTGCTCCCCTTTGTCGCTCCCCTTTGCCTCTCTACCATGCCCAGCACAGAAGATTGCCCCAAGTGCTTCAAGATATTGAACTCAACTTTCCTTAATTGATGATCGGCTCAGGCATCGATAACCGGGATCGACAATTCATTAACCACAATGGCTTCTCGTATGTATCTGCTGCTGCGGACAACGACGACTATGGTTACACTTTTTTTTTTGTGGTTTTGTTATTCCACCATTGTTTAGGGTTAATACACTTCCTAACCACCAGCAACCATCATCATCATCATCATCATCTGGCTGACTGCTTCGCTCTCTAATAACAACAAAAAGCAGCATCAGCAGCAATAAAAATGAAATATTAATTCACTACGCGCCCCAAAACAAACAAAAGAGCCCCCCATCTGGCCCGTCGGGCCTCCCTCCGTCCCGAGCTGCCAGCAGACAACAAACAGAACTGACTTGGAACTGCTCATTGTTCGCGGCAAATTGATTGTGAACGTGGAGCAGAGGAACAGAGTTAACCCCCCCGGGGGTGTTTGTTTAAAATTTTGCACAAACAATTAACCCGACTGTCTAAATACTGTCAATTGTCTACAAAAGCTAAACCCCGGGTTAAATTATGTACTGATGGGGGGAATTCACTCACCTTATTCTTGCAGGTAACTTGCACGCGGTACTTGGTGTCTGGCCACAGCGAGAGTTGTACATTGGATGACTCTGTGAGGAGATTGCCCATGAGTCCGCCACCTGATACTTCCCAGGTCACCAGGCACTGGCTGGGTGTATTGAGTGGAGCCCATGCGACATCGACCAGAACCAGGGAGTCTTGCTGTAGCATCGAAACTGTGCGCAGAGTCCACGTCTCACGAATGGATTTGTTGATCTTCGGCAGAGTACGCAAGGCGCATTCGTCCCAGCACTGAAAAGAAAAAAAATCAAAAATTTATAATTTTTTGGAAAAACTCCATTTCATGGAAATATCTTCAAGATGTCAAAGTTTAGTGGCAGATAAATACGTAAGTCAAGAAAAAGATACGCTCTGATTGTTGTGACAGCCAGATCGTTCCTTCGAATCGATTTGGAGGCTTTTAGGGGCAAGGTTTCGAAAAAAGGACTTAACATATTGGGACAGCATTTCTGGGCACATATATGGATGCATATGTGCCATACTCACTTACTCAGGTGGCGCTACAGTTCGTGGTGAACCTGGGACTAAACCAACAAGCCCCTTTAGTGAACCCGGTCCTTAGCTAACTGCCTCCAGTTGGTTTAGGTCCCCTTCTACTTGTGTGCGCCACCTTAGGCGAGTTCGTTCTCTACTGCGTTGTCCCTACGGGTTTTGAAGACTCTGCGGGCCGGAGCATTGGTGTCCATTCGCTCTACATGTCCTAGCCGTCTCAAGCGACTGTTGTGCAGTCGATGTCTCTGTACAACTTGTAAAGTTCATCGTTGAATCTTCTCCTCCGAAGCCTGTCAACGCAAACGGGACGACTGAATATCTTACGAAGAATTTTTCTCTCGAAACGACCGAGTCGATGCTTCAGCGCCATAAAGTAGGACTCATCTCTGCAGGTTTCCGCACGGGTCTTGTTGGCCTGACACGTTCGTTTTACCGTTTAGTAAAACTTCCGTGCATTATTCCTGGAGTATAACCTCTCAATATCTTCGATCGCTCGCTTCTCGTGCTCTTCTTTCTTCGAGCCGATGTTCTTCCCGTCTCTTGTGTTCGTAGAGCTCACGGGCAGCCTTCGTCCTTCTTTGTACACATCTTGTTTAGCTGCATGTGTTTGGCGGCAAACCAGGGATTTCTTGATGGTGGTCGAGTGAAACCCAGCAAATCAGTTGCGGCGTCTCTGATGGCAGCGTTGCCATTGATCTTCGGCACTTGATTCTGTTGACATAGGAGTCGTGGAGAGATTTCGGGATATGCGTTCAGTGAAGATTCTGGCAGTCGGCGTTAAATCTTCTCGTACCTTGGCTCTAACAAGGTAGTGATCCGAGTCGATGTTGGCTGCTCGAAAGGTTCGGATATCAAGAATACTGGAGCCAAGCCTTCCGTCGATCCTAATGTGATCAGTTTGGTTGACCAGGAGACCGTCATGTCCCCTTGTGGATATTGATATGAGGAAACCGTGTGATTCAGCGGAAGTGAATCAGCGTGAGTTCATTGCCAGACGTGGTGTCGTGTAGGCTATGGTTACCAACTGTCTTACCAAAGATGTCCTTCATTCATAGCCGAGTACGATTTTAACGACATATTTAGGATATTGCTCTTGTCGAGGAGCTCGTAGAAGCATTCTCTGGTAGCATCGTCCTTCTCTTTAGTGGGGGCATGAGCGCACATTAGGCTACTGTTGGCGAATTAAGCCTTGATGCGGATTGTCATAAGACTCTCGATCACGTATGGATAGCTCAAGAACTCGAAAGCCTAAGTCTGTCGCTTATAACAAATCCGCATCCGAATAAGCGCTGTTTGTGCTCTCTGTAGCAATCACCGTAATGGACGTCCCAGTTTCTCATCCTCTTTTTGCCGGGCCCATTCCACCGCACTTCCTGGATGGCTGTAACGTATGCTTTATAGCAGTCTAGGGCCTTTCTTAATTGATCGGCTGCACGTGGTCTGTTAAGGGTCCTAACATTCCGCGTGCAGATCCCAAAATCGTTGTCATTATTTCGTTTGCCAGGGTCGTCAACAGTAGGGTCATTTTTTCCGAGGCTCTTGGTTGTATAGCTCTAGGTCGCTCTCAGTAAATTTTGAAACGTTCTTCGAATTGGTCACTCACTTTTGGTGAGTACTGTGTGAAAGCAAAAGAGTTTGAGAAAAGCTTCCACAACACTGAAGCTTAGATGGGAGATTGGTGTAGCCCTGCGATTTTTCGACAAAAGACGACATTTATCAATGCTGTAGGGGACAGGCTGTAGGAACGCCTCTTCGAACAGGCTGACCGTATCGACAAATGTCAAATGTGGCACAAAATTAAGGGATTTTTACATGAAACTTGAAATCCGTTTCTCAACCCAATCGGAAACCGATAAGTTCTCCTCCTTATTGCTATCGGCACACATTGGCTCCAATAAACCAGAAAATCAGAAGTTAGGTCATTAAATCCGAGGAAAAGCTAATAACAATCTTTTAGAGCGCGCCCCATAATGTCTGACTCCAGCCAGCCCACCACTCTCACCATGGTTTCACCTTTCCCTTCGTTAACATACCTATTTATGTTCCCTTGTCAAAACCGAAGGTCAATCATATTTAGCATTTAGGGGGCCGGCGCGGGGAGAGCTACTGAAGCTGAAATACATCATCAACAACGACATTTATATCCCCTTTTTGACTCATTATCAATCATCGTAGTTTGCCCTGTCAGATACACACACTCACAGCGGTTAAAACTATCGACCCACAGCCCCAAAAAAACGGAAAACTTCCCATAAAACTTCAGCCCCATAAATTTTCCCAAAGACAATAAAAATGTTTTTCTCGAATTTTGTTATTTTTTTTCGTCTCTTTTTTTATTGCTCACGCAATTTGCGTATAAAACGTTTAACGTTTAAATGTTGGTAATTGACAAACTTCTGCGTCTACACTTTGGGGTTAAGTGAAACTTTCGGGGAATGAATTATGTTTCATTTTAGGGGCTAAACTTTGAACTTTTTCGGACGGAGAGGAGACCTACATTCGTGGCAGATACCAAGTAATGAAATGGCAAAGTGGTAAATGTCAAGCCGGAGGCTATGACTAGGCTTGGATGGAGATTGAATTCCATTGGTTCTGCTTTGGAGAGACAACTGTGGAGTTAGTCCCGAAGTAATTTGCATAAATCACGGATGGCGCGCAAGGCTCCATCGTTTGACAATCGCCGCAGATAAGTCACGATAAGTGTGTCAAAGCAATTTCAAAACCGCGCATCTGATAAGCACGGAATCGCTGCTGTGGCAAGTGAGTCTTGTTTTTTCTTCGCCACACGGAAAGGGGTGTAATAACTTTTGACAGAGAAATCGTCCCAAATCACGCAACCTTTTCCGCCATGCAAATTGTCCTCGAATTGTCCAAATTGTTGTGAGGCTAATATTCACGTAATGAATTGTTGTAGTTAACACGCTCGTTACCATTACCACGAGTCGGTGGTGGTGGTGGTGGTGGACCCCCCACCCCCGTCCTGTCTGGGGAAAAGTGTCGAAAATTGTCGACCAATTTGTCAGCCAAGTTGTTGAGGAAGTGTACTCCATTAGGAGGGGGCCGGACCATGCAGTGCCTTAGGTCAGTGACCATTATTGTTGTCATCATTTGAGACGACGACGACGATGAGGACAGACCTGCCTTCTACATTGTCCTAGACAAAATCGATCGACCACCACCTCCGATGACCTCTTAAATTGCGGTCGTAATCGAAGGAACGCCTCCTTTACCGGATGTGCAATTAATCACAGATGACAACATTCTTTCGTTTTTATTAATATTGGGATTACATCCCCCACCCTCGGGGGCATCGATCCACAGTGGAAGCGCTCGTCCTAATTACTGGTTGTGTGTATGTGTGTGTGTTAAAATTCGAACATCCCTTGGCATTGCACCACCCCCACCCAGTACCACCCAACGACCCTACACAGAACCTTCATTAACAGAGTTCCTCGTAAGACCCAATCCAATTACCAAATGACTGACCGAAGGAGAACGCGCGCGCAAAAAAAAGGAGAGAGAAGCAGAAAGAATCCAAACAGGAGGACCAAGCAAAGAGAGGGAGGAAAAGCAGGGGAAAAAAAAAGAAGCAGATTCTCATTATTGTCAGGTCGTGATTAATTGCTTTTGAATGGCACACCAGTGGGGGGGTTGCTTGTAAACGCAGACCAACTCTCGGAAGGTAAACATCATTTCGACAGTAACAAGATGTTACATGCCATTCATCAATTCATCAGCGGAAGTTATGTATCTTTCTGGGCTGTTTTCCGTTGTGTGTTGTGTTTACGTTGTTCGTCGGGGGAACATTTTTATTTCGCAACACACCCAGTTGGAGAGCGACTTCTGATACGGCAAAGAAAATGAGAAAGAATTGTACAGCAAAAAAAAAAAAAAAAAGAAAATTAAAAGGAAACGGATATTAAGTGGGCACTTTGGGAACATTTCAATTGTGCGAGCAGTCAAATTTTGACCAATCATTTGGGGTTGCTTTGTTGTGCGCTTCAAAATTAAAGGAAGTGAATAATTTTTTCGATTCTTTGGGCAGATTTCAAGGAAATAGAAATCATGATTTTAAATTGCTGAGTCTTGAGTAATCACCCTTGGAATACCGACCTAAGTTATGTGTTCCTTATTTTTGGTGTAGCCTGTGTCTATTTTTGGTTTTCGTACAACGGCTGTCAATAGTGTATGGTTATAAAGGATGTTTTATAGAAAAGCCAACCAACTGGCCAAAAGCCAACTTCAGGCCCGGAACGGAAGCTCTTCGAAATAGTGAAGGAAACCTTGTCACCGAAGCACAGGGAATAGTAGATGTTTTTAAGCAGCACTTCCAGCAGCTGCTAAATGGGCATCATGTAGAGAGAAGAACACGCACATCCAGTCAACGAAGAAAGAGTCCCCACTCCAAGTATAGAAGAGGTCGGCACAGCTATCAAAAAGCTGAAGAATTACAAGGCCGCCGGCTATGATGGACTGCCAGCAGAGCTTTTCAAATACGGTGGTGATGTTTTGGTAGGGTGCATGCACCAACTCATCAACAAAGTATGGGACGATGAAAGCATGCCCGATGACTGGACAATCAGCTCCATATGCCCCATCTACAAGAAAGGCGATCCTATGTCCTGCAAAAACTACAGAGGCATATCCCTGCTAAATGTCGCGTATAAGATTCTATCCAACGTAATACGTGAACGTTTAAAGCCCTTCTGCAACACACACATCGGCAAATACCAGTGTGGCTTCCGGCGGGCAGATTGACGATAGACCAAATTTTCACATTAAGACAAATCCTGGAAAAGACCAATGAATTTCAAGTCGAGACTCACCATCTTTTCATCGACTTCAAAGCCGCATACGATAGCATTCATCGCCGTGAGGTCTACATGGCGATGGCCGAATTCGGGATCCCGCGCAAACTAATCCAGCTTTGTCGCCTCACGCTGGAAAACACGCGATGCAATGTGCAGGTTCGGTCTGCCAGTTCTTCTGAACTATTCCAAACGTGTACCGGATTTCGGCAAGGAGATGCGCTATCATGTGAGGCGTCAACACGGAAGGCACTACTTTCAACAAATCCGTCCAGCTGCTGGGATACGCAGACGATTTTGAAATCATCGGTCGCTCCCAGCGTGCCGTCATAGAGGCTATTACGGCAATTGAAGAACAGGCGCAATGAGTCGGTCTTGAGGTAAACGAGGGCAAAACAAAGTACATGTTGTCAACAAACAAAGCAACATCTGTCCACCGTCTAGGATAAATCGTCACTGTTGACAGCAGTAACTTCGAGGTGGTTGAGGAGTTTACCTACCTCGGAGTAAACATCAACTCCACGAACGACACCTTAGTGGAGATCCGACGAAGACTAACCCAAGCAAACCGCTGCTACTCGGTTTAGCTAAACAACTGGGTTCAAAACTCCTAACTCGGAAGACAAAATGCGTGCTCTGCTCTACATAATACTTATCCTGCCAGTTCTGCTCTACGGTGCCGAGTGCTGGACGATAAGCAGGAAACCAGAGCAGATTTTGAATACGTTTGAGAGAAAAATTCTTCGTCGAATATTCAGTCCCATATGCGAGGAGAGCGAATGGAGAAGAAGATATAACCGCTGTATCAAGATGTGGATGTAGTCCGGAAAGCCAAAACACGTCGACTACACTGGCTCGGCCACATCGAGCGAATTGACAATAATGTTCCAGCTAAGAGGATCTTTAAATTCCCAGCCCCCAGGTTCGAGACGACAAGGAAGACCGAACCTTCGTTTTAAGGACCAAGCTATCGCGGATGCCAGAGCCCTTGGTCTGGAAAACTGGAAGCAGCGTGCCCAGGATCGAAGAGGATGGAAGGATGGACAATTTTGACGACTAACGAAGCCATCAAGATGGAAATGAGCTTCGTCACTGAAGAGGATTTTGTTCGAAAAATCAGCATCCACTTGTTGTTGTTCCGAAATCCATTCAACGAACTCTTTTCTCTCTTTCGCGCTGTAGTAGTCTTCAGTTCTTGAGTCAATTGAACTTTGTAAGCCATGAAGTTTCAAGTCTTTCGTGAGAACTCGCTGTAGAGAGCTTCTCGAAATGCCCAATTCTTGTCGAATTGATGTTCCTAGACTGCCAGCAATACTCTCGCGAACTGCTTCGATGTTTTCCGTTGAACGACTTGTGACAGGACACCCAGAGTGTTTAAGATCACTAATAGGTCCAGTCTCCCTGAATTTTTCAACTATTCTCTTCACAGTTGATGGTTTTAAATCACTATGACGGCCATATTTTGTACGAAAATTGCGGACTGTAGCTGACAAACCTTGATTATTTTTAAAATATTGCTCAACAATGAAATGCGTTGTTCTTTCGTACAGCGCTCCATTTTTACTAACCCCGAAATGTCAGCTGTCACATTGTTATCTTTTTTTTGCGTTGGCATCACTGTATTATTAAATGGCGCAAAATTCAAATTTTGCGTGAATTATGGGACACCCTTTAGATATCAGTATCTACCTCAAAATTTTTCTGAACAACCAGTTTTTTGAATCTACAGGCATACAACTTGCTGTCTTGGTGAGAAATTGAATAGCATTTCTTGCACCATCTTTGAAAATACAACGAATTACAATCGACGAATGGAAAGAAAAAAGGGGACGGGTCGCAGAAGAATGACCACCAGCGCTGAAGATCGGCTTTTAAGTCTGCGTGATCGATTCAAAACTGCTGAAGATTTAAGGACAGACTTTGTAGAGGCTGGAGGGTCAGAGATAAGCTCACGGACTGTGAGACGAAGGCTTCAAGAAGCTGGTTTGAACGCAAGAAGACCTGCCAAAAAACCATTTCTAAATAAACGAATGCGCCTAAAACGTCTCCAGTGGGCCAAAGATCATGAATTGGAAAAACGTGATCTTCTCAGATGAGTCCAAGTTCAACATATTCGGCTCTGACGGAATACAGTACATCAGGCGAAGAACTGGAGAAAGATTCAATGATGAGTGCGTGACAACAACCGTGAAACAAGGAGGCTCAAGGATAATGTGGGGATGCTTTTCCTATCACGGCGTTGGACATCTGGTTCTAATAAATGGAACGGTGAACGCAGAAAAATATAAAAAAAAAACATTGGAAGACAATCTGTTACCATCTTTAGAAGAACACTTATCATACTCAGATAAGCTGATTTTCCAAGACGATTTTGCGCCTTGTCACTGAGCGAAATTGGTAAGTGCCATTTTTTAAACATTCCCCAAAATATTAGCAACACGTTCGTAAAGTTTCATTACTGTAAATGCATTTTCTCAGTCCTGACCTGAACCCGATTGAGAACCTTTGGTCCATAATTAAAGCTCAGGTAGCGAAGACAATAACCGAGTCTTGACTATCGTTAAAGCCTCCAAAATTATTCTACTAAAACTAGTTTTGTCACTATGTCTGGATTTCTATGTCCGTTACTGTAGTGTCCATGAATCTGGTAGCAAGCCTCAACTCAGTATGCAAGGTACCCACGGCTCTGAAATACGGGGCTTAGAATGGACTGCAGTCGATGAAGTTGGGAAAGTGGTCAAAAACTCGAAAAAGCGAAAAGCAGTTGGGTGGGACGAGTTACCCTCTGACTTTTGGAAACAGATGGGAGACATCGGGTCTAGATGGCTCATGATTCTCATCTCCAAACTCAAGAGAGGAGATCCAAGGCTTAATCAGTGGAGGGAAATTTTTTTCCTTTGCACAGAGGAAAGGGTGATAAGAGAAACTGTTCTAATAAGTTGATGTCGCACACCATGAAGATTGTTGAGCGGATATTAGACGGCGGGTTGTGGTGACCAGTGCGGGTTTGTCGCGGGTAAATCAACCGCAGATGCAATCCAAAGTACAAGGATCATAATGGAAAAACATCGTGATTCCTTAAAGGATTTGCATACGGCGTTAGTTGATTGTGAAAAAGCATTCGATAGACAACCAAGAAATCTGATATGGATGGCGCTAAAACCTCGAGGAGTTCCAGGCCCCTACGTACAGATGATCATAGACATGCACGACGGAGCAACGACAACAGTAAGAGCCCCGCCGGAGTCACCGAAGAGTTAAAGTCGGTGTGCACCAGGGAAGTGTCTTAAGTCCTTCGAAGATGCTTCGCATGACAACAGGAGAAGTTCGAAGATCTTCACGTCAAAGAACCCGTCTCAAAAAAATTGGAACGTGACCGGCGTAGTTGGTATTGTCATGCTCAAAGGAGGATTCCTATGAACCCTGCCAAAAAGGCAATGTCAATCAACGTTCCTATACAAGCGCGGAAGAGAGGCAGGCCAAAAAACTCCTGGATTACACAAATGCAAAAGCAGCAGCATTTGATCGGCCTCAGTGACGAAATGATCCGAAAGCGGGAGTCCGGTAGATACTTTTTGAGGTGAACTCGGCGAACCTCACAGGCGGACCAGTAGGGATGCAGTAAAATGTGAGGGTTGCAAATACAAATACAAATTCTTGACGCAACAGACCGTATGTGGTTCAGGGCCTAGCTTCTCGCAACCGTTCGTGTTGTGCGTGTTATAGTTTTCACACAACCGAAGGGACCTCCTGTTTAGAGTCATATCCGAAAGGCAAATTGAGAAGCTTTCTCATGACAGTTTTTACTCTCGGACGTTTGTCAGACATTCGCGAGAGGTGGGACCGTGAAAAAACTTTTATGGCGTATTCTGGGACTCGAACCTTGAACCTCTCGCTCAGTGATCCAACGCACTAACCACCGAGCCACGGCGCCCAAGTAAGGGTTATGTTTCCTATACTCCTTATCATAACCTCGCCGGACAAAAGGAAACGAAGAAGAAGTCTTTGCACCCCAGTCAAACTTCGTTACAAGCTATAAGGCCTTGACGACCTTTTGCGGGTTATTTTCAATTGAAACCTGAAGTCCCAAAAATGGGCGACAAAACATATCCTTGTTTGCACGATTGTGGAAAGAATTTTTTATTGCACGGTGGTAATTGAAACTTCTCAGTGCCAGGGGGAGCCCACTACGAAGCTACCTGTAGCCTATGCATCCATTGAAAACCTGCACCCGACTCGATATTTTAATCTGAAAATCCTAAAAGCGACTCAAATAACCAAAATCCCATTCAGTTCAGCACAGAAAAACAAAAAAAAAAAAACGTTAATTAAACTCTCCACAAGCAATAAAAAAAAAAGTAACAAACTTAACAGAAACAAAGCCCCACTCTGCGGGGAGAGCTAGCAATTGAAAGCAATTTATATTCAAATTTCATTGCGCAAACAACGGTGCGTCCTTCACACGCGGTTTTTGTAAATATTTATAAAAAAAAAAAAAAACTCGCTGCAACAACAGCATCAGCAACTCTCAAGTACCTCGACTGTATTCAGAGTGTATCAGCAGCATCATCATCATCATCATCTCTTTCGAAGGAACAAAAACCAACAGAAAACTTTTTAATGACCATTGTAGTCGGTGATTAAACATTTTTCATCCTTCCCTCCTCCCTCCACCAGCTGACATCAGTGGAGTCCACTTCCACAGGAATTGCAGTGTTTTCCACCAATTTTTTACGGCACTCACATAAAAATTTATTACATTCCTGGAAAGAGACATAGGGGTGTGTGTTGGGTGTTCTCCATGATGAGGACCCATAATGAAACAACTCCACGTGCAATACAATCATCCATTATCCTTGTTGCAAAAACCAATAAAAACTCATAAAGTATCCTCTCTTTGGAAAGTATTTACATACCCTGACAACTAATTCAATTTAACGACTTCGTGAGGAGTGTGAGCCCGGCAAGTACGAGTATCCTGACGGCATTGTCTGCCTCATTAATATGTAATATGAACGCGAACACCTCTGTGTTGTTCCTGTGTTGTGGTGGCCAGTTTTTCATTGAATTCCATATACATATGTACCTACTGAAGGCAGGATAGTAAATAAAACAAAAAGCACCAAGCCTCGGGGATAAAACATTCATAAATCCGTATAATAACGTAAACAAAAGATAAAAATTCGATTCAGGAAAAATTAATAAACTCTCCCCCAGCATAGGTACACACATAGTATATACACTTGTACACAAGGAGCGAGTACACACTGATTTAATGCAATTTAATGTCTTTAATTTTATTTGCACAACGGATTCCATTCATTTTATAATTATAGTTTCCATCCCCTCCCATCGCCACCCACCGGGGGGAGTCAACACGCACACTACACAGTCACCCATTCCAAGTCCACTCACAAACGTCCGCTTAACAAGCCCGATTCAACCATCAAACCAGAGTGCCTACAGCATGCACACATACACATATGCACATGAATTTTTTTTCTAACGAAACCTCAAACTTCTCGAGCCTTATGCATATGCATGTGCATATGAGGACCGCCATCCCAAAACACCTCCTCTCGCATATTTTTCAGGATTTTTTCGCAATCCTTCCGCATGCATGTCGTTGAACTGGGTCTCTGGAGGAAAGGGATGCCATGGATAACAAAATTGAATCCTGGTTGCAAACAAGTGGGTGAGTATCCTGAAACCGCTTAAGGTGACCTTTTTTTTAGTTTGTTGGCCGATGTAGATTTCGGGTGAACAACATGCGATGTCAGGGAACTCCTGCAAATGGTTTTGGCGTAGATTTTTCCAGCTCCACCGCAATTAGTTTAGGAGTGTTCCGTACTGCATGTGCTCCTCGCATGTGGGAGAGTACAAGAAACGACCTTATCTGGGCGATCAATAATGTGAGTGTGCAAGTCCAAGGATAGATTGCAATGCATTTCCATTGGAACCAAGACCAAGGTAAATACGTGGTAGGGTAGTGATATGTATTAATAGTATTTGCTCAGAGCGTTAGAAACGGGGCGATGCAACCGGCAAATGAGTGAGATGTGGTAAACGGGAAATTAGTATGCATGCACTCATATGTGCCTCACTGGGGTGGAGGTCACCAACGAGGGGAGCTTTTGGTAAATAAATTGCATTTGAAAATTTGAAAATATCTGCGATTTTTAGTGAGATACAAAAAAACTAGGATAACACAAGCAAAGGATCATTTTGATCCCTGTATTGTACCAGTTTTATCGAAAGGTAAACTAACGACGAGCGTTGGGTTTATGTGGTTCACCCAACGCGTCACCAGAGCTTGTTTCTAAGGGTTTAAGGAACTAAGCGACACGTTTACTTCCTGATGGTCCTGGCGAGCTTGAAGAATCCATATTTCGAACAGACTGCGTGCAGCTAACAAACTAGCATCGATCAATACCATGCGAATAATATTCGCGCATCGGGAAGTGCGAGGCGTCTTCGAGAAACTACCTCATACGACATCCACCCCAGTCAAACCTCTCACAAGCTATTGGACCTTGACAGCATTTTGCCCTCTAGGTGGACTCAAAAAAAAAATACAAAAACATGGTGCAACAGACCCTATGTGGTCCAGGGACTAGCTTCTCGCGATCATTCGTCTTGTGCGTGTCATATTTTTTCAGACAACGTGAGGGTAGCCATATCCAAGCTTATATCCTATAGAGCTGCTGGTCCTGATGGCCACTGGCCGAGTTGTTCAAGGCAACTGGAAATGACTTGGTAGAGAGCGTACACCAACTCATTTCCAAGATTTGGTCAGACGAGTGTATGCCTGATGAATGGATGCTCAGCATCATTCGCCCAATCCACAAGAAAGGAGACCCGCTCAACTGTCCCAATTACAGACGCATCAGTCTCCTCTACATCGCATATAATGTGTAAACGCATGAAATCCTTCGTCGACAACCTGACTGGCCCCTGTCAGTGTGGTTTCAGGCCAGGAAAGTCCACAGTCGATCAAATTTTTACACTTCGGCAGATCCTAGACAAAAACGCAAGAAGTGCAAATTGATACCCACCATCTTTTCATCGACTTTAAGGCCGCATATGACAGCATTTATAGTGACGAGCTATACAGAGCCATGTCTAGTTTTGGCATCTCTGCCGAACTCGTTGGTCTGTGCAGGACGACGAATTAGAACACTCGCTGCGCCACCAAGCTCGGTAAAGACTTACCCGAGACATTCGATGTCAGAAAAAGTATTAAGACAGGGTAATGCGCTGTCATGTAACTTCTTTACTATCATTCTTGAAAGAATTGAGCGAAACTCACAACCCAACACCGGAGGCACAGTCTTTCAAAAATCTGTCCAACTACTAGCATAAGTATGCCGACGACATTGACATAATTGACAGGACGCAGCGGGCTGTCACTGGTGCGGTGCGTTCGCTAGTTTCGAAACAGCAGCCGCCAAAATGGGTTTAGTTGTAAATGAGGGCAAAACCAAGTATATGCTGTCAACAAGAAGGGACACACTGGGCGAATTGGACAGAACGTCACACCCGACAGCTATAACTTCGAGGTAGAAAGGGACTTTCTCACAATAACATCTCAGCGAAAATAAAACGAAGAATAACTCCTGCCAATCGCTTCTTCTTTAGGTTGAGAAGGCAATTGAGTAGTAAGGACCTATCCCGAACAACCAAGGAGACTCTATTCAAGACCTTGATTACTCTAGTCCTGCTTTATGGCGCTGAAGCATGGACTCTGTCGAAAGCGGATGAAGATATCCTCGGTCGCTTCGAGATAAAAATTCTTCGTAAGATACTCGGTCCCGTTTGCGTTGGCGGGCTTTGGAGGAGAAGATTCAACGATGAAATATACGAGTTGTACAGAGACCAGTCGCTTGAGATGGCTAGAACTCGTATTGCGAATGGACACTTATGCTCCGGCCCACAGAGTCTTCGAATCTAACTCCGAGGGCTAACGCAGTAGAGGACGACCTCGCCTAAGGTGGCGCGCACAAGTAGAAGGGGATCTCAACCATTTTGGAGTGCGCAACTGGAGGCTAAGTACCAGGCTAACTGGAGAGGTTTGTTGGTTGAGGGCCAGGTTCACCCCGAACTGTAGAGCCACATAGGTAAGTAAGTGAGCAGTCATGGTATGGAAAATACGATGCAAGGTGGTGAATCGGTAAAGTCTCAAAATCGTAGCTCTTATTGCGGGAATGCTTACTTTATATAGTTACCGTTCTCCTATGGGTACTTTCGGCATTTTCGCTCTAGATCTGCCACTAACTCAGCGGCCACTCTGATGATGCTCAGCTTACACTTTAGGCCACCATCTGATGTAACTTCCTCATTAAGCCATAAAGACATTGACAACCGCTAAAATTTTATCGATCTCACGCCCCATCTGTTCTGTCGAAAACAATACACTTCTCAAATTAACTTCAAACAATCAAACATAATCCCCTTTCGCCATCGTCGTCGTCGTCGTCGTCGTCGTCGTCGTCGTCGTCCTCGCACTCATCTCAGAAAACCAAACCGGGTGCGTGTGTTCGCGCTCGTATTTACCAATCAAATATCGCTGACAAATTTGTTTCAAAAACACAAAAATTCCCGTGTTTCTCATGCTATTACTTCGCACGCCGATACAATGGGTGTCGGATTTCTTTGAGCTCCGACAGCTATAGGCAGGAGAGAAAGGAAAAATAAATAAAAACAAAAAAATTTAGGCACTTTAACGACACACACACACACACATAAGTATCTCAAGTTACGCCAAACAATGAAGCAGAAGTAGATACCACCAGAACGACACCATAACTTGGAGAGATTGTATCTACACATGGATGTACATATGTATCTATCGATTTGAGGTGAAATTTTCCTTTGAATTCGATTGTGTGTGTCCACAATGAGCTCAATCAAGGAGATTTCATTACAAACCCCATCCCCAGCAGTTTTTTTTTTGATAAGTAAACGAGTTCAAGGCACGGGAAAAGAAAAGGGCCACCTCCTCTGAGATCAAAACGAGCCATGATATCGAGTAAAAGTAGATGAAGGAAGAGAAAGGTTAAATTTATGAGTGTGGCTCCCGGCTCTAGGATTTTATTTAAAGGCGCACCATACGAGTACACACACATGTGTGTAAGAATAGAGGGGCGAATGAGAATTTACTGCATTTCCATTGATTTATACGACAGCGAATGGGGATCCTTTTCTGGGTCCTATGTCAGTCCTTTTTCATGCGAAGAACGAATTCCACCTCCTCTTCCTCCACAACCGGCAGGATTTTGCACCATCTTTGATGAAGTATTTATCTGAGAGAACATCCTTTTGCCTTCTGCTTTCACTGGTACGAGTATATTCCCTTTCAGCTGGGTGATATATTAGGGCGCTCCCGTCAATATGAAAACAAGTGAAAAGCGCACAAAAAGACGATAACAAGACTATTCGTATATGCGTGTGTGTTCTTCTTAAAGGATAACAAGTTAAATACGATTTTGAGGATTTCTCTGTCTCCTCTTTCGTTATTTGTTCACCGCACCGCACAGCATACAAAGGCGCACACAAGGAGAAATAATGAATTTAATCGGAAAGCTTTGATATCCTTCCGTCTGAACGTCTGAACAATGCCAAGGGATCATAAATCCTAATTAGGAGCTTCTACTGAAAAAAAAAATCCTTTTTTTTTTGTCTTAATTTCTGTTCGATTAAATTTTAATTATTTTAATAAATTACCAACGCGTTGGTGGGGGAGGAGCTGAAACCCAAAAGCCAATTAGGAAATTGACGATAATGGTGTTGATGGTGGGTGGCGATGGTGGGTGGTGATAGTTGGTGGTGATGGTGATGGTTGTGATGGTGGTCGTAGCGGTCCTGGTGATGGTCGCGCGCGTAATTGATTTTCCTTCGTAATTACAGTGGCGCACAGTGAAAAAAAAAAAGGAAAACACTTTGCCTGTAATTACAGCCCTTAGCTTGAACCGTTTTAGAACACGCACCCACTCCCGCGCTTTACCTAGGATCCAAACCTCCCCCAAAAAATACTATCATTAGAAGTAAATTAGTGGGCATTACTGTAATTTCCTTCGCATTTGGAAGTCATTGCGGAGCTTAGTGAAAATGTTTCCCATAATTTCCAAGCAATAAATGACCGAAACACTATGCCAGAGAGGCTCTCTTCAATGGGCTATCCTTATGTCCTTAGGAATTTTTGTTTTTTTTTTTTCAACCCCCCCTTTGACGGTCGGCTGTTGTTTTTTTTTTTTGCTCCGATTTTACTTCGGTGTCTAATGAGCGTTAGCCAAAAGGTGGTAGAGTGAGTGGAGTGCGGTTGGGAGTATCCTTTCATTTCCGTTTGCCATATATTAGGATGAAATGGAATTGTGTTAGAAGGACTATCAAGGAAGTGTAATAGCGTTCCTCGGAATGGTAATTGATGGCCTGGCAATTTTCAGTAAGTGGAATTTCTTCACTTCAAATGAATTTTTTTTTTTTTTCATTTGCCTTCGTTTGTAAATGGTAGGTGTAGGGCGGTGTAGGGCGGTGTAGGGGGCGGGTAACAAGTGAAAAGTGTAATAGCTATGGAATTACATGTTATGGCGGAAGTGGGAGGAGCTTATTGTGATAGATATATTGAAATGAGGAATTTAATATTAATCGGTGATGGGAGATCTCTTTAAGGAAGAAATTATCCGAAGACATTGGCAGCTAAGGGATATTCAATTGAATTCTGACTCTTTGTCGGCTTATATCTGAACAGCGGTTCAAATGATGATGGCGTGGAGGCATTTTAAGATGCCAACTAGGACTCAAAACAGATGAAACCAACCGGTTCACCAGGTTGAACGTTTTGAAAGGTTACCTTTCAAACTCTAAAATGTTGGCTTCAAACTGTATCTCACCTACAAAATTTGTACGGGATAATGCTGGTTGGAAAGTATTTTTTTTGAAAATCTGTTGACAAATATTCGTCGAACTTGCTACCATGAATCATCTCTGAAACCAGTTCTAATCGATGGTCCTGGTTCTGGTACTTTTCGCAATTTATACCACTGAGGAGTATTCGTGACTTTGAATGGCTAAATAAACTACATACTCTTACTAGTTTGGGATGATAGCTCTTTCAGTTAGCAACAGATAAAACCTTCCTTAACGCTTCATAATTTAGAACGTCGACCTAAGTGCACGGTGAAATGCATTTCGAGCTCTTTTTTTCTTCTTCTTTCCTTTTGTTCGGCGAGGTTATGATCGGGATTATAGGGATCATAGCCCTTCCACTCTACTGCATATCTTCTGGTCCGCCTGTGTGGTTCGCCGGTTTGACCTCAAAAAGTACCTGCAGGACTCCCGGTTTTGGAACACTTCGTCACTGAGGTCAATCAAATGCTGCTGTTTTTGCATTTGTGTGATCCAAGAGTTTTTTGGCCTCTCTCTCTTCCGCGCTTGTATAGAAACCCTGATTGAAATCGCCTTTTTGACAGGGTCCATAGGATTCCTCCTTTGAGCATGACAGTACCAACTGAGCCGGTCGTGCTCCAAATTTCACAAGATTGGTCCTTTGACGTGAAGCTTTGTTACTCCTGCTGTCATGAGAAGCATCTTCAATTCAGCTGCCGTTAACTTTTTCGTTTCGAACTGGGAAATTGGGAAGTATGTATGAGCTATGGCTGCTGATGGACCTCTCGAGTCCATGCAGTATCCTGATGCGTTGTTTGCTATCTTTTGGTCTGACAGTGGGATTTTAAATTTTATGCTGCTCTATTCACCTTAATTCTGGATCTCTTTTCCGCCTTCATCGACGTCCCATATTCTGCAATTCTCTGAGTAGTGAATCAACCATAAAGTACCGCAGTAAAGGAGTAGATCTGCACGTTGCGTACACTCTGTCTCAACTTCTACTGTCACTTTGCCGCCCCAATCGCTCTCAGCAGTAGCCTACAGGACAACACGAGGTAGTTCTTTCTGGCGAAAGTTTTATCTTTTTAGTATCTCCAGGCACAGTAGCATTGTCAAAGGCACCTTCTATGTTGACAAACGTTCCCAAAGTATAGCTTCCCACTTCCACTTTTTTAGGTCATTTTTCACTTATGCAAAAGCCAAATTCTCAGAAATGTAGCTCTGCCTTCACATACTCCTCCTAAACACCCTTAAAACAGGAAGTCACCACCTCAGCCCATTCTACTATCGATTTCGGGCACCACTGGCTTTTCCGCTATTTTTCTTTACCCTGTCAACCCAACAACGAAATGACCACCTCGGACATGACTTTCTCATGTACCCGCTGTATGTTAGCCAGCGCCCATCAAATTACAACCCATTCCACGACGTGCACATGTGTCCAACAACACAAATTCCGATTCCAATACATCGCAGCGCGCTCCTAACGTGTTCTTTCCACAGAAAACAGTGCACCCCACTACCATGCGAGCACGTCCTCGTCATCTTGCAAGGAAGTACTTAATTTTTATGTATCAATTCTAACAGGAAAAAAAAGTACCACTAAACAGCAAGGAATGGTGAGAGAGTGTAAGACGCAAAGGCTCATAATGCTGCATTATAGTCACGTACTTAGAGAAAAATTAAATGAGCACTTAATTTGTGCGCACCACTGCGCTGCTACGTGCTGTCCATCTGTCCGATGCAACCGTATGGAAAACCCTTTATATTGGTCAGAAGGTTTTATTTTTCTGGTAATTTACAGCGATTTTAACCGCAACAGATGGATGGTAATGATGGTCCCACAATCTCCATTATGTCGCTAATGATCCCAAAGTGAAACCCAATACCGTCAACAATTCAAATCAAATTCACGTTGACAGTTGTAAACTAGGCATCGAATTTCCTGTCAACCTCAACTGTCACTGCGACAGTTGACAGGAGATCTTGAGATGTCAAGTAAACTTAAAAAAAGGAGAAAAAACGAAAAACAAGACAAGGTCCATGTAAGTCAGAGACGGATTGATGGCCATCTCTACTTTTAATTATGTATTTCGAATTCCTTGAATTGCGCCGGTCCAAGGATATGGAATTACATGATTCGCGACATGAATGATATTTGATCCGTTCCGCACGACGACATTCTGTGCAAAACAGACACGCAGATACATACATATGTACGTGTGTGCCCCGGAACAGAGTCGGTCGTAAATTTGATGTCATGTCTGACGACGCATTATAAGACCACATTTGGGTCCATAAATCGCCATCGTCGTAAACGACGACGGACGCAACACATAGCTTATCTCGGACCAAATCGTGTTTCCATTTTGACTTTTAATTTAAATTTTCGTTTTTAATTCGTCGACTTCACGAAAACCCGCTGACAGATTGAAGATGAGCTCCGATGATAAAAGGCCAAAAAAAGAAAAATCGTTTGTCTCCAAATTTGGTAAATTTTTAGGCCGATAATGGGCGCCACAATTACGACACGGAGCCCCTTTTCAGACACCATTATGTCACTAGCACCTCACCGTCCCCCTTCCTTAAAGGTGGTAAAGAGGTGGTAGTCTAGCTGTAGCAATGGCGACTTGTTTACCATAATTTTCGCTTTCAATGAAAATTCCAATGGGAAATTTATTAGATGCACTCGGAGCGTACGAGTGTGTACGTGTGTTGGTGTTGGAGCTTGTGGACAACATTTTCACTAAATTATGCCACGACCGGGCATGGTTTATGGCCTTATCCGTGCAGCCGCAGCAGCAGCAGTCTCAGCAGTCAGGCTTTTAATTTATAAAGCGCGACGCTAAGCGACAGCTAACGTCGCTACAGTGTTTTTCGCACCTTTGTGGAATTTATGCGACTGCACGCCGCCGCTCTCACCGTGTTGGTTGTCACCAATTTTCGTGAAGTTTTCCTTAACCAAGCGCTGCAGCACCAGCGACTGGACCAGGAGCTGAAGGAGGGAATTACCATATTTAGGAGGTGACGATGGTAATTTGCATAAGCAAACCACGTGACATTTGTCTAGCGACGACGACGGTTTTTTTGTTTTTTTTTTTGCATCTTTTTGCGGTTAACATCGAAACATTATTAAATAGTTAAGTCGAGGACATAAATCTCTTCGACATTAGGTATAGCCAAATGGGTTGTGTCCCGATGGCAATCGAATGGAGTCACACCCTTTGTTTCGTCGGCCGTATTTGGTGGTCAATGGGAGTGTATTTTGACGGCGTTTGGTGGTAGGTATCTGGAAATGTGACAGAAGTTGATCTAAATTGCAAGCGAAAATTGACTGCAGGAATTTTAATTTGACAGTCTCACGGCGAATTCGGGAAACGTCAAAGGTGGCCTCAAATAATGTGGACCGCGTTCTACTATTTCGTAAGAAGTCTGCAATGTGTCGAAAGATTCTTGTAATAGGGTCCACTCTTGCAATGTGAGAATGCTCTCAGTTTCTAAGGGTTTGAGTCTGATTGCAGTAGGAGTGTTAGAAACGGGTAAAGTTAGATAGAGCAGTTGTACTATGATACCACAATAACAGCTTTGTAGTAACATTCTGCGAGCCCTTACCGCCAAGAGAGTAACGGAAATTAATGACGGACTATTTTAGAAACCGAATACTGCACTATTACATCGGCGGTGTCCCACAAGGATCTGTACTGGGTCCACTACTGTGGAATCTAATGTACGATGACGTTCTCAGACCTTGAATACCGGGGTCCTCGAAAACAATTGGCTTCGCCGACGACATAGCGTTCGTTGAAGTGACCAAATTTCTTAAAGAGTTGGAGTACGAATGTAACGAAGTTATCGGGATGGTACAGGACTGGCTAGTAAACATGGACTTTAAACTAGCAGAGGAAAAGACCGAAGAAAAGACACCAGAGCTGAAGTACCTTGGCGTTGCTATAGATCCAAGGTAAACTTTTAAGCAACATCTGCTACATGCAGCTGAGAAAGCAGCAAGAACAACGGCTGCACTGGCAAGGAGCAGACCAAATATTAGAGGACCTAAACAGAGGAGAAGATTGCTCTTAGCAAGAGTTGCGATGTCCATGATGCTTCATGGCTCCGAAATATAGGCTGGTGTCATGTGAACGAAATCGTACAGAAGTAAGACGGAGGCGGTCTACGGAACCAATGCCTTGAGAGCATGCAGCGCCTATGGAACAAACTCCTAGTACGCGGCATGTTGGTTGGTTGGCTGCAATGTTCCCAATAGACCTCCTCGTTTAAAAAAACCGAACGGAACAGCGACAAGTCGAAGTGACACTGAAGTACCACCAAGAACAAGCTTTGAAGTATGGCAGGAGGGATGGAACTTTTCTGACAAAGACAGATAGGCGCATACATTGATCCCGAATATAAAACCTTGGATCAATAGGAAGCATGGAGAGCTGCACTTCCATCTGACGCAAATGATTACTGGTCATGGATTTTTTACAGCCTACTTCCACAGATTTTGACAAGAAGACAACCCTTAAGCAGTCGAGGATGCGGAACACACCATGTTCCACTCTGGACGATATCACGAAGAACTTAACTTGCTGGCGAACAGACTGGGTGTGGACACCAGAAAACATCACCAGACAGATGCAGAGCACGCAAGAAACTTGGGAAGCAATAAGCGATACTGTGGGTACCATCATGAAAGGACAACGTGGCGCAGACGGCTGCCAACACGAACGAGCCGAGTATGGAAGGCTGAAGCCTCCCCTAGCGATAAAAAGCTTGGCGACAGTGCCACGAGGACTAGGAGTAGGACGGGAGGAGGGTTTACTGGCGTGGAAAGAATACAGAGCAAACCTGCCAGGTCCAGAGAATCTCGTAAGTCACATGACGAGATCGGAGGATGAGTCGATGGAGATCGAACACAGCATTCTCGAACTATTTTGAAACGGGTTACAAGGTTGAGCAAGGCCTTAAACGCAGCCTGACTGTCACTACAGACGCAGATACTCCGACCTCTCCACATATTTCAACAATATAGTCGGTAGCCATTAGGACAGCATACACCTCTGCTTGAAAAACAGTGGCATGCACACGGTCTCCAAGCAGATACCAGCGCCAGACCATTGACCGGTCTTGGGGGCATCCGTGAAAATTCAACTACAGCCCAGTCCAGGTTCAGAGTCTGGCCGAAGCCAGTCTTGAACGCGGGGAAAGTTGACTCTAAATTTACACATCAGCCGGAGTTCAGACGTCATATCCATGAAACCACGGTCGTAGGATAAGTGTCACGCAAGGTCATCAAAACTCCAGTGCGAATGATACCAAAAGCCACCTAATCTGAGACGATAGATTGCTGATAGTACAGCCCATGATACACGTATCAGGGAAGGCAAATCGAGCAGACCGTCTAGGGCAGATACAGGCGTACTCGGGAAAGCTCTCGTGCAGCCGAGATAGACCGTTCTTTTAAGGTTAGTGCAGAAGACTGCCTTCATACTTATGCGAGAGCCCTGTCCACCAAACAACCGACGCATAAGCTAGCCGTATAGATCCAAAGAACCTTTTTCGGTGATAAGCCCCATGTCTTGCTAAAAGCACCCTTACACTGCCAGAGGACTAAGAGCGTCTTGGACGTCTTCGCTTTGACAGGTTTTGTCCAAAAAAAGTCTCCTTTCTAGGATCACTTATGGATATTTAACGCCCTTTAGCACTGACAGAGTCAGACTGGTCTCATTCCTCCTTTTCGTTAAAAGAACAGCCTTAGTTTTTGGAGGGTTGACCGGAAGCCCACTCCTGGTGCACCATTCATCGATCACGTCTAGAGCTGCATGCGCGTTAGCTGCAGGCACGGCCTGACAGAAAGTATGGCAACATCATCCGCGTATGCCTGCGCGTAGACATTTTAACCGTTGAGAGTATGTAACAGAGGTTCAACCACCATGAACCATAGCAGTGGAGACAGAACACCGCCTTGTGGGCAGCCTCTGTTTGCACCCGCCATAACGTCTAAAGTCCATCTAAAGACAATCCTCAACTTTCTCACAGCCTCTGGAGTGAAAACCTGCTTCAGAGATCTGTTACGAAGTCGCTGTTGTTTAGCTTCACTCAGCTGTGGCACATAACAATCAGGGATTCACAAAAGTCACCAACTATCTGGCACAACAGACCGTCTTCAATTTACTGAATTCCCGCGCCATATTCAACCATTTCCATATCCATTCCCATCAAACAATGAACCACTTGATCTACCTGCATTAATAAACCTTCATTTGTACCTCAGAGATACACAAATGCAACGAATCCCAATAAATCACAGGTGAACCCATAACCAACACAAACAAAACGTGAAAAACTACTGAAAATTAATTTGGAAATCTGTTTCCTTCGCTGGAATCCGATAAACAAAAGGTATTCATCTCTCCTGGTAGATACGAGTATCTCAACGAATAATTGATCACCGATTGGTATCTTGAAGTTTCGTTCGCCTTAACTGCGGGGTCGATAAACTATCACCGCGAGTCCTCAGCACCATAACCGAACAGGGAGAATTTCATTGATTTATGGGCTTAGAAAAACTGTCACCGGTGCGGTGCCTATGGGACAATGATGACGACATCTCATCAGAAAAAGCCAGGCAAACACCAACGGAACCAGAAGCCCCCCTTCTTCCATACTTTTACGTGTACAAACAATTTTCCGCAATTATAATGGGTTGATCCTGCGATGGTAGTGTGGAACCTGTATTGAGGGATCCCTCTGCTACTTTCTGACCGCTGAGTGCCTTAAGAGCTGTCACATATAAAAACCCTTTCGTATACAGTAAGTTGGTACTGGTAGAAGCTAGAACGAGAGGGAAAATGAAAAAGAGATACGCCTGTCTGGCTGATGCCAGTCGCTGGCTCACTACGTCTCATGATATGTCCACGACATCGGATGAAGGAGCCTAATACCCTGATGGGTATAAATTTCAACCGAAGACATTACAAAAGACTACACCACCTTTTGCCGAGAACGGGGAGAGGATGTCCGTGCGCTTCCCAGTCCCAGCCGGCCGGTGCGGTGTATGCCTGCGCCTGTCTCGTTTACCTGGATTCTCGATTTTCGTACACAAGGCACATATCGGGTGTCATGTTTTCGATTCGTTCTCCTTTTTTTCTGTTCTTTTGCTTTTTGGGTCATCATCATTTGGTTGCTCGCTTTGGGTTCGTTTTTCTTTTGCGTTCCATTGTTCTTTCGTTGGGACGCGATATCGGGACCTTCGTTTCGATGATGTGTCCTGAATTTACGATGAGCACGAGCTTGATCTCATCTAATTGTCAATTTGAGGGAATAATAAGAATTCCGATCGTCCTTCGTACATATTATCCATGGAATTACGAGTAGGTGGACAGAAATGAAATGTTCCCAGCGATTTATGAATCGTTGAGTTATGAATGGGATTCCTGGTTAGAAACGTGTCATCCGGGACAGATACAATGTTGTGAGGAATTACCAAGTGCTTTCCTAGTAGTGGAGGATACCAAAGGGGCGCTGATCTTGAATTGGGTTTGTTAGTTTCCGATATGGGGTCTTGAGGTCCATCCACAGATCAGCGACAAGCGAATTTTAACATTTCATTCACAGCAACTTTGGGTGGTGGAAAAAGAAGGTATCCCTACAGAGGTGCCTGAGTTGCTTCGCAGATTGTCGACATCAGTGATCGGGCGCTGCAGGTCTCCACCTCTGATAAAGAATATTTTTGAGACTCTGTAATAATACAGGTGGCAAAATGTGGTGCCCTCTGGATAGCTACGTAGTAGTGAACTAACGATGAGCTTATGCCAAGTCCGTCTATTAACTCGGAACTGCGCGAGCACAGCTGGGTGAACTTCAGACCGGATGAGTCATCTCTTGTTGACCTGAGCGTCTTAATGTGTCTCAAATGTCTAACAAGAGCCCTCAGAAGGAGAATGGACGGCGGATGAACTCTCTCGACGGCGGCGGAGGAGCCCTAAATGGAATACTGATGTCGGCTTTTTTAAAACCGGCCATCGTCCAAGGGACTAAAACCCATGGAACTGGTCCTCCAGGTTGGGGGTTTTTGTCGGTGTAACTGTCTCACCACGTAAAAAGAAAACATAGTTATGAAACGTCCACGGACTACGATTTTGGATGCCAGAAAACTTGGCCTTCCCAACTGGAAGCAGCGTGCCCGGCACCGCAGAGGATAGAAGGCAGCCGTCTCTCAGGCAGAGGCTCTTCAAGGGTCGGGAGCCCTTTAAGTAAGTAAGTAAGTAAGTGATAATATAGATGTCTAACTGGCAGACCTCTGAGAGACCTAAAGAGCGCTATGGAGTTGCTGGGACGAGAAACACCACAAACCTTTCGAACAGCAGACTTTTGTAGAACAAGGAGTGGGGGAATTGTATGATTAGCTTCTCCTTGTTTAATTTGATAGGAAATATTCCAAAATAGACGGTTAGGAGGCAGTTAGATAAGGACCGGGCTAACTGGAGAGGCTTAAGGGTAGCTATCGTTCTCCAATGTCGATGGAATGGATTTTGCTGGAAAGCGACATTTCCGTAAGCACGGAGACCTTTGCCCAAGGATACCACCCCTGCATAGGCGACTGGATTTATTAAGCGTGCGAAGGATTGAAACTTGTTCCAGTTGGTAAGGACGGATCAAACCATTTTTTTTTTTGTTTTTTTTTAATAAAACCCTTGCCCATATGGTTAGTCTAAGAGACGTACTACCTTCCTAATGAAGGATAGTATATCCTTAGTAGCAGAGTTTTTACGTCTCCTTAACCAATGAAAATCTGGGCAATTGCAGAGAATGTGTTCGGATGATTCGTCCTCCTCCGAGCAGAACCTACATTCCGCGTCTGAGCTCAGGTTAAGTTTGTTAAGGTGGTATCTCAAGCCACAATGGCCCGTGAGAAAGCCCACCAGCTTCCTGATACTTTCCTTATTAAGGTTAGGTATATCCTTATAGGAGTAAGGTTTGATTAGTAATTTGGATCGTCTCATCCCTGGTCCAGGCGAAGTTTATGTTCCCAGTTACTAATCAGCGCTGTGGCGAAAAACCAGTTGACGTAAGGTTCAGGTCCTGCCTGACTATCTGTAAATATATATATTCTAGCGCCCTTAATACCCTAACTAACCTAGCGCAGATTTCAATGGCATGGAGTTCAGCCTGAAATACCGTGGGACACATCCCAAAGGTATCGAGACTTTGGTGTTGGGTCCAAAGACACCAGCTCCATCTCCAGATTCCATTTTCGATCCGTCTGTGAACCAAACCAGACCTCTAGCACGATCTAATATTTCTACCTCAAATAACCTACCGAAGCAGTACTCCTTGACCACGATGTCAGGGATGGTACAAAACATGTCTCTTTTGGGGAATGAGTCAGGAATTTTCAGATGCCCCACATGGTCACCTGATTTATACTTGTATTCTATCTGCAACATGATAGCACACCTAGCGGCTGTCTTCCTAATGAAGATGAAAGCCCAACGATTGCTTCTAAAGCTTCCGTCGGGCAGGTACGGATAGCACCTGTGATACCGAGACAGGCAATTGTTTGTAACTTCTGAAGTTTGGCTACCGTTATCCGTTCAAGAACTTTCAGCCATCAGATGGCTGAAATAGGCCTCACCATCGTTGTTTACATCCAAAGCATCCTTTTCGGAATTAGACCCCAAGTTCTGCCGTACAGGCGCCTGCAGGCCCACATGGCCCTAGTAGCACGCTCGATGGCGAACTTGATGTGAGAATTCCAGTTGAGCCGTTTGTCGAGGATGACCCCAAAGTATTTGACTTCACTGGAATAAGCTAGAGTAGTGCCTTTGATAATGATAGGTTCTAGATTGAGCAGTCTTTTCCTAGTGAAGGCACTAGAACAGTTTTGCAGGGATTGATGGATAGTCCTTCTCTGCTACACCATTCAAAACGTGTACTAAAGCACCTTGCATGACGCTGGAGATGGTTGCTCTGTGCTTGCCACTAATAAGTATCGCCAAATCATTCGCATAACCAATGGCGATATAGCCTAATTTGTAAAGATCGACTAGAGAGAGAGAAAGAGAGAGAGAGAACTCCGCCCTGGGGACAGCCCTTAGCTGCGGTCACAGACACTGAAACTCCTCCCGAGGAGGAAGTCATAATTCGATTTTCAAGCATGACTCTTATCCATTTGCTGGTCGAATCTTCGATGCCTCTGCTACTGATTGCTCTCTCTATTGAGCTGTAGCCAGTGTTATCGAAAGCGCCCTCAAAGTCAAGGAAGGCACATAGGGCACATCTTCTTCACAAGGTAGTGAAGAGCACCTTCTGTGGATTTACCCTTCCTATATGCAAATTGACTTAAGTGCAGAGGGGTAGACAAATCTAACCGACCTCTAATATGAACGTCGATAAGTCTCTCCATCGTTTTGAGAACATATGATGTTAGACATATAAGTCTGTAGGATTTAGGCAGCTCACTTCACGGTTCAAGTTTGAACGCTTTAACTCATTGAGTCTAAGCCCACTATCCCTGTTGTCTTGCAGGATTCCATACCACCTCCAACCAATCAAAAAATATAGAATCTCCCAGTTCTCTACAATTGTGGTTCCACTTTCCACTTAATTAACCAACGCACTCTTACTTTACCTTTATACGAGTACTCAAAGGACTTGCATCTTTATTTTCAATTTTTAAAGCGCTCTTACTTACCCGCCTTCCTTTGATGGCATTCCATGCCTGGAGCGAAAAATTCCACGCAATTTACAGAACAAACTGGACCGCAGGCCATAACTCATCGTGCCTCACAAACAGATGTATGCCTAAGAACTTCTCCCTGCCCCGAAGGAGTTTTATGTTCTCCATTGCAATGGCGGTGGTATTAACTGAGTCACAGAGGGATCCTATTTCAATATTTTATCTCCGGGTACATCATAAACTTCACCGTTACCAGTAACTTCATCCCGTGTCTGCTCACAATCAAAGGATTCCAACAATTTTTCAACCCCATCCTGTGCCCCCAAGTATTCGTATACTCGTACACACAACAAGGACGATAGCAGGACCACCAGCAGCAGCAGCAACGGTGGTACGGTAAATTACGTTCCAAAGTTTATTAAAACCAAACACAGATCGGTAATGCTTTGCAGAAAGTTTACCCCTGTGCCTTTGCCGCCTACTCCCTGAGGGGGGGTTGTATACTCGTATATGTGTGTAGGTATATGGTGAGGGGGTTGGAGAGAAGCAAGGACTTGCTTTGACTAGGACGCGTGTATGACACGAAATTATCTGCTTGTATACATGTTTGGGCTGAGCATAATTATTAATTAGGTTGACAAATATTTGCTCACGAAAGGAGGCGATGGGAATAATCGGTTTGCGAGTCGAGTTGAAAGGGATGACGACGACATCAACCTAAGGGGGATGGAGGCGACTGTTTGTCACCCCTTCGTGTAACTTTTGTTTGACTAAGTGTTGTGTTGTGTGTGAGCTGTCGTTGTAACTTCGGCTGGTGCAGGTAACGATTTTTTTTTTCTATGTCCTGGTTCGGAGGATCGATCGGATGGGAGTTGTTATTGTCCTCCTCTACCCCACAAAAGCCCGCGCCAAAGCGAAGCCATCGCTCTGTTTTCTCTTTATTTTTAGGAGATTATCTGCGATAAAACAGAAAAGGACTTTTCTTATGATAAAAAAAAAAAGGGATTTTAATAGGATTTCCGGACATTGTCTGCAAATTATATCTACGAGTGTGTATATAGCCCATCGTGCAGTTGGAGACTTTGCCTTTGTCCTTTTCGATTGTGAGGAAGGTGGCTGAGTTTTCCTCTCTCTTTCTCAATGGGCGGAAATATTTACAAAGCAGATTATTAGATATTTTTGTCGTTGTCGTTGTCGTTGTCGTCGTTGTGTTCATGGTCCTTCTGCTGCGCGCCCTGATTCGGATCTATGTGGAGATCCTTGAAAGTAGAAGAACAAACGGATGTCTTTGATTTTCGTTCCTTCTGTTCACTCTGGTCTTTTGTTTGTGACTGAGGAGGACTAATAAGGTTTTTTTCTTTTTTTTTTATCCTTGAAGAAAGCATTAAATGGTAGAGAGGCGAGTGGGTGGTGGTGTCGGCGTTGGCTATAGTTGTTTGCTATCATTACAAAACGACGCACGAAGACTAAAAGCCTTGGGATAAAATAGGACGGATAATGGATTAAATATTTAAGGAATTCTTTTACGGAAAAGTCACATCTTTTCGAAGGATGCTGATGGATGGGTTTGGGTATAGATGGAGGTGGGGATGTTTTATTTTTTTTTTTTGTGTATTTTACTTTACGGCGGGTAGTTGATATGCGACAGATGACACGTGTTGGCGATTATAGGAGTTTAGATGCTGGACAAGTGCGATTGATTGATTGGCGCTTGGCCTCGTTTGAGTTCGATTCAATGGAGAAGGGTATGTGGAAAGGGGAAAATATTATGTGAAATCGATTGATCTTGCATTCGGAAAATGTTTAGCTTTTCAAAGATTATTGACTTCATCCTCGAAAGAGGGTTTGATGACACTTCTATCCGTCGATTGTACCTACGATGGGTTTGTCCGACTCAAATTGGAAATTGGAAACGGTTGCAGGTTTTCGTATCATTGCCACCTTAAGATTGGGATACAAAATAGGCTCTCTGTGCCTTTTACAGCCTTCTTCCAGGTAAAGTTGGCAAGAGGAAGGAAGATGTGGGTTTAATGGAGTGGTTTCTAGGTTACACTATGGACGACTGTGTTCTGTTCTACATGTATGCATACCATAGGTTCCATAAACTAGAACAACTTCCTCTTCTTCGTCGTCTATACAGCTTCTGAAGAATTATTTGAATGTACGCCAGGCTTTGCTGTATACTTTCCCATTAGACAGTGCCCAGTGATGGTTCCTTTTACACGCTCTTACGAGATTTGTTAAGAGACACCAAATTCCTAGAGCATTTCACATCCAGCCTTGGCCAAATCTGTTATTCTGGATGTTACACAGAACCCTCGCCGAACCCCTATTCCGAAATCTCTCGTACGGCAACCCGTAGAGATGACGAAGAAAACCTGGTAGAAGACTCACAGTCGGTGCTGAGAAAATTAAAAACTTTTTCTGTAGACTGTATAAAGGCGATGAAGACCAATATACTGCTGTACGATAACAGCCAAAACCTCCATCCACCTGACCAAAACGGAGCAAGGATAGCAATATCCAAGCTTAAGTCCAACAAATCTGCTGGTCCTGATGGCCTTCCAGCCGAGTTGTTCAAGGCAACTGGAAATGACTTGGTAGAGAGCGTACACCAACTCATTTCCAAGATTTGTTCAGACGAGCGTATGCCTGGTGAATGGAGTTGCCCAATCATCTTCGCCAATTACAGAGGCATCAGTCTCCTCTATTGACCTTCGATGTCAAAAATGGATTTAGACAAGGTGATGCGCTGTCATGTGACTTCTTTACTATCATTCGTGAAAGAATTGTGCGAGACTCACAAGCCAACACCGGAGGCTGTGCAACTACTAGCATATGCCGACGATATTGACATAATTGACAGGACACAGCGGACTGTCACTGGTGCGTTCACTAGTATCGAAACGGAAGCCGCCAAAATGGGTTTAGTTGTAAAGGAGGGCAAAACCAAGTATATGCTGTCAACAAGAAGGGACACACTCGGCGAATTGGACAGAACGTCACAGTCGACAGCTGTAACTTCGAGGAAGTAAGGGACTTTCTCAAGCTAACACCTCAGCAGAAATCAAACGAAGAGTAACTCCTGCCAATCGCTGCTTCCTTAGGTTGAGAAGGAAATTAAGTAGTAAGGTCCTATCCCGAACAACTAGGGAGACTCTATACAAGACCTTGATTACTCCAGTCCTGCTTTATGGCGCTGAACCATGGACTCTGTCGAAAGCGGATGAAAATATCCTCGGTCGTTCCGAGAATTTAACGATGAAATATACGAGCTGTACAGCGATATCGACGTAGTCAAAAAAATGAGCATCAGTCGCTTGCGATGGTTAGGACATGTAGAGCAAATGGACATCAATACTCCGGCCCGCAGAGTCTTCGCATCTAACCCGTAGCGACAACGCCGTAGAGGATGACCTCACCTAAGCTAAGCTGGCGAGCACAAGTAGTACAGGCAGTTGGTTAAGGACCGGGTTAACTGGAGGAACTAGAAGTGAAGGCCCAGCTCATCCTGAACCTTAGTGCTACCTCAGCAGGTAAGTCTGTTATACCACTTGTCCGAAAATATTTGTCAGCGATCGGTATACCCAGGGTACGTTTCACAGGCGAAATACATAGAAGAGTTGGTCCACGTCTGGGTCCTACAACATGAGCACCAAAATTTTTACATTCAACTCACATCGATCGAAATAATAATTTCACTACAAATGACTTCCCAATTTCAATCTAATTCATGTGCCGCATCACACAGAAACTCATCAGCATCAACAACAGCACCAAACAATTTCAACGTAAAATGTTCATTAAGACCGATAATTTGCCTCCATCCGTTGCAAGTTCAGATTAATTAAATCCACTCACCTATTACCCAGTCCTTCTACATTATTGGATTCGATAACAAACATCAGATCGAAAATATTTATAGCAATTATCCCAAAACAACATGAAATCATCAATACTCGCGGCAATTAAAAAACGCAATGTTTTACATTAAAATCCAATTAAAATCCACCCGCAGGTGTTTTCCAACGCATCACGCTACACAGATACATTTAAAATTTAGTTTCAAATGTTATTTTGAGGCCATATGCGTATGACACAGAAAACAAATAGACTCAAAGCCATTAACCTGAGGGCTGTGGTACGGTAAAGGACACATGTGTATCGGAGGGATGTTTAAATTTTTCCAAACGACTAAAGTTATTCGCATCTCGTTGGGAGGAGTTAAGTAAGTGATCCATCACAGCAGTATCCGGTTAGCCACAGGTGGAGTTATGTACTTATTTTTGTATGTTCAGATGGAGGCAACTTCATTTGAATTCCTTCAGATACGCTCATGTCACGCAAATTAAAACCGTTTTAGGTGTAGATACTAATCCTATCTACCCACACTAGCTTTCAGAATGCACTCTAGCGTCTGGTAGGAGTAAAGGTCACCCGAAAATAATCCAAAAAAGATACGTAGATACTCAGAATAGTATGCCAAAGAATTCGATTACATCTCAAAATGAATTCTCCGTTCGTTTAATGATTCCCTTCGTCCACAACTACCACACTTTGGTGAGCCGCAAGAAAGGCTCTTTAACATAATTAATGCATTTGTAACCCACACAAGAGATTTCATAAAAAAAAAATTATTATACCCCTTCAAGCCACTTCCATTAAGTCGATTATTGAGATGGAAATTTATTTTCGACCAGACACAGAGTGGCTGTGTGTCTACTTTTCGAGTATCTCACAGTTTTGGGCGGCTAATTGATATAAGCCCCAGATACACTGAGATTCAATTTCCAGGCCCTTTCTTCTCGACTTCTCGAGCAGCGACGAGACGTGAATTAGTCTGTCCAAGTGCATTAGAGTTATTGATGGGTCAGGTCGGCTTAGAATTCTGTATCTTTTTAGGAGCGACAACGACAACGACGACGATGGTCTTTTGTCATTCAAGCCGTCCATTAAGCCGAGCTTAAGCGCGGTGGCCGTTCGTTATACACCCCAGATACAATCGCGCGATACAACAGCTACAATTTGTACTATGCGATGTTTTACGAGTATTTGGCATGGTGTTTCGGCGTTCAACACCGAAACTACCGGATTTACATTCTCTGTATCTCACATTCAGCAGTAAGCAGCGCGCAGCACGCAGGGGGGGAGGGGGAGCTGAATTAATTTAAATATTTCTTTGGGGAGAGGAGTTAATTTTTGATTTAGGAAAACAATCTTCTTAGTTTTGACAAATTTGTTAGTCTCCGTCGCATGTAAGACGCGTAATATTTTACACTAATCGTGGGCATTAAATGGTTCCTCTTAAGGAGACCTCTACACGGGGCTGGCTTATTCGGAACACACGCAGTATGTGTTGATTGTTGTTGGGCTTCCGCAGTTATTCCAATTCATAATCTTGATTGAAAAAATTTTGAATAAAATTAAAATTTAATTTTTTTTTTATTTTTATGGTTATGGGTTTTAAAAGGAGATTATGGTGACGAAATGACCGAAATTTAAGGCACATCCCACGCATTTTAGGAGAGAAATTCAATTCAATTAGTAGCTCAAAAGGCGTGTGTATATGTGGAGTGTGCTAAGCGGCATCATCTGGTTTTTATTTTCGCAGATAAATCTCAGTCAAATTTGCGTTCTAAAGCGGTTTTTTTTCAATATATTTGTTTAAGTAATTTATGGATTTTAGTGACATTTAGATTTCTATAAAAATACAATAGAGAGATACACTAAAGGCGCCGACTTTCTAACGAATGAGCGATTAAAATTTAATTATTCCTTTGAAGTCCTCTAATCTGCACTAATGTGGCAGATAGTTCTACGTATTTACGAGGTGGATGAGGCTCAACGAGGGATAGGGCTGCAATCCAAAGCCACATACTTGAACATTTTGCTGAGGGAATATTTGGAGATGGATGGCGAGGATCGAAGTGACCGGCGTTAGTTAAAATTCGCCTGGAAGCGGAATAATGTGCAATGACTTCTGGGACAGATGTAGAGCTCATGATCACTATTGCATGACAGTTCTGGCTCGCCTCCGTAGTCCATCCGTAAGCCGCCTTTATCCCTGTATACCCGTTGGACAATTCGGACAGGTTTAGGGACACCATAGAAGGAGTACGAGTAAATACCACTAAAGTGCAATGGAATGTGGAGTCGAGAAATGCTGCTTAATATGTGTTTGCAGCCTAGACAGTGGGGGGTTTTTAGTGCATGAGGCCACTGAAGGAGGAACTCAAGTTCGATTCTCAGAAAATACATAACGTCCTGCGGTAATCGATCTCATAAACGTCCTGCAACGATTCTGGGATAAAAATGCCCTCCACAGGGTAGTCTTTACAATAGAAACCTCTCTACAAACTAAGGAACACACACTATGTTCCCTCCTTGACATTGAAGGGGTATTCAACAACGTGAGCACTGAAGCCCCTATAGATTCGAGTATATGTATGGAGGTCGATAGAAGTGCTTAGAGCTTGTATAGTGAATTCCACTCTAGGAGATATAAATGGCACAAAGGAAGTCAAGCGGAGTACCCCCCAAGGTGGAGTCCACTCGCTGCTTATATGGCTCCTAGTAGTTGACGATTTGGTCAAAATACTAGAAAACAACGGCTTAAACCAAGTAGCCTACGCCGATGATGTCGCCATTCCGGTATCAGGAAAAATCCTTTTCGTGATCAACAAAAGACTTAGCCGCGCACTTTTTCTAGTCAGCGACAAAGATCGTGTTCTGGAAGCAAACTCAGCGAAAACCGAGACAGCGATCTTTACAAGGAAAAGTTCTGCAGATACTCACGGAAAGAAAACATAGAAATCGAATAAAGAAGGCTTACTTGGAAAACATGGGGATTTAAACGTAAGCTTGCGTACTGGCTAGACACTGCGGTGGTGAGCCCCATTTTTACCTACGGTTCGACTGTTTGGTGGAAGGCGCTGGAGAAGAAATATCAACTTGAGAGCCTGACAAAGATTTAACGGGCGGGATCGATGAGATCAGCAACAACAACAGCCTTGAAAACAATACTGAATCTGCATCCCCTTGACATTTACTGCGGCAACTCGGCAGCTAAAACTGCGCTAAGATTTAGAGAAGCCTCAATTCTGAACCGGTGGAATATATCAAGACTCCGGACGGAAACGGACTACATCGTTCCACTAACAAACTTCAATCGGAGATTCTCTATCAGAATTCCTAGCAGGGAGGAGTGGAATGAAGGAAGTCTTTACTGGAAATGGACTGGCTTTCTATAGGTATAGGTGCTGGTGTCTACTACTTCCCCGATACAAACCGGTCGTTCAGACTTGAGAACGATTGCAGTGTTTTTCAAGGCGAAGTTGCTGCCATAAAACCAGCTACGGACATGATTAGCGAGGGCAAAATCTCTGGATATACAATGAGCATCAATGTTGACAGTCAAGCAGCCAATAAAGCGTTGCAGTCAACATCGGTGACATCTGGGTGATGTGTCAGTGGCCAACAAAGTGAACCTCTGTTGGGTACCGGGCCAGATGGATATACCAGGTAACGTACATCCATGTGGCCATGTGCTAGGGCAGGATCATAACTAAGTGCCTCGCAGGCCCTTCCCGAGGATAGCACACCGCTTAGCACTTTGGACAGAGAGATAGACATTGAATCCAACAAGGAAGCTAACAGGCGTTGGTGTCGCCAGTTATGGCCAGCAGATCTCATGAAACTCAGTCGCAGGGATATTCGTATAGCTGTCGGCGTCGTGACGGGACACTGCGAGATAGGCAATCATGCAGCACGGCCCACTTCCTACTTCTGTAGGAACTGCAGGGACCAAGAGAAAATATAATCCATTCGCCACTTGATATGCGATGCGACGTCCAGCTCTAGCCACCAAAAGGAAGGACACTCTTGGGAGCTACTTCGCTGTGGAGCTGTAAACATTGAGCTGAACAAACTCCTGAGATTCATACACATATCTGGGTGATGTAGTTCAGCCGTCGATAATGAAATTTAGGTTCTCAGGGGTCTACTATTGGGCACAACGGACTCATCGTTAGCCTTTGACAGCCTCCTGTCAACTAGGGCACCCATTTACCTAATCTCTCCAAGTTCTCAATGGTGAGGCTGAATTCTTTTGGCTAAAACACGTTCAGTGATTTTTCAAATCAAACTTTCCTTGATGCGACGTTCCATAACAACCTGAGTATACCTAGCGTTCTTGGCTTTTGTCACAGTGCTCCTTCATCACAGAGCTCTAACGTGCTACAGTCTAATACCTAGGACGGCAGAAGACCCATAAATACTAAGCAAAAGAAACCTGAAAAGAAGCAGAAGCAACAAATGGAAATCATTTACGTGATTAGTTTTGAAAATACGGACGCATAAATACTTCGTATCTGCATGAAGTCAAAGGCAATTTTTTGCTGCAATTTGTGCACAAAATGCATCTGCATAAGCGAGAAAAAAATGCATTTCCTCCAGCGTTGCATTCACCCACTCAAACGGAGCACGAATCCATCCGACTTGAGTACCTTGACAAAGGACTTTAAGCCAAAACTCAATTTTGGTTATTACAACGCAGAGAAAGAAAACTGGAAAAATCTACAAAATACAACGATAAACTGAAGCATTATGCAAATTCCAATTTGTAGTGAAATTTTCACTGAAATATTATAACAAATTGTTTACTTCCTTGTTCAGAGGATATAAGCCAATCTCGGCGTGAATGTGTATGCTAGCAAATAGTCCTTTCATCGTCGTTGTCGGTGATGTACTTCATTGAGTTTGTATAGCAGAATACGTCATGTCAGTGTGTACGTCTCCCATATTCCACGCAGTCATCGTTGTCGTAGTTTTTCCTTTCAGCATAAATCTCCTAAGCTGCCACCCCCTACTCTCTATGTGAAGAAAGAAGAAGAAATTTACTTAAATATTAAAGAAGAAAATGAACTTCAATGTAATTTGTCACTGAACAAACTGTGAAGCACTGGTGATGCAAAAGTGTATCTAGGACATTTCAACTTGTTGCAGTGCCTTTCTGTTTGCCTGCTCGCCTAGTTTGTTCTTTTCAGTCGAGCATCATCTTAAAAGAGGAAAATCACATTAAAAGCATGAGTGAAACAGGAGTATGTTGCACATGTGTGTGCACTCTGTATGACGTCCTTTTATACTACCAAGGACACACCAGTGCAAGAGGAAAGAAAAGAGAAAAAAATATAATTGCACCTGAACCTCGACGATGACTTTGCTGCTGATGGATGTGCAGATGGGAGTGCCCCCCACCTCCTGGAGTAAACATATGTACGTAGCTCTCTATGAAGGCAAAGTGTGAAGTTTAACAGCAACAGGATTCGTATTCGAAAAGAGTGGAAAATTGCAGCCACCCTGCTGCGCGCACTCTAATCCTCCATACACAAACGCACAACCACCCTGCAGTAAAGTAGGGCTGCCAATTAAAGCCTTAAAGTTCCTCACCCACCAGCACACCCCACCCCACTCATGTAAGTACAGACATATGCTCGACGATGAGTGGAAACGATAGTTAAATGTGTTTAATTAAAAAGTTTTGATAATTCAAAAGCTTGAGAGCCTGTTTGCCTCTCAATTAGATCCTCAAGAGAGGGTGGCAATGCCAACAACAACTTCCCGCTTGGTGGCTTTTTGCGAAAGACATTCAGGCATCTGGAGGGAGAAAAAAAAAGAAAAAAAAAACTCGAAAAAAGAACGGGCAGATACAATATTGTAAAAGTTTCTTACAGATACTTTTTCCGCAGATGACAAAAAGTTAAGGGTTGCTTTGTATTTGCTTAAACGTCTGTCCTTGCCGGGCGCGGAGTGTGTGAAGTGGACAAGTGGAAAAGTTAGAATTGACAAAACACGCAAACTTGTAACTTGTTTTTCTATTTTTCTTTCTTTTTGTGTTCTCCTCCTCTTTGCTTGCTGCTTGTTGTTCGTTGGCACAGCTCCCCTACTCCCCTACCCACCCCCAACCAGCGGTAAATGTTTGTGTTCGAAAAAAAAAGTATAATAAGGGCATAAACACGGTATCAGATTTGTGCAATTCCTGCGCTGCTGCTGTCATTTGCCATGTGTGTGTGTGTGACCCTTGTAACGGAGTAGCAGACCTGAACTCTGCGTGCTCCAATGGTTTCTGCAAGGATTCCCACCTTTTCCGCCCATCTTCCATCCGAACTGTTTGCATTTGTTGTTCTATATTTGTTTTGTGCTGTTAAGTCGCCCACCCCTCCCCCCTACCCCCTTTATTGTTGTTGTTGTCGGTGGTGGTGTGTTTTCAGAGTGATGGGGCGGGGAGGAAAGTTTTTCGAACCCAACTCGGTGTGTATCCACTTCACGTCATCTGTCTTAGCATACATATAACATGACCTGTACAAAATGCAATTAATCATTCGGGTATTATAGGGGGATACACTGATGGAAGGGCATGTGTGAGAGGAGGGTGGAGTCGAGCCGGCCGGTCGGGTTGATTTGTGGGGGAAAAGGAGGTTTGTTGTTTATTAATAGTCACCACGCCTTTTCTTTGTTATTTTGACCCGTTTTTTTGTGAGGTTTTTTTCTTCTTGATGTGCTGGGGGTGGATAGAATTTCAGAAATTCACTCAATGCTCTTAGTTTATCAGTAGTGATAGTGCGGGGCGTTGGGGGGTTGCTATTTAAAGCTGGTGGTGGTTGTCTGCATACTAGAGAAGGTTCAGCAATAGGCAGCACAACCACAACCAAGACTTAGCTGCGGATCAAGTCCTGGGACGACCTTAAAAGTCGGTCCAAATGTTGTGATGAATTCAGAAAGGCTCGCGAGCTGACATGTTTCCGATATTGACCGAGATTTTAGGCTTCGAGTGTTCTATGTCAAACTTTTGCCTGAAAGAAATCGATTTTTTTTTTCTCATTTGTAGTGTTAAACCACATTTCACTCCACAGAGTGAACCTGGGCCTCAAGCAACAAGCGTCTCCAGCCAGCTCGATCTTTAGCCAGCTGCCTTCAGTTTCGCTCGTTGAGTTGGTTGAGGTCCCCTTCTACTCGCGTGCGCCACCTGAGTCGCGGTCTTCCATTTCTGCGCCGTTCCACGGGAATGGCTTCGAAGATTCTCCGGGCCGGATCATTTGTCTCCATGCACTCCACACGACCCAGCCACCTCAGTCGTTGGACCTTCACCCTTCTGGTCAAGTCGATGTCGTTGAACAGCTCGTACAGTTCGCTGTTGTATCTCCTCCTCCACTCACCGTCTATGCAGACGGGACCAAAAATCACCCGAAGACTTTTCCTCCCGAAACAGCTAAGAGCGACCTCATCCGCTTTTGACAGAGTCCATGCCTCTGCGCCATAAAGCAGGATTGGGATGATTAAGGTCTTGTAAAGGGCCACTTTAGTTGCTCGAGAGAGGGCTTTGCTGTTGACCAAAAAGCAGCGATTGGCAAGAGTTATTCTTCGTTTCATCTCGTTCATAGCGGAGCCTAGGTGGATAAAGTCTCTAACTGCCCCGAAGTTATATCTGTCTATGGTGACGGTCTGTCCCAGACATCGATGTTAGTTGTACTTCCTTGTCGACGCCATATACTCAGCCTTGCCCTCATTGACCGCTAAACCTATCTTCGCCGCTTCCGCTCACTCCACAGAATAGAAGCTTAAAATTTAAATAGGCACTAATATGGGATGATCCCGGTAAGACAAAAGAATCTTATTCCATGATTTTTGGCTTTGTTTTAAAGGCTTACGCCACTCAATGACATGCAGAATGGTCCAGGCTAAATATTAGTCCTCAGTCAATCCATTCGATACGATCTAAAATGTTTCCTTAAAATAACCTTCGTAGACAGTGTTATCTGAACATCAAGGATTGAGTTAAGGTGACCATAAGAAGGCCTGTTTTATACTCGTTTGGGTGAAGACACAAGGCATAGGAGTGTATGCGCACTGCGACTTTTATAGATCTTTTGAGCAACCCTGACTTGGAGCTTTAGTCGATGAGATACTCGACTTGGAGCGCCTCCTCCAGTCCAATATCCTTGATAAATGGAAGTATCTGAAGTGGATCTAACGATGATAGATCTTCTTCGAAGAGTCGGTAGGCATCCAGATGTTTTCTTCTTTTATGGATCAGTGCTTCACGTTCTTTTAGAAGGTGCCCTGGGGTCTCCTCAACATTACTGCAGAATCTGCAGTCTCCACTTTGCTCAACACCCATTTTCCTGACGTGCGCCTTAAGTCTACAGTGACCCATTAGGAGGCCTGTAAGGATGCGCAGCCGGTTACATACAAGATTGTCACATCTTATCTCAGTGAAAAGTACTAAGAAAGTACCAAGGATTGATGGGAAGTTCTCCCGTATTGAAAG
Organism: Blera fallax; assembly: GCA_946965025.1. Classification (NCBI taxonomy): domain Eukaryota; kingdom Metazoa; phylum Arthropoda; class Insecta; order Diptera; family Syrphidae; genus Blera; species Blera fallax. The sequence continues at coordinate 71,665,647 of OX337248.1, forward strand.
TTAAAGAGGGTCGTGTAGAGCTTACTACTAACAAAAATCGATAAGTCGTCAACACAGCCGTTCGTGATGTAGCGTGCTTTGTTAGAAAGTCTAACGAAAGACCGCAGTGAAAGGAAAAAGAAACACCGCTTGGTCGTAGCCTTTAACTGCAGCTTCAAAGTCGGTAGCACTGAAGCGTCGTAATGAGTGACTTCCATCAATGAACGACTCTTTTCGTGGATTTGCCTTTCGACAACGTACTATGACACGAGTCCAAAGGAGAAGGCAGACCCAACCGTGGTTGTATGTAAATATTTATAAGCTTCTTCAACGTTTTTAAGATAAACGATGTTTGAGTAGAGCCTTAGAGGACCTTTCTCTTGGTCACCATTGGGGCATAAAAGTGCAGGTAGTAACCAATCCAGACTATTTGTTTGAGAGCCAGAAAGAAACTACATATCTGGCCTTAAATGGTTCGCATATCCAACATTTATCCGAACTTCTGCCCGATAAACTCCTGGCTCTACCTACTGAACTGGCGGCTGTGTAAGACTTCCAGGAGACATACCGAAGGCGAGCTATCTACAGCCAATGAATTCCGACACTTTCAGTTCTCACTAGTCTGTCCTTTCGAAAAAGTGATCAAATATTGGTGAGCTTGCTAAAAAGCCAATTAGAGCTGAAGCGCCGTTTTTATGTTCAAAACTTAAGTGAACCGGTTTCCAATGGAAGTTTTTTTTTTGTCTGACATGATTCTGATCAGATCCATGACTGCTTTCCTTTACATTCATGTGAGGTGGTCTAAGAAGGGTTTACCTAGTGCACGGTGTCCAGTTCTATCAAGTTTTGGACAACAGCAGAGGAAGAAGAAGCAGTTTTTTCTAGTTTTCCTTCTTTCGATGGACTGTGGAGATAGGAAATATACTGGCAGCATCAGTAAGAAATCTATCTTTGAGGTCCTGCAACCCTACACGGGCGCCTTATCTTTCTGGATATGACACAGTCACTTAGGCTTTTCTATCTTGAGTTGACTTTCGACAGAGGTTTCTAGCAGAAGAAATGAGACTCCATCTGCAAGGTGTTCGTCTAGGGCTAATCTCCGTAAGATCAATTCGTCGACTCGCTTACTTCTCAAAACGTCAGAAGCGCATCTGAAAGGAATAGGATCGCCTACGACTAACAACAAAGAAATCTTAGCCCACACCCGGAGATTCATTAACTTACGCTCTACGATTTACCATTGCGTTAACCTGTTTTCTGCTTCATTAAATTCAACGACTTTCCAAGGACTACATCTGTCCTCTGAACGCTTTTTCTCTTCTAATAATCACGCCCAATCCACGTGAGGTCCTGTACTTTATGGCCAATAAATCCCTTCGACTATGAATGGCACTACAGCCCTCCTATTATTTAAATGCACGCTTAATTGCACCTTATTCCCCTTAAGAAACCCATCCGTTCTAAAATATGGAAAAAAAACACACACCTCTCCTCGGTTTATTGAATTAAATTCCGCACTAAAAATTAATAAAAACAAATTTATTTCCTTTAATCACAAACTGTTTCGCCAATAAATAGTCGCGCGCGAAACCCACTCGCAATTGAATTGCTTACCGCGAAGGACCCGAAAAATTTATGAAGACAACATCACACATGGTGCAAGCCTGCGGCATCCCAATCATTCCCCACCATCAAATATTCACTTTAAGCTTTAATTTCTGATACGAAAGAGCGGGACAAACGTAAAATGCAAGCAAATAAAAAACAACGAACGCACATAGGTACATAACGTAACCACCAGCACTGGACCACAATTTAATTCCATAAAACTCCAACAAATATTAATTCAGACCGCGCCGCACCGTCCAGGTCGTCTGTGGGATTCGTTGGCTATTCCCTTTTTGCACGAGGAACGAATCAATTACAGCATCGAATGCCGGCCACAAAAGAGTTGAGATACAAAAAAAATACGAAAAAAAAGTATCTACAGGTACACGGCACATACACACAGCCCCCGAGAGTATGGATGGAAGGGTTCGACGGATGGTTGAATGGATGGATGGATCTCGAAAAAGGAGCTCAAAGGAGAAAGACACACGAATCGGTAAACAGGCGTTTCATTTTCGTTGTTTTTCTTCTATTTTTTTTTTTTTTTTTTTTTGTTGTTCCTCTAAAGTCCTTCCCTCCCACCTCTCTGAGCGCTGCATGAAATATATTTCGAACGGTCCAGCGGACACACGTTGTAATCAACAAAGTTTGCCGTACGAGAGGGTGTGTGTCATCCTCGAATACAGCGCACATCACGTGATGGCAATCAAAATCGTTCGCATCCTTTTGACTACCATCGCAGAAAATCGACCGATAAACAAACGAAAGAGAAAAAAAATCACAAGAAACTACCGAAAAAAAAATGCCAAACTCCCTGTTTTCCCCCGGAATAATGGGGGCGATGAACATCCAAACAGGATCGATGCTGGGTAATGCGATTTATGTGTCATCATTCATCAAACGGCTTTCAATGCACCCGGCGGCGGCTTTTTGAATAAATTTTCTTTTTTTTTCAAGAAACATATAAATTCTCGGCTTTAGATACGACAATTAACACGAGGCATCCGGACGATGTGGCAGAGGCACTTCAGGTGATGCAGCTTACAGCTGACAGGCGGTTATGAAACCCAGCGAAAGTATCTTTTTATTGGAAGGCTTAGAGGGCAATGAGCTCTAAGCCAACCAAATGTGTGACACGACTTAAGGATTTACTTGAACACATTCGGTTGGGTGAATATTGGTGACGCTGATCCTCATATTAACTGACATCCATGGGAGGTTTAGAAATTTACTACTTACCGCTGAGCATTCTGCATGTAGTACGCAAAGGGATTCTCTGGTGGCATACTGAAATGAGAAAAGAGCGAGATGTTAGTTTGGACAGCTTTAAGGGGCTAAATCGATTCGACAGTTAAAAGGGATCATGGCCACAACGGGCGAAATATAGAAACAATCATTATTTCCCAAGAGGTAGGTGATGATCATGAGATGAGCTCACTCTTGAAGCCTTGCGCCACTGACAGGCAGGGTGATTGCTTCCTTTTTTTCTACCTATAAGCACCGCGAATGCAGCCAAACAAGACGAATGCAAAGCGCAAAACGGACGAGGACGAGGGCTGCTCGTGAGCTCTACGAACATAAGACACGAGAAGAACATCGGCTTCACCAGAAGTAGAAAAAAGAGCACGAAAAGCACGCGACCCAGGAATGATGTACGTGTCAGGCCAACAAGACCCATACGGACACCTGTAGAGATGAGGAAGGAAACCCTGGAATAGAGCCAGAGTCGGTGCTGAGAATATGGAAAAACTTTTTCCGCAGAGTGTCTAACGGCGATGGAGACCAACATACCGCTGTCAGACAGAACGTAGACGATGACAACCAAAAACTCCGTCCACCTTACCAAAACGGAGCAAAGACAGCAATATCACAGCTTAAGTCCAACAAAGCTGCTGGTCCTTATGGCCTACCGGCCTAGTTGTTCAAGGCAGCTGGAAATGACTTGATAGAGAGCACACACCAACTCATTTCCAAGATTTGTTCAGAAGAGTGTATGCCTTATGAATGAAATCTCAGCATCGTGTGCCCGATCGACAAGAAAGGAGACCCCCTCAACTGCGCCAAGTACAGAGGCATCAGTCTCCTCAACAATATCTTATCTGCCATATTCTGTGAGCGTCCCCATTAATACGATTTAAGGCCAAGAAAGCCCAAAAAGTCAAGCAAGATCTCCCACCATTTTTTCATCGATTTTAAGGCCGCATATGACGGCATTTATAGTGACGAGCTATACAGAGCCTGTCTAGTTTTGGCATCTCTGCCGAGCTCGTTGCAGGATGACGAATTAGAACAATCGCTGCTCCACCAAGCTCGGTAATGACCTTCCCGAGGCCTTCGATGTCAGGAAAAGTATTAAGACAAGGTGATGCGCTGTCATGAGAGAAAGATGAGAGAAGTTCAGCGTAGCGTGCGACGCGATAGGCCCAACTACATCAACGCGCTGGCTACAGAAGCAGAAGAAGCTGCACGAAGATGCGATAGTAGGAGCGTCTAAAGAATCACTAAACAGCTGACAGGTGGTCGCAGCTCCAGCTAACACCCAGTGAAAAGCCTAGACGGTTCCTTGCTTATTTCGGATGAGGACCAGCTCAAGAGATGGAAGGAGCATTTTGCTACGGTTTTGAGCCGTGTATTCGCTAGCGATATGTCCCCAAATCAGACGAGGTGCCCGAGGCAAGAGAAATGCCCGAATACGCACCACGACTCCCAGTAAGGATGAGATCACTACCGCGATCAAAGCACTTTAAACCAACAAGGCTGTCGGACTTGACGGTATTCCCGCAGAGCTCTTATGAGCAGCGCCAACAACATCGGCTAAGCTTCTGCTTCCACTTATAGAGAGAGCTTGGGAAGCCGAGAACTTTCCTGACGAGTGGAAAAAGGGAATGATCGTGAAGCTTCCTAAGAAAGGTAGTCTAATGGAGTGCGGCAACTGGAGAGGTATCTGCGTGCTGCCTGCTGTAGCTAAGATAATAGCTAAAATCATCCTGGAGCGAATCAAACAACATCTCGAAGACACACTCGATGCCGAACAAGCAGGTTTCCGCTCTGGATCCTCCTGTGTCGACCACATCCACACCCTTCGGATTATCATCGAACAGTGCGTTGAATATCGATCGCCAATTCACCTGCTGTTCATCGATTTTGAGAAGGCGTTCGATAGTGTGAACAGGGAGTTTATTTGGCGTGCCTTACGCAGGAGAGGTATTCCTGATAAACTAATTGCTATTGTCAAAGCTACATACGAAGGGTCCAAATGTCACGTCCTGCACAGAGGAAGGTTGTCTGAGGAATTTGAGATCCGAAGTGGGGTCAGACAAGGCTGCATTCTTTCACCAATACTATTCCTATTGGTGATTAGCGATGTGCTTCGTGTAGCTTTGTCGACGGGAAACGGAGGAATTCGATGGACTCTTACATCCTAACTCAAGCATCTGGACTACGCTGACGACGTATGCTTACTCTCTCATAGAATTATGGACCTCCACCAAATGACAGCAGATGTGGAGAGAGAGGCTGGCGTCGTCGGGCTGAAAATTAGTACCGCAAAAACAAAAATTATCAGTCTTGGAACGAACTCAACGTTGAATCCGTGCTGTTATATGGATGCAGCACGTGGAGAGTGACCACTGCTATCATCAGAAAGCTGCAAACGTTCGTCAATAGGTGCCTGAGCAACATCTTAAGGATTTTCTGGCCCAATCGTATCTCTAACGAACACCTTTACGAGAGAACGGGTCAGGAGCCAATAGGCACAACCATCCAACGACGGAAGTGGCAGTGGATTGGTCACACGCTTCGAAAGGGTGACAGCTTCATAGCAAATTATGCTATGCAATGGAACGAGAACATGGCGCAGAACAGTCGAGAAGGAAGCACGGCAGTTGGGGAAAAGTTGGGGAGAGCTGAGACACATTGCCAGAAACCGTACACGATAGCGCGTAGGCGTAGTAGAGGCCCTAGGACCCACAAGGGGATACAGGACATAAGTAAGTATGCGCTGTCACGTAACTTCTTTACTATCATTCTTGAAAGAATTGTGCGAAACTCACAAGCCAATACCGGAGGCAAAATCTATCAAAAGTCTGTGCAACTACTAGGGTACGTTGCGCCGACGACATTGACGTACACAACGAACTGTCACTGAAATATACCGAATGACAAGAGAAATTCGTAGAAAAAAACCTGCTGTCAATGAAATGTCAAAACTTGCGATTTTCGCTCGTTCGTATTCGCAAGTCGTTGCGCTGTGAATGGACCTTGGAATGGCTCACTGAAGTCTGATATCCTTACTGTTGTACATATTCCTAAGAACTCAATATTATGATCCCTAGAGATGTGACATTTGGAGGTTGACCTAAGCCGGTATGATTCATCACTCAGTGTGTACACAGAGCAGTATACACTTTGTTACTAAGTTCCATGCACAATTGTTCCAATCGTCCACACCGCAATTAAAAACATCGTGTCCTGACCCAATTCATGCGCTTATCCTGATCCAGTTAAGAATTACCAACAATTAAAGGTGGAACCCGCTTCTCATATACAGTCACCGCAACAGCATTCATCATAATCCTTCAACGAGACTCCTTTCATGCTCTCTTACCCAACCACAATCAACAACCACTAAACCTCCGACCAGTGACATTGCAATTGCAACAAAAAGCGAATCACATCAGTCACCTCATCTCTGGCATTCACATCGAAGACAGGCCATTTCGCAGCGTTGCTCTCATAATTCTTGGTTATGTCCTTGTCTCAGATCGGAGTCAGCCGCAGGTGATTGCCACCACAAAGTCTTTCGGTTCTCTCTCCAATTTGCGGCAACTAACAGAGCACACAAACCATTCACCATTTTCTTGCAACTTTGTTGCAATAACAGACGAGAAGAGTGGACACACACCAACTCCTCTCGTCGTCGTTTTGTCGTCTAAGCCAAAATGAGTAAGTGCCCGCATGCATTACACCTTATGGCACAAGACCGTAATTGCTACCGTGATTCTGTAGGAGACTCTGTGGAGCAGGAAAAAACCTTCGATGGAGGTCGCAGTCGTGCATAGGAAAGTGGGGATCGGCAACACCGCGGGGTGGTATAACAACGAATTGTATGCGTTATACCTTTGTTACTCTGTGCTATCAGGTGATTAATATTGGAACACAGGTATGATGCTCCAACACCAATGAGGTATGATTTACCGATAAATGATCGGCGGACGTAGGTAGGTGGCATCATGCATTTTTTTTTTTTTCTTGGTGAACATCACGTCATGGGGTGCCGAAAGTGTTACATCATAGACCAGTACTGGTTGCCGCTCACTTTCTCCGGCGCGTACATGCGGAGTGATAAACTTTTCTCTCTCTCGGGATCATTATTTAAAGTTCAGAGTTGTCATCGGCTTGGGAGTACCATGATCGATGCCCAAGGAGTTCTTCAAAGGTACGAGTATTTTAGCCAGACGGAGGGTTCGCAGGGGGTATTTTCAATAAACCCAAACGAAACCAAACATTTCTCCATAAATCATCTTAGCTACTCCGCTGCCAGCTGAGTACAGTACACAGTGTGATTGTGCCTTTTGTCTGGCGGACCATTGTATACCATGGCACACTCCACACTGTGAGCGAGGCGCCCGGGGGCTGCTTCATTGGAATGGAGGAGACTGAAAAGAATGGGTTATGGGTTATTGTCGACGAACAAAGCAGGGAAGGACCCATTGGTTGTTTTTTCCTTTCTTTCTCTGTAATAATACGCTTTTCGCTTGATTCCTAGAATTTTGCGCTTTTCCTCTCGCTCTGCAGGTATAGCATTACCATGCGCTCACTGCAAGGCGATCATGATCGGCATTGATGCACTTGTTGCATGATGTTTCTGTTTAGCTGGCTTGCGATGCAGATTACACGTAGCATCCGCACCGCACACATCACAACTCCCACTTTGGAATTATTTACATTTCCCTTTGGAGAACGTACACGAAGTAACAGAAGCCCCAGCATCAGGCATCAGGCATCAGGCAACAGGCAACAGGCATCAATGGCATTGTTGTGCTCTGTGCTGTCTGCTGTGTGTTGTGTGTCTTTTAGGCCCGTTGCGAGTGCAATTTTCCGTCTTGCTATCTCCTTGGCCGGTTGTGGTGTTATTACAGCAGATCGCCTTAGAACCGCACTCGAATGGATGCGCGGAGGCTAGGAAGAACAGCCTTATACCGTGTGCTGCGTGCTTTGCCGCATGTTTCATAACTGTTTTAGGGTAATTGCACTGAAAGACATGTCCGTGTGTTCCCCCTCTGGACTCACCAAACATGACATGGATGAGATGTTGATGATGATGATGGTGATGAGCTGAACGGATAGATAGATGGATGGATGGATGGATAGATGGATGGATGGATGGATAGGTGGAAGTAGAGAAATGACATAGCAGTGCGTATCATCCCAAGGGACTTCCTAGGTGAAGCGTAGCATTTCCTAGTTATTAACAAAAAGAGATGAGAGAACGATTACCTCAAACTGTTGAGCATTCCGATTGCATGATAAATGGACCGGTGAGTTGAACTCTGATTCTCAACACACGTGAGGTGGACGAACAGATTTCGTCTGGCGGTGCGAACAGGTCATGGGCGCAGGTGTATCGCTGCACTAATAGGGGATCACTTGGCTGGAAGGAGTGGTTACGTGCTTCATAATTGGACAAGTTGCCTGTGGTGGTGATTAATGGATGTGTTCGGGTTATATGGAACGGGATCATAAATGCTGGTAGGATGTCTTCCTTGGATACTTAAGTGTATTCGTTGGCAGACGGATAATGAGAGAATCATTAGCTGTTACGTGAACTCTAATTAGTTGCGTGGAGCCATGCGATGGCTGGAAAGGGCTTACCACATGGCGACAGAATACTATTTTTGTCAAGCAATCCTTGTGCTGTGTGTAGTGTTGGAGAATATTTTGGCCACAGAAGGAGGGAAGGAGTGTCTCGTGCAAGATGAAACAGTTGGGCCTGCATCACATAGGTGAAGGCCTGGCTTATAGTCAATTGAGAAGAGTCACCTTAAGAAGTATTAGAGCTGAACCTTCCTGCAAAAGTATGCATCGCAAAAGGTGTGAAGAGAAAGTCCGTTCCATTGAAATTTTGAAGTTCCTGCGGATCCGTCTAGGCTTGTTGTGAAAATCTTTGGCACACGTAAGACTTCGTGGGTGTTTATAGAGCCGAGCTACAACCGAGCCATGTCTAGGTTTGTCAGCCCTCTCTATGCATCCTGTGAAGTATAAGAAATGCTGCTAGGAAAACGTCAAAGTAGAAAGGAACACCACCGAATCCTTTGATATCAGATACGGTCTGCGACAAAGCGCATCATACCGATTTTTTTACCATAATTTTTGAAAGGATTGTACAAAATTTACATCCAAGTATGAGGTACAATCTGTCCAATAACCTGCATAACCCGATGACACAGAGGGTGAGAGGACAAGTAGGGACAGAGGGCAATGAAAAGGCAAACTCTCTAGAAAAGCAGTGCTCAACCTCGGAGTTCTCTGGTACGGAACCATCTCTGCAATTTGGCGGAGGAATGGTGGAGCACCTGATTAAGAACTGGGCCGCGACGGAACACCAGAGAAGGTGGTCAACCGTGGAAGGTTGAAGGCAGGCTGAAATGGCTATTAAAATGCCGACTGGCACCAGTCTTGAAGAAGTTCTAAGCTTGGAGCGAAGAGCACTGAAATGTGTGGTGGCGTTATCTACAGGTCATGGAAATTTCGGGTATCACCTAAAGAAGATGCGTATTTTGGAGGATGACACATGCCTCGAGAAAATCCAGACCGCGGCACATGTATTGTGTCAATGTCCGGCATTAGCTAGCAGAAGAAGGGAGGTCTTGGGTCGCCACTGGATAGAAACCTAGAAGATGAACCAGATTTCTGTTACACAGATGCTAGCGTTGACACGAGGAATCAAGGCCAGGGAAGAAGTATGGAGAAATCCAGAGAGTCTCTCGGGCTAAGATGGATCGTGGAAGAGAGACGAAAAGGCGCCCATCACTATGGTCTGATTCGAAATCTCCCGATATAGAGACGCCTAAAGTAGCGTGCGGAGTAGGAAAGGCATCTCTACCAACTTGGCCTACGTAAATGATGTCGGTCTGGCTGGAAACGAATGTCCTTCTTGCAGGCATCCATTATGTAGGTTTGACCCCCGATGCAACCGTTGAACGAAGCTCAAACCCAAATTCAAATTTTCACTTTCCATGCGAAGTGTAGCTATTTCCAGGTCACCTAATCCCACCTAGATTAGATCTACATACTTTACAGCCGGTAAGAGCGTGTTCCCGACAAAATTCTGTCCCATTTCTTATACCCCATCGGTGGTGTCGCATACGTTAACCCCACTGCCGACCGGCTGGCTCTGCCGGAGGTGCATAAATTTCCCCCCCGACAGAAAAAAAAAGCGTTCTCCAGTCTAAAAATACCCTCGTATATGTTATCCCCCCGAATCAGAGCAATTGGAGCGCATCCACCTTTGGTTTGCATGCGTAACATGCGAACGAGAACAATATTCACTTTTCGGGATTGCTCCGGACAGATTTGTGGCTCCTTTGTGTAGCGCACACAAAGTGAATGCAAATACCAAGAACTCCCTCCAATAGCAGCACACAATCACAAGCTGGGCACATCCCATTGTGTCCGCTTTGGCACATTTCAATGGAACCATAACTCTTTGGAGTCCGATCTTGTCTAATTTGAAATCGTTTGGCCCCGGCTCCAGGTCGGTTTCTGGTTCTCATTGTATTCGCCGGGAATTTATCTCGATTTCGCTTCGGGTATGTATCTATGTAAATCGTGGTCAAATGATTCTTTTGGGTTTTTTCTTCCTTTTCGTCTGGTGGCCTCTGTGGCGTGGCGGGGTGGGGTGCTGCTGCTCTGCATCCAGCGATAGGGAATCTAACATTTCTGGACATTCTGCTTTTCGGTGGCATTCGCAAATGGACACTAAATGTGCCATTGGAGGTCTTTTAATTGTGTGATTGATTGATTTATAGATGGATCAGCAGAAGGAAGACGACACAACAACTGCGATGTTAATGCCGACGACGATGATGATGATAATGGTGGTGGTGGTGGTAGTGGTGGTGGCAGGGTGGGGGGAGAACAACAATTGATTGACTTTGGGGTAGGACTTTGGAAACTTAATACACAGAGGCTGCTGGATGAGGACTCCTCTGGGAATTGAATTCGATTTTATTTCTCGATTGCTTTTGGTTGTTGTTGCCATTTTTTTCCTCCTCCTTGCTTTGTGGGGAAGTTCTCGTATTACTACCACCAAGCGAGTAGTAGGTAGTTCATCTGGATGTCGCTTGATGGGTTGGGTGTGTATTTGTTGTCGTCGAGTGGTGCTCGTCACCGCCAGGAATTCGATTCGCAATTTCTTTCACATTTAATTTGAGTTGCTGATTGATTCCCGGAGGGCGGTTTAGTCAGTGTAGTCATAGTCATTGGCTCTAGGTTTTTGAGGACATGTCTCGTGTGTTGTAAGTTCGTGTAACTGGGGCGAGAAAATTGCTTTCAATTGTGTGGGCGACACACGTGGTGGTGGTAATGGTGGTGGTCGTGGTGAAGCTAGAGCTGAGGATTGTGAGGGTAAATAAGTGGTTTTTGCACAATTTAAAGTGTCACATGGGGAGCTCAGTTGAATGGGTGGGTGTTTAAAGGGGATGGACTGTAAAGTACAAAATGGAAACTGACTCAGTTGTTAATCTGTTAGTTGAACTCATAAGTTGGATAGTTGTTCCATTTCAAAAATTTCGTGAAAACTGTTTTCGTTCTTAGTAGACTTCCTTCGGACTTATCCTCGGCTTGATCTCAACTCCAGATGCAGGGATAAGTGGACAAGTGGATCTCCACCATGGGGCGCTTACAGAATGCTTGTGCGACAATTGGAGAGCAGTGAGCAACATTGGAGGAAATCAACGAGTGGAAGGGACGAGCTACTCTAAAAACTGTTGCAGATGTGGATCCAAAGAAATCGCCTCGGACATATCGAACTGAAGGACAACCAACAGACTAAGCAATTGCGGATGCTAGGCAACTTTTTTTTAAAGAACTGGAAGACACGTGAACGTTAACGAAGAGTACTGAAAATGGCTCTGTCTCAGACGAGTCGCGCCCAATAGTAGACCCTTGAGAATCCAAATTTCATTATCGACGGCTGAACTAGACCACCCAGATATAATGTATGATTCTCAGGAGTTTGCTCAGCTCAATGTTTCTTAGACCATCCATCTCCGCAGGGAATTGGCTCCCAAGAGTGTCCTACCTTTTGGTGGCTAGTGCTGAATAATCACATAGCAAGTGGCGAATGGATTCTATTTCCTCTTCGTCCCTGCAGTTCCTTCAGGAGTCGTTGTGGGGTAGTCCTAGCCGTGCTGCACGATTGCCTATCACACAGTGTCAACAGCTTTACGAATACTCCTGTGACTGAGTTTCATGAGATCTGCTGGCCACAACTGGCGATACCACCTCCTGTTAGATTCCTCGTTGGACCCACTGTATATCATTCTGTTCAAAGAGCTAAGCGGTATGCTAGCCTTGGGAAGGGGTTGTGAGGTGCTTAGATGCGATTCTGCCCTGGCTAGTTCATCCGCCTAATGTGCACATCATTTTCAACTTTGAGCAGAAAAACGCCACACTTGTAGATATCACGTTAAGACAGCAAGGACCTATTTAAATCTGTTCAAAAACAACTTCGTCTGGATCTTACAGTAGCACCAGTAAAATGTCATCCAAGCTACCAACCTCAAAACCATGACAAAGATTCAAAGAATGGCCTGCATCGGCACCACCGGGGCAATGAGAACCACCCCCACAGCGGGGTTGGAAGCTATACTCAACCTTAAACCCCTTGATATCTTCGTACAGGAGTCTGCCGCAAACAGTGCCCTGCGACTTAGCCAAACTGGATGCTGGAAATCCAGTATAACGGGGCATGCGCAGATCCTACGTAAATTTACAGAAAATTCTGTATGTACAGACTACACAACACCCTACCTTGACTTTGTAAGACCATTCGTTACTTCCTTTCCCAGTAGAGAAGAATGGCACGAAAATCAACTATCGGGTTACGAATCATCGATAACCATCTTCACAGATGGCTCCAAGATGGACATTGGAGTTGGCGCGGGATTCTACTCCGAAGTTTTGGACCTATCCAGTTCTATCAGACTTCCTGACCACAGTAGCGTTTTCCAAGCTGAGGTCCTGGCAGTGACAACAGCTGCTAATCAGGTCGCAATGAAGGCACTATCACACACTGATATTACCTTTTTCATTGACAGCCAAGCGGCAATAAAAGCGATTTCTGCCATTGAAATTAAATCGAAGCTTGTAAGTCGTTGTCGCGAAGAGCTACGGGTTCTTGGTGCACAGCACAACGTAAGACTCTGCTGGGTTCCCGGACACAAGGGGGTACCGGGTAACGAGAAAGCTGATGAGCTGGCAAGAAAAGGAGCATCGCTTGGACTAAATCAGGCAGACACTACTGTAAAAATCCCGCCTTGTCACATTAAACAGATGATAGGGGACAAAACATTAGTAGCTGCAAATGAAAGATGGAGAGTGCTTGATTCTTGTGCTATAACCAAGAAAATGTGGCCACTCTACGACAAGCAAAAAACCGAGAGAATTTTACAAATGAACAAAAAATCTTTGTCATCTCTTGTAGGTATTATCACTGGACACAATATGCTGAGATATCATACAACGAAAATGAAACTTAGTACAAATGACCTGTGCAGAGGATGTGGTGACGAAGATGTACATGAAGATTCCACACACTTTCTATGTCACTGCCCATCACTCTGTCATATTAGATCTAAAACACTTGGAAGACACTTCTTCTGTGACCTTGAGGAACTTTCTGGCAAGTCTATAAACGACTTGCACAAATTTATAAACGCCTCGGGATGGCTTCAATATCCATAGTTTGATTATAGGTTCTAGAGTATGGGTGGTTTTTAAACCCCTAGGGCATCACAATGGATCTACATTGATCTAAGTGTGACGGATGCAGAATTCTTTTGCGCCCGTCAACCCACTAACCTAACCTAACCTAACCTAAAATGTCATCCATTCCAAATGGCTCACACGAAATTATTTGACTGTTAGACTAGCTTCTACTAAAGCTGAACGCTATTAGCAAGAAGAACCTCAGATGGGAAAACGGCTCAACGTGTCACAGCTCGAGATAGACCTGGCCTCGGCTGGACCGTAAAAGTAGGGCCGAGTTGGTCAAACGAAAGGGATCACAGATCAGCTACGTTGTCGGTGTTCTCACTGGACACAGACTTATAGGCCAATGTGCCAGAAGACTTGGCCTCTTTCTTCTCTACCGACTTCTGCAGGAGGTGTAGGGATGAGTAGCTGAATGAAGGCATCCTTGTCCTCCTGTGTAATTGCCCAGCTTTGTCGCATAAAAGAATGTTCCATTTAGGGTCCCCCTTCCTTGAAGACCTTGGCGATCTGGCGTCCTTAGGCATCATGTAGATCCATCGCCTTATCAAGAGCTTCGGTTGTTTTTGTTAGTCGCTGAGTGGCCTAAAGGTTTGATCCATGGTATCACAGACGACCTTTACTGGCCTAAGTGTGTCCGCAGTCTCGTGCGGACAGCCAACCTAACCTAACCTAACCTAACATAGACTAGCTGTCAACTCGGAGCTATGTTGTCTTCAGACTTTTCTGAAGCGAGCTCATGAGCTTTTACTTCCTGATTTACCTTCTTTTCAATGATTATCCGATTCCGAGGTTCTAACTCTTTCAGAGCTTCAGACTTCTTAAACCTAACTCTCCTAATATCTTGGACGTAACTAGGTAGTCGAGACAAATTATAGTCCATCGACAGGACCTGCATTGACCCATCATTTCCCATTCGAGAATCCAATACACTATCCCTTACACCAGACCGCCTGTATTTTTGCTAGGATAATAGGGACTTCTAGGGCTTACGACGCTAGTCTTTTTTTCTGCCTATGTTCTATGTAAGGTGCAATACATACACTCATTCGACACATCCCTGGTCGGAAATGAAGTCGACAAATTCATGGAAGTGTCATACAATGACGAATGCGGTGGGAGTATGCGGCATACCCGCTCTTTCAGTTGAGAATTCAAGAAAAACTATAAAACGATCAGCGGTAGGTAATTGGGAGTCTCCAGAAACGGGTGATAGGTTCATTCAGCTATCATTTGTTCTAGACTTATGGCTAAGACTACACTATAAACGCCAACAGCTACGCTAAACAGCCTTCTACGTCGCAAGCAAGCAACAAGATGAAATTTAAATACATTCAGCCTCCACCCTCTTAACATTTTGATAGCGACCACTGTACAGGGCCACAAAACACGCCTTTGTAAACAATATTCTTCTAAACTTCCAGTCGTAAAATTTCTCGCATCCAACAACCGGAAACGCATCACATACGAGTACATTTCCGCCATTAACACAAGACGAAGCAACTCACAATTGTGGTATCCAACCAACGCAGGCAACAATCAAAGCTAAAAAAAAAAAAAAAAATACCTTTGCGGTAGCTGATCACATACAAAACTCCACAAAACAACCCGATAAAAGACAAACTCACAGAGAAACAAAAACACAGTTGAAAAGTATCTGATAGATACTTTATGCGCCCATTCAAAATACCCAACCCAATCCCCGGCTGCACCAGGCGCGACTACACACCACTCATTGTCCCCAAAGATGGATATCAAATGACCACAATACACGACAATAACTCGTCCATGTGAGTCCGCCACGCAGCATGTTGCTATATTGCTGTTGCATGCATGCATGCGGTAGATACACACCCCTTCTACGCCCCGCGCATTCAATCGCGCGCCGAGCCCAATTGTTTACCTCGGCAGCTGGACAATATGGGCAGACAGCCATCGAATTGAATGACCAGTGAGAACGTTATAACATAATGAAAATCGTTACGACCCAAAGGAGATGCCGTTACCACGACACTGAGACGGAGGACCATAACCATAAGACGACACAACCAACGTTCCCCGGATACTTTATATTACAGTCAGAAAATTGCCGTAAAGAGGTAATTTATTTATCGCCTACACAGTCCGAATCCGCCTCCCTTTGCCCGACATCCACCGCCCGTGAGTCTTGCAAAACACGTGCTCCCAACAGTAGTAGAAGCATCTGCAAGGAGAGACTCCACAGACTCATCTTGGTCATCTTGGGCGAACACGCGATCTGTGACGTTCACCACATGAGTATCATTCACAACTCATACGATGAAGCTCGATGGGAAACCCAATATTCATCCCTGGGATTTATATTCAAAGACTAGAGCCACCCATACGTTACGGCATAACACTGTCTCTTCCCAGTGTGAATGGTAACCCAATACGCGTACACTACCGATCCTGAAAGCAATACGGCACAGTTAACTCCCACCACCTTGGCATCGTGAAGAAGAAATATAAGAGGAGGAAGCCTAAGGAATTTTTATGCAACATCAGGATTACCCCCAACTTGCCTCCCTCTCGGCACTTTCACTGCTGTCCTGCCGCTGCAGTCCATATTCTTGTTTCATGCATAATTTCCTTTGGGTCATTGGCATAGTGTAACCTGTGCCGTGAGGTGCTTACATTGGTGTGTTGGCCGTGCTGGTTCGAGGCACGTTTTCCGCTAAATTTAAGCAGATATTAACTTTGCTTTTCAAAAGGCTGCACGATAGTGGTGTGAGAATGGGCACACACACGCGAAATTTTGGTGGTGAAAGTGGGTGAAGAGGTTTACCTCAAAGCCCATAGTCGAACAAATCCGATACAATGTCGAAGTCCACTTTGTTGTTCTATGAAAGTGCTTTAGTCTTGCTCTCGAAGCCATATAAGCGCCGAGTGTATATGTCTGTCCAATGGATTGGAATGTGTTTGTCTAGTGTAATTCCTAGAATTTGTAAGAATACACTGGGTCTGGTCTTTTCATAGAACAAACGTAATAAGTCAATAAGTCGCAGCAAATCCTGTGGATGATGCCTACTTACATTGATTAGTCGCGGCACGTGAATTGAGTGTGCAGGAGCATGCAGGATAGATAGGGTTCTTCCGAGGTACACATCGCATCTTCTCATTGCCAAGTACGCTGTAATGTGCTGATGAAAATAGTCTTAACAGATATCTAACAGCGACCTTAACAGTAAGCAACCACTAACAAACGCCCATTGTTACCATTACACACAGGGATGAGTGCAGACTAAGCTTCAAGGAATACAAATTCATCAAGCACGAGCCGAGCAATGTGACGATAGTGGTGAATGAGTGGTGAATCATGAATGGAATCTCAGAATCGTTTGCCCGATCCACAAGAAAGGAGACCCCCCAACTGCGCCAGTTACAGAGGCATCAGTGTCCTCAACATCGCGTGCAGGATTTTATCTGCCATGAAACCCTTCGTCAACAACCTGGCTGGCCCCCGCCAGTGTGGTTTCAGGCCAGGAAAGTCCACAGTCGATCAAATATTCACACCCCGGCAGATCCTGGACAAAAACCCAAGAGGTTCAAATCGATGCTCACCATCTTTTCATCGATTTTGAGGCCACATATGACAGCATCTACAAAGAGCCGCCATGTTTAGTTTTGGCATCCTTGCTGTCAACAAGTAGGGATACACAACATCACGAATTGGATGTGTTAAGGGACTTTGTCTACCTTGGCTCTGGTATTAATTTCAACCAGCTTGGAGTGCACGACTGGAGGCAATTAGCTAAGGACCGGGCTAACTGGAGAGGCTTGTTGGTTGAGGCGTAGGTTCATCCCGAATTGTAGTGCCACCTAAGTAAGTAAGTAACTCCAAGGATACATATTTTCAGAAGATTTCAGTCGTCAGCAATTCGAAAACAGAATTAACAAATATTGTCGCACTCCTTGGGGCGGTATTTAAGGGTTAAAGGCTTCTAGAAGGTTTGTAAGAGGACTTCGAATATCTTATCATTCTGTTTACTTGTTGGTGATGGACGCAAGAGTAGGGTGAAAGACAATTGTCATGTTCTTTCATGACACGACCAAATGGGCTTTTTATTGAGACCAAATCTCAGAGCATTCAAACTTGATTATGGTCCCTACTACCAGCATAAGACTCCGCAATAGTAGAAGTTGCGGAGACTTGATTCATGGCTGTTGCCTATAGCAGTTCCAAATCTTTACCGAGCGGATCGCAAACAAACAATATTTAAAGAACTGTGACCTTCGTGGAGCTGGTCCTTGGGTAGGTATGTACATAGATAGAGATGGCTGTTTCTTTTATTTGATACCACAAAACTCATGTAACCTGGTTGTGTAATGTAGTTTACGGTTGAGGTGAGAGATATACCAAAGCCATTCTATCGAGTTCAGGTAGATGATGAGGGCTCCAATCCTTCGGTCAGATATCTCTGTCAGGTCGTCGAAGAAGGGTTTACCTAGAGTATGTTGTCGGGTTCTCGCCAGGGCCGGACAGAGATTCTTTCTCTGGTGTTGTGAGGGATGCCAAGCTTGGCTGCATGGTCTCCTATTGGGCAGTTCCCCGTGCTTACGGCTACAATTCTGGCAACATCTGGTCCTTATCTGCAAAGTAACTCATTTGTTTTAGGTTTGCTATAGCTGGGCCATGTCTTTCTTGGTATAGCGCAGCTGGAAAGCGTGTTCCAACCTAGGTTGGCCAGCTTTAAGAAGTGATTGTGAATGTTACCCTTAACGACTTCTAGCGGAACATTGACTCTTTCTGCCAGCGAGCCGCTAAGGGCTGACCCTTGTCTGGCCAAATTGTCTGCCTGCTCGTTTCCCTCATAGTTACTGTGTCCAGGAACCCAGATGAGGGTGATGATTGGGCACTCAATTTGTTTAGCTCTTTCCGGCATTGCTTTACCAGTTTTGAGGATGTGATAGCTGAATCAATGGGTTTGATACCAGTTTGGCTATCAGTGAAGATAGCAAGATTCCTGTTGGGTGTTTAGTGATCGGCAGGCCTCACGAATCGCGAGAAGCTCAGCTTTAAAAACACTGGCCAAATTCGGTAGACGGAAAGATTTCCTTACGTTCAGCTTGCCTGAGAAAACGCGTGCGCCGACCCTAGTAAGGAGCTGCTCCTTACATCATTGAGTCTTGCAACAACTGACTTTGCGTTATTAGAACTGTGCACTGTAAATATGAAGTCGAGTTCAACAATATTTGCAATTGATCCAACATCCACTATGACTCTTCTGCACCACTGAATCTGAAAAACCTGATCTGGCATACTGACGGATTAACCATGGAATCCGGAGTTAAAGTTTGCATGTATGGACCCAACATTCAATCGTCAGCATAACTGACTATGTGTCTGTCCGTATGGAAAGCTACTATCTAAGACGTCGAAATTGATGATAGGAGATTAAGCAGAGCTTAAACTCTGATTTCCTACTCTGTGGACTCAAATTTAGTCAAGACCTAGTCAGGTTTTGAACTGCTTTAAAGTGAAACTCGGTTGGGTGTGTAGTCATTAGGGCAGTGTATGCAATGAGACTAAGAATGAACTGGTTGGGACTGACTCAGCCACCACAATATAAACTTGGAGACTTTTGGTTACGTCAACAGGGCACAACTTTGAC
Source organism: Blera fallax (assembly GCA_946965025.1). Taxonomy (NCBI): domain Eukaryota; kingdom Metazoa; phylum Arthropoda; class Insecta; order Diptera; family Syrphidae; genus Blera; species Blera fallax. The sequence continues at coordinate 71,684,861 of OX337248.1, forward strand.
TAAGAGTTGGAACATTAAATTCGGAACATTTTTCTTTTGACCAAGCCTGAAAAAACACCAGCCTCTGCAATTGCATTGCACAGATGCTTCAACCAAGAGTGATATATTCAACGCAGGGAGATGTAACCATCCGGAGAAGGGTCTGCAGAGGAATCCCCTTAAGCGGAGTTCTGTCTCCTCTTATATGGCTCCTTGTAGTAGATGGTAAAATCCTTGGTAATACTGAAGGAAAACGGGTTCAACGCGACGGCCTATACCGACGACGTGGTCATCCTGGTGAGAAGCAATACCAGCTTCCAGAGGGCAGCTTGTATCGGGGTCATGGGATCAATGAGAACGACACCAAGAGCGGCAATGGCAACCACGCTTAGTTTCATTCCGCTTGGCGGTAAGGCTGAGAGAAGGTCGATTGTGATCACCGAGCCATGCCTCCATTTTGTCTCGATGCGAAACTACCATCATGAACCCAATGGTAGCATTTGAAGATTCACTACAAGAATTCCTGACGGAGTGTACTGGAAGGACCATGAAAGAGGAGCTGACGTTCTATACCGACGACGGTTCTAAGATGGACGTTGGCTCGGGAGCCGTTTAGAATAAACGACGACTGCAGCGTCTTTCAGGCCGAAGTCACAGCCATCATACAGGCTGCTGAAATTATTCGCGAGAGTTGGCAAGACGATCACTGTCTAGAGCCAATGCGGTGACCGTCTGCTTGGATACCAGGGCATATGGATATCAAAGAAAACGAAAGGGCTGCCGAGCTTGATAGGAAAGGGTCGGTGCTGCACTTATCGCTGGTCCACCCTTTTCTAGTAACCCCAGTTCCTTACGGAAGAAGATAGAAGATAAAGCCACCGGTCGAGCAAACAGATGCTGGGTTCATCTGGAAACTTGCGCAACGGCCAGGGCGCTAGGGCCGGTCTTCAGCAAGAAGAGATCAACTTCTCTGGTAAAACTTAGTCGTCGTTATAACGCACGGCTCGTTTCCGGCACAATTACTGGACATTGTGCCTTTGGCGTTCACGCAGAGCGACTCGTTGTGCTACATAACGTTGTAGGAACGTAGAAGAAATTGAATCTGTTCGTCACCTGCTGTGTGATTGTCCTGCATTATCCGTCATAAGAATGAGGACTCTCGGAAGTGACTTCTTTTGGTGGATGGTGGTGGTCGGTCTGAGTGGTTCTAACAGCGGACTTTACAACGTTTTCAGGGTTAAATGATTGGGCACTCTTGGTCTAAGTGAGCAGTGACTCTCTTTGTCACAAGTCACCCACCTACATAACCTAACCTAAGCCTGAAACAGAGTTTACACAAGTGGGCGTTGCACTGGACTGTCCACGGCAATCTCTTGTCCAAATATTAAGCTGTACACTCTCCAATGAAGTGGAAAAAGTTAAAAGGGTTGCACGCGACCCTAGGTTGTTCGCTTAGCCATTCATACCAGCACCTTATTCGCTGCAGTTTTGTAACATTGTTTCGCAACAGAATTTTGCAACAATCCTGCACAAGCACACGAGCAGAATTCTTGCGGTTTATCCGCAAACAACAACTCTCGCTGAACACCGACTACGAGTATAAAGACGACCAACCGGGGACGACGACGACGACGACGAAGTTGATCCGCTCTATTAATTCCAGCAATTCACTATCTCGCCGCAAATAGCAAACAATGCGGCGACACTATTACGTTTTGACTGCAGAACAAATTCTGCGGTTGGTAATGCTTGTTACACACACCGCATAACAACCTCCAAACAACCTGGCTCTGTCATCGTCCATCATGGTTGCTGCGAGTTGCTGGTACAGAGCCTAATTCGTTTTGCGATGTAGCACTGGTGGTGTCCACTTGACTTGCAACAAACTACACCGCAGCTGGAGACCGCGACGCCAAACAATCAACAATGATATCTATGAGATACACAACGCACGCGGTAATGATGATGGACACTTGAAGGAAGTCCAAAACCGAAACCCTGCGTTCTGCGCTTCCTTACCTTTGCCTATTTAGGTAAGGACTCTGGGTGTAAGACGTGCGGGCAAGGCAAGATATGTAATTAATACGAGGATACCAAGACAGAACTCGGAGCAGCAGCAGCAGCAGCAGTAAATAATTACACGTTGTCTCTGCACGTAAAACAGCTGGAGTGCCATAGCAAGTGCACACAGACACAACGTACGAGTACACTCAGCTGAAACCGAAAGGATACCAAGGAATGAATTAGAAATTCAGCTCGATTCGCCAAAAGTCTCATATCCACAGTGTGGAGGCAAGAGGCAGAGGACGCGCACCAAACTCCCTGGGGAAGCATAAACTCGCATAGCATAGCAATGCACAACGGATGGAATATGGCTTGTCGTCGTCGAAAGGAGTCTGCGGATGCAGGGAGTGTGCAGCCAGTCAAAAGAAGGGCGAAGCAGCATTCCTGATTGCACTGATTCCGTCTATTGCAGGAGACGACTCGCTGCGGGTTTAAAACCTCAGATCTTCGATGTTGCTAGTTCTAGGACTCAAAAGAACGCCTCAGGGATAGTAATTTCATGACGATGTCAAGTTCGCTGTTTTGATGGACGCTAGAGCAGCGCACAAAGGATGGGATATGATAGTGGCTGAAGAGAATGAATATCAGGCTGACAGAGGAATTAATTAAAAAAAAAAAAATTTACTTTTCTGATGAGAGACATGGCAGTGGCTTAAATGAATAGTTTCGCGGCCATGCAATGGGGGAAAATTTACTCAACAGTGCGGCAAATTAAAATGCACACAGTATCGCTGGGTTGATTAAATTTTTAATTTTAACCGCACAACGGTGTCATAGTGTACTCTGAGTGGCTACTAGATGGGCAATTTGACATGAAACTAAGTCGTTTCGCTGGACAGTGAACTACTTTCGATCACACACCAATCAATTGAGCGTGCAACCTGCGTGCTTCCAATCGTTATTTCACATCGCTCTGCGATAATAGTTTTACCTTCAAGCAACAGGGGCATGCTTCATGCTTCTATCGTGCTAGCATGGTAAATATTCTCAAGAATCTAGACAAGGGAAGACTGAAGACTGAAGCTCTCTACGAAGACACCAGCACCGAACCCATGTCAAGTCTTGCCACCATCCTTGAAGACGCGATGGCGTTCTTTCTCTGGTGGCTCAAGACATTCTTCTCTGGCTCGAGACATTCTTTCTCTGGCTCAAGACATTCTTTCTCTGGCTCAAGACATTCGTTCTCTGGCTCAAGCCACTGGAGAGCCACGAATGAGTCGACTGTGTAGTCGTGTTGGCATTGAATTCTCGGTTTCATTGCATCAGAGTGCACATTCGTTGGACTAGGATCCTAGGATGTTGCTCGCACAAGTTCATTGAAGCGTTATAGCGAATGGTACCGACAGCTACCTCTCTTTAAACAAAAGCTGGCAGAGCATGATATAAATATCGATTGGGAGGGTTCAACTGGGCTTTCAAAGCTAAAAAAATCGAATACAAAATCGTCGTTTCTGTGATAGGTACTGATGCAGGGGAGAACCGCATGTTTCACTAGCAATTTGTAAGGATTTTCTTTTCGGCTCAAAACTCGTATATTCATCAGCTTTGAAACTTCCCTTCTTGTTTCCGTACTCCTAACTAACACCGCACTGCCCATAATTAGCCCCAGCTGAGCCCAACTAATCTAGTCAAATGCATTTGCACCACACAGGATGGTTCCTCGTTCTGCTAATTTGCTCCTACATCTGCAGTACATTCATTTGCTTCCACAAATTGAACTCGCTTCCAGAGTTCACCATCGATTTAGTAGCAATAAACTGCATTTTTTATGTCATCATTGAACTGAGTCGTATGGGAAATTTCTCTAGAATCCCTTAGATATCTTCCACACCATAAAACTTTAAGACGCTTCCAATTTTATTATGAGTTCCAATTTAAAATGTGCACACAGATACACACACACACACACACACACACACACACTTAAACACTTGTACACAACACCCAATCAACCAAACAAGTGTGCCATAAAAACGATGGGATATGGTATAATCAACGCCAGAAAACGTCTGAACTGCATTAAGCTTTAATCCAATATCCGACAACGATGACGAAGGCGGCGATACGAAGCGATGGAGAGTAAGCATACAAAAGTACGAAGTAGCATGTGAGGAAATTCCTTCGATAAATTCAGCGAGCGGACTAAAAATAGGAATTCTTAATGAAAATTTAATTTTATCAATAAAAAAAAAAAAAGATAAAAGTATCTATTGCGGGTGGGCAGGGAAAAAAGTGTATCTGCTTCCCTTTTTCCTTTTTTGTTTCGCCTCGTAATTTGAATTGCAAAGAGGTTCCGAATTTTTATTTGAAAATTTTTATGAAAGTGCGATGTAAACATACTTTGAACGCTCCCCCGGTCGACGTTCCTTTGGTGGATGTGCCAAAACTCATTAATGTTCGAGTGTATAAATTTAAATTTTGTATTTTTTTTGTAAACAAATCAATCGATAGTTAAGTGAGTTTATCGGTTGTTTATGTGTTTATCGAATTGAGTAGGTCATTTGCGATGTTTTAATGGTCATTATCGTCATCGTCGTTATCGTCATCGCAGATGGCTTTGATCGGGCAGTGGAATATATCCATGATGTGGATATCATCGGCAAGAGATTGCGGAAGTGGATGGTAAAACATTTGCACTTCCTGTCGCAAGGTTTGTACTTTACGCAGACCAAAAGATATACAGAAAGATAGTTAAGCCACGGAGATGCGTACTTGAGATGGTTTTGTTTGGAGATCTCAAAAACGAGTAGGATGTAAGAATCCTTTTTTTGAGCAGTTAATAGAGTCTGCCACGACGAATTTTGATCGCTTGTATTCCTGAATAGGGATGAACGAAGTCCTGTAAATGGCCAACGTTAAAGACAAAATTTATGTCCGGCAAGTCCATAGAGGTTATTCTAGGCCTTTCACACCTGCACCTCGTAAATGAAAGAGCAGCCAAGGCGACAATCACGAAAATAGCAAAAAAGGTAGAGAGTTAGTTATTGGACTCGAGGACCGAGATGCTCTTTCCGTATAGCCCATCTAAAGCAAGTACTTACAGATGACAGACAGACCGTATGTGGTAAAGGGCCTAGCTTCTCGCAACCATTTGTGATGTGCGTGTTATATTTTTCACACAAATGGAAGGGACTTATAGTTTAAGGCCAAATCCGAATGGCAAACTGAGAAGCTTCCTCATGACAGTTACTACTTTTGGACGATTGTCATAAATTCGCGGGAGGTGGAACCGTGAAGAAACTTGTTGGTGTTTTCGGGGATTCAAACCATGAACCTCACTTCGGAGATGAGCAAAGAAAAATGGTGAAAAGAAACCGTAAATTATACTCGTATTTTGAGTTATAACACCAAAAAATTGTATACGGATGGATCGAAAGCATCAGAGAGACTGCGGCAGGGCTATCCTATGGACAAACTATCCAGTGTTCTCCAAACGGAAGCCAATGCAATAGGAAAGTATTCACAACTCAACCTCCAGAGAAACTACCGAATATAGGATATAACACCCATGACGGAACAGTCATAATCCGACCAGACAAGCTTCCATCAAAGTGTTGAGCTCTATTGAAATGAGTGGATATGCCTAGGCAAACTCAATAGGTTAGACAGATCCAACAACGTTGTCCTGTACTGATTGCCAGGGCACTTTGGTGTAGGATGCAATGAATAAACCGTCAGTTTGACAAAAGAGGAGCCAACATCCCCGTTCGTAGTACTCGAATCCATCTATGGGATTGGTGGACACATTATCCAAGAAAAACTTTGGAAAGACAACGATTCCAAATGAATCGAACTATGCAGTGAACTCCTAAATCTAAGACAAGCAAAGGCGCTATTCGGCAACTATAACCAGAAAGCTTCCACTTTCTACTTAAACAGAAATGAGCTAAGCATACTAAAAGGCTTCCTCAAGGGGCATTGCAAACCGACAAATCGTAGGATGTACCACGTGCACCTTGCGGTCAGAGACGAGTCATAATGAGATGTGTTCTCTCTTTCTCCCTACAACTATGTATAACCACACCTATCTATCTATCCTTTTCATTTTTAAGAGAGAGTACAGTCGGTGAGAGGGATGTCAGTTTTACTATGGAACCGGTTTTTCTATGTATTAACAGTCTTGTGAAAAAAAATTATTCCACGTGACTATAAACACAAAACCTTTTTAATGCCTAAAATGTCAAGCGTGTTTTCATTTTAAGAGCGTCACAACTTTCACGTTCCATTTGACATTTGTAGTTGTAGCCAGTATACCTTGGCAAAATAAGCTCGAGCAACGCCCTACAAAGAGTAGACATTTCTTTTAAAAATCAGTGTTTTGCTCGCCATTCTTCTAGTGCCACTCTATTTATGCCCCACGTACATAATTGATGGTAGGAGCTTTGTATTCGAAATGTCAAATATTCCCTAAGTTATTTGCTACAAGAAACAGCAACAACAAAGCGTAGAAATGTGTATTTTTAAGAGAATATTGCAGTGTGACTGAGGATAATTGACAACAAGTTAAGGGTCAACTATAGCAGTCGAAAGCAATCGGAAGCTAATGTCAAAATTTTACGTTAAGTTTTCTTCAGTACTGTCAATTGCTTAAGTTGCCCATAATAGGCGTATGTGAACGGAAGCAGTTACACAGCAGTTAAAGTCAAATTTAAAATTTTTGTACGAAGGAACGAATGGGTTTGCTCTTAGTTCGGCCTTTAGGCTCTCAATGTATACTATGTGTAACACTACGGGAAAAGGACCGACTGGTCTAAAAGTCCATTCGCAGCTCGGCGACTTGCGAATACAAACGAGCGAATATTCGCAAATTTTGACATTTCATTCACAGCAACTCCTCTTTCTAGTCGTAGCAAAAGAATTGTGAGGTTAAACTCATGCTTAATTTGACAGTTCGGAAGAAGTATTCGCCTATTGTTAATTTCTTCACAGAAACTGAGTAAAATTTAACGATTTTTTCTATTAATCGATGGATAAATTAAGCTCTGTTCTTTTGGAATAGTAAAGTTGTCAATTGTGTGCCTTAAAATCTACTAAAAATGGTTTGTTCGCAGCTCGCCTATTCGCCGGGCGCTGAGTTGAAAAAAGAGATTAAAGCCACAAGACCGTGGTGTGTTTCGAATGTTCGGAGATTGGGTTCAGGAAAAACAGCAAATGGTGGGAAAAATTTGGTTCAGCGATGTCTTTTAATGAATCAAGGTCACTAGGTTAGGTTGACGTGGCAGGCTGAAGGTATGCAACCTCACTTAGAGCAGTGTTATTACGTAGATAAGCATCTCCAAAGAGAGCTACCCGTTGAACCAGGAAGAGCTAGTTACGAATCGCTGGAGGCCAGTTCGCCAACGTTGTGGAAGAAGTAGACCCCTGAATGCATACAAAGAAGATGTAGATGTAGATGTAGAATGGTTTCTTCCTCGTCTTCATTCATGCAAGTGGTGACTCAAAATTGTACTGACGCGATGTGGTTCATCAGAGTCAGCCACGGCGTTGGTTTCAAGTTTCTTAAATATTTTTATTTTTCAATGAAAAGTAAATCATAGATTTTGCACGTTTCTTTTGTACCCTTGAATAGGAGCACTAGGATTTTTCAACTTTTTCAAGGAGCTATCGACTTGTAGTAGGAGCCATGGATCACAAAAGAGTCTGAGTGCTCTGAAATTTGATTTCTCCTGATGCTAGTCTACCTTAAGCTTAAAAAAAGGTTGCATCTACATATTGAGGAAGATTTCAAACTTCTTCTTGGAGCTATACTATTGGGCGATGTTGAATCTGCATCAACCGAATCACAAGTACTCACTACTACTAGGTATGTATATCGGCCACGTTTTTTGTCATCCTTGCTTACTCATAGGCGTAAAGGAAAACATCTCTAAGGGTTTTTTTTTTTCGTCTTCAACCACAAATCAAATTTGTATTGCTGCGACCCTTAAGAAGATGCACTCGCTGTACATTTCCAATTATCCATTCGACTGCTGTCATTGGAGAATAACGTAGAATCTCATATGTACGTAAGTTGAAGTCGTGCACAAGCGAATAAATTCAGAACTGCTCATTGTTCCCACCTCTTAAGCCTAAGTATACCCAACATATCGACGTAAGATACAATTTTACAAACTAGTCGCTTACCCACTTCCTTTCAAACGGCTACAATTGAGTTTCGAGTACCTACCACAGAATTTTTAACGTCAAACCTAGAACCTAACTAGATGCGTACATATGTATGTATGTAGATACAAGAACCCCAAACATGGGTGTCACAGTTATTGGCACTTTGACAGATGTCAATGTCAACAATCTCACGAATATGATTTGCATTTCCCAACACAGATATCAGTTTCAACAAAAGAATCTATAACAAAATATCTGTGTATACCGACAGCAGATATTTTTCAAAAGCAAGCAAACAGTAAACAAATCGATGGCACAGCCTTTATTGGCTTCGCACGAGTATCAATACAACCTCAAAATATTTGCTGACGAATCTCTTCAACCAAGCACCGACAAATCCCACCTATCTAACCGGCTTATCGTATCTTCCGTTTCGTATTTGCACTAGAATGACCCATTGTCCGCCTGTCTGTCTGCATTTTTATCAAGTCTCGGACATGTCGAGTGCTGGTAAATTTTTTTTTTTTCTAAATTATCGGTCCACATGGTGCCCAGCCCAGCTTGTTTGCCTTCGGATTGGTATTGAGCCAACAAAGTTGTTTATTTGAAATGGATTCCCATTTGAGTGTGTTCGGAGCGATACGAAGAGCCTAGAGGGACATGTACGACATGTTTAGTTTTTAGGCATCCATTCAAATGAACATTTTACGACCCCCCTCTAAAAGCAAAACAGCAGCTGCAATATTCGCAAAACAACCCTGATGTGTCTCGTCTCGTCTGGTAAAAGACACCCCTTTTCTAATTTGCATTCAAATTCCAACTAGAACAAGAAGCTTAAAGTGACAACGCTCCCTGGGCCCCCTCTTAGGAAGGAGGGAGGTAGGTACATACAAGTTTACGGAACATTTGGACTTTCTGCTGTAAGGTTTCCCCTTTGGGGGTTGCAGCGAAATCCCTTCCAACCCGTCAACCCCCTCTAGGGATTCGGCAATTAAATGCCGAATCACGTACAACCTCTAAAAGGAAATTGCTGTTTACATTCACTCTCTCTCTCTGTCTGCCCTGAAAGGAACGATTTCTATAAGAAATTGCGAAAAATATTTACCTTCCCCAAGCATCCTCCGCGACACTGCTGCACCCGAACGGTAAGGTCATACCGTCCTTGGGTGGGACTACTCGCCGCCAGATGGGTGCATAATCCAAGCAGAAGGACAGCAAAACTGCTCTTGAAAGACATTTTTCTTATTTTTTTTCACTGATTTTCCTTACAAGGATAGAATACACGCACTAAGCCAATCGATTTCGATTTTGATGGAACGAAAACAACGAAATAAAACTTTGTTTACACTGGACAAGGACAGAGAAACGCACCAGAAGCAGAGCACTATTCTCACCTAAGCGAACGAGAATGCAGATACTTTTCTTTTCTTTTCTTTTTTTTTGTTTACACTTACACAAACGCACAAACAAAATGAAAATTAATTAGAATTTTTTTTTTTTTGATATTTTTTTAATTTAGTTTCTCTTTTCAATGAGCCGGCGGCATGAGACAATACAACAACCGAAACGTCAGGGAGTCTACGCTAAACTGGAGCTTGCAGACGGCTCAATTATGTCCGGGGTGTTCCGCTCAAAAAAGGGAAAATCAATTGGGAATATTCTCTTAGTTCTGGGATTCAATTGGGAGAAAAGAGATACTTTGTCGGGAATGAAAAGACTAAAGAGTGCCTTCGTACAGACTGCACGCACTGCAAATGGGACTCGATTGGTTGTTTCTGTTTGATAGACAAGAAACTGTGAAAAATGAATAAATTCGTAAACAAATAGATACAGATACAAAATTTGTGTGCAGGTGCAAAGAGTGAGATATATTTTCCCCATTTAAGAGAGTGCGTTTGGTTTTCAGAGAGTACATTCCCCTTATTGTGCAGATGCTGTAGATTTTCGAAGTTCCGTGTGCGTCGAAGCGAATCGAACTCGAACATGTCGAATGGGTATGCTGTCATGCAGATGTATCTGAGGAAATGTGCTTAGAGTTCCTAGATTCCTATTGGAATCTAGTTTGTTGCTTCAGGATAGATGATGGCAGCTTCAGGATGGGTACGCGTTTATTTTGGTTATCCTGTTTGCCGATGGATGACACACGCTAAGGAAAGTATTTGCAGATTTATTTTATGCAGTTTTTATATTGAAAATGCGAGTAGCAGAGCGAACAGTAGCCAAGTGTCGTGTTCTTGAGAAGAATTGAATTTAAGGAACTGATTAAAATTAGTTCTGGTGTTCGCAAGCAGATGGCATTACAGTCGCAGTGGGTATCCTGAAATGAAGTTAGAAGATAAAAGATTGCTGATTTAAAATTTCAAAGATTTTTTGGGAAATTCCTACAGCTATGTCAATTCGATTCGACGGTTCTTATAAACTGGATAAGCAATATGATGTAGTTCCTTGGTCCACAAAAAAAAGTGCCACCAGTGAGATATGGCTTCGGTTTTTATTCGTTCCTTGATAGCTCATGAGATTGGCTTTCAAACAATTGAATTGAAAAATAATGCAGACAGGAAGTTGCGATTTAATAGTGTAATACTAGAGAGCAGCAATTCAAAAATAGGTACATGAAAATGGCCGCACCGCTTAGCCTCTCGACAATACCTCAGCCTTGATCTAAAGCATGCCGCTTTAAATGCAATCGTCTGTATCTACCTGTCTTCCGGGCTGCAAAATCGTATCATTCCGCTGCGATGATCATCCCGCAAAACTGGTTGCTCCCGTAATTATTGAGCAGGCTAAATTGAATGAAAGCAAATCGAAGACTATCGCCGCTCTTCACCTATAGATACTCGTCAATCGACGACATTTTACCTTCTACAATTGATTACGTGTTCGGTTCTTTAAATTTCTGCTTCAGACTGTCATGGTTTATGAGTACATTAGGCGCTAGCAACATAAAATAATTCCTTTTGATTTCACCCGGGGCCGTAGGGATGATATTTTTTCAATACTTCCGCTGTAGACCTGCTATTCCCAGCTTCAAAGTTCTACTTTGAAGGAGTACCGTCCGACTTGAGACGTAAGTATTGGTTGTGTCAACATAGCGCAGGCTGCTGTGGATAGCCTGACGCAAATCCAAGATAGTTTCATCGTACAATCTCACACCATTTTCTTACCGCGTATTTCAAACAGTTTTTCGAAATGCACCGACAATAACGGGCATTGAAGGTGCTTTTGTTAAAATATGCCTCGAGAGTCTGAGAGTGGCCTGAGAAGAACGCGGGGTTAACCCATTGGTGGAGAGATGGGTGGAAAATATGCTAAAAATAAAAAAATATGACACCTGCGACGTGTCGAGACGGGGGCACGTATATTGTGTCAATGTCCGGCATTAGCTAGCAGAAGAATGTAGGTCTGGGGGCGCCACTGGATAGAAACACAGAAGATGAGCCAGATTTTTTTGGCGTTGATGCTAGGGTTGACACGAGGAATCAAAGCCAGGGAAGAAGTATGGAGAAATCTAGAGGGTCCCTCGGGCTAAGATGGATCGTGGAAGAGAGAGGAAAAGGTACCCATCACTGTGGTCTTTTTTTTCGATCATCTCACGAGAAGAGAATGTCGAACGCTGTGGTAGCGTCCTAGATGCTTCTTGGAAATGAGTCCCACATCATTCCATTCAGTCCTTTGAAAGACCAGTCATGATAGTATCCTCAGACACAACTCAGTTACGCGCGTACAGATCGATCACAGGCGCATGTAGGATCGGAGGATAGCATCGGATCTTCCATTAATCTTACCGCCAGAAACGGATGTAACCGACTATATTTACATAATGTTTTAGGACCGACCTTCAAGCACGAGTACAATCCTTAAGCCTCGTTCTGATTTACGCATCATTTTGTACTAAGGCCGATGCTAATATGTGGATTGCATAGCTCAGCAGGAATCTTTCCGGGCCAAGCCAAAGTTCCGCCAAGTCCATCTGATCCCAAGTCCAACTTGGAGCTCTGCCGAAGTTAAGTATTATTTCGCTCTAAACGGGTAGCTAAGACGATTATTCTGGCCTAAAGCTCCAGTCACTCGAGACTGGATTTTACCTCAGTTGACTGAATTGAGTTAATAAATTTCAAATTCAATAAAACTCGATGGTGCTCGTCAAGGCGGTTATTCAAAAAAAAACTCTTCCTCGAGTCATTTAATTGCTAAACCCTCACAAAATTTTTTAAACTATAAATCACGCATGATTTGTGATGACTCTCATCAAAAATTTCACAAGCTCTCAGAACAGGAAAAAAAAACATCAATTCCTGCATAAAATCCTTCCAAGCGCATCGAACTACCTCAATAAGTCAATCAAACCTCGATCGAAAAAAAAAAATGAGCAGAAAAGAGAACAGAATTAATTGTGCATTTAAGGACGACCTTATGCGCCCTGAGTCACCACGCAATTTCAAAACATCCGGCTACTTTCGAACCCATAACGCAGGGCCAATCCCAGTCACTTCAAAATGCCTGTGTTCAGTCTAATCCTTGGACCATAATTAAAATAAACGGTGATCCATCATTTTTTTTTCGCCGCTCCTCAGAAAATTGGCCAACTGATCCCGAAATTCGTTCCCCAATTCAGCCATCGCTGCAGACCGCTGTCAGAATTCGTTATGAAAAAAAGTATCTGAAAATTGCTCCACCATCGGACACCTTGCTTCCTAGAAAATTCATTTAAGGCATGGATCGGGCGGTCCCTTTGCTTGTTTTCCAACACCACTAGATAGGGAGTTATTTTGTATTCTGGTCATTAAGTAAGACCCTAGCCTTTTATAGCCCCGTGTGTGTGACCAAAAGAAAAAATCACCGATCCTTAAGAGATTTTTTTTTTTTTTTTATTGGAACTTCTCCAATTAAATGTGGATCCGCAGAATGTGATGTTGTCCGCTCGACATCATCATGATCATCAGAAGCACATGATCGTCGTCGCCGTCATCGTTGTCGGTCTCGCGGAGATGATCGTGTATATGGTGCTCTGTCTCTCTGGGGCTACATTCATCTTCGTCATAATTATGTTTTTGGGCGGTTGTCGTAAGGTTGTTTTGCATGTTTTTGCTTCATTTTTATTTAATGGGGTAGACGAGGAGGAGAAGCAAGGAAAGGATAACATTTTGTAGTTTTTTTCTTGTCAAAAAGGAGGCTAAACTCGAATGTCTCAGATTACCCGAGCGCTATGTGTTTTGTTCGATGTTTTTTGCTGAGAATCTTTTTCAGCGAACGTCATCGGCTTGTCGTGCCGGTGTCACGCTACAAAAGAAAAGAATGAAAGAAAGGGCTCGGGCTCGGGCTCACTGCGTATCCACTACCAGATGAAGATGAATTCCATTCCATGGCTAATCAGAAGATATTTTTACCTGATCTCGTAAAGAATGGAACTGGATTACGTTTGTGAATCCTCCAAAGAGACCCAGCTAATTGTGTTCACAAAACGACGGATGTGAAATGTTAAATAAGGATATCTATTGTCAGGACAAGCTATGACATTGGAGGAGAAAAAAAAACCAACACACAACGATCGTAATCCTCCTCATTTTGTTGCGAAATGGCATGGCCCCTGCCCTACATCGTCGTCATATTGTCGTTGTTTTGCTTGTGTCTGCAGAAATAGAAAAAAAGGAAGAACATGTGTATCTGTCGGTTTGTTTGTTTGTCCAACTGTCAATTTACTGTACGGATGGATTAACCAAATGAATTGCAGATACATTTTCCAATTTTCAAAGTTAAATTGTCTGTGTATTTGGGATTTTACGAAATATTTGCAAACACACAGCATCGCATCCCAAGGGAGAATTGGCTACTACTCTGTGTTAATTGCGTATAAAAAAAAAAGTATCTGTATACCTTCTAAATGATGCCAAACGTAGAAGTAGAAGAAGATGAATGGAGGCCAAGGGGAAGCGCTGTGTGGGAGGGAGGCAATTTGGTAAATTCATGAGAAATTTTGGAGAAAAGATACTTTCCCAAAATTTAGATTACTTCTTGTGTGTGACCAATCGGCATGTTTATCTGTAATTTTGGGATTAACTTCAAAAGGGCGTGACTGAAGGTACATATTCTGCAATTGTTTCCTGTCCTCGTAGTGCTCAAAAGGTTGGCATTTTACGTCTCAATAGAAACCTCATACAGTGGAGCAGTAGATATTGGCCCAATTGTACAAAAGCTGAACGATTTTTGAGGATAACCTCCTTGATACCGTGATATAAGCGAACCCAGTTTCAATTTACTTTTGGAGTTCCCCATGTTTTGGAATAAATTTAACGCAGAATTCAAGATAATAGTAGCAGAAGATACACCTAAATGCGCATGTACCTAAGTATCTTAAACGATAAACAATTTTCCTATTTCTCAGGAATCTGGTTAAGCCTCTACGTCTATGTAGCATGACGGCGGAAGAGTTAGATTCTTTCTCTATTATGGCGCCAATAATATTGAACAATCTACCAATCAGTGGCAGTACGGATGTGTCAGTTAAACTGATGTTCATTTCTGACCTCCTTCTTACCAAACCATCCGGGCTATGTTCAGGAATCCAGCAGAGCTTGATCGAATAGTGCCTCATGTCGATCAGTGCATGGTCACATTTCTTAACCGCCTTTGATTTGACTTAATCGGTTTTAGGGCTGCTTGACTGTCAACGAAAAAAGTTGTATCCGACGGAGGGAGGTGACTGCTTTCTATGGATATAGCGGCCTTTTCTATTGCCAGGATATCAGCTTGGAAAACACTGCGTGCTTTTGCAGAGCCTCCGAGTAGAAGCCTGCACCCATACCTATATCCATCTTCGAGCCGGCAGTGTTAATGTCAGAAAGGTCATGGATAAATGGACAATCAATATCCTAAGTAGTATTTTACAATAGCTGCCTGAATCTGGTCCATATCCCCAAATCCTGGACCGAAGTGGACGTGGTGTTTATACCGAAGGCCGGCAAAAGCTCGCATGTAAGCCCCAAGGACCTCAGACCGATTAGTCTGTCATCATTTCTTCTGAAAACTTTGGAGAACATAGTAGACGCCCATATTCGTGGCAGCATCAATCCCAAGTTGATGGCAGCCTCCCAGCTTGCGTATAGTAAAGGGAAATCGGTGGAAACGGCCCTACACTCGCTGGGGCGCACCATAGAAAAATGCAAGGAATACATGCTCTTGACATTGAGGGAGCTCTTAACAACGTCGAGCTTATAAATGCACTCACGAACCTTGGAGTTGCGGGGCCGATTGGCGGACTGATTAACCCAATTCTGATCTTATAGGATGACCAACTTAATGCTTGTGAGACGCTGTAGTTCGGAAGTCCGCTGGCAGGGGTACTCCGCAAGGTGAGGTGCTCTCTCCCCTTCTCTGGAATCTAGTGGTGAATGAACTGCTTTTAATTTTGGAAGGTAATTGCCTATACAGAGGACACCTCAATACGCTGCGTGACATTCTGCAGAACGCACTCTCTAAGCTCTCTAAATGGACTAGTCGTCTTCACAAAATTCAGCATTTCGATTCCGCAAAACTTTGTGGCGTTAGTCTGACACTTGCTGACAAAGCCAGATACTTGGGAATCATACTCGACAAGAAACTAAACTGGAAACCCAACATCCTGGAATGCTTCAAAAAAGCCACTACAGCTTTGTATTTCTGTAAGGAAGCCTTAGGAACTAGATGGGGACTATACCCACGAATTACATACTGGCTATATGCAGCAGTTATAAGGCCAATATTAACTAACACATGGCGCGATCGTCTGGTGGACGTCCTTAGAGAAGGGCGTTCACCGCAACCATCTGAGCCGGGTGCAAATGTTGGCTTGCATATATATAAGTGGAGCTTTAAGAACTTCACCAACAGCTGCTCTAGAAATGCTGTTCCATCTGCCACCCTTAGATGTCTACAGCAAACAGGTGGAAACTTTTGCAGCCACCCGCATGAAGTCTATATCTCTGTGGTCTAGTGCACAGACTGGACACTCCACCATTCTCATCGACTGCACCCTGGTTTTGAAACCCGGACACCCACCAGAGAAGACTGGCAAGGGGATCTCGGGTTGCGAAAGGAATCCATGCGCTTATATACGGATGGATCCAAGACAGAATCAGGAGCAGGGAGAGGTGCACTCTCCAATGATTGCAACATAAAAATCTCCTTCCGTGTTGGCTTTCAGCAGTTGTGTTCATCCATCAATGGAAGTATTAACTGGAGGCAAACCCAATGCCGGCCAATGTCCTGAAAATACTTTCTCTGAGGTTTCCCTAGAAAATTTATCGCGGATCGGAGGGTCATGTAACCCAGACAAGATCAGATGCTTGCCAATAAGGCAACCGCTTCTCGAGAAAAGTCGTTGTCCTTGTAGCTCTAGACGTGAGGAACGCCTTTAACTCAGCAAGATGGGCAGATATCCTGGAGCCGCTGGAAAATAAATTCAGAGCACCACAGTATTTGTGGCAGGTGTTGGGGGACTACCTCAAAGACCGGAAACTGCTCTACGACGCTGCAGAAGGACGCCGCAGCAAGAACATCACAGCAGGAGTAGCGCAGGGTTCAATACTGGGTCCGGACTTGTGGAACGTCTTGTATGATGGAATTCTTCGGTTGGAGATGCCTGAAGATACTTTTCTCATAGGGTACGCTGACGAAGCGCAGCAAAAGCGCAGCGAAAACTAGATCATGAGACGAGTGCAAGGATGGCGGACCATGGCCTAAGTCTAGCAGCCGAGACGACCGAGACGGATCCTTATTCACGTGAATTTCCTCATAAGTACAGCGACAATCACCAGCAAGAGCGCAGTAAGGTACCTGGGTATGACCCTGGACTGCAAACTTACCTACTGGGACCAAATAAGATCGGCATCAGACCGAGCGGCGAAACTCACGACACATGTTTACACTTTAAATCTTGAATCAGGTGCCTGATTTGCTGCATGGAATTTCTGTGCTCCTGCCTGGATGCTCCAGTCTGGTCGGATTGAAACGCAGCTTTAGTCTGGACAGAAGGACAGTCCAGCCAATTAGTGCATGTCAACCTCTACAATCAACCTAAATATAAAAGTGGGATAGCTATACAAACTATTCCACCGGGACAAGTTTCATTCCAAAAAATTGAGGTAAATATTGTATATGTGAATGTATGTGTCCCAACAAGGATACCCACCTAAATTATGTCACTCTACCACCTACCACCAGTCAGTAAATTCGAATTTCCATAAAATCTCCTTTCCAATTATGAGCTCAGCAAGGACCATGCAAACCGACTTAGAGATAACTGCTGACGCAAATATTGAAACAATGTGCCAAAGACTTCCTTCCTTTCTACCTACCTACTTACCACTTGGTGTTGCTGCTATACCCAGATTATGGCCATTTCCCAGCTTCAGTTTGGCAAGAAAAACATTTCACCACACACCGGTTGTATCCCACGAGCCACTTTCACCGCCCGGTCCCCTTGAAAAAGCGGCTTTTGAACAAATGTTACTAATACCTTACCTTAGCTACTCCCGATCGACCCCCTGAGCTCAGGTAGGACAGCATGACGACGACAAAGACAACGACACGACTACCAACGACGACGAAGAACTTCAGCCGCAAATTAAAAGCAAACTTTATCCTTCGCTTTGTATTAATTTAAGAAAGACTCCTCCCTCCTCCTGCAGGATACTCAGAGACACGGCTCGGGCTGGAGAAAATCATATTCAAACAGGTGTAGCCGCCGCATAAATATTCACACCGTAAATCCTCCCAGCTCTATGCGCTCTAAGATGTGGAATTGCTACAATCGAATTTCAAAAAGACAAACTTTTCCTTCCAGACACCTTACAAATACACTCACACACACACATATACACAACGCGCATAACTTGCCAAAGAGAATGACAAATGCGTGCATAGCTCCGCAAGATCCTGGCCAAAAGGAAAACAAACCAACCGCCAACCAAAGGCGGCAAGGACCACACAGCTCTCTACTTGTCGAGATGAGTTACGAGTATCTGTGAGGGCTCCTACACCACCACCACCACCACCGCCACCTGGTCTGGATGTGTGTTGCGGGTGGACTCTTCTGGTACAGTCGGTAATCCACAGGCACTTGGGTGATATCAGCGCAAATGACAGCGAAATGATGCAAATTGGGACAAATTAGTTTATGCTACTTCCGAAATGTAAATCTCACCTGAATGGTGTGTGTGTGTGTGTGTGTGTGTGTGTGCCCAGATCCTGAAACTTTTCTTCTAGCAGCGGTGCAGACGGCAGCAACGCTGCGGAGGTAATGGAATCTTGAATCTTGTCAAAAACTTTGCCCCAGTGCTGCCTGCGTACTTAAAACAACGCAAATCGCATGATGATGGAGCACTTTGTTACCCTCTGCACTCTATTTCAACCCCCTCCCTCCTTCCTCCATCGTGTTTGTCTGTGTGTCCGTGTATATATGAGGGGTACTTGCAAACTAAAAGTGGAAATAGAAAATTAGAGATAAAAGTTTCTTCTCATCTTCTGGAGAGAAGACGACGAGTGGGTGGATGGACTAAGGACTGGGACAAGTTTCTTACATGCATTTTCCTTCTCCTCTTCGTTGTGCCCTTGGAGAGCACAACATGGCTTCCATCTCGAGGGAGTTTATGTATTGTGAACAACTTAATTAAGAAATCCCAATTCCGCCGACGGGTGACAGTTAGGCATGTTATTCAGCAGAGTGAAGAAGGCTGCTACTCTGGAAATCCTTTTAGTAGTTCTCAGTGTCGTGTTCTCATGTTACTCATGTTCGATACCATGTTATTCTATAGTTTAGAATGGATACACTACCACTGACATCTTAACAACACTCTAACCTCACAGTGTGTTCGATGAAAGGGGAAGAGAAGCATGTACCAGGAGGGTGGGATGAGAGGAAGTTGAATCTGTGCGGATACAAAGCGCGAATGATTCTCGAAATGTGTTTATTCTTAGAAAAAAATTACGAAGGATTATTTGAGGAGAGCTCTGCAGTGGCGGACGGTTTCTTTGTCAGTTGACTGAGGGAGTTTAAGTTTTTGACTGGCTGCGGATTGAATGGGGCTCTAAGCCGATAAGGAACTGAAGGAGTGATTTACTTTCTTTGGGAGAGAGTGCTAAGACGCTGGTTTCAAGAAAGCAGATTAATGTTCTGTTAAGTAGGATTGAAGGATTCGAACAAGGCGAAGACAGGTATCGGAAGGCCGTCGTTGATAACCTGTGTGTGTAGTTCTTCGCGGTGAAGGGGCTTACTAAGACTGTTAATCCGGAATCTGATTGATTTAGAATGACCTTAGACTCACGGCAGATGGGGTTAGCTGTAAATGAGGGCAAAACGAAGTACAACATCGGTGTAGACAATAGCGGGACGTAGATGGTTAGGAGAGAGGAAGCAGAACTGCGCCGTTGTAACACTCGACGTCAAAAACTCATTCAATTCAGCCAGCTGGAGCTGTATACCCCCACACGGCTTGCTACCTGCTGAAAATAATAGGCAGCTACATACTCCGGTGAAAGGAAACCCTCTACACTCCCAGGTTAGGTTGAAGTAATTCACAACGCCACACTCAGGTCAATACAGACCCCTTGTGATAGCCTTAGGGGAGATACATATGTCCCGCTTGCTCATTGGATAACCTTAATATATCCCAGCTCAAGAATATCGAAGAGTCTGGCGAGCGCAACAACATCCGGAATTTTTATCGGAAAGCCAAGCAGCTGGCAGCTGGCTACAAACCCGGAACGCAGGCTCTTCGAAATAGCGAAGGCAACCTAGTCACTGAAGCACAGGGAATTGTTGATGTGTTGGCTGGCTCTGGTGGGCTTCCAATGGAACTCTTTAAGTACGGAGATGATGTCTTGGTAGGGTGCATGCACCAAGTCATCAATCAAGTATGGGTGGAGGAACGCATGCCCAGCTCTGTTTGCTCCATTTTCAAAAAGGCGATCCTATGTCTGGCAAGAACTACCGATGCATATCCCTGTTAAATGTCGCATACAAGATCCTGTCCCACGTACTTTGTGAACGTCTGCAACACACTAATCGGCAAGTACCCGTGTGGTTTCCGGCACGGCAAAAGTTCGGCTATATGGTGCCAAGTGCTGGACCATAAGTAAGAAAGCAGAGCAAATATTGGGCACCTTCGAGCGAAAAATACTTCGGCGGATATTAGGTCCCATATGCGAGGAGGGCGAATGGAGCAGAAGATACAACCGCGAACTCTATGAGCTGTACCGATGTGGATGTAGTCCAAAAAGTTGAGATGCGTCGACTACATTGGCTCGGCCACATCGAGCGAATGGACAACAACGCTCCAGCCAAGAGAATCTTCGAATCACAGCCCCGAGGTTCGACACGGCGAAAAAGACCGAACCTCCAGTACAAAAATTGAGCTGTCGCAACTGGAAGCAACGTGCCCGGGACCGCAGAGGATGGAAGGCAGCCGAGTCCCAGGCAGAGATTCTCCAGGGGTTGGGAGCCCTTTAATTAAGTAGCATGCCCGCCACGGGGAATCTATATCTAAGGTGGATGAGAGCTGGACAGTGACAGAGAAAATGGGTTGTGTCCTCACTAACATCTTCATCCCCTGATCCTCGAATGTAGTTCTTCTTCCGTGCGTAGTAGTTTTTTCATACCGCAGGGTATTATGTCCTGTGATGACTCCCACCAGGGCAGAAAGGGATCTCCAATCCTTTTTCATAAGCCTGTCGGTTCTTGTTTTGTCAAAGTAAGGCTAAATACTTCTTGTGGTTGCAAGACCACCTGTTGTTTGGCTCCCTTAAGGCATTGACCCTGTTTCAAGCTTTAGTGTGCAAGGCGAGATGTTTACTGATAAGTCTATTTGATCAGGTCGAGATTCCGAGCCTCTTCTTACCTGGTGTGCCCTCATGTCCAGAGACCCAACAGAACGTAACCTTGTGCAGTGTTTTAAGACCCTTTAGTTTTTCTCGACTGCACTTCATAAGCTTGCTGCCAGGCTGTCGATGAAAAAGGTGGTAGCTTCTTGAGGTATCGCCCTTAACGCAGTCTCACGGGCGGCTATCGACCGTCACTGCTGGGATTTCCGCTTGGAAAACTTTCCTGTGGTTCGGGAGGCGACCTTATTTGGTTATGCCCAGTGGTTCGAAGAAAATACCTCATCCCACGCCTAT
This sequence comes from Blera fallax, assembly GCA_946965025.1. Classification (NCBI taxonomy): domain Eukaryota; kingdom Metazoa; phylum Arthropoda; class Insecta; order Diptera; family Syrphidae; genus Blera; species Blera fallax. The sequence continues at coordinate 71,706,158 of OX337248.1, forward strand.
GTCCATCTTTGATCCGTCTGCCTTCCACTCTTAACCAGTGGTCCACCAATGTGTACTTCCACAGCTGGGTATTTCTATTTTTGAAGTGTTAGACTTCGGCTTGACATTTTAAGGTCATGTTTTCACGTTTAGTGTCATTAAGAGGTTCATAATCGTATGCGTCGTCAGGGTAGTCAAAGTGTTTTAAGGCAGCTGTAGGTGTCTATCGTCTATTGGTTTTCTGTCAACAAAACAGCGCGAAGTACATCACTAATCACCAGAAAAGCAATATTGGCGAAAGGATTCATCTTTGCCTGACTACAGTTTGGATTTCCACAACTCAGGTTGCCTGAATTATGAGGAACTGTTAACACACAAAGTGGCGATTGATATTAAATGCACAGAAGGACCTTTCGTATTCCTTCATTTGCCCTTGTTTACTGCTGGAAGCACCAGAATGCCTCACCTCGTTTCACCAACCTTCTAGGAACCATCGATGGAGATTGTTCACTATCAACACTTGATAGCCAGTCTCCTGCATCAACAAACAGCACAAACCTCGCTAAACTGCCATAACGCCCCCTTCTTAATTACCCATAGGTGTCGTGCAGCCTCTTCAATCCTCCGTTTGTGATGAATGGATTCACTTCACCTTCCACCAATTCATCCACATCGCTAATTGCCCATAATTGTTCCCTAATAAATTTCCCGACATGATATGCCCGCTGTTGATTGTGCGCTGGCATATCGCAGTGCCCTCGCGATCGCCAGTAATGACACCTACCCACATTTGGTAGCATTGGGCGAGAACCAGTTCCCCTTTACACCTCCGAGACACACTAACTCATTCGGGCCAGGTAACACACAGGCCAGACGAAGACGAATTACAACTTGTTCCATCACACTTTCAATCGCGCGTACACAGAGCACTGCACCGAGCAGCACCGAGCACTGCGGAGCACATGAATTATGAGTTCCATATATGCGAGCCGATCGGCCGCAACGCAACCCCCGCTGCCGTGCATTTTTCATCACTTCATGGAACTACCTGGTAGTGACCGATGTGACAGGCCCACCAGAGAAGTGCCAGCACAGAACACCACTGCACTGTGTAATGGACTCCGACCGGCAGGCCGGCCGGCCGGCACTACGATTGCGACTATTTGGTATTCCAAGGATGTAGCCTCCGCGAAGTGTCGTACATTACTTGTTTTATTAATTATCAATTTATTAAGGATTCGCTTGCGCTCCTCCGAAAGTGTTGTGCTGCTTGAGGATGAGGATGCTGCACGGGCCTTTTTTGCCTGGCTGTCTGCAACAACTGCACTGGAATTTGCAATGCTTATGGCCGGTGTACGTGTAATTAGGCGATAAAAAGTGTCGTTGTTGTCGTTGTTATACTCGTAGCACACACAGTCCGTGTGTGGCTGTCATTGTCCATTTGGCAAATGTAGAGAGACGACGGAGGAATTCCTGGCAAAGGATGAATAGTGCGTTGTCAGTGCCGCTGCCCCGCGTAAGGAGAGGGTGCTTCGGGATCATTTTAGGCGGTGTCATGTGAATACCTGAAATTGTTCGTGTTGCAGTGGTTTTTTGTTTTTTTTTTTTTTTGGGCCGGCAATGATGGAACCCTGGACAGTCTGCGAATGTGAAACGGCCGGGAGCGGTTGCATTAATTTAGAGGTGATTTCAACACCAGCGGAATACTAATGAATCCTAAGAGTCGTCACCGAGTTGGGAAAATGGCCAGCGAAACGTTTATGGGACCGAGGAAGGAAAGCCCAAAGAGGCGGCGAATGATCGATGGGTTGTGGATTTGTTTTTCTGGTGAATCGTTCACGTTTGTCTTAGCACTTGAAAAGGATGTTGTGACTTGGCATTGTGTGCACTTCTGTTGCAGTTGCTGCTGTCAACTGACAAGCGACACAATCGATGGTGCTGTCGTGACAGTGATGTTCTGTGGGAGATGAAAATTGTCGATTTTGTTGGTGGTTGTCTTTTGTTTTTCAGCTGAATGGGATCGGGAAGTCAAGTGGTGAGGGATATACTACTCGTAGTTTGCGGGGGAAGTGAGAGGGTTCAGTCTATGTCATTTGGACGTGCCCAAAGTTATCAGACCTTTTGAAGTATATTTCATGGTTCGTGTCACAAAAATTGGTTAAACTACACCTGTTTTGAGACTTGAAACTTGAGGCTTCTTAAAAGCCACGCTTCATCTGCAAGGTGGACGATTACCAAAATTCTTTCTAAACAGGCGTTTGACGGATGAATAGTTTGGTTAGGTTAGGCAGATGGGTGCCCTAGTTGGCAGGAGATTGTCAACGGCTCACTTAGACCTAAATTTCATTATCGACCCAGACATGTGTATGAATCTCAGGAGTTTGGTCAGCTCAATGCTTCTAAGATCATCCAGCTCCGCAGGGAAATAGCTCCCACTAGTGTCCTTCCTTTGGTGGCTAGCAATCACATAGCAAGTGGCGAATGGATTCTATTTCCTCTTCGTCCTACAGAAGTCGTTGTAGAGTAGTCCTAGCCCTGCTGCATGATTACCTATCACACAGTGTCCCCGTCACGACGCCACAGCTTTACGAATACTCCTGCGACTGAGTTTCATGAGATCTGCTGGCCATAACTGGCGATACCACCTCCTGTTAGCTTCCTCGTTGGACTCACTGTATATCATTCTGTTCAAAGTGCTAAGCGGTGTGCTAACCTCGGGAAGGGCCTGCGGTTAGATGTTCCTCTACCCTGGCTAGTTCATCCACCTTTACGTTACCTCGTATATGTGTGTGGCCCGGTACCCAACAGAGGGTCACCTTGTTGGCCACTGGCACATTTTTGCGAGCTTAGACCTCACCGATGTTGGCTGTAACGCTTTAATGGCTGCTTGACTTTCAACACAGATGGTGATTGCTTTTCCAGAAATATTGTCCTCGTTAATCATGCCCGCAGCTTGTTTTATGGCAGCAACTTCGGCTTGAAAAAAGTGAAATCGTGCTCAAGTCTAAAAAACCGGTCTGCAACTCGGAACTCGCAGTAGACACCAGTACCAACATCCATTTTGGATCCGTCGGTATAGAAAGCCAGTTCATTTCCGGTACAGACTAACCCTTCATAACACTCCTTCTTGCTGGTAGAGTTCTGGTTTGTTAGTGGGACGATGTACTCAGGTTCCGTCCGGAGTCTCGATATATTCCACGGGTTCAGTATTGAGGTATGACCATAGGGCTCTGAGGCAGTCGCCTTCTAAGATGTAAACGTCTTCACTGTCTTTCTCTTTAATTGCAGTAATCAGCAACTTCTTTCGTAAGCCTAAGGATAAATAAACATTGTCCTTAGCCTACTTATATCGTCCAAAGCCCACCACTCGTGTAAGGCATCTCTTCTCACTGCACACCGAACATAAAACCCAATCGCATGCGTAAATCATATTCCTGACAACCCAGCCAATACAGAAGTCCCCAATACGCATCCGATGGCTTCTTAATGGTCTATCAGGGCACTTTATCATTTCGCTGCTTAGCCCTAGACTGAAACTTGCACCGAATAAGACCTCTGCATGCGACCCGACACACTAAATCAACTCCGTGTCGCGCGCCCTCCCGACGGCCACCGACCGACCCCATCAAGTTCACGGGCAAAAAATAAATAATGGACCAATTAAAAGTTCCGAGGTCCCATCCCCTCCCCCCATAAGCGGGAAACAAGCGAAAGACCGTCGAAAAAAAAGTATCTGCACTGGAATTTGTAGCAAAGTGCAAGATGCCCTTCATTCACACCACAGCCAGTAGCTCCTCCAGCCGCCCAGCAGCAACAGAGTGCCCAGAGACACAACATTTCATTGCGTGACATCGGTCCATTAGTTTTGCTCATGACTCTAGAATTTTTATCCCGAACTTGGTCTCTTTCACACGCGGTTGCTAGCTGCTGGGGAATTTTGTGTGCAAAATGCTTTTTCGCGCGCGCATGAGTTGAGATTTTTATCAGGTGCAATCCGCAATCCGCAAGGTGATGGCGATGCTGCTGCAGCTTCTGGTGCTCCTGGTGCTGGCAAGCTGTTGTTCATCTAGCTCTGCGTCCAAAAAGTTTATTTGTTTTTCCCCGATCTGTGTTTGTTTTCGCTTTGCTTCCATTTCGGTGCGCGACTCTTAATGTTCTGCAAAATGAGATAAGTCGTTGGCGTTTTATTTTGTTTCTTATTTCGACGTCTGGCTCTGTATGTATCTGTATCTGTTTCTGGTGTTGTTCTCCTTTGGTTTTTTTTTTTTTTTGTTTTTATTGGGGGCTACAACAGCGAGAATCCTTAATTAAAATTAATGCAAAACTTGTGAGTCATTTTATTTGCTTGGCTTTCTGGGTTGAGGGTTTTAATTTAATTGCTGTGTTATTTGTGTTCCACTGTGTGCAACGTGGGAGATAACGACGCACTAGGATTTCATGAATCGCTATACAATTTTCGAGTGTGTGTGTGTGTATGATGGAAAGAAGAGGTATTATTATGTTTTTATATTGAGATGTATCTGGAGACTGCCAGTCTGAAGCAAGCAATCTATGATTGAATGGTAAGCAACCATGACACTATTGTTCATCAAAAGATTGAGATGCAATTTTTCCGAAATAATCTCAGCACTAAACTACATAAAGGGTGGGTGTACGACTCCTGTAGCAGATGGAGGACATGCAGCATTTTTAAAAGTAGATGAAAACGATTTGGTAGTTGACATTCACTAAATTGCATCCAAGACGACCACCATCTTATGGTAGCGACTATAAGTCTTCGTACTGCAACCGATCCAACTTGCTAACGATACCCAGGTATAATATCGACAGGCTCCGGGATCCACAACGGATAAGGGACCGCCTTGCCACAAATGGAGAAATAATGTCCCACGAGGGGTCAGTGGACCTAAGTAAGTAAGTAAGTCCATTACATGCCGTCGCCGCCGCAACTTAGGGACAAGTGCGTCAGACTATTGACCGGGTCCCTTAATTCATGCGCATAACACGAATGAGAGCGAGAAATTAAATCCTCAGCTCTAGGGCTATTTGTGCCAAATATACATCATTTTTTTTGAGTCCTGAAGGCCCGGGGTGGCGCATAGAGCAAATACCAAACTCTGTGCCAGAAACACGCAGTGTTTTCCAAGCTGAAATCCTGGCAATAGAAAAGGCCGCTATTTGCATAGAAAACAGTCACTTCCCTCCGTCGGATATAACTATTTTCGTTGACAGTCAAGCAGCCCTAAAACCGATTAAGTCGAATCAAAGGCGGTTAAGAAATGTCGCAATGCACTGATCAACATGAGACATCATTCGATTAAGCTCTGCTGGGTTCCTGGACATAGCAATATAGAAGGGAACGAAAAAGCCGATGCCTTGGCAAGAAGGAGGTCAGAAATGAACATCAGGGAAGCTGACACATCCATACTAGAGCGATCCTCCATCGTATGTTAACGGGACTAATCACAGGACATTGCGCCATCGGAGCTACATATGCTCAGCGAATGAAATTCAGAGTCTAACAATCTATGCAGAAGCTGTGATGATGAGGAGGACTTGGAATCGATCCAACATCTGCTCTGCCACTCCCACGCCCTGCAAGAACGACGCTTACGTACACCTAGTGTAGGCAGGTCCTTCGCAAATCTCGCAGCAACTGGTTTTCAAGGCCGCAAATTCGATAGGTTCCACCACGAGTTACCTCCCGCCAAAAATAAAAGCGGATTCACTACGGACCATTAGGTCACCGAGTGAACGTGTTGAGTTTTATCCACCACATACCCTTCCTAACCTAACCTAAGTGATAACCACTCCCTACGCCCGGACTTTGCTTATTTAAAACACAGTAACTTCCTTCAACTGAGAGCGTAAGGATGACAGTTTCTCCTCTCTTGCCGAATGACCCTCCATTCTAAGACGAAAAGGCCGTCGAGTAAATTCATCCTGATTCAATTGACCGCCTTTCGTGAGGCACCTCCCCATGGTTTTATATCGCCAATAGCTTATTCGAGCCACTTTGCAGTGGAGATGTTCTTACAATCCTGGATAAACCACCCTGGTCTGAATGCTGCTCCGCGGAATCTCGGCTTTAAGGGCCTGACAGCTTGGGCAAGGATTAACGCAAAAATGGCACCCTGAACCGCACTCATTTGGCTGGAAGTTCGGAGGAATTCCGAAAAGTTTGAGGCTAGAATTCCAACCTTAAAACACCCCAGAGTTTCCTTGAAAGAAGGCTTACGTTTAGGTTGAGGCATTTTGTTGAAGGGACCAGTGAGAGGAGGATCTGGTCGATTCCATTTCTCGGTTCCACAAGGGGTTTTGAGCCTCTTCCTCACAGTGTCCATGGGCGATAAGGCATTTAAAACGTTTACGCCCGGTTGCGCACTTCTTTAATTTGGTCGCAGTGAGAGGGTACTGACCCGTTGTATGGAATGAGGGTACTGTCCTCTGAGGGAAGAGCCTCCTTTCGGAATGAATTGATGAATATGGTGTCAATCGAGGTGAGTTAATGTCAGCACCGATTTCCACGGGAGTGGATGCACTTGGAGCAGCATCGCTCTCTTTTGTTGACCCACGAGTAGCTAGGGTAGGGCGGTCATCGATGGCAGATCCCCGCACTACCATCAGAAGGGACTTCCATTGAAACCGGAGGTGCCCAGGTATCCGGAGTACGCAACTATCTGTAAACCTAAGTCTCCCCTTAGCCATGCAGCACTCGGCGTCGCTGTTCAACCTTGGCTTAGGACGGTTGCCTTTAGCTAATACACCCTAGTCCGCGTTGTAAAGAAGGGAATCCGATTTGAGGACTAAAACACCTTAACTTAAGATGGGGTTGTTGTTGATTGAGTACAGAAGACTATTGTTGAGCTTCAAACATCAGAGGGGGTCTATTCAACCAAACTCCACTTCACACAAGTCTTAGGTAGATGGGTTCCTTGTGACATAAGAGTCACTGCTCACTTAGACCAAGTAGGTCCATTGTGCTCACACAAGTCTTGCAGACCATTAAGACTCCCGCCGCGATGAGGCCACAACCCATAGGGGAGAATTGCAAGTGATGCTCGTTGCTTAATTGCGTCTAGCGTCGCAGGAAGTGGATCGTCACGCCTTTAAATAAAAAAAAATACACCCTCTGCACTCCAAAGCAATACCCAGTGCATCTGCAATTTGCAAGCTGTGGTCCTCTACAATTTTTTCCTTATTTTGCCATCGTCCTCCTTCGGACACAGCGTCCACTTTAGCCCTGCAGTCGAAAAGATATTCAAGAGCTTCCCAACTTTTTCATTCTTTCCAATTAGCACTAGCACTAGCTCCCTTGGGCATTTTCCACAGCAAGTTTCTTTCAAATTGCTACTAAAAAACTTTCCAGACGAAACAATAAAATTCCAGACATTTAATTCCATTCTGGGTTGTAAAGTCTATTACCCCACTTGAACGAGATTTATTTTGGGAGTGCAGAAAAAAAAAAAAAATCAAACGCATATGGCAGGATATTACAGTCATGTCCTCGAGGTGGTTCTGCATCTTTGATGCATTTTTCTAAGGACACATCGTGACTATCTACAAAGGGTGGATCAGAAATTACGTTACTTATGCAGAGTTTCGACCCCCTGACAACTATCAGCGACAGTAAGTACAAGCGAGATGACGGCGTTCCTGGTGGCATGGTGGTTTTGCCAACCAGATGTGTGTTTGTGCGCCTTAAATAATTTATTATTTTCTCCCAAACTACAAAAAAAAAAAATACACATCTCTGCCGTAATTCTTTCCTTCCACTCCTGCTGCCGAGCCGTTGCTGCCGCCGCTGTTTCCCGCCTCCCGCCTCCCGCCTCCCGCCTCCCGCCTCCTGCCTCCCACTCTGTTGATAGCTGGCAGTGGTTGTAGCTCACAGCCAGCTTAACGCTGCTTTATAAATTTCAAATGAAATGTTGTTTTAATAACATGGTGAATTTTTGATCTGCCACTGCCACTGCTGCTCCATGGCTGGCAAAAGTTGAAGCCGAAGCGTAATTTGTACCGGATGCCCACTCGTTCGTTACGCTAAAAAGGATAATGAATTTTTAGTTGTTGCATTATTAATGCGCTTAATATGAGTATACCTGTGGGATGCCCGGGTGCTGAGTCCGGAAATTAAATCAAAGTTATGGAATTCATTTGAAGCAACCCCGGCCTGTCAGCGAGCGATGAATGATGGCTGAAATGAGCTGGTGCTCCTGATGCTGATGCTGATGCTGCTAGAGGTGTAGATGTCCGGATTTTGATGGAAGTGTTTTATTTATTTTCGTCGGAAAACATCATCCACTGGGTGATTTGGATGAGTTCGGGATATAAGACGGAGTTGGAGAGGATTTACATGAAAGGATAATCGTTAATTATTTAATGGATACTTTAAGTGCTAAAAGGGAAGGAAACCGATACCGGAAGTGGAATTTTATGTACCTCTACAACAGAGTCAATGTTTGACATGTGACCTCTTTGATAAACCGCATTTAACTACACTTGGGGTCTGATTTATTTACTTAGATAAATTCTCTAGGAGGGATGTTCGTTTGCGCAGTTCTCATGTCATCTCGCTGAGAATTTATTCCATCCAAGTGCAGATAAGTATCCAAGTTCATTGCACACTCACCATTTAATTACACTCACTTGACAAATTGCAACATGTTGCAAACTTCTTCCTTAACTCGTACATTCATCTTGAGAAAGAGAATCTTATGCGATACCCCCTATCTGCTGTTTGCTCTCCGTTTAGCCCAACAATATGACAAAGATACGCTATAAAGTCATTAAGGTCCCGTGAGGAATTAATTCCAGCATTTGTTTCAATGCATCTTCAAAGCGATGAAGCAATGTCGACGACAACTCCTCGTTGTTGTATCCGCGCGCTCCGCGGGTTCGTCCTCAAATTATTTCGAGTATTTCCGTTCACCGCCAACTGACTACGTTGTCATCGTCTCATGCGAGTGATTTATTTGATATGATGCTCAGGAGGACAATAAAAAAAAGGGAAGACAACTGCGTGATGGAGGGAAGAGGATTCACAACACACCACTGCCATCCAACCTAATCCAAGGCGACATCTTAAGAGTTTTCTTTATTATTTTGATTAAACAATTTTTAATCGGATTTATGCGTTATTCGCTTTCAATGAAATTTGAATTTGTTCTCCTTTACGCACGCATAATGACGAAAACACACTTAACTGACGACTGACGGCTGGAGAGCAAGTACGCATCGATGATGATGCGGTGTGGTGGGTGATAATCCTTGGATCTTGTGAATTGCATCTGTCACTTTCAGGCTGATACTGGAAGCTGCATACGAATGGATGTTGGATGGAATTAGTGTGCTAGAAAGGCAGAGGAAAGGATTATTTTTATTTTAATTATACACAAGTGTGACACTGGGAAACTCACCCTTGGGAGGGTTTCGTGAAGTGCTTGAGGAGGGAAATAAATTCAAGTTTTATGCTGCTCACTTTAGTAGTTTATTTCAAGAAAATTTTTAAAAATATCAGCCACCCATTGGGATCGATTGAAGATAAAACATTTGTCAGTGATTAGTGGGAACATCGAGATTCAATTCTGTAAGCGAATGTCATCTTAGCTTTTGCTTCCATTTTTTTTTTTTATAATTCGCGCTCGCCAAAGGGGGTTTTTTTTTTTTTTATGGTTGCGCCAAAGGATGCGTAATCTTCTAAAGATACCAGTAACCCGGGTCACTAGCATGCACGATTCGCAAACCTGAATAATCGATGTCAGGAATACGCCTACGTACTAACCCACACCCTGCACACTTCAACCACTCTCCCCGCGGAACTGCCGTTAGGTATTACTTCGCGGGGCTGGTTAGCTCTAAAGCTGCGCCACGTTTCGCTGTCGCTCCTGTCTTCTTTGCTCCCTCATGATGGTAGCCACAGTTTCGCTTACTGCTTCCCAAGCTTCTTGCGTCCTCAGCATATGTCTGATGATGTTCTCTGGTGTTAAGTCCATTAAGTCCACGCCCAGTCTATTCGCCAGCCAGTTACGCTCTTCATGGTATCGTCCACAGCGGAACATAATGTGTTCCGCATCTTCGACCGCTTCCGTGCACGTTGGGCAGTAAGGGTTGTCTTCGTGTCCAAATCTATGGAGATAAGCTTTGAAACATCCATGACCAGTAAGCATCTGCGTCAGGTAGAAGTTCAGCTCTCCATGCTTCCTATTAATCCATGGGTCTATGTTGGGGATCAATCTTTGCGTCCATCTGCCTCTGTCAGACGAGTTCCATTTCTCTTGCCACTCCTCGAGGCTTACTTCTGGTGATACTTCAGTGTCACTTCGACCCGTCGCTGTTGACACCATTGTCCTGTTGGCATTGTCCCCCTCGCCAAAGGGGGTATGAATACCCTTATGCTGACTTCTCAGGGCACGGGCGTTTGGAAAGAGGGGAAAGAGGAACAGAGGAGATACCGGCGCACGTTGGCTTTAAATGTTTGGATGTTGTACCGATGAGGAAATACAGAGCCTGGAAGATCATTCCACATACGTGTCGTTCGGCTTATGAACGAATCCCTGTATTTGACAGTACGTCCGAAGTTGGACTTGAGGGTGAACTGATGTGTATTCGAAGCGTGACGCGTATTGCGGGTGACATTTTGAGGAGGAGGAATGCAGGTGGCTATTTCGTTGGAACATTTTTTGTAGAATAAGTGATTCAAGTGAGTCTATAGAGCTCACAATGTCTCCATCGCCTATTGGTTTTATCGTGCGGTTCTGGACCCTATCTAGCATGTGCAAAACGGTCTTGGGTGCACCAGACCAGATATGGGCGTTGTATTCCATCCTTGGGCGGATGAATGCCTTATAAATTGAGGCCAGATCAGAAGGGGTAAAGAATTTCTTGCACCGCTTAAGGAATCCTAGACATTTTGCAGCATTTGTGGCGACCTCGAATATGTGATCGTTCCAACGAAGATGGTTGTTTATATACATACCGAGAATGGCAAGTCTTTCGGTTTCGGCGATGCAAGTACCATTCATGGATAATGGTTGAGGGTCTTGGTTTCGCTTGAGAGACAGAAGACAGCACTGAGTTTTGGATGCATTAAATCCCGCTCTGTTGGTTGAGCCCCATTTGATTATGCTGTCAAGGTGGGAATTTAATGAGTTTAACATACGTTGCCGTTCCTCTTCTACGGCCGATGAGCAGGGACGTGAGTTGGGGAGCAAACTGAGGGTCCTGCCATCAGCGAAGGAATGGATCGGATTAGAGGTTGCAGACAAGAGATCATTTATGAAAATGAGAAAGAGAGTCGGAGACAAAACTGAGCCCTGGGGGACACCAACATTTATGTGGTGAATGTCAGATTTGAAGCCGTCCAAGACGACTTGTATTGAACGCTCCGAAAGGTAATTTCTAATCCATTGAAGAAGAGACTCATCGATGCCATATGCACGCACTTTCGACAAAAGAGCCTGATGCCAAACTCTATCAAATGCCTTTGCTCTGCTCGATTCAAACGTAAACCTTGATAGATTGGATATATTGGTGTTTGCGCGACCCTTATAGATCCGTTGTGCTACCCCGACTTGGAGCTCTAGTCGATGAGATACTCGACTTGGAGCACCTCGTCCAGTCCGATTTCCTTGATGAATCGGAGTATCGGGAGTGGATCTAAGGTCTTTTCTTCTTTTGTGGATCAGTGCTTCACATTCTTTTAGAAGGTGCCCTGGAGATTCCTCAACATCTCTGCAAATCTGCAGTCTCCACTTTGCTCAATACCCAGTTTCTTGAGGTGCTCTCTAAGTCTACAGTGACCCGTTAGGAGTCGGTTCTTGCTGATGCTTATAGAGACCTTGCTTCTTTTCCAGTTATGATTCCCTAGAAGTTCTTTGGCCTGTCTAAGTCTGGGGAGTTTCGCCCAAAGTTCCACTCTATAGCAGTCTGTTTCCTTTCCTAGTATCGTGTGCGCCCCATCCCACAAAGTGGTTCCGGGCTAGTGGACACGATTTCGGATAGTTCTCTAGCTAGTTTGTCAGCTGCTTGATTCCCCTCTACTCCCATGTGACCTGGTATCCAGTGGCGGGTGACTCTGTTATTTTCACTTAGTCGGTTTATTTTGTCAAGGCACTCCCAAACCGGTGTAAACCTGATATCATAGAGCTTAAATCCTTTATTGCATCTCGGCTATCCGACAGTTCACGATGTCTTTCCCGGCGATACTTCCCATCTAGGTTAAATTGGACGCATCTTTCAATTGCGTAGATACTTGGGTATGCTCCCATGACTTCCGAATAATTGATTCTGGCCCCGAATTCACCTGCTCCGGTTCCTATGGATCCGTCTGTGTACCATTTTATGCTGTTTTCCCCAAGTTGGTACATCACATGCATTTTCCTTTTCGAAGAAATTACTGACTCTTGGCAGTCTACTACTGGCCAGAACTGGGCATTCATTAGGCAGGTGCTGAACTGATTCCGCTCAATAAATACGCCAGTAAGAAGTTTAATCAGAGAATTGGCCTGCCTCCACGAGGACCAGCTAAAGCGTTCTCGCTATAGACCACATATCGAGGCTACTGGTGCAGCGAATATGGCTAATTTTGAGTAAGGACTCTCAATTAGAACGTGCTTTGCAGCAATTCATCAACTATTTCATCGCTGTGCTCCGAATAAATGCATGTATCGCTTGCAGAGTTGCGATTCCGGGCGATTCCTGAACCTTAACGACCGCCGAGCTGTACGCATCTAGGGTGGTGATCCTCCTGAATCTCATGCTATCTTATATGTTATAGCTCCCCGCCTTGATAGAGAAAAAATGTGCATAATACTGAGGTCTTAAAACCCCGTAAACACTTATCGGTTGATTGCTGTCTCCATTGCAATGCACGAGCATTCGGAAACAACGTTACTTACACCCTTTACCCCTCATACCGTACATTTCACAACCACATCCCTGAAAAAGTCACCAACTTTACTCGTAATTCGCAAAAGGATTTCCAATGAAATGGAACCACTTTCTAAGTGATTCTCTGGAAACAAACATATGTATGCATGCGAGCATCTCTCAAAAGCCATCACGTCCACAGTTACCGCAGATAAACTGTCAAATTAACCTGTCAAATTAGTTGCCAGAGAATTTATACTTCCACCGAAAATATGCCACCGAATGCAACTGGAAAATTCCCTAAACGGGGCTACCACTTAAAACGGTCTCAGTTTCGACTTGTCATCGTCCTTTTGCATGCACTCCAGTGCAGCAATCGAAATTCCATTCCATGTCATTCAAAAACCACCATCAAAACTGAAAAAAAAATTTCCCCTCCCACCTCTCATCGAAACAATTAAGCTACCTCACCCGAAATCCGTCTCCGACTAATGAAGCTGGCCGTCATCGTCGTACGAATGACAAATGGCCCTCTTCGAATTCGAAAATTGATATGTCGTGTGTCGATACGGATTCGGCGACAACAACGACGACCAGTATCATATCAGCAATTAGGTTTCGCCTTTAAGCAACTGGAATTCTTTCAATTTTCAAAATTCTATCATGCCGTGCCGTGGCGCACACTGACCAGGCTCATTCACAGGTATAACTAGCGACATCTCAATTATTTATCTTAATTACAGCACAGCAGAGCGGAGTATCTTTCTGCGAAAACCAATCCCAAGGCATGGAGAATGTTGTCCAACCGTGCAATGCATTGTATTGCATTGCAAAAGGCTACGGGACTTTTGAAGTTTTGTGCTAAAAGCCTTGTACCGAGATAAGACGAGGATATTTCAGGCATTCCACTTGCCAGCCAGCCAGGATTGCTGGCCAAAAGGCAAAAGGGGAGGGAATCGGAGAGACAAATCCTGTCCAAGCTAAATTGGTTTGGTCAATTTGGTTCTTTGTTACCACGGAACCCACAGTGGGCGGTGGGTGGGAGGGGGAGGCTGCTGTATCTGAAATGGCGCGCAATTTCAATTTATATCTGCTCCAGCAAATAGACAAGGTCATAGCCTGCATGGTGGCAGTGTGAAATAAAATGCAGTGACACGTTTTCCAAATATAAATGGCAGCGTTTTTGTTCTGTGCCATCTATGGAATGTTCAAATTGAATTGAGCGGTTGTGGGGGTGGGGCGCGGGGACAGCGGGGACAGGAATAAAATGAAAGTGTCAAAATGTCATTGGGAATATCTGAACTTGAATTTATTGATTCAATCTGTGTGTGCTTATGTGTCCGCGTGGAGGTAAAACAATAGCTGGTGCATGCATTGGGAACGTTGGTTTTTTAAAATCGAAATAAATAGGTATGTGAGGGTCATGGGTATGTCCATGATGGTATTACTACAATTGCTGGTGCTAATCAATGCAGGTCTGAGCTAAGTGGCTAAGTGGCTAATTGGCTTCAACCTTGACCACACGTTCCATTCGTGCAGAAGCTTTTGCTGTTCACGAACTTGGCCTTCTAAATTTATTGACAATTGGCACGAACATACCCTATATTCACTGAAACAGCGGGAGACCGACATATGTATGCTAAGGAAACGACTGGCTGACTGCAACTATATAAGTGCAGACGCACTTCGAAGTTTTGCCTTTTCGTCGTCTCTGGTCTTACAGCTCCTCCTGGCCGAGGACTTTTGATTTTCATCCAATGCAATGCTGGTATGTGGATCTTTTTTAACCAGAAAGTACGAGCTATCGTCAATCTCATGTGATGACTTCCTTCGCTGTGCCTTGTGTTGAGTTCCTTGGGCGCAGTCTGTCAGTTACGATGCGTTTCAGTATTTCCAACATCCTTCGGGGGTCCTGCATCTCGTTTTGGTAGTAGGAACAGTTTTGCTTCCTCGGCTTCTTTGTTTCGTAGATGTTTGTAAAAATATGCGAGCTCTGCCATAAGAGCAATGTCTGGGACTACATCGATGTCAGATGCATTCTGGTCTCTGATTTTTTTTTTCCAAAATCTTACTTAAGAGACACCGAGTAAGAGCATGCTGACCTCGGCAAGATTCCCCGCCTTTGTCCACATACCCATTTGCACTGATGAAGCACCTCCTTTGCCTTCTTTCTTCCTCCTCTTCTACATGAACGTTCTAAGTTAGTCCAGCATCCAGATACTTAACCTTCTTGGTCATCTTTAGTTCCAATCCAAAGAGTGTGAAGGACACAAATTCCAGATCTCTCTTCTTCCTTGTGAAGATGATTTGATCTATCTTTTCCGCATGGAGAGTCCTTGTTCGCGACACTACAGTTACCCTACTCAGAGTGTATTCCTCATGGTATCTGCTGGAACGTTCATGAATTGGCCTTTTGCCATTATTGCTATGTCATCGGCATATCCCACAGTGTGGATGCCAGTATTTTCAACTCTTCTCAGGAGAGAGTCCACAGTTATATTCCACAGTGTAGATGATAATACTCCTGACTGCGGGCAACCTCAGCTAAACCTTCCTCTAAGTCTTGATGTTCCCGTCTGAATATTTACCGCCCTATTTTCCAGCATATTTTCTACCCATCTCACCACTAATGGGTTAACCCCACGTTCTTCTCAGGCTACTCTCAGACTTCCGAAGCACATTTTATGTCCATGATGCCACCGGTATATATCTCCGCAACGCGTACAACCTGGTGTAACCCTGTTTCCGTAGACATTCCAGCTCAGTATGCATGTTGTCTATTTTGCAAAGGACACGCTTTCAGCGCCGTTCTTTCCATATGGTCCACCACAATTCCTTCCATTGTTTTCAACAGAAATGATATAAGGCTGACCGGTCTGGAGGATTACGCTTTCCTTTGTTCTGAAGGAAACACTACATTTGTTCCTCCCCAATGCAAGTAACGTATATAATCCTAAGCCTAGATACCATAAGGTATGCACGCCATTGCACATCAAGGCGGGGAAAATACGATCCCATCCTGCGTTCTTGTAAGGAAAAACGTTGCTATCGCCCCACTGACCACTTCAGCCCTATCCATCCTGTTTGCTCCTTATTTCCTTCCAAACTTCCCGAAAAGTGTGTTTCCATGGGGGCCTCATTTGTACGATCCACTGTCTCCACAATCTCCCCCATTCTAACACGAATGAGTCCATATTTGGAAACTGGATCCCTGGAGACGATTTTCTAAAGTCTGTTGACCTCAGATGTACTCCTCATTCTCCATCTTGTCATCGCAGAATTCCTTTCAGCTCTTTCATCTTCGCCTTATACTCATCGCATGACTCAGGATCATCCCCTCCCATGCCTGATTAAAGGCTTTCCTCTTTAGAATTTCAAGCTCCCTACACCACCAAGGCATGGGTTCCTTTCCATATACCAAAGTAGATTGTACACGCCTCTTGGAATGCATTTTCAATTGATGACTCTGGCTCCGTGGTCCGACATCATTGCCTGATCCATCAGCTTCCAGTTTGATATTCTATCCATCCTGCTACTACACAGAGTCACATCAATAAGGTCAGTTCCGTTCCTCTGCTGACAGTAGCTCTTTAACACTACATGCAAACTCGAATTTGTAGCTCAGCCACACTGTACTGTGTGCATTGTCCTTGCAGACATCTCAAAGAGAATGTTTCCTCCAGGTTTTGGGTGCGTGAATCCCATTCTTCTGCTCACGCAATATGGTGGCCTAGGTGTCAGAAGCTCTTACTTTGTTATATTTTAAGGGAATCTTTCGAGGTGTCTTTGCGTGGTACTTGGAATCGCGTTCCAACTGAAGGAGTGCAGCCTTTTTTGTGGCCATTACGAAGCCCTCTTGTCTATGTATATTTAATAAGTATTGCGACATACGCACGTATCTACACGTGCTCCTAAAAGCCTCTGCAATTAGTTCCGACCAAGTCAACTCAGCCAAAGCTTAAAATGACTCAGAAATGGGCTAACAACGGGTTTTTTCAAGCTTAAGATATGCGGGCATGAAGGTTTCTGTGACATTAATATCCAAGAGCTTTGTCTACTATAAGGTTTCTCCTGGTCTGTCCATCTCCGCCATTAGCCACTTGATTAGCGAATTTAATTGGAATTTTTTGCTCCCATAACTCCTTCCCGCAGTCTTCCTTAAACGCACAACACACCAGCAGCACATCACCTTGCCTACTTACGCAGCTAATTGCAAATATCTTCTGCTACGCATCGTTCCATTCTTACCCGCCAAAAAAAGGGAGATTAATGGATGCAATTCGTCAAGTGCCAGGCAGTAAATATTCAGAAACTAAAGGCTGATCCCAGGATCACAACTCCTTTAAATAAATGAGAATTCGCACTTAACATACCGTGGCAATCATTAATCGAATCCTCACCGAGACTCGAGAATTTCATTCAAAAAAACACGTCACACGACCACTGTTCCTCGTCCTCTGCCGCTTGCTGTCTAGTAAATCCATTCGCTTTTCATTGAGAGAGTCAGAGTATCTCACCAATCAAGCGACAAATGTCTGGACCGACTGTCAGTCGCAATTACATGAATAAAAGTCTTCATTAAGTCCTTGGTCTATTGCGCTTCGGAGACGCGCACAGAGCCATTTCGCGTAACACTCCGATCAAATTAATTTCAAGAAAAATCTCAAAACTGACTGCGAGCACCCTCGTCCGAAAATATCTCAAAGTACGCTGCCTTCCACCATAGATGCAGCCTATACGCTGTATTAAGACGTTTTAATGAATGAAAAACAATTCCTGGTGCTCCTTAGCTCTCCAATTGTAACCAATTTGTTTGGTGTTTCAGTGGAGGCTGCAGAAGATTTTCAGTCTAAATTTGGACCACTCAACCCGTTCCTTGAGAAAATAATGAACAAAGAGTTTTCGACGCGCAGAGGAGCAGATTTGGATGTTTTTTGTTGGATTTTTGTTGCGCGCCATTCTTGCGAGGACACTTACGGGGTGCGTTCATTATTTTATGTCAGATGACGTTTTCCGTTTACGTTTGTCCTCGTAGAAGACAAAGAGACAAATTAAATTGAATAAATTAAAAGATACAAGTGTTCATCTCGCACATCGTGCATTTAGCCGCTTGCCAAACGAAGGCAGGGGGGGAGATGAGGTTGCATTCGCAGTGATTTATGGTGTAAAAATTGTTTGCTCCTCGTCAGGGCTGGGGGCTGAAGAATGCACAATGTATGGAGCCAGGAAAATCATTAGGTGAACATGCTATTTGGAGAGCAACTGCTTAGAGTGTTGTATTTGTAGATGCACGACTGTAGAAGTGGTATAAAGTGGTGTATCTACCTTGTCGCGGTGTAGACCCAAGAACTCGTGGGCAGGTTTATCGTCTGTGACCTTCTACTGATCCAAGTTGGAACAGCGTTTGCCGAGGAATGCATGGCTAAGAGAGTGCTTCGTCCCCAACTAGGAACTGCGAGTGCTAGAGGACTAATGTCATACCAACTCAGCATAATTGACTCTCTCAACATGTGTGTCAACAGCATGTGAAATCTGGAGCCATAAGGACCAACGATGGGCACCCATGGCGTCTCCAATTTTACGACCACACGATCTGTGAGCTCTGAAATCAGCTGAGGATATAAGCTGACCATGTCAAGCACTAAGCTCAATGAGATATGTTTCTTGTTTATAACGCTCATCGCTACTATGAACCCTGGCATCAGATTCTGTAGAGGACATGAAGTGTGCAACACGGAGACGATCAAATGGGAAATGTCTTCTACGCAGACAGCCCTGTGGACTAAAATGGAACTGGCGCGGGTTGAGTGTTGGATGATAAAACTTAAACCAATTGATGGCTGTCTTTCAAACGAAAGATATTTGCTCAGGACTTGTGTCCTTGACTTAACTTTTTCTACCTTGTGGATGGTAAAACTTTCGATCGCGCCAGGATTGGTTTCACTCTTGGAATGGTAGATGGGTACCTTAGTTAACAGGAGGCAGTCAACGGCTCACTTAGACTAACGATGAGTCCATTGTGCCCATTAGTAGACCCTTGAGAACCTACATTTCATTATTGCGCCAGATATGTGTATGAATCTCAGGAGTTTGCTCAGCTCAATGTTTCTTAGATCATCCAGTTCCGCAGGGAAGTAACTCCCAAGAGTGTCCTTCCATTTGGTGGCTAATGCTGGACAATCACATAGCAAGTGACGAATGGATTCTACTTCCTCTTCGTCCCTACAGAAGTCGTTGTGGAGTAGTGCTGCATGATTGCATATCACACAGTGTCCCGTCACGACGCCATTAGCTATACGAATATCCCTGCGACTGAGTTTCATGAGATCTGCGGATCTCTTTTGGTCATAGACTGGTCCTAACGATTTGACTATGGCACATGCAAGTAATCGATTCCAACGCCTGTTTGCTTCCTCGTTGGACTCAATGTCTATTTTTCTGATTAAAGTGCTAAGCGGTGTGCTAGCCTCGGGAAGGGTCTGCGAGGCGCTTAGATGCTACCCTGCCCTGGCTAGTTCATCCGTCTTTACGTTATTTGTCATATCCTTGTGGCACGGTACCATCAGAGGGGTTCACCTTATTGGCCACTGGCACATTTTTACGACTTTGGACCTCTGCACCTGATTTCTTCTCCAGAAACTTCGGCTCGGCAGCCAAGGCTCACCTTGGTCTTGAGTGTGGCTTCATTAGTCTGTTGGTATTGAAAGGTTTTTGGACTCACTCTGTGCATACGCGCTTTTGTTATCAGGACAGAAGCTCATTAGAATTGATACGAAGGATATCGATTGTGCCGAGCAGGACTAATTCGCGATATTTTGGCAATCTCTAAACCTTGGGAAGGTTCAAAAGGTTAGTTCCCATGTTCTTGCCCGAATTGGATCACGCATGACTCAAACCATTCTTTCAAGGAATCATCAACGTCATTAGGTTTCCTTTTCTGAAGTAGTCACTCACCATCTTCATGGTGCAGATACGAGTATATTGCTTCCCTTAAGTTTCGATATTCGAGGCACTTCTAGAATGTGCTTCATATTAGTGGAGTTGAGCCAGTTTCACAGCTCTGTCTGTCAGCATTTGCATGGCGTCCGCGGACTTTAGAAATATCAATCTGCCGTATTCTTGTATCTGTGTATTCAAGTCGAATTGTAGCTGGCAGCAGAAAGGTTAGACGGTCTTCTTGTAAGCAGTTCGATAACTTTACTATCGCTATGAGAGAAGCAACCTTAGTAGCATCGGATATTATAAGCTCCAGTCATTAGCAACTAGATTCGCAATAGTCACATAAGAATTTCGAAAAGTAACCATTCGCCTAGCGTCTCCCAGAGTTCGATTGAATGCGTTCCAGAAGGCCAACACTAGAAACAAACGTCAATGACCACAACGACAGAGACTGAGTTCGAATTTGGCCATCACTCAGGACCAGAACTGAGGCAGAGCGTACATATCCCCTTATGTCATACAAGTGGAATAGTCTTGCAGTCGAGTAACATCTGCAGATTCTATGAGCTGGTAGCTACAAAAAGAATCACTTAGTCATCAATCATGTACGACTGGACGAATGCACGTCCGACTACTGGAATGTAAGTCTTCACTCCCGCCATCCCTTTACCGAGCCCGGTACTCAACAACCCGATGACTAATTTCGTGACAAATGATATCTATGCCACGTATGTACAGCTGGAAAGCACGTGTTGTTCTACCTCAAACTTGGAAGACATATGCCAACGCGGAAGTTATTATATTTCACAGGTGAATTAAAAATCACCCGAAGAGTCACCAAGTATGACGAAGCTACATGATATGGGTAAAGCAGTTGTGCACCGCCCAGACGCCAGGAAGTACTGCCTTAGAGTAGAATGGAAACACTCCTGTTGTAACTGACGGAAGAAGGACGTTCCAAAACCTACTTAACTTCGAAGTTAATCAAAACTGGATTCAACTCTCAACTCAGAGATACAATTTGTCTCGTTCGAGAGGTGAAACGGGCCAATATGGGGTCCCATAGGCGAGTATCGTGTCTCGAACCTGAGTCACGACGAGTAAACGGTTAACAACACATCAGCTGAGAAGGCGTTTCATTCTCATATCCAAGGAACGCCAATTTTCTATTTTAAGGATCAAGCGGTTGTAGAACAAGCTTGACCTAGTGAACTGTAACCGGATTTGCTTCACGAATTCTTTATGTTCATTAAGGAGGTTCGGTCTTTCTGGACGTCTTAAACGTGGGGACTTGGAATCAAAGATGGCTGTTACCCATTCTCAGCAGATAATGAGTGGTTTCTGTATGATCGTGGCCGAGTCAAGTAATTTTCGAGCGGCTTGACCGACTTAAGCATTGGTTAGCGGCAATAGTCTCTAACTCACATCATTTGCCCGATCTACAAGAAAGGAGACCCCTTCAACTGTGCCAATTTATAGATGCATTATCTTTTACCTGTCTGAGCATCTGAAACATTTTTCAACACCCTGATAGGCTCCTATTCGTGGGGTTTTAGGCCAGAGAAGTCCACAATAAAATTACACTCCGTCGGGTCCTGGAAAACGCCAAGAAATCCAAACCGTTACCCATCACCCTTTTATCGATTTCAAGCCGCCTATGACAGCAATTATAGAGGCTTGTCTAGTTTTTCGAGTGTAGACCAGCACTGATTCTGTCCAATCTGCTAGGGTTACGCCTAGGTAGGTGCTTCGGGTATCGGTTGAGGATGTCCTTAAGCTGGACGTTAAATCTGTAATTGGCTAGTTGGCTGGTAAGGTGTGGAAGCAGCAAACTTCTGTTTTAGATATGCTTGGGCACTGTGTCCCTTCAGCTGCTTAAGGTCTAGAGTTAGAGTCCTTATCCTGAGTGGCGTTTGCCAGGTCATCTGCATATCTAAATTTCGTTAATGCGGTCGCAGGTATGTCGCTGATGTAGAGATTAAAGAGCAAGGGAGCGAAGACGGAGCCCTGAGGCAGGCCGTTGTTGAGCTTTCTTATTTTGCGTTTGTCATTGTTGATGAAGACTTGGAATAGGCGGTTTGAAAGTAGATTATTGATAAGGCGCAAAGTCCTAAGGCACGGGACTGCTTTCAGTATCTTGAAGATAAGCCCATCCTTCCAGGCAGTGTGGTATGCTGCGGTTAAGTCCTCAAATCCTACCTCTACCCGCACGAAATCCAGCTTGTTCGACAGGTATGAGCTCGTAGATCGTAGGATTTAGTCGATTATAAATAAGGCATCCAAGTTGTTTATAGCATGTGCTCAAGAGCGCTACAAGGCGATAACTTTCCGGTGCATCGTTAGGTTTACCTGGCTTGAGAATGGCTACGATTTTCGTTCTCCTAAACGCTGAAGGGATGATGCCTGAATCAAGCATGTTGCTGTAGAATTTCGCTAGCCATCGCCTTGTGTTCCTTCCGCTATGTACAAGAAATTCAGGGTAGATGCCATCGAGGCGAAGCCTTTTCTCTTACTACTACCAAAAGAGTAGTGCTAACCTCGTGTAAAACTACCCGAAAACTGTGATGTCTGCAGGGTATTGATCTTGAGGTTTCTCAGGGCTCGTTTTATGGTGACGATGTGTTGCTTATCCATGGGGGCACAAGGGGCATCTACGATGCGGTCGGTCACTTTGTTCGGGTCCATGCAAGTGCTTGTGGTTTTCGAGCCTCTGCTCCCTCCGAGCGTAGTAAACTCCATGCTTTCCTGCTAGACTGGGTAAAATTGAGGCTGTTGATATCCAAGGGATCTCAGTAGTTCTTCCCCTATTTCTGGGTCTCCAGGTACCTCGAAATTATCGTAGAGTCGTTCACTTTCTACGGTCCAACCAGGAATATACAAATTTTGTCGCACAACCTTTTCGTTGGACAAAACAAGTACAAGTAGATGTACATTCTACGAGTATGTCTACAGAGAAAGCTTGTACAAAATACCCTAAGTCTGCATAAAATTGAAAAGTTTGCGTCGTGTATCATCCCACAGCAGACATTAAATATTCCTCCGCTCTCCCAGTGACACGTACTCGTAAAGCCAACTTTCCTATCTACGGCCTGAAATGAAATTGTCCTGCACTCGGCCCATTAAGTTTGAAAGCGCCCAAGAGATCCGCTTAATTTCTGTTTTCACGATCGACACTTAATCCATCGAATGTGTGTGTGTATAAGGAAAACTCTCGAACCAGCAATGACGTGTCACATTAAGTACGCCATAAACCCTATACCACACTCCAATAAAATCAAAGGACAACGCTCGCCGGCAGACAAATCACGCTCTTTGATCGCAATTTCAGCGAAAATTAAAAGTATCTCTCGCATAAATTCACCTTGACACAGTTACAACCTCCACTCCGGGGAATGAGAAATAACCCCAATTGGCTTTTTATGGTCCTATTAACTCGATACAACATCACATCACCCTCCTCATCAACATGAAACATCACAGCGCCGTCATCTCCTGCATGCGACAGGCACTGTGCAAAAATTTGCACTAAACGCGTTTTTCTCAGAAAGCGTTCGGTTCCAGCGAGCTGGCCATAAAGTCAGTTTATGAGCCGCCGCCGCCAGCTCCGTCTTTCGTCCGTCATCCCAGCGACATATGACATCGTTCATCTACCACAGGGGTCGCCATAGGTCGTCTTGATGCAGTTTTCCTCTACGGTCCCCCGTCGGGCTAATCATTCAATCTAGATGACGGCGAAATCAACGCATAATGTCGGCGAAATTATTTGGCATCGCCATCTTCGTCGTCGTCATCATCATCATCATCATCAGAGATAAGTGCAGGCAGAGCCAAAGGACGACCAGAGACTACTTTCAGAGATTCTTCTCCTGGTCCTGGAGATTTTATTTTATTTTTATTGCTCGTGCTGCAGCTAAGGAATGAAGAATGCTCGGGATGACTTTTTAATGGTCACCTCTGCTCATAAACCAAGTCCACCACATGGGCTCGTTCCAGCGAAATTCGGATTTCGGGTCCGTCCCCCTCTTAATGATGACCACTCCACTCGGAGTAGAGTCAATTAAATGTTTTACGTATCACTGCGCATGCAATTTGATAAGCAAATAACCTTCAGCTTAGTCCAGGTCCTGAGATGGATTTCGGGAGAAACCATCTGCCTGAACAGCAGCCACCCAGATAGCGATCTCTCATCCGACTTTTGGCCAAGATAATCCATCCGTAAGCTGCGCGCCGTAATAACTCAATTAAATTTCGAAAATGGAAAAGCGCTGCGCTGCGCTGTGGTTGCGCATCCAACCGACCGATCGGCAGACCGACCAATCGACGTGTAAAAGCGTTCCGCGCCGGAAGGCGTATGTGCGTCTCGTACCGGTCCTGGGCACGTCTAATTGATACTCAATTACGCGCGATCATATGCTCGTCGGTTTTTGTTTGGATTTCCGAAGATATTGCCCGCCTGGGGGATTAATCGAGAGAAATGGTCACGAAATGGACGCGGTCTACATTGTTGGATGATGAACTTGTCCCAGAGTTTAATCACGAGGTCAACACGCCGAGGAGGAGTGGGGACGCATTTTAAGACATCCTGTCAGCAATGCGCACGCAATTTATGCGACCTTTGTTGTGCGAGGAGGCTTTATGATGCCTTACAGCTTTCCATGTGGATTTTTTTTTTTTTTATGCTGTAATTGCATTCAGGGAGTAGCGGGGATAAATTACCTTGGCCAACATCGTCGGGGGTCTGGTGGGCTATTCTTTCCATTGAATATCTCAGTCGTCGTCATCGTCGTCCGTCGTCCGTCGTCCGTTTTGCGTTAAATTGGTGGTGCACGTTTTTTCATCCTGTGGGCTGTACAATTGTTCCGCAATAACAGTGATTATCTGCGCGAGATGCTGCAATGAGATTCAACGAGAACAGACTCAACGCACAACGCAAAGGCCGAAAAATGGAATCTGGTTGTTGGTTTAACTAAAGGTCCTGCGCATAGTGCAGCTGCAGGAGTTGCTTGCCGCTAATTGTACACCATTTGGAATTGTAAGCTTAGCTTCTGGATAATGCCGTGCGTTCGTTGTCTAGTGTAGTGACTTCGAGTTAAGAGAGTCGACTGGAGTTGGCTAGGATAATTCAATGATGTTCCTTCGCATTAGTGCACGCTGTGGTTAATTACTGGATATTAGTGCTTAAATGAGGGCCCTTCCTGCTCTTAAATATAGGAAATGAAGGCTACATTTTAAGAACACATTGCTGGCAAAGCATTAGACCTTGAAACGGTTTTTAAACATCGCCTTAGGCAATTCAATAGCTTTGAAAAGGCATCTCAAATAGGTCTCTTAAAAGTGTATAATATCCTTGGGATTGATGGATTGCTGATTGCTCTCTGGGTTGACTGTGCATTATTTGAGACAATGGGAGCGGGCGCTACATTGCTTGCTAGGTTAGGGTAGGTATGTGGGCTGGCGAGGAGAGAGATTGCTCCCCGCCACACTCAGGTCAATGCTGACCCATTGATAAATGACCCTGGCCGATAATTATTGTTGCGAGTCTTTGCATACAGACCATCCTGAGGACTTGATAAATTTCATTATCTTGTCCGATGGCGTGCTGCCGAGTTCATTTAGGTCTTGGAAAAAGTAGCTCCCTAGGAATTTGTTCCTGCTGTGTGGGAGGCCAGGGCAGTGGTACTTCTTCCGTCAGACGTAGTTTTTTCAAATGATACCGTAGAGAGTTATGCCCCGTGATAACCCCAACGAGGATGGAAAGGGATTTCCTGTCTTCCCGTATAAGTCTCTCGGTTCTGCCTTTATCGAACGACGGCCATAGTTTCCTTGTGATTACTCAGGAATCCAAGGAGGTCCACCTGGTGTTCGCCTCCTGTATGGCTATTTTCCCTACTTCAAGCTTAAGTGCGCAAACCGGGATGTTCACGAGTGGTTCCGTTTGTCTTGAAATGGCTGCAGAACCCTCTCTACCTAATTGGTCAGCTTTCACGTTACCTGGTATACCCTCATCTCCAGGGACGCAGAGCAATACCTTGTGCTGTGTTCCAAGAACCTTAAGCTCTTCTCGACAGCACTTCACAAGTTTTGATTTAATTTCTGTGGCAGCTATTGCCTAGCTGTCAATAAAGAAGGTGATACCCTCTTGTGGTGTTGCCCTTACTGCAGACTCACGTGCGGCTGTTGTCACTGCCAAGACCTCCGCTTGGAAAACGCTGCTGTGGTCTACAGAATACTATTAGCTGACAACTGGTTAACTCAAATTTACCTTCCCTGAGCTTTACTGTCAATGCCTTCCAAAGTGTCCTCCTTGGCGTAACTATCGACCTGGTCGTGTAGCGAACTGCAATCGGAGATTCTGTATCAGGATTCCTAGCAGGGAGAAGTGGATTGAAGGGTTAGTCTGTACCGGGAATGAACTGGCTATCTATACCGAGTTATCCAAAATAGATGTAGGTACTGGCGCTGGTGTCTATTGCGAGTCCCGAAATACAAACCGGTCCTTGCGGTGTTCTTCAAGCCGAAGTTGCGGTCATAAAACAAGCTGCGGACAGTCAAGCAGCCATTAAAGCGTTACAGTCAACATCGGTGAGGTTCAAGCTCGTAAGAACGTGAATAAAAAGGCTCGACGATATTTCAGTGGCCAACCTCTATTGGGTATCGGGCCACATGGATATACCAGGTAAAGAAAAGCGAGAGCTGGGTCACTCCTAAGCGTCTCACAGGCTCTTCCCGAGACTAGCACACCGCTTAGCACTTACTTTGAACAGAACAGTCCAACGAGGAAGCTAACAGGCGTTGGTATCAATTAGATATACGTGCCATAGCCAAATCGTTAAAAAAAAAAAACCGCAGATCTCATGAAACTCAGTCGCGGGGATATTCGTATCTACACTGTGTAATAGGCAATCATGCAGCACGGCTAGGACTACCCCACAACGTCTTCTGTAGGAACTGCAGGGACGAAGAGGAAGTAGAATCTATTCGCCACTTGCTATGTGATTGTCCAGCACTAGCCACCAAAAGGAAGGACACTCTTGAGAGCTACTTCCCTGCGGAGCTGGATGATCTAAGAATCATTGAGCTGAACAAAGTCCTGAGATTCATGCACATACTGGGTATCTGGGTGGTTTAGTTCAGCCGTCGATAGTGAAATTTAGGTTCTCAAGGGTCTACTAATGGGCACAATGGACTCATCGTTAGTCTAAGTGAGCCGTTGACTGCCTCCTATCAACTAGGACACCCGTGTACTTAACCTTTGCTGCCAATTGCAGAAAATTCTTTCGAAACAGTAATGACAGAAAAATGTCGGAAGGATTGATCCTGCTCCGTTAAAAGAAACAAACTTGTAGCACCGAACCACAAGGTTCCCTAAGCCACAGAAAAACTCCACTGTGCGGTGGTCTGTTCATCTACCTTTTCCGGTTGATTCTTGGAACAACGTCTTCTTCTTGGCCGGTCTTGATCTGATTGATCGCAAATAAACGATGATGAATTGCAGTTTCTATTGCGCTGTGTCTGGCCTCACCATTGCCACTTCCCATTCCACTTTACCATTCACCGGTTTTTAATTATCATCGCCAATTTATTGAGAAATAACAAAATCCACTGGGACTGGGATTCAAGTCTTCCATTTGAACCTGGTCGGTAGGTTCGTACCTACATATATGGGACTTGCTCTACATGCGAATCATCAGCATTGTGTTCCTCGTGATTTTACATTTTGATAAGAAAATCCTCTGGTGAGGTGCCGAGGCAGCTTGTGTGTTGCATGGTGAATGGATTTTCCAGGGAAGGTAGAAGTTGCCGTGTTGCGCATATTGAGTGCAAGTGGTAAGGAATCTGGATTTAATGAGTTGCAGTACAAATTGTCGGAAGAAAAAAAAAAAAAATTTATCGCAGCAGAGGACTGGGTATGAAAGGGTTTTAAAAAGTTACGTGGCTTCTGCAGTTCACTGGACTTGGGGTCTAACCTAGAAACCCTTATCTTTCGGATTGAAGGTGTCATAAATGTAAGCCCGTCTTTAAATTTGTGACAACATTTAGAAGAACTAATAACAAATTTGAGGAAAACCGAAAGATTGCTTAACAAACCAGAAATGGCTGCAATGCCCATATTTAACGTGTAAAACGACCAAAAACTGAGGCAAACAATTCGACAGTGTCCCAAAGGTAGCAAATATTTTAGTCATTCGTCAAAAACATTAAAAACTCTGCCTCATCTGCCATGCAAGTGGCTGCCAGCTAGGAATCGCCAACACACTTAGACCATACATAGGTCCACTGTGATATCGGATCGAAGAAAGTTTCTCTTCGCTACTCGTTGAACCACTTTGAGCGTCTTATGAAGCGCGTTATAGGCTTTTCATGTCGATATTTGTCAGATCGCCTATATCATTGTAAGGGAAGGCTTCTAAGTAAGCTTCATTCTACGGGAGAGAGCTGGGCAGAAACAAAGAAGGTGAGGAATAGTTTCTTCCTCTTATACAGCTTCTGCAGAAGTCGTTTGCAAAGAGACCTAGTCCTGAAGCGTTCGATGTGCAATCTGTTGAAAGAAATCAAGGTCTTAGAGCGTTTTAAATCCAGCTGAGGCCAAATTTTTTTTGTCGCTAGACATGTTGGTTCACTTGTCCACCTAAGACTTGCCCCCGCGATAGCATCCAGCTTGAATTTTTGTTTGCAAGTAGCGATTGGTATACCCGTGATGCTTTCTTCCGGCAGCATGGGTAAAGTTGTTCCTACTTTGGCCAGTTCATCGGCCTTACGGTCTCTATGTCCCGGCACCCAAACAAGTGAATATTGAACTGCTCGGCCATCTCCGTGAGAGACGATCGGCAGTCTAGAGCTACTGAAGGAGTTATAGAGATCGATGTCTGCTTGGCGGTCTGAAAAGATACGCATATCTTTGACGGATATCACGTTTCTCTTAAGCCGAGATAGGACTTCTTAAATCGCCATAATTTCCGCCTGAAACACGTTTGGTAGATGGAAGGAGAACATAAAATTAAGACTTTCGGTGAAAACACTTCCACTAACTCCGGCCTTGGATTTTGAGCCGTCGCGTCGGTGTAGAAGTGAATCGATTCATCTTCTAAAAATGCAACCGTCCCTGTGCTTGAGAGCGTCGAATTCTGCATGGGACAAGTTCACTTTCGCACTCGCACAGTGGCAGGGGTTCTCCAAGGCCTCAACATACACAAATCCGCTGGTCCAGATGGTATTCCCCTATAGGTAGTTCTGAAGAGCTGGCAAAACCTCTGCAAGAAATACTCTACCCCGTCTGATCTGGCCTCAATTTATAAGGCATTCATCTGCCCGAAGTAGGAATACAACACCACATCTGGTCTGGTGCACAGTTCACCTTCAAGCCCAACTTAGGACGTACTGTCAAAAACAGGGATACGTTCATAAGCCGAGTGATACCTCCTCTATTTCTCTTCTCCCTTTTCTCAAACGCCCATGCTCTGAAAAATCAGCAGAAGGCTATTCATATCCTCATTGGTACCGTAAACATAAGGATTGATTGCGCCACTCTTTAGAGATGTTTGACCTTCTCACCCTGAATTGCTTAGCCGCTTGATCTTTCCAGGTTTCCTTCTAAGCTAAGCCCCGTGTCGGTGACCACACTCAAATGTTTGGTGAACTATTTACTTAGAGGTTACAGCAGGGCACTTTCATTCCATACAAGGACGGAATAGAGGTGTACACGGATGGATCACATATCGACGCAGAATCGGGGGCGGGGGTATACAGGCGAACGCCACCACTCAATCACGCAGTCCATCTGGAACGGTTCGTGACTGTCTTTCAGACAGAGATTTTCGCTATATTTAAGTTCGCGGAACTATTACTCAGTGCCGGAACCCAAGGTAATAGCGTTAGCATCTGCTCAGACAGTCAAGCAGCTCTAATGGCAGTAGCAAACCCAAGAACCAACTCAAAATTGGCGGGGGAATGCAAGGCAAGACTCAACATCCTGGCAACCTGGTTAATCTGGTTTGGGTACCTGGGCACTGTGACATAACAGGGAATAAAGCCGCGGATGTACTGGTGAGGAAGGGGGCGGGTAACACGGACAGACCCACGGTTACAACCACAGGAGTAGCCCTGACGATTATTAAGACCGAGCAGCACGTTCGCAAAACACCACACCACGACAACATGTGGGAAGGATTGCAAACCTGCAAAGCTGCCAAAGCCATGATTGAGCCCCTTGCTCCCATCAAGTAAAGAGGGCGCTCGATTTAGGCAGATGACAACTAAGACAGGTAGGTCTGTGCACCGGACACATGAAGCTGAAGAAATACGCCTACAGACTGGGACTGATGACATCGAGCACTTGCCCGAGTTGCGAGGAAGAGGAACAAAGCCTCGAGTGCCCAGCAACAGGGGTGCTTAGATACAAACACCTGGGAAGACACGTCCACCCGAACTGAGTTATCTTAGACGTTACAGTTTCGGAAGAAACCTGGAGTTAGTTAGAAGTACAGGACGCTTCTCGGAACAGTGAACCCCATCCGAGTGTCCATCCCCAAAGCAAACCACCCTTCGATTACATCCTCCCCTACCCCTATTTACCAGGCAGCTTCGTTAGAGGGGGCCCAAAGAGCGACCCACTTGATGCGGACACTCCTCACCCCCACAAACCAACCTTAGAGGATACATGGTTACATAATGACCGTCTGCCCTGATTATGACTGCGTCTAGTTGTGTTGTTTAATTAGCCACGTCGGCTTCCGCTTTCTAATTTTGTTCACAGCACGTTGGCATACTCGTACATTGTGTTCCGCAAGTGGTTTTGTTTTACCGCAAGGAAGTGGATGAAGTCAGGTTAGGTTGATGGGTTGATGAGAATGGATTGCTCCATTATCCATCACACCTAGATCTGCGTAGACCCATTGTGATGCGTCTAGGGGTAGGTCCTTGTTGTTGGAGGACTGGTCCATTTCCTACCTTCTCGTTATACAACAATGTCCAGCCATTTCGATGATCTGGTTAACCTGAAAGGATTCATTAGTGCTATTGTGGATATTTATTGGAAGAAGTAGGTTCCTAATGTTCTGTTCCTCAACTGACTAAGGCTACGAGAGTGACACAGAAACTGGGGTGTATCTTCGCAGCTTTCTGCATCGCCACATCCTCCGCATATGTCCTCCGCTGCCTGGCTGTCAATAAATATGGTAACAGCATCCTGTGGTATTGCCATCATTGACAGCAGGTTGGCTGCCTCCGTTACTGCCAGAAGCTTCGCTTTGCTACATTAAGCTTTTCGGAGCATAGGCCAGCACCCGTGCCTATATCCCATCCGTATAGATGGACAGTGATAGTTCTCTGAGTGGCTCCTCCGCTTCCCACTCCTCTCGACTAGGAAATATGTAGGTGAACGGTATATCGAAGACGAGATATGGGGTTAGTCGGAACTGGATGAAGTTTTAACGTCCTACTGCCTAGGTCCGTTGGCTTAAGCTTTACTCTAGCTCTGCAGGACACCCACAAAGTAAGTAGTAATGTATATCTTCCGGATTTCTTTCTCAACTACTGCTCTGCTGTCTTCATCTGACAAGTGTATGCCTTCAACTCGTATGCTCCCGTTTACAATAGCGCACCAAATGAGTTGGATCAACAAAACAATTTCGAATTCTCGTGCAACGACTTCGGACTAACACGGGGGGGAATCCATTTCGCATTTAATGAGATCTCGGCATCAGATTAGCGCGCCCGGAATTGAACTCCTCTCTTTTGATTCCGAATACCCACTGCAAGTGTGTTCATTGTGCTTAGTTGCTCCTCTGCATAAACGTCGCATAGCGCGGACTTAAATTCAAGTCAATGCTTCCGACTCTTTCCTGCAGAAGAGCTCTTCTCTCTCTCAAAATGTCATTTTCCTTAGCGATGCTATCATTGGTGAGCAATTCTCACCTTCAAATTGCACATCCTGTGCATTCCGTTTAATTTTTACCGAATCAGTTCGTGACGAGGGTCACACAGCGCGAGCAGGCGGCTAATAACGCGAGACACGAATAAATTCCTCGTCTCGATTAATTGCGATTATTATGTACACACACACACGTGGACTTCGACTGTGGGAAAACGGATGTGAGTTTCCTTTAATACTCGTATACCCTCACCTCTTGTCCTTCGGTTGACAATGGGAATCTGGTGCGTACAACCCCATGCGGTCGACCCAATTTGGCTCAAACGTCCAGAGGAGTTCCGAACGTGTATGCTGGAAAAATATTCCAATTTCGTCAAATAATCGAATCGAAGCAAGGTGAACGCCAAAGGATGAGGATACTTTGGCAGGAATTTTCCTTACCGAGGAGAACAGTCACGTCTGCTAGTGCGCCTACATGGAGCATGGAACGTGAGGAAGTACAAAATTCACTTCCACTCTCACTAGAGGAGAGTCCGAGAGACCAAAGGAAGAACAGTTGTGAAGTTCGAAAGAAGAAAACCCTCATGCATGGTACCTTAATGATATCCTTAAGGCATATTAGCCCCGTACGTGATTGGACTGTAGAACACTGTGCACCTTCGTCCATGATGAATTATTGACAACATCAATCGGGATGGGACGGAGGCAAGTAAGGTCACAAAACAGAACAAAAAAAAAAAAGGACGAAAGGGCACAATGTCTGCTATCTGCAAGTATTTAAATGGTACTGCCACAGTCAATACCATTTGGACTGCACAAACTTGTGCTGGGAGTGTGGCTGTGTGTTGGGTCATAGGCGAGAGGAGATGTCAAATTGGGGCAGTTCTCCTGACTTTTCCCAAAACAACATCATTAAGTGAATTCATGTTCAGTGGCAGAACAACGTTAACTTTCGGGAAACAAGATTCAATTAAGTTCGTCGAGCCAAAGAAAGGATGTATGTCAAGTAAAGTTTCGGGGAATAGCGTTTGAATTGAGGAACTGTTTGGCGTCAGGAGGTCGCTGTACGAACAGCAACAGAGGCAATCGGAATGGGTAAAAGGTTAATCTTGAAAGAAATTGGTGTTTGGGCCTTAACTCAGTCACCGTTTGACCTTTTACGTAACTTTATTCGTTTTAGGCAATTTTTCGAAACAGGACAATGCTTCTTGGAGCTTTATTAGTGGCATAAAGGACTTGGCGACTAACACGAAAGCGATAGTAATATAAAACACTTGTTCCCAATGTACTGGCTCCAATGGAATTTGCAAAGGATTCTTACTGCTGGAGACCAGTTCGTAGGACTTCTGAGATGTGATGATCAGAAGGGTATACCTACAGGGGTATGAAAACGTTAAGAAATCTGAGAAAACTTAAAAATCCGAGGAACAAATTCAGAAACAAACTCGGAAATGCGCCACTGATTGGCTCATAGAATCTCATCAAGACTTCTGTACTGCATGGCGGAATCTAGTTGGCTACCACATGAAAATGTAAGAAAAGCTTAAAATCTGCTTTTCATTAGCCCATCTTTCCTGTGCCTACCCTAGTGGACATATTTCGCGTCTCATCTACTGCCCTCATCATTCTATAGCCGATAATACCAACTTAACCTTGTTGCGCAAGTTTCCAAGCAGATAAAATGATAGCCAATGAAGATCTGACTGAGCTTCCATCTGATTCACTTTACGATGGGAATGACAAACGACTAGCAAGGCTCTCGTATAGGTAGTGCTAAGTACAGAGGGAAGCCCATGCAGTCAAACTTCTTGCAGATCTGTAAATAAGAACTACTTTCACTTAACAACATCTAGGAATCGCTTCGAGTAAATACCGAGAAAGGACGTAGCGAACAGTTGAAGTCGTGTAGCTCTGCTAGAAGGCCTTTCTCCACGTCTGCTCGCAATGCCATCTGGGTATTTTTTGGCAATTAAGGACGAGACGCGTTGAATGGTAGCTTAGCGAGCTTCAACCGTAAGAATTAAATTTAAAAATGCAAAAATTTGCCTCTTACTTACTTAAGTCGGGGTGAACTTGGGCCTCAACCAACAAGTCTCCATTTAGCCCGGTCCTTAGCTAACTACTTCGAGTTGCGCACTCCGAGTTGGTTGAGGTCTCCTTCTACATGTGGGCGCCACCTTAGGCGAGGTCGTCCTCTACTGTGTTGTTCCTCTGGGATAAATTCAAAGACTCTGCGGGCCGGAGCATTGGTGTCCATTCGCTCTACGTGTCCTTGCCATCTCAAGCGAGTGAAGTGCAGTCGATGTCGCTGTACAGCTCGCAATCATCGTTGAATCTTCTACTCCAAAGCGCGTCAACCCAAACGAGACCGAGTATCTTACGAAGAATTTTTCTCTCGAAACGACCGAGGATATCTTCATCCGTTTTCGACAGAGTTCATCCTTCAGCAGGACTGGGATGATTAAGGTCTTGTATAGAGTCTCCTTAGTCGTTCGGGATAGGGTTTTACTACTCAATTGCCTTCTCAGCCCAAATGGCTCTGTAATTGGTGCGGTTGAGGGGCCTCCTTTCATGTGGATCGGGCAAATCATGCTGAGACTCCATTCATCAGGCACACACTCGTCTGAATCTCGGAGATGAGTTGGTGTATACTCTCTACCATGTCATTTCCAGCCTCTTTGAACAACTCCGCCGGTAGGCCATCAGGTCCAGCAGCTATGGTGGATTTTAGCAAGAATAGTGCTTTGCTCACTTCGTTTTTATCACGTGGGCGGAAGTTTCGACTGTCATCGTCTATGTTCTGCCCAACAGCGGTATGTTGGTCTTCATCGCCGTTATACAGTCTACAGAAAAGGTCTTTCTATATTTCGACTGCGACTCTAGTGCAAGGTTTCCTTCTTCATCTCTACAGGTTTCTGTGCGGGTCTTGTTGGCCTGACACATTCTTTTTACCTTTTGCTAAGACTTCCCTGTATTATTCCTGGAGTGAAACCTCTCAGCAACTTCGATCGCGTGCTTCACGTTCTCTTTTCTCTTCCCCTGGAGAAGTCGATGTTCTTCCCGTCTCTTACGCTCGTAGAGCTCACGAGCAGCCCTCGTCCTTCTTTGCAGCGCCGCTTTGTAGGGGTTTCTCGAATGATACCCAGTTCATTCGAGAAGTTGCGGCATCTCTGATGGCATATTGGCAGCGTTGCCACTGGTCTTCGGCACTTGATGCTGGACGGCGTAGGAGTCGTGGAGAGATTTCGGGATACGCGTTCTGCGAATTGGTAGGGTTATGATCCCTATAATCCTGATCATAAAGGAGAAATAGAAGATAAGATGATAACTACTCAGAAAGATTGGACATCGACGATACTTTAGACGAACCTGTTGCCGATTTGAATGAATTGACGGTTGATTTTAAGACTGCCAAGTCCTTTCTGTGCTGGGTATGAAGCTGTTTCATCCCGTCGCAAAGCCTACCTGAGGTCATAATTGGAAGATGTACAGGCTATGCTTTCTGACTGGTACTGGTATAATAGAGCTTCGTTTCCATTTGGACATTAAAATTGTCAACCATGGTTTTTCGTCGAACTTTAAACATCCTTCAAACTTCTTGTCTATTCGCTCTCGGAACCATAATGACATGTTTCTTCTCCGGAAGAGCCTTGACACTTTGAGGCGGGTTGTCAACAGGCACTCGGTCATATGGCTGAAGCTCTCAACTACTTAAATAAATTTTCTCTCGACTACCAATTCGCAACCTATCTTGGCACAATCTGCAATCGTTCTTGTACCTTGCCCATTCCATGGAACTTCCTTAATGACACTAATACCTCTTTCGTAGCTGCCCACGTTTTAAATACTCCACGTTCAGATGCAAAGGTTATTGCACTCAGTTAGCCATCAACACTGAAAGCATCCATATCCAAAGGATTATGTTGCTTCGTTACTAAAAGGTTTTTTTTTCGCATGGTAGGACGAAAGCCCAGAAAACTCACTACCACACCCAATTTGTGTGCGATGCCATTTAGCGCTGAGGTCATTCGTGACGCGTCTGCCTATAAATTCATTTAAAACAAAAATCCTATTAAAATCACAACGCTAATACATATGCCAAACGTTTTTATTTTTTTTTTATTTATTTTCCTTTGTTTGCTTAAATCGCTGGAAAATGGCATAATCATCATCAGCACTTACAGCCTGTGATTATTTCCGAGTCAGCAGTTTCATTTTGATAATAATTGCTTGACAGCGATAAAAATAAATTCCAAAAAAAAAATCACATAAATCGAGTAATTTCAGAAAGTTCAAACGATTCATCCCCATCCCCACCATCCACCCCCCCTACAGGTCCCTACACGTTCCCCTCCCAATGTGTGCATTATTAAAAACTGTTAATCCGTATTAAAATCCGATCCGAATTATCTCAAGCGGAAAGCAATAAAATCATTGGAGTTTTTCATTTTCATTAAAAAAAAAAAAAAAAACCAAAACACAGCGAGTGTTCCGATCAAATATTCATTTGCAGTCTACAAATCGCATGAATAGAAAAGCAAAAATTTTAATAACTTCTGGTTTGGGACTGTATTTACCACCGAAACGGTTCAATATAAATCGCGCTTCGAAACCAATGGAATTTCATGGACCAAAGGACTCGCCTTCCAAAATTCAAATTCGACCTCATTTATCTATCTGCCAGCACCCGGCGAACGCACAGAGTGCACATTATTGTTTTTTAAGTAACCCCACCCCGCCATGCCGCCCAATTCGCCCAGTTCGCCCAGTCCGCCATTAAATTAAATTTATATCCTCATGCAATTCCGGAGCGCGGTGGAAAACGAAAAAAAAAAAAACGTGAACTTAATGAAATTACCATAAATTTATCCATAAAATGTCCATCGTAGCGTATTTAATTAAAAATATCATCTCACCCCCACCCAAATGGTTGGTGGGTGTTCGATCCACGTCGCATCTCCTGACACCGCCGCCCACGGTGCTACGCGGGCTCGTTATTTTCCCACATTCGCTGCCACGCAATGAAATTGTCATCGAGCGTACCCGCACATTAAAATTATCAGTCTCCCCGAAGGAACACCAATAATTGGCGTGGAGAAAAAAAAAACAGAAAATATCCTTCGCAAGGACACGCATTGAAAAAACAAAAGAAGAGCGGTACCTAGGCAGAAAAAAAATACGAGCAGGGTTTTCATGTGTCAGCTTGTTGAACAATAATTAAGCACGAAGGCAAGAATATCCTCGATCTCCACGTTGTCCTGTTAACAATTGATAAAAATGCATAAAAAAATATAAATAAGTGAAACTGCGTCAGGAAGTTTCCCCGGAGGATACCGTCACCAGTCACCATTGGTAGTAATGGCTTCCGCAGAGTTTTGGTAGCCGGATGCGTAGGGGTGGTCAACATCGATATGGTATCACAGTCTGAGGACACCGAATGTCCTTCGAAATTAATTAAAACAAAAAAAAAAAAAAACTGTAAAGGCACGATGGTCACACGCATATTTATGCAGTAATAATGACGTATACCGGGCCGGGCACCACTGTCACAAAGGATAACATGAAGGGCAGCCGTGAATAAGCATAAAATTGGAACACGGTGACGTACATTGGCATATGCGAAGGATGGCTTTCTGAGCAGCTTCAGTGCAACGAATTATTCGATCTCATTGCAGGATACTTTACTGCGAAGTGCAAATGATGTCCGGAAAGGAAAACAATCGTTGTTTACTCTGGAGGTAGTTAAGGGCGCTTTACTCAAGTTTTAAAATTTGTTTAACGGTGAATGTATTCTTTTAATTACATACTGAGTGGGAAAATTTTCTCAACTGAATGTGAGAAGCGCATGTTGGCCATTAAGGACACCTTGGCCCGGTTTTTAGTGTCAAGAGTTAAAATTTCGACGTGGTACTCGTTTAGCCTGTAAGGAACTCAGCTGTCTATGGAAGCCCTGGCCGAGACTTGGTTATGGTTATGGTTATGGTTGGAGGGACGCGCGCCTGTAGAGGTGCTTTCACGGGGGCCAGTTGGTCCATTGTGTTTCCCTGTTCAATAGTGCTACCATAACTGAGTTCTATCGGTTGGTTTGGCTGAACCAGCCTGTACTCTTGACGAAACTCATAATGTTCCAGAGTGGGACTTCCACCAGATCCTCTAGTTCCTCAAATAGTCTGTTTCCCATATAGCAGAAGCAACGGATTTGGAGGCTGGGGCAGTCACAAAGCAGGTGTTTGATGGTTTCTGGTTCTTCTGTGTCATGACAGCTTCTGCAATAGTCAGGTGAGTTGATACCCAGTCTTACGGCCATTGCCACTTTTTTGATTTCCTTTTTGTTCATAGATAAAAGGCTTTTAGTCCTCTTATCGTTCAGTATTGGCCATAAACTGCGAGATGTGATGCAGTCTCCTCTAGCTGTCCAGGAAGAGTTGATCATTTCTCCTGTTTTCAGGTCTATTTTTCTTTTTAGTAGACCAATAGGGATGGCTACTAATGTTTGAGTGAAATCCTCATTTATTGCTGACCCTTTAGTGCCTTAGAGTGTATCGTCTGTGCTGCTTTTTCAATGGCGAAGACTACGGCTTGGAAGATACTACAGTCGCCCTGGAGTTTGTATGAATCGTTGATATTAAGTGATTCACAGAGAACCCCAGCGCTGGTTCCTATGTCCAGTTTAGACCCGTCAGTGTAGAGTTGAAGATCCTGGACATTGGTTAATGTGTTGGATTCCCACTCATGTCTTTCGGGAATAAGAATGAAGTCTGTATATGGTACTACATAGTCTGTTGCTCTTTCGGGATCAATTGATCTATATCTGTGGAGTATGGATCCGTGTCCATAGGAGTTGTGCCTCCATCTGCTTGATAGTCTAAGACGGATCGCGCTTTTGGCAGCTGTTCTCCGTATGAACTCACCCAGCGGAGGAAGATTTAGGATCACTTCCAGGCCTGCTTGAGGCGTTCATCTCTGTGTTCCAGTTATAATCACATGGATCTCACAATCGCAGTATACTTACATCCAATGGATTATGGGCGGTCGTAATCCCCATCGTTTACCAAAGGTTTTCTTGCACGATTAGAAAGCACATAATTCCTTTTTCATTCCTTTCCTCTGTGTTTCTTTTCCAAGTGAGCTTCGAATCGAGGATTGTTCCTAGATACTTGGCTTCTATGGAGAGATTCAGGGAAACTCCATTTACCTTTGGACGGTCGAATTCTTCAATTTTCCTCCTTCTAGTGAACAGAACCAGTTCGGTTTTTGTTGAGTTTAGCCCTAAACCGTTTAGTTCTGCTCATGAAGATAGTTATTTCAGTGCAGATTCCATAATGAAGATGTTTCCCGAGACTTAGTTACTTACTTAGGTCTCCTGATCTTTCGTGGGGCATACGGCGTCAACAACGCCTGCGCGCCATTGTGTTCGAAGTTCTGCAACGCGCTTGAGTTCCCTCAAAGTCATCCCCGATGATCTAGATTCCTCCTCGACTGTCCTTCTCCATGTCTGCCTAGGGCGGCCCACTCTTCTGCCAGTGCATGGTGTACTTCGCAATGGAAGTGCCTTAGCGCTACTTGTTGCCAATCCACTGCCACTTTCTCCTCGGTATTTTAATGTCTATTAACCAATGGCCCTACTTTGACTCCAGATTATGGGCCATCTGATGCATTATCCTATGTGAGAGTAGGCAAACGTCATCAGCGTAGTCATGATGTTTGGGATATGAAGTCATAGTCCATGTCAGTCCAATGTTTCCTCCAGAAATAGCTTCCCGGATCACATCACTGATTACCACAAGGAGTAGCTGTGGCGAAAGAATGCATCCCAGTCGTACTCCGCTGCGGACTTTAAATTCCTTTCAAAAATACGAATACATCGCTGCATGTATATGTACACAAAGTGACCTCGGTTTTCTCTCTCCTGCCCGGCAACGTACTTGTACAATCCTTTTAAATGGACATGCCCCGTATATCCCACCAGCAGAACAACACACTTGAAACAATTCATTAGCTCTCCCATGCACAACACAACAAGCGCGCATCTCATCGCTAGATCCATCATCAGTCAAACACAAGTGCTGCCTTAAACTTGTCACAATCCCAGAATAAGGCAATAAATATTCAGCTCCCTGAGTAGTCTGTCTCCTGTCCACCTCCTGTCCGAAGTGAAATGCAATCCTTCGCCAAGTCGCAACAATCGTCATATGCAGAACGGGTGCTCGTCTCGCCAGTATTGCGTGCGTGTGTACGCTTGCGCACATCATTTCTCTCCGACCTGGACAAGTTCATTTCTCAGCCGAGCTACTGTCAGTGCGCACCAGCTACTGGGCACAAGATCACTCCTCACAATGATGTTGACCAGCCAAATGGCCTATGTAGCCCTCTATAGCCCCACACGTCATTTGTCAGGAAGCCAATTGTCATTCCTCGTCTCTGTGTAGTTGCAGTTGGTGTGATCATTCATCCTGGAGGCACTAGGATGTTCCGACGGGAAGATGATTGAAAATTCATTTATGCAGAAGGACTTCGTGTGCGGATTTGCATTCGATCAAGCGTCGCCGCCGCGCATTCTATTGTCCATGGGATGAGCGAAGCGTTGAACAATTGACATGCTATTGTCACAAGTGGGCATCGTTATGTCCTGCTGTTGATGGACATGCGGATAATATATAGCCAATGTCGTTGCAAATGAAATAATCGGCCTCGGCCCGATAAATAATTCATCAGGAGGTGAATGGATGGTGTTTATGTAGATTGCATGGAGGAAGTGGAAGATGGATTCCGATACACAATTTGTTAATTGAACGCAAGGAGATCCTGGTTAATTCGATTACGGCTAAGGCACCTTGTGGTAGATGCCAGCTAAAGGATTTTAATTCAATTCCGCCAAAGAGAAGATAAAGTTAATCAAGCAACGTAACCGGAGGCGAGTTTGTGTGATTTGTTCCCTAATTAATGAGCTACAGAAGGAGATATAGTACCACCCCCTGCTATGGTGTGTACTGTGTCATGTGAGAGGACTGCGGCTTAATGGCGCCATTAAAACAGAAAACCGCATTCAATTTCAGCATTTTAATTGCGTGAATGAGGCACAAGACACCCTCGGCTGGTGGTGCTGCTGTTCGGCTGCTTATTAATAATCCTCGATGCCTGGTTCCGTTTAGAAGGATAAATGGCATACGAGGTGGTGTTCCTCCTACGCGTCGTAAAAGATGCCGAAATGAGCGTGTTCTCGGGTTACTGTCGCCGTCTTTATTGTCATCCTTTAGTTATTCATAGGGTGACGATTTTTATGGCCCCCAAGTGCGTTCAAATTTAAATTTTCGGCGGAATATGTGGCCAAGTAGGTATGCTTCGAGGTGGGTTCATGGTGCTGGTATTGATGGGGGTTGGGGGTGGTTTTTCGCTTTTTGTTGTGCGAGTATAGTTACTGACTGACGGAGATAAAGACTTGGAGGGTGTTAACAGTGCTGCAAAGGTATACAACGGAGGGTTGGAATCATAAATGTTTCCCTTAACTCTTCTGTTGAGGTTGTACATAGATAAGATTTAATGTTGGAAATAGGTTAGCTATCGTGCCCTTGTAAGACCCCCACGTGCGTGATTTAAAACAAATATGTGAACCCTCTAATTGATTCTCATTCAATGGATGCTTACTGTGGTTTAGAGTGCCACATATGTATCTGGTCAGAGATCGGAACGCCTTAAGATTTCAAATTTCATAGTAATACTTATGTATGGAATAAGGGGCATGTGCGGCGTGTCTCAGTGGTTAGTGCGTTCGATTACTGGGCGGGAGGTTCGACCCAAAAAGTTTTTTCACGGTCCCACCTCTCGCGAATGTCTGACAAACGTTCGACAGTAATATCTGTCATGAGAAAGCTTTTCAATTCGCCCTTCGGATATGGCTCTAAGCTGTAAGTCCCTTATGCTCAACATGAATGGTCGCCCTGGATCACATATACTCGATCTGTTGCGCCAAGTATTTGTATTTGTACAAAGTAATCCCCGGGTATAAGGTTAACATCGGCCACTGATAGCGGTCACATCCTTGGCATGGTGAACAAAGATTTGCAAAGTTCGAAGGTTAAGTTGGAGAACCTCACAGGACTCACATCCCTATACAAGTGGAGAGAAATCGTTGGTTACGGTCTGCTACTAAAGAAGTTTTTGGGTGGAATGCACAGTCTCTTAGCATCCCTTCCGATTGTGTAGGACTCTGTTGTGACGTTAGGTAGATGGTTTAAGCACTGCGTAGAGAGAGATATAGTAGCGTTTGGGCGTTTAGAAGTTTCCATCGTTGATTCGGCTCACTACCGACATCGGTATTGATTAGGCACTTGACGAACGCCACTGGTACCTCGATATTGCTGAAACTTTAGTTGCTTTTACGGGAAGATCCTCGGCACTCTAATTCGACTGCTTCTTAATTTCATTATAATGTCACAGTAAGGAGAGTACGGGCAACAGAGGCCTTCCCCGAAGATTGGAAGAGGAAGAGGAATGATTGTCAAGCTGTCCAAGATGGGAAACCTGACGGAATGCAGAAACTGGAGGGGTATGTGCGTTCCTTCTTGCATTCCTTGGACCGAGTGAGGGAACTTCTCGATACAAGATGGTGGTACAGAACTGGACAGCAGAATTCGTAAAGTAAACGTTGCGTTCTGTATGCTGTCTAAAATATGGAAAAGCAACGTTTTCAGCACAAAATCAAGCTGCCACTGTTCCGATCAAATGTGGAAACAGTGATGCTTCATACAATCACAATCAAACTGCAAGTCTTCATAACTAGATGTCTTCGCAACATCCTACAGATTTTCTGCCCCAAGCGTATGTACATATGTATATCGAACGACCAACTACACGGGATGATGAGCCAGGAGGCAATAGACGTCAAAATACGGAGGAGAAAGTGGCAGTGGACTGGTCCCACACTACGCCGCGAAAACAGTTTCATTGGGAAAAGTACGCCAGGCAATGGAATCCACTTACCCAATCAGGCAGACGAGTGGTCCGCCATAGGCAGACATGGAGAAGGCTAATAGAGGATAAATCCAAACCATTGGGGACGACTTGTAGGGAGCTCAAGCGCGTTGCAGAATTCCGAACACGATGGGGTCAGAGGACCTAAGTAAGTAAGTATGACAAGGATGGTGATACAACTATCTGCTTTCGAAACACCGCAATTGTCCTGAAGAATAAAGAGAAGATGACTAGGCAGATCTTCAGAGAAAACTACGACACCAACACTATACTTGGTTGTGGAGTCATTGGACAGGACGGAGCGTCCACTCTTTCTTGTCCAGTATTAAATGCTTGTATCCCACACTGAACTCTAGTCTACCCGGCAAGTGATCGTAGTGAAGGTAGTATTGTGGCATACCCTATGTATCCACCTTTAGAAGTCCTTAATTCTAAAACGCTGAGAAAGTAGCCAATTTGAAGAAGATATAGCACGCTTTGTACCGCTGTTGGAGAATAAGCTTCTCAATGCAAGGTGAGGTGCTGAGATACTATACCTACCTACTTACATACTTGTCACATTTATTCGGCATAAAGGGATGATGTATGTATGTATGTCAATAGAAAGTGGGTCCCCTGACACTGAAAAGTTTCCAAGGACACCAAGGAAAAACTGGGACTGAGTAGGCTTTCGGGCACAATGGCAAACTAGTAGTGTGACAGGACATACATACCTAAGTACGCACATAAGGAACTATAGGCCCACTTCTATAGGTTGATTTCAACTGCCGCCGTTCAAGAGAAGGAATACTCTTGTTAATCAGGACTATTCCAGGAACTGAATCCCAACTGACCTACCACTTGTCACATCACATGTGCATTAATGATGGATCGA
Organism: Blera fallax; assembly: GCA_946965025.1. Classification (NCBI taxonomy): domain Eukaryota; kingdom Metazoa; phylum Arthropoda; class Insecta; order Diptera; family Syrphidae; genus Blera; species Blera fallax. Next base: position 71,749,657 of record OX337248.1, read on the forward strand.
AATTGTTCGCCTGTCACAGCAGTATCCCCCAACAAGCTCAAGCTAATTATACTTTGCCACCATCAAGTTGTTATTTCGACCAACCCTTACTGTTTTGACGACACAATGTCACAACGCCACAATCGGTCGCGTTCCTATTTCCGGTGTATTTCACGTCCTGTCAAACGGTCGACAATCAAAAGAGACACGCCACAAACAAACAGGCGCTCAGACGGTAATAAATCATCAACAATCAGTCCAACCACCAACTGTCGCACAATCTCTTATCTCGAGCGTAGATCTTAAACCTTTTTGCATTGAAGTTGCCACCTTATCGCCTTTAACACGCACCCGCCATTGCATCACCCTTCCAATGCAAATTGACACCGAAAAAAGCTACTGCCGCCGCCGTCTGACATCGAAGTCGTGCCCAGCGCGATTTAAATGGACTCGCGGGGGCGGCACTACCATAACACCTATCCACCGCTGCCGCTGCCGCTGTCACCACCCCCGCACACTTGGCAGTATGCAAATTCAATTAAGACTTGCATGTCTCTCTGACTCCCTGCATTTGACAGGATAATTTTCTCCGCCAAAGGACAGTGTGGAGGTTCATTCCATTAACGCTGAGCGCGCACCAAGCGAGAGGCTGCCGAAAGGCGAAAATGTATTATTCATGCAATCTTTTGGAGCTGGAGTCCCCCCCTCCCCCCGGCCCTTAAACCCATCGAAAACGAAAGCAATCGTCGCGCTGCTGTGTACCGATGCAGAAGGATGCCGACGATGACGTCTCTGGATGCCACTTCGAATGCGAATCTGCACGCATTTGACTAAGTGCTCAGTGTTTAATCAACATCCTTGTCGCACGCAACTAAATAATTAAGTTATCCGTGTTCGTTTGGTAAGGCTTTGTCTGTCCGGTTTTTGGTCTCGAATGGTCACACAAAAAAAAAGAGAAGACAGTTCCGAGTGTGTTTACATAGCGCTGAGCTCCAATTAAGTCGCGCAAACAAACACAGCTTTCCCAGGCTCAGGTGGTTTCGTTGTTGTTGTTTTTTTAGCCGCAGTCCCATCCGGAACACGATGCGTGTGTGTGTGGGAAAGGGCTCTCTTGCACTGCACACATCCGGCGCTGTTCACCACCTTGCCACTTTGTTTCCATTAGGTACCACCGATCAAAAGAAGAAGAAACTGTCAAGTCACTGTTTTCATTTCGATTTCCATTCCCAGCTTTGTCAAAGGGTTGTCTGGGTGCAATTAGTCACCATTATCCTCCGTCAGACAGATGGTCCTCCCTCCGTCCCACCAGCTTCTGACCTGATTAGAACAATGACTTGCGCAATCGTAAGCGGACCGAATTCAGTTTCTTTGTTTGACGAAGCCGTGAAAATTTGGACACGCCGGCCGGCTTCGGTTGGTTGCCTCAGCAGCTCAGAATTGACACTTTTACAAGCCCATCAAGTGGGATTAGAATAGAAGAAGTGGTCAGAGAATGGATTCTGTGAGTGCGCACGATAATGATCAATTTGGAACACAACGCGCGTCGGCTTGCGACCGGTGGCTCTGTAATGGTCATGTTGTCCATTATATTTCGTTTGTATCTCTTCTACTGTCTGCTGACCAATTTCATCCATTAACTGCGGTCTAGCAGTCTAGCGGTCTACGTAGAGATGATGACGATGGGGTACAGATAAGCCAAGCGAATTGGGCCGTAAAGTGGGTACATAGCACTTAAGTGCTCTAAATCATATTCAGCTGTGTGAGCAAAAAACCGAAACAGAAACAGAAACAGATGAAGAAGAGGAAGACGAGATGAGATGGGATGAGATGAGATGTCTGGCTGCGCCGATAGCACAATGCAAACGTCTAATGTAGCTGTCAAAATGTTATGCCGTGCGTTTGTCGTAATAGAAAGTAACCCGAGCGTGCGGTGCTTGTTCTTTGGTTTCGACGCACGCAATGGTGTAACCGCAAGTGGCCCAAGCCATAGGTGAACGTTGTTCTAAGAGTGGTCCCTGGTCCCGTTGGGGTTATTCTTTGCACGCCGCACTTTGCATCGGGTTCCAAGTTTCACTTGCTGGGAAATAAAGTTAGCTTTTGACATCGCCTTTGGAATGATTTAGAGTCTTGGAAGGTGCCTTAGGGCTAAAAGGGTACTCTTACTCAAGACCGACACAGATGACGGCGTATAATATTCAGTGATACAAGCTTTTGCACTCTTTCATGAACCGACCATGGTAAGTCAAGCCCAACCGACGATAGATTATTTTTTGGCGGTGATAGGGTTGGCGTCGGAAATATGTCTTTTGAAAATGTTCACAGTCTTGCACTCCAAAAAAGTGTGACCTCGAGTCGTGAATCGTAAACTAGGTGGCCATCAAGTCGTGTCCTTGGCAATGATGAAATCCGTTCGCACAATGATGGATCGGAAGTTATCAACGCTGCCAGGGTCTCCTATATATTAAATGGAATCAGGAAATCCACCAAAAACAGGTTTAATTAATGTCGAGGAAGGACTTTAGGTTGGCAGGTCTTCAGGCCCCCATGAGAGACCTTCGATGTCAAAAAAGGGTTTAGATAAGCTGATGCGCTGTTATGTGACTATCATACTTCAAAGAATTTTTCGAAACTGACAAGCTTACACTGGAGACACAATCTTTCAAAGTCTGCACAACTACTAGCTTAAGCCGACGATATCGACGTAATTGGCAGAACACAGCGGGCTGTCACTGGTGCGTTTGCTAGTATCGAAACAGAAGCTTCCAAATTGGGTTTAGCTGTAAATGACACACAACATCGGCCAATTGGACATAACGTCACAGCCGACAGCTTTAACTTCGAGCTAGTAAGGGACTTTGTCTACCGTGGCTCTGCTACAAATTCTGACACTTACACATCAGAAGGATAACTACTGCCAATCGCTGTTTGGGCTGGGAAGGCAATTGTGCAGTAAGGCCCGGGACAGGGCGACTAAGGAGACTCTATGCAAGACCTTAATCATCTCAGTCCTCCTAAAGCATGAACTCTGTCGAAAGCGGATGAAGATATCCTTCGTAAGATACTCGGTCCCGTTTGCGCTGACGGGCTTTGGAGGAGAAGATTCAACGATGAAATATACGACCTGTACAGCGACATCGACTGCACATCAGACGCTTGAGATGGCTAGGACATGTAGAAGGAATGGACACCAAAGCTCTGGCCCGCAGAGTCTTCGAATATAACAGGGAGGAACAACACAGTAGAGGACGGCCTCGTCTAAGGTGGTGCGCACAAGTAGAAGGGGACCTCAACCAACTTGGAGTGTTAGCTAATAACGAGGCTAACGGGAGAAGCTTGTTGGTTGAGGCCCAGGTTCACCCCGAACTGTAGCGTTACCTAAGTAAGTAGCTATGTAACCACTAAGCCACGTTTGTCCGCTTGGAGAGGCGCTGGTGACCTTCTTGACATTATTCATACCCATTTGGTTATTTGTCATCACAACATTTGCAGATTTTGGTTCCAGTACCTCTGGACTTGTGACTTGTACTGGGTAGCACAGGGGAAGGGCTGAATCTCAGCCCTAATACTATCAGAGCATCTCTCCCATACTATATCCATCCCTCGAAGGATACCCCGTTTAATTATTCATTCAATCTCCATCATTTATCCAGCACTTAGCTTGAAACAAAGCCGACGACGCCCAGTCACGCACAATGTGCGTTTAAAACTCCCACTCATAATGAATAATTGTCTTCTCTCAGAGTTCTTTGTGAGTTGATCCTTGTTTAGTTGAATTTAAGCACAATTAACGCTCCCTGAGGGAAATGCAACTTCAAGAAAAGTTTTCCATCCTCCCCGACTCACACGCATTCTACCATCCTTGGGGGCAATTCAAGGAGGCGCACACACATTGTCAATTACAATCGAATTGACAAATGGAATTAATGGCACTTTGAATGTCCTGACATTTGTTCTTTCTGCTGCATAATTACGTTTCCAAAAGGGGTTGAGCCGGTTACACAGGGCATGATGACAAAGATGCTGCCGCACGATGATGTTCCAATCATACAAGGACATGATATTATGTGAGTGTATGCGTACTCGTTTGTATATCGTTTTACCTTGTTATGCTGTGTGCCATCGCCCTTTTTACTTGGCATTTGCATTCAAATTTTGTTCCTTCGTCTTTTTAGTTCACTCAAACTCATTTTAAATTCAGGACACGCCTCGAGGGAATGGACGGAAGGATGGGTGGGCGGTGTAGGGCTCTGCTGCAAGTTATCGTCTTTATTTTAAACAGACACATTCATGATGCATTAATATGATTCCTTATGTGATTCGTGCCAGGATTACTATTTTCGTTTTTCTTTTATCAGTCTGAAGAGTCCTTGTTGTGCTAAAAGAAATGTACTTCACGAAAAGGATATTAATTTCTGTGTGTGGAGTCTTAATTTCATCTGGAAAATTGTACGATTTACCTTAATCTTGATTCGTTTCTTTTTCGCTGAAATTCGCTGAGATAGTGGAGGATGTTTATACAATTTCAGAGCAATACGGAACCTTCGTGTCTCCATTTCATTCTGCGTCATGATTTTCTTGAAAGAATGACGGAGTGATGAGGGTGAAAGGGCTGAGTTAAGACTTCGTTTTTTTTTTCGTTTCTTCTTCTTTTCTTTGATACAGAATGCTGAAGATATTGGACTGATGGTATGCGACTGTGGTACAATGAAGGACCTTTACGATGGAACTTTACTTTGGAGTTGAGAAAGAAAGGTTTTGTTGCGTAGGTCTCAGATCACAAGAGCATGCTGAAGCTGTTACCACGGGATCTAGTCCAAACGACCTTATAATTCGCAGAGTGAACTGCAGAAATGACGTCACGGTCAGATTTCCAACCAGGGCGGAATGGGAAATCGGGGAAGTGACAAATGAGTTCGAAACAACAATCTTCACCGGCGGTTCAAAAATGGACTGTGCGGTGGAGGCGATGATATTCTCTGATTCCTTCAACATTTCCATGTCTGGCCGGCTTCTCGATTTGTCTTCTAGGTGGAAGTCCTTGATGTGCGTGAGGCTTGCCGCCAATTCAAGCAAATCTCTACACCCCTAAACACCATAGCAATCCTCATAGACAGCCAGGCCGCTATCAAGGCTGTTGTATCTGCCACTACAGCCTCCAAACTAGTAGAACAGTGGGAGGAGAAACTCGCCTTGCTGTGTCACCGATTCAGGATCTGTCTCCTTTGGCTGCCGGGGATCTGCCCTTGACAAGGATCTGCAAGGGAACCAGAGGCGTGAACGTCCCTTTGAGACTAAAAACTTCTGAGCATATTGAGAGTATACTAATCGCTCTGTGCTGGTACGTTTGATATGCCTAACCATTCAAGCCTTGTGCATGGATTGGAATGCCTGAAAATTCGGGGAGTCCTGGCTGAGTGGGCCAACGACTATCTCAGTTCCAGAACCTTAAGAGTAAAAATCGGCGACATGTACAGCGATACAGCGGTTCAATACGGGGTCCCACAAGGCTCGAAACTTGGTCCAATTCTGTTCAGTATGTGTACAAATGAGCGACTTCGGATGTTCAAAAACAATGCACCTTTGATGACACGGCCAATGTAGTACGCCACAGATGTCTGAATTCGGCTAAGAAAATAATGCAGGAGGAGTTCAATAACGCAGGCAAATGGTGCCACGATGATGCACATCCGTGGGTCACATTACGTATTCAGCAGAGGATTTCTTTTCAAAATGATGCTTGCTATTCATTGAGAACGTTGCAAGCTATAGGTATCCTTCGACTGTCATTTTGTGTGGGACAAACATGTCAACAAGCTGCGTTCTGATCTTAAAAGAGCACTGTTCGCCCTCGCATACCTTTGGAACTTCTGCAAGCTCAAAAACAAGTGTACCATGCCCCAATTGAGTCGAAGCTGAGGTATGGGATACTTGGGTGGGGTAATGCGGCCGACACACAGCTTATGAAACTTCAGAGGCTTCAAAACGCAGTTCTTAAACTGATAAGTCGAAGTTACCATGGCGATTCTACTGAAGGGAGCAGCTTTAAAGTACTTAAGGTCCACCAAGATGTCACACAAGATGTCATTAATACTCGAGTGCTATGATGACTCAATTTCTAAATGCAATCAAATACCGGAACCATTTGCGACGTTTTCGTTTACCAAATTGTTGCCTTATGTAACAACCACTTGCAGATAATGTCCCTCAAAGCGAAATTCTTACACTTCCCTTCCGCAGATCCTCTTTTGAGCTTTTTTTCTAAATCTTTAAGCGGCCTTGTCTCGCATTACACGTCACCTTTTCAGCATAACTGAGAAGTGAGTTCCATGCTCTGCTTGCAACATTTTAAGGATCAAGTTGAAAATTTTCTTAACAAATAAAAAGAAAACAACAAACTCGAAGGCGAGTGGGGGGGGGGGGGGATATCCTTTCATTCATCTCTCGTCTCGTGGAGTCAGTCCAATGCCAACTTTTGAATAAATTATCCTATGAAAGCAATTTGCTTGGCGAGAGAAAAGTACACATCGCATACCATATCCAGACCACCCAAAAAAGGGATATATCGTCGTCCTTCATACGAGAGGAGCATACATGCAGAACACCCAAAAATCCGACTTATGTCATTCAAACTCTCTCACTCGGAATCACTTATGAACAACACAGGCGAACCGTTCGCCTCCTTCACTGATGAAATCTCGTCCTCGTCGTCTTCATAGAATTCATCTCGAGAAATTTTTGCTATTTTCTTTGCACACAGCCAGATAAACATACATATTGCTCGCGTAGGGTCCTTGTAATCCTTGAACCGCAAAAAAATAATCAGCAAAATAATATTATTTCTCTGGCGTATCGTAAGTTTTCTGCAGAGATTGCTTTTCCTGGTGGTCCTCCCCTCCCCCACCCCCATTCCCGGGCAACCTCATATCTCATTTTGAAATTCATAATCATAACTCGAGAGACTTTTGGAATGGATTGGCGCCCACCTAGCTCTGTGTGGTTGCGGATGGATTCCGGTCTTTTCATTAGCATTGCGCAATTATTTTCCGTGTTTGTCTTTTGTTCACCTTAATTGATGTGACAGAGAGCTGACAGCGGGCGTGTTTCAACACAAAGGGTCGAAATTGGAGGCGCTATGGGTGGACGGGTATTAGGTCAGCGGCCCTAAAGCTTTGTGTATCCAGTTGGTGTTTATGTTCTGTGTTGAGTTGAACGAGATTTTTTTTTTTTTTTTTTGGCAAAGCAATTAGCGGGTGCGTTTGATTGATGTGTAACATTCAGAAAATCTTTGGAGAGATTCTGGAGTTGTAGTTGTCGGCAATAAACTGATAAGTAATTCTGTAGGAGCTTACAAAAGTTGTATTTTAAATCCAGCAAAGAACATCAAATATCCGCTGCCTGTCTTAAATGGCATCTCGTCGCACCTCAGTGAGGCACAACGTGTCAGGTTGCCATACACCCTGTTTGAGGGAACGAATGTAGAATGTGTAGATTACAGAGCCTGGAAATTATTTGTAGCAGTTATGTCTTAAATTATGGACACAAAAGCAAGTTTTTGTAGAATCGGCAGGAAGGCAGAAACCTTATTTGTTTGCTTCGATTTGGTTGGCTCTTGGTTTACACTCCCCGCCGTGGCTCGAAAACGAACTTACATCGGTTGGACTACAAGGAAGCGCACTACGAGTACCTGCCATACCGTACCCTTCCCGAAGTTGCTCATGCTTAGCAAGGCAGACAAGATCTTGTGCGTGATGTTGAGGAGACTGATGCCTCTGTAATTTGCACAGTTGAGGGGGTGTCCTTTCTTGTGGATCGGGCAAACGATGCTGAGACTCCATTCATCAGGCACACACTCGTCTGACCAAATTTTGGAGATGAGTTGATGTCATCAGATGAAGCAGCTTTGTTGGAATTAAGCAAGGATATTTCTATCTTCGCTTCGTTTTAGTCAGGTGGACGGACATTTTGGCTGTCATCGTCCATGTTCTCTCTGACAGCGCCGTTATGCAGTCTATAGAAAAAGTTTTTCGTGTGACTCTACTGCAAGGTTTCCTTCTTCATCTCTACAGGTTTCCGTACGGGTCTTGTTGGCCTGACACGTTCTTTTTACCTTTTGGTAAGACTTCTGTGCATTATTCCTGGAGTATAACCTCTCAATATCTTCGATCGCGTGCTTCTCATGCTCTTTTTTTTTTTTTTTTTTTTTTTTATAACTCAAAGGGTTATGAATACCCTTTTACATGTTTTCACATGGTGCGGGCGTTGGAAAGATAGACAGAGGGAGAGAGAAAGAGATTGGTGTAGTGGTTTGAAACTCAGCTGTATTAGGTTTCACATTAGCTCCGGGGGTGGTGTCCAGAATAACTGGGGAGATTTGAAGCTGTCATGTAGTTTTTGCCTTCGCTTCTGATTCACAGTATTCTTTTTCCCGATCCACCTGATGTCATGAGCATATCAATTATCAGCAGAGGGATCAATTTCTCCAGCCATATGACAAACCTACTGCCAGTGTTATGCCTTCGCAGCAGTGTTGTCACATACTTTCGCAATTGATCGGACTGCCTCTTATCATATAATGCTTGCTGACATCAGGGATTGAACTGTGAACCATCAGCTCGACAAACGATGACGCTACCACTACACCATTGCCACCCATGGTGGCTTCTTTTGGAGAAGCCGATGTTCTCCCCGTCTCTTACGTTCGTAGTGCTTATGAGCAGCCCTCGTCGTTCTTTGCAGCGCCGCTTTGTATGCGTCTTGCTTGGTTGCATGGGCTTGTCGGCGTTCTTCAGCATAGGAGTCTTGGAGAGATTTCGGGATTAGCGTTTGCAGCATTTCGACGTTAAATCTTCTGACAGTAATTCTTCCTTGTGGCGTTTGGGATATCCGCATTGGTACCTTGGTTGCAACTTGCAACTTGACTGCTCGGAAGGTTCGTTCACCTAGAATACTGGAGGCATGCCTTGCGTCGATCGCAATGTGATCAATTTGGTTGACCAGGAGACCGCTATGTCCCCTTGTGGATATTGAGATGAGGAAACCGTATGCTTGCTATTGTGACGTTCCTCCCCGCAACTAATCCAATCAGCATGAGTCCGTTGCCACAAGAAGGGGGTCAGAAATGATCATCAGTGAAGCTGACACATCCATACTGCCACCGATTGGTAGATTGTACAACATTATTGACGCCACAATAGAGAAAGAGGTTAACTCCTCCTTGTTATCCAGAGAGGACTGTGCCACCCTCTAGACAGGTTTTTCCTGTCCTGGTGGTTACCTCCCACCAACATTCAAAAAGGGTATTCACAATGGACTTTTAGGTCTCCGAGTGGACGTGATGGTTATATCCATCGCACACCCTATCAACCTAATCTAACCTATGAGTCCGTTACCAGACGTGGTGTCGTGTAGGCTATGTTTATCAACTGTCGTACCAAAGATGTCCTCTATTCCTAGCCTAGCACGATTTTAATGTCATACTTAAGACATTACCCATAGGTCTTATCGAGGAGCTCGTAGAAACATTCTTGGTAGCGTCGTCCTTGTCTTCTGTGGGGGCACGAGGGCATATTAGGCTAATGTTGGCGATTTAGCTTTGATGCGGATTGCGTCGCTCACGTGTCGAAAGCTGAAGACTTCTTGCCTAAGTCTGCTGCTTATAACTAATACGCATCCGCATCACCTTAGTAAATGTCACAGTTTTTATCGTCCTTTTGCCCGGCCCATCCCATCGCACTTCCTGAATGGCTGTTACAACTGCTTTATTTGAGCTTTTTGCTCATGGATTCTACATGGATTCTACATTGCTCTTAAAGTTCAGCCGGTTGTCTAACATCACACCAAGGTATTTGATGGCGTCTTTGGATTTTATTTTGCTGCTTCCAACCTGAATGTTGATATATTCTGGAACTTTTCGGCTGGTTATAAAAACGGCCTTCGTTATATGGTCTGCCAATACCAAACCAGCTGTCGCTAACCAATTTTTTTTGCGGCATATTGCTAAATTTGTGGCTGTCTCTATATCATGGATATATTTCGCAACGGTAACCACTGCGATATCGTCAGCAAATCCAATGATTTTTATTCCTTGCGGCAGAGATAGTCGCAAAACTCCATCGTACATGTTGTTCCACAGAAGGGGGCCGAGTACGGAACCTTGTGGAACTCCCGCAGACACCTTGTAGAATATCAAGCCCTCGTTCGTTTCATACCTAAGCTTCCTATTAGTCAGATAGTTTGCCACTATTTTTCGCAGGTAGTATGGCGTGCCCATTCTCACTAATGCTCTCCTTATGAACGACCAGTCTACCGAGTTGAACGCGTTTTTTATGTCCAACGTCGCTACCGCGCAGTATTCCTTTGTCCCAAAACGCCATCTTTCTTCTTGTATCACCTCGGCTGCGATGTCGACTACCATCTTAATGTCGTTTACCGTGGAGCGAGTTTTGCTAAATCCGAACTGAAGGTCGGACAGTGCACCTTTCTCTTCTGCTACCGCAAGAAGTCTCTCGTAGTTGATGCGCTCTTGGGCTTTTCTCATTGTATCTAGGAGGTATATTGGGCGATATGAGGGCGGCTCTCCGGGTGGCTTTATAACAGTCTATTTAGTTTGCCAGGCACGTCAACAGTAGGGTCATTCCATTCCGAGGCTCTTGGTTGGTTTGTAACACCGGCAACGACTTAATTGTTGCGTAACAAAGTCATCGCCAAACTCCAAAGAACGGTCTGTCTCGGCTGCTTGGGAGCTTTCCTTAGAGCCTGGCTCTGCTCTAGATGCTCTGATAAACACAACGGGAAAACAGGGAATGAGATCTCCGATGAGATTGCTAGGCAAGGTTCAGAATGGGCTTTCTCAGGACCTGAACCCACGTTGGGTCTGCCAGTGTCCTTGGTCAGGGCTTCCATCGATGACTGGGTTTTTAATGAGCACAATCGAAGGTGGCATAGCTCTCCAGGATGTAGGCAGACTAAACGAATGGTCCCTGCCGTCTGTAGGAAATCGGCGGTTTTCTTGCTATCCCTTAGCAGGAAGGACTGTAGACAACTTACTGGCGTTCTTACGGGCCACTTCACCTTTGCCAAACACCTTAGTGTGCTAGGTTTAAGTGATACCCCTATCTGCGACGCCTGTGGAGAAGGCGAGGGCACGGCGGAACATTTCCTATCTGATTGTCCTGTTTTTACTCGGATCAGGTGGCGGATTTTCGGTGCTGATGTGGTGAGTGCTGATGATGTAAGCTCCTCATCACTGAAGCTCCCTCTCGACTATCTACGAAAGACGAAAAAACTATCGAGTAAAATGGGGTTCTATACCTGGTAGTACAATGGACCAGTTTTTGAGTCTGAGTGCTCCAGTAGGGTATGCCCGCCCCGACAAAAAGAAAAAGTCATCGCCATGGACAAAATTTCTGTCGAGTAAAACTAAATTCCTTTATGAAGTTCCTACCTGACTATGGTGCTGCATAAATTCTCATGCTGACGAGGACAAACGTCTCAGTCGCGAAGACATCATTTCCCACTCATTTACAATCATCTATCGAATGAGAAAGGCAATTGTAGCTGACGTTGCTTATATTTAAACCCTTCTCCATAGAGTCCCCGATGCCACCGACAAACCTCAATCGGGAACCCCAACTCAAGGGAAATGGTGAACAATTCTTTTCGTTGTTTTTGTGGAAATATCATAAATTGGAATTAACTTGTCATGTTAGATTGTCCAATTTATTTGGGATTACAACTTGCTTCAGGCACCGCCGCCCCCCGTTCGGCATACATTCCCGTACTCATGGACACAGAGTCATAAAATCGTCTGCGACATGACAACAATTCAAAATTAAAATGAGCGTACGCACATCACAGTCATGTTCCTGTTTATGTCCTGTCTGCCGACCCTGACATTCGGAGCACGAGTATCTATACTCGACATTCTGTCGTTTCAGGCTCGTTTCATGGCGGAGTCTATTAAACAAATGATGCGCACAGGACATGCGGAATTTGGCATCAAGTGGAACGTGCACTGGGTGGTTTTGGAAGCCACCCCCATATGTCGAATGATTCACTAATTTAACGAGTGAGTATCGGGAATGAAGAGCTAAATACGCTTACATGACTAATCCATGAGCTGATTGCGTAAATTGTTTTTTTTTTTCCCCAACTCTCTGGCTCTGGCTGAGGAAGCAACTCGAGGCCAAGAATAGGACAAATTCTTTGGAAAACCTCTCGTGTTCTGAGGAAAATTTCGTCTGCTATCACTGCTGGTGCTGGTGCTCTTGCTGATGAGACCTCACACGATGATGTCGCTCAATTGTCGACAACTTCAGTTGACTCTGATGATGATGTAGAGGGGAGAGAGAGATGGGTGAAGATGACGATGCAGATGATGTGATGTTGCGTTGAAGGGTGATGAGTTGTTGTTTCGTTGTAAAGCAGTAGAGACACAAGCAGCCAATGACACAACTGATGAGTTTGACACTTGATGCAGAAGCATTTAGTCAGTGATATCCCGGGGGTAAGCTTACGAGAAAGTTTTTACTTTTCGACAGTTCTAACCTAAATTTTGAAAAGTTTTCCAGTGCACTTGTTACAGTAGGGCGAGGATAATGGTGGACAATGTGTTGTAAGTAGCGTCAGTGGTGTCCAGTAGAACGAGCTTCGTCCATGGCGCGTTTGCACGTCCTTTTGAGTTTCTTTCCGTAGGTAAAACGATGCCTTTGATGCCTTGTCAGTCTTGTTCGCGTATATGTCACAGTCAGTGATTTGAATTTCGGGGCAAAAATAGAATGTGGGGTAGAATGTGTGCCACTTTTAAGGGCAGACAGCCGCATATCAAATGAGAGCTGGTGACACAAGGAATACGACCACGCCTTTGCTTTCGATTGACTTCTGTGAATATGCGGCCACCCTCATGAAGGCCATACCTCTGTGGTCTAGTCTACGTACTGGACACTTCACCATTCTCATCGACTACACCCTTTCTCAACTTCTGTTCGAAAAAATGTTCTGATACCCGAATACCTACCAGACAAGACTGGCAAGGGGATCTCGGATTGCTAAAGGAATCCATGCGATTATATATGGATGGATCCAAGAGAAAATCAGGATTAGGAGGAGGTGTATTCTCCAATGATTGCAAATTAAAAAAAGGAGTCTTGTGGTGGATCAAGTTCAGTGTGATATCTACACGAGATATCATCATCAAATCTCTGGAATCCGTCACCTTCACCTCTCTGTCACCTGTCTCTTAACGAGATGATTACAATTCAATGTCAACATTATTTGAGTGCCGGCCCACAGTGACTTTTCAGGGAGCTGACGAGCTCGCCTCGCTGTTCAATCACTAGACAGATTTGGCCTAAACTGGATCTCAAACGCTCCAACTGTGTTTATAGGACAGAAAAAGTGAGCTCATCTCCAGCATAGTAGGCGGCGTTACAGGGCACTGCATTAGCGGTAGGCACGCCACTAGACCGGGCCTCTTCTCTAAAGACTTCTGTAGAAGCTGCAAGGATAAAAAGGAGAATGAAACCATTCTACATCATCTTTATGCATGTAGAGCTCTCTTCAGTCGTAGAAAACTGCATTTTGGGGTCTACTTCTTCAACAACTTTGGGGAGCCGGCTAATGGTGGCATTAGCAGCCTCCAGCGCTTCATAACTAGCTCCTCCTGGTTCAACGGGAAGTTCTTCTTGGAGATGCTGATGCTGATGATGCATACTTGCAGCCTTCCACGTTAACCTAACCTAACCTAAAGTATGTAAAGTGACGACGAAGGGATGAGTGATGTTTCAAAATACTTTTATGTTGAAGGTACCTCCACTACATGGAAATGTGCCATTAGGCATGTTATACACCTTTAAGAAGGTGAATGTCATTTACAATGACATTCCAGCTGTCAGCTCCTTAGACAAGGTCAATCTGCTCGCTGCACAATTTGCAGCCAACTCCACACTGCAAGATAGTGCTTTGTCTGTCCCTGTGCTCGAGAGCGTCGATTTCACTATGAGACAAGTCCACTTTCGCACTCGCACAGTTGCAGGAGTCCTCAAAGGTCTCAATATACACAAATCCGCTGGTCCAGATGGTATCCCCCCAATAGTTCTGAAGAGGTGTTCTTTTTCGCTGGCAAAACCTCTGCGTAAGCTTTTCTGTCTGTCCCACTCTTCTGGACTCTTTCCGAGAAGATGGAAAACAGCATATGTCCAGCCTGTCCCTAAAAAAGGCGAATCTTCCTCTCCGACCAATTACCGACCCATTGCACTTACGTCTCTTCTTTCCAAGGTCATGGAAACGCTGATAAATCGTCAGCTTATGAAATATCTTGACTCACGAAACTCTTCAATGACCGGCAGTATGGTTTTCGTAGCAACAGGTCCACTGGTGATCTGATGGCATATCTCACCGAGAAGTGGAACCAATCTCTCCATCACTTCGGCGAAACAAAGATAGCTGCACTTGATTTTTCAAAGGCATTTGACAGAGTTTGGCATCAGGCTCTTTTGTCGAAAATGCGTGCATATGGCATCGATGAGTCTCTCCTTCAATGGATTAGAAATTACCTTTCGGGGCGATCAATACAAGTCGTCTTGGACGGCTTCAAATCTGACATTCACCACATAAATGTTGGTGTCCCCCAGGGCTCAGTTTTGTCTCCGACTCTCTTTCTCATTTTCATAAATGACCTCTTGTCTGCAACCTCTAATCCAATCCATTCCTTCGCTGATGACAGGACCCTCAGTTTGCTCCCTAACTCACGTCCCTGCTCTTCGGCCGTAGAAGAGGAACGGCGACGTATGTTAAACTCATTAAATTACCACCTTGACAGCATAATCAAATGGGGTTCAACCAACAGAGCGGGATTTAATGCATCCAAAACTCAGCGCTGTCTTCTGTCTCTCAAGCGAAACCAAGACCCCCAACCATTATCCATGAATGGTACTTGCATCGCCGAAACCGAATTACTTGCCTCGAACGACCACATACTCAAGGTCGCCACAAATGCTGCAAAATGTCTAGGATTCCTTAAGCGATGCAAGAAATTTTTCACCCCGCCCAAAGATGGAATACGACGCCCATATCAGGTCTGGTGCACCCAAGACCGTCTTGCACATTCCAGATAGGGTCCAGAACCGCGCGTTATATTTGTAGGTGGTTAAGACATTGTAAGCTCCATAGTCTCACTTGAACATCACTTCAAATGCACATCAGTTCACCCTCAAGTCCCCAACTTCGGACGTACTGTCAAATACAGGGATTCGTTCATAAGCCGAACGACACGTATGTGGAATAATCTTCCAGGCTCTGTATTTCCTCATCCGTACAACATCCAAACATTTAAAGCCAACGTGCACCGGTATCTCCTCTGTTCCTCTTTCCCCTTCTTCCAAACGCCCGTGCCCTGAGAAGTCAGCATAAGGGTATTCATACCCCCTTTGAGTCCTTTAAGTAGCATATATTTCTATGCGTTCAAAAGTAGTCAACGCGTTGACCATACTACGCTTCAGACAGTTCCATTCCATGACGTTTCTTTCCACACAGATTGTGTTCCATTAAACTTTTGCGACTCAAGTGCACAAGTGCAGATCTCATATGTCCTCGTATGGTCTGAATGGGGCTCTCTGTGCTATTCTACTCCCCAAAAGAAAGAAAAAAAATTTTTTTTTGGGCAAGGAGTGCATCAGAAGTGTGCTTTAAACTTTTCAACCATAATCTGGTTTCATTACGAGATTGTTATGCAAGAGAATCAACGGTATCGTAAATCCTTTCTCTTCAGACCCAAACACACACATACATATGTCACAGTTCGTCATCCCTACGAAATATTGAAATCTGTGTCAAGTAGATATGAACACTTCCGAAATAATGAGAAAATTTCATTCACATTTGAGTCCTTGTCTCATTTTCATCCGCAATGTTTCGAATGCACGAGCATGTACATACCTTTGGGTAGTAGGGTGCACAAGAGTGTAGAAGAGGTGATGAACTCTCTGTGCTTGACATAGTTTCCTTTTTAATTAAAACAAAAAAAAAAAAAATACACAAAAAGGACGCAAGTGAAAGGACACCGAATAAAACAACGAAGAGCAAGACCGAAATAACTTCTCATTATTACAAAGGACGAAAAGAAACTTACTGCTGGATAGAGAATATCCTTTGCTCCCCCAGCAAAATGTTCTAATTGTATGGTAGGTTAGGTCTCTTAATTTCGAAATGTAAATGATGAAGCAGAGTACCACTGGTGGAAATGGCGACAAGGACGAGACTACGATGAGATCTCATTTCGACCACTAGAGAAATTTGATGCAAAAATTAAGTGATGTAATGTGGATGCTATGTGTAATTAATGACGGACACACTCATGAATTCTCGGGTTAACTGTCAGATATCCTTCGGATAGTTTCCTTGGATTTGCCTAAATATTAAATTTACACTCGGCTGGGTGGAAATTGTCGTTCATTAAGTGCTTTGACTTTGTAAAAATGCGGAGTTGGACATAACGAATCCTAATCATTGAGTAATGAGTTCTTTTTTTCTGTGGATAATGTATTCATAAGGAAAAGATGCGCGCTTGTGAAGGGGAAGTCTCTTTTGAGGTTCTTTAACGAGGATCGGAGGATGCCAAGGTTGAACTGAGACTCTGCGATTTTTGCGCGACGGTATCAGCTGAATTTTGATGGTATGATGGAAATGCGGTTCCTTCGTTGGAAGTTTTTTGGAAGCCCGTCATATTACGTTGCAGTCTTGCGGCTAGTAGAACAAAGCCTAACATAGCACCTATCCAGGCTATGATGAACACTCTGGCAGACCCAGGACTTGTCTCATTGAATTGAGCTCCGTTTCAGCAACCAAGCTTGGACTTAGTTGCTGCTACCATAGGCTTCGAGAACAACGCCGCCAACGTCTACCTACTTCTCCCATGAGCCGGTACTTTCCCCACAAACATGGACAGTAACTGAACTGTAGATTCTGGAGCAGCAGTGATGGGCTTTGTTATATGTTGCAATGTTACTGCTTGGGGCAGCAACAAATGTAATGAGCGAGGAGATCGCCTTCTGGATTTCTATTCCCTGACCCCACCATCAACAACGTTTGTCACTGCCAGATTGACATAACCCGATTCTATAGGTTTTCCATGTTCATCACCAATTCGAGAGTTCCTCCTGAAGTTGCCCCGTCACGCCGTTGATGAATAGAGAGGAGGAGGTAGACTGGAATGAAGGGTCGTGCCTAACGAGGCGCAGAAGTCGCTAGCCATGAACGGTGATTGGGACAAAAGAAATACGCTTTCAGTTTAAGAGCTCTGCCCGATCTACCTCAGCCATTGCTGAAAGGTGTCAACTCTCAAATTTCATCTGGAAGTCATCTCGAACAGAAAACTTCTCTGGTAAAACATTTTAAGTCCAAAAGGCGACTGGTCTGGTGGAAAGGTACATTTGACATTATCGTTGAAAAGTCCTTTGGATCTGAACATTGAAGGTAAGACCAGTTTTCATTGCCTGACTCGGTTGCATATGGTCCTTTCCTAGTACACCTGGCTATGTGCAAGACGGCTCCTCCCCATTCACCTCGGTTTTGTATCATGGTCTGCACACTGAATCTGGTGCAATTTCCACTGCAGTTTCGAGTTTAACGGATATCGGAGATCCAATGGCGACACAACTACACAGGAGAAAGAATGGCATCGTGTCTTCACAGACGGCTTCAAAACTAGGCAGGAGTCCGTTGCTGACGTCTCCGAGCAGATCGAGAACACCGACCTCCATTCTCCGTTGAGTCAACATATGCACGTCTGTCCTCAAAGCCGTAGGTGAACGCCGTGGGCGTGTGCTTTATCGTGAAAAAAACAGCGTATCCGTCCGCAAGGGAACAAGATGTATGAAAAGTGCCAAAGTCCAGCTCACGCCAATTACCGATATCGATCCAAAAGTGCATATTGGGTGCATTAATTTGGACTTAGAGGACGTCACCCTGGCTCTTGGCAGTCTAAAACGATCACCTAATGCGGGAGTGGATGGAATTCCTGCACTTGTTTTAGGAAGCTGTAAGGATAGCATTTGTTTCCCACTGCTGCAAATTCTCAACTTGTCGCTTAAACTTGCCATTTTTTTTAGATGAATGAAAAGGTATCGTTTTTAGTCCCAATTTTCAAAGCTGGTTCTAAAAACGACGTCAAGGATTATAGGGGAATCTGTAAATTATCGCCCATTCCTAAGCAAACTGGAATTCTTCGTCAAAGAGCATATCTCAGTATCTCAGCATGGATTTGTCTCAGGAAGATCCACAGCCTCCAATCTCGTATATTTTACATCGTCTGTACTGTCAGGTGGACACGGTCTATACTGACTTTAGTAAGGCATTCGATTCCGTGAATCACAACGTATAAATACATAAGTTGAGGTGCTTCGGTTTCCATTCATCTTTGTTGAGATGGATCTCAGTTTTGTAAGCAATAGAGTGCAGGTGATTAAGTTTGGTTCAATTCACTCAAATCCATTTCACTGTTGCTCAGGCGTACCTCAAGGCAGTCACCTAGGGCCTTTACTTTTCATAATATTTATAAACGATATAACATCTGTTCTGAACTGTATGCAGACGATTTAAAACTGTTTTTGAGTATTTAAAGCACAAACGATGGCTTAAAGCTTCAATCTGATATTGGCGCGCTTTCAATTTGGTGTAAAGTTAATTGCCTCCATCTTAACATAGCGAAATGCAACGTCACAATAATTAGCAGATCCTCCAACCCAATTATTCACCGATACTCCATCGATTCTTTAGATCTTACTCGGGTAGAGAAGGTGAAAGATCTCTCGGAGTATTTTTTGATCAGGCATTGACTTTTTGCGATCACGTAGATTATATAACATCCAAAGCGAATGCGATGGTCGGTTTCATGTTGATTGGTCGGTTGAATTCTCCGATCCTCACTCCCTGATAACTCTATTCATTGCTCTTGCTAGATACCTCTTGGAATACTGTGACATCGTGTGGTGTCCTTTTTATCAGGTTTTAGGGTGGAAAGAGTTCAGAGAAGATTTTCAAAATTTGTTTTTTTCAAAATGCGCTAGAATTTTTCGCCGCATGATGCACGATGTAATGTTTGTGAGAGACGTCCTCTGGTTGTGTCGCGTAAACCAGACACGTTAGGGTGCTTGTCCTTTTTCAAAAATGTGAAATAAAATCATTGAAATAAGGTGTCTCTATGGTAAGTAAGCATACATTGGGTATCTGTCCCAATCTCATTGTTAATTGGATTCTCAGAAACTAATCCATCCTCCATGATCCTTAAAAGCTTTCAAGCAGGAAATGATTACGAATCAATATAGCACCTCTGCGCCAAATGAGTTACCTATTCTCTTCTTGAAAACACTCCGATATTCCAGTTTCATTCGAATACATTCAAGGATATTGCGGATTTATTTCTCTTTCTTAAGATGTTTGAGGTGTTCTTCCTTCCTTTAGTGTCTATAAGACGTTTCATTCTTTCCCGTAATGGAATCATCTTGTCGAAATTTGAAATTTAAAATTTCTTTTTTAAAAGCTCCTGCTCCTGCTTTTAATGATCCTTGAAGTTGAGACAGAGTTTATTTTTGTTTTTTTCTTTCATTTTATTGACATTCTGTAATTTGTACAGAGCATGCTTTGTGGGATGCTTAATAATGTACAGGAATCCATTTAGGATTTATGTCCTTGGAAAGTGTGCGACCACCCAAAAATGAGAAAAAAAAAAGTATAAAATTATGTAGGATACCTATATACAACGAAGGTTGTATATTGTTATTGTCTTTGGTGCTTTATGGGCTTTGTAAATTTGCATCTGCTTTGCGACAGTAATTTTCTCCGGCAACTGGGTTTGTTGCCATTGTTTCAAGGCTTCTTTTATGAGGACTTTGAGGACGAAAAATTTGTAAGCGCGAATAAAAAGCGAAATAAAAGAGGAATGAATGTGATGTAGTATCGTTAACTTTTTGTGGCGGCATTGATGCAACGTTTGATGGTTTTTAATATTTTTAAAATCGAGCCAAATTGTTCGTAAAAAGTTTGTGAAACATTTAAATGAGTCATAGAAAGGATCATTTTGGTTGGAGTAAGTATGCGCTCGAGAGCAGGGGAGGTGTCGTTTATTACCGCAGTACTTCATACGGAACAACGATAAGGGAGCGTAATGTGAGGGTTCATTAAAGTTATGTTAAATGGTGGCAGGCAAAAGAAATGTGCAATGTCCTTGAAAACATCACCATCAGAGATATACTGCAGCTTTTAAGTGAAGGTAAACCCGAGATGAGGACCTTGGAGGGATAGAATGTGCCTGATGAACTAGCCCTCCATGCTACACAGCAGACATGGGATCAGTTTCTGACATATGACGAGAAAGACTGCGCAAAGAAACGACTACAAGAACTGAAAGGGTTAGATACTGCTATGGATGCTAGCGTCATGACATAAGTGAAAGGTTGATGACGATACAGTTAAATCTAGAATTTCATCACAGGATCCCCATGTACACCCAGGAACGTGGGTAGGAGATGGACAACATCAATATCCACAGGGTAACGTGCAACTAACAAATCAATGATACGTCCATCGGGATACACAGTGAGGCTACACTGGGAATGAAGAAAGGATCACCGTTTGTCTTGCAACGCATAGTCCAAAATTCCTCCTTGCAAGTGGGCTATCCATAAGGCAAGGTAACGAGGAGCCCAACGTTCACCAATTTCCCAGGTGACCGATAAAGGACACTCATAAAAGATACACGTACATATTTACGTGCACTCGAAATACGGCAACGTAGGTGAAAACAGAAGGACGAAAGAAGAAGGTTTCCTTCAGCAATATAACTGATGTGGAGGCTCAACACTGCAAAAGTCATCTATGGGAGCTAGCCGTGGCATAAGATACTTGCACTCAAGTGGAGGGCTGTGGGTTGAAACACGGGATCCTTATGGTGAAGTGCGCATCGCTGCAAACCATTGAATGGCTGGGCAAACTGGTGCTAAAGATTCCACTTTTAGGGACCACTACTCTTGTGGTCTTTATGCTCCAAAGAAAGCTCATGCCTTCTGCTGGATTCCGGGGGAACATATGGAAACGGTGGAGGTGTTGATGCGCCTTCGATCGCAGAATCCTATCCCCGATAAAATGGTTATCTTTTCCCACAAGGAGTGAGACGAGCGATCCGAAAGACCGCGAGCTTATCTCATTGTACCAAACTCTCTCAGCGACCAAACAGTTTTTGGATCCATACGGACCTATCCGGCTATGATAAGACCTTTTCTAGCTTATACGTCGGTTGTTTGGAGGAGAGGGCTCTCGCGTAAGTATGTGATTGCCTTCTGCTTCGAACGATGGTCTGTCTCGGCTGCACGGGATCTCTCCCGACTACGATTGGCTCTGCTCTAGACGCTCTGCAGGATTTACCCTCTTGATACGTGCATATATCATGAGTTGTCCTCTCAAAGCAATCTACCGTCTCAGACGAGATGGCTTTTGGTATCATTCGCACTGGAGTCTCGATGACCTTGCGCGACACTTATGCCACGACCCTGGTTTCATGCATATGCCGTCTGACACCAGAATTTCGGCTGCTGGCCCAACTTAGAGTCGAATTTACTTGCGTTCAGAATTGGCTTTGGAGACCGACAACACTACACTTCACTGATCGTTAGGTGTGTATGCCACAGTTTTCAAGCAGAGGTGTATGTTGTCCTTATGGCTTCCGACAGTCAGGCTGCGCTTAAGGCCTTACTTAACTCTGTAACGCGTTGAAAAATAGTTCGAGAATGCGACAACTCTTTCAATTCGGTGGCAAGACTTAACTCTTTGACTTTGCCTAGGTCCAGGTCACACGTGGATTGCGAGAAATGAGATCTCCGAGGAGATTCAGAAGGCTCAGATGAAGATTTCTCAGGACTCTTCAACCTGCGTTGGGTCTCCCCGCGTAATTGGATCTCTCTCGAATACAATTGAGTGTGGCACGGCTCTCCAGGATGCAGGTGGACTAACCGACTGCTCCCGGACGTTTGTTAGAAATCAGCGGCATTCTTGCAATTAAAAAATGTCTTGTTCCGTTGCATCCCAGAGGGGCCAAGCCTCATAATCGTTGGCGTGATTAAGTAGAAGTGGATATCTTCGGCAACTGAAACGGTCCCCTTCAGCGAAAGAAGTTTCTTGGTTAACGACCAGGTTCACCTCGTATTTGCTTAAACTCTCTGCTAGGTTCCCAGGTATCCATTTCCGTTTCCAATTTTTCTTCCAAACTGCGTCGTTAACTAAACGCCTGTCGGTTGCTTAAAGGCCTCTAAAATGTTAACATAAATTTCAGTGGGTTCAACACTAAATAACTGTCCCTTCAATAACGACTCCGTCACCTACATAACCCCATTAAATAGCTCTCAGATGTTATGCGCCAAGTGTCACTATATGGGTAACATGTACAACACCTCCTACAAGCTACTCTTCCAAGGCATGGCGCATGGGAAACATTTTTATAGCTGCACCATGTTACATCCGCGTTGTTCTTGGCCAAAATTTATTACCAACTCTACACAGTGCCATATTGGATTTCAAAATACTACCACCACCACCACTGGAGCAGCCGAATAGGTTAGCACTGCAGAGCGCCAAGCACGACTCCCGCATATACACCAGTGGTGGTGGTTGGTGGTTGCTGGATGCCTAATCACAGAGAGCAAAGCCTGAGCATTACGAGCACTCACGAATCTCTGGTACCACCTCTGATATATTTGACCCGCAGCGAATATTTATTACCTCAACACTGGCCAACTGGAGTCATTTGCTGGAGCGTTGTGTCGTTTCATTCGTCGTCGTCGTGTCACACAAGTCACCTGTGCTACGTACTCACACGCTATGACCTTCATTCCAACAATCCACTCACCGCGGATGGTGCAAGGGACACCAAATACGGCTTAGAACCGCAGGCAGCAATTCCAGCTTTGGCCGTGCCAGGTAGGCAGGCAGGCAGGCAATGGCCCCTAAGTGAGAGGAAGAAGATCACTTGGCGGAGATTAAATTTGCAAATGGACTCGCATCGGGATTGGATTTCAACGCAGTAGGAGAAGCTTCTGCAGCTACCATGTGCAGCAAGTGATCATTTTAATGTGCGCAGCTACACACTGCGCGCCAGAACACAGACACCACGGAGAATAATTTATGAATTGATTTTCAGTTAATTAAGTTGATTTATTGCCACTTTATTGCTTTATTGCGCTTAAATGTTGCGCATTGAGTGCGCGCACCGAGCGCGATAACGATAGACGCGCTCGGGGCACTTGGTCTGCACATGCGGCTGTTTTATCCGTCTTGACGTCGAATCTTGAATCGAAAATTAATGGCGGTTGGTGGTTTTGGGATTATTACTTGTGTTCTGGTGCTTGGATTAGAATGTGTTGTGGAGAGAAAGTACGAGGATGCACCTGTTGGACAGTGCATAGACAGGGCTTTCTGTAGAAGTTTTGCCACTTACAGGTGATGCAAGCAACTTGAAATCCATCTCAGAAGTCTGGGAAGAGCCCTTAGAAGGAGGACGTTCGATGGAGAAAGTCCCGCCACGCGATCAACAGTGTCTTTTACAGTCGGCATGAGCAACTCTGACATACTCGGAGGTCAAGACAGTAAGCACTTCCATGGCTGAGTCAAGGCCCTGTGTAAGGAAATATATGGTGGCGGATGGACCTTCATTAGTCTTCGAAGTGGGTTACTGACACCGGTTTTGCTGGCCCCTTGTCCTAGGGGAGGTTGCCGTCGGGATAACTTCTTTACCACCTAAAGAAAAACAAGAGAGACAGGAGCCTCCAATCTACATAGATGACCACTCACAAAAGGCACTATCTTCATCAAATCCGTCCATTTGCTGTGATATGTGGCCGATATCGATATCATTGGTCGCTCCGAGCGCGCCTTAACGACTTGGTTTTTAAGTGAACGAATTCACCTTCCTTAGTGGAGTCAAGGCCATAACTATCCTCAACTTGCTTCCGCTGCATATCTTCGTTCAAGCCTCGGCAGCTCTTCGTGCCCTAACAATAAGCCAGTCAGACATACAACGGATTACCTGACTCCATACCTAGATTTCAAGATACCCTTCACCCCTCACTAGCTTGTTCCCGAGCAGGGACGAATGGGAAAGCGATCGGCTCACCAATACACGTAACATCTCTGTCTTTGCAGATGGATCAACGATGAATGCAGGAGTAGACTCAGGAATCTTTTCTGAACCGCCGAACACATCCAAATCTGTTCACCTCCCGAACCATAGGAGTGTTTTCTAAGATGAGGTCCTAGATATACCTGATAATGAGAGGAACGGCAAATTGGCCAGAAGAGGTTCGGAATCCACATCAGAACCAGCCAACACGTCGGTGCTTATTCCGCCCTGAACACTTAGGCTCGAAACAGGGACTAAGGCCCTTACGGGGGCTAACATCAGGACGGTACCACCTGAAAAAACTGAGACTAAAGGAAGAAGACTCAGTAGTGGAGATGAGGAGGGCAATAAGGAGACAACGCAGTTTCTCTGTTACTGTTCAGGTCTTATCCACCTTAGATTTGAACTCTTGGGGCCACACTTCCTCCGTGACCTAGAAGAGTTATCCAACAAACCAGTCAACGACATCTTGAACTACATCAAACCAACTTTGCTAGTCTATAGAAACCCATATCTATAGCACTAGGGGTAACCAGTGGGCAAGGGACTTTTCTCCCCTATGGGTATCACAATGGGTCTGTAGTGACCTAAGTGTAGCGCTGTGGTTCTTATGCAAACACCTACTCAGATCAGACATTGGGCATTTTAGGTCCTATAAGCGGGGAGCACGAATGGATGGATGTAGTCGGAACCCTAAGGTACGCCGGGGGGTTCCTTTCTATAGGTAGACCCAATAAAATCCCAAGAAGTGTTGATTTAATAGAATTTTCAAAATTTATTCTGGAGGCAATCGTAAACGTTTCATCACTTTGTTTCCAGTGGAAAACCTCATGGAGATACTCCTTCAACATCAGTTGCCTACGAATGCATGTGCATATGTTCGTGTGCTTGCATTCCAAATGCTTCGTAACACAACTCCTACTCAAAAAATGTGTCCACCAAGTATGTAACTCCAACTGCCACATCCAGCTCCGAGTGTAAATCGATTCCCATCGAAAATTGCCTTCCCCTAGAACAGACAACTTCAACTCCATCTCCTGCACCAGCATCTCTGCATCTATGCGGTGCAAAGCGAAAGGCAAATCACCACTCCTTAAACATTTTGATATCTTAATTAGCTCCGTAAATATCGTTTAACTTCAGCACTGAGTACGCAGCACGGTTATCTTGTACGCCACTCACTGCATCTCTACACAAGTGACCATTGCGGTCTGTCTACTGCTGCTGCTGCTGCTGGAGCAGCTCATTGCCTTCTAACAGAATTCAAAGCAGCCAACAAGTCATCACTAATCCGCCCAGTCTGGCCGGCAAAGCCGACGATTGTATATTGATTCCCAATCCTCAGTACCATTCCTGCTGGGAATTGGTTTCATTTTTCTTCCCGAACCCCATTCAGCTGCGTGTCCTATCTTCATGACCATCCTAGGCGAGCACACAATTCAGATGCAATCGCCTGCTCTAAAGAGTCTTGCCTTCCACAAGAACAAGACCCAATAAGAAGAAGAAGAACTTCAATTTCATGGTCTAGGAGGACCTATCTCTTCCATTTAGAGTGTCATGTCGTGTGTGTTGCCAGTGCAACACCACTGCTTTGGTGGTGCACGGTATAGTCACCCCAATGAAACGAAATGGAAAACAACAACAC
This sequence comes from Blera fallax, assembly GCA_946965025.1. NCBI lineage: Eukaryota > Metazoa > Arthropoda > Insecta > Diptera > Syrphidae > Blera > Blera fallax. Next base: position 71,775,441 of record OX337248.1, read on the forward strand.
CAAACGGAGAGGGAAAACATTTCTGCGCTGTAATTAGAATCCCAACATAAAAACGAAATTCTTTTCTCGCATCTCATGAAGATGATCCCAGTGATCTGGTGCACGTCGGACTCCATGTAGCTAGTCGGTTCCTCTTCGCAGGATATTCCATTTGCCATCCCAATTTGTAATGGTCGCAATTATTGCTCGAATGCAGTGTGGGCATGGGGAGACTCTTGCTGGCACTGTTGGTGCTATAGTAACTCAAAATGTTGAATAGCTTGAGGTGCTATTGGAATTACTTGAAGGTATTTCAACTGTGGGTACCTAGTACCTACAAACTCGTATCCTCACTCCTCGAGGAGGAAAAGAAAAAGTGAAATGGAATAGGTACTCCTTTCGGAGATGGATAGTGATTATGAAGTGTCAGGTATTAGGTTTTTGAAACCATTTGAATCATTAAATTTTATTGTGCTTGCTAAAAAGGTATTCATCGGTGCTAGGGACATGCAGCCTTTGTGGTCGCCGCGAGGTGGAAATGTCAGAAGACGACGGTAAGCATAAAAATGCGGACAGATAGGTACGGACCGGCCATAACCTCCCTATATCCAGCTAGGCGGCGATAGCTTATCATAGAAACCTTTAATCAATAGCAGAGCCATCTGTAAGCAGATTGGGTAAAGCACGTAAATGGTGTGAAAATTGGAAAACAGAACTCCAATTACTTGCGAAGTGGAATCTACACACGAGCAAAGAACTAAAGTCCTTTAAAGTTATAAATCCAGTGATGGAGTGAAAGGAAAGGGTATAGGGAAGCTCGAATTTGGAGGGAAAAGGAAAGAGAGTTAGGCGTTGCTGCAACTCATAATTTGCTCGAAGCACTGAGCAGGGTGAGTCATTCCACATAGGTACGTGTTGACTGGGCAAAGAACGAACTTCTGTTTTTCACTTCTTCTTTTTTTCCTTTTGTACGGCGAGGTTATGATCAGGATTATAGGGATAGTAACCCTCCCACTCTACTGCATCCCGCCTGTGGGGCTCGCCGATTTGAACTCAAAAAGCTTCTGAATTTTACTGTGCGACCGAAAATAGGTTTTAAAAGCGGTGGAAACATCGGTGCAGGACCGATAAGCATCCAACATTCCGACCGATGCTCCAGCGAAGGGATTTGGTTGCAAATTGACAGGTCACCGATCAGCCCGACGCTGGACACAATCCAATAAACTCAAGCAGGTTGTTGGAGCTCCCGCCCAAAGATGTGAGTTGTATTCGAGTTGCGGACGAATATAAGCTTCACAGATAGGAGCCAAGTCTGCAGGACTGAAAAAAACGTTTGCTCCACTTTTCGCGGCTTCAGAAATCAGATGATTCCAGCGAAGGTCTGGAGTCAGCTCCGTTCATTTATTTGTTTGGCTAAATCAGTATCCCGCTTCAGAGACAAGACGGTTTTTGACGAATTGAGCTCGGTAGACATTCGCTGGCGGTGAGACTCCACAGCTTGGGGTTGCAGCCATGGAGTCGTTAAAGAATAAGCGAAGTCAAGAGTGCTGTCATCCGTAAGAGAATGGATTGGATTGCGAGTGAGAGAGAGAAGGTCGTTATTGAACATTAAAAACAGGCTCGGAGTGAGTACTGAGCCCTGGGGTACACCAGCATTGATTGAGAATGAGGTAGTAGTATTTGTATTGACGGATCGATCACTGACACCGTAAGCTTAGATTTTACTTAAGGGGGCACTGTGACATACTCTATCGAAAGCTCTAGAGATATCCAGGGCAACTACTCGGCATTCACCGTGATGGTGAATATGTACTACGGCTCCATTTTTCCGTTGGGAACACAATAAGGTCCTCTGTGGAAATTTGCAATGCTTTCCAAGACAGCACTGGTGTTAGGGCTATGGGTCGGTACTTTGAAGGGGAGGTTTTATCGCCCGTTTTCCTATCCGGAAAGATGCCTGTAGAGTATGACAGCTGGAAGAGCTTACGTAGAGGGCTTAGACAGGGTAGAAGAAAACCTCTTTAAAAGACTTTTCAAAAGGTGTCGGGGGTACTTGTTATAGAAGTCTTGTATAGGGCATTCAACAGAATTAGTTAGATACGGAGATGGCAATAAGAGGCTTTAGTGGGCATAAGCGCAGGCGACCCGTTCCAGCCTGCTGGAAAAGTACCTTAATCTTACTTCGTCCTTGATGACCCAATGCACGACAAGGTCCAATGACAGTACGTACCCTTGCTTCACTCGTTCTTCGAAGTAGAAGGGTTCCTTGGGTCAACAAGTTTTCTCGCTCTTTTTGTGAAGGAGTACAATCGATCATAGTTTCCAAGCTAAGCTTGAGGACATGCTCTTTAGGACAATTAGGCTTCAGACCTTAGTCTCCAATTTGATAGGTCGTAGAAGCCTCACCCAAAACCACAAAGCATTCAACGGTATGTATGCTTCTTTCGGTGTCATAAGTGCTATGCGCAGACGTCCAGTAGCCTAGATTTATTTATGGACGTGTGTATTCAGTAAAGCCATGTGGCATTCTCAGATGGTCCAGATGCGCTAAAGCTATAAACTTACTTGATCCCAAGCTTGCACTGTATTTGGTAGAAAGTTGTACACTAGAAGTTGAAGCAACGAATTTGCAGACATTGTTCAACACTGCCTCTCATTGGTCGTAAACACCTTCGTGAACTATCCACCAGAAATCTGAGCCTGAGGAACCGAATCCCGCTCCAAATCTTCACAGGACCACGAAGTCAACTAACTTCTTCGACCCTCCTTGAGCGAATATTAGTTAAAGCTCCAAACGCAACTACTTACCAACTCGAAAAGATACATATGCATACCTACGTTCATCCCTCATTTGCGACTCTGGCTCGAAGACTAAGAACTTGGAGAACGACGGTTCGTGGCAGAGACTTGCCATAGTTCCGGCACCAACAACGGAGAAGACTTAAGGAATAGTTGAAGCGACGGTTTGACTTGCCTTTGATGATCTTCATCACATCACTACGTCCTAGGTAAATATCCTAGCTTGTTGATGGCATGTTGTTATGTCAAAACCTTTAATTTCGTACCGATTAACTAGGGGAACTCACTTTTTCTTAAAAGTCATAACTACCAAGAGAATATTCACCAGCAGATGACAGAAAAGGCCTTCTTCTGTGCTGTGAAAGCGTATGAAATTTCTGTGTCCCTTTGCACCCCAATGCCTCAATGAAAACCCTTCTAATACTTATGAAAGGCTACAAAACTTCAGCCAATGTCATCAACTTAACAACTCTGACCAAATAGAACCGCAGCCCATAGTCAGTCTTAAATGCACCACAAACCGTGCAAGTATCTACAATGTCCCTTCTGTCATCTATTTTCGTACAAACTCTCCCATTGCCCCCAATGGAACTACTCTCATTCACTCGCACTGTGCGGTGAAACCGAAAACCCCATATATGAGCGGACGAAGAAAAAAAAACCCCACGACAAGGATCACTGCCATCTCAGTTTCATTTGTGTGTAACCTGTCAACTTGCCTCGATTTATCTCCCTCTGCGAAGAGTCGTACAGATTGTTGCCGACCAACCCATCCGATCTCCCCAGTCAACCGGTTTCCAGTTTCGATTTCTTTTTTGCAAAATGTTGTGCTGCCGCAGAGCTACCTGCCAGCATCGTCATCGTCAGCCGAATCGGGTAACTTCACAGCCTCCTCGCTCCGGACGACATGGTGGACAGTTGAATATGCGATGACAGCTTTAATGGTTATGTTTGGTACTTTGCCCCTTTTGCCGGTTTGAAAAGGCTTCGACCGGCGACTGACGCGACTTTTGTGACGTCGTCGTCGTCATGGCATTGTTATTGAACCAAAACGCAACGCAACGAATGTCAGAATTTATTTAGTCGCCTCTGTCCGCCACATCTGCCAATGCCCACTCTAGACCATGTCCAACAAATCGCATCGAGAAATTCAATACCCGCAAGTAGGCCGCCACTACACACACACACAAGGATACACTCCGTGATTCATTAATAGCCAAGTGCACATCACAAGCGACTATGTATCTCAACTGCAGCATTGCCCAAAAAACTGCGGCGCATCGTGGTTCCCGCGGATATTTATGGTGACACTTGTTCCACTTTGTATCTGCATGTGTCGAGATCACCAAAACGACGAAATAAACAACACGAATCACGAATCTACTCATCCCGGCCCCCGGGCGATCGTATCAAATTTCTGATCGATTATGCACATTGGACCACGCTACAAGCGCTGCGAGCCTCAAAAATCAAGACATTCCAGGGCCTTTTCTCGTTTCCCGTTTCTCGTTTCTCGTCTTGTTGTGACAAATTTATTGTGGCCTATTGAAAGGCCCAAAATTAACACCATTTAGTTTATTTATGGCCCACGGGGGTGACACTCCACAACACCCCTGGAGGCAGAACGCGTTTGCATACTAATGCGCGTCGCGCATACAATACCCGCTGATCGAACTGCGACAGATGCACTCGCAGAGATAGTGTCACAGTCACATCGGAGGATCGCGCGACAGTCGACAGGGATTTTTGACAGTTTCGAGTTTCCAATTGATGGCCACGTACTGGTGTATCTATTTCATAAATTAAACAATGCTCCTCGCTTGGGGAAGGTGAAATTGATAAAAAACCGCTTGATTATCTGTTTTGGAGAATCTCCTTCGAATCTTAGGTTCGTGATTCTGATGCTCTGATTTACGACGCACGATCTTGCGCATCTCGATTTGGGGTTTCTTTTATATTCGGGGGAAATTTATGATCTGTATCGGTATCCATCTGTTGGCGTTGTGTCTTCTTCTCGTTATCGACTGGGATGCCTGTCAGCTGGAAATTAAGAACTTGCCGGCCCATTTTTGGGCGAATTACATATATGTATGCGCGTACGGATATCAATTGCTCCATGTCCGGGAAAAGTTTTTATCTCCAGGAATATGGTGGCAGGACTATAAATTTGAACAGTTTATGTCCCGCTTTACGATATAAATTTTCGAATGCGGTTGTTCTGAAATTTGAGAAGCCTGAACGACATTGCGTCGATGTGACTTTTAGAAACGTTGTGTAGCTTTCTGTGAAGTCATGGAGGCCAGGGATGACGCGAAAGGACACCTTTGGTAGGTCAGTTGGTAAGTATAGCCTACGCGACAACACGTCCGGCAACGGACTCAGGCTGATTCACTTTGCTGCGGGGCGAAACGTCACTACAGCAAGCATATGGACAGGACTAGGGGAGAGAACGATTTCCTGAACATGAAACGGTTAAACTGACTGATCGACGCAAGGCATGCCTCCAGTATTCTGGATGTCCGAACCTTCCGAGCAGCCATCATCGACTTAGGCTACTACCTTGTTGCAGCCAAGGTACAAGAAGATTTAATGTCAAAAAGCTGCAATCGCAAGAGACTGTCAGAATCTTTACCGAACGCGTATCCCGAAATCTCCCCAAGGCTCCTTTGCCGCCAGCATCAAATGCCGAAGACCAGTGGCTGCGCTGTCGAAATGCCATCAGAGATGCCGCAACTGGTGTTCTGGGTTTTACTCGACCACCAGCGAAAAACCCCTGGTTTGACGACGAATGCCGGCATGAACATGCAGCCAAGCAAGACGCATACAAAGAGGCACTGCAAAGAAGGACGAGGGCTGCCCGTGAGCTCTACGAGCCTACGAGACGGAAGAACATCGGCTTCTCCAGAAGAAGAAAAAGAGCACGAGAAGCGCGCGATCGAAGATATTGGGAGGTTATACTCCAGGAATAACGTACGGAGGTTTTACCAAAAGGTAAAAAGAACGTGTCAGGCCAACAAGACCCGTACGGAAACCTGTAAAGATGAGTCGTCCTTTATGGCCCTTAGGCATCGACTCGGTCATTTTGAGAGAAAAAATCTTCGTAAGATATTCGGTCCCGTTTGCGTCGACGGGCTTTGGAGGAGAAGATTCAGCGATGAAATATACGAGCTGTACAGCGACACCAATGCTCCGGCCCGCAGAGTCTTCGAATCCAACCCAGAAGGACGACGCAGTAGAGGGCGACCTCGCCTAAGGTGGTGCGCACAAGTAGAAGGGGACCTCAACCAACTTAGAGTGCGCAACTAGAGGCAACTAGCTAAGGACCGGGCTAACTGGAGAAGCTTGTTGGTTGAAGCCCATGTTCATCCCGAACTTTAGGGCCACCTAAGCTAGTAAGTAAGTAAGAAAGAGCATAAGTTGAAGGTTCACTTTGTTGTGCCTTCTAGTCCCGGCGCAGCGGTAAACGTTGGTACAGTCTAGTATAGAACAGGAAGCATAGTCTTCTACTTAGGTGGTAATAGAACACAAACCCATGGACTTAAGAGTGCCTCTTCACGTACGGTCGAGAAACTTGTTCCTACGAATCGCTATCATTAGTTCCTCCTTAGTTGAGCACTACTGCAAATGAAGGTCAGCCTTTATGCTCCTAAAACGCTGATAGATAGGCAGCTTCCTCAACCATCCATAAAAAGGTATTTCTGCCTTAGGAAACTACAAAACAAGGAAACGAGATGAATCTACGTGCTCCGGGATTTGTCTAGCCTCAGTTGGGTCGACGCGGCAAGTAACAAAGCAGTGACCAGTGACCAAGATCTGAAACGCTTTTGAGGTTCACTCTCGCTTTAAGGAATGAATATCAGTACTGCGAATCTGTCATTACAGTGCACTGCCGTAAGCCCGCAAACCGACTGGAATTCGCTTCACTTTTGTGGTTTCTGTTGCTAAAATCTACTCTAGCCTTGCCTTATCTGTTGCTTCAGTACATAAGTAACCGATGGGTTCTAGTTCCTCCTCTGGGCGAAGGAACTCGTCAGTTAGCTGTGCAGTCTTCGATTTTCTCAATTCTGAGCGGTTATCCGTTTTGACTACGTCGCTAACTATTGCTAAGGACGCAGTTTTCCCTACAAAACCTAGTTCAGCGGAACTTTTCAGTTCCAGTAGAAATCTCTGCCGGTGACCTTCCTGCGATTAGCATTTTCCTCTCTCCTATTGCGCACTGAATTGAATCCAGCAGTGGAAAATCGCCAAACTTTACCATCATACATGCGATGGGTCACAAAAAACAAGCCTTGGACCAACAGTAGATTTTCACAGCAGGTTTCGACGAACTTGAGTCAGATATCGGTTTCAACTTTCATTGGTTCCCTATACAGTTTCATCATCTACCCCACTGACCACCATCTAGACAACAATAGATTTAACGAATCTAAAGCGTTGTGTAATCCTCATTAGCGAATACACTTTCATGTGGCATAACTCTTTCGTCTTATCACTCCATCATCTGCTGTCTGTTACTGCTCACCTGACAGCGCAGTATAGCAACTACGAGCCCACGGGCCTTCCCATTTGTTCGCACTAATTACAACGTAAACACTTCGAATCGCTACCGACTAATGAGCCATCATTTCCTTGCAATGTGAAAATAATTCTCGACTGTCGGAAGTAGTCGCGCTCCACAGTACTGTGGAAGAACTTAATTAAGACTCCAACTCATATCTGCCAAGACAAAGACTCACCTCTGCCAGAGCAGTCACGATCGGTTTAGTGGACCCATAAACTGGTCACAAAATTCTGCGGAAATCCATCAAAAAAGACCAACAGAGACCCCAGGAACCAAAGAGATCTGGCAGCAGTAACACTCCACAAATAAAGCCGGGTAATTAAGCGGCCAAGTGATCGTTTAGCTGGAATGAATCGACGACTGTGACTTTGGTGAACGAGATAACCTCTGGACTTTCAATTAAGCAGCCAATGAAAGCGGAAATACCTGAACCCTACTGGAGTCCGCGCGATCGATACCGATCGGTGTGGAAAATTATCAATCTTCAGTCGTCCACTCCGTGGGGGTGACACCGCGAGAGTGTGAATAAAAATACTCGTATGAAATAGTTCAGCGTCACTGTCACATTCTTTTTGGATCGCAGCGGTACACCTGCTGCTAGATGCGAGTTCTAATTTAAAGCGGGGACAGGGTGGACCCTGAAGTGTCTCCACCGACTTGATGATCACATAATTAAAACTGAACTATGAATTATTTATCCGTCGCAGCCGTGTCGCCTGGGAATTGGGATGCCTCTCGCAGCGGCAGCGGCGCGGCGGCGGCACTCCAGGAGATCGAGTTCGGTTGTGACACGAGGTCTTAATTAAAATTTGTGCCAACAAAAGAGTGGCGCTATGTGGCTGGGGTTTAGAGCTTTTCTGGCCTTTGTTAGGCAATTCATTTTGGTTGACACCAGTGTCATAATTTTTATGAGACCTCGAACAATTTAGAAGGGGAGTTGCGTGCCATGGGGGTCGATAGTTTGCTTGTTAGCTTGGTTTTGGATCCATAAATCTCAGTGGAGATGAACGAAAATGTGCTTCAGATAAATTGTTAAGATGAAGCGATTAAGTTATGGATGCGGATGCGGTTTGGTCTAGGAGGAGGAGGAGAAAGAACATCGGTCGGGTGAAGAATGTTAGAGTTTTGAAAAAACGCACGTTTATGGGAAGTTCGATCGACTTTACAACGGTCTGAAAGAGTGCCCACAAATTGGAAGTTAATGGGCGGAAGAATGACATCCCTTCATGGTTTTATGGAACAGAATTCCCAATTCCGACGAGTGTGAGTTACCAAATATCTTCTGGGTAACACTACTTCAGGAACGTTGAGGAACTTGACGCCGAAATTAGGAACCTAGAAATGGCCATGAGTACGGTTTTTAAGGTTTCTATTCAATCCTAGGAATATTACTAGAGATATCTTCAATTTCTGCTTTAAACACAAGTTCTAGCAACCATACAAGGTTTGTCTTAAAGGAAACAAGAACTCCATTAAAGGGGTCAAGTCTCTGGCTTGGATGGACTACTGTCAGTCCATTGACAGCCAATCTGCTAGGTTCAATAAGATCCTGTCCTGTCCTGACCGTCTTTTATTAAAATCCGGACTTGAAGGACTCCTCGAGCAAGACCCTGGAGCTTTGAGTGCAAACAGACTTCCCAGGATTCACAATTGAGCTCATCTACCTGTACTTTAGCCCGCGCAATCCTTATCCTGGAATGATATTAAGACGACAATTACAGAAGTTAATACCTCCTGGCCTATCAACAGCTTTTCTCCCTATAAATCGGCTGGACTTGATGGCACACCTCCGGTTATGCAGCATAAAAACATTGGACCAGGTGGTTCCATGGCAAGTACCGATCTATAAGTATGCATTCTCCTAAACGACGTTCCCCTGAGCTGGAGACGTGTTTGTGTTGCGATTATTCCGAGAGCTGGGAAGCGTGCCGCAAAGGATTTCAGACGCATCAGCTAATCCTCCTTCCTTTTAAAGGCGTTGGGACTTATCCTAGACACACACATACGAAATACCGTAGATCAACTGGGCTCCGCGGAGTTGTGCGAACGATAGCTACCTTCTTAGACGTTGAAGGCGCCTTACATAACGTCAGCTCTGATCCAACTGGGTGTGGAAGATGGAAACGGATTTTGACTATGCTCAGAACTAGGATCATTCAATCGACTCTAGGTTCCACCAAATTCGTCGTAAGAGGAACTCCTCAGGGTGGGATAATCAATAAAATCCTGTGTAGGCTTGACAGAGATGGAGTCAAGGTTGTTGCGCATGGGGATGATGTGGTGATACGGGTATCAGGGATGTTTCCTTCAATAATCAGTGAGATTATGGAAGTTGCCCAGGCGAAGATTAGTAAATGGGCCACTGGATGTAGACTCAGCGTGGGACCAAAATATCGACCATCACACCTCCACGGCTAAATAACCAATTGCTCTCCATATCCTCCAACGCCAAGTACCTAGGAGTGGCACTTGATCCAAAACTAAGCTGGAAGCTTGCGATATCTAGAGCCAATGCGGTGACCGTCTGCTGGGTACCAGGGCATATATATATCGAAGGAAATGAAAAGGCTGATGAGCTTGCTAGGAAAGGGTCGGCGCTGCAATAATCGCCGACCGGCCCTTTTGTAGTAACCCCAATCAGTTGCTTACGGAAAAAGATAGAAGATGAAGCCACCGGTCTAGCAAACAGACGCTGGGTTCATCTGGAAACAAACGCAACGGCCAGGGCGCTATGGCCGGCCTTCAACAAGCAAAGATCAACCTCTCTGGTAAAACTTTGTCGTTATAGCACAAGGGACATTTCCCGCATAATTGCAGGACATTGGAGTTCACTTAGAGCGACTCGGTGTACTACATAACGACTTTTGCAGAAGTTGCAGGGACGAAGAAGAAATTGAATCTGTTCGTCATCTGCTGTGTGATTGTCCTGCCCTATCCGTCATAAGAATGAGGACTCTCGAAAGTTACTTCTTTTCGGAATTGGAGGACTTAGGTAATGTAGAGCTGACGGACCTCCTGAGATTCATATCATTATCTGGATGGTTCTATCGGCGGACTTTACAACGTGGACTTACTGTTGGTCTAAGTGAGCAGTGACTCTTTTCGTCATAAGGCACCCATCTACCTACCTACCTAAGCTGGAAGCTTACCATTGAGCAGCGGGTAAAGAAGGCCTGCGTGGCTTTCTATGTTTGCAGCAAAACCTTCGGTAAGAAGCTTTGAGAAGCTTGGAGAAGCTATGCCTTACCTGTTGGAAAAGCTTCAATTTCGGTTCACAAAGTGTTACTTCGTCACGAAGGCGATTTAAGTGTAAGTGTCACCTCCTTAGGTGCTTCTAAGCAGTTCCATCCTATCGCACAGTAAATCGAACTGAAAATTCCTCGCCGTTCCTTGGTTTCCGTTTGTGTAATACTTACGCGTAAAGGTTGTGGGCTCTTAATCTCCCTCTGACTTAAAATGGCCAAAACAACTCAGTGCAACAACTTTGAATTATTTTCCAGAGATTTCTCGCATTGCATACTGCACCGCCAATTTGGGATTCTACTGCTGCATACCAGCACTTGAACCATGTGCCGTATGCGTGCTCGAATACCGCGGCCAACACCATATACGCCAAGTACATCGATTGGGGATTAACGCACAAGTAGCGCCTTTCGTGTGTATAGGTGTCCACCCTACGGATACCCATGGCGGGACCTTCTTAAATTCTCCGACATTCTATTCCTTTGCTGCAAATCTTAATCCGAATCTCATTAACTTGGTTTCTGTTGTTGTAACTATCGATCCGGTTGCTGATGCTGCTTAGAGGACTCCAGTCGGCTGGACGACGTGCGTTACTTGGCACAGGCTTCTATGGTCAACAATATCGCCGATAGGCAATTCCATAGCAGGCGCTCCTTTCTCCTTTACACACCGTACACTGTACACTGTTCCATGGTGACGGTGGCGGGAACAAATTTGTTCGGAATTTCTAATTGGCCAATGTTCTTGGCACACACCAGCAGCAGAACGGCAGTAGCCTTTGGTGGGCTTTAACATGCGAGGACGCATCATTACGCTTTTGTTTAATTGCGAACAAATAGTCTCCCTCGAGCGGATGGCCATCGGCGACGTTGTGTCTCGTTAGAGCTGTGTGGGTTGATGGAATGGAAGTGCTTATCGGCTTCGTCGCCTATTACATGCACCCACCACTAGTGCACGCAAGTCGTCGTCCTTTTTGGTTGCACGGCTTTCGACTTTGAGTTCAGGAAATAATCCGTCATCTATCTTCCGCGTGCAATAATTCACCCGAGTCGGACTTGGGCATTGCCTGGGCGCGCTTTGTGTGGCAATCAGCGCATAAATCGCGAACACATAGTGCGAGGACATTACCCTGGAACGCTCTCCCTTTCTACGGCCTACGCGCGGGAAAAAGAGTCGCTATACGTTACGGAAAACCTTGCGGCCATAGTCATCGATCTTCAAAACAAACATACAAATCATAACTATGATGCATGAGGGCGCTGTAATAACCTTTCATAGATGGTCGCTAATACAGTGGTGGCTAAAGAAAAGAGACAGCGGCTCAAGTGCATAGCGCGGTCCTTTAAAGTGATGGAGTCTAGATTGAAAAAAAAGAAAGTTAGACATTCGACAGGTTGAAGGAAGCCTTAGAACCGAATTGACTCGTATCTAGACTTACAGTATCGTCTCAGCTCTATTTTACGACACATGAATGGGCAGATGCAGATACCGTCCGTATGCACTTTAGCGGAAAACGGTGATGAAAGGGCGGTAAATATTCAAACAGGAACTTGAAGGCTTAGAGAAAGGGTTAGCAGAGGTTGCCGCAAGGAGGAGTCTTATCACCTACACTGTGGAATATAAGTCTGGGCTCTCTCCTGAGAAGACTTGCAGAGACTGGCATCCACACTGTGGAATATGCCGATGACTAATGGAAAAGAGGCAAATTCATGAGCGTCCCAGCAGATACCATGAAGAATGCACTCCGAGTGGGGGAGCGGTAGTGTCGCGAACAAGGACTCTCCATTAATGCGGAAAAGATAGATCTAATCAACTTCACAAGGAAGACGGGAGATTTGAGCGCTTGATACTTTTTGGATCGGAACTAAAGGTGATCAAGAAAGTTAGGTATCTGGGAATATACCTAGATGCTGGACTAATTTGGAACCTTCATGTAGAAGAGAAGTCGGAAGGCGAAAAGTATGCCTCATCAGTGCAAAGGGTGGACATCTCGCCGAGGTCAGCATACTGGATGTGCACGATGATAGCTAGACAGTTGTATAGTTAGATAGGGTCCAACGTCTGGCATGTTTAGGGATCGGCGGTACAATACGAACGTGCAATGAAAGTGACCCTAGGCATTCTACCGCCGGACTTATTTAAGAAAAAGGCGGCCATCGACGGCACTTCATCTGCACCGGGATGACAACTGGCACTGGCGCGGTACTACCTATGGGCATAGGAAAGTCCTGAATCCCAGGGGTCAACCTCGGAGCACTCTGGTCCGGAATCATTTGCTGCAATTAACAACTGGGCAGCAGCGGTACACCAAACGTGGTCAAGCGTGGAATGTTGTAGGCAGGCTAAAATGGCTATGCCGACTGGGACTCATAGAGAAGTTCTAAGCTTGGAGCGAAGAGCATTGCAGTGGCTGGTAGCATTATCTACAGGTCATGGAAATTTCGGGTATCGCCTAAAGAAGACGGGTCTTCTGGAGAGTGACACATGTGAACGATGCGGAAATCGAGACGGCGGCACATATATTGTATCACTGTCTGGCATTAGCTAGCAGAAGAAGGGGGGGCTCCCCGTGGAGACTTTAAGCCAGATATCAGGCGATATGGGTATCCTGGTAACAAAGAAAAAGGTGACCAACTTTGTAGGAAAGGCATCAGAGCTACAACCATGCCGCCTTATTCTTTTTTTTTAAGGAAAGAAAATTAATTGACGAAGGTGCCATGATAAGTACACTGTCTCCTGGCAGTACAGCTACTAGGTATCCATGGTTCACAAAGCTAAGGATGAGTCAATAAACATCGCACAGATTTTCCATTTTTTTTTTTTACCATTAGTACAGATGTTCACCTTGTTGCCCTCTACTGTTGAAAGTCAAACAGATCACCCTCGTCTGGCATATATTACCATAAGCCTCAATTTCAATTCATGCATATAGAGTACAAATTTTGCTAGCGGGGCATCCTGCTGAATGATCTCTAAACGAACGAACGATGACGACGCGACGTATCCACGATATACCTACCTGCCTAGGTACGAGTAGGCATTGATGGTGGAGGACGCAGGACGCAGGACGCAGAAGATATAGAAGGGACACGCGAGCACACAGCTCATAAATGATTTATTGTGGGCGGTTGTGTTTGGCATTCATTCGCTCTGGTGTAATGCATCACAGATCGTTGGGCATTCTTGCGCTGTGGATGCTTGTGTGAGGCTCTTCAAGGAATCTCCTTTGTGAGACTGTAATCGATCCCATTTGAGTCCATAAATTGAGCAATTTTCCACCGTCAGATACACACACACAGACACACACACGAGAGCGGAACACCGAATCATTTGTGCCACAGCATCGTTTACTTGCACGACACAGAGCGTCTACAATACAGACGATCTGAGGTCTCAACTAATTTTATGGCCAGCGCCCAGCACCCACGTTGAATTTCCTATCTCTTCCTTCTCCTCCTCCTCCTCCTCAATGGTCCCACCACGACTTGGTGAGCTGTCCATTTCCATGGAGTAACCTTCACGTGATTGATCGTTGAGCGTTTGCTGCGCTATATGGGCACGACTTCCCTCGCAGATGCCCTCCGCGGAATTTTTCGCTTTAATGGCTTTAATTTGGGGGATCGCACATCTCGACCTTGGTCGAACGAGGAGGCCGCACCGGTTTATGATCCTTAATGGTGTACATTGTTTGCGAATGAAAAATCGCTTTTCACAGGGTCAAACGATGTGTGGAGCAGATCATCTGCCGTAGCTGCTGCTGCCGTGCATCGCTGTTTGCATTGTACACTCTGTGCTGCTTGCTGGCTTTATGTGACAGGATAAGCGCGCTGTGTTATATGAGAGGGATATTAATTTTCGGTTAACCTGTATCTGGTGATGATATGTTGGTTCGGCTTGTAATAGCTGAAGTTGAATGAAGGGCGGAGCTGTGGATGGTATACGCGCGGTTGAAATATTGTGACAGGAAAAGTTATGCTCCTAACCTGTGTGTGGTTGGATTGCAAGACAGGTTAGGTGGACTGAGTTGAGTTTATGAGGTCACCTCTCTTGGATATGGGTCAGTGTAGAGACAATCATCGTTTGAGAAGATCAATTAATGAGGCTATTGATATGGAAGGTTGAGAAGGTAGTGCTTTGCCGGCTTGGATCTGAAAAGAATGCTCGTAAATGCTTGGCCCAGGGAAACTGGATAGACAGTGGGGTAGTAAGACCCACTGTTTGGTGGAAGGCGCTGGAGAGGAAATATCAAAAGCGTGACAAATGTTCAACGGGCGGGTTCGAGGAGATCAACACCCACAGCAGCCTTGGAAACAATACTGAATATTCTTCCGCTTGACATTTACTGCGGCAACTCGGCAGCTAAAACTGCACTAAGACTTCGGGAAGCCCGACTAAGGTTAGCTTAGCCTTATGGTCATGCGTCAATTCTGAATATATCGAGACTCCGGATGGAAACGGACTGCATCGTCGCACTAACAAACTGCAATCGGAGACTCGCTATCAGAATTTCTAGCAGGGAGGAGTGGGATGGTTAGTCTGCATCGGATATGAACTGGCCATCTATACCGACGGATCCAAAATGAATGTAGGTACTGGCGCTGGTGTCTACTGCGAGTCCGGAAATGCAATAGGGGCCTTCGGACCTGAGGACCATTGCAGTGTTTTTCAAGGCGAAGTTGAGTAACATCTCTGGAAGAACAATCAGCGTCTATGTTGACAGTCAAGCAGTGATTAAAGCGTTACAGTCAACTTCGGTGAGGTACAAGCCTGTAAGGACGTGCATAAAATAACTGGACGATATCTCAGAGGCCAGCAACCACAGTTGGGTACCGGGCCATATGGATATAAAAGGGAAAGTAAAGCCAGAGCTAGATAAGATCAAGGCGCCTCGCAGGCGCTTCCCGAGGCTAACACACCGCTTAAGACTTTGAACAGAAAGACAGACATTGAGTCCAACGAGGAAGCTAACAGGCATTGGTACGAATTAGATACATGTGCCATAGCCAGATCGTTATGGCCAGTCTATGACAGCTGCCGACGTCGTGACTGGACACTTTGTGATGGGCAATCATGCAGCACCGCTAGGACTACTCCACAACGACTTCTGTTGGAACTGCAGGGACGAAGAGGAAATAGAATCCATTCGCCACTTGCTATGCCACCAATAGGAAGGACACTCTTGGGAGGTACTTCCCTGTGAATCTGGATGATCTAAGAAACATTGAGCTGAACAAACTTCTGAGATCCATACACATATCTGGGGGGTTTAGTTCAGCCGTCGATAATGAAATTTAGGTGCTCAGGGGTCTACTAATGGGCACAATGGACTAAGTGAGCCGTTGGTAGTCTCTTGTCAACTAGGGCATCTATCTACCTAACCAACCTAAATGCTTGGCCTTATGTATAAGTACAAAGCTCTTGAATTGCTGTCGGAAAGGTTGTGAGAACGTGCACCACATTGCTACGTTGTTGATTTCGCGGGATCTCTTCAACTCGCGGTCATGGCTAGTAGTCAAGGAATATGCCTTGAATGCGCCTAACCCAACTGGAAGGCCAATTCCTCACAGGTGGCTGAAAGGCGAAACATAAAACATCTTAGCTCCGTCAAATGCTTCACCAAAAAACGAGCTGCTGCCTGGTAGTTCAATGAACCTGACAGAGTGTGAGTGCTTCTGGGATTTGTGTAAGTGAATGAAAAAGTTGAACACCAACAGAACTATGAACTTCCTTCCGGGATTCTGTACATAGCAGGTGAGTATCGAAGGTCCCCTTTATGTCTCCCATTTGCCATTTGATGACCTCTCTGCCAACGATCTCACGACTTCACCTCCATTAGCACTCATTCGCACCCTTACCATCTCCTATTTATGAGGCCCATTCTCCGGCAAACGGAACATTTTTGATTACCATCCCTATGAATCTCAATGCGCATTAAGAGAGCATTGTTGACCCATTACACAAAACTCCAAATTGCAAAACTTGTCCAAACAGCTACCGGGACATAAACATTCCACCATCGTTATACGCTCACCATCGACCTAAAGTATACCGTTCCGTTCTATTAAATCCTACATCCCGCCATATGGCTCCGTGTAATGTTGCCAGACTCGTGCGGCTATAACCCTTCATTTTATCTATCGACCTCGTTAAGTGCCTAAGGACTCCTAATACACCTCAAACTAACAAACTAACAAAAAAAACAAAAAAAAAAAATATTCCCAAGTATCCCATCGAGCTATTTGCTAAGAAAACACTTAACTCACCTAAATCACGTGTGGTGATTTCCATAAATTCCTCGCAACGTTCTGGTCTGGTCCTGGTCTCTCTCTCTCGCTGGCGAGTGTTATTGCCAAAAACACTCGCCCCCTTCCCCACCGCGCGCCGTACATCCTTTGGAATAGAATTTCATGCAAATTTAATTGAAATTGTGCTCCTCATAGAACGCCAACGCCTATCTCTTAGTAAGATCCACATGTGCAGCTCCAATTTCACCCCCACCCCCCATCCAAGTTGAAATGCCTTTCACCTAGTCTACGAGTAGAAGAGTTTTGAAGAAACGAGAAGAAAACGTAGAAATTTATGCGCTAAAGCTTTTAAGGGTGTTTCGCTTACGGCCACATCGACGTCGACGTCGACGTCGGTGTCGGTAGGGAGGAAAACCAGCGCGCCAGAGTTTCATCGTCCTACTACCCCACTACAGCTGGAGCGCTATTAATTTAGAAGCCATTCCCAGGCCCTCCCCGGGTGTATATAGGTGAAGGCATTTCCATTATGTCAAATATGCTTTTACAGAACATTAAAATCGAGATTAAAACTAGGATAAGAGCAAGCATTCGAGTGATGCTGATGATGGCAGGGGGTGGCTGGTTACTTAGTAGAGTGTGGGGGAGGCACGCTGGAGAGATGGCTCAAGAGATTACAATTCAAAGATACAACCGGCTGGGGGAGAGTGGGTGGCTTTAGGCCGTTTTTTTTCCATACATTACCTCTCCTAGAAGACGCTCGTTTGATTTGAAAGCAGCCCACCCATTGAATGGAAGGGAAGAGACATGCTTCTTATACTCTGCCAGGTGTTTTTTTAGGCTGACTGCCTTAAAAGTTTAAGGCGAGAGCTCACATAAAGATGTTCCACTAGTCCCTGGCTTTATGGCAACATCCTTGTCGCAGGAGATCTCATTATAGATACGACGAAATGACAAACTTTTCTTGAATTTTTTTTTCTCTTCTCTTTCTGTGCAAGTATGTATGTGTGTGTGTGTGTCTGTTGCCTGCTTAGTTCGATCAGATGGGAGTACTTCAAATTATTCGTCTTACATTAACGATTGACAAAAGCGAAGAATGAGAGTAAAATAAAAGTAGAAGAAGAAGAAGAAGGCAAGGAAGAAGGTGGTTTTTTAGGTCACGACGACATTGCAGTGTACACTGCATATGACGGCCTGCCTGTCAACATGTAGGCCATGCAGGCCTATGATTTATGAATAAATGAAGCACCAATGAGTGTGGCACAGTGAGTGTGCATCGAGTAGATGGGATTGGGGACACTTTGGGCCTGTCATTGTTTATGTTATCTCTGTGTTGTGATTTTCACTTCGATAAGGGGGGCACTCGGCGCTGTTGTGTCGACGATCTACCACACCCACATGTTGTACTCTCTGGTTTACCAAATTTGGATTCGGGTCAAGTAATGTGAAGTCTCTGACCGCAGACGTAGTTGGACGGGGAGAAGAAGAATTCATTACCAGTGGCATGGGTTGGGGGTTTAATCCGCTATTAAGCCTCTCTTGAGTCGGTAATTGTTCTCAAGATGCTTGACCACTGGAGTTTTCTTTTGTGGAAGCAGTATTGATGACAAATCGATGTCGTCAGTAAGCTGTTATCAGATCTTTTCGCTTTCAGTTTCCAATTGAAAGGATTATCAATCACAATCACGAGGCTACTTCATTTTCTAGGCATTCTTACGAGGAATTGGGAAACGAGGTTCATATAGACTCTCGATGGATAGATTGCCTTAATCCATATTCAGGAGACGATCTACTTAAGGGAGTTTAGCTGCCTCAAATGACTATCTAAGCATCATAAGTTGGTAGTCTTTGGTAATTAGGTGCACCTTCCACAGTAGAGTAACCTTGCATAGAGGCCCTCCAGGTTGGCTGTTGTGCGTCGGGGCAACTTCCCTACCGCCAGTTACGATGCAACCAAGAGCTTCGGATAGGATTGACACTACTGTTGACGAACCCAACTGGCAAACGGCCTTAGACTGATATCAAGCAGACGTAACAGCCATCCAAGAAGAGCGATGCCGGGCAAAAGGCCAATGAAAAACTGTGACATATGTAGGTATGTATACTACGGTGATTGCTACAGAGAGCAGAAACTGCGCGAAGGCAAGAAGTCTTGAGGTTTCGACACGTGAGCGACCGTCTTTTGACAAGACAATCCGCATCAAGGCTAGATTCGCCAACAGTAGCCTAATATGCGCTCGTGCCCCAACAAAAGACAAGGGCAACGCTATCAGGGCAACGCTGATAGGCCAGGAATGGACGACAGCTTTGGTAGGACAGTACAAACTTAGCCTATACGACACCACGTCTGGCCAGGCTGATTCAATTTGCTGCGGGGTGAAACGTCACTATAGCAAGCACATGGTCTCCTAATTTCAATATCCACAAGGGGGCATGGAGGTCTCCTGATCATGGAACGGTTAACCAAATTGATCACATTGCGATCTACGCAAGGCATGCCTCCAGTATTCTGCATGCCCGAACCTTCCGAGCAGGCAATATCGACTCAGAATACTACCCTATTGCAACCACGGTACGAATGCGAATATCCTTAGCGCCACAACAAAGAAGAACTACTGTGAGAAGATTTAACGTCGAAAGCTGCAATCACAAGAGACAAGACAAGAGACCGCCAGAATCTTCGCCGAACGCTTTCGGGATACGCGACTCCACGGCTCCTATGCTGCTAGCATCAAGTACCTAAGACCAGTAGCAACGTTGCCAACATGCCGTCAGAGATTCCGAAACTGATGCGCTGGGTTTCACTCGAGAAACCACTGGTTTGACGAAGAGTGCCGGCAAGCATATACAACTAAACAAGACGCGTACAAAGCGGCGCTGCAAGGAAAGACGAGGGCTGCTCGTGAGCTCTACAAGCATAAGAGACGGGAAGTACATTCTTCTTCTTATGTCCTATATCCCCCTGTGGGCCCTAGGGCCTCCACAACGCCTACGCGCCATCGTGTGCAGTTTCCGGCAATATGCCACAGCTCTCCCCAGCTCTTTCCCAGTTGCCGTGCTTCCTTCTCGACTGTTCTGCGCCATGTACTGAACCGCCTAGCACCGCCGCATATTCTGCCATCCTGAGTTAGCGGGTTCCATTGCATCGCGTGGTTAGCTATTTTCAGAATGTGGGACCAATCCACTGCCACTTTCGTTGTATAGTCGTGATAGTAGTGGTCACTCTCCAAGTACCACATCTATACAGCAGCACACACTCAACGTTGGAACGGAACAGCCGTAGCTTGGTGCTTAGACTAATTGCTTTACGTGGATAGCATCCCAAACGCAGATTTTGCTGACTGGCTATATCCAGCTCGGTTCCGCCATCGGTTGAGACAATACTTCCAAGGTATTGGAAACTCTCTACTCCCCCAACCGTTTGTCCAGCAATGCATATACGAGTTGATGAGTTCGGTCTTCGGCTAATTATTTTGGTTTTTGCCGTTGATTTTCAGCCCAACGACGCCTGCTTCCCTCTCCACATTTGCTGTCATTTGGTGAAGGTCCATTATTCTATGAGATAGTAAGCTTGAGTTCGGATGTAAGAGTCCAGCGCATTTAGCACATCGCTAATCACCAACGGAAACAGTATTGGTGACAGAATGCAGCCTTGCCGAACCCGACTTTTAATTTCGAATTCCTCAGACAGCTTTCCTCTATGCGAAACGTGACATGTGAACCCATTGTACGTAGCCTCGATAATTGCCATTAATTTATCTGGTACGCCGCTCCTGCGCTCCCGATTGACACTATAAAACGCCTTTTCAAAATCGATATTCAGTGGTAATCGATATTCAACGCACTGCTCGATAATGATCCGCAGGGTGCTTACGTGGTCGACAGAGGAGGATCCAGAGCGGAAACCTGCTTGTTCGGCGTTGAGTTCCGGACACCAATGCTCCGGCCCCCAGAGTTTTCGAGCCTAACCTAGAAAAACAGCGCACTAGAGGACGAGCTCGCCTAAGGTGGCGCACACAAGTAGAAGGGAACCTCAAGCATCTTGGGGTGCGCAGCTGAAGGCAGTTAGCTAAGGAGCGGGCTAACTGGGGAGGCTTGTTGTAAGCAAGTAAGTAACCCTGCATTAGTCTGAAAACAACCCAAATTTTCGATGTTTCTGTTTACAGATGTGGCTTCAGCATACACAGAGTTCACAATCGCCTTGGACTTGAATAAACCTAGATGGAGCTTACTGGCATTAGTTCCGCCCAGCCTATCTACGATATCCTTCTACAGTACCTCCATCAAAAGTGTTCGCATGAAGTATGTATGTACGTCCATCGAGGTGGAGCCATCTGTATGGCTTTTCACTCAGATCTCGCGTCCCTGGCATTCATTTGAATTCTAAATTGCAAATCGTAACCAGTTTAGCAACCACGATGTGAGCTTAAGTGTTCAAATCACCCAAAACCACCTGAATCTCCTATGAAATGATCTAAAAACATGAATGCCTGTCGTCACAATCGTCATGCAGTCATAAACTTCTCTGTCAGCAGTCCTGTTGGTCCTAATCAGGTTTGTGTCACTTCTAAGTGCCACAACATGTTCTGATACTGCAACCGGTGTACCAAACCACTTCCACTGCATACACATGCCATGTCCATGACGACTGCGTGACGCCTTCCCACGTGCAAAAAACTGCATTTTCCCCAACCCTACCTGGAATTTGTGTGTTAGATATGACGTGGAAATGGCTACTTACCAGCACCGACCAGCACCGACCAGCAGAAGCAGCACAAGAGCACTTCATCACCCAGTAACTGACTGAGCCACTTCCACTTCTGGTATTGCGCTCAACCTAAACCTTCGCAAGCACACACCTGGAACCAGACCGGCATCAGGTTCCAAATTGCCGCTTGGGTGCGGAATTACTGCACGCAGATCAAACACGGATATTGCGTGCACAGAACATGCACTTGTTGTGTTATTAGACCTGCCACTGTTGTGCCTCTGCAAATAGTAGTTGCTTGTCGGCTGAAGACCATCATCGTCGTAGGCATCTTGATCAACAGAGTCATACTGGTGAGTACCGTTAGAAAGTATTGCCTTCCGCCGCAATTTGCAAACGACGAGAAGGAAATCGATCATCGATAGTGCCAATGTGAAGGAATTTTGTTTGCCGATGCTGTGCCCCTGCCTTCTATGTGATCCTCATAGAATCTGTTTTCATACATTCCATTGTTTGTATTCACACAGTTGTATCTACGGCTGGCGATCTGAAACACTTTGCTTAAACACTGCACCTATAATCGGCGCTGTAGAATCTATGGATCATCGCAGTCAATCTAGGATCGGCGTGTTCCTTAGCCGACTGATCTGCCGCGCAGCTAGATGGCCTACATCTGCAGCGTCATTCTGGAGAATGATGATACCCACACTTGGGTTGATTGGAGGCTTGTGCACAAGCTAACGGTGGGGTAAATTTACCTAATGACTGTCATTAGTGGACGTCATCGTCATCATCATTATCGTTGGAGTTATACGCGAACTGCAGGGCCATGGCGGCCATGACCAGGCAAAAGGCATCTCAAGCTCAACGTTCTGAGTGATGGTCTTGGATTTGCGCGCACTTTGTAACGGCACAACCCAAATAGATCAGAGATTAGGATGATTGGTGTTTACTTTGAGTAGTAATTTGTAATTCATTTTATGGGCTTCTCCAATGCTCTGGGTGTAACCCTATTGCACCAAGAGGTGTGTTTAACCATGTTCTCCTCGTCTTAATTTGGCGACTTTTAGCGAAGTAAACGATTTGTGGGTGCCGTGGCTCAGAGGCTAGTTCGTTGGATTACTGTAGGACCCTTCCGCTTGAATGAATGGTCGCGAGGAGCTAGTCCTGGACCACATACGGTCTTTTGCGGAAAGCATTTGTATTTTGTAAGCTAAACGTTCAGATTTAAGCAAAATTTAACGTTAGATGGCCGTTTTCTTCGTTTTTATGTAGGTTTAAGGGGACGCTTCTGTAAGGTGTTTGTACTAGCTAATTAATAAATTTGATAAATACGAGTGGGAGATCAGTGCTTTAAGCGCCGCTTGGCTGTCGGTGAGAATATGTATGGATGGAGGCTCCTTTGATGCTTGAGAGTAAGCTTGTGCTAGCGCAAGTCTTCATAGCGTAAAGCTCGGCCTGAAAAACACGACTCTTTCCAAGTGGTAACGAAATTTTATTAATAGGTCCAACTCCTGAATCCATTTTTGATCCGTCTGTAGCACATACGATTCCTTTGGGATCAAGCGACTTTCGAAGACTAACTGCACTGCGAATGGCCGTTTTTTTAAAGCGGAGTGAGACCGATTATATCCTCTATGGCTGTTGTGCGACATGTATGCATAGAACCTGTAATTCCAAGGCAAGCCAGTCTTTGAAGTTTACTGTCTTTATTGATGCTTGTGACAATGGCTTCTTTGTGGTTCTATTGCGCGAACAGCTCGGTGGATGTTTCCCTTCGTCTATTGATTGCAGACCATTGGAGTAACAATGTAGCAATGTATTGTCAACAACGCCCAACACTTCTCAGCATCGCGAGGAAACCTCTTCTGCCGACACTATGCCATTCCTCCACAACAAAGCGTGTACCCCACCTCAATCATTCAATCCATAGATACAACTTACGCATGTACTCAACTCCGGAACCATCTTCAATCTCTGTAACAACCTACAACATCCGCGCGATACTCGAGTACATCAACTGACATGTATCTGACCTCCACCAGAGGATAATTTAAAATGCATGTACTCCCAAAATCAACTGCCAACATCAATCATCTCCCAACCGATGGTCATATGTAAAAACGTCAAGCGAAAAGGGTTAACACCATGTTCTACCCATGCCCACATAGCGCACACACACCCCTCCCATCCAAAAACAAAACCAAAAAAAAATCACAGAACAGATTAATCAAAGTTAATCAAAAGCAATTTCACAGCGCGCAGTTTTATCCGCCCGCATACACAGTTTTTAACAAGATTCCCCGTTTAACTCTAAAAATTTAAACACAAAAAAAAAATTACAAATATTTCCCACAGCAGCCAGAAAGTATCTGTAAGTATCTCAAAGACTTGTTCCGTCGTGGGTGCAGTGGCAACGACCAGCATTTTCTTTGTTTTTCCAAAAAATCGTCAGAAATTCACTTAAACGTTTATGGTTACCATCTGTGAGACCATTCCGACCCCGAAAGACAATAGCGCGGAGCACAAAATGTGTCCACTTTCAGTTTTGTTATCTTGAAGCGCGCGCACGCGCGTTTTAGGGCCCCCATGCTGCTCGCGACCGGAAGTTTGTGTGCATTTAAATGTGGTTTTTTCGAAAAAAAAATGTTACCATTACGATAATTCTTTTTGGATTCCCAAAGAATGGGGGCATACAGCCGTTAAAGTATCTTCTGAAAGTAGGTTCAGCCTAAGGCAGAGCCATTGACCCATATTTCTCTGGTGTTTTATATGTCTACGCTGATGGGTATAGATAAACGTCAAACGATGATTTGGTCATTGGGTTTTATGGAGGAAAAGGTTTGGTAAATGGAGCTTTGTTGGGTTAATTAGAAGGGCAAGCGTTTAGTCGAACATTTGGCTTAAATTCCTACGGCAGAGATGGAGTAGTTCCGTGGTAGCAGACGCAACAATTTGACTGTTCAGCCAAATAAAATACAAATACTTGGCGCAACAGACCGTAGATACATATGTGGTCCAGGACCTAGATTCTCGCGACCGTTCATGTTGAGCGTGTTATATTTTTTCACACCAATGAAAGGGACCTACAGTTTAGAGCCATATCCGAAAGGCAAATTGAGAAGCTTTCTCCTGACAGTTATTACTCTCGGACTTTAGTCAGACATTCGCGAGAGGTGGGACCTGGAAACATTTTTTTGGTGTTTTCTGGGATTCAAACGTCGAACCTCCCGCTCAGCGATTCAACGCACTAACCACTTGAGCCACGGTACTCACTGTTCGGCAGGATAAGGGCAAAGAAGGAAATACTGCGTAACCAAAGAATCACCGGTACGTCCCAGCTTAAGGACATTGAAGAGTTACACGACCGATAAAGATTGAGATTGAGCGTTCCACGTAGAACTCGCTCCCGAAACTCAAGTTCGTGATAAATCCCAGAATGTTTTAGGGAGAACTGGCAGATGGATACATAAATGTATACTCTGTCTCAAGGTATCATTTACTTAAGGGACGATGACGTGCTCTGGTTAAATATGTAGTTACAGTGCCACAAAATGTGTTTTGCTGATTCTTCGTCCTCTTTACACACGTTCTGCATGTGTGTTCTTGGGCTAGGGCCATAGTCATGACTCCAATATGAAATCCTGTGAATATGCGAATCTGACTTCAAGCTAGTCCTGGGAGGAGCGTTTGGGAAAGCATAGTGTACTGTGTACTGGATAGACACTGCGGTGGTAAGACCCACTGTTTGGTGGAAGGCGCTGGAGAGGAAATATCATCTCAAAAGCGTGACAAAGATTCAACGGGCGGGATCGATGAGATCAACACCCATAGCAGCCTTAGAGACAATACTGAATCTTCTTCCACTTGACATTTACTGCGGCAACTCGGGAGCTTCAGCTGCACTAAGACTAAGGGAAGCCGGACTATGGTAAGCTAAGTCTTATGGTCATGCCTCAATTTTGATCCGGTGGAACATATCGAGACTCCGGATGGAAACGGACTACATCGTCCGACTAACAATCTGCAATCGGAGATTCTCTATCAGAATTCCTAGCAGGGAGGAGTGGGATGAAACGTTAGTCTCTACCGGATATGAACTGGCCACCTATACCGACGGATCCAAAATGGATGTAGGTACTGGCGCTGGTGTCTACTGCGAGTCCCGCAATGCAAACCGGTCCTTTGGACATGAGGACTATTGCAGTGTTTTTCAAGGCGAAGTTGCTGCCATGAAACAAGCTGCGGACGTGATAAGCGAGAGTAACATCTCTGGAGGAACAACCAGCATCTGTGTTGACAGTCAAGCAGCCATTAAAGCGTTACAGTCAACATCGGTGAAGTCCAAGCTTGTAAGGACGTGCATATAAAGACTGGACGATATTTTAGTGGCCAACAAGGTGAGCCTCTGTTGGGTATCGGGCCACATGGATATACCAGGAAAAGTAAAGCCAAGGCTGGGTCACATCTAAGTGCCTCACAAGCCCTTCTCGAGACTAACACACCGCTTAGCACCTTTAACAGCAAGATAGATACTGAGTCCAACGAGGAAGCTAATAGGCGTTGGTATTGACTAGATACATGTGCCATAACCAAAGCCAGTCTAAGACGTAAATAGATCAGCAGATATCATGATATTCGTATAGCTGCCGACTTCGTGACTGGACACTTTGTGATAGGCAATCATGCAGCACCGCGAGGACAACCCCACAACGACTTCTGTTGGAACTGCAGGGACGAAGAGGAAATAGAATCCATTCGCCACTTGCTATGCCCCCAATAGGAAGGACACTCTTGGGAACTACTTCCCTGAGGATCTGGATGATCTAAGAAACATTGAGCTGAACAAACTCCTGACATTCATACATGTATCTGGGGGGCTTAGTTCAGCCGTCGATAATGAAATTTAGGTTCTCAGGGTCTACTAATGGGCACAATGGAGTCTTCGTTAGTGAGCCGTTGACAGTCTCCTGTCAACTAGGGCAACTGCTACATAACCTGTAGCAGCTGTCATAGTGTCGCGGAATTTGGAGCTGGCCCAACTCAGTTTAAATCAGGTGATGCGTCGAGTAAACGAGTGGACAAAGCAGCTCGGCCTGAGCCTGGCAATGGCAAAACTGAAATCGCCGTACTCGCAAATCGTAGGATACCCACCATAGTACCAATGTCAGTAGGCATAGAGATGACACGAAGCTATCCTGCGTCAGTTACTGCTGCTTTGAGCAGATTGATGGCGAATACCGGGTCACCCAGCCCAAGAAAACGCCGAATTCTGATGTCAGTGACGGAGTCAATTTTATTGTATGGAGCCGAGATATGGACGGAAGCTCTTGAAAAGGAGAAGTACCGGCAGCGCATGGCAGCAGTCCAATGCAGGGAGCTCTGGGAGTCGCCTGTGCTTACCGCACTCTGTCGGAACCAGCCGTTTTCGCCATTACAGGAATTATGCCTATAGAGCTCCTAGCCCAAGAGAAGAAGAGGATTTACGAACAGAAGAGCGTTGTGGGAAAAATGCAGGCCAGCTTAGAAGAGAGAGCACGCACGCTTGCGATCTACCAGCGATTGTGTGAGAAAGAGACCAGAGGAGAGTGGACTAAACGACTCCTCGGAGAACTAAGAATGTGGACTGAGCGGAAGTCAATTACTACCTGACTCAGTTCCTCACCGGTCACGGATATTTACGAGCCTATCTCTACAAGATGGGGAAATCAGCCCAGCATGCCCCTGCAAAGCGGTTCCAGAGTGGATGGTGTCAAGAAGATAAGAGGTCCCTCTGGGTTTGGTGGATCAAGCCTATGCAAAGAAAAACAGGGCACCAATTTACCTAACCAAACCTAGTCTCGGGTGTCTCCCTTCCTCGAAGTTATTGTCTCTTACTGACAAAGCGCACTTTCACTCCTTTGCATGTCGGGCAGTATGGATCAACTTCACTCGGGCAGTATGGAACATCTTCACGAATAAAAAGACGCAGATACTGCCGAAAGCCATTTTCTACTCTCAAATAGAAGCAACCGAAGGAAGCTAAGGTTAAGGTTTACTGAGCGCTTACCATTATCCTTTCTCCACGCAGTGTATTAGTACCACACAGTGTGTAGGGGTTTTGGAGGCCTGCCAAATTGACGTTTGTATTCATTCAAACGAATCAGAAAGATCGGCAAAAATTCATTTTACTGTGCAACTGGGCAATCCAATGACTTTCGAGCTGCTTCCAATATTACCGCTCCTTTGCGTCCTTAAACAAATAATTTCAATCAAAACGAGACGTCCATCAAAATGAACCCATGCCAAGGGTGGATTTTTAATCAATTCCCATTCAAAACACTTGTGTTTGCAGTGCATAACAAAACGTCTCATTCCTCATCTCCAGTACTGCCGTTTCCATTGAATTTTTTCTCCTAATTTCATTCCGCAGTGGTTTAACCTACCCACACCATCTTAGCCATTGCATAAGCTCCCGCTGCACTTCACAAATGCAATTCAGGATTTCGTAGCAATCTTGTTCTCGAAAATGTAATTTCCAATACTCCTCCTATGTCAACTAGAAATAATTAACAGCGTCATCATCAGTTCCATCACATGGCACACGACAAGTAGTGTCCTACGGATACTCGGGGACATTCTCAATATTTAACCGCATGCATCGTCGTGGCACCCATCAATGAAATTGTTGGGATTTCATTTACTAGTACCTGTCAATCGGTAAAAAGGACACAAAGGGTCCTTTCACTAAAAGAATTCAATCAATCCGTCAGCGAACGCTGGAAATGTGCATACCAATCATCATGATCATCCTGTACTCCTGTACTGTTTGCTGCTTCAGAATCCCACAACCAGGACGACAACGAAGGCGCGGAAGGAAGAAATCATTCAACTTGTGTGAATGGCACAGGAGATTATTTTTCATCAGCATCCGGTGTTGATACAACTGCCAAGGAGGGTGGAGAGAGGGGGGAGGGGGAGAGTAGAGTAGAGCAAAACATTCCTAGTTGACAGCTAAACAATGTTTCAAAAATTTCGACCAAGGACGAATGACGAGGGACGAAAGAGAACACTCTTCTCCTCCGAAATATGTACACACTCCAGCAGGGCGTCCATTGCCCGCCATGCAAGTCCAAGTTGTGGAATTTACAAAAGGCGAAAACTTTTTAATTTTGTCCGATTCCCAATTTCAGATGTCAGAACGTGTGACAGCCGGATGGACAGACGAACTGCTGTGTACAACACTCGTACTGCAGCTGGATCCTGAATGTTCAAGAGAGAGTGGTGGCAATTTATTGTCTTGGAAATGTTTGTAAATTAAAATCCCATGTCCATGCTCTTTTTGAAGGGGGTGCTCTCTTGCTATGTAGACTCTGGGAGAGTAATTAAAAATCCGTCCTTACCCACACGTTCGAGGCGGTAGCGGTGGGCCGACGCGGCGTGGCCACTGTTAGTGTTCTGTGCGAATGTGTGTCCTGGAATGGCAATGCTCTCGGTAATTGACATTAATTATTCACCAATAACAAAAAAAAAAAGGAAATAGTCCTACCGAGCGAGTTCCTTTCGTCCTGTTGTTGCCGCCGATGTTTGTACATTCATCTCTAATGTTTAGTGGGCGGAAGGAGGCGTGCTATCGAACAGGATACAAAAAAAAACTGCACATGTACAACAGTTAGAGCGAAATTAGTGGTTGAGTTAGAGGGCTCGCGTTGTTGAATTTTGCTATGAGGGTGTTTTGTGTTGATTCGTCGTTACTGAGCCCGAGCCTTCGATGTTTTGTTTGAATACAGCGACGGCGAAGCAATTTTTTTGTTTCCTGCCGCCTCGCCCGAGGGATGTGTGAGCGACATCTGTGCGCTTAATACAAATTTAATTAGAAATAGTTCTCCGCCGACCGCTAGATGATTTCATTTCATGAAGGTAGGCAAAAATGTTTTTATCATCCCCTGATAGACAGCCGTAGAAAACCGTTGCTGCAGGATAAATGAGGGTTCACGTTTCGTTGGATTTTTTTCCTTCCGCCTGTGATGATGACAAGTGAATATTATTGCCTTCTGTTGGAACATAACGTCCTGAGGGATATTACTTTTTTTTTTTTGTCCTGGGTTTTATTTCGCTGCAGGCAAAAGGGTTTTTCTCCACAAATACATCGAATGTACAGCCGGTGATTATTACGAGCGGAATTGCAGATCTGTCATGTCTCAATTAAGGGGTTACAGCTTATGGCTCTTTGAACTTCATGCAAAATGCTCATGAGCCTTGCTTTAGATTGGTACCGTCAATAGAAGGAATGGTTATTTACGATTAAATGTGGTCTGTTTCATGAGTGAAAGGTTTGTTGACGTAAACCTCCTGGGCAATGGAGGCACACTGTTTGACCACAAGGACAACGTACATCAAACCAGAGCGATCACATTACCATTAGCCGATGCCTTCCAAATTGCATCCAAGACGTCCGTAACCCACGTTTGTTACGATGCAAAGCTGACATGGTAGCTACTATACGTCCTCGTACTGCATCTGTCAATAGCAACCGATCCAACTTGCTAAGGATAGCCCGGTGTTAAGTAAAACAGAGACAAAAAAAGATCGACTGTTATCTACAGATCTATGCGGTTGAAACTAGAAAAGTTCTACAGTCTCCGCTGCAGCCCTACGCTTACGCTTTCGTTTACAGCGTTACAACTCGGTCATCCTATCTTCGACCTCGCCCTCAGATTACTCTTCGTTGCTGACATCGCTGACAAAGCCCTCCTTGTCACCAGCACTTGTGACGGTGTTAAGCTTCCGCTGGTTTTGCTTCATGTGAGGGACGATATAATGAGCTTCGATATCATGGCTCCAGCTTTCGAGACTCTCCTGTAGCTGTAGGCTTGTTCTCCACCAACATAGGTTCTCCTGGCCGATACTGCGTTGGCACGATACTGCGGAATCTTGCCTTCTGCCGGACGTGCTCAATGATGACCAATGCCTCATATCGCCGTCGTCCCATTTCATCGGCGTCCACCCTGCTCTACTCTCCAAGCTCCAGTAGCAGCTTGTCGCCCGAAATGCTCCTCGGTGTGTAAGCAAATAGGAGTTCGTGCGGACTCGTGTAGATCCGAACGGAATTCAGTCCCCACTGGACCGCTCGCAGATGACTTGCCCAGTCTTCCCCCTTTTTTGAGGGACGTCATAATACTTCGATTGCATCTCTCAACCTGCCCATTGGCTCTGGGTGTCCTGACAGCGGTCTTAATCATCTGGATCCCGTTCTCGTTACAGAACTGGCTTAACGTTCTCGGCAACCCAAAGCAGCTGGCCACTTGACTTAAGACGCTGAGGACTCCCTTGGTATTTGTGGACTTCACGGCTCGAAGAATGGTATATTTTGCGAAATTGTCAACTGGGGCAAGAACATATCCGGTTCCTCCCCTTCCCTTCTTGAAGGACCCAAGATTATCGAGGTGGACGGTGTCGAATGGGAGGGGAGTGCGATCCATACTGTGCAATTCCCCTTCGGGTTTTCCGCCTTTCTTCCTTGCGAATGCGCACTCCACGCACGACTTGATGTAGCTCCTCGTGAATCCTTTCACCTTCTAGAACCAAAAGGTTTTTCTCAGCCTTCTCTTCTCGTCAGCAGGATGACCCACATGACACAGCTTAAGGATTCTCTACCGAATCGCTTTGCGGACCATCCACCTCTCCACATCATCTACCTTACGGAAGAGATGGTACCCTTTGACGACATACATAATGTCAGACATTCGCGAGAGGTGGGACCATGAAAACCCTCTTTGGTGTCTTTTGCGATTCGAACCTCGACCCTCCCGCTCAGTAATCCAACGCACTAACCACTGAGTCAAGGCGCCCACCCTTAAAATGCGTCCTCCTTCCCAGTCCCCTGTTCTGTTCAGAAACTAAGTCACCCTACTCCGGGATAAGTAGGGAGTATCTTAATGGTGATTATAAAGAAACAAGTACTTGTTGTCTAACACCATCTCTTCCAAGGAAGCACTGGCGCTAAATCCATACTTGATAGCAATTTCAATTGAATTCCCCAAATCCCCGGACAAGTGCGCACTCCTATTCCCATTGTTTACACTCTCTCGGATATGAGTTCTGATTTTTTGCAGAACTACCACTTCGCTCATCAGCTGTCCGGCTCAAGTGTTCATTCGGACTGTGGCGCTGACCCGTTCTTCAGATTGACCCACTAAATGCGAGATCGTGGAGTAAAATACAACAGAAATCAACACACGGGGTTCTGTGCAACGAATTGAGGCAAAGATACGAAATCACATGAACCAAGTGCGCTTCAATGGTCCTCTCCGGGTGACTGAAGTGGCTGCTAAGCCAGTTGCCAAGGAGCATGTCGATGGGATTCTTCGTAATCCACCAAACTGGAGAGGTTTTTAATCCCCCCGCTCGCGCAAAGCATTCTACAGATACATAGTACACATGTGTACCTGAGGAGTGCAACATTGTTTGACTTGATTTCTCAAGTGGACGGACGGAAATGTATTTGCTTATGCACTTGCAACTAAATCCCTTCGAACAGAGAACAGAAAAATGCTGAATGGGCACTCTGTCGAGAGTGTGGTGCCATCAAACACACACTTACTCGGCAGCGCTGAAGGATTTCTCGCAATTTTGTCTGCGCCGCTTGCGAGCATGTCCACAGATCACCAGAGTCATCATCGTCACACACATCGAGCAAAGATTTCTATTTTCCATCGCTGCCATCAAGGAATTTGCTTTCGCGAGGAAATTTTTGAGCTCCTGCCAGCAATGTCGAACGACATTGCGCGTAAATGGGCGTTCTCGCTCTTTGATGTGAATCTATTCCACGAATTCGCCAGCCAATCGAGAGATAAATAGTTTTCCTCGGAACCAAACCCAAGAATCCGCCTCCTTTCGCTACGAAAATAGCATTTTGGGAATTCGCATTCGCGCCCGGCGATTTGCTTATGGCGGAATCCGATTGGATTCCTTCTGAGACGAGGTGCTTCATCAACAGCAGCTTCCAATTAAGGCGACAGTGTATTCGAACGTTCCACCTCTAATTAGACGCGACGTATGCGCGGCAGCTATTGACAGGGCACCTCGCTGGAAGGACACTTCTGCTGGGTAATTAAAGGATAACACGGTTGCCTTTTGGTGACACAAAAAGTGCATTATGCTCAACACTACTTGGTTGGGCTTTATTCGTTCTGAGCGGCTCTGGTGACAGTTGCTGCGGTCCGGAAGGTGCGAAATGAAGTGTTGGCCAAATCGGAATGTCATTCCACTCTGCTGCCAGCTACCACCATTCCTCCATGAACCCTCGTGTACGTGTTGTTGTTGAGAAATTCTAGGATCGCCGCACGTCTCATCCTTCTACTGCCACAAAACGCTAATGGACTGTGCTTCAGTTTATGTTGTATCCAGCTGTATCTGTGGCTATAAAAGGACTTGTTGTGCATTTTTATCCTAAATGAGTTTTATGCTCCACATAACTGTGACAAGCCAACAAAACAGCACAACAATCGGGTAGCAGCAAACAACTGGCGGGGGATGGCAACGCGGCCAGAGACATAATGAAATGCATGCGAAGACTAAAACTTCCGCAGGAGGTGGAAATGAGGACGAATAAAAAAAAAAAACACGCTCAACGCTCAGGAAAAAAAAGGGTTTTCTGTTGATTCATTAAGGAGAATATAATTAAAATTTGTTCCCAATTCCGCGGTATGAATTTTAAGTGGAACTTGCCAGGCGACATGATGAATCTTTAGTTTAGTCATTCGGTGTTTTATTTTCTCTTTTCATGTCATTCTCGTTTTGCCGGAATTTAAAACCTGAGATGAATAATTCTTTTTTTTTTCTGTGCTCTGGCCCTTCTGTAATCTGAATTAAGTGCAGCGATAGGGTCGGAAGTTGTTGGGGAGATAATGTACTTTCAAACTTTTTTTTTCAAAGCTGAAAAAAGAATATGAAATGGGACAGATTCGAGGAGCAGAATATCCTTAGCAACAAACAGAACAAGCAATCAAATCTGCTGGTCCTGACGTCCTACGGTCGAGTTGTTCAAGACATGACTTGGTAGAGAGCATACACAAACTCATTTCCAAGATTAGGTCAGAAGAGTGTAAACCTATTGAATGGAATCTCAGCATCATTTGCCCGATGCACAAGAAAGGAGACCCCTCAACTGCGCCAATTGCATAGGCATCAGTCTCCTCAACATCGCGTACAAGATCTTGTCTGCCATATTGTGTGAATATCTGAAACCCTTCGTCAACAACCTGATTGGCCCCTATCAGTGTGGTTTCAGGCCAGGAAACTCCACAGTCGCTCAAATTTTCTCACTCCGGCAGATCCTGGAAAAAAACCCAAGAAGTCCAAATGGATACCCACCATCGTTTTATCGCTTTTAAGGCCGCATATGACAGCATCTATAGAGACGAACTGTATAGAGCCATGTCTAGTCTTAGCATCCCTGCCAAACTCGCCAGTCTGTGCGATGACGATTGAGAACGCTCGCTGCGCCATCAAGGTCGGTTGAGTAGTAAGGCC
This sequence comes from Blera fallax, assembly GCA_946965025.1. Taxonomy (NCBI): domain Eukaryota; kingdom Metazoa; phylum Arthropoda; class Insecta; order Diptera; family Syrphidae; genus Blera; species Blera fallax. Next base: position 71,809,486 of record OX337248.1, read on the forward strand.
CTATCCTGAACGACAAAGGAGACTCTATATCAGACCTTAATCATCCCAGTCCTGCTGAAGCATGGACTCTGTCGAAAGCGGATGAAGATATCCTTGTTCGTTTCGAGAGAAAAACTCTTCGCAAGATATTCGGCCCCGTTTGCGTTGACGGGCCTTGGAGGAGAAGATTCAACGACGAAATTAACGAGCTGTGCAACTACATCGACCTGGACTTCAAATCTAATCCGGAGGGCCAACGCAGTAGAGGACGACCCCGCCTAAGGTGGCTCGCACAAGTAGAAGGGAACCTTAACCTGGAGTGCGCAACTGGAGGCAGTTAGCTAACGACAAGGCCAACTGGAGAAGCTTGTTGGTTGAGGCCCAGGCTCACCCCGAACCTGTAGTATATGTTCATCCAGACTAGTCAGGCTCGGGCCCTTTTTGTTACAACAGAAAAAACAGGTTTCTATAGCCACAGAGTTTGATTGCCCCATAAGGAGGTCAGGAAGTGTGCTCTTATTTCATTCTTCCCTACTTAGCACCCCGAAGCGAAACATCTGTTCCCTTAGTTGGCTGCGTACCTCTACATTCCTTGCCCTGCATTCTCAGATTAAAAACCCGTAAAACATCCGCAGAGGTACAAACAAATTTGATGGTAATTTGAACGCTAATCAAGGTAAATACCTACGTATCCTTTTTGAAATACCTTCTCATCCCTTTGTTCTGATATTTCAAAGATACTATTTCTGGTTTTTCAGAGTACAGTTCACAATAGGGTTGCTACCTGCCCAATGTCCGGTTGGAAAATTCAATTTCCTGCTTCGCACAATAGCATCGCGGCAAAAGTCACACCTTCTCCTGCCATTTCGGGCCATTATTGCCGCGAACACCCATTGAGCCTTTCACACAAAAGTTACGTACTATGTATGTCCTGCATCCGGTCATAAACTAGTTCCCCACGATGTAGGAAGAGGAAAAAAAAATTTGACATTATTCCAAGCGATTTGTCACCAACTTCATTCAAAGAGGAATTTTACGAGCCTGACAGATGCGCCAATTGTCCGAACCGACGACGACAACGACGACGATGCAATGAATGTCCCGCTGCATGAGTGAGCAAAACTGTCAAGTTCCTGGACGACAATAGAAAAAAAATGCGCAATGCCCACGAAGATGCGTTTATCTCTTCAGTGAACAATCCTGCCTCTAATGCCAGGCAATTAGAACAATGTGGGCAGAAAGGACTGAAAGAACTGAATCCTTGCGAAAAACGTTACACCATGGGAAAAACTCTCTCCATTCTGTGAGTGCAGTGGGAAAATCCCACTGACAAAGGACACACTCATCAGAGAAGAAGTGCAAATAAGTGCATGCAATCCTGTGAATATGCATACATTTTCTATGCATTTTTTTCCGCTTCGTCCTTTTTTTTCTACCTTTTCGTTCTACCCCGACGAGATGCTAGTGTATGCAATGTGATGTGTGAAAGTTAAACAATTGTGATTGTCCTGTCGGATTCGTGTCTTTTCTAATTTGTATTTGCGGTCCTGTTTAAACTTTAAATTGATATCAATCTGTTTGTTGGAAGGATTTACCTTTTATTTGAGGGACAGTCGAAAGGATGCTGGGATCATGGATCGAAGATAAATTGACAGACTTGCTGTGTAGGTATTTATTGTTTGCATTCGCAGCAATTATAGTAAAATTTTACAAGCGGTGTCAATGCATTCATTGGAACATCAAACAGACAGATATACGAACATCTGCTTAAGCGGGGACGGTATGATTGATTTTTGTTTGTCCAACGACTCCGGAGTGTCCTTTTGTCGCGCACTGAAAAAGCAAACAAATGGGTCCTGAAACGGGTGGGCTTATGCGATTCGTAATTGCAATGGCAAATTGTGATTAGGATCTCCTTTTGTTTGCAATGATTGATCCGTTTTCGGTGAGCCAGGTGTGTCAGGCCGGGGGGGATTAAAGGAAGAAAGGTAAGGCAAATGATAATATTGCTGATAATTATCGTTGTAATTGGAATTATTTGGAAGATGATGGAGATAAATGCGAGCTGTTGCGAGAACGGCATTATGATCGTCTCTCACTTAAAAGGGATTTCCCCGGCAATGAATGCGAGAAACAGAGGATACCTTCTTATTAGGAATCGCTGGTATTGTTTCCAGTAAAGACTGGCCAGCAAAGGATTAAAACCTCGACTCAGGCAGATCATCTGATAGATCGGAAAAGAGTCATTAGTCTGGTCTTTGTGCTCTCGTTAAGGACCATGTGTTTCCTAATCATTCACATCAGCATATGCACCACACATAATGTTGTCACTTTTATCAGAGACTCCTGGTAAGCTCCTGCGTGAGATTGGCCGCGAGCAGACCACTGTGTTTTCTGCAGACATCCGACAGCATCCGTTAAGTCTGCCGGATCCTGAAGATTCATACCAAATGAAACCAAACTTTAATTATTCCTCTCGACTCGAAAGGAGGACTCAACTAAGGTTCAGATGCTGAGAATTCCTCCTCTGAGCCTCGTCTAGTTAGTTCATCAAAAATCTAACTTCGCACAGTTCCATTGTCACTTAGGACCCAACAGGACGACCGAATATCGAGATTAATGGCATTTTTGGACTATCTTAGAGGTAGTTGAAGGTGGACGACTTTAGCACAGCCAAGCTGTTACTATAGAGGCATGAAATTTTGCCGCTTCCACCTGTTCTTCAATATCCGCTACATAGGCGCATGTAACGAGAAGTGATGCTTGATACTCTTGTCCTAAATGAGGACTTAGGTAATCGAATCAAGAAGGCTTACGTGGCATTCTCTGCAAGCAGGAAAGCGTTCAAGAAAACATGGGGTTTAAGTCTAAGGTTGTGTACTGGCTATGGTAAGACCCACTGTTTGGTGGAAGGCGCTGGAGGAGAAATATCATCTCGAAAACGTGACAAAGATTCAACGGGCTGGATCGATGAGCTCAACACCCTCAGCAGCCCTGGAAACAATACTGAATCTTCTTCCGCGCTTGACATTTACTGCGGCAACTCGGCAGCTAAAACTGCGCTAAGACTTAGGGAAGCCGGACTATGGTTAGCTAAGCTCTATGGGTACGCCTCAATTCTGAACCGGTCACCATAGTGCCATCCTCACTACCCGATGCGTTACTGAAAACTCCCACCGGATCCGTTGCGTTCAGCAACTGTGGAAACAACTCCTCCTTTAGCCCTGTTTGGGCCAGCCCTCGCTTCCTCAGCTCCTCTCAGCCCCATATTCCTCTTCATGCTCATTGGATGTCCTGTACATGAAAAGAGCTCCATAAAAATAAATGTAGCCCCGAAATTTCGACAGCTGATTCTTGCTGCAGCTTCCAGTGGCCGCAAGCTTTCGTTAAGTTAACACTGGATTGGCGTGTTTGAAGGAATCCTAGCGGGATATTGACTCTTTCCGAAAGAGACCAGTCAAAGGCTAACCCGCGGCAATGAGGATGGTAGATATTGCTTGGGTACATAATAAATTGAGTTCCTTCAGGCATTATGAATGCGGAGCAGCTCCGCTTGGAAGACTCTGGGAAGGACCAGTAGGCGAAACTAGCTCGACCCATTCAGTTTATGTGGGAACATGCTTACGGTGACTGCACAGTCCATTTCTTATTAAAGTAATTCAGTTGACAGTGCAATAACTGTACTGTAGACGTCAGTAACTTTTTAACAATGCCTAAGCAAGGAGTAGATTAATCCATTACAGGACTTTTGTTTCCTCCAATCGTTCGTGAAGGCTTTTGTTGATGCACAACAAACGAAACTGTGCAGTCAACCTTCCACGAAAGTTACCCAAACCATTTAACTGGATGGAAATACAGTAGTGACCGCTTAAAGCGAACTTTCGCATATAACGAACCCTTTTAGCGCGTTAAATGAAGAAAATGTCCGGTTATAACGAACCAAAAACGTCTACCTTTACATTTTCATTCAGATTTCCCCAATTTTTCGGAACTTCCCCGAGAACTTTAGAGCACTTTACGCATTTATTTACTTATTTAACGGGCTCTCATCCCGTGGTGGGTCCCTGCCTGAAACACAGCAGCCTTCCACCCTCTTCGATCCTGTGCACGGTGCTTCTAGTTTTCCAGACCAAGCGCTCTGGTGTCCGCAATAGGTTGGTCCTTAAAACGGAGATTAGGTCTTCCTTGTCGTTTCGCACCGGGGGGCTGTGATTCGAAGATCCTTTTGGCTGAAGCGTTGTTGTCCATTCGCTCGATGTGACCGAGCCAATGTAGTCTACGTATCTGGGCTTTTTGGTCTTCATCCACATCCTGGTTCAGCTCATAGACTTCGTTGTATCTTCTCCTCCATTCGCCCTCCTCGTATAGGGGACTGAATATTCGACGAAGAATTTTTCTCTCCAACGTATTCAAAATCTGCTCTGCTTTCCTGCTTATCGTCCAGCACTCGCCACCACAGAGCACAACTGGCAAGATTAGTGGTTTGTAGAGCGCGTCTACAAGTTAGGAGTTAGGAGTTTTGAACCCATTTGTTTCGCCAAACCGAAGTAACAGCGGTTTGCTTGGGTTAGTCTTCGTCGGATCTCCACTAAGGCCTCCACCTCTCCACCTCCAAGTTACTGCTGTCAACAGTGACGTTTTGTCCTCGGCGGTGGACAGATACTGCTTTGTTTGTTGACAACGCGTACTTTGTTTTGTCCTCGTTTACCTCAAGACCGACTCGTTTCGCCTGTTCTTCAAATGCCGTACAAGCCTCTATAACAGGACGCTGAGGGCGACCGATGATATCGATATCGTCTAAGTTTCCCAGCAACTGGACGGATTTGTTGGAGATAGTGCCTTCCGTGTTAACGCTTGCCCTGCGCACTATCTGTTCCAGAAATCACCTGATAGCGCATCTCCTTGCCGAAATCCGGTACGCGTTTGGAATAATTCAGAAGTACTGTTTCCGAACTGCAAATTTTGGGCGGGATCCCGAATTCGTCCATCGCCATGTAGAGCTCACGGCGATGAATGCTATCATATGCGGCTTTGAAGTCGATGGTGAATCTCGACTTGCAATGTCGTCCTTGAACATATTTTTTTCGGTACTTCCCCGAGTTACATTTTGTTTGTGTTCAAACGTAGTACATATTCCCATTTTCCTATAACGAACTTCGGTTATAGCGAACCAATTTCGTCGGTCAATCTTCGAGTTCGTCATAAGCAGACGCTACTGTATTTTTTTATTGTTTGCTTAAAGACCAAGAGTTCTCCGTTTGAACGTTCATTAAAAACTGTTTTAACTGAAATTAAATTATTTTTGAGCCAGAAAATATGAAATCGCGAAAAATTAAGGACGAAAGTCCAATTAGCATAAATCATTGAATTTCCACTGCAATTTCACTTTAATTCGATTAAAGTTGTCTCCGTGTCCCCTTTTCCACAGAACCTCATGCACTTTGCTGCCCCCCCAGGGGTAGGCAGGTATATTTACCGGTGGAAATCGCGGGAATGCAAATAAAACAATTAATCGAATTGCATGCACTGTGGCACTCGAAGGTGGTGGTGGTGCTGCTGCACACCGGGGGGGTTGAAAGGGGGAGCAGCTATAATTGATCTGTCTGAACCGCGAACAAGTTCTGTACGCGGGGCTCCTTGCATGCCTTGTATGTGAGTTCGCCTGCAAGGGGCAACAATTAAATTCGCATTTCACTTGAAACTTTTCGCCGTGTTTCGCCTTCCGGTAAAGGGGACGGGACGGGGAGTAAGGGAGCTTGACTTCGACGAATCGGGATCAATCACGAACGCATTGCAATTGCAAAGCAAATATACACTCGGTGTGTACGCACACCGCAAGCCATAGGAATAGTCGAGTCACGACATAGACTCCCACTTTGTTGTTGGAACAATTGACGATGATGTGCTGAGGACTCTAGTCGATGAGGTAGGGGGCGGCGCGGCGACGGAAAACGCTATTAGCTGAGTTGTTGTGCCTGTAAGTGAACAATTCCTATTGTTGCAAGGTCAATGGCGCGGCGTTGTGGAGTTCGGTGCCGTGCAGATTTAATGTGAATTTTACTAGGAAATTAGTTTAATCGATGAAAGTGTTCACCTGTGTGCTACAATGACGATGATAAATACTTTTTAACGAGGTCACGAAGAAAAGTGCGTAAATGACATCGTTTACACCAGCCTGATGGTTGAGTACACAAGTATGCTTTGAAACGAATGAGGTACTAGCACGCAAGGAGTACATCGAATGTTATTGAAGTTATTTCCAAGGCAACATATAAACCAGTAGTGCGACATTTGACATGAGAATTGATCAAATAACATGAGTAACAGAGCTTAGGTGTCATTGCTTTTCGCAGCCTTCAAAGCAAGCACAACTGCCATATAAGACAAGACGTAAGAATGCCCTACGACATCCGAGTATTATGATGGCTGTGGTGCTTCCCTTCCCTTAAATTAAGTCCGATTAGAGTGGCTGGCTTTACCTTTATAGAGGCAGTCCTAATGGTAGCCACCTTACTGGCGGAGACCCTAACTAACCTTAACAGGATATACCATCAGCAAGCTTGAAGGAGCACAAAGATCGATGAAGAAAGCGATGCTGGAAGGGACCGCGAACAAACTATGAAATTAAGTCCGAAGAGGAACTGGACTGTCTGATATAACTGCTCTGATCGCAACAGCAAAGAGGATGTGGACAGGATAAGTGGCGAGAAGAATAGATACCAGGTGGACAAAGAGACTAAGGGAAGACCTGAGAAACAGAGGGGGACCACCATCGCGCTGGAGTATTGAAATAAAGAGAGTGGTAGCAGAGAGCTTGATCCACACAGAACAAGACAAGGCAGAGTGGGAACATGTAAAAGAGGCCTCCGTCCGACTTTGGATAAGACAGGCTACATGATGATGCTCCATTTTTCATCTTACATACTAGACAAAAACGCTTAAAACTAGCTTTACTAACTTAACTACGTTATGTACTAACATACGCCAGTAATCCTATCTGAGCCTCTAATGTAAACTTAATGCTTATTCTAGTGTCTTTCGACGTACTTACTTACTTGTTCGGGGTTTCTGGGCCACAACCAACAAGCCCCTCCAGTTAGCCCGGTCCTTAGCCAGCTGCTTCCAGTTGCGCACTCCAGGTTAAGGTTCCCTTCTACTTGTGCGCGCCACCTTAGGTGAGGTCGTCCTCTACTACGTTGGCCCTCTGGGTTAGATTCGAAGATTCTGCGGGCTAGAGCATTGGTGTCCATTTGCTCTACATGTCCTAGCCATCTCAAGCGACTGATGTGCAGTCGATGTCGCTGTATAGTTCGTAAATTTCATCGTTGAATCTTCTCCTCCAAAGCCCGTCAACGCAAACGGCACCGAATATCTTCCGAAGAATTTTTCTCTCGAAACGACCGAGGATATCTTCATCCGCTTTCAACAGAGTCCATGCTTCAGCGCCATAAAGTAGGATTGGGATGATCAAGGTCTTGTAGAGAGTCTCCTTAGTTGTTCGAGATAGAACCTTACTACTCAAGTAGTACTCTCTTAAGGCCGTCATATGCGGCCTTAAAATCGATAAAAGATGGTGGGTATCGATTTGGACTCCTCGGGTTCTTTCCAGGATCTGTCGGAGTGTTAAATTTTGATCGGCTGTGGACTTTCCTGGCCTAAAACCACACTGATCGTTGCCAATCAGGTTGTTGATGAAGGGTTTCAGGCGTTCACGCAATATGGCAGACAAGATCTTGTACGCGATGTTAGGAGACTGATGCGGAATTGAGAAGGTGTCCTTTCTAATGAATCGGGCAAACGATGCTTGGATTCCATTCATCAGACATACACTCTTCTGACCTAATCTTTGAGATGAGTTGGTGTATGGTCTCTACCAAGCCATGTTTAGCTGCCTTGAACAACTCGACCGGCAGGCCATCAGGAACAGCAGCTTTGTTGGAGTTAAGCTTGGATATTGCTATCCTCACTTCGTTTTGGTCAGATGGACAGAAGTTTTGGCTGCCATCGTCTATGTTGGATGGTGCATTCTGCCTATCAGCGCCAAGGCAGTCCAGTATGTTTCCGAGGTAGATTTGTTGGACTTGAATCCATAGGGAAGCATCGGTTTTCAATTAGTAGAAGTCGACTCCAATGTGCTTGCTGATCTATGTCACAAAAATATGTTGTGATGTTGCGTTGGGTCCGTGGTTTCGTCATGCCGTTTGCTATCGGCAAACACGTCGCTACGGAGCAATCCTGCAATAATATATCCTGCGGAATGCACTGTAGCCTGTGTCAATTACTTTCAGCTTTTATTGTTGATTCGTACAGCACTACGGATGAAGCCATACCCTGTATCGCTGCCCTTTATGACTTGACGTGCATACGTGTAAGTGCATTATTCACTCGTGAGACCTTGGCACTAAACATGCGCTAGATGTGCATGGCAACGCAACGAGGGCCTTGTATTAGACGTGACCTCTGGGTATGTGAGTTCGTGGTCGATGTAATCCTGTATCCTCCACCTCAAGAGTCACTGTTTTCCGCTTCTCTCACTGATTAGTACCTCTTTGGGCTTTGGACCCACAGATTCGCGTTGTACCATCGCAACTGCATCGTTTCTTATTTTGACCCTGATAGCTTGGTAGTGTGTGAAATGTACCTCGTCAAAGCTAGTATGCTGGACAAGTGCTATGAGATGAACATTCTTTACTAAACCATGGCAATGGATGTAACGTTAAAGAATCTTAAGAGCAGATCTCACTCATACAACGAGGTCCTTAAATCACAAGCAACTTAGTCTGTTAAGCAAGCCAGCATTTAGTTCAAAAGTTTTTCGAAAATTTCTGTATCCATACGCCCCGGATTCATGATCCAGCCAACATTACACAACTTTCCTGTCCAAACGATTGGAATGACATTTCCCCGCACCGTCTGTCATGTCATAGTCGTGGCCATTTATCTCAAGGCAATGTTACCGCAGTCGATTTGAATCAAACGACCGCTTGATCCCACTTCTACAAAGCAAACACTGCCATGGCTTTTAATTTTCTTCCGAATACCCTTCGGCGGCCATGCGTTTCCCCCCCAATGATGCGCCAAACTCATTTAGCTGCAGTCATCAGCCTCGTTAGCCAAGTTGCTGGCTCAATCCCCGATTTTTGAGCTCGCAATCAAATAAATCACGAGATAAGCAACTCAAATGGCCGTTCAACACTGAATGCCCATGAAATTGCCCCGGTAGCTGCAGATGCTTTCTGATCCCGCTCCATACCCCCACCGAGCACAATGGGACTCAGTTCGTGATTGACATGAAGCCTTACTACATAACGATCAGTTCCAAATCGAGGGCTCATTCCACCGCGCAGCGCCAACTAACCGGCGCGGCGCGCCGGAACGACCCATGTACGTGGCCAGATTTATCTCGGCTTTCATTGTGATTGATGTGATGGATTCCCAACTTTATTTCATTATTCCTGCCTTCAATTATAGTTAATTATTATTTAAAGTTAATTATTGGTTCGGCATTGTTTAATCGGGTTGCAGGGGTGAGTCGGCGAGAAAGATGAGCGCTGATTTCGCATAAATTTCGCCTCGCAGTCTAGATTGTCCTCCCATCTATCGGCGGATGCGAGTGCTGCGAGTACCGGCGATCACGGTTTATGATGTTGCGGCCGCTACTGCTGCGGTGGGTAATAGTGGGTTCTATTACTGCGCGGATGTGGCAGTGATGGTGCCCCCATGGAGGAGCAACACAGCGACCGCATTCAAGATGAATTAAATGTCGGATTTATTGGCCCAGTCAACTTGGATAGTATTTGCGCAGTGATGGCGGTCATTTATCCTTGGGATCGCTTCGCTGGAAGGAGGAAGGACGAGTGGAATTGAATTAGGCAAAATGGCTGTGGTGTTAATTTTAATGGAAGTCGGTCCACAATTTTCTTTTTTTTTTCTGTGGTTTCTCTTTTGCTCTGTTGTTGGAGGACGATGAATCTCATTTGATATGGTCACATATCGGCTGGTGGTAGTGACAGGGCACAAGGTGTTAAAGGCGGCCAAAGGTGTAGGTACACAAATAAACAACTGGACTTGCGGTTGTACGCAAGGGTTTAATTGATTTTTCCTCGTGATGATGATGACGACGATGGTACTGGGTGGCAACAAGGATTCATCTTTATGTTGTGGGACAGAGGCATTGTTTGTATTCTTTTTGTGGAGTGTACGTGCCGCGTTGTAAGATGACAGCTTGGTGTCGGCAGGTTCTAAAGAAGATATTTCTCTGGCACGAGCGCGAGTATGTTCAAAAATTTTCAATTATTTTTAGGAAGAGGGGATATGTTGTAGGTGCACATAACATCGACCATCAATTACCCAGGCATCATGATTGACTCGAGGCACTCTTTTAAGGAATACCTGGGGTACACAAGGAAAATGGCTTCAATGGTAAATAATGCGCTCACACGAATTATGCCAACTATTGGAGGGCCAAGGCACAATCGTAGAAGTTATTACGTCTGTAATACTGTCATGACGTCAAATTGCAGCGTTTTTCGCAAAACATCGGCAGATGCAGCCTGTGTCATTGCAGGAATAGACATTTTGGCCAGGAAGTTTCAAAGAAAGTATGAGGACAGTCGCCTGCAAGGTGAAGTGGTGCACGATTAGGAGGCAGAGGGCTTGAGGGCACGGCAGCAGCGTTGGAACCTGTCAACCAAGGGCCGATGGACCTATCGTCTTATCTTTACTTGGATAAGACGCAAGCATGGAGAAGTAGACTCATACGTAACACAGGTTCTTACAGGACATGGCTACTTGGAAAAAAGTACTCCACCATCGAGCACATTTCAGGCTCGAAGCCGCCTTGATAGGGCATTAAAACTCTACGTCCTCTATGTTGACTTTAAGGCCGCTTTCGATACCGTAGATAGAAGAGCGCTGTTTTACAAACTGTCCATGCTAGGATTGTCATCCACAATATGCCAGGTATGCCACAACTACTCTACGAAAATACGGATGCAGCTGTATGGAGTGGTGAATTGCTCTCAGATTGGTTTCCAACAATTTCCGGTGTGAAGCAGGGCTGCACTGTAAATTTATTCTGCACATCAATGACCTTCCGGCTTCTCTAAAGGGAGGAATCTCATGGAATGGTATACAGATAAACACCGCCGACGACATAGTTTTACTCGCCGATTCCCCTAATCTACTACAACAAATGATCAATAGGCTTGAAATATATTGCAGAACTTGGAATCTTTCAGTGAACCTAAATAAATCGAAAGCCATGGTGTTCAGAAGAGGTTTTGGACGCTACGCCCGTACTGAAAAATTGTCATTTAAAGGACATCCCATCGAAATCGTTAAGGAATACAAGTATCTACCTGGGTATGTGCAATACCATCTCAATGATAGACTAGTTTGTGCCAAAATGACCCTGAACTCGACCTGGAACTCCTGTATAAGCAATAAGCTCCTGCACTCCTCCGTTAAGTGCAAACTATTTACAGCCACAGCAAGGTTGGTTATGTTTTATTCCGCGCAAGTCTAAGGAGTTAAGGAATACGACAGTGTAGAAAAACTGTTAAGGTATTTTCTGAAAAGAGTGTTCAAGCTGCCCTTCAACGCCCCAAGCTACATGCTATTTTTGGAATCGGGTTTGTCACCCCTGTTCATGGAGACGTTAAGATTGCACTTCGATTACATTCATTCTCAGGGTCATGATGATGCCAGATTATCGTATCCCAAAACAAATTGCATCCAATATCCAATGGAATGGCATTGCTCAGAAGTACAATGTCAACCTCGACCTCAACTCAAGCAACACTGACCAGACCAGTGGAAAAGCCTTCTCTATGATTTCCTACAGGACATTGATTGGAGGATCAGGAACGAGTTTGAAATACAAGCTACTACAGTCAACTAGAATATAATCTACGTGAATCAAACTATTTCAAGGATGAATATGAAATGGAGTTAATATAGAGGTGAACTGCAAAATCTGAACTACCGCCCTCACCGACCCGACCTTCCAATCTTATGTTCCTTATGCAACCTACAAGGCAGAGAAGATTTCCTGCACCCCACTATGCCAATACTATGGGAATCTTTCAGTACCCACGGCATCACACTGATAGGAGAAGTAGAAGGCACCCCGACACCAGGAAATCAGAGACACGCCTTGAAGGAGAAAGAAGGCAAAGTCCTGAAAGCCAACAAAACGAGATGATGAGTATGTAATGAATCCATGAAGGATCTATTAAGAGCAGAACGCACGGAGAGCTCAACAGAGCCAATACAATGGCAGGCAAGGAATGCTGAAACCCCTCCTGTGAAGAAATGCTGAATGGGGGTACCACAGGGAACAAGGAAGAGGAGAGGAGGTTTTATTTATCGTATGGGATTTACGATAACAATATACGAACATACTTACCTTAATTTACTTTAATTTACAACGAGTAACAAATTCTATACTTTTGCCATTGAGCCACTCAATAACGTTTAAGGTGCTTCTGCGAAGTCGGAGGCGTCTCCAGGATACGATATTCGTGGGCATTCGGTGACAATGTGTTTGATTGTCTGTCGGTCGGCTCCACAGTCACAATTTGGTGAGTCTGAAAGGCCCCATTTGAACAATGTGTCGTTGCAAACGCCGCAGTTGGAACGTATACGGCTGAGTTGCAGCCACATGTTAAGTGGCAAGTCGAATCCACCTAGAGACTTCGGGGGGTTTTCAATCGGGACAAAACCAGTAGCGGCAGTGTTCGTCCACTTTTCGAATTCGGTTGACTTTAATACCGCGGCTGTCTTTAAGGTTGGTCTTCTAGACTTAAGTCTCGCACGTCGATTTAGGATGGTGATGTCGGTATGTACAGGCAAGAGAGGGTTATTGGATATTATCGCGTACTCTCGGAGTAGTGCATGTGAACGGCGAATCTTCGGCGGTTCTATATGACTCAGCACGGGAAGCCAATAAGTTGGTGTAGGTCTCAAGGTCCCAGTTATAAGTCGCATAGTATTATTTAGCTGTACATCTACTATTGATACGTCTGTACTGGCGAACAGTACTCAGCGGCTGAGTATACCAATATACATTGGGCTAGTTCTGCTAGGCAGCAGAACGGAGTGAAGATGCGCTAGCCCCCCAAGATGTCCCCGCAAGTTTTTGGATGATGCTGTTTCTCGTTCTTATTTTGCCCGCTGAGTTGGTGAGCTAGTTTCGGAAGTTTAGCGATCTGTCTAGCGTTACTCCGAAGTACTTCGGGTGTGGATTGTAGTTTAGCAGTGTGCCATTAAAGACCACTGTCAGTTTGTCCGACGCCAGTTTGGAATTTAGGAGGAAACAGCACAACTCGGTTTCGGCATACTTGGGCACAGTCGCCATTCTCTGAAGTACACACTCAAAGCCTCAAGGTCAGCGTTCATGATGCGCTCGGTTGTTTCTATATTCTGGTGTTGGGTTGCTCTGCGATGTCGTCGGCGTATGCGAATTTTCTTGAGATGGTTTGAGGAAGGTCGTATATGTAAAGGTTGAAGAGGAGTGGTGCCAGCACTGACCCTTGCGGCAATCCATTGTTCAACTTTTTTATGTCACTCTTGGTGTCATTCATAATGACTTGGTATTTCCGGTTGGACAGCATGTTGTTGAGGAGATGAGCCATCTTGCGGCAGGGTATGATCTTTAGGAACTTATAGATTAGACCATGTCGGTAGACTGTGTCATACGCTGCTGTAAGATCTATAAACGCGACAGATGTTTTGTGCATTTTTTCGTATCCGGCTTCGATGTGTGTTGTTAGAGCCAGTACCTGGTCCGTACAGCTGCGACCGGTCCTAAGCCCGGCTTGGTCGATGGGAATGTGTTCGTTCACTATTGGGCTGATTCTGTTGAAGATCACGCGTTCCAGTAGTTTGTAGCAGGTACTGAGTAGAGCGATCGGTCGATAGCTCTCGGGTTTGTTGGCATCTTTTCCGGGCTTAAGAAGGGCGATGATTTTCGTCTGTTTAAATTCCTGTGGGAGCTCACCCGTTTCCAGAATTTCAGAGTAGAATGACGCTAGCCATCTTTTGGCCTTGGGTCCAGTGTGTATCAGAAATTCTGGGTAGATGTTGTCAAAACCAGCCTTGACGGCAGATAGGGCTACTGCCATCTCTTCTGGTGTAATGGAACTTGTGTACTTCTGGAGCGATGAAACGTATGCAGCTGTCCAATTCCTTAGAAAACTGTTGCCAGGCGGCTTTGCTAAAGTTCCAGCGAGGCAGAGGCATAGAGTTGATGATTGGAACTTGGATGCCAATTGTTATCATGACGGGTCGATGTTGACTATGTGGGAAGTCCGATAAGACTGTTCTGGATGCCGTGAGGGGTCGATTTTCGAGATATATTGTCTCTGTTCCGTACGCCCGATGATAGGTCGCTCCAATCAGGGAGTATCGTGGGATATTTCCTCTAGATATAAGACTTATTTCCGTTGCAGCATGTGTCTCTTGAATGACGGCCTACGTCAATATTGTTGTCTAACATGATTTTAGATAGGTGCTCGCTCTTAGATTTGCTGATGCTTTCTATATTTCCGATATGTCTGGTCAGATGGTGCTTAGAAGTACCGATTAATGGTTTTGTTGGGCGTTGAGTATTCATAAGTCTTTGGGTTCAGAATAATTTCGATTGCATGTAAATTTTGTTATTGGTTGCCAGGAAAACATGTGCGTTGTTGTATGTGTTTTAGGGTCTGGCATCCAAAGGTGTACACTATTTAGCGTTATCCAGGTTGCACCACGAGGAGGCAGTGTACTTTGCAACCCAACCCCAGGAGAGGAGGTGTTGAACCGATTACTTCCACATTATCTTTCGAAGATTCCCACCTTCTATAAAAAAAAAGTACTCAAGGTCGACTAAAGAAACATAAATCTGCATTCTCTGTACACCTAGTAACCCCTTTCGTAGGTGTAGACAATTCTGAATGTTTCTTGGAAAACTGTGTGGATTGATCCCCATCCATTCCACTCCACTCTCTGTCTCAGCTTTCAATACTAATTACTCAGACCAACCATATCCAATTAAACCTGGACCACATGTTCTTCGCGGATATTAACATGAAAACCTCTCGGAATCTCCCCTGTCGAACATGATTCCAGCATATCTCTGCCTCCTTGAACTGCAAACCTAATTTTATTCCCTTCGGCTATAAAACGGCCGATGTTCTTCCATCCACCAGCCCAAACTCGTCTCAATTCTGTCCCAATTCCTCCCAAAAAAAATAAAACTTCCCCACACAAAAATTATATTAATTAAATAAAAAGAAAAAAAAAAGAAAAATTATGTTCCCGATTCCGCAGCAGCATAATTATTGTCTCATTCATGAATTCCAGGTACGCATTTATTGTTCGACACGATTCTGGCCGAAGGGCAACTTTGCCTGGACGTACTCGTACACACAATCCTTGGTCGACCAGGAAGATGAAGACAACATGAGATGGACAAACGTGCTGCGCGTATCTGCGTGGACGACAAAATTTTGTTTATGGTAATTAGCCCCGAAAATCGGTAATTACCGATGCCCAACTCGAAGCACTCTGAGAACTTTGAAGACCGTTTCTCGCATGACATATGGCTGAGGTACGAGAAAGAAGAACACCAGCCGAACCATGAACTGGTTCGAATAAATTAGACATGCATTCAAATTGGCATTCCATTGCGCACTTATGCGAACGATTACCAAGTGAACCGACATTGTTGTCCGTCCCCAATGTGCAGATTCAGCAGCACACAATCCCTGCCTCTGTGCGAATCCGACGACGACGAATCTCCAGCAGCAACACTAATGGAACGCATCTACGAGTTGTCACGATCCGCATTCGTCATTAAATAAGATTTGGAAATGCCATTGCCATAGAGACGCACCCAGAGCACACAAACGCAGTGTCCAGCCCAAGCATTTCGCACTGGACCGGTGCGGTGCCCAGCTGCATTGGCCAGGATAGTGCGATTCTGTTCCAAGAGGTGTAAATCAGGGCCATCTAATTAACACTAATGAGATGCGCATATTGGGATTCGATTCTCGGCCGGGCTGTTTGCCGAGATTTGCCCAGCAAGCTGATAAGTAATATTGCCACTGCCGCACAGCCGTTGGTCGATGGTAGTGGCAGTGGCGTGTGAAGTGGACGTGCTGTCAGAACGATTTTAATGATTTGCAAATAAGCAGAAATTCGCGTCCGTTTACGCCCGTCCATTCGTCACTCTCACGCTGATCAGGTGCGCTGAATATGTTACGCAAACAATTCGGGTCGGTCTCTTGATGGTACATTCAATTAGAGACAAACTGAGTTGCCGGTACGCCTTGTTAATGGCGTTCCATGTTCAATGGGAAACGTAAGCTCCTTTGAAGGAGCATCCAATTGCCAAAAGCCTCTTGGGGTGGTGTACCACTGCCACCTGTTTAGCGAAATGCAATTGAAATTTAGAGCGACGAGTACTCATATCACTGACGCACATTAAGTGCACACGGTGTGTTATCCTTTTCACTGGGTACACTGTAATCAGATTTTCGTTTTCAAATGGATTGGGCCTCCATTTAGGTTGGAAGCATTTAACCAGCAATAGGTGCCAGAAAAACTAATCCGAGACGCGTGGTGGGTGTAACCTCGACTACTTCTAGGAAAGTCGTCCCCCATCCTAAGACGATTTCACCACGTTCCCATAATTCTGATTGACTTGTTGTCATCGTGAAGTGTGTTAAGCGGATTAGGTGCCGCCTGTCGCCTGCTACTGTGTGGAATTATGGCTTAGTGAGTATAGGAAAACAATAATGATGAAACGAATAAAGCTCTCGAGTTGTGATTATTGCCAGGATAACACACAATTCGATTGTAAACAAATGGAACTGGATTATATCTGCGGGTAGGGCTTCTTGTGGTAGCAGTTTTTGGAGGTATTGGGTGATGGAACAACAAGTTCTTGATTGGTGACTGCTGGACACCAAAAACCAAAGCAGTGCGTGGAAGCCCGTGACTCTGCAGCAAAAAGGCGAATTCCATTTCATCTGTCGGAAAGGTCATGGCTGGTCGTGGTAACCGACCAAAGTCTTCCAGACCAACTGGAAGAACAAATTCGTCAGAAGAGTCCTGGATTTCAGAGGACACAAAATCATTTTTCAACAGGATCTCCATCTACGGAAACCTGTAGAGATGAAGAAAGAAATCTTGTAGAAGGGTGCTGAGAATATGGAATAAGTACTTCTGCAGACTGTATAACGGCGATGAGGACTAACATACCGCTGTCAGGCAGAAGGGACCATTCCACATAGACGATGACAGACAAAACTGCCGTCAACCTGACCAAAATGAAGTGAGGATAGCAATACCCAAGCTTAAATCCAAGAAAGCTGCTGGACCTGATGGCCTTCTTGTAGTATTTTTAAGCCGCCATAAGGCTGCTACCAGACTTTGATGTTATCCTTGTGGCTCAAAAACTTAAGGTTACTTCGCCGTAACAAACATCCGGAACATCGAGTCAAGCTCAAGAACAGCACTGCAAGCTGTGCCAACGTCCAGACGTGCCAGAAATACTCGTAGTGGCATGTGACAAATGCGGTGCATGGTTCCATTTCGTCTGCGTCAACGTCGACTCCAACGTAACGTAGAAGATGTTAGCTGGCGGTGTGAGACATGCCGAAAGGACAGCCCAAGCAGCTGCGTGAGGAAGCGTCAGACTCGGAAGACGAGGACGCTGGGAATAAGGGTAAGTCGGAATTAGTAGATCGAAACGTCGAAGCCGCTGTAGTAATGAAGGCGGACGTATTTCCAAGGTCAACTCACGACCAACAACAACCACTCACGTCCGCCGCCGCGACCAAAGTCAACCTGACCCCTCTAGTCAAAACCGATTTAGTCAATAGCACCCACAGCATACATTGTCGAGCTCAAACCTACCCCTGCAGTCCCTCCACAAATGTGCAGGTCGGTGGTGCCCTTAGCACCGAAAAGGAAATTTTTGCTCTGTCACCCACGCAATTGGAGACAAGGCAAGCGATTCCCAAGGAGTTGCCATTCTTCTATGGCTCCCAGGGAGAATGGCCTGTGTTTATAAGTGCATTCGACCAGAGCAGTCAGTTTGCAGGTTTCTCTAATGCTGAGAACCTTATCCAAGGTATGTTGCGTTTGTCAGGGCATTCATGCCGTGGGATTCTGCAGCGCGTTCAAGAAGGTAGGAAATTCGCAAAGGTGGAATTTAGTTCGCAAAACCAACTTGTGTCACGTGTGCCTAGGGAAGCACCCACATTCTCGCTGCGAAGTAGCAAAACCTTGTGGAGTAGAAGGCTGTGCATTAAGACATCATGTGCTGCTGCACAAATATGCCAAGGACTTCTCTACGAGCATCGGCTCTAGTTCAACCACAGAGCACCAAGCTGCACAACCAGCCGGCCAGTACAGCAATCCAGGTGAGAGCCAGCTGGCACCCAGGAGATCTCACAACATCTCTGCGTTGTCATACTCAACAATCGCCTTCGAACTTAACGAATATTTACTTCAGGATTTTACCCGTGACTCTCCATAGCAACGGGAAGTCGGTGGACACTTATGCCTTCCTGGATGGCGGATCATCCCTGACACTGATGGATGAGGAACTTGCAGACGAGTTGGATCTAGCCGGGAGAGTTAAAGAGCTTTGTTTACGGTGGACATCCGATACCACACGCGTGGAGAACGAATCAAGAGTAGTCTCTCCTCACATTTCAGGCCAACACGAAGGAGCACAGTACGTCACTTGGACCTTCCGACGCAATCAGTCTCCAGTAAGATGCTGAAGGATCGGTACCCGTATATGGAGGGTCTGCCCATACGGTCGTATCAGCTTGCGCAGCCAAGAGAAGAAATGACTTGGTAGAGAGCACACACCAACTCCAAGATTTGGCCAGACAAGTGTATGCTTGATGAATGGAATCTCAGCGTGGTTTGCCCGATCCCCAGGAAAGGAGAGGCTTCAGTCTCCTCAACATCGCGTACAAAGATCTTATCTACCATTGGGCCCTATCATATCTTACCTCTCGCGAATGTCTGACAAACGGGTATGACTCTAAACTGTATGTCCCTTCTATTTGTGTGTGTGGTCTTGAGGAGTCCCTGGATTACAAACGATCTGTTGCACCAAGGATTTGTATTCTTGGAGGAATCTGGCATTCGGTGGACCTTCGTTCCCTTGGTTCAGGACCTTCCACATATGCCAAAAACGATAACGGTAACGATAACGCGGAACGCTAACCCACGTTACCCAACATAGAAACGCGTAAGAATTTATACGAGCAGCTGCCCGCGGACTACTGCTAGGAGGTAAAGTTTTGAGCGATCCGCAATACAGGTCCTTACACTTTCCACTTAATTTCAAGGTGTCCAGCTTAGGCCACATGGCCCATTTAACAAGTGAACGAAGTGCTTATCCTCCAGTAACAAATTTTTATCCCAACACAATGGACGAAGGTTTCTTAATGCGGGGCATGGTGTACGAGTATGCTCGTATAAAAGGCATCACAGTGAAGGTGACTGCGTCGCTTTGTGGTTGGACTCTGTAGTGATCCTCGAGCACATCCACTAAAACTGAAATTAAATTAAATTAGAGTTCCTTTTAAAATTCCGAAACCGCAACCAAGTCGAAAGGTATTCGCCTTCATCATCGGACAGCCGCGATCCTCACAAATGACATCAAGTGCGATTTCTACCACACGAGAGCGTGCTAAATTGACGCTCCGCAGCTCAGGTTTCCCACCTTTCGGACAGAATTTAAGAGTTTTGTCGTTCCTCCTTGTCTGTCCGGAGTTCGCAGATTTAAGACTTTGCCGGTACAAGACATTATTTACTTTTAGGGCCTTTTCGCTCTCCACATGGGCGAAAGTCACGTTGCGCAGACAATAAACTTTCCGGCGCACGTTATTCCACATTTCTGACCAATTCGCGGTCTCACCATGCCTGTGCACCAGCTCCAAGGTGTATTGTGACGCCCACGCTCGCACCCAGTGGTCACATTAAAACTCATTCCCTTTTTTTTCCCCTGTTTTCTGATTTGAATTCTGGAGCTCTGGACCTCTGTGGTGCACTATCGTCGTCGTGGTTTCTGCATAATGCAACATGGCAGCAGTGGGAGGGCATTAATGTTGCTTCGCATGATGTCCATGCATAGCTCGTGTGTGGGATGTGCTCTGCTCCGCTCGGCTGTGGTGATAAGTGACGGTGTCAATTTTCGTCCGACACTGCGCAAAGACCAAGAGTGCAACTCCAAATTTGGTTGTCAGTTTATGCGGTGATAGATGAGTGCGTTTGCTAAGTCTCCCCCTGGCAACTTAGCGTCACATTGTTGTCTTCCATTGTTCTCTGGCAATTTCTTAGAAATCTGTTCACCAAAAAGTGAACCCAAATGGTCCAATAGCCAGACTTGCAAACCACAAAAACCCCAAAGTGCACTCCCATGAAGCATGGACAACATTAGCCAGCACACAAGACAATCGCTCGGGCGGCGAAATTATGATCCCCATCGGCCATCGGGTGTCTCTGTTTCCGCCGCGCCGCCGCGGCCGATGCGATGCGATGACACTTTAGCGCGGTCAAAAGGTGTTCCTGGCGGAGCTCGCCCCAGTGATTTGCATATGGCCACAGTCGGCGCAGACTTTCGGTGTCTGCGGTGAGTTATTGTCACCGTTTAAGGTGTACAAGATGCCGTTTCTTTTATTTATTTTATTCTTTATCTCGGTTCTCAAATGGTTTCGTTTTGTGGTGACTTCGCTGTGCAGCAAAAGCGGTCCCACACACACTCCCAAGATGGGTTTGAGTTTGAGCTTCGCTCGAGAAATTATTGCGTTATTTTTGCAAAAATATTGTGACTTGTCGTCGTTTTGAGTTTTAGCGAATAAATTTCGATGTCTTCATTCGACCGACGCGACGCACGGAGCGAACGGGTCTGGGGTCGGTGTGGATTCTTCGAAAAAAAAGAAAACCGACAGGCAAACCCAATAAAGTTCCATCGACTGACAGTTGTGAGCATCGTCATCGTCGTCGTTGTCTTGGATACGGTTGACAAACGTCACGGAGTGGATAATTTGCATTTCGAGGAAAGTTAGTGAGTTTGTTCGTGGAACCTACTGCCAGTGCCAGCAGGTGCCACATTAGTCATTTGGATGTTGGAGACGAGTCGGACGACACGGGCTGATAGAACGAATGCTCGCAATGAGCCGTGAACTTTGTGATTTGAGGTGCAAAATCTGATTAGGTCGGGGTTGAGTAGCCAAGCAGGTGTTGTGCCAGTAACGTAATGAGTTTTATCGTAAATCAATTGCATGCAGCTAACACGTTTCGCTAGTGAAGCTAAAGAGACGTGCTAAGGTGACTTGTTAAATTAACATACCCAACGGGCAACGAGTGAGCGATCGTTGAACAGTCAACACACCATTGAGCAATCATTGCGAGAATAAAGTATGACAAATGTAATGACGGATCGTAGATGCATCTTTAAGTTGTTTAGTTACACAGGGTTTGCTCAAGTAGGTCTATGGTGTATGCTGGTGGGTATAAGGCGCGAGGTACTTTCTTTGTTTTATAACAGAGGACCATGACTTGTGGCTAATGCTACACAAAGGCTTTGTAAAGAAGGAAAACTTTCTAGAAATGACTTAATTGTGGGCTTGTTGGACATCCTAGTGTCATCTGCTCATGCGGACCTATCCAGGTCCACGAATATCATTGCTTGACAAATGTGTACATACTCGTAGCAATGAAAACGTCTAAAGAAACGCAGGCATAAGGGTGGGTGTGGCAGTTTAAAATTGTTATCGTCAGATACTTCAAAGGATGGTTATAGTCAGAGGCCTTGAGAATAAATTTGTAAGGGTTTTCTGTCTACAGCCAGCGTATAAAAGGCGCAAGCATGACACCTCTGTAGTTTCTAGATAAACAAATTCAAGTTTGTACCGTCCATGTTAGCTAAAGGAAATGATAGTTAGGTTAGGTTGGGTTAGGTATGTGGGTTAGCTAGAATGTTGGAGGCCGGGGCAGTGGCATAGGAAATGGGTTGTGTGTGTGTCCTTAATCGCTTCCTAATCGCCACAGCCTCTGCAGAGCTCCTCTTCTGGCAGACACAGCTTTTTCATATGACAACGCAGGTTTCTATGGAGTTCCACCTGTAGTTTGCCTCTCTCGTGGATTTTTCCCCTCTGCTTCAAGCTTAAGTGTGCAAGGCGGGATTCTCACGGATGGGTCTGTCAATTCGGTGATCGAAGCAGAGCCACCCCTTGCCAGCTCGTCAGCCTTCTCGTTGCCTGGTATGCCTTCATGTCCAGGAACCCAGCAGAGTAAGACCTTATGCTGCGTGCCAAGAGCCTTGAGTTCTTCGCGACAGCACATCACAAGCTTCGATTTTATCTCAACGGCAGTAATTGCTTTAATAGCAGCCTGGCTGTCAATAAAAAAGGTGATACCTTCAGGAGGTATTGCCCTTGCCGCAGACTCACGGACTGCTGTTGTCACTGCCAGGACATCTGTTTGGAAAACGCCAGTGCCCATTTTGGAGCCGTCTGTGTACACGGATATGGTTTGCGTATTCGGTAAGTGGTCATTTTTCCATACTTCTCTGCTAGGGTAGGCGCAAGAGAACGGTCTCGTGAAGTCTAAACATGGCGTAATGTAGTCCGTGATAGGTACATGGCCAATGTATTTTTGTAGGATCGTTGAGTGACCCACAGTCTTTTTTCCAGCTTTCAGACTGGCTTATTCTTAGGGCGCTAGTGGCTGCCTGTGACTGCATGAAGATATCTAGCGGTAGCAGGTTGAGGATCGCCTCAAGACCTGCCGTTGGTGTTGTTCTCTTGGCACTGGTAGTGCCGATGCACTCTAGTCTTTGTACCTTCGTGAGGGTTTTTAGGTTAGTGGGTTTTTCGGCTGCCTGCTTCCACACTAGACTGCCATAAGCTAGTATAGTATGATAGTTGGACTGAGAACACCATCATGGAGGTTCCAAACTAGCTGATTTGAAAAGGAATCAGATGAGAAGATCGAGCGAGTCAAACAAATTGTAGTAAGCCTTCAGGAGTTCAGGCTGTTCTTGACTTAAGGCATTTGCTCTGTCCAATTTCGGGTTCCTTTTCTGCACAATGTCCTTATGTCATGAATAATACGAACACTGCTGGCCTACAAGGCATCAACTGCTTCTGGTTTATCATCATTAAGTAGCGACGTCAAAAGTTCCACAGATGTATGACAATTTAAAATGGGTGCCCTAGTTGCCAGGTGACATTCAACGGCTGTATTAGTAGACCCCTGAGAACCTTAATTTCATTATCGACGGCCGAACTTTGTGAAGTTTGTTCAGCTTAATGTTTCTTAGACCATCGAGCTCTGCAGGGAAGTAGCTCCCACTAGTGTCCTTCCTTTTGGTGGCTAGAGCTGGACAATCACACAGCAAGGCGGACAGAGCCCTGCTACAGACGGTGTATCGATAAATTTGAATCTTCCAGCTTGAATGGTCGTTTACAGCGGCGATATTCTTTTTAGTCTTACACAACGTAAACGTGTTGATGTGGTTTTAAGAGTTGGTTGTATGAAATGGACGATTTTGTGCACCATAAAATGGCGAAGTCATCTATAAGTCATAAGAAATGACGACCGATATTCAAAGTAAACAGATGCAGAAGCCTTTACTCCTCCATGAATACCGACGGATCAGAAGCCGTGACCTTTGCAGCTTGATTCTTCAACTGAGAACGAAGTCACCATCTTGGCCATCTTGAAATTCATAATTTTCGTTACAATACTCTTTTTCTGAAGACACTAAGTTTGAATATCCCACCTCTATAGCTACCGCGCAATGGAACCTTGGGGGTCCAACCGAGGCGGCGCAGTTCACTGTACTCCTCAATGGCACCAGGCATCTTCGCAAACTTGTCCAAACCATCTTCCGTCGCCTAGTCGGCTGAAAATATATCATCCAGTCCCAAATTTGCGTAACTTTTACTAGATTCATGGAGTCGAAGCTCGGGTCTTTCGATCCCAAAAGGCATCTGATCAAAAAGAAAATTTTTCAAGCCCTTGTTCATTCACCATGAAACCGTTTCCAAGGTTTGAAACCGTCCAACGAATTCTAAGCTGGAGCAACAAGTCTTTGACAGAATATCGATCAGCCTTTAAGGACACTCTCTCGATCTATCGAAAATATCCGTTTCAAACTAAATGTATCCACACGAACACATGTGTAGGTATCTGACTCTTAAATTCAAGTATGCACTCACGGAAGTGTCAAACTTAACACATTGTCGAGTCGTGTCCCTAACTCTTCCCGTTTATTTACATTTAATTACCAACAACAAACAACCAAACACACCCTTCGCATCACAAGTCTCAAACAAACCGATGTCCGTAACGTTTTTTTCCCATCTCCATTTTAGCCTGCATGTTCCTTCGTAATTAAGCCCAAAGTACCTACGTCCATTGCCCAACATCGCATGGACATGCTTCGATCTCTTCACCTTCAATTAACCTCGAGTATATTTTCTTAGGATCCACTCAAAGGACCGCCCTCGCGAACGTTTCCTCTCTCCACTTCGATAAAAGTCACGTCGTCGCTGGAAAAATTATGACAAACAGAAATTTAAAAAAAAAAAAAAAAAAATAAACAAGGAAAGCATACATTACAAATAAATAAAAAAAAATTTGCGCAGCAATAACAAAAAAGGAGCATAATTACACAATAAATATCAGTTAAGCGCTAGCGAGCGCGGAAGAAAAAGGATCAAATCGCGCGTGTCCGCTATGGCACGCCATTACAAACGGAATTCCCCGCGCTACTTGACACGAACTGAAAATCATAAAAAATAATTTATGTGAAAGAAACGTGAAATCCTTAGGATATCAGGACACACACTCAGCACTCAGAATCAGAATCTTATGCGGGTCAGGAGCCCTGTACACAAAGGATACACCACAATACTGCAGCTAAATAATTTAAAACTGAATAACATGATACCCGAGCGCAATAAAATTTACCAGTAAGTGTCCTGGTTGTATCCTCGCTTTGCTGTGTCTTATCTTATCATGGGTTGCTCTATATGGAGTCCTTTTTAGTGCAGGTACATAACGAAAGAAAAATAACCCGAGATGTCCTTTATTTGTCGAAAGTCGAAACAGGTGCATTGCAACACTGGAGCCAAGTTCGCATGTGTGACACGTCTGCCACAGCAGGGAACACACAGATAATTACCGATACCGAGATGGTACCTTTCAAATCACAGCAGCAAACACCCACCATCAGATAACGTGGAGCCTTCGTCTGTCTGCCTGGGAAATAATTGCCTGCGCTAGAGCTAATCTCAGCTCAATCGCCTGCTAAAGCTCGCACAATGACAATTCATTAGGAAATGTTCAGAAATTTGAATTCTCAATACAAGCCGCATGCGCGGAGCCTTGCTGTTGTGCGAAATCGTGAGTCGGTAAGTTGCATAAGCTGTGCAACTAATCGGGCAGTACAATCGGAGATACGAGCGGTTTGCGGTTGCGAGCCATGTGTGCAGAGGTTCGTGTCGTGGACAGCTGTTTACTGCTGTCAGATGACAAATCGCGTCGTATTGCGTCAAAGCCATGTTCAGTATGTGCCGTGATAGCCGAGGCACTAAAGAGACTTCTAAGTCATGTGGCTGCGGCGGTAGTGGTTGGGTGCTTGGCTGTTAATAAATTTATGAGTTTTAATTTTTTTTTTATGGGTGCACAAGGGTCACGGAACAGTGGATGGCATTTAGGTCTAGGGAGTGCTTCAAGTCATAACCATCGACCCATTGAAGTGTCAACCATACGTAGATGGATGCATTGACGGCGGATATAGGAGTGGAAAAGTGGATAAAATTATTTATTTCGAGAGGGTTGAGTGAAGATTTTTAAAAATTTATTTGGAGAGTATCCTAAGACGTTTGATTCCATTTTAGAACATTTTGGACGAGGCTAATTTATGGGTTACACCAACACCCCCACCCAGTATCGAAGAAGTCAATGTAGCCATCAGAAAATAACAAAGTTGCTTGCTCTGATGGGCTTCCAGCTAAGTACGGAGGTGATGTCTTGGTAGGGTACATGCACCAAATCATCAATCGAGTATGGGTGGAGGAACGCATGCCCAACGGCTCTATATGCCCCATCTTTAAAAAAGGCGATCCTATGTCTGGTTAGAACTACTTAGCCATATCCCTGTTGAATGTCTCATACAAGATCCTATCCAACATACCTCTGAACGTCTAAAACCTTTCTGCAACACATTAATCGGCACGTGCCAGTGCGGGTTCCGGACTTCGACAAATCCTGGAAAAGACCAACGAATCTCAAGTCGAATCTCACCAGCTATTCATCGACTTTCAAGCCGCTTATGACAGCATTCATCGTCTCGAGCTCTACCAGGCGATGGCCCAACTCCGGATACCGTCAAAACTTATCCAGATGTGTCGCGTAACACGGCGAAAACACGCGACGCTCTGTGCAACTTGAAAGCACCTCTTCTGAGCTCTTCCAACGGATTTCGGCAAGGAGATGCGCTGTCATGTGACTTCTTCAGTATCGTGTTGGAGCAGATGGTGCGCAGGGTGGGTATAAACACGGAAGGCACTATTTTGCACAAATCTATCCAACTGCTGGGATACACAGACAATAGTGACATTATCGGAAGATCACGGCAAGCCGTCGTAGAGGCGATTACGTCTCAAAGTGAATGAGGACAAAACGAAGTATATGTTGTCAACAAACAAAAAATTATCTGCCCAAAGCCTGGGACAGAACATCACTGTTGATAACAACAACTTCGAGATAGCTAAGGAGTTCACCTACCTCGGAACAAACATAAGTCTCACAAATGACACCCTTGTGGAGATCCGGCGAACCCTAGCAAACCGCTGCTACTTTGGTTTGGCAAAACAACTGGGTTCAAAACTCCTAACTCGACGGACCAATTTAATGCTCTATAGAACGCTCATCTTACCAGTTCTGCTATTAGAGGGTATCTTGAGCGGAGTCTCAGGGTGGTGGGGTTTCCAATATCTGCAGGGGGATTCTCGCATTTCCTCGGATTTTGTGGAATTCTTTGATCAGAGCCTGCTTTCTTCTTAGGTCAGGTGGGGCTATCTTGCAGAGCATGGGGAGCCATTCAGCTGTTGATGGTCTTAGGGTGCCAATTATTTTGGAGGGCCTTTTTCCACACGGTGTCGTAGGCTGCTGTTAGATCCATGAAGCATACACATACACTTTTTCGATGAAGCTGTTTAGGGCCAAGGCTTGGTCGGTGCAGCTTCTGGATTTTCTGAAGCCTGCTTGCTCATCCGGGATGGCTTTTCAATGTCAGTGCCCATTCGGTTTAGGATCATGCGTTCGAGGAGCTTTAAGCCGAGTGATAGGAGAGCAATTGGGCGGTATCTTCGTGGGGCATCTGGAGGTTTACTTGGCGATGATCTTGGATTTTTTGAAGATCTTACATAGGAAGCTGAGCAGATGACAGTCCAGATGGTCCGCTGTTCTAAAATCCGGATGGATTCCATCTGCGCCGGCTGCAGTTCCAGATTTTATGTAGGAGAGGGCAGCAGGGAGTCAAATAGATGGCATGAGGTGTCGTTCTCCTTCTTAAACGTTGTACTCCTGGTTGATGTGCCTTGTGAATGATTTATCTGGTTCTACTTTCGATAGTTTAACTATGTGGGTAGCTACACTATTTGGATCGATGTTTGTTCTTGTAGCGGGTGTGACGAGCCTAACTTCCGAAGTAAGCCCCATGTCTTCCAGCTTGAGTGTTTTAAGTTGACCGTGTCCATCCATTTCTGATCCCGGTTTTCATCTAGGCTTCTCATGAGCTCTTACTACTTCGAAGTCATAGCTGTCGACTGTGTCATTCTGTCCAATTTGCCGATGTTGTGTGTCCTTTCTTGTTGAAGGCGTACACTTGGTTTTGCCCGACTTACTACTTCAAAGGTAGCTTGAAGCTGACTTAGAAAGACTTCATCCCGGCCCAGGATTAATGTGCGTAAAAGAGGCTTAAACTAAATCTTAATAGATATCCTTTCGACTAACAATCACTCGATGTTTCGATGGATTTACTTCCCTAATAGTTGTCACCCACTTGGCTTCCTTGTAAAATTTTGCAGATGTTTTTGACCTTACAAGGGCTCTCTTCTGAGTACGAAGGATTCTCCTCAACCAAAGAAAACACTGCATTCATCATTCGCCCTCGACTTCGATTCCTGCATTACAAACGGCGTCTTGCATAACAGCAACCTTGTCAAAGTCGACTCATGTGGACCTTAGTCACCTAAGACCACGATGACCAAAAGTGTACACTGACAGTTATAACAAACGTTTGACTACCAAATTAACCCAGTTAAGAGCCAGAAATTTCCTGCCATACTGTGGCTTGTCAAATGGATTTTAATAGTTTCACGTGACAATATGACACCAGGCTTGCAAACAACAGCACCCAATCACGCACCTAATTGTGTCCCGCAAACACTCTGCTTCGGTGAATGACAGAATTTCACGAGCCCGACTGGACTATAACCGCACGCTCCCAACCGCTCCAGCTGAACACACTTGTGGTCCATACCAAGTCCGAGGTGTCAGCTTAGTCGCCAGAGTTCCATGTGCGTGTGCACGGACTCCAATTAAAATTCCAAAATGCAACCAACGTACACATGTTGTGTCCACACAATTTCGCAACGGAAATTCGCGTGCGAATTACCCTCAGATGTAAATACGTGTCTGTAAGCCATGTGCGCAAGCGCGCGCGCTTTATGATTTATGTTCCTTTCCTGGAGGTGACCTTTGCGCAATGCTAGCTGGCTAGGAGGCGTAGAGTGTTGAAGTGCCGGGTACAGATTTATGAATTTATACCGCATGTTGCGCGAGCATGCAAAAATCGAAAGTTCTGTTCTCCGTGTGAATGGCTATGCGAGATACTGACCCACAGGCGTCCCTGATTGGGAAAGGAATTGAAATGCATGCGCAGAGTTTAATTATCGAATCCGCAAGTGGTCGGTTAGTCACAGAGATATCCGAGATATCCACTGAGCTGGGAGGGTGGTGTGAACGTATTGACATTTAGGTGTTGCTTGGTCGGTGGCTTAAGGAGCTTAGTCTTGTGAGCTAGGACTTGCAAGGAGGATGGAGGGATGCAATTGAATAGGACAGTGCACATTCTGTTTAGTTACCGCTTTTAAAAGTTCCAAAGCTTGACTAAAACCATACGAAACTCTACGGGGCATTCCATTAGCAAGTACTAATGAAGTTCTTTCGTTCCTTACGAGGAATAAAAGCAAAAGTAGCCTAGGTCTAAGCTGGAAGTATTGCGTTTTATGAATCAACTGTTTGCCCAAGCGTTGCCGACTTCAAGATAGCCGCCCAGAAAAGAAGAAATGCTCAGGAGATTCGTTCACCAAAGTTCATTCATGGGAGACTTCGGGTTTAGATGGCTCATGATTCTCATCCACCAAATTCATGAGAGGCGATTCAGTGCCTAGTCAGTGGAGGAAAAGTCTTTGCACAAAGGAAAGGGTGATACTAGACTCTGTGATAATTGCCGTTCTATTGAGCTGATGCCACACAGCATGAAGATCGTTGAGCGGGTATTAGACGGCCAATTGCCGTCTCAACCGGCGCAGGGTCATAAGCTCTCTTAACCCGACTTTCACGCTTTCGCCCGCTAGTCACTTCAATACTAATTTGGGATGGGTGGGCTCGCTGCGCTCGCTAAAAAAAAACTGTGGCCTTCGGGACTTATGGCCCACTTGCTTTCTAGGATTGCGGAATTGTGACCCAAAATTTTGAGGACTTATGGCCTGTGGACTTATGACCCTGCGCCAAATCAACCACAGTGGCAATCCAAATTATAAGGATCATAATGGATAAACATTGTGATTTGATATGGGTGGTGCTAAGACGTTGAGGAGTTCCAGACCACTACGTAGAGATGATCATGGACATGTATGACGGAGCAAAGACAAGAGTAAGATGACCCGCCGGAGTCACCGAAGAATTCCCAATCAAAGTCGGTGTGCATCAGGGAAGCGTCTTAAGTCCTTTGCTATTTATTGCAGTCCTAGGTTATCTGCTTGAAGGAAAAGTGACGGACCCCAAAGTGCATCAGTTATTCGTTCCTGCAAAGAGCTCTTGATGTATGGGTGGATGTTTCGGAGGGAAATGGGTATCGAATTAGTCCAGAAAAGACAGAGTACCTGTACTGCTCATTGGCTGATCCACTCCGACCTAGTCCAGCCATTTTTTGAATGGAAAAGTGATTCAAAAGTGCGAAAAGTTCATGTATCTTTGATGACGACATCAATTATCACGTAAGCGTAGGGTGGATGAAGTGGCAGGAAAACTCTACTATCTTTTGTGACCTGAAAATACCCCCTAAGCTGAAAGGAAGGCTTTACACCGCAGCTTTACGAGTCTGATTGCTGGACAATGTACAAAAAGTATGAGGACAAATTAGCGGCAGCTGAGATGGAGGTCCTTCACATGACAGCAGGAGTAGCAAAGCTTGATCAAATTAGAAGTTGAAAGATTCGAGGAAGCCTTCAGGTCAAAGAACCTATCTCGAAAAAATTGGAGCAGGATTGGTATTTCGATGTTCAAAGGAGGGATCCTACGAACCCTGTCAGAAAGGCAATGTCAATCAACGTCCCTACACAGGTGCGGAAGAGAGCCAGGCCCAAAACCTCCTGGATCACAAAACAGCAGCATTTGCTTGGCCTCAGTGAGGAAGTGATCTGAAAGCGGGAAGTCTGCAGATACTTCTTGAGGTTAAATCTGCGAACCCCACAAGCGGACCAGGAGGGATGCAGTAAAATGCTCCCATTATGATCCCTATGATCCCTATAACCCTGATCATATCCTCGCCGAACAAAAGGAAAAGAACAAGATTTCGTGAGAGCTTCAATTGCTGTAACATCAACGTTTTCAGGGAGTGCGACTTAAGGCGTCTCTTGCGAAACCCTCCTCAAACTATATACTTCTCACTTCCGAATCTGCTTTCCGCTTTCAAGCTCTCTCGTCGACACGACAAAGTAACTTCTTGGAGCTTGTTTCCCTTGTGGAATAGGATCGGTTCTACCAGAATATTTCTAGTATCTTACATGAGGGCTCCATGACTCTGTGCGTAGCACATTGGACTACTGAGCGGAAGGTTTGACAGAAAAACACCTTCACGTTCGGAATTTTTGCGCTTTCAAGCTCTCTCGTCGACACGACGAAGTAACTTCTTGGAGCTTATGTCCCTTGTGGACCAAGACACAGCTCTACCAATACAAATCCGTTTACATTGCCTCCTGATTGACTGACTAGTATCAGAGTACGCTTTTCTTTCGAATTTATTTCCCCACCTCGGCACCATCAGTTGATTACTCTCATTTCCACAGAATACCTACACCTACCATACCAAGCCATATATGCTCCATCTTACTCGCTTCGTACCTGCAATTCCATATCCCTATCCAAGTCCAAGTCGCTCCAGTTGAACGATTATAATAATCACTGCTCTAGGATAACATTTCATTTAAATACTAGGTTGTGTGTTCTCCCGCTGCGGACACATACATCACTCTCCGGCATGTAAAGATTTAGCCCATTTGTAACCCCCGGTTCCAGAGTACATGACCACATGTGGATCATTTAGAAGCCATCAACTTGAGCTCCAAATGACTGCGGAAAAGTAATGGTTTCATCA
The DNA here is from genome assembly GCA_946965025.1 of Blera fallax. NCBI lineage: Eukaryota > Metazoa > Arthropoda > Insecta > Diptera > Syrphidae > Blera > Blera fallax. The sequence continues at coordinate 71,841,161 of OX337248.1, forward strand.
TATCCATATGCAATTGTTGGGCCCTGGGTGCGGCCATCACAGCGCACATACGCGTAGCCCCGGTCTAACTTCATTGACAAGCTCTCGCTCCAAGGGATGCAGCAAAAGGAACGTTTACCCGGCCACTTAATTGCATTTTAATTGGTTCACATGTCGACTGCGAATATTTATGCCCCGTAATTAGCTCATTATAAATAATGTCATACTGTCTACGTGGGTATGAGGAACTGCGCCGAAGGAACTTTGTATGTACGTGCTGAGATTTAGCGCAGCTTGAGGGGGAGGTCCTTCGTTTGTTTGTTTTCCCCAAAGTCAATTTGCTAAAGCAAGTTCCCATCATGCTGCCACCGCCACTGGTAGCTGCAACGTACAACAAGTGACAGGTATTTTAAAAAATAAAAAATAAAAAACGGACTCTGACACGGGCCTCTTACACGGAGGCACATGCAAGCATAGTGGCTAATACCAGCGAAGATAAATTATACGTCTAGGAGCACACCACACACGTGTACGAGTGTTCGGCCCATACACAGAGGCTGCTTCTGGAGAGTGGATCAGAACACGTATGCGAAAGAGATTTATTGCCTCGCGCACTAGTATGCATGAATGGGCCTTATAGCCCTGGCCCTAGCCCACAACACTACTACCACCGCTATCTGTAATGAATCTAGTGGCATCGCGCGATTAGTTGGATGATGATGACGGTGTCGACCTCCCGGAAACTTGTCGGTCCTTCCCTTCGTACTGTGTGTGTGTCGTAGTCGTGGATCTCCCATCGATTTTTCGCAGCGATAGTGTTTTGATTGAGTTGAAAATTTCCATTTCTTCTTCTCGGCTCTCTGCTGATAAGGGAGGAAACGCTAGAGTGGATTCCGATTCCACGGTACTACCTGTATGCGCGATGATGAGTGACACCTGAAGATATGTGGTGTGGTGATTTGTCGTCGTCTTCACCGAAGATACCAGAAAGTGGAGTCAATTATTCAACGCACGGCGAATGGGGTCCCGATTGCGGTGAATAATAAGTTCAGCGTTCGGCTGGCATTGACAGATGACACATTAAACGATTGGAATAATAAATTAGATGCATTGGTTCAGCCCATAAGGAACGATGGGATAGCACTTGAAAACCAAGGCACACAGTCAGTTTTTATTGGGATTTAATTGCAGGGGGTGTTTGTCATAAATCATTCAAAACGATGAAGCATTTATTTCATCGATTGGAGGAGGTGGGCGCGTATGCCACTATGGGCATAACAATTGCTTGAACTTTGGACACCAGTGGTAGTACACGCCTCGGTCCTTGTCAAAAGAAACGAGACAAGTGAAAGAGAGACGCCATGTCAGAGGGAATGCGCTTTTTTATTTTGAAATCGTCACTATCCTAGAAATGCCTCGACGGGCCGCCTGTCCCATGTAGCTCTGCACTGATTCCGCGAATTTCGGAAAATCCTCGGCTTGGTTGCCATTAGCATTACTTAAAGGAGCCAATCCTTTTCGAAGTATTGGAGGATGATGAGGCAATGCATAAAGGCTTCCTTCCACGCCTTGAAAACATGCCTAACCAAATTCCTGCGCGCTCTTGTAGATTGCAGATTTTATTATGCGTGTAAGCGCACTGCGACCTTATCTGCTATCTATTGTGCTTCCCGACTTTGAGCTCCCGTCGATGAGATTCTCGACTTAGAGCACCTCCTTCAGTCCAATTTCCTTGAGGAACCGGAGTATCTTGAGTGGATCTAGCGATGGTAGATCTTCTTCGGATAGTTGTTAGGTATCTAGGTGTTTCCTTCAACATCCTCGCAGAATTTACAGTCTCCGCGTTGCTCTATACCCAGTTTCCTGAGGTGCTCCTTAAGTCTACAATGACCTGTTAGGAAGCCTGTGAGGATGCGTAATCGGTTCTTATTGATGCTCATGCAGACCGTATTTCTTTTTCGGTTATAATTCCCCAGAAGTTCCTTGGCCTGCCTCAGTTTTGGTATTTCTTCCCAAAGATTGATGCTTTTGCAATCCTCCTCCTTCTTTAGCTGCCTCCGTTTGGTGTGTGGTCCCAGCCCGCAGAAAGGCTCCGAACCGGTTAAGGTAATCTATGCGCCTTCCTAGCTAGTTCATCTGCTGCTTCATTTCCCTCTACTCCCACGTGACCTGGTACCCTGTAGAGGGTGATTCTATTGAGTCGGCTTAGCTTGGCGAGGCACTCCCACACCGGTGCAGGCCTGATTTCATAACAGCTTAACGCCTTGATGGAGCCAGAAGGAGTTTGAATAGAAACCATTCCCGAAACCTCAATCCCCTTCTTGCAAACAACGGTCTTGGACATTGGTAGAAGGGTGCTCTATCACCTCGTCTTTGAGATAGGGCTCACACCTAGTTATACCACGACCAGAGGTATTAGTCCTGTGAATAGCTCTACCAAGAGCACTGTCTTTCACGAAATACTTGGTGATTTTGCATCTAAGTCCAGACTCAACCTTCAACCTTCGCGCTATAGTCCGTTGTTTCTAAGTCGATGACTGATGAATCGATTCACTTTTACACCGACGGCTCAAAATCCAAGGACGGAGTTGGTGGAGGTGTTTTCTTTGGACTCGATCTCTATAACTTCCTTAGTTGCTCTAGACTGACGATCGTCTCTCGCGGAGATGGCCGAGGAGTTCAATATTCACCTGTGTGTTGGGTGTCGAGACATAGAGACATTGCACGGAATTGTAAGGCCGATGAACTCGCCAAAGTAGAAACCACTTTACCCATCCTGCCAGACAAAAGCATCTTCGATACGCTACATGCAAACAAAAATTTAAGCTGCATGGTATCGAGAGGGCAAGTCTTAGGTGGACAAGTGAACCAACATGTCTAGCGACAAAAAAAAATTGGATTTAAATCGCTCTAAGGACTTGATTGCATATCCTCGTTATAACAAGTGTCATTACTGGACGCACCGCGAGGCGTGGTATATATCGCGCCACTAACTCCAGTTCATATTTCTCTCAACAGTCTGCAAACTATAGAAACGGCAGAGTTAACCAGTATCCCGGACTTATCTCATGATGTCCTTCTACAAGCAGTGTACAAAGTTCTGAAAGAGAGCAAAAGAAACTACATGCTGACGAAAAAAAGGACCCCAACACCGGAGCCGTGCACACATCATGCCAAAAAGAATTTACATTCGTTAGTGCAGGTTAGGAAGATGGATGCCCTAGTTGACAGGAGACTTTCTAGTTGACAGGTGACCACCCACCCAGATTTCAATGTTTCAAGTACTGGACAATCACCTAGCAAGTGGTCTTTTAGCGCACGTTCCTACGAGCTTGGACCTTACCGATGTTGACTATGACGCTTGACTGATTGCTGATTGCTTTCCAGAGATGTTACTCTCGCTAATCATGTCCGCAGATTGTTTTATGGCAGCAACTTCGACTTGAAAAACACTACAATCGTCCTCAAGTCTGAAGGACCGGTTTGTATATCGGGACTAGCAGTAGACACCAGCGCCAGTACCGATGCTAGAAATTCTGATGGAGAATCTAGTCCGTTTCCATCCGGAGACTGTCCACCGTCCACCGGATCAGAATTGAGGCATGACCATAAGGCTTAGCTAACCATAGTCCGGCGTCCCTAAGTCTTAGCGCAGTTTTAGCTGCCGAGTTGCCGCAGTAAATGTCAAGCGGAAGAATATTCAATATTGCTTCCTAGGCTGCTGTGGGTGTTGATCTCATCGATCCCGTCCGTTGAATTCTTGTCAAGCTTTCAAGATGACATTTCTTCTCCAGCGCCTTCCACCAAACAATGGGTCTTACCATAGCCAGTACACAACCTTAGGTTTAAACCACATGTCTTCTCGAACGCTCGCCTGCATGCATATACTTCCAGACCACGACCTTTGACTCAGTCGCTCACTAAAGTGCGTGGCTAGGTCGTGGCGTAATTCGCTGATTACAGAAAGGAACTCCCTGATAGCACGGACAAGTGGTGGGTGAAACAGATGGCAGCTAACTAGCTGGCTGAAGAGGCTTGTTGATTGGGGCGCAGATCCACCCCGGACTGCAGAGTTATCTAAGTAAGTAAATAATAGCCTCTACCAAAGCCTAATTCTTACAAAATATGCTTTCGAAAGCATCCGTAAAAGAGCAGAAGTATCTGCACGTATTGCAGATACGCTGTCCCAACATTTTAAGTTCGTTTCTCCTAAAAGAAAATATTCTGGTGACGAAGGCAAACTGGATGTCAGAATGCACATACTTATGTTTCAAGCCGTGCATATGTACATACTGTGGATGAACTACAGTGTATCAGAAATCTTACGCCACACAACATTCCACGACAGCCGATCGCTTAATCCAATTTGAATAAATTTCGTGTTGCGCAATAAACTGTTACCACGGGAACACGAAAAAATGTGTTCCCCAACCCACTCTCTAAAACCGAGGAACCACCTTTGTACAGATACTTTCATGTGAAACGCCGCGGCCGCCACGCAACAAGTGAGAACACGAAACAAAAATCTCAAGTCATGCCGACGCATTGCATGCTGGCAACGCCCATCGGCCCAACAAGGATCCTCCGATTGTAAACAACGAACATGAATTATCTCAATTAATCATAGGGCCCCGGATGAAAGCGAGAGCTATGGCACTGGCATTGGGTCACCCGCTGACATAACACAGACGCGCGTCTACACTAGAAGAGCAGGCATGTAGACTTGGCTCGGCTAATAACTGTGATTAGGCGGTACTCGTGGCCTATCAAACTGTCAGGAGTTTAACTCCATGTACGATTACTCCCTTATTAGTGATTCCTTGGAAACAACTAACAAACGAACCTGACGTACCCACATTTGTAGCGTATGGCGTCCGAAGGTTAATGCAAACGAGTTTCTCAGGCGGCTGTGGGTTTTGTGGTCACCGCACTGGCCGCCACCTCCGCATGAGGCCACTTGAGGGTCCGATAAGAGCACGGTCTTCCACTTTCTCCACACTAATAAAAGTGTCAACTGTTCAACACAAGAGGGGCAATAAAACTCAGAGGAGGCGGTCAGCGTGATCCTTTTGTAAACAATAAAAATTCTAAGGAGAGAATTTATTGTTCCACGAACACTAAACAAATAAAAACGAGAACAAGTCGATCCTTATCGGCTGCTGACGATCAAGAAATAAAATTCTTATGATTTAATGAGTATGAGTTGGGATGCGACCGAGGTGTGACCGACAAAAGTCCTACGAAACCAAGGCAACCTTCAAGAAAAGGGTATCATTGCCTCCTGTCCACTCAAATTGAAACACAGATCTCCTTTGACATAGACTCTGAAAATAAATAAAAAAAAAGTAAAAATCTCCTCAAAGAAAGCCAACCCTCGTCCTTATGCAAATACAAAGTCGTCCTTCCTTATACCTCCGTCTCCTTGGTAGATCCATCAGAGTAACCGAAACGGAAATTGGATCATTTTTACATGGCAAGCAAACAAGGTCGCATTTTTATTTCGGTCGCCGCACTCGTGTCACCTGGGAATTGGAGCCGAGTAGAGGTTGAGTGGGGAGGGGGGGTGTAAAAAAGCATCCCTGTCTCTCGGTGTATGTGTGATTAAATTCTTACAGCTCAACGAAGAATGAAATGAACTGTCAAATCTTGAAAGAGATTGGAATCTTGTGCCAGTTGGCTGTCTCTCTCTGTGGCGCTGGCTGCTTCTAGGAATACCACACCGCACCGCACCGCACCGCACCGGTACAAACAAACCGAACCAAAGAAAATACAAAGTGGAATTGAAAGAGGAATCCCCTAACAAGATATCCTGTAACTCGGCAGTGAAATCACAGGACTCATTCGCAGCAACTGGAAAAATAGACAAATATGCTATAAAGTAAGACGGTGGGGGTGTATACATCAAATCGCCCGGAAGCGGTAATCACCACCACCACCACCACCACCGCTACCACCTCTCCTGACGAGGATAAAAAGGACGTTTTGAATTTCACAGTTTTTCCGTGTGTTTTTTGCAGTTATTTCTTTCTTTCTTTCCTTCCTTTGCTGTTGGTTGGTTTTGTGTTGTCCTTGCGCACAATTACATACATTTGGTGTGCAGCAAGGGAAAACATATAATCCCTGTGTTATCCGCTTTACATCTTCCGATAAATTGCATTCTCAGTTCGGTTTCCATGGCCAGAGGAGGTACATACAACATGAATGACGTAAAAATCCTTAAAGATACAAATTTAGGATTTGAATTCCTTTTAATGCGACACTCAGGTACCAAACAAATCTTTTTCTCCGTGCAAGGAACAACGAAAAAATCGCATAAAGGACACATCTCTCCTTTCTCTTGGTGTGGTGAAAATGTTTTTCTAGGTGTCGCCCCAAGACAATGCGCAGCTAAACAATCAATTGACACCTTCGTGCTCAGAGGATGATGATTGGATATCCTATCGATTTGTTTGCTGCATCCTACAGTGAGGAGCAACAGCAGCAGCGGCAGCAGGATGGAAGGTGATGCAAGGGACGCACTCTAACAATGCCCGGATTAGGATTAAGCCAACGCCCTGTAGAATATTGTATTTAAGGGACGCGTCTGGCGTTACTTTGACGTGCTGTGATCGGGACGCGGATTTTCGCAATTTTTAAGGATTTGCGACTTTCTCACGTTTGTGAGCTGTTAAAATTGCTAGATTAACTTAGGACTTGGCTGAGAAAGTTTTATGTCGGGTGATTGAAGGGAAAATTCTACTAAACGAGTGGTTACATGGAATTCGGATTTAGGGGCGGGCGCTTGAAATATGATATCGAACGGAAGGATATTTATGCTTTTAAAAGGAAGAGAATTGAGGTGAGTGAACTCAAGTGAAGTCAAAAATACATGTTAGATGGCAATGGCTAGTATCTGCCGACGGCTGTTCCTTCGATAAATACCGAGAAAGAGCTTTTGCATCCGAACACCTTGCAGCTCTGCTAGTAGGTAAGCCCTAAGGGAGTGGGAGGATACCTTCTTTATGACCTTTGGCTATCGAATACACGACGATTGGATTCTGGAATGTGAGAGCTTCGCCGACTCACGTGGAAAAGGACCTCAAAACGACAGATTTCTGCAACATGTGGTACAAAATTGACACTTGGGGGCTGAGTGCACGTACACGTCGCCGATTGGGATCACTGTCTTAATCCAATCTAGCACAGGAATTCAGCGCATGGCTTATATTCACACCAGCAGCGCGTAAGTGAAGGAACAAATCTCTGCTCAAATATGCGACTGGATCTCACGGCTATCAAGGAGATCATCGGGAGATGCAGTTCCAAGCAACACCCTAGATGGTCCGTTACTAATATTGAACAAGAACCAGCTCAGGATATGGAGGAACCACTTCTCAAGAGCGCAAAGCCATTTCAACTACAGCGCTATGGTCTCGAATTTGAAACCTTCCTTCCAAGTTAATCGGTAGAGCAATACTTCGAGTATAGGGCTCCAATTTAAAGGCATTAAAGGCGGGTGCAAAAAAGAGACCAGACGTCTTCATATAGACTACGCAGAAGTGTCTTGAAGAAGGAACATTTCCGAAAAAATGAAAACGTAGAATTTGGTTCTGCTACCAAAAGGACAGAAGCCTCCAACAGTACCATCGTCCTATAGCCCAATATGCCTATTGGACACCATTGGAAAGGTCTCGAGAAGACTTACAATAGATTACCCGCAGTAGCAGAAGAGAAAGGAGCCGTCTTAGACCGCCAATTTGGCTTCAGAAAAGCGCGATCTACTGTACACAAAAAGCGCTATCGAAGGTAAAACTGGCTCTACGGCACAAAGGAGTACTGTGCAGTAGTAACGCTGAACGATAAAAACGCTCTTAACTCTGCGAACTGGTCGCCAGGATGGATACGCCATATTACTTGCTGTGCATAGTGACGAACTACTTCAAAAACAAACTGAAACTGAAGTAAAATACCGATGAAGGGGTATAGTACTACAACGTCATTGCGGGAGTTCCACAGGGATCGGTCCTAGGACCGCTACTGTGGAACATTACCTACGACGGAGTCGATTAACGCTTCCCAGCGGAGTAACCGTGATTGGATTCGCCGATGACATTGCCAACGTGACAGTAGCTAAACGGATCCGTACAGTAAAATCAGCCACAAACGGACTAGAACTTGCCGATCATAAAACAGAAGCCCTCCTTATAACGAGTCGTTGAATTCTCCAATTCCCGGGTAGATAACCAAACCATCAGGTCCAAAGAAGCAGTTAAATATCTTGGAGTAGTGCTGAATAACAAACTGCAATTCAACAGCCAAAAAGCATCACAGGGGGAGGTCTCTCGCTCATACTGCCAAATGTTGGTGGCCCTGGTCCCTGCGTACGCTAGAAGGATACTCCTTTCCAGAGTTATCACCTCAGTTCTGTTATATTCCGCCCTAGTCTGGGTGCAGGCACTCATGGCAGAGGAGACCAAAAGAAGACTACCGTCAATATACGGACAATCAGCGGTCTCCCAACCATCTCGGACGAGGCCGCCTTTGTTATAGCTGGAATGGCCCCCATCGATATACTCGCAGATGAGATGTCCAGAGCATATAATAGAAGAGTCTTGAGCCAACACGATGCCAATGGAATCAACATGACCAGAATTGAAGAAAAGACAGCGTCAGCAGCCATGTGGCAAGCTCGCTGATGGAGGAAGGAATATGGACCTACAAACTTATACCGGCAATCCAAGACTGGATAAGTCGAAAGCACGGAGACTGCAATTACCACGGCGGATACCCCAAATATATCTAGCAATTTGGACACGACAGCACACCACCCTGTCCACGGTTCACGGCATGGGGATGGCAGTACCCATGTAATTTCGTAACAACTGTTCAAAATAAGCTGCGAAGTATAGAAAAGCTAAGAAGAGCTTCAGAAGCGTCAGAAGCAGCTAACACCAGAGAAACATAGCACAGAGAGCAACTGAACCTTGAAATCCGATCGAATCCAATCCGAATGTGCGCTCTGAATTCATCAGATTGTCCGCACGATCACTGATCTCGCTGGAACAACTAGATACCAATTCTTACGCAACAAGCAGTCTAATGCCAAACCCATAAAATAAACAAACTCCGAGCCCAAAAACCAATCTTCTTCTAAGTGAACTTAATTAAATTTATGCTACCCACCCCACATGGCAAGATCACATCCATGTTCCCCCGGCCACTTCCCACATCATTACAAGCCGCCGCGCGCAATCATTTATCACAACACTTTGACAGGTGATTACATGGCTCGGGTATTGAGGTCTTTAAATGATTTCTCCCAAACCGCACCCGCACCTGACTCACGATTTTTTCGTAAGCGCAACCACAGTACGGCTACAGATACTCGTACCCACTTCGATCGTTCGGATGAATTCGCGCAATTTCTACACTAGCTCCCCCTGAGACTCGCCGCGCCATCGCGGCCTAACTTATCAGATTAACCGATTGATTGGCCAATTTGATGGTTGAATGGTTTAGCTGTCAAGAGCGTAGGAAGGGGGATCGCGCGGCTAAATAGCCGCTAAGTAGACACAAGAGTATTTGTACAAAAGAGGCTGCGAATTACCACCACGACAGCCCTTCTGGGCGAATTGCGAGCCCTGCCCTTTGGCTACGTTTGTATACATTTCTCATCTCATCTGTGCCTGTGAGTGTAAGTTTGAATGGAAAATAGACACTTCGTCGAGGCCGACACATTGAATGCGCAACGGAACATGGTGCGAAGGTGCCCCCTGCGGTGCGTGGGTTGATCGCACAGCGGTGATTTAGAAATCTTTCGCAATAGATGGCACCTTTGACCTGGTGACGCCGCGAGAAGAAGGGAGTTACTCTGCTGTATTCATGCCGGGCAATGAGTTGCAGTTGCCGATGCCCAACAGTTTGTTTGGCGGGCCGGGATATCTGTGTTCTCTTGGCGGTGGTTATGTAAATCTTCGTCATACCGTACGGTTTTGAATCGAAATGAAATCGAAACGCTTGTGGTTGTGCGTCCTTCGCTTATGCAAATGTTTGCGCAGCGAACGTTCGTTGCAGACCACTGAGACGACGACGCCACATGTGCGATTGGGATCAGCGCATATTGCGGCAACGGACGCGGATGAATTGAAAATGTGGACCTCATTAGGCGGCACATTACCATCCAGCGATAGCAGTTCGTCCGCTCGTTTGTAGGAAGGAAAAACGCTGCGCTGTCTTGCTGGGGCTTGATTGACAGCGTGGAGAGCCGACAAATGCATGTCAGATGTGGTTGGGGTTCGTTGAGAGATTTTGTGTGGTTGGTGGCGTGTAGGTGGATATGATTGGGCGTGATTGCTCCGGGAGCAAGGCATTTCATTAGTTTTGATTATTGCTTCGGTCAGAGTTCATGATTGGTTGCTCAATAAAGTCAGAATGCGTCAGATTATTGCCCATTGTCCCTACTTCAATGGATTTTATGTGCAAAGTTGTTGGATCAACAAAGAGAGGAGGGACTGTTACTTCCATCTGCTCACAGTGTCCTGCAGTCAAACGACCACATTAAGTCACATACCACAGGGGATATATGTCAAGCTTTCTTAAAGTTAAATTGCAACAATCAAGGACCTGATTGAGTGCAACCACTGATCTGTGGCCTATATTCTGGCTCCAAAATGGGGGTGGCTCGGATGCGCTACAGAAAGTAGTACCTTGCTCGTTACCAGGAGCAGGCGATAAGGCATAGAATTGCTTTCTTCGCGGCAAAAGTCGGATGGCGTCTATTCTGGATAACTCTAAGGGGCCTTCTGCCTATCCTTAGGAAGACCAAACAAGCACTGCGACCTAGAGAGATCTCCTGTGCTATCCCTAGGTTCTCCTAGTAATAGAGAGAGTATTTATCCCGAGCAAAAATCAAGGTCGTGGAGGAACCTTAGTTTGGGGTACTGAACTCCCTTCCAAAGTGCCTTTGCCTGGTTCGAGCAATGGCGGGACAATCGCACAGGGATATGCTCGACAGTCAGACAAAATCGGCACTTCTCCGTAGGACTTATGCTCATTTTGTGGCGATGGTAGTTGAGTGAACAGTATCCGGCAAAGAAGTCCGTGAGGAGCTTAGCATCAAGCTTGTTCTGTGCGAGAATTTCCTGACCTCTCTTGCTATCGGAAGCATTCTTGAATCTCTTGATGAGCCCATCAGTTAAATTCCATCTTTATGCGGCCGGTGGATAAGCCGATAAATAGAGACGGGCGATCATAGTTTGGCTAGCTCACCAGCAATCTCGTTGCCCTCTATTCCCTCATGTCATGGAACTCAATGAATTTTAATTTGGTTGTGAGCTGCGGGCTGCTTTAGGGCGTCCAAGAAATTCCAGACGAGCTTGGACTCAAAACAAAAGGAGTTCAGAGCCTTAATCGCCACCTGACTGTTTGGAAAAGGAGGTAGCGTCTGATGCACTCTCTGGCTTGAGGGACAAATATGGAGCAGCCCAGAGAAACTGTTTGTTTGAAATTGGGGCCGTATATGTATGCCTGCACCAACTCCGTTTTCTGTTTTTGAGTCATCGCCACACAGAATGGGAACTGAAGGAAATTGGAACCCCATTACACCATACACTGTATCCCGGAATGATGGCATTGAGTGGGCTGGCGAAGTTCATCCGAGAGGGCATAAAGTTCGTAATACAAAGGCGACGGACTAGATAGCAGAGGAATTGTTTTAGAATCTTTAGATGCCCAACAATATGCATAGAAGAGGGCAACATTGTCCTACGAACTATGAACCAGCTGCGAAATCAATAGAACACCGTCAAGTATAAGGCAGACACATCCGTACAGTCACTGATGGGGACTAGTGGATGACGAGTCTATCCTAAGATTGATACGACACAACACTTCGAAAAGTGAAAGTTGAGTTGAAATCTAAAATGAGCACCAACTTGTCTACAAATGAGATGACAATGGGATCGATTGATAGTCACAACACAGAGGGGAATCATCCCTTAGGTGCCCAGGTGGACGGGATTTTGTTCTACACATCAAATACCCTTGCCAACCAAAGTTAACCTGAACAAATAAAGACGTAACGTAACCTAACAAAGTGGATAGGTTAGATAAGGTTACTTACTTACTTACACAGGTCCTCCGATCACTCGTGGGGCATAGAGTGTCAACAACGCCTACGCGCCATCGTATTCGGAGCTCTGCAACGCGCTTGAGCTCCCTCCAAGTCATCTAGATCCCTCCTCGACTGTCCGTCTCCATGTCTGCCTATGGCGGCCCACTCGTCTGCCTGATTGGGTAAGTGGATTCCATAGCGTGGCGTACTTCGCAATGGAACTGTCTTCGCTGCCGCACTTTGGCTTCTATTGGCTCCTAGCCCTGCTTTGTTCGCCTCTGCCTCCAGAGTATGAGCCATCTGATGCAGGTCCATTATCCCGCCTGAGAGCAGGCAAACGTCATCAGCGTAGTCAAGATGTTTGAGATGTGATTTTATAGTCCATCTCAGTCCCGTGTTTCCTCCACAAAGAGCTGCCCGCGTCACATCACTGTTTAGTGGCGAAAGACTGCATCCTTGGCGTACTCCGCTGCGGACTTCAAATTCCCCTGACACCTATGTAAGACATTGACATGTTGATACCTTACAAGCTTCATGACGTGACGGTAGCGACGCCATCTGTGTCCACTAGGTCTGGGAAAACGATGCTCGCATAACCTTCTCTGCGGCTTTCATAACCTTCCTGACCCAATTTAACCTCGAAATTCCTAAGTTTTCAACCACATTCTCCCGTATTTACCATCTGATCAAGTTCCGTGAAATTTCCGATTCGCATTTGCAGTCCGAAAAGTTCCACAACTCTTTTCGGGTAAGTATTTTTCCCGATCTCAGTTAATGGGTCTAATTAGTCAAAGTTTTGTAAATTAACCCGCCCAACTTTGATCACAAGGAACTTGCAACAAATAGGGACACAGACGCGCACACAAAAACCAAACCAAACCAGACCACTTGGCCACAAAAGTTGCTCCATAAGTTCCACTTAATTACGAAGGCATTGCTAGAAAACCACCCCCGCCCCATTGACAAACAACTTAGTTGCAACAAAAGGATACCGTTTCATTGCTAATTGGAGGGGAAACAGGACATCTTTCTTACCACAAACCGAAACCGCATTAGTGCAAACCTCAGGTATTCTACCCCCCCCCGCACATTCGTCATCTTCGTTGTTGTCGTCATCTTGGTACAAGGGAAAAAAGGACGAGAATGCTATCAAGACAAAGGGATGCAAATTTGTAAGAAGATTTAATGTTTTTCTGCTACAATGTCATTAGTGTCCTTATTTCAATTTCAAGTTTGTTTGGTCGCCAAAGCTTTTAACGGCGAAGTCCTTTTCAAAGCTAATGCAGTTGGTTGAAGGAGAATCGCAATTGAATTGGTGATGTTCTCAAATGTCAAGACATGCCACTAATAGTTCAAAGCTACATCTTCTCGGGAAAGGAGCTCAAAGGCAGAGTACCGCATCCAATTAGTGTTAGGAGAAAAGTTTTTCTTTCTCTGCGGCGAAGAGTTGTCCCTCGGAAAGAGGATTAATGTCTTAATATTGATGGAGACCGGGTGGCAGGGTGGTAGCTATAGATAATTCCCTAACTGACAGTATGCGGATTAAAGGTTGACATACACATACACACACACAGTGTATCGATGGGTGGACAGAAACTAGGAAACAATAAACTTTAACACAACAATTCTGGGACAAATGCATTAGCGCGGGTTACAGTGGTCCCGGCTTAAAACTGGATCGCCTATATAACATGTGTGTTGACGCCAGATAGCTGCCACTCGCTCACTGGACTGAAACTACTAGTTTTTTCCTGTGGAGGGATTAGAGCTTTGGTCAGTGGAATGGAAATGTACACACATGTATCCGACTAGTTTGTGGGGGCTAGGAAAAGGGAATTTTTTTGTTACTTTTGGTGGGAAGCGCGAGCAGGCGGCAGGCGGCAGGCGGCAGGAGGCGTGAGGCGGGTAGAATGAAATGGACTCATTCTGATAATGAGATTATGTGCAACGAATTGCGTCAGGAACTGGGGCGTGCAGTGAACGAAGGGCACACACAACACGAAGTGTTTGTTTGCTTTTATATTTGTTTGGGGCTTAAGTGCAGTAGCATTGTTGTGGGTGGGTTTAGATATTTAATGCCATTGATGATGGCATGTTGACTACTTGATGTGGGAAATTGTTTGAATGCTAACGGAATTGGATCCGTAGAGATTGACTTAAGCTTTTGTAAGACCATTGAAATTGTACTTCAGCCTGCTGTCGATACGGAATTTGATGGTGGATTATAGGTGATGGTGGAGATACATTAATTCTACTGCTCATTACAAACATGTTCTTTCAGTTAGCACGAAGGTGTATCTAGCTATTCTCTGTAGCTTTGCCATGTGAATCGATTAATAAGGCCACATCAGGACCTCTTGACTATCTTTTAAGAATGAAAAACCAGTGATACTACAGGTTATCCTAGTGTGACATACTCCATGGCATTTGCTATCCGACCTGCCTGCTTTTTACAAGCTCAAAGAAAACGCAACCTCTGTACCGTCTATTGGGAAGTGGCGGAGACTCCACTGGAGCTCTCAGATGCTACTGGTCAATTGTACTACCAGGAAGCAAGGCCCAGTGTTACTGATTTTACTGGAGAAAGCCGAGAACGCACTTTAGTGATGCAGAGCTTACAGTATCAGCACTCACCCCACAGCACCGAAGATCTGCCTGATAAGATACTTAGTAAAAGGAAAATGTCCCGCCAAAACGCCTATAAGTTGTCTACAGTCTTTTCTGCTGAGAGACAGCAAGAATGCCGCTGATTTCTTACAAACGTTCGAGAGCAGTCGCTTAGTCCACCTGCATCCTGGAGAGTGAATGATACCAAAAACCACCTCGATAGATTGCTTTGCAGTAAAACCCATGATATACATATGTATGTATCAATGGAATCAACCGAAGCTGGAAAAGGTCTTATCATAGCTTTGCAGATCCAAAGAACCTTTTTCGGTGATAATCCCCATATCTTGCCAAAAGCACCTTATTCTGCCAGAAGACTGAGAGCGCCTTGGACGTCTAGGACCAGTCATAGATATTTAACTTCATCGGAAATCTGGATAGTGATTCCCTTTGGCACTGGCTGAGTCAGACTGTTCATTTTCCCTCATCTCGTAAAGAGAACAACCGAAAGCCCACTCCTAATGCATATCTAGAGCTACCTGCGCGTTAGCAGTCTCTAAGCATGGTCCTTCAGAAAGTATGGCAACATCATCCGCGTATTGAGAGTATACAACCGAGAGTCAACCACCATGCACCATAGCCGTGGAGACAGAACACCGCCTTGTGGGCAGCCTCTGCTTACACCCGCCATAAAAAAGCATCTTCTACCTAAGATCTGTTCATCAGCATTGCCTTAATCCACAATACTAACGCCTCATCTACCCCGTGTTGTCTAGCAGAGTCACACATGCAGTCAAAAGTCGCACTGTCGAAAGCGCCCTCTATGTCGATGGAGATTCTTACCTGTCAAGCGGGCACTCAGTCTTAGCCACAAGATTTTGAAGCACAGTCTCGCAGAATTTTGCACGCTGATATACATCTCATATAGGGGGTGAGTCTTCAGTGCAAACCTGCGCATGTGAATCTCGACTAGTCCCGCCAAGCTTTTCCTTCAGCAAGAAGGAAGACAGACTTATAGGTCCGAAACTCTTGGCGAGGGAGTAGTCATCTCTGCCAATTTTTGGTATGAAAGCCACTTGAACCGTTCGTTCAAGGTGTCGGACTATGTATATGCCAGAGCCAGACAAGCAGCGAAGATTCTCTTCAGAGTTGGTAACATCTGGCTTGTGCCCTCTGTCTGTTACCACGGCCGATGCAGTATACCAGCTGCGCCGAGTTTTACGACTTAGATCAAGCTTAGCCTGTGTAATCGGGGCAAACTGTGATCCGATCTGGTTTCCTGGAAAATGATTTTCAAGCAGAAGACTGAAAGACTCCGCTTCGTCTCACTGTCGGTACCGTTTGATTTTCTAAGGGATTTCAGATTGGTTGGCTTGCCCTTTCTGAGAACTATCACTAGGCTTACTGGTTTCACCGAGAGTCTCGTTCTTTTCACAAAAATCATTGTAAGATGCACTTACAGGTGAATCAGACCTGAGCTGCAAATATGTCGGAGTAAGTCAAGTAAGGCTTTCGCTAGTCTGGCTGTGGACGTCGCCGTTGATTCCATCAATGGAATTCCCCCACTGCATGTCCTCCTTCTGAGGACCTCTTGTTAGACATCTGAGGTTAGCACCGGGCTAACTTGGATGGCTTGCTAGTTGGGGCCTAGGTTCGCCCCGAACTGTAGCGCCACCTAAGTAAGTCAGTAAGACAAAATTTTTGAAATGAGCTTGTGAACGTTCTTTCCACTGGTACCCTTTCAACAACTTGTTTTTTTGAGCTTAAGCATTTTTAGTCTCTCCACGGAAATGTTTATTTCAAATTCTCAGCACGTTCTACAGCTCCAATAAGCGGTTTCCTTGTTTATCCCTGCAGGAGTCTGTTTTTTGTCTTTTCTTTTAGCTCGACCTCACCCGTCTCATCCCGTCTCATGCCGTCACCCGTCACCAAGTCAGTGGTCTTCCTATTTCCTTTGCTCATAGAAGTCGTGAGCAATCCTCGTCTTTCCCTGCTCTGCTTCATAACCTTCAAGCTTGCTACATATGTCCGCCGGCGCTCTTTAGCTTGTAGAAGCTGCATTCATGGTGGGTTTTTTGGCAGTGTAGTCAGAGGCTTACTTCACATGATGCTGTTCCCCAAAGGCCTTGTCGCTTCTATCTGGATCCAAGGAAAACTGTCTTAAAATATGGAAGCACTCCATCTTTCTCTCTTGCTGCAAAGCAGGGCTTCCAAAAAGGTTGAAACTTGAAACCCAATTATGGTACTAAGCACCCAGGTCTTACCGCGTAGAAGTGAAAGGAGCAGTTAATAATGTGGAACCACGTGTCTTTATAGATTGCTCATGTCCACAAGCGCCATTGAGGGAGCGCGTTGGAGGCGCAAACTATTCCAAACAAAAGTGCATCTACCTACCACACTAAGGTAAAAGCGTTAAAAAAACGTAACGCCTGCGGTAGTCTGCCTCAATCCTCTCTATCTCGGAAGAGCGTCCTTAGGAATGTATGAGTTTTCACCAAAGTCGTAGCCAAACTTCAAAAGAAGCTCTAAATTCCATAGGAACAGTGTGCTAGTCCTTAAGCATATAGCAAAAGCTTTACACCACCATTGGTCGTTGCGTAAATTGGGTTCATTAAATTTAAAGACTCACAAAGGATCCCTCCTTTGTGTTCAACTTAACCAGTCACTTTGCCTTAAAATTATAATCCATCGTCCATCCCAGACGGTCCATAACGTGTTCATCGTCGTTGCCTCGAACTGAATAAGCCAACCAAGCCAATCGAAACTAGTGCAGATGGTTTCGACCACGATGCATCCCATTTAAATCACATCGCAGAGCCAAATTATGACTCCACAACGCAAAGTGATTACCTCCGAACGATGATCAGCGAAAAATCGCTAGACACTTAGCAAAACCCACTCCATACTCCTAAGTAACGATCCCTAATGATGCGCCAACATGCGAATTTCGCATTTGCACTGCCCCCCAAATGGGTAATTGCTTCATTTCCTTCTTGGAACGACAAGCGCTGACAGTCCCGAAATCAGGATTCATATAATTTTCGATCAATAAAATGGCAACTAAATGAATTGTTCCAATTACTGTCGGTCGGCCATCTCAGAATGGCCGCAACGGCCACCTGCAATGGCCCATCATCTCCCCCACTCTACGGAGAACGTCAGATTCCACTTCCTTCAATTATCTTCCGAATTTAGGTTCGGATGGCTGCCACATGCCCCCAAAAATGCGAACTCACTCATGCGCTTATCGTCGTCGTTGCGGGCAAATTAAGTCACCGTGTGTGTCGATTAGGCGCGTAGATCGAGCGCAATTACATCTTGAAAATCGCCTCCAACTGTAATTTCGGCTAAATCGTCCCCCTGTACCCTGCTCCTCAGAAGACCTCAGCTGGCTTTGTGTTTGGCCATAATTGCTGGTGGTCAGGCAGCGTGAAAGAGTTTTCTTTGTGCGAGATTCGATGGATCTGGCTCCAGCGTCATCATAGATACTCGCCGAACAATAACAACAATGGCAACCGAACAAAATTAGATTTTCGTTACGCGCATGGTGGTAGCATGGCTTTAAGAAATTAACACTGGACAGACGACGACGGCGATGGTGGAGCGCTACTGTAGCCGCGGCTGTGGATGTTTGTGCTCCGGGATTTGTGTTTTGTTACGGAATCAACGATGGACGACACAACAAATGCTCTGACTAATTCGGTGGACAAACTTCTGGGACTTGGAAGCAATGGATTTCGCTTTGGTCTGGCTGCTTACTGGGTGCCAATGGACTTCTTATGTTGTCCGCTCTGGTGCGACGGATCATTTACAATTATCAAGCAAACATACAGCGGTGGGTAAACACTTTTTGTAATTACGATGCCTTGCGTTTGTGCACGAACAGTGTATCATCATTTAATTGTGAGAGGTTTCACGTTACAGTTGAGCTTTGCCATCAATTGTATTTGCCTTCAAAAATGTCAGGGTGATCAACTTTTTACTTACTTAGGTCCTCTGACCCCTTGTGTGACATAGAGCGCCAACAATGCCTGCGCGTCATCGAGTTCGAAGTTCTGCAACGCGCTTGAGTTCCCTTCACGTCATCCTTAATGACCGAGATTTATCGTCGACTGTCCGTCTCCATGTCTGCCTAGGGCGGCTCACTTGTCAGCCTGATTGGGTAAGTGGATTCCATTGCATGGCGTACCTCGCAATGGAACTGTCTTCGCGCCGCAGGGTGTGACTGCAACTTTCTTCTACGTATTTTGACGTCGATTGCCTCGTGGCCCTACTTTGTTCGCCTCTGACTCCAGATTATGGGCCATCTGATGCAGGTCCTGGATCCTATGTGAGAGCAGGCAAACGTCATTGCAGTTAAGATGTTTATCATAGTCCATCCCAGTCCCATGTTTCCTCCATACAGAGAGGCCCGGATTACAACACTGATTACCAGAAGGAATAGCAGTGGCGAAAGAATGCATCCTTGTCGTACTCCGCCGCGGACTTCAAATTCCTCTGACACTTTACCGTTGTGTAAGACATAACATTTACCGCCACCATAATAGCGACGAGTTTTTCTGGTATACTTCTCCTTTGCAAGGCTCGCCATATACCTAGCATCTCGATTCAAACTGTCGAAGGCCTTTTGCAAACCAATTAACAGCAAATGTAGCGGAGATCTGTACTCGACGCATTCTTCGATGATGATCCGCAAGGTGTTGATGTGGTCGATGTGGGAAGGTCCAGCTCGAAACCCTGCCTGTTCGTTGTCGAGCTTTGAATCGAGATTTACTCTCTAGCCACAGCCGGAATCCTATTTAGACTCGATACATGAATTATGAGAGTACATCCCGCAGCATAACGACTCGTTGGCATTTCTCACAAGTTCATATCCGTTGTCCATCTCGCCACGCACTACCTACTATTGACAGAGAGCAAACTCCTCTATGGCACTACAAACGACGACGTGACATCCCGCAATAAGACGTGCTACATTTTTCGAATGTTTCCCTTGCCTCTTATTCAATTAACGGAGATCTCGATATCTGCAGTCCAACTACTGCGGAGCATCTCCTCTACCAGCGCAACGCCTTGCAACATTCTACCACCTTTTGTTAATTCAATCATCACCATTCCATCGGAGCGTCCGGTCCCCCCTCTATCGCTCCTCTACGAATGAGGAATAAACGAACTGATTCTTCGTTGATTGGAAGCCAAATAAACACTCACCTCTTCTGTGCTCTGTATACTGGCTCCAGAGGTCCATCACCTCTCACCTGCACCTAGATGACGAATCACCGAGACATTTTTCATCATCATCACCGTCATCATCATCGTGGCAACAGTACCACCAGTACCACACCGACCAACGGTCAAGCGACGACGTAAGGTGATGGAATTGGAACAAATCGAGTGGCAATTTATCCGGTAATCCGTGCTTATTGCTTCTGTAAATATTTTGTTACCGCTTTCCGTTGACGACGACGACGATGACGACGACGACGACGCACGACTCGATGCATTCCTCTGTGTCACCGCGCGTGTATCTGTGCATCTGTGGTGCCCAACCGGACAAGTGTCGAAATTTAAATTTATATACCAAGTCCATTAGCCACTACACACACACACACTTCACACATCTCAGGAACTCAAATCGCCTGTCAAAATCCAATTTTAATAGGCATGTCACATTAGCGCTCCAACATCGCCTTAACTGTCTCTCGGCGTATCTTACGGCAGACGGACCACTTAAATTATGCGCAGCACCACGTTGTCGGGTGTTAATTAGCGCGAATACGCGAGATAAGCCTCCCCATCGAGTCAATTAAGTCCTTATCGGCGCCGTGGAAGCAACTACTTTTAGCTGTGGACAGACAGGACATCGCCACTTACGGCAGGCATACTTTGTTGTTGGGATTGCAGATAACACTGATCCATTAACTCATCAACGGAGGATGCGGTTTTTCGGTGGAAAAATGCAAATCCGTGACCAAACTTCTTTAAGTGATTCATGCCACATCCTCTCTTCCGGTAGAGGACATGTCGTCGTTGTCGCGTCATTGGCCCAATGCAGCAATTTGTCGTAAACACGCAAATAAACTTCGAAATTAGACTCCCTTGGTTGGGAGGACAGGACAACGATGTAATCCGATACTCTGCGGCATTTAGTTGATGTTGATTTTTTTTTTTTTGGCAAAAGGCGGCAAGTGCCTCGGACGAGTGTCTATAATTTTGCTATGTCTCGGTTGGCGGCTCTATTGATCCTGCAGCGGCACGATGTGTTGGCACAGACAGTTTTGGCGACCGACGTACTTTCAGTTGCTCACGGGAAAGAAGGACAAAGCAGGACAATTGAGGGAAAAACCATAACGAAGCGTAAAATTAGAGAGGCCGGCCTTCACAGCGGAACAGCTTGAAGGAGGACGAAGAGAAGTGTGCTGTTCACTTTGCCAGATGACAGAAGGGAGAAAATGGGACGTGGACTCAAGTGCAGGCTATTTTAAGACAAGTCTCCTTTGTGTGTGTGAGAAATTTGTAAAATTGAATCTAGAACTCGCAGAATAGTGCAGATAGCACGTGTATACGCTGAAGCCTAGTTCAATATGGAAAAGGTAAGGCTAAAGGACATTTGCAGTATGTTGCCAAAAATAAATTTATAGTATGTTGCCTGTTGTGGCTTGTCGAAAACCTGATCCTTTAAAGAAGAAGTGTGTTTGCCAAAATGTTGCCTGTTGAAGGTTGGCTCCACAGGGTCTTAGGACCTCGGCACGTACGCCATATGCGTTTTTAAGGTAACGAGCTTCACTGTGTTGCACAAAGGTCGTCATTTGAGGTATGATCAGGTCATAATACCCTTCCTTGACTTCGATTAACAACCGATTTTACTGTGACGCTCACTTTCCATATAGTGCTCCTGAACAACTCCCCTATTCCTGATTGCAGTGGAACGATAGATCTGTGCCCGACTTCTAAAACTACCTTGATCCAGACTGTAGACGATAACTTCTTCAGCTCCACCATCTGTCGTTCATTTTATGGATCGACATGGATCAAGACTGTGACTTTTCGATTTCTGTATGCTACTAGAGAAGACAACATGTCCCTATATCTTCGAATTCGACGTCTTTTTGTGTACTAATATTCAGTCCCACAACACCTCTCTCCATCATTTGGTAGATAGCCATGAGCCTATACGTGGTGACTTCTGCTTCTATCATGGGCACCATCCACATGCATACATATGTACCTACGAAGGGTTCTAGTCTTTCGACACATGCGTAGCCGAACACTTGAACTTTTAAGGATTGATCAGAAACCCGGAATGGAGTCGGTGTCGTAATCTTCCTCGAAGACCTCAGAGTCATCCGCCTCTCCTTTAACCATTGCAGGACGAAGTTACCACTTTCGCCAGGCTGCTGACTTGGCATCAGAGGCCGTCATTATGGACGAGGAGATCTCCAGGGAGATGGAGGAGCATTTGCTTACCGAACCAGTGGATACAGTCCATACTGCCTAGGAGGAGGTAAAGAAGGACAAAGGCTTCTCCAAAGATATGCAGAGACTTTACTATTTTGCGTGGAAGGTTTGCCAACTTTTAAGCCCTGAGAGGGAGTTGTCTTAGAAGCAGTCTCTCTGGATCAGCTACCGGAGAGGACTAAGGCGAAAATTAACCTATCGGATGTGGACGCTGAAAAAGAGGAGATCATTAGCTTCTTTAAGGCGCAAAATCCCTCGGACCCTATGGACGATTAGGAGATTGTCACAGTGGAGGTCAACGAAGATGGCACGACTGACATAGTCTTCGTCATGTAGGAACCTCACGTGAAACTATGCGACTCTTCTTTGAAACTGGTGAGTTCTCCCTTAGACTCACGAAAAAACCGCACCCAAGTGAGACGGCTGCCACTGTGAAGAATACTTTAACGACCAATGAAGGTCGTACAAGTGAATCTTCATCACAGTGCAGCCGCCTCAGTCTACCTTCGAAAGGAGCAGCTTGACTTGCCCCCAGTCCAGTAACCATAGATTCTTCATATTCGGGTAAAGGGATTAGGATCATATAACTATACGAAGTGATGCAGAGCTTACAGTATCAGCACCCCCCACATCAGCACAAAAGATCTGCCACCTGATCCAAGCAAAGGCAGGACAATAACAAGGGAAGTGGTTCGAAGTGTCGTCGCCCTCTCCACAAGCGTCGTAGACAGCGGTGTCTCTTAAGCTTGACGTTTAACCTAGAACGCTAAGATGCTTAGCAAGGTGCTTAGCTTCTGTTTGTGAGAGACCCAATTGTCTTTGGAATCGAGGACGCGGGAAGTCCCAACTCTGAGCCTTGCTTTGCAATCTCATTGGAGACTTCACCCTTTATCCCAGTGTGACATGGGACCCTGACAAGAGTAAGAGTTTAGTCTTGGGACCGAATTCAAAAAGTTCGTCCATTCTCGAGCTACATATTTGGGAACGGGTTAAGCAAGGCCTTAAGCGTAGCCTGACTGTCACTACAGACGCCGATAGGGGTCGGACCTCCACCTATTTTTATCGTCGGAAGCGATTAGGATAGCATACACCTCTGCTTGAGTGCCATGCACACCTAATGAGTAGTGGAGTCTAGTGTTTTCAGCGCCAGACCCTTGACCGGTTTTGGAGCCATCCGTGCAAAACTCGAATACAGCCCAGTCCAGGATCAGACTCTGGCTGAATCCAATTCTGAACGCAAGAAAAGTCGACTCGTAATTTGCACAGCAGCCGTGGCTCCAGTGTCATTTCATCAGACGTCATATCCATGGAACCAGGGTGGTAGCATAAGTGCCGCGCAAGGTCATCGAAACTCCATCTCGAATGATTGCTATGATAACAGAAAGAGATGTAAATCAAGTAGAGCATCTAGAGAAAAGCGTCTAAAGCAGAGCCAGGCGTACTCGGAAAAGCTGCCGTGCAGCAGAGACAGACCGTCGTTTGAAGCTGAATGCAGAAGGCAACTCATACTTACACGAGAGCCCCCTCCACCAAACAAGGGCCTATCTATACGTTCGTATAGATCTAAAAACTGTTTGGTGGCTAAGAGAGAGTTTGGTACAATGAGACAAGCTCTCGGTCTTTCAGATCGCCCGTCACAGAGTACCTCAGAACCCCGAACACGGTTCATATATGGCTGCTATATGGGGTTTCGTTCGCACCAAGCAAGTTCTACTACATTAAGGAGTTCATTTGGAAATGAAACGGAAATGAATCCTTCCAATTCGCAGGAAAGGCACACAGATTTCCACACCTCGACAGCGCTTTCACCTTTCAGTAGTACCTCACCTCTGCCATTGTGGTCTAAGTCCTTTCGCGTATCTACA
The DNA here is from genome assembly GCA_946965025.1 of Blera fallax. Classification (NCBI taxonomy): domain Eukaryota; kingdom Metazoa; phylum Arthropoda; class Insecta; order Diptera; family Syrphidae; genus Blera; species Blera fallax. Next base: position 71,865,161 of record OX337248.1, read on the forward strand.
AATTCTTTAAACCTTTTTCAGGTGGATTTAGAGCTTGGATTAGCAGGTTCTCGAATGGGGGGATACAGAATTAATATTCAACATAAATCTAGTCCAATAAAACCGTCAGAGAAAATCACTCCAAAGAGGTGGAATGCATTCAGTTTCTGTTCAAAGGTTCTGATCGTTAATACCGATCTCTGCTTACACCACATTTTGTTATCCATGACGTACCCATATTGGCCTGTCACATCCTAAGACCATGCTGGGCATAATTTTCCGTACCCACCATGGCAGTAGTCAACACCTACGGGCTGTGAGGCGGCCCAGGCCGGCACTTCTGCCCTCTTGTGACTAATCCCATTAGAGATGCCACACTTTTTTTCACGCATGATTACAATCACTCGGAATGCAATGCGTGGGGTTCCAAAAATCAAAAATTCGGCTATCTGCCTACTAAATCCGTATTTCGATTCCAGAAAATCCATTTGCGTAACTAATTCGCGGCCCCGGGACTGACTGCTGCCATCCATGGGCACGGCCACAATTCATCTGATTAACAGAATCACAAAAAGAGAATTCCATGGATGGCAGCAATGAGGGAAATTATTAAACACATTAGGTTGGATGGAATATTGCTGCACAGTTAATTTATCAATAAACATGGACGCACACGGAAATCCCATTCCTCTGTAGGATTCTGGATAAATCTGTGTGAAGCGTGGAGAATATGCGTTCGTACGGTTGGTGCTAGGGGTGAGCTGATAAATTTCTTCCTACCTCCGGAGTCGAGGATTTTTAATAACGTTTTCCTCCATTTTTTTTTTGTTCTCTTTGAATTAATAATTCACGATGGACGGGCCTACCGGGGCTGATTTTTCATTTTCGTGGCCGAGAAACAATTTTTCATAGCACCAATTTGTAAATCCTGACAAATGCAAGTAATCGGAGGTAAATTCTCCGAGTCAAGCGAATTGATTAAGACGCAGCAGATGGAATGTCTCGATCCCGGAGGAGAGTGGAAGGGGTAGGGAATTGTGAGTGTGAGTAGAGCAATCGGGTGGACAATCATTGGCAGTAGTAGAGATATTTAGGTTGAAACTGAAATACTAAGTGAATCATACAAAAGAAACATCATCAAAAGGCACGTGTATGTGGATCCGAATACACCAGTCATCGCGAGAAATCTGTCAAGGCCTTGCAAATGGGTTCAGATTACAGGTAATTTAGTTTTTTATCTTCTTGCATTGGCTATTGCAATGTTATTTCTTCTACAATCTAATTGATGACGACGAGGCCATGGAATTGTTCCAAAATTATCTTCAATTAGAAACAAAGAACGAGCAGGACTTGTTCCTTCAACAGAACATTGAAAAAATTAACGTAGCTCGCCGTAGCTCCAGCAGCTACATGTAAGGGTTGAAAGACAAGCACATTCCAATGCTGAATTAGATTCCATTTCAAGGCCGAATGCGCCTGACTGAGAAATGAGCGAAAGACAAAAATTGGTGGAGCTACTTTCCACCATTTTCTACCCACTAAGGCTGCTGGTAAAGTAAAGGTTTCTTTGGCAAAATTTTTTTGAGTATACCGTTTTATAAGAACATACTTTTCTTAATAATGTTGTTAGGTTTGCAAGACTGCCTTTCAAAACATTTTTGCAGTTAAATCTAAAAGACTGCGAAGACTTTGCATCTTATTAAAGGAAGGTAAACTCCCCAATGATAACAGAGGAAAACATCCCTGCAAAAAGGCGATATCTGGTGAAGTTTGTCCACAAATCGAAGATCATATAAAATCTTTTCCACAGAAAGTACGCCATTATTCATCAAAGGAAGTTCGATATTTGGGTGCCAAACTTGATGTAAGAAAGATGCACACAGCTTGTTTAAGGAAAAATATCCAGGCACTCTTGTAAAATATGAGTTTTACTTAAAAATTTTTAATGAACGATTTAATCTCAGTTTTGGAAGGCCACAGGTTGACACCTGCTGTACTTGTGAGTCATTAGAGGTTAAAATAAAATCTCCTTCATTGAATGACGTTGCAAAGAGATGATGTGCAGAAGCAGAACTGATGGTTCATAAGAGAAGATGCAAAAAATTCTATCACAAAATTGTGTGACCATATAACTTCAAAATATGATGACTCTGTTCTTGGTATTGCGATTGACTGTATGATGAACGTTTCGCTTCCTCAGATACCCATTCAAGAGGTATTTTATCTGCGTCAACTTACTGTAAATGTTTTTTGTATCACAAATCTTAAGACAATGTCATCGAAATTTTACATTTACCACGAGGGTATAGCTGGTAAATCTCCCAATGAAGTCACTTCTTTCCTAAATGATTATATCAACAATCACGTGCCTGAAAATGTTAAAAATCTTTTTATATTCAGCGATGTCAGTCATAACTTTTCGCACAGAAAAGGCCTACACGGACAAGAGACCGATCAACGAAAAAAGACAGCGGATATCCTAAAACTTTTACCATTATGCCGGAATGCCTGAAGAGAACCAAATATTTTATGAGGACATTAAAGACATAAAAAAAAAAAAAGTGGGCCCTATTACTGGCGTGGAGGGCCATAGTGATGATGAAACTTTTGACTGATAGCTTACTTAACATAGTTTTTTAATATTTATTTTTTGTTTACTGAATTTCTAGCTCTAAGCTACGTTTTGTTCCCTTTTAAAAGGTTGTTGAGGCCTTAAACTTAAAATATGAAGACTAATCAAGCTTTACATAACTCTTTGTCCATATTTTTCCCTTTTTGAACTACAATGCCTTACAGGGCTCGCAAGTTCATTTGTAGATTTTATTATGGGTGTAGGTAAGGTTAGGTTGATGCGTTGATGAGGATGGATTGCTCCGTTCCCCATTACACTTAGGTCTGCGTAGACCCATTGTGATGCACGGTTAAGGGGTCCATTTTCTCCTTACTCGTGTTAACCAACGCTGTTTAGCCATTTCGATGATCTGGTAAACTTGAAAAGATTCCTTAACGGAACTATGGATATTTCAGAAATTTCTTGGAAGAAGTAGCTTCCTAAAGTTCTGTTCCTCAACTGACTGAGGCTAGGGCAGTGGCAGAGAAAGTGGGGTGCGTCTTCACAGCTTTCTGCATTGCCACATCCTCTGCATATGTCGTCAGTGCGGAGATCTAATTTCATAGCGTGGTATCTTAGGAGAGTATGACCCGTGAGTTTTCCCACCAGTAGAGATATGGTCCTTCTGTCATTTTCCATAAGTTTTTTGGTGCGGGACTCATCGTAGTTTGGCCATGTTTCCCTCGAAATTTCGCAAGTGGATAGTGTCAGCAGAGTCTTACATTGTGCTGTGAGCCAAGAACCTTAAGCTCTTTGCGACAGCGCTGAACAAGTTTGGATTTTATTTCGATGGCAGAAATTGCTTTTATGGCTGCCTGGCTGTCAATAAATATGGTAACATCATCTCGTGGCTGCCTCCGTTACTGCCCGAAACGCCGCTTGGAAGACACTGCTGTAATCAGGCAGTCAAAGCGAGCTTTGTATATTAAGCCTTTTGGAGTATAAGCCAGCACCCGTGCCTATATCCATTTTCGACCCATCCGTGTAGACGGACAGTGCTGGTTCTTTGAGTGGCTCCTCCGCTTCCCAGTCCTCTCTACTACATCAAAGTCGAGATACGGAGTTAGATAGTCGGAGGAGGTGTTTGACCCTACGTGATCCTTAAGAATCTGTGGTTGCCCAATTGGGCTTGAGGTCCAGGCCTGTGATTGACTAAGCCTCAGAGCACTTTTGGTAGCAGATTCCAGCATGTATAGATCAAGAGGTAGTAGATTGAGAATTCTTCCCAACCCGGAAGTTGGTGTAGTCCTCATTGCAGAAGTAGCGCCGATACATGCAATTCTTTATAATTTCGTCATGGCATTCAGGTTGGTGATGTTATTGGTTGCTTGACACCAGATTAAGTGAGTATTGGTCTCACAATCGCTGTATATGTAGATCCAGAGGTTTTTTCCAGTTAAGTTTTCTATCTAGGATATTACCCAAATAAGTTACTCTGTCGGATAAATTTAGGGAAATACCCTCATTTTTACCTCAATTTTTATTATGGAAGCGCACTGCGACCTTATAGATCTATTGTGCTCCCCGACTTTGAGCTCCCGTCGATGAGATACTCGACTTAGAGCACCTCCTTCAGTCCAATTTGCTTGAAGAACCGGAGTATCTTGAGTGGATCTAACAATGGCAGATCTTCTTCGGATAGTTGACAGGCATCCAGGTGTTCCCTTCTTTCGTGGATCAATACTCCACATTCCTTTAGAAGGTGCCCTGGGGTTTCTTCAACATATCCTAGAACCAGCGAGATTAACTGGTAGAACAACTAACTGGGAAGGCTTTTGGAACGAAATTGAAGATAATGTTGAACTGAGCGTTCCACTTACGACACCTTATGAACTTGAGGTTGAAGTTAATCGCTTCATTGAGATCGTACAGCTCGCCTCTTGGAATAATACGCTTAATCCAAGGAAAACACCCGACAAATAGGGTTTACGATATCCTCCAGAAATTAAAGAATTGGCTAAGGAAAAGGAAAAGCTCGTAAAAAATGGCAACAGAGTCGTGCTCCGCAACATAAAGCACATTTGAATCGACTGTACAATTCGTTGAAAAAGGCTATCGAAGATTTTAAGAACCGTGCGGTAGGCTCTTACCCGAAAAGCTTAACAGCAAAAAAGATTCCAATTACTCGCTTTGGAAAGCTGTAAAAGGCACAAAAAGGCCCAAAGTCCCGCACCGCCAATTGCATTAAATCAAAATAAATGGACAAGCGAAGACAAAGAAAAAGCGGACGTCTTTGCGGTCCACCTGGAAGAAGCCTTTAAACCGTACGATGGTCAAGTGGTTAAAGACAACACCTATAGGCCGGATTTACCATCTGACGATTTCTCACCCACAAGTGCAACGCTAAGGGAAGTCAAACACGGGATCGAGAATTTAAAACCTAAAAAAGCTCCTGGCCAAAGCTCAAAGTTTTACCTAGAAAAGCATTGATTAAGCTTCTCCATATTATAAATGCTGCGCTCAGATTAAAACACGTACCGTACCGAAAGTTGCAGAAGTCATAAAGGTCTTAAAACCTGGATCATCTTATCCCTGATCACCAGTTTGGGTTCAGGAGTAAGCATTCGACGATTGACCAGGTGCTTTTTTAACGTCTCGCAAGCCTTTGATAAGGTGTGGCTTGATGGCTTGAAATGCAAATTACGTCAAGGTCTCCCTGTATCCCTATATGATATATTAGAATCATACCTCGGGAATACACTCTTCCGTGTTAGAAATGGAAACGAATACTCGGAGCTCAAAGAAATTTCGGCCGGCGTCCCGCAAGGAAGCATTCTTGGGCCGCTTCTCTACCTGTTATACTTGCCACGTTTGCCGATGACACCGCTATCCTAGCAGTAGGTAAAGCTGAATTCAGTAAATGAATGGGCGAGGGACTGGCGGATCGCCCTCAACGAATCTAAATCTGTTCACCTGAATTTTACTTATAAGAACGCTAATGACTTGCCGAATTTTCTAAGCTTGGAATGACACTCGACGCAAGACTGAAATGGAATACGCACGTCAAAATGAAACGCAAGGAACTCGAAATCAAATATAGAAAAATTAACTGGTTACTCGGAAAACAGTCCCAGCTCAGTACTGAGAATAAACTGCTTTTATACAAGCAAGTGTTAAAGCCGGTGTGGACCTATGGTATACAACTTTGCGGTTGTACCAAGAAAACAAATGCCAATATTTTACAATCTTTTCAAAGTAGAGTGCTGAGAGAAATCGTCCAAGCACCGTGGTATAGTAGACACGACGATATCTACAGGGATCTCGGAATTCCGACAATCGAAGCTAAAATTAGAAGCTTCGCGAGAAAGCATAGAAACCGTCTAATCTGGCACTAAAACAGTCCTACAAATTTTGGATGAGAGCTATTTATTGCGTCGACCACAAAGGACGAAACCTTTCGACTTGGCGATATAAGAATTAATTGCGTGTAGTTTGCGGAACATGCAGGATCTTTCAGTGGGAAGTAACCTGCCAAACGTTTTTATTTCGTGATAGAAAATTTGCTTGATAGGTTATTACTTAGTTGCAATATCATGACAAATTTATGTCGAAGGGTGGTGTTTTTGGTCAGTAAGAATCTGACACTACTATGAGCAGAGCGCTTGCTATTCTCATAGACCCTCGGAGAATCCCCGCAGAATGTACAGTCTCCGCGTTGCTCTATACCCAATTTCCTGAGGTGCTCCTTAAGTCTACAATGACTCGCTAGGAAGCCTGTGAGGATGCGCAATCGGTTCTTATTGATGCTCATGCAGACCCTACTTCTTTTTCAGTTATAATTCCCGAGAAGTTCTTTCACCTGTTCTTTAGCTGCCTCCGTATGGTGTGTGGTCCAAGCCCGCAGAAAGGCTCCGAACCGGTTAAGGTAATCTCTAAGCCTTTTCTAGCTAGTTCATCAGCTGCTTCATTTCCCTCTACTCCCACGTGACATGGTACCCTGTAGAGGGTGACTATGCTGGTTTCACTCAGTCGGTTTAGCTTGGCGAGGCAATCCCACACCAGCGTAGACCTGATTTCATGAGAGCTTAACGCCTCAGTGGCGGCCCGACTATCCCACAGTATGGCTACGTATTGTCCGCGATACTTCTTATCGAGGTTGAATTGGGCGCATCTTTCAATGGCGTAAACCTCTGCTTGGAAGACACTGGGGTATGTTCCCAAGGCTTCCGAGTACTTGGTTCTGGGCCCGTGTACCCTTGCCCCAGTACCTGTGGGTGTTTTGGATCCATCCGTCTACCACTTTATGGTGTTGTCTCCAGTCCCTACAAAGTGCTCTCGATTCCCTCCAAGTGTCGTGCACTATATTTGCTTTGGGGGGATCACTCTTCTGTCAGGGCGGGGTAAGCGGATTCAATTGCATGGCATAGTTTCCAAAGAGTTGCCTTCATGTCGTAACGTATGACCGATCTACTACTTTCTTTGTTGTATGGTTCATTGGTTTCTGACCTGGTCACATAGTGGAGCACGGCGCCACAGCCTGACTATCATTAAGAACAGCTGTGGGGTAGGGGATACTATTTTGCCGTCCATTTAAGAGCTTTGTCTTCCTACATGACCTAGCTCCAAAGATGGAAGAGTTTCCACTTTCAGGCATAGCCTTCTGTACATAGATTTTGATCACTTGCAGTTAAGGCATAAAAATACCGGTAGTGAGTGTGTTCGAGTCCCGGGGAACGGAAGTCACAGTCACTGCAAAAGAATTACTGCCTCGTAGAAGAACTTCTTACACAAGCTGCCTATAGCTTCCAAATACACAAACAAAGGTTCCCTTAAAGGACATACATGTGAACTTACAGTGAACCCTTCGGAGGTATAAATGCGCCTGAGAAACAGTCAACTTTTCTTATGAAGCTGCTGGTGTCACAATCCACATTGCATCTGCATGAAATCCAACGGCGCGACCAGCTTTAACCTCTGCCACATGTGGGTGTGACAAAATGCATTTTTTTTTTGAAAACCTAAACCACACTAAATTGCGACTCATTAAATCCCCAAGTGCAGTGCAGTGAGAAACGATTCGAATGTGACAAAATGCACAGAACCCCACACCACCACATAGGCAGCAAAATTTGAATGTCTGACTAATGCCGACGACATGTATCACACGTGATCGGTCAGCCGCAGGATGCGGGTCCATTCGAAACCACTAATCAGAATAATTGAATTTAAATTCTCACCCTGAAAATCGATTGAACGAGCAGAGTTGCACTGCACTGTGGGGATAAGGGTCAATTGTTTCCCTAATCAACTGTACACAGTTCCATGTCACAGCAACGCTTAGTCCTTTTTCGATGGTTTTTCAAATTCCAATTTGCGAATTTACTCAACACACTGACTGTTACACTCAATTTGTGCAGAGCTGTTGGAATTGTCTTTAAAAAATATCCTGCCGCTTTGCGGTAGGTAGACGATATATGAACACAAAAAGGATGTGGGTGAGCGTCGCTTCCTATTTCAAAAACTTTTTTTTTTCAGTTGGGTAATGAGAGATTTACAACAGTCAATCTGGCCCTCAAATGTCATTCACATTATTCAATGCAGGAATCCTTGCCTGTTATACACACAAAGATACAAAAAAAAAAAAACGGAGAGCAATTGTCCTTGCGCTACTTTGTAAATATTTCACGAGAGCAAATGAAAAGCAGGCAATTACTCAAGATCCTGTTGTGCATGAAATTAATTTTTCCTTCAGGTTTCCATCGTGTCGGTCGTCCTCTTCGTCTTCGTCTTCGTCGTGTTCTCGTCTCCGTTCGTTTGTTTGTTTGCTTTCTGTTTTGAGTTAATATTTTATGTCTCATTGCCGGGTGGTCCTTGTATGTTTCTGGGATTGCGCACCCCCACACCCTTACCAAAATAACAACATTCCAAGAAGATTCCTTCCCGAGGACATGGTTCATGTAATATTCAGTAGGAGTAGTGTTTGGCTGTAATTGTGGCGCTTTGTGTAGTGATTTGGCATGACCCTTTGACTTTTTGATAGGACACCCTCATGCGTACAGATATGAGCGTTGTTGACGTTCCGTATATGATGTGGTCGATGATTATCATTAGAATTGGAGTTATGGTGGATATCCGACTTTGTGAGGAGCCAGATTGAAGGGTTAGTTTATGATTAAACGTTCTGCTGGCTAATTGTCGTGGTTTGCAAGGAATACACTGGCCTTCCATCCTCTTCGATCCTGGGCACGCTTCTTCCTTCTCGAACCTGGGGGCTGAGATTCGAAGATCCTCTTGGCTGGAGCGTTGTTGTCCATTCGCTTGATGTGGCCGAGCCAGTGTAATCGACATCCACATCTTCATACAGCTCATAGATTTCGTTGTATCGCCTCCTCCAATCGCCCTCCTCGCATATGAGATTGAATATTCGATGAAGGACTTTTCTCCCGAACGGTTTCAAAATCTGATCTGCTTTCCTGCTTATCGTCCAGCACTCGCCACCATAGAGCACGACTGGCAGGATTAGTGGTTTGTAGAGCGCGCATTTTGTCTTTCGAGTTAGGAGTTTCCAACCCGATGGTTTCGCCAAACCGAAGTAGCAGCGGTTTGCTTGGGCAAGTCTTCGTCGGATCTCCACTAGGGTTCGTGGAATTGATATTTACTCCGAGGAAGGTAAACTCCTCAGCCACCTCGAAGTTACTGCTGTCAACAGTGACATTTTGTCCTCGGCGGTGGACAGATGCCGTTTTGTTTGTTGACAACATGTGCTTTGTTTTGTCCTCGTTTACCTCAAGACCGACTCGGTTTGCCTGTTTTTCAAGCCTCTACGACGGCACGCGGGGAGCGACCGATGATGGACGGATTTGTTGAAGATAGTGCCTTCTGTGTTAACGCCTGCCCTGCGCACTATCTGTTCCAGAAATCACATGATAGCGCATCTCCTTGCCGAAATCCGGTACACGTTAGGAGTAGTTCAGAAGACCTGTTTCCAGACTGCACATTGCATCGCGTGTTTTCCTGCGTAAGGCAACACAGCTGAATTAGTTTGGGCGGGATTCCGAATTCAGCCATCGCCATGTAGAGCTCATGGTGGTGAATGCTATCATATGCGGCTTCGAGGTCGATGAAAAGATGGTGAGTCTCGACTTGAAATTCGTTGGGCTTTTCCAGGATTTGACTTAATGTGAAGATTTGGTCTATCGTCGATCAGCCGGACCCGGAAACCACACTGGTACTAGCAGAGTGTGTTGCAGAAAGGCTTTAGACATTCGAACAGTACGCTGGATAGGATCTTATACGCGACATTTAGCAGGGATATGCCTCTGTAGTTCTTGCAGGACATAGCATCGCCTTTTTTGTAGATGGGGCATATGGAGCTGATTGCCCAGTCATCGGGCATGCCTTTATCCTCCCATACTTTGTTGATGAGTTGGTGCATGCACCCTAGTAAAACATCACAACCGTATCTGCTGGCAGTCCATCAAAGCCGGTGGCCTTGTTATTCTTCAGCTTTTAGATAGCTGTGTCGACCTCTTCTATACTTGGATTTCTTCGTTGACTGGATGTGGGTGTTCCATAACTCCTACCAGTCTCTCTACATGATGCCCATATAGCAGCTGCTTGAAGGGCTCCCTTGTTTGCGTTCCCTGCGTCAGACTTTAAAGGTGTCAAGAGGAGGGTTTAGAGTAGATACCTCATAACCAGCGAGTTATTCGCTTATATCATTAGTCTAGGTCTGTTTTGTGATAAAAATTAAGTTGAGGTAGGAGGTATCCAAGCCCTCTTATGACTTGACTGCCAGGCCAAGTTCTATCCCGACACGTGTGGTGTTCTCTATGAGAGGAAGGCTCGTGATCGAGCACTTTCAATGATATTAAGGACGCATCCTTGATGAGAATATACATAAGTACTTTGGTCAAATCGACGACTCTTCTACTACTAGCTACTACCTCCACTAACGTCAATGCTCAGTGGACCCAGTATTGCAACATCGTCACTGAAGTAGCCGAAACTGTATTGGGATATAAACCTCCTAAGAAAAGGAGTGTAAGAGAAGGAATGAGAAGACAATCCTGCGTAGGGACATGAGGGCATTCGCAGTCTTCTAGCTCAAAACAATCGAAGAATTGAGCGACAGGACATCTCCTGCCAGTTCTAGAGGAAAGCCGAACTATCTAATTTTTCGTCGAATGTTTGGTCCTGTATGTGAGGTGGGCGAATGGAGGAAAAGATACAACAGCGAACTCTACGAGTTGTGCGAAGATAAGGTCAAAATACGCCAACTACATGGGCTCGGGCACATCGGGCGCATGAACAACAGTGCTCCAGCTGAGAGAATCTTCGTTTAGCAGAACCCAGATTCGGGTTCTAGAAGGACTAAACCGCGCTTAGACATAGACTCCTCACGGCTCTTAGTTGTTGATACTTTTATCACCGGGACTGCCATCCAGAAATTTTGATAACCTTAACCTTTGCCGGTAGTCATCCAACCACTCCAACCTTATTGATAGACCGCCCGGCACAACTTCAACTGTGACGCAATTTTTCCTGCATTCAGGGCTGGCTTAGGCCGATCCAGGAATACATTTACGTCGAATTTTTACAGATTTTTACTCCAAAACCAGTGAGCGATCGGGTGCTGGTGTCTCTTTGGTGTTTCCTGGAATTCGAACGTCGAACCTCCCGCTCGGCGATCCAACGCCCTAACCACTTGAGTCACGATGACCACAAATGGTGTCTTAATGGAGGACTAGAATATTCCCCTTTTGCTAGAAAGATATGTGCTTGTTTTCCAAATGAAGACTTATGTAGTCCATCAGGTGGAAGGGAAGAATCCGCAACTGTAATGGTTGCTAACCCTTCATCAACTCGCAAAATAGTTGAAAAACACAAGAACTCTTTGAATTCGGTCGTAAGTTTGACGATTTTGATTCTTGTCTGGGTTACAGGACCCATTTTGGGATCATGCATCAATTTTAAAGGGCTTGAAATTGCATTGGATGATTCAGCTTCCTTGGTCAGGGCTTCCACTGATGATTAGATGTGAAACAAAATTATGTGTGGGTTCCGGACCTCTGTTTGGCATCCACACAGGAGCGCAGTTTGTAAGGCTATGACAGTACTCAGAAAACAGAATAGTCACGCAAATCCCGGACAAATCAACTGAAACATTCCCTGCGATTATTGCCTTCCTCTGCCACACCCACTTGGGTCCTGCCGTAGCACTGTAACCATTTAATCAATACCCTTCCGTTACAGCCAGCATGTGTGGCATGTACTAATCACCACTCGTATTGACATGATGTTAAGGGTTAATATCACGTCGTTGCAAAGTCCGCCGTACAACTCTGATTTAATCCCCTACCAACACACACACACGCCTCTCTAATCCCATATTAGACGTGGTTGTCCTCCTTTTCTTCTCATCGCTTCCACTAGATACCTGGAGGCATAGTTGCCGGCGACTTAACCATAAAATTGGATTTTATTTCCAACTCTTTGCAATGTTTCTGCGAATTGATGTGTAATTCCCGAAACGTCTGCTGTCAGAAGGCTTCAGGAACCATGCATGTCAGACAGGCAGGTAGACTAGCCGACCTTTACCTTGATCTTCTAAATTGGCAGCAGCGCAGGATGCAGGGATTCTACCTGCGAAAATTCCTAGTCAGCACTACAATGACAAATCGAGGGGCTGGCGAATTTTGGCAGGACCATCAACGTTCAACGATAATCATCACCATCATCAGCGTTTGTGTCGTTTGTGTGTGCATGCTTCCTTCTATCCGCTGCCGCGTGTCCTGTCAACCGAATCGACCCAATAAATTTGTGTTTCCTTTGCCAATGTGTTTTGTTTGCATGTGACAGGACTTTCTGTGTTTATTTATGTTGTTCCAAGGGCAAAACATTCTTCTGTCTTCGGTGGCCGATTATGTGCTGTTGATAAAGTTGATTTGTTAGGTCGCAAGGGTTTCAATGACACTGTCAGTTCCATTTCTCTTTGTGGGGCTGGGTAAAGACGCAAGCTTCGACGTAAGACCGGGAGCTTTGAGAGCGTGAAAATCATTAGCGAATCCAGCGACTCGCTTTGCTCCCTTGAGTGCGCACGTTAATAGTTTTGAGAACTTCTTGGAAAACTGGCTTCCAGACGCGTTTAGAAATTAGGTACTCCATGCGTCATGGACAATTAACATCCAAACAATCCTACTCATTGTCTCGAATGCGTGTGCGTGTGTGACAGAAGTCACCCGCAATTAATTAGGTTGTTATATTGCCCAGGGGTAGGTCGAAGTTTTACGACACAATTCATTGAGTTTATTGAGCGTACGCGGTTACGTTGACCACCTGCAACAGACCACAACAGCATTTCCGGTTGGTCTACTGCATCTCAATCGACTTCCTTCCCTACTCACGAATTCTTACAACATCAATCCATCGTAATCCGCATCATTACAACACAGAGGTATCCTAGTGTCTATTGTGTTTTTTTTCAGTGTGAAGGACAATCAAGTTCCTGCAAACTGAAGGTTTACCTTCGTATATCTTCGCTCCCACACTCCTTCGGAGTCATATCTTAGGATCAATCTGTCTGCAGTGTTGCACTTAGGAAGATGAATTTGGCAGCGCAGCGATTTTTCTCCCTCTCACTTCACAATTCTCTGGTAATCCGTTGAAGGACTCTTATGTAAACTGTTACATGGTTTCTATGATGAGAGTGGAGTTTGTTTTTTTTTTTTTCTTGAGGAGATACGGAGAATGAATCTTAAAGCCACCTGTGGGAATTTTGTGTATGGAAAGATTGAGATTTGAAAAATTTATGATATCAGATGTTTGACGAGTTCCTGTCGGGACTAAGCAAAGTAGACACAATTGAATGTGAAGGTGCTTCGAAGGATAATGGAAATTAGAGATTTTTTTTTACTAAATTTGAAAGTGGGTAGAACAGATGGTAGGCGGGAAGCCATTTGCCATCTTGCAGTCAATAAAACGTTTTTGAAGGTTGACCTTTGTCCAAAAACAATTTTTTTTGTCGGGACGCAATTTTGTTTGTTTCGCATTTACTTCCGGGATGAAGAGGTTACAATATCAGTACACGCCACATGGCCCCGTAGATCTGGCATCTGAAGCGAGCGAAAGCAGGATAATCGCAGGCGAAATGATCCGAGATATGGTTATGCTTTCCACGAGGATCGCAGACTGCAGTGTCACTTTAAGCTGCTTAGAAGCAGCGAAATTCCCCGGTAGAACGCCAGCTAGACGTCTGTAGTGATTTCTGTTGAACGATAGCTGTTGGTTTTCTACAGACATCCAGGAGCATTCATTTCATTTGCCTTGTTGAGCTGTGCCACATTCAGTTGTGTTCATATGAAACACAATCGGACGCGGAAGAGGACACCGCCCAGATTATGGTCCTGAGAAACAATCCTCTGCATTTTGCGTAGGAATTCCATCGGACACCTCCTTCCCAATGGGAGCGAAAGACTTCGCCTTGCGACTGAATTCAAGGAGTTCTTCTGTTAGGACAGCAAGCAGTCACAAACCTCCTTCTCGTAGAGCGAATAACCTCAGTTTTTAGAGGACTGACGGAAAGCCCATTCCTTGTGTACCATTCATCGACCATGTCTTAGGCCATCGGCTCATTAATATGCGCCATGCTTCGAGACAAGCCGAAGACCCAGCAAGTAGATGCCGTTGCAGAACCTTGTCTAGAATCACTGAAGACCTGATAAATGGTCACAGCATGCACCAAAAACCAGGTGACTCGTCTGTTTATTTACTTTTTTTTTTGCCAGAGACTTGTCCGTTTTTTAAACTGCATGGTGGTCGAAGGGTCACCCAAAAATCAAAGCATCGGCACTTTTAGAACACATAAGCCAAACAAGGCGACTTGGCGGCGCTTCTGCGAAAATCGACAAGGCAACACTATCTTCGAAATGCAAGACTAACGTAGGTACCCAGATATAAGTGAGCGGAATATGAACATAAGGCTAGAGCTCTTCGTGCGGAAAAAGGGACTACAGCCACCCCCATGTGTAAACCAGTTGCCTGGCTTGAGGACACAAATTTGACATGTCAGTTGTTGCCGCCCTACCGGGCGTCTTTTTGAAGACATTTTTGGACTGTTTCTTACTTAGGCCTAAAAGGTCAATTTCCAAGATCGGCTAACCACCTTTAAATTGGCGAGACGTGAACTGGAAAGGGCCATTAAGGAGAGTAAAGCAAGGAGCTTTAAACGGCTCTGCGACGAGGCTGACTTGGACCCGTGGGGCATAGCATAGAGTGGTGAAGAAGAAGCTGAAAGGCAACAGAGGTCCACAACTAACCTGCCCGGCAATGCTAAGGACTACAGTAGAGCATCTATTTTCCAATAGACCAGCTGCTATGGTCTCCATCACGAGGGAGATCAGCATGGAGCATATCCCGGCAATCACGTCGAAAGAACTCGTTTGTGCATGCAAAAAAATCGGAAACAGCAAAGCACCTGGACCGGATGGCAGCTATGCAAAGCGTCTAGAGGAGGGGGTTTTCCCCGCACCATGGAAGCTACAACATTTAGTAATGCTTCCAAAAGGCAACAACCCGCTCGGAGAACCATCATCGTATCATCAAAATCCTAGAGCGTATCATCTATGACAGACTACTTGCGGTAGCGGAGGAAAACGGAGCCCTGTCAGTCCATCAGTACGGCTTCAGAAAATCGCGTTCTACCGTCGATGCTATAAAGGCGGTAGTAGATACAGCAGCTGAAGCAATACTGCGTTCAACTCGGCGAACTGGTCGTCCCTGGCCAGAATGGACGCACCGTACTACCTGCTGAGGATAGTCACGGACTACTTCAGCAGCAGGAAGCTTAGATACCATACTGACGATGGCACTAAATACTACAGCGTTTCCGCGGGTGTCCTGCAAGTGTCGGTCCTTGGACCTCTTCTATGGAACATAATGTACGACGGAGTTCTACGATTAACACTACCCGAGGGAGTTAAAGTGATTGGCTTTGCTGATGACGTCGCAGTGGTTACAGTAGCCAAGCACGTTCATGAGGTGGAGTCTGCCACGGATGAGGCAGTCAAAAGAATAAAGGAGTGGCTGGAGTCTGCCGGTCTGGAACTAGCTGCCCACAAGACTGAAGCTGTCCTCATAACCAGTCGCAAGACGGTGGAATATGCGAACTTCCGCATCGGAAACCAGACAAAAGAATTCCTTAAGTACCTTT
The DNA here is from genome assembly GCA_946965025.1 of Blera fallax. Classification (NCBI taxonomy): domain Eukaryota; kingdom Metazoa; phylum Arthropoda; class Insecta; order Diptera; family Syrphidae; genus Blera; species Blera fallax. Next base: position 71,880,901 of record OX337248.1, read on the forward strand.
GAGTCATGCTCGACAACAGGCTGCGCTTCAAAACACACGTCGAGTACTCCAGCAAGATGGCATCGCTGATGCAGGCAGCACTCTCTCGAATGCTCCCGAACATCGGCGAGTCTGTATACGCCCGCAGGATCTTGTTGTCCAGGGTGGTGAGCTCTGTCCTCCTATACGCTGCCCCGGTATGGGTGGGTGCACTGGCGACGAACGAATGCAGGGGGAAATTATCATCAGCATATAGACTCTGTGCAATTAGAGTGATTAGCGGCTTCCGAACGATATCCGACGAAGCAGCCAGCGTATTAGCCGGAATGGTCCCCATCGACATCATCGCAAACGAGATGCAGAGGGTGTACCTTAGGCAATCCTCGAACTGGCAGGAGACCAAAAGGATAAAGGAGGAGGAAAGGGCAGCATCGGCAGTGCTGTGGCAAGCCAGATGGGACAGCTCCACAAAAGGCAGATGGACTCATAGGCTCATTCCCACAATAGAATCATGGACAAAGAGAGCGAGAGGGAACTGTAACTACCACCTCACAGAGTTCCTGTCCGGGCACGGAGGCTATCGGAAGTACCTCCATAGATTTCGACACGATAGTTCGCCCCTGTGTCCAGAATGTCCAAATGAGGAGGAGGATGCGAAGCATGCAGTGTTCCACTGCATACGCTTTTCAGAGGACAGAGCAAGCCTGCCAAGTCCAGAAAACCTCGTAAGCCACATGACGCGATCGGAGAGTGGGTGGACGGAGATCTGCTCATTCATATTGTGTGTGCAGAATGCGCTGCGAAGAGCAGAAGCCTTAAGAAGAGCCCAAAAGGCGGCCTCGGAGAATAGAGCATAATTGCTAACCAGCCCCGCGACGGCAGTCCCGCGGGAAGAATGGTTGATGAGTGCAGAGGTGTGGTTTAGTATGTAGGCGCGTGCATCGTGCATTCCAGTAGTACGGGCTACTGGTATCTATAAAGATTCCACATCCATTGGCGAAACCATAAAAAAAAAGGCCTAAAAGGTCAGTATTGAACGTACTTATTATACGTTAGTGCTCAAGCTTTATGCTCGAATAATCGATTTATAAGCCGCGCCCCTAACGTCCAAGAAACGATCTAGCGAGCTCTTTAAAATACGAGAACTCCTCGTGTAAAATTAATTTGATTGTATTCGTGTGTATTTATGCTCGAGCTTACAAATGTGCGCTAATATCAAAGATTCTGCATCAATTCAACGCGTTAAGGCATAAAGTTTCTTAATTATACGCCTGGACACCACCTTCTGTGTTAAAAATCCTTGAAACCCCGCAATGAAAGTGAGAGAAGATATTTTATCGATGCAATCCAATTGAATTATGTGAATTCATCGCAATTTTACGACCTACCTATGAGAACAAGCTTTTCATGCACCTACAGCCACACCTGAACAAAATTACCACGTAGTTACCTTTAGTATCTAAAAAATCATCAGCCGTCGGGCAATTAGATCCCGGCTAAGAAATTCCTTTCCTGGAATCCAACGAGCGAAGGCACGCTCATAGCCCGCCTCCCCTATGGAAGCTTCGATTTTTCTCAGAAAACACTTGAACCCAATCACATCTGACAGTCATGGAGACCGCGATAAAGAGTCAATAAAATTGACAGATGAGGAAAAAAGGTCGATTTCAGGTGCAACGCGCAGTAGGAATGACTTTTTTAATTCCTCTCACAGTAAACGTCTGACAAGTAAATTGAATCGTAAACGTCAGACTATTAAGGCAAAAAAAAATCTGACAATACAAACGCCCAAGAGAGAGAGAGAGAGAGTGAAGGATAACGGCTTTCAACTAGTGAAAGAAATTAATACTCCAAAGGGGTGCCGGACCAATTTGCTGGCAGCACACCAATTTTAATGTCGCGACCTACGTTCACATGCCACATCTTGCTTACCAGCGCTGGAGAATTTTACGAGCTCAGCCGTACACATACACATTTATACGCACGAATGGGGAAATTTTATTGACTCCTTCGGAATCGAATTAAAAACTGAAATGGCTTCATTAAGCAGCAGTGCGCGGTAAAGGCAGCCATCATGCGATGTCAAGCTGTACGTTAACGGGGGGGGAAGTGAATAAGCCCACCAGAACTGCTAATAGCCGAAGCAAGTTGAACGGAAAAGTTACGCCCCTTGGACTTTGCATATATGCAATGCCACACTTGGAGAATGCACCACAATATCGAGTTACATTGTGCCCCAGGAGCGCACGAACAATGGTCGCAGATTCGCAAAATCGTTCTGAAGGTTGGTATAAATATAAGGCCAGTTGGGAGCTCACCTTGCGGTCGTAAATTGTTGAAATTTGAGATTAATTTCGCTGCAGAAGGGTAAGTTGCACTGAATTCGCGTTGACCCGGTTGGAGATGTCTTAAGGTGGCGTGGTGGAAGGGAGAGAGTCCCTAGCATAGTCGGCCAGCTCTGTTTATTTTGCTTTAACTCGGAAGCACGTCCTTCTTATGCATCGGAGATTCAGCACAATTTTCAAGATTCCTGCATTGAGATACATTTGTGCGTATGTACATCGGATGGGCTTAAGTATTTAAGAAAGAAAGCCAGAATCCTCTGGAGTTGGGAACGGCAAATGTCCATTCCTCTCATCATTACAAATACTTGGCGCAACGGACCGTATGGGGTCCAGGGCCTAGCTACTCGGGACCATTCGTCCTGTTTCAAGCCATATCCGAAAGGCAAATTGAGAACCCTTCTCATGACAGTTATTACTCTCGGACGTTTGTCAGACATTCACGAGAGGTGGGACCGTAAAAAAAACTTTTCGGTGTAGAACCTCCCGCTTAGCGATCCAACGCACTAACCACTCGAGCCACGGCGCAACGTTTCATCATTACCAGTCTTTTTATACATAAATATTTTTAGGTTAAGTTTGGAGGGGCAACTCTATTCCTGATGAGCAGTCAGGTATTGAAAATGGTGCTGAATATCCGCTGAATCATCTGTTTGTCCCAGCAGCTGGACGAACTTGCTGAGTATAGTGATCTTCGCGTCTGTTCCAGGTCGATGGATTGCAGAAATCACCTGAGCTATTGCATTCTGAGATATGTATCTGGGATTCTTAAATAGCCCATCGCCTTGCCGATTCTTGAAATTCAGACTCGGCGCTAAAGTCAATTAATTGTTGCTGGATTCAGACTTGAATTTTGTTCCTCGCCACGATTTATTTGCTTAATTAAGACGTATCACTCATCCTTGCACTGGTAATGTATCTATGCTTTCAAAAAGCAAGTATAATTCGCTCATCTTGAAGTAGAGTCAGCTCCGAAGACCTTCACTACGAAAATGTATGTCGACAATCTCTGTCAGATATTTCTTTAGCTTTCCAAAGAGCTGCAGATAAGGAAGCATAAATGAAGATTCCAAGATTAAATGAGCAAATTTTAATGCCGAGTATAATTGAAGGAAATTGCTTCAAATGATCGCCAATCATAGATACGATTTCACTGCAAGTCGAAAGCATAAGAATGCCAAGAAGAACCACTTCCGACTGCAGCCATTGTTTGTAATTAGTGGACCAAGGAAAAGATGGCGATTTAAACAGGTAGACCGCAATATAACATAAAATGCCGTCACTTGAATACGTAGCTCAAATGGTCACTTTAGAAAGCAAACAACACCACAATTCAATTCAGCGCAACAAGTGCACCTTATAGTTCCCACAGATACATAGGAACCAGCTCCCTTCCCCTCCGCTAAAAGCATCTGGATACCACTCTCGAATCATTATAATTAAATGGCCAACTCATAAAGTGAAAGGCCAAGCAAAAATAACAAACTTGCTCGCTAGATGGCAATAAATGCCCGAAACATTAGCCAACTTCAAGGAGGAGGAAAAAACCGAACGATCATCGCCGACATTGCCGATGATTATCAAACGCAATCAACTCATGCAGCACCATTAAATCACATGAAAGGTGTTAATGTGCGCGAATCAGCCTATTCTCACCGGCAATGTCATGGCTGTCGGAGCCATAGTCTGAGACTCACCCACCAAACATCGCCTAATGCGATTATAATTGTCGCAACCATGTGAACCAATTTCCGTACCTCATTCCTGAGGAGTGCGGCAATTATTGCCCCGATATGTGTGCTGTGTACTACCACTTGGTCAACACAATGGAACACAAGATATAGAAAAAAAAAATTAAGTAGATCCACTTTTTGGCTACGTCATTTCCGGACCAAGACAACGCAACTCCTGATGTGGAACGACGACCTCAAAGTGCTTCTGCGGGCAATTAACGCGCCTTCAGTTTGTTCTCCTAATGCCGATCGACTGCGACATTAAATTTCTCTCACACTGACAGTCAGTCAGCCAGGATGCGCACTCAGTTTCTTTTTTCTTTCCCTGTCTGAGGTCACATATGTTGAATCTTCCCATACAGGAGCTGGCTCTTTGATGATCCTTTCCGAAGTTTATCACAACAAACACTTTAAGTGGCGTCAGTTGGTAGTTTTGAGAGGCAGTCGAGTGTAGTCATAGATCGTCGGCGACGTCGACTATCAAGTGGAATTATATCCCCTTCTTTCGGGTTCCCTGTGATGTAAAGATCGCCCCGTAGATACACACACACAAGACACAGAAGCTGGGCGGATCATTCCCTACCTGACATCATTAAGATCGAAATAGAAGATTCGGCAAAACAGTGAATCCAACTACGAGTACAATGATTTATCGAGTTCCCCTGTGGCATGGCCGGACAATTCTGGGATTCCTCGCCTTTGTTTCTGTTACTCCTAGAAAGGCAATTTTTCGCATTCGATTCGGTCAGTTGGACGTGGACATGTGTTGGACGTTAATGAAAAATGACTCGGCGATGGTGTTTCGTTGGGGGCTGTTAATCTAGATAATCGCAAATCAAGTTGACACCGAACATAGAAATGATCTCGTCCGAGGAATTTTCGAATCTAGACAATCTAGCTCTGGAGACCTTTTCTTTGTGGTTAACATGTGTTTGAACTCTGACAATCCATGGAATGGGACACAGCGCTTCACCCACAAATGCTTAAAAAAATGTCAAATCAATTAGATGACAAATATTTTAGTTTGTGACGTGAAGGAGTTATGAGCGCAGCAGTCAGTGATGATATCAGCAGTGACCTAGGTTTGGAGACTTCTTAAAACTCTGATACCCGTTGGCTGCGATGATCACTGAATGACACATCTATTATCCGAATGTACTTCATGGACTCTGATACGACAAACTTGGTGTGTCCTACTTGGAAGGACGAGATGTCGCTCTTAACTCTATCTAAGGTCGATTGTTTCAAGTATGATGCTAAAGAATTCACATAACACGACATCACCTTGTCTAAAGCCTTTTTTGACATCGAAGGTCTCGGTTAGGTTGGCACCGACCTTGATGGAGCAGTGAGCATTCTCCACCGCCATCCTGCACAACCGGATGAATTTGGCAGGGTTGTCAAAACCAGGCGTGGCTGTGCATAGCTCGTCGCTATAAATTCTGTCGTATGCCGCCTTAAAATCGATGAAAAGATGGTGGGTACCGATATGGACTTCTTGGGTTCTTTCCATGATCTGCCGGAGTGTTAAAATTTGACCGACTGTGGAGTTTCCTGGCCTGAAACCACACTGATAGGGTCAAATCAGGTTGTTGGCGAAGGGTTTCCGATGAGTTCTGTACGTGATTATGAGGAGAATGATGCCAGTGTAGTTAGCGCAGTTGAGGGGGTTTCCTTCTTGTGGATCAGGCAACCTATGCTGAGATTCCAATCATCAGGCATACACTCGTCTGCCCAAAATCTTAGAAATGAGTTGGTGTATGCTCTCTGGCAAGTCATCTCCAGTGGATTTGAACAGCTCGGCTGGTAGCTCACGATCACCTCTAATCCTTCTTTATGTACTCGTCGACATTCTTCATTAAACCCGGGGCTTCTTGGTGGTAGTTAGTCGAAAAGCAGCACATCAGTTGCGGCGTCTATATTGACATGTTGGCAGCGGTGCCACTCGTCTTCAGCACCTGATGCTGGAGGTATAGGAGTCGTGGACAGCTTTCGAGATACGCTTTTGGTGAAGATTCTGGCAGTCTCTAGAGATTGCAGCTATTTGACGTTAAATCTTCTTCTTTGTCGCGATTGGGAGATCAGCATTCGTACCTTAGCTGCAACGAGGAAGTGGTCCGAGTCGTTGTTGGTTGCAGGGAAGGTGTGGACTTCCACAATACTGGGGGCATGCCTTGCATTGACCACAATTAGCCTAAGTCCGTTGTCAGACATGGTGTCGGTTAGGCTATTCTTTCTGACAGTCTACCCAAAGATTTCCTCCTTTTCTGACTGCTTATACTGTCTGCCGACGGGAAACACGCATATTAGGGTGATGTAGGCGTATTTAGCTATGGTGATTCTCATTAGACACTCGCTCATGTGCCGAAAGTTCAAGGCTGTCGCTTACAACAAATCCGCACCCGAATAAGCGCTGCTTTTGCTCTCTCTAGCAATCACCGTAGTAGATGTCACAGGTTTTCATCCTTTTTGTGCCCTTGCTTCGGCTGCAGGCGGCCTGTTGAGGTCCGATTCGAAGGTCGTTGTACTTGTTTCATTTGTCAGGGTCGTCAAGAGTTGTATTGGAGGCCGTTGGTTGCTTTGCGTGCTTGAGAAGTTATCCCGGCAGTACAACTTCCGAATCCTTATGTACAACTGATGCCAGAAGACCACTTCTGGGATGAGAGCTATCTTTTTTTTTCAAAACCCTGCCTCAGTCTTGGAAGTTACTTACTGCCTATCTCTAGGTATCGAGTTTGAATATAGTAAGGCATGATGTGGTCGTTGGCAGTAATAACATTGGCGGCTGCTTGGGCATTGCAGGAATGGCTGTACGCCAAGCACGCCTATCCTACTAACATTCTGACATCGATCCGCGACGGTAATTTTAGGAACAGGGATCAATTTACGTGTGGTATGCTGGCCCTTATTGCAAACCTTACAGGAAAACTTGGCATAGAAGGATCTCAAAATGTGGCTGCTGACAAATTGCCTCCAAGGTGCGTAATCTTTTTCCAAAAATTGCCCAAAATCCGCAAAAGTAAGCAGTTCCTTGGTCTTATTCCTCTTCCCTAAACGTTCCTCCCAAAGGTGTTGCGTTTTATTGGTCAACTTTTGCACCATCTCGAAAACGAGAACCGCATCCCAATGCTGTAAAGCACCTTAAAATTTTTCAAACTATGGACTACCTTCGTCGACGTATCTAAAAATGCCTCAACAGCTTTTGGGACATCGAAGGCTGATTGAACAAACACTTGAGTTGGGTGTTAACTAGAAAACGCTGATGGTCAGTCATGCTGATCCGTTAGGATTATCCAAGCCTTTGTTTAGTTATCTATACTTAGGTGAGCCTACAGCTTTTCCGCAACATATCACGCAAAGGACCCCAGGCCCCGTACCTACCGGAGAAAACTGCCAGATTAACAGTTGGTAATTTGACATCCGCCTTAGAGATAATGGGTAAAGTGGCCTCCGCCGACGGTTTCGCCTCCTTTTCAGGAGGCCGAACCAGGTCGACTGCATCTAATAACGCGCATGTGTAATCGTAATGTTCTCAAAAGCCTCCTCTACTTGTTCGAGCTTCTCCTTATCTGGGTCACATATGGTGTTCAACGACTCTTGTCAGCCTGACAACAGACAGATTGTCGTCAACGTTGTCATTTAGGTTGTAGAAACTATTCTACGAGTTTATGAAAGCCGCAGTTGATTAAATCTGAAGAAGTATTTCTCTTCCATCTGTATCTAAGGACAAGTGCTTAACTGTGAACGCTTTTCCGAGCTGTTACATGTGCATATGAGAAGCTCAGATTTTTAATGAAAAATAAGCACGGCATGGATCATACACATAACTGGTCACGAGCTTTCTTATATCTCTATACACGATGCCTGGCAGAAGGAAAGTTCCCCTTGGAATGGAAGCGACAGAGACTGGTATTAATCCCAAAAGGTGACAAGCCCCCAGAGCAACAGTCGTCATACAGACCGCTGTGCATGATAGACACAGTAGAGAAAGTGCTGGAAAGATTTATCCGCGACAGACTTAATCAGTACACCGAAGGAGACGACGGGCTTTCCAACCGACAATACGGTTTCAGGAAAAAACGAAGCACCACTCATGCGACACAAGCAGTTTGCGAAATTGCACGCGAAGCCATATCTGGGACCAGATGGAAACGAGGAAGAAAACAGTATTGTGCTTCACCATGAGAGCGCTGAGGAACATTCGAGTTCCAAACTACCTGCTTCGAATTATTACCAACTACTTTAAAGACAGAACCCTCTTCTACGATACGGACGAAGGGCCGAAAAGATACAAAATCACAGGAGGAGTCCCACAGGGATCAGTGCTAGGCCCAGCCCTGTGGAATATTATGTGTGATGGAGTACTACGGAAATAATTGGATGCCCCGATGACATTGCGGTGGTGTTAGTGGCTAAAACCCTAGAGGAGGTGACCCAAAACTGCAACAATACCATCAAAGATGTGAAGATATGGCTTCGCTTAACAGGTCTGGAACTAGCGGACCACAAAACGGAGGCTGTCCTCATTAGCAGCCGCAAGAAGGTTGAGCGCCTGACCATACAGGTCGGAGAATATACCTTCGAGCGTGAAAGCTTATCGGGCTGTTGCCGCAATATCCAGGCTGATGCCAAATATGGGAGGACCCAGGCAGCCAATTAGAAATCTGCTTGCGACAGTGAGCAAGTCAATCCTCATGTACGCAGCCCCCATGTGGGCACCGGCAACAGCCATAAACTCGTACATGAGAAGTATGTACTCTGTGCATAGAAGAGCATCGATCAGAGTATACAACATCGCAGTACATGTGAATCCAGAACGCCAAACACGTGCTACTGGAATGCAAAAAATACGCCGCAGCCAGAAATGCCTTAGAACAAGAGATAGGCAATGCAATAACCCCAAGACGACTGATATCGTTCATGCTATCAACGAAGGAAGCATGGGATATCGTCAACCATATCATTGCAAGCATCATGCAGGAACTACAGTGGGGAAAATCAAACACCGAGAGCCCAAGAGGAAGGAAACCCTGGAACATAAGAAGGAGAAGACATGATGTTAAAACCTGCCCCTACGAAGGAATGCCTTGACCGGTAGTACCGTGGGGGAATCACAGGACAGGGTTCGGGGGGGCGTTTTAGCCACGTAAACGTGCAGGAGCATGGAGTCTGGCATAACTCGTAGCACGGGCTACCGAGTATCCATAAAGGATAAAGCAAAAATCATTTGCAAATCATTTTAAGTCCTGCAAACCATTCAGCCAACAACGACAAAAATACACGTTTCTCAATTTTTCCAGATAAATCCTGAGACAGAAGCGCTATGTGATGCCCCAATAGTTACCATGGATTCACTCAGTGCCTATACACAAAACTAATGAGCTAATCAACTACATATATGTATCTATTGTAATTGAACACAATTTTTCCGGGAATTTTTGTTGTGCATGAACTTCAGAGAAATATCCTTCAGACTGAGGTAAGAATAAAAAACTCTGGTGACATGGCACTTTGCTAAAAAATAACATGCGCCGCAATCTGTTTTGTGAAGCAACACATTTATTACCTAATGCATCCCTGGTAACAAATTCTTGGGAAGTATAACAACCCCCCCACGAAAAGGCACAGCAACCAAAAATTTCCACCTTAGACCATAAAAGACATCATATTTCCATCAAGAAAACCCTTCCCGTCACCCATACAGATCGCATTCGTCTACATATCGTACAAACCTGCAAAACGACCCCTCATGCCGTCAGTTTGCACTCGCTGAAAACGTTGCAAATTCCCAGTCCTAAATAGCAAAAAATATGTTCCTAGAAACTCTTTTGTTTTTATGAGGTTTCCCTAAAGCAGCAGGTAAAAGTGGTGGTTGTTTCTGAGAATCGACTACGACAACGTATCTATATTGCACACAAAGTGCAGACCGACGGACAACATGGCAAAAAAACGCATCTCACATCTCGGCAGAGGAAACAACTCGCAGGAAACTCATTTATGTTGCAAAAACATCAACGATGATGCCTGAATGACCTTCAGCAAAGCACAGAAGATACACAGCACAGCATCGCCATCATCATCATCATCATCCACTTGAATTGCAGATATACACTGTTTTTCTCTGTCATGTTGCTGTGTGTGTACGCTCTCATAGATACATTTTATTGTTATTACTTCCCCAAGAAAAATTTATTCGACACAAAACCAACTTCTGCAACGACAGACAGACAAAATCAATGCGAGAAATTCCCTGTGGACATTTTCTACAGACATCTGTCTGCAAAGTGCCTTCAAAATTTAAGAGTAAATCCACAGTTCCCCTCCTTGGTGAAACTGGTTTTCTCACTTCGAAATTCGTGTCTGCACAGAGTATCTACAAAATTGTGCTCCTCTCTGTCTGACAAATGGTTTCTTACGCTTTGAGCCACGTGCTTGTTCAACAGTCGCAACAAAATGTTCGAACAAATACTCGGCTTCCATACCATGTTCGAAGTATCTACAGACACAAATCCCAGAGGAAAACTCTACTTTGCAGAAGCTACTGCTGCAGCAACATGCAATAGCAACACAGCATTTCGAATTTAAAAAAAAAAAAAAAAAACGCACACAGTGTATCTCCGCTGTCGTTCCTCCATATGCCGTGTCGATGTTTGCCTGTTGTCGGCTAAAGAAGAAGTTTTTAAAAGTATCTCAATACAGCCAGTTGCTTCAGTTTAGAATTTACTTTCGAGTGAATTGGTCGTTCATTTAATTCGGAATTAGAAAAAATAATAATCGTTCTGGTCTCAGAAATACGTAGTGAATGCCGTGTGTCGAATTATTTTTTTTGAGGATTTCTTGCGGTTGAGATAGAATAAAAAAAATTCTAAGTGAAGAAGGAAAATTAAGATTTTCGTTCGTTTAATCCTGAAAGTGAATCGAAATAGTGTCAGAAGTGTAAAGAATAAAAGTGCGTTCTTTGTGGTGAAAATTGTACCGGATTTCCACTGAAAAAAAAAGAAGAAAATTCAAAACACCAATCATGCTGAACTCACAGATATCCGCACTACTCTTGGTACTTGCCGCCATAATTTTAGGATTTACAAAAGCCCAAGGAGTTGGGTCGAAGGATTTATTCCGGTGTCGGCAGAGCTGCTATCAAAAGGTGAGCAAAAGATCTAAAAAAAAACTTGTTGCGCGTAGGTACATGAATTTTAACATACGTATCTGTAGGGTGAAACAGTTTCAGTTTAAGTGGAATCCTTGCTACCCGCCGCCTCTTAAAAATATAAAAAAAAAGTCGATAACAAAAAATACGCCGAATAGGTATTCAAAAAAAGTTCCAAGTCGAACTTGCTTAAGTCCTTGCATATCCTTAGCACCTTGTTGAATTGAATTTACTCGAGACGTATCTACTCATTGAAAATATACTCGTGTGTCTTGTAAGGGTTGTGAGGCGAATAAATACAATCAACCGGCATTTCGTGGTAAACTATTTCTGGTTTCTCATGAGAATTTCCTTATTTGCAATTCATTTTGATGAATTTCCATAAATCGATGAGTTAGTTATTGGTTTTCAGTGTTAGAAAGGAAATAGATGCACTGAATTCAAGGAGACACCTACCTTCATTTGCATAAGAAATTGTGACACTTTTCCTATCATTTGGGAAGTCTCCGGATGTGTAGATACATATTTTTCATAGAAAGATTGAAATATACGAGAATCTTTAAAGGTTTTTCTGTATCTATTGCTAAGTTGAAGGCTTAGACTTCATAAAGACTTCAGCATTTCAGCATTAGGTTGCACATCATTCTTTAAATACCCAACGAAATATTCTCGTCATAAAAGTCATTGGTGCCGTCAACTCACAGAAATCCATTGAAAGTGTCAAAGCGTTCATATATCCGAGATGCAAATTATTGGTTACAAATAGACATGATACTGGTTACTCATCTTCAAGACTAAAAAATTATTAAGTGTCTGCTATGCTTTCCAAACTATCTTTTGGTATCGCTGCTCTCGGATGACTCGCGCACTGGCAATAGTCAACAGCAAATTTTTGGAACGACTATATTTTTCTCGGTCACTTAGAGACAAACAGTGGGTCGCAAGTTAAACACTGCTCATGATGCATTGATTCCACCGACTCCCAAGTCAATGTAACGTGTACTTTACGTACCCACATCTGGACATAAACGAGAAATATCCTGTTCAGTCGATTACTATCTATCTACTCACGTATAAATCTAATTTGTCGCGGCTCGTTAGTGGCATATGTCATGAACTTCGACCTGAAACTTGAAAAATTTTGAAGCGCTTGGATATCCCAAGTAGTCTAGTTTTATTTCCAGACCTGTAAGCATGCAATTTGCAACCAATGACTTCTTCTTAACAATAAGATTCGCCACTACATGTGTATCGAAGCAGATTTTCATGTATCTACGTGGCTACAAAATGCAAATATCATGCGCCTGTGTAAATACGAAGCCTTAGATCCAACTACAAACTTCGGTACAAAAAATACTAAAAATTCTGAAAGCCTTGCACTTGAGCCACCTACTCTAGTCCTCATTCACTTGGTAGAAGGTATCGTATATCTGCTTATATCATCAGCGATGTTTTCTCGCATCCATGTCTATGACATACGAGTGCCTAAAGTGAACCTTCAGCTCAAGCATTCAAAATAGTTGTATTAACCCAACACTGACGGCATCATTTGCATTTCGATACTTACACAGAGTTTTATGCTTACAATAAAATTGCACAAGTTCTGAGCATTCTACCGCAGCTACTCAATGAATGTACATGTATCTGATCATCGAATTTCCTATAGAACCCCATTAAACAGTATCGCATATCATCAATTAATGCCTTTGTGTACACTCACAGTACTGCATGTAATAAAAGGCGCTCTTTGACATTTATTACAAATCGTGTTTCAACATTTTCCATAAAAAAGTAGGAACAACTATGAGTATGATGAGAATGAATGCATGCACAGTCCCTCAATGAAGTTTGACTCAATTAACTGATAACAAAGGAAATATTTTTTTGTCTTACCCCGGCTCATTTGTCGATACGTTGAAATATGATTTTTGGATTGCAACTGTATAGCACCACCGCACCGGGGGCAAATAGGTTGCGCGCATTTTACGAAATAACCAATAAAAGTTTATTACTTGTCGTAAATTAGATTACAGAAAGAGAGTTGTACGCGTTTTTTTGATAGCAATGCCGAGAATCAACAGCCCACTTTGGTTATCAATCGTGCACCTCTACGGATCACGATCGGGATAGAGGGCGCGTCAACGGGGGAATGTTTATTTTGGGGGGCTTTTGACACATCATTGTCGATACTCAGTATGGTTTTGGAGGAGGAATCACTTTTTTTTTTTGACAGGCGTTCTGTTTACTCACGCGCGTTTTTTTTTTTTTTCTTTTCTATCTTTTTATTGACCGAATAGCCATGATAGATACACTTCAATACTTCAATGTAGCATTTTATTTGCTGACATGTTTCCAACAATTTTTTCTCTTTTTTTTTTATATCTCTGATATCCATCTCTCTAAGAACACTCGTTTGTCTTCTTCAACATGAAGAGTAGTATCTACATAGAAGAAAACGAAGTAGAAGAAGAAGAATTTTGCTGTTGGAGTGTTTGCATTGTTGTCAAAAATGTTTAATTTTTATCTCTGTACTTGTGCACTCTCGAATAAGAAGACAGAAAAAAAAAATAAAAAATAAAAGAAACAAGAACCGGATTTGTGCAAAAATTTTCTAAAGAAAAAGATACAAATTTTCTTGTTTTGGTTCACAGGTATGGTAGGAGCTTGTTGACTGAAAAAAAAAATAGAAGCGAAGCAGAAATAGGTTACATTGTTTTGCATTGCAGGTAGATTGCAATTTTTTCGGGTGGAAAACAGTTGATTTATGAGTGGTGTCCTTTGTTGTTTGAAATTGCATTTTAGTTGGATTCAATTCATGTTGTCCCTGACATGCCTTGTATTTGTAGGTTTTCCAAATTCGACCCAGTTTCTGAGAGTATGCACTTGAAAATTCAGAAATTCAGAAATTCAGAAATTCAGAAATGTAAAAACAAAACATCGAAACAATGATAGTTGGCTGTTGTTGAGAGTTTTGTGGAAAAGTTTTCTGTTTGTGTGGAATTAAATATGCAAGTGGTTAGGCTTCGGCGAATGGAAGTGGTGGTTACGAGAACAATCCTTTCAGAAAATCAATTGGCAGTGAATTTGGAATGCATCTACATGCATACATATGTATAAATGGTAGAATTTCATGATGAATTTGAACTCATGGAAGCAGATGCTTCGTTTGTGTATCTTTCGCTGAGAAACCAACGATGAGATTAAATTCAATTATTGGAGCAGTGCCGTAAAGCTTTGCAGTTTGCACCTACGATTTACCAGAATTTCGAAAACGGTTTCATACGGAATTTCGTCTCCTTTTGGAAAGTATTCAATATTTGGTGACTTTACTCAGACATACTCTGGCGTACGATCACAATAAGATCTCGTTGGTACCATAGATACGATTTTTCACATTATTCACACTAATTCGTCCCGGGCTTCAAGAGACGCAGTAGCTACTTCCGAAAAACCGCAGTAAGTTCTTAAGTAGATTTCAACCCCCAAAAAGTATTGGTCTCTCTCCGGTGGAATACAAGTGGTCTTATACTGCATCCTCCTTTCCAAAAAGTCACAAACGAGTGAAGAAAAATGGCCAGCATTGATCATTCCTTGAGCGAGAGTCAGGACACTACCAAGTCAATTGAGAAATTTCTTGTGCACTATAAAAGTCTCTGAGCTGGCGTTTCTAATTTGTCATGAAACCATGCGATATTGTAATCAGTGCCACGTAGCAAAGTGGGAGCAATTTTGCTTAATTTAAAATACGGGTCGTAAATTTCTTATATGCGCCGTTCTTTGAGGCTGGAAGTAGGTACGTTACTCGGATAGAAACCAATGTATACAACGGTTTATTTATAAAAGCAAATGATTTTGACATAGAAAAATGCACGTTTGGGTCTGTCATGTGGGCCCTTCTCCCTTTGAGATGTCTAGAAATTCTGCCTTAGATTGTCCTGTCGTACAGTCTTCACTTCGCATGTCCCTTTTTGTGCTGCTGATCCATATTGCTGACTGTCACCCTCGTACTAGTTTTTCTTCTAGCAGATTTAGTGATTTTTGAACTACTCCCTATGTCCTGTCCTTAAAAAGAGTTTCCGAGGAATAGATTTCGCATTTTAAAATTCAATGTCATGTCTATTGACATCTTTAACATTACACCAACATCTATTGGTGTAATTGTTGTATTTTCGAGCCACAGCACTAAACAGCGTGAGACTTCTTATATCAGCTGTAACTCGTTTTCCGTGGCATGGTTCTACAAACCCTATCGGCGAACCGCGCAGGCGGACTAGTCCCTATCCCTATAATCCTGCTCATAACCTCGCTAAACGAAAGGAAAAGGACGAAGAGGGTTTCTTCAAACACTATGTATTTTAGCCAGCTAACCTTTACACGTATTTGTAAAGCCATCAGCGCTTATTGCGGATCCTAGATAGATAGATACTTAAAAAAGTGTATCAACGGGATTGATATATTCTGAATCCCATCGTTTAGTGAATCTTTGGCCAGCAAATTATACGCACGTGCATTCAGTTTCTTTTTGGTCGATTCCTACAGCCTCAAGCCATTTGTCCGTAAGAAAAAAAAAGTATTTTTCATGCGTTTAACTCATCCAACTTCACCTTGTTTGCTTAAACCCGCTGATCTGCGATTATAATCTTTTTTTTTTCTTTTGCCAACTGAGTTGAAGATCTAATCTGCATAAATTAACAGAAAAAAAGGAGAGATACAAGCACATTATTAGGTGTATTTGTTTGTCTATTTAAAAATCGTTACTCATGTGTAGAATACAAAAAAAACGCTTGAGATTTTCAAGACTGAGATTTAAAACTTGTAACATACGAAAGATGAGTGCACTTTCGTTAGTGAAGTGGGTACACAGAGCGAAATCAAAGCTAGAGTTGTATTCTTGGAGTTTGACCGAGCTTGAGGAAGTTTGTATCTTCTCCTGGTGCCATCATTCTGAGAACGCTTTATATTACCGCCGCAAATTTAGTGCAAACTATATCAGTCTGCAGTACCTCAGATGTCTGTACTGCAGTTTGCTTTCCCATTTAGAGAATTCACGTCGTAAAAATTAACAATCTGACGGTGCTAGATCAATACCCAGCCAGACATCTTCTCCTTCACATGTGTAACTTCAAGTGCTACAAAGTCTAGCTTTGCTTAAATGCTTGCTTGCTGCTTCAGCAGGGTATTCGCTGTGAAATTAGATCGGAGATTAACGTCTCTGCACGCAGCAAAAACCTCAATTTTGCAACTAACACCCGTAGGATATGTTTATCCGACTTAACAGCCAAATTGTTTGACTTATGGGTGCTCTAGGTCTCCAACTCCAAACAACATCTGTTCTCATTGCACAGACCGTGCAATTTTCTCAAATTTCCGTTTATTGGTGAAGTACACGTGGTTTTACGATCTTTGTCGAGGACTTAGGCATCATAACTGCCGTGACATTCCATGGAATTGCATGGCTGATGAGCTCGCCAGGCAGGGTACAACGCCCAATTAATCTTATGAATCTCGGTATGACTATCGCTACAAAGAGTACCAATCGCAGATGAGCAAATCACTAAACAAATCTGGCCTAAACTGGATCTCAAACGCTCCAACTGTCTTATAAGCCAGAAAAGGGGACTCGTGTCCAGCATAGTAGGGGTCGTTACAGACCACTGCATTATGGGAAGGCACGCCACTAGGCTAGAAGCTGCATAGATGAAGAGGAAGATGGAATCATTCTACATCTTCTTCGTTCAGCTCTCGTCGCTCTTAGGAACTGTATTTAGGGTCCTACTTCTTCGACAACTTTGGCGAACTGCCTAATGCTAGCATTAGCAGCCTCCAGGGCTTCATAACTACCTCCTCCTGGTTCAACGGGCAGACTTTTTGGAGATGCCGAGCCTAAGGTAACACAATGGACCTTACTGGTCTAAGTGAGGTTGCATGTCACATCAACCTAACCTAGCCTAATGCATGACACATTTTTACGTCGAATATCACTCTAAAGATACAAGTAAGTCACACATTGCCTACTTTCATTTATTTCTCCCGGCTCTGAGCCCAAGAACAATGTATCTATCTATTCCTGAGGTTTCACGTGGCTATCACATGAGAGACGAACGCAAATAATATTTCGTCATTTGGATGTTTAAACTCAAACTCTTATTGTCACGAAAAAATTCGCATTTTTTTCGGATGACTTGGAACGAATACTGGTCCACCTCCGATTTCTTCTGCCGCAAACTGCCTTCCTCATGCACTCAACGAACAAGAAATAAGTACACGAAATTAAAACGTTATTCTGCTATTTTTAACTTCATTATATTTTTTTTTGTATCTTTTCCAAATTTATTTTTAGAATTTATTTAAAATTAAATTTTCCTCTTTGTAAAAATCATAAAATTATTATTCGTATAGTAAGTGTTTAACCGTAAACATTCGGTAATTGACACCTCACACGTAGGCGGCGCTAGATTTTTTATGATGGACATATCTGTCAGTGAAAATTGATGCCAAGTTTGTGTTTAACAGTGGTGCCACTAGGAACTTTTTATATGAACTCGTGTGTGTATGTCTTACGTATTAACACTTAAAATTTATGAACGGTTACGTTAGTGAGTATTATAATTCGATGAAATTATTAACAATAGAGGAAAGGCGATCGGTCCAAAATAATGACAGCAAGCTGGTACAATTGTAGTAATTTCGTATTCGACGTAACATATTCTCCAAGTACATGCAGGAGTGGGCGTTTCAGCATTCGACTTTGGAGAACAATGACGATTTAAGCCGCATTTTATTGCATATTTGCCAAGATTTGCTAATGTCTATAAAAAGATAGATAACCACGACTTGTTTAGATGCTGTTACAGGATTCGTAAGAGTTGTAATCTTCAAATAGATACGCTTGCCTCAAAGGTTGTTTATATCAGCCAAAGTGGGAGAAAGTCTAGGAAGTGCTGCCGCAGAATCGCAATCATTAAGACGAAGTTAGTACTAGAACAGTCCGTTTGGTCGAAAACTGCGGCAACTCTTTTAATAGAGCTTCGATCAGCATCTAAAGAAGAATTCGGATAGTAAAACGCCAGACAGTGGTCGCCCAGATAAATTGTCGTTGCAAAAACCAAGTGTGGCCGGCATTCATTTTGTGTTGTTTTCAGAAATTTACATTTTCGCCAGGGAAAGTGTTGGTAAACTTTAAAAAAACGAGAGTTCCTGATGCGAATCCAGTCAGGCACTGTCCTTTAGTAAGGTAGAATCCGAATGCTAAGGAAAACCAGGATTCAAGCCGAAACTCACTTTTGATAGCTCTACAGTTCACGGTAAACCATGGTATCAACATACATGCAGTTCGCCCCAGCTAGATCCTTAGACTCCTGTCTGTCTCGTACGAGAATTTGGTCGAGGTCAGCATCTAGTTGGGAATGTCATAGTCTGTCTCCTCTGCGTAGTCCCTCAGTGCTGAAGTCAACAATTTTTTAGACTGATGTATCGATCTGGTTGATGTTCCTGCACGTCTCTCATAGTTTGACATTTTTGTAGATACGACTTTTGGTAAAATAGTCAAAAAATTTGGATTTCATTCGCCAGATTTTTGTTTTTTTTTTTCGAAAGACAACTGTGTATCCCCGATTGATGCACGAACCATCGAAACTATGAAAGCACCATGTTAACAGTTTGTTCGTTCTTTTCCAGTCCCATTGTGCAAAACTGCTGAAAGCGAGCAAAGCCTGTGACCCCACTTAAAAGTGCCAAGCGTGTACCTACATAGATACATATTCCACTGATGATGACTTGTCCATTAAAATGGTTCATCAAGATTTTGACTGACAAACGATATCACGAAAAAGAAATTCAATTTCCGTTCTGTGCCACATCTAACTGTATCGGTCAGGACAGCCATTTATGTATGTGAGTAAAATGCAAATTTGCTAAACCGTCGAAACCTGACAAAAGCAAATTATGATGGACACTTCCGTCGCCAATTGTGACAGGAATACATAAAGTTACTTTCTTAATGGCAAACAAGACCAAGAACAACAGCCACTACCATACCATACCATACCATACCATACCTACAAACATATGTACAACTCGACAATAAATGCTCGATTAAACGCTGTCAATTGGTCAGTGGAAGAGTTGACAGCGTATGTAAATTGAATACTTAATGCGGTGGCACGTGCAACCAAAAAAGATTCAGCAAAGAAGGTATTCGCGCGAGCCCGAGCGGGTTGTCTGAATTCCATTTGATAGGATAGGAGGAAGCCTTCTCAATTTATTTGAGGTACCCAGCAGGCATTCGGCAACTATCCGTCCAGCATTTGATTAGATTCTGTCGCTGTCAACATATCATATTCACACTTTATGCAGCGGCCGGTTTCCCTGGAGGAGGCTTACATACGTCTGTCTTTCATGTTATGTCCTGGATGTGTGGCTGTTTGGTTAGGTACGCTAAATTGCCTTTCCGTTAATTGATTTGTCAGTTATAGGTTCGCAGGCTATGCACGGTTTTCTTCAGTCACATGGAAAATGCACGCATTTTTTCCTCTTTCACCGGACCGATCCAACGAAGATGAGCTATAATAGGACGCAGATATGCAGATCGCAATTAAAACCATGCGGCCGTGACTTGAGAACGACCGCCGTAGTATCTGTGTGCGTGTGTGTTCCATCATCGAGATAATTACATGCTTTATACACATTTTCTTAGCGTTGTTGATCTGTTTCGGAGATTCTACAAGTTTATAGATACAACACGCTACAGCGGCCGACTGTAGAAGAGATGTCTCATTTCGATTTTTTTTTTTTTTTTACAAAACTCTGACGTTTTTTTTTATATCATTTTGTTGATCGCATTTTAATTGGACGATGATTTGTGGTTGAGCTAAAATATTTTTGAATGATGATATTTTTGCGTTTTTTTTTTTGTTTTATTTTGAATTACTTTAATGGGGGCTGAGGCATTTAAATATAATGCGCGGAAAATCGTTCTGCGGGGGTGTGCTTGTTATCGAGGAGCAGGGGGATTCTGTAATTTACTTTTGAAAATTGAGTTGAATTCACAGGCCAGCGGAAATGGGGATATGTACGCTGTTTTCCTTTTTTTTACGATTTAAGTGTGCCCCGGAGCACTTTGGCTTTGTTTTGTTAGAGCTTTTTTTCTGGACTGTGATTGGGAGGCGTTCTTGGACTGGAAGTGTGGGAAAGCAAATATCTTAATTGTTATTTGAAAGTTTTGTAGACTTAGGAGAGTTGGTTGACTTAGTTCTATTTTTTTGTTGGAGATAGCTGGGAGATGAGAAATGATTATTTTGTGGTAATTTTTAGACATAATTGGAGTAAATTGTGCTAAAAGAAGAGACCTACTTATGGATGGATGTATGTGCGTGAAAGAGCGAAGAATTAGGTGTCGACAAATTTGTAAAATATTCGCAGATGTTACTCTGTTCATATGGAGAAGGTTGCCAGGCTTCTCGCAGATATTAGTGGTTTATTATACCCACAAATGGAAGAGACCTGAGCAGCTATTACTCTCAGAGAAGCCCAGTTAATCGAATGTACTAATCACTAAGACACGACGCCCTAGTCAGGAGTTCATTTTTGTTCAAGTTTGGCTGTCGAAAGGACGTTTGAAAGCATGCTTCTCTCACTAACTGCGAGTGAGCTGCTAAGGATTGAGACATACATACATTCATATGTGTGTACACAATCCGTCAGACAGTCATCTCGTTCGAAAGGACGTTTGAAAACTCCAAACAGATCTACCAGTTGGACGAGGAGGAGCTAGTTATGAAGCACTGGAGGCTACTCATGCTAGCATTAGGCAGTTCGCCAAGGTTGTTGAAGAAGTAGGTCTCTAAATGCAATTTTCCATGAGCGGAGAGACCTTCACATGTACAGTGATTCCTTCCTCCTTTCATCTATGCAACTTCTATAAAAGACATTAGCGAAGAGACCCAGTATAGTGGCGTGCCCTCCGGTAATGCAGTGCCATCTAACGATGGCTACTTTACTGGAGATGAGCTCTCTTTTCTGTCCCATAAGACAGTTTGAGATCCATTTTAGGCCAGATTTGTCTAGTGATTAAACAGTACCATTTGCACCCCACCTTGCGGAGTACCCCTGCTCGAGGACACTCTCCGCGTCGCCCAGCTTAGAGTTGATCATCATATAGGTCAGAAACCGGTTAATCAGTCCGCCAAATGGCGTCGTAACCCCAAGGTTCGTCAATACACTTGTAATTGTTTTAGGTTCGATCCAGGGCTTAAGAATGTGAACCAGATCCAGGCAGCTATTGACAATGACAATAAGCCAGGGTAGGATCAGGTCAACCACCAGTTGGACTTCGGCGGGGATTATACCATCTCAGCCTTCAGGTTTAAAGGGCTTAAAGCTCTGTATAGTCCAAAGAATTTTGCTCTTAGTACTAAGATTGATTGGGTTGCATGGCACTGCTACTGCAGGGGAAGAAGTAGATTCCGCTGTATCATTGGGGCAACTGGGGAAGTGACGACATAAACAACTCAAGGGTCCAGGAGCCATCATCCATCTTGAGATAGCTAGGTGGCTAAGACCTTCCTCAGCCTTGATGCCTGAGAGAGCTATTCTATGTGCCACAAAAGACTGTCCAAGATTTATGTTGGACTTTCCTGACTTTATACTTATAGATGTTGACGGCCTCCATTTATAGGGTGCAAATGTGAGGATATCAAGGTGAAAGAGCCACCTATGTACATTCGCTCTGAAGGGTTCTAATCTCCTGATGCCACCAGGGAGGCCTTACTTTGCTTACTAAGAGCGTGATCGAGATCGCCAGTCAGTTCCTCAATGATTAACTTAACGTTCTTCTCAGAGGCGCACAACATTCTTTTGATTTGAGGTACAGGCACATTCATTGGACAAAAACCAGGTAGACTCCTTTCCAAGACTTTGTTTTAAACCCGATGAAAACAAGTACAGTACTCGTTAAAATATAACGCTGCAACCAAACATGATCCCCACACATTCTTTTAAGATTCCTTAAAAATCATGTGACAGCCAAATATGAGTTTCAATTTCTGTGCCTTGTTTTTCTATATCAGTTCCCTCAAAATGTGGCTACATAAAAACCCGTTAAAAATTGACCCTTGCTCATTAAGATACAGAAAAAAAAACTTGTAAATACGTTCATTGATGCCTTAGAAAAGAAAACAACTGCGCCGACTGAATTTCAAATCAACTGTGGAGCATAAAGCATATCTCTACCGGTATATCTCGTCGACCTTTCGGCGTTATCATCATCCCACCAAAAAAGGAGTGCACCCAAAAGGAAAAAAAAACGTTCAACAAAGTAGGTAATATCCAAAGATACCTACTCGTATCGGCGGGTTCGATACGTGCGTCTTGTCGAACGGAAGCCGTTCAATCGTTAGTTCAATCGGTTTTTGAATATTTTCACTCGATTCTCTTGTTAGTCTCTTTTTTTTTCCATAATTTTCTTTTGTCATATTCGGTCATAAATGCCTAAAAGCCAGATTCATTCACATGGCGCATCCCCGAGTCGTGGTACATGTATTATTATGACACGAACGTGTATGGCTTTTTAACGCGCGCGTTCTTCTACGATAAAATCGAGTAATTACTATTTATACGAGTATCTTTGAGTTTTTTTTTTTCTATCCATCGTGTAGAACGTGTGCATTCTTTGTATGTGTAATCAAATAGAACCCGAATCAGAGAGTGGTGATATCCGTTGACTCGCAAACAGTTGACTTGGATGACTGATATTGAACTGAAATTACCTCTGCATGGGGTCGGTATCATAAGGAGGATTTATTTCCTTTTCAGGGGTGTTTATCGGAGGTTGGACCGTGTATCAAAAAAAAAACGAGATACAATCCAGATATCTCAATAAAAAATCAAAACAGGGGACTGTGCTTTGCACATTGAGCGTTAGTTCATTGTTATTGTTTGCAAACATGCACACATTGGGCGCCATTTTTGATTTTCCCAAACTCTGTGAGAGTCCTTCGTATTGTAAATACCAAACGTGCTCTATAATCGGCTTAAATAGGGGAGATTCAATTTTAATTTGTTGGAAATTAATGTAAATTCCTTTCCTTTGAATGAAGGACACCAAAAGTACAGCTGAAGGAACCGGTTTCTTTTGATTTCGAAAACTATCCCTTAATCCCAATCCGAAGAGTTGAAAATCCATCCCATGTGCAGCTTCCATACAACATTCGTGTCGTACCAGCGAAATTTTTGTTTTTTGTCACGGAACCATGGCAAATCGGAACTTGCGTATCCTTGCGTGTTTTACTCAGGTTCATTTCTTTGGCGGATGTTTTTCAGTTTTACAGTGTATAAGTGAAATTCCTGCTATGTGCGCAATTCTCCATCGAAAAACAACACAGAAAAAGGGTGTCAGACAGAGGATGAGCTTTTGACAGGATGACAATGAAAAATCTCCCCACACACTTGCACAGATACTAAAAAAAACTGCTTGAATCGCAATATGTCAACCCATTCACATTCACACAGACAGCACACATCCACTTTAACGCAATTGGAAAACCGCTTCGAAAGAGGGATTAAAATCGCATTTGTAACGCATTTTGTTGGGGATTTGCCTATTGTCTATTGATAAGGATATCCCGCTTGACGGTAAATTTTCATATTTAATCCTCTCAACAGCCGCGGGGTGAATAGACGAGTTTAATGATTTTTGTTCTTGCAAACTTTAGCCTACACCTGCAGTTGTGTTGTGTACACCGCGGCCGGACAAAATGTAAATAAGCTCCTAGAGAGTATCCTTGGTGGAAAATAACAACGCCTTCGGCTGTAGGGTGTTTTAAACTTATCGTAAAAAAAGAGAAAGAGCCAGGATATTACCTGAGACTCTAGGTCACGAACACAAATTTGCAAACTGGAAAAAAGGAGCGAACAGAGCAGCAACTTAATTAACTTAAACTTCAAAGGGATGTGTTTTTGCGCTATGATGGAGGGAATGGGGATCTTCCTGGGAATAAATCGAAAGGATTTCCCTTTAAATTGTTCACTATTAAAAGGATTCCAAAGATAAATATGCTGGCATTAACAAAAGGTGTCAGCTGTTGGCTTCTTAAATGCTTTAGCTTACGTCGCTCTCGAAGGCGAGTTAAATTTGTTTACATGAAGTGAAGCTATCCCACTCCTCCTAAATGGAAGGCAGTTACTGATGGCGGGTTGTGGAGTGGTTGAGATTAAAATTTAAGTTCTTAGAGCAGAAATTGCCGCCTGAAATGGGCTGTAGGCAAGCTTTGTTTGCATACCTACAAACTTTACGCACTTAAGCATGTACATATATCTTGAAATATTTTTTTCTTATATTGGTTTTGAACTCAGATTACTCCGATTTCCTGCATTCTGTCATCCGCTTAACCTCCTAATTGGAAGATGCGTGGTTGCTGTCCGAACTAATTGGAAAGAATCAACGTTTTGTAAACTAGAAATTGTTTCATGGTTTGGTCGCGACTTGGATCAATCTTCATCCACTTGACAACCGATTTCGTTGCTATGTGGTTGGTATCTGCACTAACTGGAGACGGAATGTGTTGCTTCCAGTACACCCGATGCCTAAGAATACCCTGAATTCGTGGCTAAAAACGTAACTACATATGTATGTGCATGTTTATATGGTTGCTTAAGATTGTGGTTCTTAGATACGTTTATCGCATCCACGCAAAAGCGTGACTCCATGACTTGATGAACCTAGAAATCTCGCAATTTTGCGAATGAAGTGGCCCAGGTATGTATCGTACACGCGTCTATCTTCAATGAGGGTTATGCTTCTGCAGTATATCAGACTCTATCACAGTATCTGCTCATGAGGATTTTTTTTTTGTCGTTTCGGGTACACCCTACTGGAGCACTCAGACTCAAAAACAGGTCCATTGTACTACCAGGTAGAGAACCCCATTTTGCTGCATATTTTTTTTGTCTTCCGTAAACGGTTGAGAAGGAGCTTGATGAGGAGCTTACATCATCAGCACTCACCACATCACCACCAAAAATCCGCTGCCTGATCCGAGCAAAGGCAGGTCACAGTCACATTAAAATGCTCCGCCGTGTCGTCGCCTTCTCCACATGCGTCGCAGTTAGAGGTTTCACTTAAACCTAGCACACTAAGGTGTTTGGCAAAGGCGTAGTGGACCGCAGCAACGCCAGTAAGTTGGATTTTATTCATTGACTGCTGACCTAGTTTCTCATATACCAAAGCTACTTGTTGACCCTAATACATCGATGGTCTCTTCAACTGAAATATGCTAGGACTTTTTTAGACATTCCAGGTACCTGCAGGGCAGACGAGCTCGCCAGACTGGGTACTACTCTAAGGATTCTGCCTGATAGGCAATCCTTAGGTATGCCCCTAGCTACATGTTAGCATCTACTATAGCTGGACGCTATTAGCAAGACCAACCAGAGATGGGAAAACGGCTCAACATGTCACAACTCGAGACAGATCTAACCTAGGGTGGACCATAAACGTAGTGCCGAGGTGATCAAACTAAAGCGATTTCACTGGACACTGTCTTATAGGCCAACATGCCAGAAGACTTGGTCTCTTCTCTAACGACCTCTGCAGGAGCTGTAGGGACGAGGAGAAGGAGGAAACCATCCTTAACCTCCTATGTAATTGCCCAGCCTTGTCGTATAAAAGAATGCTCCATTTAGGGTCCCCCATCCTTGAAGACCTTGGCGGTCTGGGGCCTTAGGTGTCGTGTGCATCCATCGCTTTATCTAAAGCTCCGGTTGGTTTTGTTAGTCCCTGAGTGGCCTAGTGGTCCGATCCATGGTATCACAAATGACCTTTACTGGTCTAGGTGTGTCTGCACTCTGCTTATATCCAACCTAACCTAAACTAAAGAGGAATCCTGAGATGTTGACAGTCTTAGTCTAATTTGACAGAGAAACCAGTAAGCCCATCTACATATGCATGGACATCGCCTTAAGGATCACGTTAACCAATCTTTCCCGGAGCGTTCTTGATTTGCACTTCGTGTTTAGTGCCTTAAGTTACAACATCAATTCTGTTGTTGCAGAAGGTCAGAGTGCAGGCAATGAAATGACTTTAATTTCCACTCAATTCCAAGCACTTTCTCAGGCATTCAATGAACCAAACAGGACTAGTTAGCAAGACCCTAATTCAGTCAATTCCAATCAATTAAAGTGCTCAATTACCTACATAAATAAATTCCCATATATATTGCCCGTTCTATTATTGATTGGAATTGCCTGTCTCCCATCCTCACTTACTCCGTCCGCGCCATTCGGTCATCTTACTCTTGTCTCTCTGGAGGGATAAAATAAACTTCTCATAAAATTAAATCACCCATCTAAAGCCCAACACAACACACAACTCTTAAACCAAAAAGAGCAACAAAATTCGAAAATTGAAAAAAAAAAAAAAAAAAACACAACACAACACACAAGCTAACAACGATGTGGGGGCTACCACATAAAAATTATTTTATTATTATTATTTCATTACCTCCTCTTTCTTATCATTGTTCTCCTCCACAAGCAGAAAGACAGAGAAAGATGCAGAGCTCGTCCAATTCAAATTCATTTTTCTTACCCCATCCCGGCCCCTTTGTCCGATCGTTATTTTATACTTGAATTGATTCCATGTTTCTACATATCGATGTTGGGATGTTTATACGCATCCAATGCAACCAAACATACATTCATTTATCTCTCGGATACGTTCCCCAAAAGATGGAAAAAAAAAAACGATCAAAACTTCGATCCAAACCAGTTCTTTGATTAATTTATTTATTTTTTCATACTGAAGTTGTTTTACAAAAAGAAGAGATTCGTTGTGGGTTTCTTTTTGTTTTGTATCTGCTGCACCTGTGAGATAGTTTCGCATGTCATGTTTTGTGATTGTGTATCTTTTTGTTTTGAGATAAATTTTGCGATTTCATTTTTGCAAGGACAAATTTCATGGAATTTAATGCGTTAAATTCGCACCTCCTTTGAGTTGGGAATGTGCCGGCACAACACAAAGTATCTGCGATGTCCTTTCTCTGGTGAAATGAAATTATTTTCTGCTCAATTGAATTTTTGAAAGATGCACATTGGACTGGAAAAATGAAAAATGGTCAAAGGAGAAGGAAAAAAAGGGAAAAAAGAGAAAAAACTTTCCGCAAAGAAAGGAAGAAAGCAATAAACTATGGGTAGAGACATCTATTATGGTAGCCATTCAAGTAAGAGTCACATTAATGCATTTAATTGTCCTGACGAAAGGCACTGAGAGCGGAAAACGGACACAGTAACATAATGGCAATTCATAAATGAAATGAAAGGACAGACATTTACTTTATCCCTCTTCAAGTGAGAGTCATGGAAATTTTGGTTTTTTTTTTTTCTAAATTTCTCTCGTAGTGTAGGTATACTCGCATAGTTCCAAGGCTTCCTGTGGGTATCTGAACTTACTCTGAGGAGGTCCAGAAGATGAACAGGAAAAAAAAAAAAAAATCCTTTCAATGAATGCGCGTTGCAGCATTGTGATTATGCCCACCTGAATGGGATTTTCTTTTGCCTGTCACTCTCTGGGGGAAATAAAAGCCGAACCAGGGTGCAACTATGAAGTTTTTGTTCGCGCGCTCTCCGATTGTGAGAAATACGTTGAATGGAGAACAGAAGCACAATAGGTAGCCAAAAGGAAGGAAAGTGAAAAATTATCCTCTTAATCAATGCATGACACACACAACGGAAACACTCCACATTACGGTGTGTGAATTATTCAGAAAATCTTTTTCAATGAGATACATAGTCGTACGTGCATACATATGTAGGTTCAGAGGTGACTGAGAGTGAAACATTGTGTGGACATCTTTTGTATCACATTGTTGCATGGGGTTATATTGTTCAGGGGAATGAATGTGAATGGGTTTGCCTGGTAGCCCTGACCTTATAATAGACACAAACTCGTAGCCTTTTGCATACATATTCCGATCAAAGGAATAAACGAACTGAAAACTCGAGTTCGGTAACGTTTTTCAAGATTTTGATTTTGAAAATCCCAAACTCAACGGACTGCTAGTCTGTTCGCCTAATGATGTGGATCTAGGAAGTCCTGATTGGTGAAAATTTGTGACGCCAATTTGAAGTTGCCGTAGTTCATTGGTTAGTGCATAGGACTACTGAGCAGGATGCCTAGAAAACTACTTTCATTCGTGCGAAAAAATATAAAACACGCAACACGAGTGGTTATAAGGATCTAGGCCCAGTGCGTTGAGCCAAATATTTATTTTTGTAATGTAAGGCCGCTAAATCTCACGTCTTACCCAAGAAAATACCTAAAATTCGGGAAGGGATAGCGAATTGACAGAGGTTTGCAGAGAGAATTCCTCAAAATTCCACGATTGATCCACGATGCATCTAAAAAATTTGGTTTCATCCCTTTTAGAGATTTCCGGTCGGCGCCAAATTGTAAGGGTCTTTCTTACCATCTAAAAATTGAGGCTCTCTTCTCAAACGATTCCTTTATTAATCCCTGAAGGAGTCTAATACCACTTAATAGAATTTCGCATGATTTTCAGCCCATTTTTATTCCTTTATTCTCTACATCGGCATTTAATAGTCTTCCCAAATGGGGCGCCAATTAGTGTAAAAATTTTAAATTGACGAAAAGTGGGAGAAAACACTAGATCGTAGATATGAGCGTGTATGGCTGTTGAGGGTTAAAATCAAGGAGCACTGTCAAGCACTTTGTGCCAAGTATCTATTGTTGAACTACACATTATGTGCTCCGAAAGGACGTCCAACTTTTTGAAGGAAAAACGAGTGCCAGGCAAAACGTACGGCGCGGTGTTAAGGAGAATTTTTGCATCAAGATAATGTACACCTATTAAATTCGACTTCCCCTAGTCCCTTTAGCTAAAAACCAAACCCAATGCCATCAAAAGTCACTTCCTAGACCTCCACGTGGGGCGATTTTTACGTCCCATCCTGTCATCAACCCCGCTAAGTTCCCACCTCCGCCCTTGCCTACAAACTAGTCATAAATCGTAACGATAATTAATTCATTAAGCTTCTTATTTATATTTTACATTAATTAAACCATTTTCTGTGGGAATTAAAACTCCCGAATTCGTACACGTAAACAACCGAATTGAAGTGTGAGACTGTGAGATTGTGAACTCAATAAAATTATCTGGATCTCATATTTCTATGGGAATAAAATTTAACGCTCTGGGAACATGACAGAATTTTGTTTATTTAAAGTCATAACAAACTCCGACTCCGATTTCAATTTAATTCCCTCCTCGTCTTCACGATAACCTCTTTCTGATTCACAGTGACATATGCTATTTGCACAAAAAAAAGGCCCACTAAAGGCCTCCACAATCGTGCCAATTTAATCCATATATCATCGCCTAAACGTCTTAGTTCTATCGATTTCCATCGTAATTCCTGATGAACTCTTGTCCCGAGGTTCCTGACTCCGTGCACACAACCTGAATTCTTCTTTTCGCCTCTAATCAAATTTTCCGTGTCATAAAATTTTAATACGTAATTTATCTTTGAAATTCATCGGCATCGGCATCGGCATTGCCGTCATCTCATCTTCAGCTTCGTCGTTGTCGTGTCTGTCAGGCGTTCTGCTCTACTCTTAGTTCTATGATTTTTTTTTCCCCAATTTTTTTTTTTCCTTTCGAAATTCCATTGAACTCCCGTTGGAGATGATGATAATGATGATGATGGCCATGGCTCAGTCAGTCACTATTTATTTAACTAATTAGTTTTTATTAGTGCAACAACAAATTAGAATGTATCGCGATACAAAGTGCTTCGTATAAATCAACACGCGAGAGGTACCATGAAGGAAAATTAAGATGTGTTCCATTTCCTTGAGCCCCCGGGTGTGTATTTTTGTTTTTTTTTTCTTTCCAACTGCGCTCTGCTTCTATGTTTCTAATCAGTTCTTTAGGTGGGTTGAGGGGGCGGCAAAAAAAAAAAAAAGGTGCGTAGGTTGAGTAGAAGAAAACGAAAAAAAAAAAAAATAACTTTTAGCACATAGCTAGCACATTCCTGTTATATTATTACTTTTCTAATTCGATAAATTGCCTGCCACACGAAAGATTCTTAAATCAACGACAGAACGGGAGCATAGCGAACCGTATATAGGTGATTTATGTGCGACATTGTGTGTGTGTATCTGTGTTAGAGTGTGATGCCAAGGACACTGGGAATTAAGTGTCTTTGGAGATTAAGTGAAAATTTATGTTTCGTTTGAGAAGATCTGTGTAAAGTAAACAAAAGCGTGTGATAATCCGAAAGAAAAATATCTAGTTCTATGGGAATTGTGCAAAGATATTGGGCGGATTATTTGTGGATCGCTTAGGGAGTATCTGTAGTGGGTTGGGATGAAAAAAATAATGTTATTATGTACACAGATAGATGGTTGGTCGTTATTGGCGATTGTGAGACAAATAGGTTAATGGATTCTCGCGGGTCACAGCTATCCTTTATCGTGGAATCAAAAGCTTCCCGGACACGTTCGCTTGCTTTCTAATAATGCCATGTGGCGTTCAATAAGCTCCAAATATTAGAAATCCTTTGGGTAGTTTCTATCTCTATAGAGAAACTGTTACCTGTAAACAGCTCGCCTCGAATTGGAACATAAAAGTTGCACGAGTATCGCGAAAAGAAGTGCGCCCAAGCAAATTCAAGCGAAGAGTATGGAGGGCCTGTATCGGGAGTTGGACGAAATACCTTCTTTGCCTGCTGATACGAACAAGGCTACCACGAAGCTTGAACAAGGGTACAACCATTTTCAAGATATCCGCCCAGAGAAGAAGAATTGCTCAGGAGATTCGTTCGCCAAACAATTCTGCACTGGCGACGACAGTATTGTGAGGGACTTGCAAGCGAACAGTTTCCCCGGGTATACTTCCCAAGAGCTGTTTGGAGAAGTACCCGACATTACAGTCGATGAAGTTGGGAAAGCGGTCTAATATTTCAAGAAGCGAAAAGGAGTTGGGTCGGACGAGGTACCCTCTGAGATTTGGAAAAAGATGGGAAACATCGGGTCTAGACGGCTCATGATTCTCATCTCTAAACTCATGAGAGGCGATTCAATGCTTAATCAGTGGAGGAAAAGTGATCTTCCTTTGTACAAAGGAAAGGGTGATAAAAGAAACTGTTCTACTAAGCTGATGTTACACACCATGAAGATCGATGGGTGGATGGATATTAGACCACTGATGACCAGTGCAAGTTTGTCACGGGTAAATCAACCACAGATGCAATCCAAAGTATGAGGATTATAATGGTAAAACATAGCGATTCCTTAAAGGATTTGCATGTGGTGCTTGTTAATTTTCCAAAAGCATTCGATAGACAACCAAGAGATCTGATATGGTAGCGCTAAGACATCGAGGCGTTCCCTACCTACAAGTATGACGGAGCAAAGACATGAGTTATATGCCCTGCCGGAGTCACCGAAGAGTTCCCTATTAAAGTCGGTGTGCACCAGGGAAGCGCCTTAAGTCCATTGCTATTTATTGCAGTCCTAGTTTATCTAAAAATACAAATACTTGGCGCAACCAATCGTGTTATGCGTGCTATATTTTTTCACTGAAATGGAAGGCACCTTTAGAGCCACATCCGAAAGGCAAATTGAGAAGCTTTCTCATGACAGTTATTAGGTACTCTCCCACGGTCTTCAGACCTTCGCGAGAGGTGAGACCCTGAAAAAACTTCTTGGTGTTTTCTGGGACTCGAACGTCAAACCAACGCACTGACCACTTGAGCCTCGGCGCCCACAATTTTCCAATATATCCGAGCATTTTTCAAGCGCAAAGCGACCCGATTCTTAGTCTTGATACTACTTACTGCCAATATTTCAAGCACCTCAAAACTACACCAACGAAGAGCCCACTTTCTAGATCTGGCTTGCATCCTTCGCGGCCATAATTTTTCATCAAGTCGATATTTTCTAAGTCGTGTCCCAGTGGAATTCCTGAAATCAATTCTGGAAGTCGTTGAGTTGAAAACTATTTCTTCGAATTCTCATGTCCAAAATGGGAATACTTACGCCAAACCTCAGAAACGTAATTCTAGTTCCAAGTTTTATTGGGAGGAGTAGCTTCAAGCACTGCTCCTCTTCGATGTTTCTTCATGAATTTGATACATTTCCGACGGCAAAATTAGTCTCACTTTCCTCCACGAGTACCCTGCAACTACCCTCTCTTGTCATTCGCTGTTCTCTGCTGACAAGTGTCAATTTGACACACCAAATGTATATATTGTGTATATTTACTACTAATGCAATGACTTTCGCAGCATTTTACAAAAATTTCATCTCAAATTCTAGCCTTAGATACAACTCAACCTAACGTTTGCTCCTCTAAATGTCCAGCCATAAATAATTTTTAATAAAATATCTATCTCTTCTCTTTCAGTTCGTTCAAGATTGGCACCATTGCATGGACTTTGAAGATTGTAAAAATGTAAGTACCTTAACTTTAATCATAAAATTGCATTTATTACTGCATGTTAGATACTTGTGCTATCTCTTTAATGGCCATCCATAAAACGCCCCTCTTTTATTTGTATTGTTTCCACTTCCTCTCCTTTATTTTATATTTAATAGCAAAACCCTTTTACTCCCCCTTTTCATTGTATGATGAATGATGAATGTGCAACAGAAACGCAGATAATAATACCAAATAAAGAAAAAAAAAAAAAAAAAAAAAGTATCTTTCGCACGCATTGGTTAGTTGCAAATAGCCGCAAAGACCGAACTAAACAACCGAAGGGTGTGCATTTTATTTGCTCCGTCGTCGGTTCGTTCGTTTTTCCCCCTACCCCGCCCTACTCTCATGCACTCTTAATTAATTCTTCCGCAAAGAAGCATGCTTAAGATCCATTTTAGTTTGACATAATACCTTGATGCCATTCAAAAGGGGGACGCTCTTCAACGTGTCCATCCATCCATCCGTCCACATTCGAGGAGAGATCTCTAAAGGGTTTCTTCCTTCAGGTAATAAAGGCAAACAGCAAACAGAAAATTATGTGATATGTTGACAAAGAAAAACACAACCAAAAGGGGTTGACACACAAGAACACACCTCAAATCGAATGCGAGAACGTCATCATTGTCATCGCAGGCCTCGCGACTATGTATGTGGGTATCCATTACACAATTGTATGGACAAACGACAACGCACTGGTGGACTGAAGTAGTCTGACACAAGTGGGGAGCCTGGTGTTTTTCATGAAACATGGCCGTACTCAGTTTTAGTGTCCAGCCCACTTGAGATTCTTTTTTTTTCCTTCTTACAGAAAAATGAAAAACAAGAATATACATACATATGTACATACATGACAAGGCTTATTGTAAATGACGTTACTTTGATCATTCATTTGGATAATTTCATTTTGTTTTCGAGTAGTGTGTGCCACATATGTGTGGTGTTCTCTTTTGAACCCTCGTCATTGTAATGAGGAATATAAACGGCTACCGCGCTCTCTCATCGCCGACAACCCTTTTCTGTTTGGCTTTCATTTGACCTACAAGGACCTTTGTATATGCAAGCTGAAAATGTCGGTTAAATTCCTTGAATCCTTTGTTCTGGTTCAACCAGTTTCGGTAGAGTACTTTGCTATTTTTAAAGGCATACACCCATATGTGATGTATCTATGAGTTGAATTTGAATTTTGTGTAAAATGTTTTTGGTCTATATTTATGGTAAATGTTGAACAGTAACGGGTTAATAAAACCTAAAATAGAGCGACCCAATCAGAGCATCTATAAATGTGCTTTAGGGAATAGATACAGTGAACACACATGTACATGATGGGAACAGAGATGGTTAAGTTAGACTAGTTTTTATGTGGGTTCCTCTAAGTCTTCTTCTTCTGCTTTTGTCCGGCTAGGTTAGGATCAGGATTATAGGGATCATTACCCTTCCACTTTACTGCATCCCTACTGGTCCGCCTGTGAGGTTCGCGGGGTTCCCCCGAATAGTATGCTTTAGAACGCAAAACCTCTTATGGCGCTCAATGTCTCCGCGAGTTTGTAATACGTAGGACTTTTGGAACGCTCTTACGTTCGTATGAACGCTTGTATGCGCCACTTATAACGCTCGGAACTTGCAAATGAACAATCATAGAGACTGGGACTAACTACTATATCCTTCCAACATTAGCACTCTAGTTTCCCAGTACTAGTCCTTAATCTTATCGATGTTCACCTTATAAATACGAAAAACCCAAAATAGAAGGCATAACCACTACGCCTTTGTCCTCGGATTCAGTGGAAATATGTTGTGGATACATGTACAGAACACATACTTTCCGTATCTTCTTTAATTTATTTGAAGGGGATCTCTAATTCTCCCTGCATTCAGATGACATATATCTTTGTCAACATCGCGTTGGGATCAAGAATTCAAAAAAAAAGAAGAAGTTTCCCTACACAAAGGAAAAAAATCTTTAAATCTACTCCCAGCTCCCACGTCAATCTACTTTCATGATTATGATTTACAGGATTACAGGATTTTACGTGTGAATTGATTTCTCCTTTCGAGCATCATAAATCAATCGGAATCTGAAATTTCTTAAAGAATTTCGAGAAACAAAAAAAAAAAAAAGGAGAAGAAAAGAAAGTATCTCAAGATAGTAAATCAATTGAGAAGAAAAGAGAGATGAGCCCCCAAGAAGATTACCTTCAATTAATCCGGAAAAACAAATCCTTCACATCAAGAGAACTCATTTCTCCATTGCTAATGTGGATCGTCTAAGCCTCTGTCTTATGCTCCCCCCCCCTTAGGGGTTCATTGTAAATATTGCCAGAGAGACCTTATTGATTTTTATCATGTTCGTCTTTCCCTTTCCTTGGTATAGGACATTTGCCAATTTACTTAGAAAATCTATCTTGGCAAAATCAAAGTAACAAGGATCCTACACACAGTCATGTCCCTCTGTAACAAAAGATACTAGCGACAAACAAAACAGATACGAGTATGTACAAAACAAAAGTATCTCTGGGGCATATTGGCTCTCTAACCCATAGAGATTTTATGTTATTGTTGACCAATTACAGGGAGTTTGTGTTATTGCGTATCCTTTATAGGAAATCCGTTATAAATCTCACACATTCTCCAATTGGAAAATTCTGCTTTCCCCCTAAAAACCTCCCCCGCCGAGGAAGTATATCAAGTTACTTACAAATGCCGTACGAGGACTTAAAAAAAAGAAAAAGGATACACACAATCTATCCGACCACATCGGTCTATCTACATCTCTGTATCTATCTCGGTTCATGTATCTAGTTTATGTTGTTCTACTCGTATATCTCGTTTTTATTTCGTAGGAATTTTATTGGACGTGAAAATAATCGAAAGGGAGTATAATGTTATTTTTTTCTATTCTCTTCCCGTGTTTTTTTTTCTGAGATACAATCCATGTGTTTGTAGTTTTAATCGCAGGAGATGCTACTATGTAAAAAAAAAATACAAAATCCAAAAGGATACATAGATACATACATATAAGGTAACAGTTGGCTAACAATTAAGGGTGCTAGATACGTAGTAATGATAATGATGATGATGATGATGATGACGGACTGTGAATGGGTCGGCGAGAGTATCGATTACTTTTGCTTCCCTGATTGTGTGTGCGTTTACGAACAAGTGAAAATGGGAATTAGATACTGTTCCTTCAGCTACTATAGCCGGGATGAGATCTGATGTATGTGTCTGTGTGGAAGGAAAAATTAAGTACGTAATCTTATCAGAAAGGATATACTTGAGAAGAGATGTGTAAAAGCTTTGCAATGAAGAAAAGTAGAAAATCGTAAGCTGATGCCTGGCAGATTACATCCGACAGCCTTGACCCAATGACTTTTTGAATAATGGAGAAGAGAATCTCGGCTTCACATGCTTAAGGGGGTTTTTTCATGGAATAAACTTTTATCTTAAGTATCTACGAGTACCTACATACTCTGCTTGACTTCAATGCTATGTGAACTTTAACTTTTCGACGGTAGACTTGGAATTTAAATTATTATTCAGAGTAAGTTCTTTCAGAAACGAAGGATACGAGAAGGATACGAGTTTCCACAGTCTGTCTCGCTGTGCTTTGTAACTATTTGTGGTTTAAGGGGTTGTACTTCTACTGCGGGCGATTTTCGCTAAGAGACTGAATGTTGTTGCAACAAAATTGGTCTAGTATTACCCTCCGAGGAACACCAGCTGTAACAATTCAAAAAGCACCTACTGTAATGCCTTCAAATCTTCGTGGCACAAAAGGATACTCACAAGAGGCTCATGTACACATTTTTCATTCACATACATGCAGATCTGTTTGCTTGCCTCAAGACCTTCTAAATCGAACGCCATGCGTTTATAGATTCGATAAATATTGCGACAGAGGTAGCAACGTTTCAAGCTGTAAGGGAACCTTACATTTGTAAGGAAAAATCGTCATTTGTTGGTTCAATGATGATGAAATGCTTGAAGATATGCGCGTCAATTTTAGGAACACTTAGCCACTTGTTCGAGTTCAGGATTTGCACAACGTCGAGAAACAACATTTGCGTTGGGCTCAAAACAGAGATTTGGATACAAGGCATCCACTGAAAGGTGTTAGAATCCCGTATCTTTGACTTTGACACATCTCGAGGGGCAACAACCCACTCGTTCGGAGTACTGCAATGAGTTTACGTTGCTTCCGAAAGACGTCCGTTCAACCTTGACTGTTCTGTGCCAGGTTCGCTATGTTTAACCCGCGTGATTGCGCATATTTTTGCAAAAAAGTGACCTTGCAGCCAAATAGTAAAAGTGCTGGTCATAGAGTTGAACCTTGTGGGACATTATGTGATGGGGCACTACAGGCTTGTATCTCCCTGTTAATAATTGGATTGGTCCTCAAAACACGTGTCTCCAAATCCATTGTAATTGTATATCCAATAACCACAAACCACAAATTTGTCTCACTTAGTACAGTGTACAGATCCTTCCAATTACAAACCTCTCCTCTCCAATGCCATATGGAATCACTTAGAACCCTTGAAAAAAAAATTCAAGTCTTAATTGGGCGTCAAGAATTGTTTGCTCCACAGAGAGTGTACTTAAAGATACCTCAACTACTAACACGACATCTGTTTTAAAGAAAAAAAAAAAAACTCTTCTCCTGCTCCACTCCATGAACATAAAATTTCAATTATCCTGCCAAACACGAGCGCACCGCACTCCTGTTACACTTAGAATCCAACACAAAAGTAGACAAAATCCTTATCTTTTAATATCCCAAACTGAATGTGTGGACGGACAATTCACATCTCCTTCGATCCTACCTTCAACCATTCATTCCAATTGAATTCCCATTCTCGACGACCACAAAAACCAAAATCGAAACCACCGCACACATATAGAGAAAATCTCTGTTCCAGGACTTGATGACAAAAACGGACTCTCATCCATTCCCAAACCACGACAAATATTACTAGGACGAGTACAACGAAGGCACATCGACGACAACATTTGGGTGTCAAATATCATCTGCAATTTGTGTCATATCTTTCAATTTGTCACTTTAAGTGGTCACACACTTGGTCGTGGAGCAAGAGCACAAGGGAGGTTAACAATCTGAGACGAACGATAAAAGGATGATGTAGCAGAAAAGTTTCGAGGATATTTTTCATTCATATATTTTGTTGGAGTTTTTTTTTTCTTTTCTCTGACACATGTACCATCCGAGTGGAGGGAATTTAAAGACGCAAGGAGTTCAGTTTCATTTCATTTCATTTTGGATGGACTTTTCCCTTGGGAGGCATCGACACCATCCGTAGCTGCTGTCATCATCATCCACGTCGTTGTCGTTGTAGTCGATTAGGATAGAAAAAAAATTTCTTTTAATATCTTCCAGATGCGGGAGAATACCATCTAATGGAGTCTTTGTGGGTACACTTCTCTGTGGCACTTCTGTGTGTCAATTATATTCAAACGAACGAAAAAGAGTCCACTGAAAATGAAGACATGGAAGCATATGCCAAAGGCTTATCTCACTCTCTAAATGATTGGCAGGCCATCAAAATCCCTCCCAATTCAAATTTCTTTGGTATCACCCCCACTGCACCCCCTTCGAACAGGATCAATAAATTTGTCGGTCGATTTATCAGTTAGCTATACTAGAAGATGTACGGATACAACAATCCTAAAGGGGGGAACCGATAGGATTTGTTTATTTTTACTTTTCAAGTGGTTCTTTCAAACATACATACGTTGCTGTTGTTATGCTATTATCCGGCACTAATTAGATTCCGCTGTGCGTTGATATGAGGCAACAAGCTGGTGTTGCTAGTGGTGGATTGCATGTGTAACTTGTTTCATCTGTCAGCACATTGAATGGGGCATAAAGTGATTGAGATATCGCCGCTTGTATGCTTCAGAGATTTTTAATTGTCGATTTTGGAATTTAGAATATTGTGGCCGCGCATTCATTTTGAGTAGGAAATTTCGAAAATCTCTCCAGAGGGGGTGCAGCGCACATGCATACTGTGCAACTGTGAGATGATCCACACGAGGGAAGAAAAATATTTAGGAAATAATTAAAATTTTCTATGTGGTTTTGATGAAATTTTTGGGTCATCGATGGAAGTGTTTAAAAATAGATGGGATTCTTTCTAAATGCGTTTTAACAGCTAAAAGGGGTGTTGGGAGCTTCCAGCTTTTCTACATTGGATGCATCAATGTCGAAGTATTATTCTTTTAGATACGAGTTTCCGGCTCGAAGGACCATACGTTTGAAGTGTATTTTGACGCTTATATATTGCCACTAAGAATTTCGATTAGATTATACAGTGACCATTGGCTAGATACAAATAGATTGAAAAGTCTTCACTGGCGGAAGGGAATTCAGCTTAAATTGACTTGAAATGATTTGCTGTGGATCACATTTGGGAAATATGTATACTCAAAGCGCATTGAACGAAAAAGTTTTACATTACAGTTCCACATTGAGGATTTTGTTCTTAAAATTTCAACAACAATTTAAAAAATAAGCGCAAATGTGTGCACAGGCTGCAAAACTTCACGTTCTCTCCCCCCAATCAGTTTGAAAAATAAGTGTAAAATGCAAATGTTTTTTATCAAATTTCTATTGGTTAAACCCGCTGTCACTTTACAGATCTTTTTATCTATTCATACACACAATGGTTGGGCGCCATTTTCTTGGTAAAAAATTTTTAATAAATTATTCGATTATTGTTGACTAAATTCACTTTAGTTAGCACCCAAATTAGTCTCACGTTTCATCTAGGACAACATACAAAAGATACATATCTGATCGATAGGGAATTGAATATTTATTCTTGTCCCCGTATTAAGCGAATAATAAATTAAAAATCCCCAAATGAAAAAAAAAATAATTTACAATTCTAATGCGAATTTAATCCAATCGAATTCCCACTCTTTTTTTTTTTCTTCGTCGTCGTTTCTAAAAGATATCTAAATACAGAGAGAGAAACAAATCAAATTCAAGAGACAATTATATACGAAATTCTTTTCGATTGAATGATAGATACTACATATATCATCAACCAAAAAGCGAAGAAAAAAAAAAAAACAGATTTTTTGAGAGAAATTCAATATTTTGACGATAAAAATTGATTTTCCATTCTCGTTTGTGGAGAATATTATTTTTTTTTTTCAACCCAAATTAATGAATCTAAACGTTTTGTGCCGATGACGTACATATGTATGTGAAATAGGATACATATCAAAGAATCTCTCTATATAGTCGTATCTCTGGCCAATTGGCAATTGCCATTCGTTTCGATTTGATTTTATATTGTTTACCTGGCCGAATGTTTGTAATGGAGATACATATAGGTATGCCCCCACTCTGTCTACAAACAAAATATGTCATCCCAAAAGACAAAAGACAAGTCATCCGAAAAGAAAACAAACAAACAAAACACAATTATGTGTGTTTGTGTGTCTAGAAAAGAATTGAGTATCTGTATCTATAATTTATTTCATCATCGATTTGGTAACCGAATATAGAGATAGTGTAGATACTTCTAAACTATACACACGGATTGAAAATCAAATGGAGTCGTAAATTTGATCTTTTTACGATTATTGAGTTACTTTCGGGTGGCAATGGGCCAACTTAGGCCCTCCTCCTTTTTTTTCTTTCTTTCTAGTATTGTTTTACATATACAAATACTAAAAATATCCAAAATACAAGTGTATCTCTAACATTCTTGGATTCAATTTTCTTACTAGAAAAAATCGTTTTAATCTGTTTATTCAATCAAATCGGCACTGAAGGGAAAACCTTCGATACACGCATGTACGGATACACGAGTATCTCTACGGATTTTCTTTTCTTATTTAATTATTACGAAATGAAGAGGAATAGAAATGGGTAGGGAGAGAAAAAAATTCAAAGTAACTTGTTTACTAGCATGGAAGATGTATTTTTAATCAGATACATGTCTGCAGAGGGACACATTACTAAATTCTTTTGCTCTGCTTTGAGTATAAAATTCTCTTTCTTTTCGAAGAAATGTTGATCGCATTTGTTCGTACATTTTGTTAATGAGCGGCTCTCTAATATTTTCATGTTCTTAATGTCGTTCATAATCGAAACAGATCAGTTGAGAATTTATTGGAGTAGATACGGGCCGAGCGAATTTACATAATATGTTCGAGATACAAAATAAAATCGAAATGAAAACGAATGATGGAATGATTAATGAAAGTCAAATGCAGCGAGTTCAGTGAATGTATGAGCAGTTGAAGGTTTTGTAAGCGTTTAGGCTGGGGTTCAGCTATGCTAATAAATAGATCGTTGATTGAATGCATTTTGACAGGTATAAGCGGGGACGCACAAGGTTTTGTGATGGGTGGAAGTGAACCCTCTGTTAAGCTCTCTCAATGATGACGCCGCCACACTCACTGTCAGTTCATACCTCATGACAGTTTATACTCTCGGACGTGTGTTACACATTCGCGAGATG
This sequence comes from Blera fallax, assembly GCA_946965025.1. Lineage (NCBI taxonomy): Eukaryota > Metazoa > Arthropoda > Insecta > Diptera > Syrphidae > Blera > Blera fallax. The sequence continues at coordinate 71,922,091 of OX337248.1, forward strand.
TGAGACCGTGAAAATACTTTTTGGTGTCTCCTGGGATTCGAACGTCAAACCTCTACCTTAACACCTCATCCTTTTAAAACTAAGGTTACTCACGAGAGGGAGAAAGCTGGCCCCTTTAACTCAGCGAGTGTCACCATTCAAATCTCCGATAAACCCCTGTGGTCACAACATGTTAGGTTCAAGGCCACCAAAGCACGGTTGGCTTTTTGGCAGTGATGGTGGCAATACATAGGGCTTATCGCCGACAAGGTTTCTTTGAATTTGCTCGGCAAGTGTATTGGTTGTGAAGTGTTGTTTCTTAACCCAAAAAATCGTGATGCTTCGGCTACATAGGGACCTTCCCTTCACTCATGAACCTCCCGGGCAGATATCTGCAAAAAAATCAGAGGCTTCTCTTCTGTCCCTCTGAAGAATTCACTGCTGGCGACTTATAGACATCCTTACGAAGCACTCTAACGTGTGGGGCGACACATAACAATTCCCTCTGCATGTGAGTTGGCACTTCCTTGGGCCGACGTGGTGGGTGTTGATCTTACTCAGAATGTAAAAAAAAAGTGGGATTGGTACCATAGACTAGCAGCTGTGTCGTGAGTAATCTCTTTTTATGAAGTTCGTCATTTCATTTTCATAAGAACCAAACATCGATTCTGTGAACGATTTTGTCCTTTTCATTTGCCTTCTAACCTTGCCTTTTCCTATCCTCCTTTGTTGTTATTTTCCTCAAATGTGGAAGGACGCATTTATTACTCCTGTCCATAAGAAAGGAAGGAACCTCTCATGCATACCTAAACTCTCCTCTCATTGCAAGCGAATCATTTTTGCAAAGCAACAGGGATTCCTCAAAGCTAGGTCAACAACCACTAACTGAACTGAATTCATGTCTAGTACACTGAATACATTGGATGATGGCAATGAAGTCGATGTTGTAGCCACAGACTTTGACAAAATTCCGCACCAACTTATCCTCTTCAAACTTAAAGCCCTTGGACTTCAGCCACTGTTCCTGTCATGGATCAAATCATACCTAGAGGACTGTCAGTACAACGTCTGCTTTAGATCCTCAGCATTAGCCCCTATTGTACCATCCTCTGGTGTCCCTCAAGGCAGCCATCTCGGACCACTGATCTTTATTATTACAATAAATGATGCTGAATGTATCATCTGGAACTCTGATATGACCGTCCTTAGACGTATATCATCCACAATTTAGCAAATTATTCCATCAGACCGAAGACGACATGCTCGACTACTAAAATTTGTAATTTGAACGAAATGTAGCATCCAAAAATTTTTTGTTTAAATTTTGTAAATATGTAGCTAAACTATAGAATTTGTTTTTTTTTTTTTAAATTATATTCATCACCATTTCACCAACATGCACACAAGACACAAAGTACATATGTATGTATATTTCACAACACCACATTTTTAGTACCAAACTTCCATGCAAGTGTTACCAACCCTCACCTGTCTCCTTGCAAGTGCGATGCATTTTTATTTAGTACATACTACATGTGTCCCAATTAAAAAAGTACTAAACTTTTTTTTTAAAATACACCACCAAAACTTATGTTTATTTAGTACCCTACTATTCAACTGTACTAAAATAAACTTTGCTTGTTTTCTTTTTTTGTTTTTACTTCATTATAATATAATTTTTCTTTAGTACAAAAAAACTATTCAGACGTACTAAAACTTAGAAAACAATTCTCTTTTATGTTACAGATGTGCATCACACCACCAAATATCAATAGTTATATCCCAGAAGCGTTCAGTTTTCTGGTGAGTGATATACAAAAAAAAAAAAAAGTCAACCAATACAAAAAATATCTTTTATACTCTATTTTCCAAAATTCTGCCAAAAATATGATCATAATCCATTCGCTTGTTTCATTTTGTATGATTTTGTGTCGCTTGTTTTTTGGATTTTTTTTCCTTTAATATATTTCCTGTATCCTGTATGTATGTATGTAAGAGAGATAACCTCGAAAATAGTTATCATTTTCATTTCGTATATAAAAAATGTTCTCAGCATTCATTCACATTTATGGTTATGCTAGTGTGTTTTATATCGTCTCTGTGCTTCTTCGGTGAAAGGTTTCACAAGGACACAAACGCACACACAAGTTGCGCGCAGACAGTGTACTCGTAGATACTCGTATGTATAGGGAAAAGGGTTGTATCCTGAGGGAATATTTTATGCGAGCGCGCGAGGTAAAACTGTTTAAATATTAAAAGTTATATGAGTTAAATGCAGCAAAACTCATCGCATATGCAAAAACGATGTTGCAACTTTCACACAAGTAGCTAGATACTAGTGAGTGCTACTGGGTTGACGGTTCGTTGGTTGGTTGGTTGGTGTTGGCTGGGTTAGAGTTTTGTATTATGCCAAAAATCCCACTCTATAGTGAGTGTATACACTTTTGGGATATACTAAGAGAAATGGGGAGGGGGGAGGCATTATGGAAGATTGTTGGAATAACTGCAGTTTCAAAGTCGTTTAGTTAACGTTCGTGTGTGCATTACGATATATGATGTACTAAAGGGATGTAAATTTAGTTTCAAAAGCATTTCTTGGCAACGAAATCAGCTCATCACTTTCATAAATAGTGACAGAAAAATATGCAACTTGATATGAAAAGATACTCTGCGTAGTAATGCATGAAGATGTTACAAAGTTTGGATATACACACATAGAGCGGGATAACACTTTGATAAGCTTCATAAAGAAGAACACAAAGTAATGCCTTCCAAAGCTTCATCAAACTAGACTTTCAACTTTTAACAGACACATTACTGTGAGCAGTACTAAAATGTATTAACGGCACTGCTTTCTGACTGCTAAAACTCTCCTAAACCTTTTCTAAAAGTGCATCACAATAGTACTAAATTAGCCAAATGAGTGTGAATCCATTTCAAAACTATTTATTAATATTCCCTTCGCGTATTTTAAAGTTGAATCTAAAAAATCGAGTGTGTACTAAACATGTACTAAAACGATATAACATTATATTTTCGAACCGAAACCCGACAGCCATTGCAGAATTAATGCTCATCCCATCCAAGGTACTAACCATGCGTGTATGTACTAAAATCTTTCAATTCTAATCTTTTTGAACTAAAAGTCACGCAAATTATTTCTAAACTATGCAACAATGTATTTAATTCGTGAATCCAATCCGAATGCTGTGAATGCACACAAATCGCACTTCAATCTTTTGATATTCACTAAGTCAAGTTTGTTTCGTACTAAACTTGTACTAAACTGGCTAAAAATGATCTCAAAGTCGCTTGTTTCACTCTTCATGAACAGAGATACATACGTCGAAAATGTATACAAGTATGTTTTCAACTCATGAGATGAGAGCTGACTAGCAAAGCCTGCCTACAACGTTCCCTTAACAGCTGAGCACAACTCAATTCAATAAACGAATAAATTGTTCATTTATGTGACAGTCAACTCAAAGTCTGGTTCCCATGTTAATTTCCATTAATTATCCACCACCGAACAGATGATCTTCGTCGATGATCGAGCAGCTAATACCATTAGAGTTGCAAGCACTTTATATACAACCTCTGGTCCTTCGAGCGACATTGTTTCCTTTTTTTTTTACAACAACCAGTTAAATTATCTAATCGAGCATCTTGATCGTCTGCAGTGGGAATAAAGCCCGTTTTTTCTCCCCTCTCTCGTTGGCCAGATACAATACATTACAGCTTCCGAATTTAAAATGCAAGCTATGCGCCGTGCTCAGTAATAAAGATCAAAATGTTACGATATTTTCGACCATATTAAGCACATCATCGGGAGGAGCTACAATATGAATGTAACTTCCCCCCTACCAGTGTTCCATTGGTAATTATTTTGTAGAATTCTGCTTCTCTAAACTAAGCAATTTCCCCACCCAAAGATCTTTGCGAATCTCTCCCGTAGTGCACGTCGTCGCAGAGCATAACCGACCTATGACACAATCGAACGAACGTTGAACTAAATCGTGATCGATCCACCACCACGATGGGGGAAAAATTAAGAAAAAAAAAATCAACAATCTATCTGTTATAGCATTGCAGTGCAGATACATAGATACTCGTAGTTTTTGTGTAGTCTGCTAACAAAAATGATAATCTATTGTTGCGTGATCGTTGTCGAACATTTGTTCAGAGTTGTATAACTTTGTTCGTCCTCCTTCCCCCCGTTACTACTGCTGTCTCTGTTTCCTTTTTTCCTTCTCTTTTTCGGTGTAGATCTAGGAAACTTTTTTGTTGTTCTTGTTTTTGTTCATCTTTTGAGTTTTGTTAATTTTTTTCTGTGTTTTATATCTTTTCCTTTACAGTGCTGGAATAATTGCGATCAGCAACTGGGACCGTTTCCCCTTAATGTTAACTCAGCGGTGCGGCAAGGATCGCTGGTACTCACTGATATTGCATGGGATCAGGCTGTTACCAATGCATCCAAACAGTGTTTGGTCACGTGGGAGGTCTCTGGAGGCGGTCTGATGGGTAATCTACTGACTGATAGCTCCACCGTTGAGCTGTCCCTGTGGCCGGACACAGTATATCACGTGCAGGTTACCTGTAAGCATAAGGTAAGCCAGATTCATTATTATTTTGTTCAAGATAGATGGATATACATATGGATGTATGTGTGCATAGACATCATGTGAGGCAGAGGGACATGTTTTCAGAAAATCACGAATTTTTCCTGCCGAAGATAGCATCTCTTTGCGGACTTGTATACCAAAAAAGATCTTCGCACGATTTTTTGCTAGGTTTTTTCCGTCGTTCCACAGTTCCACGATGTGCCTACATATGTGCAGGTTTCAGGCACCTCTCCTTGTTAATTGTTTGTTCATATAGTGTGAAAGCATCACTAATTGGCTAATTACATTGCAATTGAGATGTGTTGCATTGGTGCACATTCCAAGGACCTAGCATTGCATGTGTGATGTGTAAGAGGATGCATTAGTGGACGCAACATCCAATAACTCAACAGGTTCTTAAATGGGTGCTCATTCAATGAGCAACCCTGACGCTAGGCTAGGGTATGGTAGTAACGTAAGTTGCATTTGCGTGCAAAGTGATTAGTGTCGCTGTGGTGGCTATCTGCACGCATGCAGTTGAGAGAGGTTTGATATAATGTACGAGTGTATGTTGTGCTTCTTTGAAAAGAAGGGAGATCGGTTATTTGAGAAGCCACACATACTTGAAGGAGTTCAGTAAGAGCACCTCATAGTTTGGCTTTAAGCCACAGTTCACAGGCTCATTAGCTTTGTCTAAATCTGTACTAAATATCTACGATAAATATGTGAGGATTTTCTAGTGATTGACGCATTCCACTCGAGAAAAAAACGCTTGCAAAGCATCGTAGCCAATGCCGGTTAACCAAACAGGCTTCGAACAGCAATAAAACTCTAATTACCATCAAAATATACAATGCTTCCTAAAGCCACGTAACGCTGTAACCCTTTTCCTTATTTGTCTTTCCAGGAAACCGGTGGTATGCGCCGATCATTTAAACTGATAGTCGACACGCATAAGTTAACCGATGAATCCGGCTCAAGTCTCCAAGCGATCGCAATGGATAACACCGGCATGAAATCCCTGCCCAATATCTTCGCTCAAGAGACCTCATCTGGAGAAACCGACTCTCGCATGCGCATCCTCAAGGACAGTTCCAAAGATTTCATCAGCACCTATAATCCTAGCGCCAATTCCGTCGAAAAAACACCAAGCTCAAGCCAAAGGAGTAGCAGTATCGAAAGTGAATCCTCAACTCCCGTACATGTATCCTCAGTGCTTCGAACCAAACTCACTTCCTCTACAGTACCTGGAGCTAGCTCAGCTGACTTTTTTACACAGAGCATAGTGTTCGCTGCAGTCGGTGCTTCAGTTCTGTTCCTCGGTTTGTTCCTCCTCTATGTTCTAACACGGCCCGTGCGGAAAGACGTGTCCGTCGATAAAGAGACCCTCATCCGCCATGAAGTTACCCCCGAACAAGTATCCACAGCGACGGCTGCCAACCGAACGCTGCATGTGTAAAAACTAACTCTCAACGAGCGGTCATATTAAGCGAAAGCAACGAAACATCCACATTGGAAGTGATGTCCCTAGGTGTAAATAGTAACAAAATGGAATGAACTGTATATAGTAGTGTACATAGCCTAAGAAAGTATCTCTAAGTTAAAGTGAAACAGAAAGCACGCGGGAAAACGCTGGCGCACCACAATGAGATCCAAAACTCTTTACAGTGACTGCCGTCCGTTTTCACACATGCGCGCGCTATCAGTGAGTGAGACCCACACAAACAAAAAGGAAGAAAGTATATTAAAAATAAAAAAATTCTAATTTTAAGGATTTTTCTAGTCCGCGAGAACAAAACAAAAAAATAATAATCATCGTACGTACCACCACTTCATTCGCAAAAAACACCCTCAATAAAAACGAATGGAGATGAAATTAAAAATTCTAAAATTAAATTTAACGAAATAAAGAAAAATAAATATATAAGCACATCCCGCCCCATTTTATCCCCAATATTCCTTTAATTTCATTTTTATTTTATTTTCAACATCTCGTCTGTCTATACAAACGAGATAAAATCAATTAAATCTTCCATGAGATCAGAAAAACATAAAAAAACACAGATTTTTAAATCCTCATAAACTTGTAAATAAACATTGAAACAAATAAAAAAAAACCATAAAATAAAAAAAACTTTTGTAAATATCTAAATATAAGTTAAAAATTAAAATAAAAAACAAAACTGCTTACTCTCTGCGTGTGTTTTCATCAAATAAGCAATCCATTAAACGAAAAAAAAAATTAAGAGTTCAACCTTATTTGCGAGTTAAATGTCAGATTTAATTTATTATAAAGTTGAAAAAAAAAATACAAAAAGAAATATTTATTAAAAAAAAAATTTAATTAGTAGTAAGCAATTAAAAATAAATTTCCTGTTAAACAATTGTTTAGTTTTTATTTGCATTTTATTTAAATAAAAAAAAAACCAGAAACGGCGACGAAAGCACACATGCAAAGACTGATAAAATTTAATTCTTAAAAATGTAATTTAAAAAAAACCTTAATTAAAAAAAAATAAAAATTTGTTTATTTTCATTTCGTCTTTGTAACATGTCAAAAAAAAAACAACAACAAATTCAATAAGTAACTAGAAATAGCAACTACTTAAGAAATATTTTGAATTCTAGTTAAAATTCTAAGATACTAGGAATTATGTTGATGGATTCGAGATAGAAGTCGATGAAAATTGTAATTAGTATAAAATGAAAAAAGAAAGAAATGGAAACAAAAGGAAAAATAATAAAAAAAAATAACAAAGAATTTTAAGGCGTTTTTATTTCAACAAAAAACGGGAAAGGGGTAGCGTAGATGGGGCTGGTGCACTTCTCTGGCGATTGAGCTCTCAGTTGGTATTGAGAAGTGTAGGTCCCATGTAATTTTGCATGGGAGTGACAGTACCTACATTGTTTTCCTGGAAATAGAAAAAGAAACTGGTTTAGGTACCTACTAAGAAGAAATGGAAAAGAGGAGAATGTGCTAATTCATGTCCTCAAAAAGAGTAAGTATTCCCTCAAGTGACCAATGCAGAACCTCGAGAACCCTGTTATTATTCTTAGTGATACTAGGTCTGTTCGCGTACTCTCCCGAGACAACGAATTTTTAAGAAATTTTACGAATTTTTACGAAATCCTTTCCGAGTACGCAAATATTCACCCTGATTCCGTGTAGCGTTTTTCTAAAACGCCAATTGTCTTTTTTTGATTTTAATTTTTTCAGGAGTTATTCCAAAAACTGATCGCCAAAAAACTCTTCCGTCGGTAAGTAGATTTACATTCCACATGCGATCCACTGTCATGCAACAGCTGATTTACGTCTGTTGTATAGTAGCGTATGTTTTAAGGCCCTTTCACAGTTCAGCGAACTGCGAATGCGAACGAGCGAATATTCCCAAATTTTGACATTTCATTCACAGCCCCTTTCTTTAATCGCAGCAATCTCCGAATTTCTCTTGTCATTCATTGTATGTACAAAGGAATTGTGAGGCGAATGTGGATTGCTTTTTATATCCGTGGAATGTGAATAAAATTTGACAGCAAGAAGTATTCGCCTATTCTTAATTTCTCCGCAGAAACTAATTTAAATTTAACTTTTTTTATATTAATTGATAGATAAATTAAGCTCTGTTCTATTGGAATAGTAAAGTTGTCAATTGCGCGCCTTTAAATGTACTAAAAATGGTTTGTTCGCAGTTCGCGCATTCGCTGGTCACTGAGCTGTGAAAGGGCCTATTGAGTAGCGACGAAGAAGAGAATATGCAAAAAAAAAATAAAAAATCTCATTCACATACGAAGAAACATAAGAACGAAATTTAATCAGTTGGATTTGCCGGATGCGAAGTAAATAGCAAGATAAATCTCACTTAAAAATGAATACGTATATCGAGGCTTTTCAGATTTAAGATGTTTTTTCGAATGTCCAAGGAAGCATTCTGTATTTGCTGGACGAAACAAAAAATCATCTCCCTGAAACTACAAGTTCGGCGTCGGTACCGATGGTACTAAAGCTTGCTGCCATTTTTCTGAATCCTCTACCCAAACGTATATTTGCTTCTATTAACTGGAACTAAAGTCGTAAACTGCTTCTCATTCGTTACTTTAACCCTATAAATCAAAATAAATTAATTTCTTTAGTCAAATAAATTAAAAATTCATGAAACTTTCATGTTGAACTGATTTTTGCTCGATCACTATTTTCCGAACGACAAAAACCGTCGTTTTTAATGGCGTTTTTTGGCGTTTAACGTCTCGCAGAATAAGTGTGAAAGAGAAAAAATGACATTTGTCGTCAAACAATGGGTTCCACAAGACGTTTAATGAACGTCGAATGGCAAACCCAAAATAAAATAAAACTTCCAAAAGCAAGCCACAAACTTGTCTCGCGATCACTTTTTTTAAGTTTTAGGTTTGACGTTTAAAAAGTGGGCAAATTTCTTGTTCGTTTACTTATTCCTAATTTTACCAATCTCTGAGAGAATTTCAGCCCCACTCTTTGACAATGTACGAATTATAGTGCTAAAAGTACGCGAACGGACCTAATGTCAGGCGTGTTTCTTGTGGCTTAAGCGGCCCACAGACGATCAACTTAGTTGCCAACCAAGTTGTACACACGATATGTACATGAACCCAACTTGGTTGTCATCATCATTTCATTTTTAAGTGGAGAGTATGCCGTGCCGTACGGAACCGAACAGGGTAAGAACGGAATCGGTACCATCCTTGCGGCAGAGCTACTTGGCAACGTATTGACCATTTCGAAGTCCAGCGACCGTTTGTGCCTCTCAAACTTATGATACAAGCCGCGAAGGGAAGTCAGACGAAGACTACGATGACTGCCATGGAGGACTCGGATGCGGCACCAGGAAATCTTCTGGACATCCAAAGCATGTGCAAGTCATACGGTATAATCATGCTAAATTCGAAGTTCGTCAAACAAAGACGACACATGATCAATTACAGCAGTGGCGTAAATGGAACCCAGATTGACTACCATTTGGTAGCCAGTTTCATGAAGCCTGGAGTTAAAGATAGCAAAGTGATTTTGGGAGAGGCGATCAGTATCGGGAGTTGGAGGAAATATATTCCTCTCCTGCTAATACGGACTAGGCTAACCACGAGTTGCGACAAAACAACTTGAAGAAGGGTACAACCATTTTCAAAATATCCGCTTAGAGAAGAAGAATTGCTCAGGAGATTCGTTCGCCAAACAATTCTGCACAGGGGGCGACAGTATTGTGAGGGACTTTTAAGCGAACAGTTTCCCCGGGTATACTTTCCAAGAGCTGTTTGGAGAAGTACCCGACATTACAGTCGATGAAGTTGGGAAAGCGGTCTAATATTTCAAGAAGCGAAAAGGAGTTGGGTCGGAGTTGGGTCGGACGAGGTACCGTCTGAGTTTTGGAAAAAGATGGGAGACATCGGGTCTATATGGCTCATGATTCTCATCTCTGAACTCATGAGAGGAGATCCGATGCCTAATCAGTGGAGGGAAAGTTATCGTCTTCCTTTGCACAAAGGAACTGTTCTACTAAGCTGATGTCACACATCATTAAGATCGTTAGACGGCTGATTGCGGCAATTAATACGACTATCTGTTGACCAGTGCGGGATTGTCACGGGTAAATCAACCACAGCTGCAATCCAAAGTATGAGGATCACAATAGAAAAACATCGTGATTCCTTAAACGATTTGCATCTGGTGTTAGTTGATTTTGAAAAAGCATTCAACAGACAACCGAAAAATGTGATATGATTGACGCTGTGACATCGAGGAGTTCCAGAACCGTACCTACATATTACCACAGTAATATGCCCCGCCGGAGTCACCAAAGAGTTCCCAATTAAAGTCGCCGTGCCCGACGGAAGCGTCTTGCTATTTATTGCAGTCCTAGGTTATCTGTTTGAAGGAAAAGTGACAGACCCCAGACCCCAAAGCATCAGTTACTCTTTGCTGACGATGTAGCCATCATAAGCGGGGATCAAACGTCTCTCCAAGGAGCACTTGATGTATGGGTGGATGTTTTTAAGGCAAATAGGTATCGAATTAGTCCAAAAAGACAGAGTACCTGTCTCTGATCTACTCCGACCTAGTCCAGACATTTATTTGAATGAAAGGTGATTCCCAAGTGCGAACTGATCCTAAACTGGGAGGCGTGCAGATACTTTTTGAGGTCAAATCGGCTGTAAAGTTGGAGGGTTATGATCCCTATAATCATGAACATAACCTCAGCGAAAAAAGGGAGAAGTAGAACCAGTTTTGAAATTTGCAAAAATAGGGATCGTTACTGCGAATACTCTTTAATGGTAATGAAGTGCAACACTAAGTCGCAGTTAGGCCAACCTAGGTTCACTGCAATACCGCCGTAGAATACAAATTTTGCTCCGCTTCTGATCCTCTTAAGGAACTATAGCAGCAAGAAAAGCTTATGTGCCAAGGAAGTGAACTAAAGGGTGGACCATTTCTTGGTTTCTTTTCGAAATCCTTATTATTTGGACGCCCAATTCAGTGTAGCCAGCTCTGGACATGCCACATTGATCATGTCGGTACTAATTTTTATTCTCTGAGCTGAGCACTTGTACCTACTTCTGTGGCATCTGTTAGATATTACCGGCTGCTAGAGTTCATGGTTTATTTTAGTTATTTAGGGCGCGAACGTGCCACTTATCGAACCGTAAATACTTGTAGTAAGCAAATGTATCAATCCTTTATCCTTCGCTAGTTGAGATGCTGACAAGTGGAGTGGTGTAGTCTTCAGCAATTTTTCGCAGATTGAAAAATTACTTCATATTAACCGTGGATGTGGAATCCAGCACTGTCAAAGTGCTGTCATCTGCATAGATGAAATAAACTCATAGGCTTCGGCTTCCATTCAAGTTCAGACAGACTCCTTGATTCAGTAAGACGTATGATGAAAAGCCCTTTCATCTTCCCCGCACGCCAGAGTTCCTTTTAGTATCTAACACTCAACAAATAGTAGAAAATATCTATTTCTCAACATCTCCTTAGGCCCATAACGGCGTCATTCATTCCCGTAGCCTCATTTTCGCGGAAGTCAACAAAAGATCGCGTGCGGTCATTGTCGCTTCTTAAATGACAAAGTGTGCAGCAAGTCACGCTAACAAGTGAATCCCGCAAGCATTCGTCTTCCTCCTTGCAGTGGTTGTTCGCTAACATTCATATCCTTTTAAAGGACTAATAAAAACAAAAAGAGCGAATAATTCTTTGCGCTCTAAAAAGAAAAGAAAATCTCAACTAACACACAGCAGCCAGCCAGCCAGCGATATGAAGGAAACGAAAATGAAAATTTGTTCCGTGGAGGGTATCCTGTGAAGAAAAAGTACATCTTTCCCTTCTGTCTAACATGGAAAATGCATTTCTCGTTTATAGCCCAGTCAGCACCCTGTTTTCATGATGTCGGTTCAGTGCACCCTCGCTCGAAATAAGCACAGAAAATAAAAAAAAAAAAAATTTATAAATAAAAACCAAACGTCGTCCTTGTCGTTGAGGCACGAGGAAAAATAAAACCCTGTGTGCGCCGCTATATGCCATGTGGATTTTTCTAATGTGCAAAATGTCCTTCGTTCTGCTACTGCCGTCGTTATGCCTAATTCAGGCAAATGAAGCGGAACGACACGAAAGGGGGATAGAATCCCTCACATTCAGGATACACACAGTCCTAGAACATAACGAGAGTAAAGTGCAAAAATTCGATTGCAGGGATTTTTTCCGTTTTTTTTTTCTTTTTTGCCTCCCGTTCATCTTGGCTCATTCGCGCAAGGATCTTCAGCACCGTATGCAGAGTTGAATGGCAAAAAAAAAGAAGGATGTTGTTCCGAATTTTCCATGACGATGATCGAGTGCACTTAAATGATGAATTTTCTTGAGAAGAGCACGTTACAGCGCTGGGTCTGTTTTCTCGGGTGTTATGCAATATGCAGGGCGGGCCTCACCAAGGACGCGATATGGATGGGAGGAAGCGCACAAGTCAATTCGGCAATAATTTATTGAATTTTAAAAGGGGTTCATTTTCTTGCATTGAACTTTGATTGCGGCGTCCTCCGTCCTGGAAGCTATTCGAAATTAATGCACACAAGGCTCCCTTTTTTGTACGGAATAATCCCGATTCGGATCGCTGATTCTGTACTCTCTCACATCTGCAGCAATGGCGCACGGAGAAGGAGAGTCCTGATTCGCTGCATAATACATGTTGTCAAGGAAAATTAATGGCATTTCCCTTTGCGGCAGGAAATGATGCGAATTCAAAGAATGATGACACAATCATGCGTTGCAGCGCCTCTGAATCGAATCGGAGGATAATGGGCCAAGGACGAGATTTCTCGCATTCAGTGTACCAGTAGAACCGGTTGGGTAAGTCGACAATTAGCAACTCTAGGGAGTAATTGTCTATGAATTATGGGCGTGTGACCTTTTCTCATACGCCATCCATAGATACCGACAGAGGACGACATTTACGAAGATAATCACGTGAAAGATTGGATTTATGTTCGACTATATTGGCCCGATGTCAATGGTTTATTGCGATATTTGCATAAAAAAAAATTCCTTAAACAGCTTGAGGGAACTGCTCACCGTTTTCACCACTTGCAAATTAACCACACCTTGATCGTGGGTCGTAGATCGGCGGTGGCTTATTGATTTATGTCTCCGAGATGGCTATAAAGTTGCTCCGCGCATATGCTTTGCATTTGTTTAGTGAAAAGTTGTAGTTTATTGTGCATAAAGTCAGATTACATTCAAACACCGGGAGATAGCGGACGGACAGTTTTATTTCTTAATTGTGAGATTAAATGCCAGAACGTTGATAGACCCTGGGCCCAAGGTCGATTGTGGGGGCTAAACAAAGAATTCCGTGAATAATTTAGGCAATCCTTGTGTGCTCTGACCATAAGCAGATATTTTCACATGGAAATACATCATAGAAGCAGGGGTTTTCAACCTTTTCGGATTTGTGGCAACGTCTGTTTCTTGCGAATTGGTTTAAGGGGTCTATGCGCACAACGACCTTTATGGATCTATTGCGGTACCCCGACTGGGAGCTGTAGTCGATGAGATACTCGACTTAAAGTACCTCCTCCAGTCTGATTTCCTCGATGAATCAGAGTATCTGGAGTGGGTCTAGCAGTGATTGATCTATAGATAGATATTCTAGATAGAACAGTCAGTGGGCATCCAGGTGTTTTCTTCTTTTGTGGATGAGTGATCCACATTTTTTTAGAAGGTGCCCCGGGGTTTCCTCAACATCTCCGCAGAATCTACAGTCTCCACTTTGCCCAATACCCAGTTTTGTGTGGTGCTCCTTAAGTCTAGAGTGACCTGTAAGGAAACATGTAAGGTTGCGCAGCCGGTCCTTGCTGATGCTCATGCAGACCCTACTTCTTTTTCGGTTATAATTTCCGAAAAGTTCTTTGGCCTGTCTTAGTCAAGGGAGTTTCTCCCAAAGTTCCATTCTTTTGCATTCTTCTTCCAGTGAATACGGTTTCTGATCTTTATCTAGCTAGTCTCTCAGCTGCTTCATTCCCATCTACTCCCATTGGACCTTGGACTCAGTAAAGAGTGTTTTTGCGAATATACATAGTTCGATCAGTATGGACTGGAATGCTCTATATCCTGACTGTTGATGGCAGCTTTTCAATAAGAACTCTTTTTCGTACTAATTTTGCGTTGAAATCGTCAACTATGATCATAGTATCGTACTTAAGGCACGAATCGTTTGCTTCGTCAAATTTTTCCTCTGTCGGGTAGATTGCCTCGATTTTAGCGTAAGGAGTTCCCAACACATACCAATAATTCCATGACCATATTGTGCAAGGGACATGGGTAATTAGCTACATATGCCAAATGGCGTAGCAGAGCGGAAGAGGAAAGCATTGTGGCATTCCACATGGTTATCTACGTACACCCAGTTCGACATATGTAGCAACGACAAGTGCATTATGTGAGAGAGTATGACGGCGGACGGCTACAAATGTAAGGAATCGGCAGAACCTTATCCGATCGGGTGTCTTCAACGGCTCTTGTCCTATGTTCTATGGTGCCAGCATCTAGTGAAAGTACTGTCAAGAAGCCATCAGTGATGCCACCTTCGATTCGTCACAAGAAAAAGAATCCGAGTTCGAAGAATGCCGGCAAGTACATGTAGCATAATAGAAGGAATGCCGAGCGGTGCTATATTGATGGGCCAGAAGTGCTTATGAACCCTACGAGCAGAGGAGACAGATCGAACGCCGGTATCTCAAAAGAAAACCGGACGAGCATAAGCAGGAGCGATGGAGAAAATATTGAGAATTTTTTACAGAAATGATTCTTACTTATGTACTTCGGTCCCATGATCCCTCGTGGTGCATAGGGCCTCAACAAAGCCTGCGCGCCATCGTCATCGGAGTTCTGCAACACCCTTGAGTTCCCTCCAATCCAAGTCATCTCTAGTGATCTTGATTTCTCCTCGACTGACCTTCCTCATGTCAGCCTACGGCGACCCACTCATCTGCTTGATTGGGTCAGTGGATTCCATTGCATGGAGTGCGTCGCAATGGAACTGTCTTCGCGCCGATGGGTGTGACCATTCCACTAACACTTTGTAATCCTTATTTTGACGTCTATTGGCTCCTGATCCGTTATCGTGTGTAGTTGGTAGCTCGATATACGGTTCGGTCAGAAGATCCTTAGGATGTTGCGAAGACATCTGTTTATGAAGGTTTGGAGCTTCCTTGTGACTCGACTTATTGTGCGGCAATGTTGAGTTGAGCGGCATGAATACGGGAATTTGCTGCTGCAAAAGGCTCATCAGAGGTTGGGTCCAAATCTCTGTAATGATGTACGAAAGTACGAAAAGGAACGTGCAGAAAACTTAAGCCCAATAAAGCCGCAGGATCTGCTAGTTGAAGCTGATTAAAGCAACAATGATGACTTGGAAACAAGCATTTTCATTGCAACTGGACAGCATCTTCAGGTTTACTTCAGATATTCCTGTACATTATGAGTGCTTGGAGGGCTTCAACAGCTGCTATGCGTCTCGAAAAGTTGTACCTCCATCTTTGACCTGACGTTGTGGGTAAATCCTGGTCATCCCTAACAGCCCATCTTTTCGGGTCTAAGCAAATTCCTGTGCCGCTGTTAGCCGCTGTCCAGGGATACATACGCCGATGTTTGTCTGCCATCAGTCTTTATAAGAACTCACCTCCTGCTCCTCAAGTTGCATTCATTTTGATGATTTGCGTTACACCAACGTCTTAGCAGTTCTAGTAATCAGCATCTTACAAGATCCCATCACGTTCTGTTCAATCCATTCCTTTCGAGTGCTCTCTTAATTGCCTCATGTAAATGTTTTGTAGAAGACAACTTTAACGTCTTTTAATGGAGGAATGTAGTAGTAGATGGTCCCTTCTTGAATTTTTTTACAGCTCAGCCCGAACTTGTGAAGTGATAGGATGCGGTAGATTTTATCTCACAGGATGCGAGTTGATTGTTGTAAATTGTCCTAAATTGCCCTTAATGTGAACGAGATCAGACTGATTTTTCTTTGTGTGGTGTCCTTCTTCTCCATCTTACTCTCTAAATTCTACCTCCTCATCGCTTACCGAATATATGATGTATAAACTCATCCACATCAGGTCAGTCCTGAAGCCCTTTAACACACTGAACATAGACTTCATCAAAAAGTATCATTCAAGCGATCTGCGGTTCACTGCCAATTCAAAGGCTTACCGCAGGACATGCATACAATGACGGCTATATTTTTAGTAGGCAGTAGGCACCATTTATGACGACATCAACCATCGCGAAAGCGTAGAGTGGACGAAGTGACAGGAAAACTCTGCTATCTTCTGCGACCGGAAAAGGCCCCCTAAGCTGAAAGCAAGGCTTTACACCGCAGTTGTTCGTCCGGCGCTTACATACAGTCTGTAGTGCTGGACAATATACAAAAAGTATGAGGGCAGCTGAGATGAAGATCCCCCGCATGACAGCAGGAGTAACAAAGTTTGATTGAATTGGAAGTTCAAAGATCCGGGGAAGGCTTCTCGTCACAGAACCCATCTCGGAAAAAATGGAACACGACTGGCTGAGTGGGTATTATGATGTTCAAAAGAGGGATCAACGCTCCTATACAAGCGCAGAAGAGAGGCAGGCCAAAAAACTCCTGGAGCACATAAATGCGAAAACAGCAGCATTTGGTGACGAAATGATCCGAATCCAGGAGGCCTGCAGATATTTCCTGAAAGGTCGAATCAGCGAATCCCTTAGGCAGACCAGTAGGCATGCAGTAAAGGGTTATGATCCCTACCATCCCGATTATAACCTCGACGGACATAAGGAAAAGCAGAAGATGTAGGTACTATGCACCCCCATGTGAAGAAGTCTGCTCTGCTCCCGATCTACACAACTTCGCATACCACGTAGTTGTACTTAACTTAAACTACACTACGTTACAGCTTTCCCGTCTCCTTGGCTTGTTTCCTATTCATCGGATGCTGTGAATAATTTGAAAAAAAACACCAATTCAGGTTTCCGCAGCCATAAGTTTCATCCCTCATCCTCCGGAATTCTTAAATAAACAACGAACACCGTGAATCCTGAAAGGCCATTCCACTACATTATTAATTACGAAACCGCCGAAGGCATCACAATTTAAATTACACACAAAATACTCATCCGAAGCCATTCGCATTAATATTTGTGCCCTCGTCCTTCGTCCTTCCACCGTTCCACCGTTGTGCCCAGTCAAATAATTACAGCGCGCATCCACATTACCCCAACAAAAACAATAGAAAACAATTCCAATTTTCAAATCCTCATTTCCCGTTTCGTTACCTCATCAAAAGGATAATTACAAAAAAAAAAAAAAAAACGCTGAAAAAACCTCCGCAAAAAAACAGAAAAAAAAAATTCGAAAATAACAAAATGCACACTCACGTAGTACATATACTTTTCAACTTTCATTATTCGAAATTCATTGGGTGCGCTCCTGACCATAAAGCGAGCAGCGCCCTTCAGCTCTCTGCCATTGTACCCCCCCCCACTGCATGCCGCTTGCCAGAAATTGTATTTTTCTTTAATTTTAAAACTCCTGTGCTGTGCTCACACAGCCACACACCGACACAGACCGGGGATATACACATTCAGGATGTTTTTCCTGGAATCCGCAATCCGAAATGGAAAAATAACAATTGGCCTCCGATAGGCCGACGTTGCCAGTTGTAGCTGCATCCAACAACCTAAGCCTGGCACAGAGTCAACCGCGAAACATGGATCTCTCTATTGGATGGCATCCTCTCAGTCCATAGTGCCATAGTCGCGTCAGTCCCGGTCGTCGTCGATGATGCAGTTTTTTGAACGCTGGCGCTGCACCTCCGCTAAAATGGAAAATTGGAAGCAAATCCTTTTGCCGCCGCGCTGAGTCGCCCTGTGTGTGTATGAGCGTGTGCATGTTTGGAAAATCTACAAGGCCACAAAAGTGTGGGCGGGGCGGGGAAAAAAATTGTAAAACACCGGAACATGTCCTGTTTTTATTTGCTCCCCATCGCCCTCCCTCCACACGACCCAACATTCGCCTCCTGCCATCTGAGTGTTGTGTGCCCGCCATGGATAAAACGAAAACATGGAAATTATCTACGCGCGATAAAGCTCAGAAAATCCCGTATCCCCCGTTCGCGCCGAGTCCCGTGAACCAGTCCTCCTAAACATTAATGGCGGTCGGATTGTTGCCAGTTTACGTTGCAAATAAACCAACACAGTGGAAGACCAAAACGAAAAAGGCTAACGCGCTGCACATTTGTGAACTATGAGGTTTTGTGCTGCGTTTTTTTTTTTTTTTTTTGCAGTTGCATCCGGCGCAATACAACAACAAGACCGACCGACTCTATCGGACCAAACGAAATTCACGCGGAAGCTTTAAGGACTTCACAGAGTGAGAGATAGAAAAACGTGCACAACTGACGGTGGAAAACGAAAAGAAATCCGGAATACAACTAGCTATCCGGAAACATAAAGCGTAATCTTCTGGGCTAAAGCAAGGATGTAAAAAAGTGCACATGGAAGTGGAATGTATTTGTTTTTTTCTCTCTCTCTCGCTCTCTCTTGGGCATTCGTGGGCAGAGCAATTGGAAAGATTTGCAGCTATTGCAGGGGATTCGTTGAATACTTTGATGAGGGGATTGGAGGCAGAGCTCCATCTGAAAGTCTAAGGACTTTCGTGAATCGGAATTTAATTCAGTCAAAAGCAAATCCGTATGGGGGAGGCGGGGATGCTGAAATCGTCATCAAAGAAGATGAAGTCCGATAAGAAGCGACTATTGCAACAGCTGCTTATGCTCATATCATCCCGGACTGTTGGCTACTGTTCCTTGGGAACCATAGAGCCATAAAAAGAGGACGAACGTAAGTGGTTGTGCACGTACGATACCCGATCCCAAAGCTATGTGAACCCTTTCAGTGGGCTAAGGAGGGTATTCTTACCCTTTAGTGCCGAGCAAAAGATCTTAAGCGTACCAACAAACCAGATAAGCTTACGGTTTCTACCATTTGAAGTATGTACATACGTATATGCAATAGCAACCAAGAGCATCGGAAAGGAATGACCCTACTGTTGACGACCCTGGCAAACGAAATAACGACAACGTTTGTCCGGTCTGGACTTGGAATGTTCGGACCCTCAACAGACCAGATGCAGTCGATCAATGCGCAGAGGCCCTAGACTGTTATAAAGCAGACGTTACAGCTTTACAGGAAGTACCATAGGATGGGCCGGGCAAAATGAGGACGAAAAACTGTGACATCTACTAAGGTGATTGCTTCAGAGAACAAAGGCAGCGTTTATTCGGCAACCACCACGTCTGGCAACGGACTCAGGCTTATTGACTTTGCTGCACCGTCACAATAGCAAGCACACGGTTTCATCATCTCAATATCCACAAGGAGACATGGCGGTCTTCTGGTCAACCAAATTGATCACATAGCGATCGACGCAAGGTATGTCTGAATTATACTAGATGTCTGAACCATGCAGCCAACATCGACTCGGACCACTATCAAGGTACGACTGCGGATATCCTAAACGCTACAAAAAAGAACTACTATGAGAAGATTTGACGTCGAAAAGCTGCAATCGCAATAGACTGCCAGAATCTTTACTGAACGCGAATCCTGGAATCTCTCCTCGACTCCTATGCCGCCAGCATCAAGTGCCGAAGAGCAGTGACAACGCTGCCAACATGCCATCAAAGATGCTGCAAGTGATGTGCTGTGTTTCACTCGACCACCCCCAAGAAACCCCTGATTTGACGAAGATGAGTGCCGACAAGCACATAAAGAAGGATTAGAAGTGGTCGTGAGCTACCAGCTGAGCTGTTCAAATCAAGAAGGAGACGCACTCAACTGCGCCAATTACAGTGACATCAGTGTCTTCAACATCGTGTACAAGACCATATCTGCGCGGAATGTGTGGACGCCTTAAAACCCTTGTCAACAACCTGATTGGCCCTATTAGTGTTAACTGCACACTCGATCAAATTTTGACACTTCGACAGATCCTGGAAAAAAGCCGACATTATTGGCAGAACACAGCGATCTGTCACTGGGGCGTTCGCTAGAAAGAAAGAAAAATTCTTCATAAGATATCCGGTCCCGTTTGCGTTGACTGGCTTTGGAGGGAAAGATTCGACGAAGAAATTTAAGACCTGTACAGCCTCTTCGACCAGTCGCTTAAGATGGCTAGACTATGTAAAGCGATTGGACACCAATGCTCCGGTCCGCAGAGTCTTCGAATCCAAACCGGAGGGGCAACGCAGTAGAGTACGACCTCGCCTAAGGTGGCGCGCACAAGTAGAAAGGAACCTCAACCAACTTGGAGTACGCAACTGGAGGCAGTTAGCTAAGGACCGGGCTAACTGGAGAGTCTTGTTGGTTGAGATACAGGCTCACCCCGAACTGTAGCGCCACCTAAGTTTGGGAAATTTGGGAACTGGAGTTTTGAGGATGAAATATTACCAGATCCCTGAACGCTGTTTGAATTCAAAGTCAACTATCAGGACTGGCTCTGGCTGGAGCCTGCATAAGAGAGGACTGAGACTCTCAGTCACAGCTCTGGTGGTGGTTTTTTCGTTGAGAGATATGTAGAGATATGTACTTCAAACGCTATCGGCGTCTAAGCACTTTGTTGATGCTTTCTAGGATTTAAACCTCCCGGTCAGTAGTCCAACGCACTAGCGACTGAGCCTACGCACCCACATCATTGTGTAGATACAATGATCAATCACCTAACTTTCTTAAATAAGCAAAACTGGGCACAGCAGGACGATTTTCATCTCTGACGACCCCCAAACATTATGGCGTGTCCTGTATCTATTTAAACAAAATCCAAAGTACCCATCAAAAGAAAACCATGTGTACCCTCCATTCGTAATTAGTGCCCTTACGACAGTCGTTTTACTTTTACCAACAAACTGATGCCCGTGTCGCTGCTCCCGCAGCTAAAGGACTTTTCAAACTACAATGGAATTCCTTTTGCTTTTCACAGCATCATTCAATTGACACATTCTAGTTAAAATCGCACAGCCATGACGACTTTCGGTTCGTTGCCTCTATCCAATTGGATGAACTCACTTTCACCAATCAACGAGAATGAAAATTTACGAAGCATGTATCCAATTTCTAGTGCTGCTGCTGGCTCTCCTTTTTAAATCCCCCCCCCCCCCCCCCCCGACAATCCCGGTGGATTGAGTAAAAATGTCGTCGTTTAAATGTCTGGGTAAGCAAAAATCAAAAAGGATTCATGTACACCACCCCCCTCGCTTTCTGAAATCCAATTTGCCCATTTGATTCCTCTTTCGGTCAGTTGTTCCACCACCAGATTTATTGTCCAAAAATTTACCACATGTCCTTGAGGGCAGAAGAGAAAATATTCTCCCACTCATTTGACACCAGATAGGATCTAAGCAGGAAAAAAAAGGTTTTCATCTAATTTTTCGGGACTAATATGATTTCTCTTCTTCCCTGTGTTCGGGGTCCGGCCACCCCCTCATTCCACTGCTTCTAGCCCTCTAAACGCATTGAAGCGACAAAAAGGTTAAGGAACGCCTTTCGTCAATTACCACTTAGGATATGATAACAATTCCTTTAAAAGTACGGCCGGTTCATACCAGAAAAGCAAAACGAAAAAAATTAAGCAATTGCCTTTGGGCATCCTTTTGAAGTTATCCTACAAAGGCAAAGTGTTAAACCGAAGAGTGAATAGGGACGAGAAAGTAGGATCAAAGTGGCGAAAAAAGGATAATTTTCTAATTTAATTAAGGTTTTGGGAATTCTTGTATCCCACTCACACTTGGTACGCGAAACGATTCCGTTTTGTTATCCTTTGAACTTGTTTCACTTTCTTTTCGGTTTTTTTTCAGCGGAAAAGGAATTAAAATAGCTTGAGCTTGAACTGCCCTTGGAGAGAGATAAGACAAATAATGGGCTTTCAACGAGAAGTTCACGTACATACATGCCTAAGTGTGCAAACATTCAGCGAAATTGCCTCATCGTCAATAAACATGTGTAGTAGCATCTCTTCTCGACCTGGTACCACTACCACTACTCCTCCTCTTTCTTACAGCCTCGTTTAATGTCCTTGGGAGCTAATGGCCAGTCCTAATGTGCACAAAATCACAACAGTTCTTCGTTGTGATGTCAGGGAGCCGTTTGTTTTATCCCATCCCCCCCCCACAGATTCATGTATCCTTTAGACATGAAGAAGGAGCAAGTGGCAAGTGGCAAGTGGCAAGGATATGTGTGTTCAAGGCGAAAATATTGTAACTGCTGTTGTTAATGATAATTGCTGTGCTGGCAGCTTTTTGCTACTACTACTCCTGTTGCTGCCATTCTTGTACTCGTACATACACTTCACTAACCTTCTATTGCGCTGCGTCCCATTTAATGTCCTGCGAAAACGCTTTGCACCAACGTAAAATAAAATGGAACTTGAGAGAGCGTGCGACTGAACCGCACCACACACATAAAAGCCCATTGCAGCTGCTCAGAGTTTATTGTGCGCTCATTATCCTTCGTCCGAAAATGGAATTCAAATGAACAGGATCCAAATACCCAACACCCAACACCCAAAAGCTATTGGCAGCCACACCAGCACCAAGTACGGTAGGAGGGAATTTTTGTGCCGAAGTAAGCATTAATTTTACTCGCCTCATAAACAGCCTAGAGGGGGCCAAGTGGAGGGCAAAGCAGGTCAAGCAGATGAGAAAAAGGAGCAGAAAAACAACAAGTAGACGTGGGGCCTTCTCACACATGTTATCCATACACATAGTGGGTATCCTTGAAGTATTTGCTGAAGATAATTCCTGAACAGTAAGCAAATCACACTCTGATTGGATTTATGAATCTGCAGCAGGTCCTTCTTGTGTCGTGCTGCAACGATAAAGTGCAGCTCCGTGAACTCATCCGAACTGAACCGGATCGAATAAGCAACTAATGCAAGTGGAGGGAGCAGTGTGGAGGAATTTTAATGGAAGGACATTCTCCAGCAAACGAATGCAGTAAATAAAATTTCCTTTTACACTTAAAGACCCGAAATAGGGGGAAGAAACAAAATAATGAGTGTGGGCTTGTGCACAGTGGGGCCAAGTGATTCAGGCAGTGGCTCGTTTTCGGAACAAGAGTTTTCGGTAAAGTCAGAAATTAAACTCAAATTTGACGAAATGTCGAAAATTCACTTGATATACTGACCTGAAAATGACTTGAAATGAAACATACTTGAAAAAATATTCAAAAAATTTAGGAAAATCAAAATTCTGATCGAATCGAGGCGATTTAGTTCACAGTTGCTACTTGTGTCTTGCGGCTTGAGTGTTTCCTGTGATGTGTCAGATTTTGAAAAGTTGTTCATCTGATTTTTGACATTTTTTATATTCTAGCAGGTTCAACAGATAAAAAAATAAATTAAATTAAATAAAAATGGAAATTTTAAAGATTGTTGTGTCGGTGTTCTAAAGAAGAGCTCTTCACTTAAAGCAAGCTTAGAGAGAATTTTCAGTCTCTGTCGTCACTCAGAAACCATAGACGTGGTATAGGACAACAGATGTATCTACAGCAGCAAACATGAGTTAACTGGAGCAAGACAATGTTCAAAAAATGCAATCAAGACCGGTCAAAGGAAATGTTCGACTTTGTTACCCTAGCAGAACTTGAGTTTATGTGCTCCTATGAGTCAGAGAGCAAATAAAATAGTTCCACCGGAAGATTGACATGCAGGCAATGCTGAATAGTATACCAACGTTTGGTCTCGAATATTCGCTAAAAGTGCGATAAAAATGACTAAAAGGGGCGAGTTTTTTACGGCAATGTACCATAACACACCGCATCAAAAGCTGTCCAGTTTTGACTGATTTAAATGCGGCCCTAACGACTCATGCGCTCTGAAATGTGGGCTGTGCGCCTTTTGACTTATTGCCTTGTACAAAGGATAAATAGCGTTCACTAACATTTATGAAGGAGCTCTCAAGCAGCGGTGGTAGCCGATGAAACTTTGATGTTTTCTTTGTTATCCGCAAATGTTTGGTGGCAATCTAGGTAGCGCATCAAAGTGGTTTGACTAGAATCGGGAATTATGCTTTATCATTCGAAATCCGTTCTAGAGGTATGTTAGCATTGACATCTTCTTCTTCTTCTTGTATTCTGAGCCACTTTGTGTACTGTCTTAAGGTCCATAAGCTTTCCATGTATTATATGTGACAACAGACCAAGCCAGCAATGCTAAGTCTGACGATGTGTCGATCTGTCTGTCGGAGAATTTTTGAAGCTAGATTTAAGACTTCCGGAAAGGTAATCACCATAAGCCCGATTCGTAGTGCTACGCGCTGTATAAGTACGCCGTTGGCAGTTTAAATACAACACAACTGTTTTTTACAGGAACTACGCTAATGTGTTTATCATATCGTGCCAAGGATCAGACTGGCTGAATGGGAATTTACTCTGTTGCAACGATGTATCCATACAAAGTGCTCGCACATTCTCTAGCTACTCGTTGGACCAGCCGGGCTGTCTGTGATCCCGTCAAACCCTACGCCCTAAAAGCCCAGATCGTTGTATGAGGGCTCAAGGAACACCTTCCAAGCCTTTTTCGACGATTTTTTTCTTGCAAAAGTGGGCATATCCGATGGCGAAAGGTAGATTTCTCATAAGCAAAGCAAATTTCTTTACGTATTCAATCGCGTTCTGTTCCAGTCTGATTCCCTACCCACTTTCATCTGCGTATGCCGTATGCTGGTATTAAGGTTTCGTTAAGCTGATCGCTTTTAAGGCCCAGACTTATGCAGATTTCTTCTCTACTGCTGTCAGCAGTTTGGGTGAAATTCAGCCTGGAGCCAAGCTTAGGCAGTGGAATGGATCAGATCCTCCCCAAGCCATGTGTCGAACCGATCCACTGTGCCAAATTCAAAGCCATCTTGACCTATCACAACCCGGACTTACCCGTTAAGGACTGAAATTTGGTAAAGGAGCGATTACATGTTAGAAACTTTCGATCTAATGATCTGAGCCGGACCTTCGCAGCTGATATTCTTATCTTCTATAAAATTAGAATAAGAAAGCGTATGGTTCTAGGAGCCTATTCGGGGATCATAATAATACATATGGCTGGGACCTACCCCGTACTTTAGAGGAACAATGGACTCTTGCCGCAGTATACTATTGGACCTTACCGAGGACTAGTGCAAGCCCACATCTAACCAACAAACCCTGCTCTCAGACCAGTTAAGGTACCGTGGGAAAGAGTCTAAGTAGGAAGGACCGTACACTGCACTACCATAGACTCTATGTGTTGTTTAAATGAACTCGTTGATCTGATGGAAAGTTTACAACTCAAGTTCCTTTATTCTTCTCTGGATATAAGCAAATACTGGGTGAACGGTCTGCTCCATTTGGTCAACCGCTTTCGAGTTCACTGGACTTCAGCGTATACGCGACTTTCCCAGGATGCTCAGAACTCCAATTTATACTTGAGCCGCAGTTTCCATGTCCGAATGATCCTTTGAGGTGGAAGGGGCGAAATATATGCATATGTAGCGATAGCCAGGCTGCGCTTAATGCACTACTCAACCCTCTAACCTTCTCCAAAAGAGTTCGTTAATGCAAAACATCCTTGAATTCGATCGGAAGGCTGAACTCATTTAATCTCGTCTGGGTCCCAGGACACAACGGGTAACAGGGAATGAGATCTCCGATGGGCTTCCTAGGCAAGGTTCTGAAGGCTTTCTCAGGACTTGAACCCACGTTGAGTCTGCCAGCGTCCTTGGTCAGGGCTTGCATCGACGACTGGATTTTTAATGAGCACAATCGAATGTGGCATAGCTCTCCAGGATGTAGGCAGACTAAGCGAATGGTCCCTGACGTCTGTAGGAAATCCGCGGTTTTCTTGCTATCCCTAAGCGGAAAGGACTGTAGACAACTTACTGGCGTTCTTACGGGCCACTACACCTTTGCCAAAGACCTTAGTGTGTTAGGTTTAAGTGATACCCCTATCTGTGACGACACGGCGGAACATTTCCTATGTGATTGTCCTGCTTTTGCTCGGGTCAGGTGGCGGATTTTCGGTGCTGATGTGGTGAGTCCTTCCCAACTTTCTACGAGAGACGAAGCTTTAGAGCAAAATGGGGTTCTCTACCTGGTAGTACAATGGACCAGTTTTTGAGTCTGAGTGCTCCAGTAGGGTATGCCGACCCGATAAAAAAAAAAAAAATCCTTTGGGGGCACACATTTCATTACATTCGCTGATAAATGCTGCAGTGTGTCAGCTTTAAAACCGTTATTTTCACAATCCATGACGAATTCATCACCTCTTAAAAAGCAACATGCATTTGTATCCCCAAGCTGGCCCCACTGTTTATAGAGTGAAGAAAAATTGAAGCGGATAAATGAACATTTAATGAATTGAAATTCATTTATCTTGCACAGCCTTAGCAGATGGTCGTCCTTGAGCAATTATTCTCTACGCTACTATCCTTGGCTCTACGGACAGTTACTTAAGGCGCACAGTAAAGCCGTCCATCCATTGTTACTTGCCACACAAAGGAAATGCTTACGCTTGCAACAATATTATTGGCTTCGAAGGATCATAAATTCCTTCACAAAGGACACAAGCGATTTTTCATCTCCCTAACTTACCATTCGACAAGTATGTATACACACACGCACACACACTGCAGCACTGATAGTGATTATCATCAATTTTGAACGAAATTAAGGTTTCAAGCCAAACCTGTGTACTCAACTTTTGCATTATCCTTCATTACACACATAAAGTCCTACCGGGGGCATAGCAAGTTGCTGGTCTCTGCCTTGTTTCCATATGCGAGATTGCCAGAAAAAGTTTCTGCAAAAAAATTGATAATATATCCGGGAGAAGTTAAGTCCTAAAGTCCTGGAGATAATCCCTGTGACTGCTGCATCTAACTTCTCAGAGTCTATGGACTATTGGCCCATCTGCATGCGAGGACAAAGGCGAACGGCACGAGGGGTACGAGCTGATCAAGGAAACTTACGAATCCCAATTGGGGAAGAAAAACTTTTATGAGAATGGACTGGAACACGTTCTATATCGTCCGTTCGTTTGTCTAACTTGACTTGACCATCTCCAGATGCAGCAGTTGTGAATGCTGCTGCTTCATCCATGCATCCATCTATTCGTTCATCCGGGAATCGGAACTAATGAGAGTTTTGTAGAAAACTTCCGACTTTTTGATTACACTAATTCAATTTGTTCCTGGGGGCGTGTGCATGATGGCAGATCGACATCCACCACCGAACCCAGTGTGTGTGAGTATAGGATGTCTTGCCTTTGAATTTTGCTTGACTAGTACGAGATGGGGATAGATAGATGCATGGAACTTATTATCTAAGGGAATCCTTTTTAGGACACTTTACGAATTTGAAATTTACGAGAATGTCCTTTTTTTCTGCTTTGGTCTTTCTAACGCTTTCCGAATATTTACTTGCGTGTGTGTGTGTCATTTGTTGAAACTTGCAAAAGGAATTTGAGATTAGTTTGGAGAAACATTTTTTTTCCCCATACCGTCCTGTGTATGGAAGGAATTCCATTCCTTCCCGGGGATGTTAAGTGAATGTTTGATACGAAAACGAGATGTGCATAAGTGATGTGTTTTAGTTCGTTGAACATTATGATTTTTTGTAGACATTTTTTTTTCTCGCAAGGATATTAGTTAAGTAGTGTTGCTTGGGATGTAAGAGAAAGCCGATATGGCACGTCAGTGATCAGTGAAGTGCCCGAGAATGAGAACTACTAAGTGCTGTATTCCTTTTGCAAAACGTCAAAGTGCACTTAGATGGGCGTGTTATCCAATAAGGGCTCGTTAAGCCACTTTACCTGCACATAATTGCTTTTGGGAGCTACGCTTCCATATTACCCGTGGGCCACGCACTTTATAAGGAACTCCAATACTTCTTTGGATCGATATTTGTTGTGAAAATGTTCAGTTGCCCTTTTCGTCCCTCAGAGAAGGACAAAACTGTGTTTACATAGGTGGCGCTACAGTTCGGGGTGAACCTGTGCCTCAACCAACAAGTCTCTCCATTTAACCCGGTCCTTAGCTAACTGCCTCCAGTTGCGCACTTCAAGCTGGTTGGGGTCCCCTTCTACTTGTGCGCGCCACCTTAGGCGAGGTCGTCCTCTATTGCGTTATCCGTCCGGGTTAGATTCGAACACTCTGCGGGCCGGAGCATTGGTGTCCATTCGCTCTACATGTCCTAGCCATCTTAAGAGACTTTTTCGATAGTAGCGAAGGCACTAGTGACATCCCGCTGTGCTCTGCCAATTATGTCGATGTCCTCGGCTTAAGCTTGTAGTTGAACAGATTTTTGAAAGATTGTGCCTCAGGTGCGTGTTGGCTTGTGAGTTTCGCATAATTCTTTAAAGAAGTCACATGACAGCGCATCACCTTGTCTAAATCCTTTTTTGACATCGAGGGTCTCGGCGAGGTTATTACCGACCTTGATGAAGCAGCGAGCGTTCTCCATCGTCATCCTGCACAGGCGATCGAGTTTGGCAGGGATGTCGAAACTAGACGTGGCTCTGTATAGCCCGTCTCTATAAATGCTGTCATAAGCGACCTTAAAATCGGCGATAGGATGGTGAGTATCGATATGAACTTCTTGGGTTTTTTCCAGGACCTGCCGGAGTGAGAAAATTTGATCAACTGTGGACTGTCCTGGCCTGATAGGGGCTAAGCAGGTTGTTGACGTAGGGTTTAGGCGTTCACACAATATGGCAGACAAGGTCTTGTACGCGATGTTGAGGAGACTAATGCCTCTGTAATTGGCGCAGTTGAGTGGGTCTCCTTTCTTGTGGATCGGGCAAACGATGCTGAAATTCCATTCATCAGGCATACACTCGTTTGACCAAGTCTTGGAAATGAGTTGGTGTATGCCCTCTGCCAGATCATTTTCAGTTCCTTGAACAACACGGCCGGTAGACCATCAGAACCAGCAGCTTTGCTGGACTTAAGCTTAGATTTTGGTATCCTCACTCCCTTTTTGGTCAGGTGAACGGAAGTTTTGGCTGTCATCGTCATATTGAATGACAGCGGTATGTTGGTCTTCATCGCCGTTATACAGTCTGCAGGAAAAGTTTTTCCATATTCTCAGCACCGACTGTGACTCTACTGCAAGGTTTCCTTCCTCATCTCTACAGGTTACCGTACGGGTCTTGTTAGCCTGACAAGTTCTTTGTATCTTTTGATTAAACTCCCGTACTTCGTCATACCAGTAGTTTCTTGGTGCTGGCCGACTGAAACTCAGCACATCTTTGCGGCGTCTCCGATGGCATGTTGGCAGCGTTGCCACTGATCTTCGGCACTTGATGCTGACGGCATA
This sequence comes from Blera fallax, assembly GCA_946965025.1. Taxonomy (NCBI): domain Eukaryota; kingdom Metazoa; phylum Arthropoda; class Insecta; order Diptera; family Syrphidae; genus Blera; species Blera fallax. The sequence continues at coordinate 71,951,560 of OX337248.1, forward strand.
GGAGTTGTGGGGAGATATCAAGATACGCGTTCAGCAAAGACTCTGGCGGTCTCTGGAAAACTTACAAGGCTGTCACAGTCGCTTTTGCGAGTATAGATATAGCAGCGGCTAAAATAGTTCTCGCGGAAATCGTATGCTGTCCATCAGAAGAGACCTGTGCCTGCTGTATCCTGTAACTTTTGCGAAATATCCACTGGCGGTAAAAGTACATTACGCTGTACTCATAGATCTTCTCTAAGAGATTTTGACCACTAAACAAGACGTCTTGTTGGGTCCTTATATTTTTTCAATCACTGTATGAGTACATAGAACCTTTTGTGACTCACTATTTCCCTTCAGCTGAGCTCCTTCCGTAAAAAACTCTGTAAGCTCCTCGTACATTGCATTTGCAGCAACTTCTTCAATACGCTGCTTGTGATGCCGAGTTCATCGACCTGTAATACCACTTATTGACCTCTTGACCGTTTGTTTGTTTAGCAAATATTATATTTAAGGAGAAAAGGATAAAAAAAAGAACTATCGATCCACCACTACTGGTATTGGCTTCCACTTCCACTAATACTCTGTAAACACGAAAAGGACATAAAAAGTCATTCGTTGTTTTGCTTGTTCGTCTCCTCTGATTTTTCATTGAATCGTTCGACATCCTTAGATTTATTCACCATTCCACGAACAACAGTCAACACCATCGAAGCAAAAGGATATCACTCGAGAAAGTTAACTTCGAGTGTTTATTTCTAGTACATGAAAAACAAACGCGCGAATCTCTCAAGGACTCATAACAAAAACGACATTTGATGGCTTTAGTGGGTGGTTGGGGTGGTTGGATAGGCTGAATGAATATAAAATTGGCTCTGGCTCTTGTATCCTACTTGTCATATCCTGCAGCACCTGCCTGTCGATTTACGTGATTTACGCACACCACGCATCGCACATGAACTCTTTCTTTTCGCTCTTCAATTGGAAACAAGGATTTACGTTAAATGCTCTGCCACAAAAGAAGGAGAACGAAGAGAAAGAGGTCGTTTTTATTTATCCACTTTGCAAGTCTTTTTGACTTTGAGCTGTTAAGTGTCTTTCTGCTAGGTACTGTGCTGTTTTGTTATCCCATTGCGTGAGTGTTTATGCGATCCCCATTCCACCTCACTCATTCGTGTGTGTGTAAAATCCCCACAAGGAGTTTTCTCATTTTTATTCGTTTCTATCAAGTGTCTCTGGCATATGGTGCTTAACATCCTTTCAGGGGAAATAAAAATCATTTCATCGCCCGTTTCCGCCCACCCACTCGAGAGCATTCCATTTAATAAACACGCAAAACAATGTGGCTTAATAAAAACGAGAGAATGAATAATGACTCCAAAGGAGACACAAATTTTCACCCCCATTCCACGGCGGATATGAGTGTGTGTTATTGCTTACAAAGAGGTCCTTTACTCCCAAAGGTGGAATATATTTTTTTTGCTGCCTCCTTTTTCACTTTTCACATCGTAAGTTGTGGGAGTCAAGCTGCCACGCACCTACCTGACAGATATATGTACTTAGCAACACACAAACACATGCTGCATACGCACACTGACAGAGCAATTGTCAGTTACGTACGACGCCACAAATTATCGTATTTCCATGGTTAATCTAATCGTAAGGACATAAGGATACATTTGAAATTTATGTAACGTATTTTTGGGAATTTGTTTTCTATTACGCGAGGCACAAGGATCTACCAGTAACAGCAGCACCAGCAGCAGCACCAACCCCACTTGAGGTTTGAACTTTATGAAGGATCTTAAGTCAAGTGGAAGGGAATTTATAGGTTCTCTGCTGTTCTCTTCGAATGACATCGTTTGGTTGTCTCTCCTTTGGTATCTTTGTCATCATAATCTGCTGGAAGGAAAAGAAGGTGAACACTGCGCGCGGGCGGAGCTCAGGTTATCTGGGTAAAAGGATATTCAATTTTATTCGGTTTATTTCATTGGAAGTAATTTGGTTTCGCCTAAAAGTCGTCGATAGCAGAATTGTGTCGTTCGGAAGCGTGGCATAAATTCTCAAGAAATTATTTTCATTAAACTGTTGGGGGGCAAACGAAGATGGGTATGTGGTGGGATCCTGAAAATGATGTTTGGGGATTTAAGTAATTTAATGCTGATTGAGTAAAAGTTTCGTCATCGTCGAGGTAGATGAGAACTTGATTGGAGTCTGATGAAGTTGTAAATGTGTCAATACGATGTCGGTGGTTTCTTACTCTGAGCATCATCAGTTAAACAGGGGTGGTCTAGGCATTAGGCAACATCTCTAGGTGTATGATTGCATAGGTGACACGTTTACGAGAGACAGGAGATACCAATGCTGAGACGAAGGATATCGTGTCTTGTATCCAAAACTTGTCAACTGAGTAGTACAAGAACCATGCACACATCGAGGCTGTTGGAAAAGGATATTTACGCATACCAAGCGGGGCACTTAGTTACTTACTTTCTACTTGAGACAGAGTAGCCTTTCAAGCTGAGCTCTCTGCTTCCAGTTGTCTAGACTAACGCTTTGGTATCTGAGGTGTGGTTTCTTTGATCGTCTCGAAAATGGGGCTGGGATTCATAGATGCTCTTAGGTGGAGCGTTGTTGTCCATGCCTTTGAGCACTGGCCTATGTACAGCTCGCAGAGTGTGCGGTTATATCTTCTCTTCGACTCGAAAGCCCCCAATATTTATTCTGCTGTCCTACTTATCGTCCAACACTCGGTGCTGTACAGCAGAACAGGCAGGACTAGCGCTCAGTAGATCATCCATTTTGTCGTCTGAGTAAAGAGCTTGGACCCGATTTGTTTCGTGGAACTGAAGTAGCAGCGGTTTCCAAGCGTTTTTTTCGTCGAAGTTAATTTCTTAGTTCTTGCCTCGTTCACTTCAAGACCAAGTTTGAGCGTGATGTTGCCATTGGCTACCTTCAAGTTAAAATCTCCCATCACGATCACGATATCTCCGCTAGGAGGTGAGTTTGCTGTAGAAATCGTCCTTGTCATCCACATCCGCATAGTTTTGCGGAGTGTAGCACTTGATAATGGTCTTGTTCCTGACTTACCCTTGAACCGTAAGGTGAATGGGACATAAGTCTGTCTCTAGCTTTACGGGTAAGTAAGAGTCCTACTCCATATTCGCGATTGGTGTTCGTTGGTTTCCCAGAGTAGACCAAGAAGCTATTGCCAGTTTCGGAGGGTTCAATGCCGTGTCCCCACCATTTCTAGGATGTCCAGTTTGTAGCGCATGAATTCTCGCTCTAATTGGAGGAATTTTGAATTTTGGGAACCCTCTTTCCGTTGTCAATGAGGGTCTTAACGTTCCGTAATCCAATGTCCGCGGTCGATAGCCAACGGTGGTCAATAAAGTATCCGTCTGTATCTGAGGTGCATGTTGTGGCTTGCTAGGCCACAGACCAATCAACACTTACTCTGTTTACAGTGGCGCAGGAGACTCGCCATTCGTCCTTTTCAAACTTCGCAATTTCCGAAGTCCCGTGAGGCGCCGCGAGGCGCCGCGAGGAGGCGTTGAAGTAGAACTTACTGCTTAGTAGTGCTGTACCAGTAGGTATTCGTCTGTAGAGGCATCGTCTCGTTTTATAACGAAGCAACATTCATTGGCCAATGCGTCGTTCGAGTCGTTTGACGCCTCTCTATGCAATGAAGAAGGTATGCATACAGCGAAATTGCTGATGTGCCACAAGAAGGCTACTGATTTTTCCTGCGCCCGAAATATCCAACTGGCCTTGTCTAGTAATAGCATCAATTGTATGTAACTGGGTATCCTCGAAACTATAAACAGAACCTTTTCTTTCTGACAAGCCTGCGTTTGATTGGATTTCTAATTAAGGATATAAGGGTGCTCACAGTAGTTCGTCTTTTAAGCTTACTTCTTCTTTTTTTTTTGTACAACCCTTGCCCGCATGGCATCGACACTGCGACCTGAAAGGTCTATTGTATCGAGGGGTTGAAGTCAATCCAAAAGGCGTACTATCTCCCTAATGAAGGTAAGTAAGCCCTTGGCAGTGGATCTCTCAATTCCACTGAAGTAAGTATCTCCTTATGAAGAGTACGTTTCCTTAGCCAGTACAGTGCCGGGCATTTGCAGAGAATGTGTTCGGATGTTTCATCTTCCTCGAGGCAGAATCGACCATCCGTAACCTGGAACAGATTCTTCTTGTTAAGGTGGTATCTCAGGCCAGTTAGGAAACTTGCTAATTTCGTAATGCTTTCCTTATCTAGGTTAGGTTAGGTTAGGTTGAAGTGGCTGCCAGCTAGCAGTCGCCAACACACGTAGACCAATGATAGAAAGTTTCTCTCTACCTACTCGTTAAACCATTTTGAGCTTCTTATGGAGCGTAAGAGGCACTTAATGTCAATATTCATCAGGTCGCCTGCATCATAATAGAGGGCTCTTAAGTGAAGCTTCCTTCTACGGGAGAACTGGGTAGAAACAAAGATGGGCAGCTGCATCCATGCAGCTTCTACAAAAGTCGTTCGCAAAGAGGCCTAGCCTTGTAGCATGCTTGCCTATTAGGGAGAGTCCAGTGATGACACCTATTGTGATGCCGATATGCGATCTATTGCGAGAAATCAAATCCTTAGAGCTTTTTAGATGCAGCGTCGGTCAAATCTGTTTTGCCGGTAGACATGTTGATCCACTTGTCCACCTAAGATTTGTGCTCTCGACAGCATCCAGCTTAAGTTTAAGTTTGCGAGCAGCCATTGGAATACCTAAGGTGCCTTTGTCCGGCAAGATGGGTATAGTTATTCCTATTCTGGCGAGTTCATCGGCTTTGCAATTCCCTGGAATGTCTCTATGCCCCGCACCCAACACTGGTGAATATTGAACTGCTCAGCCATCTCCTCAAGAGATGAACGGCAGTCTAGGGCTACTAAAGAGTTTATAGAGGTCGATTCCAGGGATTTGATTGCTGCATGGCTGTCTGAAAAGATGCAAATATCTCCAACAGATATCACGTTTTTCTTAAGCCAAGACAGGGCTTCTTTGATCGCCATTATTTCCGCCTGGAACGAGCTACAGTGATTAGGAAGACGGAAAGAGAGCTTAAGATCAAGCCTATCAGAGTCAACACCTGCACCAACTCCGTCTACACTCGTCAGTGTAGAAGTGAATTGATTCATCTTCTAAAAATGCATCGTCCTCCCAGAGCAATCTGGAAGGGATGGTGACTAGGAAGTTCTTTTCAAAATTTAGACATGGGATGGTATAGTCCGTGTTTTCGGGAGAGATTTTGAATTTATTCAGAATGGAAGCGTGGCCGAATTCTTTTCTTGACCACTGTTGGGTAGGTTCAAGGCGAACGGCTGCATTCGCTGTTATTTGCTCGCTAAAAATATCGAGGGGATTTCCTTCTAGGAGTGAGGCTTAATTAGACGCTTGGATTGTCTTAGATGAGGGGCACTTTCCCAATGGTCAAGAGGAAGTTGGTGTTCCCAGGCGTTAATTGCAGCCCAATTGACTCTGCAATACGATTCTGGTCCTATGAACGCGAATTCTGATCCAGCCCTAGCTAGTTCATTCGCCAATTCGTTGCCCTCAATACCTTGGTGACCGGTTATCCATCCAAGTTTAACCTTATTTTGTCTGGCCATGGTCTATAAGCCAGCGTAGCAGCTGTCAAGGAGTCTATCGTATTATTAAACAGTGCTAGTAGTGCTGCTTGACTATCCGAAGGGCTACAAATTTTGGCGCCCTTATACCCTTTTTGGATATCAAGTAGCAGAGGTCAATGGCATGGACTTCTGCCTGGAATACCGTGGGAGACTTTCCCAAGGGTATCGCCAGTTTGGTGTTGGGTCCAAAGGCGCCATCTAATTTCAATCCATCAGTGTACCAAGCCCAGCTTTTTGGGTCTCGTTCCAGAGCACCATTGGCCCATTTGGCGCGGTCTAGTATTTCTACCGCAAAAAGCTTCCCAAAACTATATTCCCTAACCGTAGTGTCTGGGATGGATTTTATCTTACTTAGAGACGACTTAAGAGCTAAAATCCTTAAATCTTTCCTCTTCTCTGAGCTTATAAGGGAAACCTGCTAATGCTAGTCTCTCCGCGGAAACGGTAATAACCCGATTATTTTTCGAACGCTTTGACATGCGGCGATGGCACTACCTTTTCCCCCCGGTCCTCATCCACCAGGCCCAAAAAATTGATGTAGATTCATCAATTCCATTAATTAGTCCAATAAATGAGTTGAATTAACCAAAACACATTTCGTCTCATTATCAAGTCTGTCTGTCCGTAGCACGGACTGTTAGACACACCATAATAGCCAGGGTTGCCGGTGTGGACTCTATTCGAACTTCAATTCGAACACAGTGGCATCGGTATAATAAAAACGTTCGGGCGACTTTTATGGCCGCGAACATAAAACATTTCTTTAGTAAACAAACCATTTAGGGAGCCATTGGCATTGACGACTTCGTCTCTATACCCGTAGCTATAACTCCTCAGAAAGGTGTTCAAGTCAGCTGAATGTTTGTTTCTGTGCTGTATAGGTACCAACTACCTATAAAGTTGTTCATTCTGTCTGAGCTGGTTTTGTTTTGCTTTTGAAAGTCGTAAAAATCCTTGTTGTTAGCGAACGAGATCAAACAAGGGGATGTAGTGCTCTCGAATTAGTGCGATTGGGGTAGTGGGCGAGCAGCGTTAGGGGCTCTCTACAGTGTGGATAGAGTTTGATTCGATTTTTTTTTTTTTTTTTTATTTTACGAGCGTTGTCGTTAAACAATCAACGGTTATTGTAGTGGCGTCTTGAACGTTTTTTTTTTTTTTTTTCTTTGTTTGTGGATATAATTTAGGATCGATAGAATTGAAGTAAAAAACTTGCACCATCTGCTGTTGGCCGTCCTGCGCCAGTTGTGTGTTGTTTTTGTCGCCTCCGCCCTGTATAGTCGGCCAAAAGACATTACAATTACAATTACAAACACATTGCTTGGTGGCAATTAAATTAAATTTCATTTGTTCTAAAAAAGGGATTTTTTTATTGGGCCATTGGGGCAGTGTTTGTTTGAATTGTCGCAGCGGGAAAAGTTCGAGGAAAGATAATGAACATGCAACAGTGGAATGTCCTTTTAATGTGTACTATACTATCGACAAATGTTGAGTAATTGAAAATGTTTTAATAGCCACTCAGAAAATTTATGTGTGTCGTTTGAGTCGGGTTTTTTCTTGTCCTCAGGGAGAGACAAATTTAATTAGTTCAGCCAATGCGTTCCTCGAAAAGTAGGACCTTGTACCTACCTGTATGTGTTGTTTGTGGCTATGAAATCGCATTTGACGGGACCAAAATCATGCTGAGAAGACTTAAAGCTTACTAAAGGCATACCCTTCCCATATCCTTCACGTGAAAAGATGATTTTTCTCATTATTATCCTCAGAAATGTTAGCCAATGGATCGTGTGGGGAATAAGTATATCTTTTCACCTAAAATCAGAGACCATGCACCAGGAAATGTGAGCGAATTGTTGTTTTTCCTTTACTTCGTTTGTTGTTTATTTTAAATTGTTATTTACTATGTTTGTAAACCCTTTGAACTTTCGCGAAGAAAACTATTACAATTGGCGCCCAACGTGAGGCTTTTCATTTATGCATTCTCGAAGCGCTCAGTGTTTTTTCATCGCCCATGATTTTAAATTAGTTTTATTAATGTTGTAAAGAATTTTTTTACCATTAGAATTGATAAGCACTTCGCTTGACATTTTAGAGTGCTCATGTTCCGCCTGCAAGTTAGTGAAGATATCCATCTATCAGCTAACTATTGATTCCTACGTACAAGATGAGTCTTTCTATAAAGTAATAGGGGCTTAGCCTTCGGAAATATCGAAATTAAATATATAAGTCGAAGGGCAAGCCTTTTAAAGCGACAAAGTTCGTCGGAAGTCATCGAATACGCACTCAATTTTGCAGGTACTAAAGGAGTAGTCTGGAAAAACATTGTTAAAGCTGAGGCGTTGTTCGATAAATTTTGTCAATGAAACTCCTTTTGCTCTGAAACCGATCGATGGATCTACATATGTACTAAGTCCCTCTAGACCTGCCGGCACATTAGTTGAAAAATTTGGGCTCTAAGCCTGGAAGCTTATCATTGAGCAGCGGGTAAAGAAAGCGTGCGTGACTTTCAATGCTTGTAGATGTTCATGTGGATGTAAACCGCTGTAGTGCGTCCTATTCTTTCCTATGGAGCGCTGGTCTGGTTGCCTGCGTTACGGAAAGAACACAACGTCAAAGAGAACTGCGACTCTAGGCGCAACGGAGACCATGAGAACATGTCCAACCGGAGCCTTAAACGTAAAACTGCACCTTTTACCTCTCGATCTTCACATTTCTCATCACGTAGTGCTGTCCGACTAAGACAAACAGGATGCAGGGGCACCAAACCGTTTGGTCACAACAGCATCCGGTTAACTCCCAGAGTGAACTTCAGAAATGACGTCACAGTCAGATTCCCAACCAGGCCGGAATGGGAAATAGGCGAAGGGACAAATGAGTGACGCTTCAAAAATGGACTGTGGGGTCTGATTCCCTCAACATTTCCATGTCTTACCAGCTTCCCGATTCGTGCAGCGTAAACACCATAGCCATCCTCATTGACAGCCAGGCCGCTATCAAGGCTATTGTATCTGCCACTACATCCTCGAAGCTAAGTAGTAGAACAGTGCAAGGAGGAACTTACTCGCTGGGTCATCGGCTCAGGATTAGTCTCAGGATTAGAGGGAAATGGGCGAGCTGATTAACTAGCAAGTCGGGGATCTGCCCATGACGCTTCCCTTGCGGAGAATGTTACTCGGCGGTTATAAGAGAATATTGCTCCACATATCCTGGTCTCCCAAAATTTCCATAAAAAGCACAGCCACCGAGTTCCCAAGGCCCACTGTTCACAAGAGAAAGCACAATCTGTGGAAGAAGAATGTCCAAAAGGTCAAAGTTTTTAATTTACCAACCTTTGCTGTCATCCTCTGTAAATGATTTGTTGGATTTATATGGAGGGATATCCCTTCAAATTAATCATGAAAGCTTCTAAGTAAACCCTCACCGCACGGCAAACCTATGTCACTCCCAAAACAAAAATAAATTTCCATACCATTTAACCAGTGCATTTCGTCTCCCTGAACACTTGAACCCTCGTCTAACTCATTCAATCCCCAAAAGTAATTGCATGACCAACAAAGAAATAAACGAGGAAAAAGAAAAATAGATAAAAAAGACACACAACAAAATAGAAAGGACGACGTGTCCTATTGTCAAATCATCCAGAAGACAGCTACATCAATTTTAATTGGGCCCAACTAGGTCCAGCAAATACCTAGATGCCGTTCTTTGTGACACTACAACGGGGATTCCAGGACCCTGACAACCCTCGGGGTCAAGGAGATGTCAAGTTGGCGCTCCCTCTACGATTCGCCCCGTCCGAAAAAAAGATGAAATCGAATAAACGGACATTCCCCCCATTCGACGACTGTGCCCCAGACAAAAGAAACGGAAACATTCTCAATAATAATTTACATGTCCTTCGCAGAGCAGCAGCTCAGTCGGGATCTAATAACCATCGTCTGCGTGTGTGTGTGTGTGTGCCGGCACATCAACGTCACAAACCAACTACGAGAGCAAAAGGACAATCCATTTACTGTAATGTGTGGTAAAGGAGTTTTATTGTGTGATAAATTTTACTCTCCCACTCTCTATCAGTCTGCCAGTGTTGTGCTCACAATGGATACGCACATGAATACGTGGCAAGGATTAGAGGTCGTTTGTGCTTCCTGCCCCTTGTATCTCTGCCTGTTGGTGTTTTATTCTTTTAAGCAAATTGGACACACACTGAGTGTTATGGCGCTTTTGTACCATTATAGATCCAATTATCCTTTATGGAAAGCAAAACAATACACACACACAGATACAATAATTGCGATAGAGCAGAAGAGAAGTCAATTTCGTGTATCCTTTGAATGCCCTGTAATTACACAACATGCCAATTAAAAGATATCCATTCATTACGGCACTTCCAAGACATTTGCCGACTTCTCTCTCTATCGGAGACTCTAACGCCTTTGCCGCCGTCACTAACGCTCTCACAGTTTGCTGTGGCGGTGCCGCCTTACGAGACAAAGGACCTGACTGTGATAATGAATTCCTTCTTTGGCTACTGCCGCTGTTGTCCGAAAATGGCTAATTACACGCTTTGCGTTGCCATTAAGGACATCACCATCAGCATCGCAACAGCAGCAGAAACACTAATATGCAACTTCGTCCACCCTCTACGAGTATATCTATGGGAAGGATCCTTCTGGTCTCTATCAGCGCAAACTGGCATAACAATTAGCTGCATCATTAGTTCCGATTCAGAAACAAAAGTCACACAATAAGAAAAACCTCTTAGAGAAGAAGGGCGGATTCAAAAGAAAGTTGCTCCTCTTCTTCGGAGAGGACGAAGATTATTATCCTTTATTCTGGTACAGATTTTTCGGAACTAACTGCCGCAATGATACTATTAAAAGATTGGTAGGACGAGACAAGCAAAATAAAGCATAACCAAGAGCTAAGGAACATTTGTTCCACTAGAACGTGACTAATTATTGTTTTCTTTTTGTCCTTTCATGTGCCTTAAGGATCCAACAGAGGCAACACAAGATAACTATCGTCATAAATGGACGAGAGAGCAGATGCAGAAGTTTTATTTCTATGACTTTGTGTTCCACATTATCAAGCGGAATATTCGAAATAAAAACATTTAGTCGAAGTAATTTGGAAGAACTTAGCAAGGACGAAATCCATTTGACAGCTATGTATCTCTCAATCTAAGCTCTTGAGTATCTAACTTGAGGCCATTTCTCAGCATTTTTAGTTAGATATCCTGTAGAAGTTCTTGACAACAGGATGCAATCTAATCTGAGTTTGAAAATGCGGTTTTTAAGGGACGAATGAGAGTCATATCACATCCTGTTGCATTATGGTGGATATGACAGACCGTTATTAAATGTTTTGAGGTCAAATCGGCGAACCCCACAGGGGAACCTGTGTAAGGTGGGATGGTTATGATCCCTATAACCCTGGCCATAACCTTGCCGAACAAAAGGAAAGAAGAATACGAAGCACGTTAGCGGCCGCAGGACGATGACGTCATACATCTACCTCTGCACCAGTACCTTAAGGAATATCCGCCAACTGGGTTTCTAGTTACCGAACAGATGCCAGCCAGAGATTTTCTTTGGCTTGGTGGTCTAAGTAGCTCTACAAGTTGACTGTGATGGCGATGAAGGAAAGTTATATCTAACGTTGCCTTAACACGAAGTCCTCGCATTGATGTAATCCAACATTTGAACGCCAAGGTTGGAAACGGCAATATTGCACTCAAAATGTGATGGGAGACACGGTCTTGGACAAGGGCGAACGGTTTGTCAATTTTTGCAGTCAATCGCTTAGTCATCGCAGGTGGACTGTTATATAACCCACCCACATTGCGATAAGCCGACGCCTTAGGGGTTGTCTTTCCGACGTTCGAAACAGGTGTGGAGCCAGTATCGGAATGGAACACGATCACGATCAGGCGATGACGATGGAGGGAGCCTTTAGCGACAGTTCTAAACTACCTACCCACCACCCTAGTAGCGCAGAGATTGCAACTGTGATTACAACCCTCAAGAAAAACAGAGCGATGGAATCCCCTCTATTGAGGTCTATCCTAGCACATGCACGGGCAAAGGACCATTTTCCAGAGAAATGGGATAAAGACACGACAGTCAATTTACCAAAGAAAGGAGATCTGATGGACTGCGGAAAGGTGTCCTACTGCCAGTGACCAGCATAGTGGGAAAGATACTACTGGAAAGGACAACTTTCTTCAATTCTTGACGTCAAACAAGCAAGCTTCCGCTCAGGATCCTACTGCATCGACCACATTTACACCTTGGTGGCACAATGGACTCTTAGTGGTCTAAGTGAGCCGTTGGCAATCCTGTCAACAAGCGCACCCATTTACGTAACCTAACCTAACACCCTGATATAGGTCTCCGCTTTACGTGCTTCTCGTTGACTTCGAAAAGCTTTAGTCTGCATGAGTCGTGAGTTTATATGGCTAGTTAACTGCTAGAAATCCGAAGCGGAGTACGAGATGGTTGCATTCTATCACCGCTGTCATTCGTGGTGATAGATAGTTATGTCATCCGCGAGGCATCATCGAAAAGAAGTAGGGCTGCTCAATGGGCAATGACATCGTACCTTAAGCACTTGCATTACGCCGAGGATGTCAGCCTGCTTTCACATAGAGTTATGGAACTGCACGATGGTGCACTATAAGGAAGTCCAACCCAAACAGTAGTCCTCAACTTTTGAAACTCGTTAACTCAACATAACTTTACTGGACAGGATGTCGAAAAAGTTGCCGGCTCTTGGTGGCACTGAACCTCAGAGCAGCAGAGACGGGAAAACAAAGACTGCGTTCGGTATGCATGCGGCAGTAATACTGGGACTGTTTAGCTCCAATGCTGAGTCAATAGTTGGAAAGTGTCCACCATAGTCAGTGCTGAGCTGAAGACCTCAGAGAATAAATAACATCGCATCATATTGTGGGATTACCAATTCGATATAAGGACTGGTCAAGACCTGAGAGATATCACCATATGGTGAAGGAAGTGGCAGTGGATTGGTCATATGTGCCTTACTACGTAAAGCCAACTCCGTTGCGAAGTGCTATGCAATGGAACCCTCTTACACAACCTGACAGGAGAGCGCCAGGGTCGAGGATTGGGAAACTTGAGAACAAATTCGATGCATCCGCATGCCTTGCCATCGTAGTTAATTTCTTCAAACCTAGGGGTCTACACAGCTTGAATGTCCTGCAGCACTACAATCAACTCTAGCAAGTGGTGGGGGAAAATAAAAAAAAAAACTGTTAACATGGCTGACCTATCGACGTGCCCCTCTTAAGAGTTGCACTAACACCGCACAGTTTGAACCTGAGCTTATCTTGGTCCTTCTTCTTTGTAAGTCCCCAATGACAAACTGGCTAGAGAAGGATCAGAAACCGTATTCACTGGCCTGGAACCATTTTGTGGGCTGGGGCCCCATCCTAGGGCAGTTCAAATATCTTCTCGCCAACCCGGAAAGAAGTAGGGTCTGTGTAAGCATCAGCAAGAACCATCTACGCATCCTCTACGGGTCACTGTAGACTTAAGGAGCACCTCAGGAAACTGGGTATTGAGCAATGTGGAATCTGCAAATTCTACGGATTTGTTGAGGAAACTCCAGGGCACCTTCGAAAGATATGTGAAGCACTGATCCAAAAAAGAAGGAAACACCTGCATACCTACCAACTATCACAAGAAGATCTACCATTGTAAGATCCGCTCCAGATACTCCGATTCATCAAGGAAATGTGACTTGACGAGGTGCTCCAATTCGAGTATCTCTTCGACTAGAGCTCCAAGTCGGGGTAGCACAATAGAATCCATGCGCATACACCCCTATAACCAATCCACAAGTCCCAAGTACTTTATGAGCTATACTGTACTCTATTAGACGCCACTTTTCCGAAAATCCTGTTCCAATGAAATTCGACTTGAGAAACCAAATATTTTTGATCTGGGAACTTTGCTCCCTAAACTTGAAACGGAGTGACATCGAACTTACGTCATAACCACGCTTTGTTGGCGTGAGTTCCTACTTTACATAAAAAATTTAAACGTTGTCCTCGACCACACTATAAGCATTCCTTTGGCACACGTGTATGATTGGATAGCGACTTTTCGGCCCACGAATTACTGGGCCTTGTCTTAAAGTATATTTTGAGTCGCGTGGGTGAGAGAAAAACATGTGGAAAAAATCCAACTCAGAAAGGCACCTGCAGGTACTTCCTTCCACAAAGGACATTTCAAATTTAAACTGCGTCCGCTTCCACAAAGCCCAAAACATACAGTAATAACAAAAATCTGTCACATAAAACATGTTTGGGATCTCACTGTCTTACATTAGGTATTCTGTGCAAGCGGATGGATCCATTGTATCAGTGCGCACCACAGGACTTGCACGTCCTGTTATTTTAGGACATCCACTATGTTCCTTCAGGCAACAAACAAAAACAAAACAAAAATTAAATGTTATTATTTCCATTCGTCATTTTGCTCAACAGGATCTAAGTAAACAAGGAAGAAGCAGCAATCACACCCAAAAAAAAAAAAAAAAAAAAGGACATGACCCTCTTCTAGTTTTGTACAGAGTATCCTTGACAATTGCTTTTCACTCAGCAGCAATTGGTGTTCCGATTGTGTCTTCACGCAATTTGCGTTGTGTTGGTTGACTAAGTACCCCATGTGGTAGCAATTACATAGCTGAACAAACACAATGTCCTTTTCGGTGGGTTTTGGGTTTTTTTCTTTTTTTCTCTCAAGGAAACCATAGAAATGCGTGTTTTTATTTGGGAATCCCCAAGTCTGTGTCAGCCGCTACCAGACAGTATTCTCTTTTGGGGTGCAAATTGCTTCACTAATCGCATGAAATGAGGGTTCCGCCACACGGAGCGACCAATGTGCGCCACCATTCGAATCGGTCGATTCCGCCCCGTGTAGCCCTTTGTCACACTAATGAGGACCATTGTTGTGTAGAACGCCTGCCCGGGGACTTGTCTTGGAATAATTTCGAATAATTGATTTGGGACTAATGGACGCGGGAATGAAAAATTCGCGGCGCGCGGTCCGATGGTGGTAACGCCAACAGTGGTGGTGGTGTTGGCCACTAATGGAAATTTATTTTATTTAAATTTAATGTTACAAATGTTGGTGGCATTAGAAATAAGGGTTGCGGTAATGTGACATTGTTTAAGGGTGCGCTGATTAAGAAAAAGAAGTTCTGTGGAACAGACGGCTGCATTAGTGATGAATGGAGTTGGGTTTAGGAGTCAATCACTTAAATTAAAATTCTAAGAGAGCTCAGCCAAACGGCTACGGATTGTACAGTAAATTTTGATGCGCTTCCATTTAAGATTGAATAAACGTTTATTAGACTGCACTTTAAAGATTAGATTTTACCGTCGAAGGACTATGTCGTTATGAACTCTTGGTTCTAAGGAAATAGCCCTATGTGCCTTCCTTGACATTGAGGGCGCTTTCGATAACACTGGTTACAGCTCAATAGAGAGAGCAATCAGTAGCAGAGGCATCGAAGATTAGACCAGCAAATGCATAAGAGCCATGCTTGGAAGTTGAATTATGACTTCCTCGTCGGGAGGAGTTTCTGTGCCTGTGACCGCAGCTAAGGGCTGTCCCCAAGGTGGAGTTCTCTCTCCCCTTCTATGGTCACTAGTCATAGATAACCTTCTAGTCGATCTTCTCAGATTAGACTATACCGCCATTGGTTTTGCGGATGACTTGGCGATACTTATTAGTGGCAGGCACAGCGCAACCATCTCCAGCGTCGTGCAAGGTGCTTTACTACATGTTTTAGAATGGTGTAGCAGAAAAGGACTATCCATCAATCCCTGCAAAACTGTTCTAGTGCCTTTTACTAGGAAAAGACTGGTCAATCTAGGACCTATCATTATCAAAGGCACTACTCTAGCTTATTCCAGTGAAGTCAAATATCTCGGGGTTAGCTTCGACAAACGGCTCAACTGGAATTCTCATATCAAGTTCGCCATCGAGCGTGGTAATAAGGCCATGTGGGCCTGCAGGCGCCTGTATGGCAGAACTTGGGGCCTAAATCCAAAAATGATACATTGGATGTATACAATGATGGTGAGGCCTATTATCACGTACGCGGCTATCATCTGGTGGCCGAAAGTTCTTGAACGGACAACGGCAGCTTAACTTCAGAAGTTACAAAGAGTTGCCTGTCTCGGCATCACAGGTGCTATGCGTACCTGCCCGACGGCAGCTTTAGAAGCAATCGTTGGGCTTTCACCCCTTCATATCTTCATTAAGAAGACAGCTGCTAGGTGTGCTATCAAGTAAATCAGGTGACCATGTGGGACATCTGAAAATTCTTGACTCAATCCCCAAAAGAGACATGTTTTGTACCATCCCTGACACCATGGTCAAGGAGTACTGGTTCGGTAGGTTATTTGAGGTAGAAATATTAGATCGCGCAAATTGGTCTAATGGTGTTCCGGCCTTAGACCCTAGAGGTCTAGTTTGATTCACAGACGGATCGAAAATGGAATCTGGAGTTGGAGCTGGTGTCTTTGGACCCAACACCAAGGTCTCGATATCTATGGGAATGTGTCCCACGGTATTTCAGGCTGAACTCCATGCCATTGAAGTCTGCGCTGGGTTAAACTTTAGTAAGGGTATTAAGGGCGCTAGAATATATATATTTTCAGACAGTCAGGTAGCACTCAAAGCGCTGTCGTCCAACTTAGGGGACTCCATTTCAGTTAAAAACTGCTACGATGCACTGCAATCCTTGGCGAGACTAAACAAGGTAAAGCTTGGATTGGTCCCTGGCCATCAAGGGATTGCAGGTAACGAGCTAGCAGATGAAGTAGCTAGGGCTGGTTCAGAATCTGCGTTCATAGGACCTGAACCTTACTGTGGCATTAACTGGTCATTCGCCACAGCGCTGATTAGTAACTGGGAACACAAGCTTCGTCTGGACCACTGGGAAAATGTCTCAGGGTTAAGACAATCCAAATTACTAATCAGACCCTACTCCTATAAGGAGTAGGACTTAACCTGAGCTCAGAGACGGAATGTAGGTTCTGCTCGGAGGAGGACGAATCATCCGAACACATTCTCTGCAATTGCCCAGCTTTATTACTGTCGGACGGTATTATTACGGTATTACTGTAGGACGTTTGTCAGACATTCCCGAGAACCGTAAAAGAATTTATTTGATTTTTTCTGGGATTCGAACCTTTCGCTCAGTTGCCCAAGACTGTGTCACGTCGTCCACAGACATTTACAGACAGATCCTAAATAAGATATCGCACCGTGCATTCCATAGGAATACATATCGCAACCTTGGACTTAAATTCTGATGAAGTACCGTACAATACAAGCTATGAAAATCTCTCTTTACTACCACTTGCAGAGTAACAGGAACTTCTGGTGATTTCAGGGATCCACGATTTTGATCAAAATAAAATGCTTAAGAGTACAAGTCGCTTAATTTGGTATTACAGTCCCTGATAAGCATACACCGACTGTTCCGAAGAATTTGTCTGCTTATGAGGGGTGCCTACGCGCCATCGTATACGGTTCCTGGCAATGAGCTTCATCTCTCTCCAACTCTTCCCCAATTGCCGTGCCTCCTCCTCAACTGTTCTGCGCCATGTATTTGTCGGCCGACTTGTTCTTCTACCATCTTGTGTTAACGGATTCCATTGCATCATCGCGTAGACCTGTCGCCTTTTCGAAATGTACCACCAATCCACTGTCACTTCCGTCGTTGGATGGTTGTCTCTATTTGTTCCTGACCCTTTCTCTGGTAAAGATGTTCGTTAGAGATACGGTTAGGCCATGTAACCCTTAAGATGTTCAATAGACACCTATTAACGAACGTTTGTGATAGTAGCGGTCATCTTCCAAGTGCTGCACCCCTACAATAGCACGTAGCTTGGTGTTTAAGTATTGCATTGCTTTGCCATATCATGGACATCATTCAAAACGCAGACTTTGCTCTGCCGATTCGGTTGGCAACATCCTGTTCGGCTCCACCTTCTGTCGAGACAATACTCCCAAGATATTGGAAACTCTCTACTCCCTCTACCGGTTGTCCAGGAATGCTAGCTTGATATAAAGAGATTTTGGTTATTGGCAGTTTTAGTCTTTTTTGCCTCTCTCTCCACTCTTGCTATCATTTGATGCATATCCATAATCCTGTGAGAGAGTAAGCAAACCTCGTCTGCGTAGTCCAGATGTTTGAATCGAGATGTGAGAGTCCGACGAATTCCCCCGTTTCCATCGCTAATCACCAATAAAAAAAGTATCGGCGACAGAACGCAACCTTGTTGGACCCCACTTTGGATCTCGAATTGCTCTGACTGCTTTCCTCTATGCAGAACAGGACACTTAGACCTTTCATACGTGGCCTTTACCCCTCCTGCACAAGTCAAGCCAGATAATCTGTCTGTTGACACTGTAGAACTACTTCTCAAAATCAATGAACAGCAGGTGAAGAGGTGACCGGCATTTAACGCACTTGTTCGGCATCGAGTGTATGCCCCAGATGTCCCTTTATCCGCTCCAGGACTACTTTGGATATAACCTTAGAACGCAAATGCTTATCCAGTTTTCGCAGCCAATAAGACTACCATTTTAAGGAGCTTAACAACCATTCTCTTCTTCCATTCGTCAGGGAAACTTCCTGCCTCCCAAGCTCTATCTACAAGTGGATATCAAAGCTCTGCTGATGTTGTTAGAGTGGCTCGCAGAAGCTCTGGAGTGGTATTGCCACTGCTATATGTATCCGCACTACGTCAGCATTAAAAGAAGGCGGCTATCCAATTGTGCTATTAGGATTCAACTCCAGCGCAAGTAGATACCTACATGACACTTGCAAATTTCTAAAAAAGGACATGCTGCACACCCTCCATCACTTGAACACAGATTTGGCCGATTGGTGGAGGTAGAAATATAAATCCCCACTGGGAGATCATAGATGAAATCAGGAATGGAAGCTGACATTAGTAGAGATGTGCGCAAGTGATTTCCTGGATTTGAGAAACGCAATATGAGCGCTGGAATTCATATCTTTTTTGCTGTTTTAGGAGCAATTAGAGCGTTCATCTCCTATAAGACGCGATAAAGGGGCTCACGTAAAGGGTGCGCGACTGGTTGGTTCGTTTTCAAAACTTCGTGAATCCGATATCCTGCGATCATTGGGAATGAGACCTCCGATGAGACTGCTAGGCATCTAACTGCTCTAGACCTGACTACCACCACTCTGCGTCTCTTTTGGAAAGGGCGATGATGAGGTTGGTCTTTTCCACTGCGATTGTCTTCGCAGGACATCGTAATAGGTGAGTCAAAACCTGCCTGCTTAGCCTGGGGTGTTTATTCAAAATCTTCCTTTATTCGCCAGCTGATATCGCTGTAGCATCCCGTGGCCACTGGTGGAGTCCTTCTGCCATTTGCTTTGATTTTAGCAACGCCTTGTAAATTATTTATACAGTCATAGGCATTTGCAAGACATTGCTTCAATCAAAGGACATGACCACTTCATCTGCTCCAGTTTTTCGATAACCCCCACTGTTGTCAACTGTACCACCTCCGCATCCTTCGGCATGACATACATCCTTTCGAATTGGCGTCCTTCCGACGTGGTAGCAAAGAAATCCTTTACCCTCTGTCAAAGATTAAATCCATTTACCTGCACATCACTCTCCACATACGATGCTAGCGGTATACTATGCCACCATGCTAGCTATTTCTCATCTCTCTCTCAAAGCAAAACTCATTACACAACTTTCCTCATTAAGTGTTTTTCTAATTCCTCTTTTCGTCCTTTTTTTCTTTCTTTGTTCCTCCATCTCCTACCACCGTTTTGTCAGCGTTTTGCACCCTAGGAAGCCATATTCCTTCCTTAAAGTCTGTCATACCTCATTCTGACGAATGCATTTTGATGGGAATTACTCAGCATTCTAGGAGAATAATTTTCGGGTTCGACGTCTTCTTAAGGATTTTTTTCGGCAGTACAAGACGAGGACGTGAAAATAAATCCAGCAAAACTTCCCCCCGAAAAAAAATTGTGTTCCGTAAGCGAAAAACCTTTTTTTTCCTTTTCTGCCGACTTTTCTACGTTCATTTCGTTTTGTTTCTGTGAAAGGATTTTGCTACTGGAATCCTTGTCAAAGCAGTATAATAATTTCGAGTCATTCATTGAGGCAGTACGAAAAAAAAAAATAATCGCACACACAGAGGAAACAAGTAAAAGGAAAAGTTTCGTAATTATTTATCCTTGTTTCACCATCATCATCATCCTTACTCACCCCCCCACCCAGAGAAGGAGATGAAAACCAAAAAAAAAAAAAGAAAATGCCCGCTCCTGGGGGAGAAATTAGAACGCATAGTGCACTAAGGGATTTCGGATTGGGATCGGATTAAAAGTGCTGAATGTCCTTCCGTACAAAACAATGCGAAAATGGATTTTCATGTTTTGCAAATGTGCATCAATTTCTGATGTTTCATCGCCGAAAAAAGGGATTCGCACCCCTTTTTCCGGTCTCAAAAGACAATCAACCGAAGTCAATGGATTGAAAAATATCTAAAGTACTCCTGTGAAGTGCAGGACTTGTAATGTCCGATTTCAATCAAAATTTTCAATTGAAATTCGAGAAGGGATGGCAATATACGTTCAAGGCCAAAAGTAGATTGGTTTTTTCGCAGAAAGGGGCCACAGCACTTTTGTTATTTCGTCGAATTGTTGTGGCTGCAATTTTTCGAGTAATTTCACAGTCATAAGTGAAGGATACGAGCATGTTTCCTTTTTTTTTTTTCTGGAGAGGGCTTCCATTCAAACCTCAAATTTTTACCAAAGCTTGATCCTTAGAAGAAAGAGAATCTCCTGTGTTGTGTTGTATTGTGTTGCCGAAAAAATCGTTCACTTTTGCCCGAAGTATCCTTGCGAGATGACGTCCACATGTCAAGCTAGCTGACATCGATGTGCATACATGTCAGCATCAAAAGTGCAGCAATCTGTCAAAAGACGATGAAGGAATTCAATTGAAATCTGAAGTAGAATAACGAAGGAACCAACTGACTTATCCATCAAGGACCAAGCGTCCATATAGCAATTGTGGGCCACGTTGAGTAAGGTAACAGCTGGTCAAAAGCCTTGTGAATCGGTACTGAAGCCTCGAAGGGTTATAAACATCTACAGGGAAAGTTAGGAGCGGGAATGCGATTATCCTATTTCGTTCCGAAAATAAGTCCCTTTCCAGGGACCTAAGCTGCCTTAAGGTGGGTAAAGTCCTGGAGCGCATCGGAGTTCGGAATTCGAAAGGCACGCTCGACTGTTGATGCCGTTAAGAAAGTTGGTTGACGATGGAGAAGAGGTGCAAAGGAGTACTCTTGCCTCATAGCACTGGACGTTAAGAACGCCTTCAACACCGCGAGCTGGAAACATATCCCTGAAGCACTACGAAAGATGAGAGTACCAGAGTACCACAGAAGAGCTGTCGCGAAGAGCTTAAGGTTCTTGGAATACAGCACAAGGTATCGCTCTGCTGGGTTACTGCACATGAGGGTATCCCGGGCAATGAAAAAGGAAAGGTTCAACAGGTTTAATAGAACCAACTGATCTCTCTGTAAGCATCCCGCCTTGCATGCTCAAGCTTGAAGCAGGGAAATTAGCCATAAGAGAGGCGAACCTAAGGTGGAAGTCCATGGAAACCTGTAACATCTAAGAAAACTATAGCCGTCCTTCGATAGAACAAGGACCGAGAGACAGAAGACCCTTACTATCCTCGTGGGTATCATCGCGGGGCATAATAGTCTGCGGTACCACATGAAGAACCTGCGCCGGACAGAAGAATAACTTTGCAGAGGTTGTGGCGACGAGGGAGTTTTGGAGGACACCACCCACTTCCTATGCCACTGTCCTGGACTACAACATTCCAGAAACAAATTCCTCGGTAAACACCTCTTCTATGACCTTGAAGAGCTCTCTGGCGTTCCTACAGACAAGATGCTGACCTTTGTCAAGTCATCAAAGTGTTTTGTACTCGAAAACAAGTAAGTAACTAGAGTAGAGCTGATTAGACAGGGTTCCAATGGGCGGAGGAGCACGTTTCCCCCTATGGGTAACACAATGGGTCGACACTGACCTGAGTGCGACAGGAGGCTTTTCTCTCTCTGCCAGCCCGCTTACCTAACCTAAACATGCAGGAGCATGGAGTCTGGCATAACTGGCAGCACAGGCTACCGGGTATTCATAAAGGATTTCACCCCTCCAGCGTATCAAAAAAAGGAAATGCTGCCTCAAGGTTTAATAAGCCCTTGGTTATCCCAAAACGTTTGAAATCTATGCTTCCACAGTGAGGCTATGATAGAGAGCAAGCAGTACCAAACTCTGAGCTCTACCTCCATAACCCATTTGCAAGTGATACATCTAAATATTCACACGTCATAAAAGGACACTAACTAGATTCCATCTTTGATTCACGTCTGTCAGGCTATCAAACTATAAAAATTCCACTCATCGAAACCAAGGTCACGAGTCAACCTTCAAAACTCCAAGTTTGCATTCCCGCTGTCATCACAGGCTACATGGACATTTTACAGCAACAACTTTTTCACACCTCAACTGCTACTACTGCTGTCTTGCCACTGCTTCTGCGGCCCCAAACCAAAAACTTTGTGTCACAAGGAGCAGTGATGGATGCGAGTTTCTCGCAACATTCTTGTTCCTCGCAGCAGGCTAACTAACCAACCAAATTGCAAGGTGTTACTCAAACACTGGATGAGTCCAGACACTGCGTGGTGCTTCCACTGCAAAGATTTATGCACTTCCACTTCCACATTGCCTTGCCGGGGATTTATTGGGTGTAAAAGAGGGATTCCTGTCGTTGTTGTTGGGTACCCCTGCTGCAATGACCTTTTGCATCTGTTGCGAGTCATCATACAGCATCTTGGCACTGTCTCTTGCTCATGGGTTAACCAGAAAAAATAAAATATGGCTGTGGCCCCAGCACCAGGGGGGGGGGACACTCGACTTCCAATGCAAATGTAATCGAGGTGATTGCCTCTAGACACACACACACACACTACCAAACAGCAGCAGAAATCATAGAGCGTGTAATGTAGCCTCTGCATTATGAATGTCCTCGAGTGCTTCTATTGCACCCACAAATAGCCACAGAACCATCGAAATGAAAAGTTCATCCTGAAATGTGGCGAAATGAGTTATGGGTCTCGTATGATATTTTTGTGCCCAGCATCTGGTCCGTCTGTGCGGTGTGCCCGGTGGTATGGAGGACTCACTCCAAGCTCTTTGCTGGTTTTATTGCCTGTTCCGGTGTCACTGTACGAGGCGCTTCCACGACCGACCGGCTTGGTCTTCGGAAAGTGCCCGTTGATAAAATATTCATTCGATTCCATCATGAATTCAGTTGGCAGAACGGAATTTTCAAGTTCATCCCCTAGAATTCCGGTCGGACTTGAGGAGCGGTACGGGATGAATGTATATCATCCCAAGTGATGTGTGAAAGGATTACTGGCGCGCTTTGCTCTGCTTTGCATTTCTGCTGCCGTTGCCCATGAATAGCAATGATAATGGCTTTGTAAATGTGCGCGTAATAAATCAGTCAAGGGGGTGTTTTAAGGATATAAATTTCGCTTTAAGCCTGTCTGTCTTCCTGGGTGTCCCTTCCCTCAGCTCTCTGCATATGGTATTTGCTTTATTCGAATGGGGATAAAGCAGTTGTACGGAGACGGAAGAGTCCTTTTTTGTTGGTTCTTTTTTTTGTTCGACAAAAGATACATTTGCTTTAATTTTGCATTATCCCAGGCGCAGGTTGGGTGTGTAGAGTGGATCCTTGTAATATTGAAGGGATGCTCTCCGTATGTTGCATGGCTTTTTTACGGAACATTTTTTTTGGCGAATTTATTGAGTGGTAAGAACTGAAGTGACATAAATAAATGAGCAGGGCGATACGATAACATTGGGCTTAGTAACTTTTCCTCGCATCGCAGTACAAATGTGATGGATTTCGGGCGCATAAATTTGCATTAACTGGAGTCCTTTATCCGATTTCAAAGGAATTTGCTTCTCAGATTGCGTTGAGGAGTACTTTATTTGAAGTTTCACTTTAGAATTGGCTTTTAGGTAAGGCATGCTTCTCACAGATGGGAGATCATTTTCATGAAGCCAATCTCGGTAGCAGAGTGACGAGAGGAGGAAAAATGTTCCATCGATGTGAAAAGAGTGTCTCACTGGCTATAAGTCAGGCTTAGAACACTACATTAACTGGATTTGAATGTATTGTAGCTTCTGCCAAACAGAATCATTCACAAAAGCAGAATACATTGCCACAACAGAAAAATTGGAGCAAAACCAAAGCGAAGCTTCTTGGCTTCAAATTATGTTTCCGTCTTCGAAATAGATAGTAACCAGGGTAAGACCTAGACTCGCGATAAGACTTGTACTTCCTGGAGCAGAAAATCATCCGAAAAATTGCTGCAAATCTGCTCCCAAGCAGGGTTGAGCTAACTCCTTTGTAGATTGGATGTTTTTTTATAATTTGCGCGCACCAAAAGGGACATGAACACCCTTATGCTGGTTTTTCAGGGCACGGGCGTTTGAGAAAAGAGAGAAGAGGAACAGCGGAGGTAGGTACCGGTGCTTGAAGGTTGTAACGATGAGCCTGGAAGATCATTCCACATACGTGGCGTTCGGCTTATGTACGCATCCCTGTATTTGACAGTACGTTACGCCCCAAGTTGGGCTTGAGGGTGAACTGATGTGCATTCGAAGTGATGTTCAAGTGAGACTATGGAGCTTACAATGTCTCTACCACCTACAAGTTTAACGCGCGGTTCTAGACCCTATCTAGAATGTGCAAGACGGTCTTGGGTGCCCCAGACCAGATGTGGGCATTATATTCCATCTTTGTGCGGATGAATGTCTTATAAATTGAGGCCAGATCAGACGCGGTAAAGTATTTCTTGCACCGCCTAAGGCATCCTAGACATTTTGCAGCATTTTCGACCTCGAATATGTGATCGTTCTAACGAAGATGGTTGTTGATACACATACCGAGAATGGCAAGTCTTTTGGTTTCCGCGATGCAAGTACCTTTAGTGGATAATGGTTGAGGGTCTTGGTTTCGCTTGAGAGGCAGAAGATAGAACTGCGTTTTGGATGCATTAAATTCCGCTCTGTTGGTTGAACCCCATTTGATTATGCTGTCAAGGTCGGAATTTAATGAGTTTAACATACGTTGCCGTTGCTCTTCTGCGGCCGAAGAGCTGGGACGCGAGTTAGGGAACTGATGGCACTGTCATCAGCGAAGGAATGGATTGGATTAGAGGTTGCAGACAGGAGATCATTTATAAAAATGAGAAAGAGACTCGGAGACAAAACTGAGCCCTGGGGAACACCAGCATTTACAGCTGCGAGCAAAATAATAGCAGAGAAGTAGCATAAACCAAAAAAAAAAAATTGAGAAACGGTTTTTAAAAATTATTTTTATTAGTATTATTATAGTGAATTTTATTTAATTAGAATAGGAGTCTATTGAGGATGAACTAATAATTTGCGGCATGGCCTTTATTGCTTATTACAGCTGCGCAGCCGCGTTTCATTGAGTCAGAAAGATGAAGACACAGTTCGGACGGCATTGAACTATAAGTCTGCTTAACTACCACCCACAACTCGTTGTTATTTTTGTTTTTTTAAGTTAATTCTCAATGGAGTTGAGATCGGGAGATTGAGCAGGTCAGTCCATGGCCTCAATCCTATTGTCCCGAAACCACTGCTTAGCTCTTGGACTGGTGTGTTTCGGGTCGTTGTCCTGCTGAAAGACCTAATTCAGTGGTATTTCGTCCTCGGCATATGGCAGCATGGTGTTCTGCAGCATATCTAGATATGTATGAATGCTTATCCATTATACCTTTGGTCCAATATATTGAATCAACACCATAGTAGGAAAAGCATCCCCAAATTATGATACTAGATCCACCACGATTTTTGTGGTGATCATAGTCTGCATTGAGTGGAAGCTTGACATACTTCTGAGATCCCTTGCCGCCACACAGAACAATTTTGCTCTCACCGGTCCACACTATATTGCTCCACTTCTCAGGCAACCAAGAAAAATGCTCTTTCGCAAACTGCAACTTCCACATATGTATCTAAAGGGATTTTCTTGAGAAGTGGAACCTTTCGTGGACTGCGAGCATTGAGATTGTGTGACTTCTTATAATGTGAATACCACATGTCGGTTTAACTCATCGACAATCTGGGTAACTGCTGAAGATAGTAGTACGTCGTAGAGTACCTTACAACACGTTTCACCATTGACGAATGCTGTTTCGAAATTTTCTCCATACATCATCGGATTACTCATAATTTTTTCGGAACATCCCAGGAGCTCTTCAATTTCTTTGTAGGTTTTCCAGTGTTTTCTAGACGATTGAATTAACTCGCGCCTCTCTGGTGTTTAGTGTATTCCATGACCCATTTTCATAGAACAAAATTAATCGGTTTTACTACAAATTGTTTAAAAACATAAAATAGAAACGTTTAAGTTTCTTTTCTATAATAATTCAAAATTCAAGTAAAAACACACTTTTCATACAGGGAACTAATACATACGCACTGCTACAGTAAATGACGCTTATAAGAAACACGCTTATAAGAAAAGCACGTTTATAAGAAACCTGAATAAAAGCACCGTGTACGAGCACATTTACGCCAACGTAAAAAACATACCTTATAAGAAACACGCTTATAAGAAAAACACTGATATCATGAATGTTTTTTACAACACCGATTCTCAGTTTTCCTCTGAAATATGATGTGTATAAGAAACTTTTGTATGACACAAAAAAGTCCCATCTAAATGTGCCTTATATGTGAACGAACCCGCCCTTAGGAAGTACATGCATTTCTGAACTCTCAAAGAAAAGTCATAAATGTCAGTTCAGTTGCGTTTGTATTCATTTGTGAGATTGAAAAAAAAATGTCACGAAATAATATTTCAATTAAAACGAAACTTATAATATTGGAAGAATTAGCATCGGGAAAAAGCAGAAAAGAAATATGTGCTAAATTTAAAATCGCAGCAAGTACTTTATCAAAACTAATTAAAAACAAAGAAGACCTAAATAAAGAAAAATATAAAAGCAAATGCTTACAACGAAAAAGACAACGAAAAGGAAAATATGACATTTTAGACCAAGCCATGAACAAATGGTTTGATAAAATGATTGAAAAAAATGCAATAATCACCGGTCCGATACTACTCGAAAAGGCTGAACAATTTGCAATTCAACTTAGAGTTCCAGACTTCAACGCCAATAGTGGCTGGCTCCAACGTTGGAAAAAGCGTTCCAATATATCATTTAGAAAGCTTCACGGAGAAAGTGGTTCCGCCGACACCGAGGCCGCTAGTAATTTTTTGGAATTAGTAGTGCCTGAGATTTTCGATAAATATGACCAGGAGAATATATACAACGCAGACGAAACGGGGCTTTATTATAAAGCTCTTCCTACTGGAACGAACGCAAGGAATGACCACGAAGTTAATGCTCAAAAAATTCCAAAAGATAGAGTAACTTTACTCTTTATGTGCAATGCGTCTGGCACAGACAAGTTAGTTTTTGCCATTGGAAAATACAAGCAGCCAAGATGTTTTCGAAATAAACAAATTCCAATCGCCTACAAATACAATAAAAAGGGATGGATGACAAGCAGCCTTTGGAGTGAATTAATAAAGGAAGTAAATGATTTAATGAAAACAAAAAAAAAGCAAATATTACTCCTGGTTGACAACGCCTCTTGTCACAGATTAGATTTTAAGCCGAGCAATATTGAAATCAAATTTTTGCCGGCCAATACGACAAGTCTTGTGCAACCCTTAGACCAAGGTATGCATGTTCGATATATGTAAAAAAAACAATTTTTTTTTACAAGTTGGCATTCTTTTTAAGGTATCATTCACTCATTTAAATCGCATTACCGCAAGTGCTTGGTAAGAAAACAAATTCTGGCCCTAGAAGTAGGAAATATGAAAAGTTTTTTGAGAGAAATAAACTTACTCGACGCTCTTAAAATTGTCAAACGATCTTGGTGGCTTGTCTTACCACAAACTATACAAAACTGTTTCAAAAAAGCTGGCATTTATGAAAGAAATAATGAGAACTTAGGTATCCAAACTAACTTATTTTTAAAACTAACATTTATCAAAGCAAGCTTATGTTTCAGACCTCTCAGAACCTGACGATTCTGTTGTTGAGATGCAAAGTAGTATCGACGAAGACTTTGAAAACGAAGAAAATTTAAACTGTTTCGGAGAGTTGCAAGATTGTGATATTTTAAATGACGTTCAGAGCGGTGATGAAAACGAAATCGAAGAGGAAGAAGAATGTGATCAAACCTCAACACCAACGCCGCCTACTAGGGCCGAAGCTTTGAGAGCTTTTTTTGTTCTAAAGGTTTATTTAAACAGCGATGAGGAATACGACAGCTACCTCGAAAAAATTGAAGATTTTCTCTTCAAACAAAGGGAGGAAGCTCTCACTCAAACCACCATTGACCGATATTTAGAAGAAACTTAAGTTTCAATTATTTTGTAACTATGTGATACAACTGCAGTATACATATTTATTATTTTTTGTTTTGCAATTAAAGTACTGTGAATTTTCTTGTTCTTTTTTTCAAATAAAATCAATTTATATTTTGTTGTTTAAAAATGAACGTTTTTTTCTAAAAGAAAATTTTTTATAAGAAACTTCTGTTTCTTATATCCGTGTTTTTCTTATAAGAAACTTTTTCTTATATCCGTGTTTAGGATATAAGAAACACACGCTTATAAGAAACAAAAATTGTGGCATCTTGGAGTTTCTTATAAACGTCATTTACTGTAGTATGTATTTTGCTCGCCCTTTTTGTAACTTCTTTTCGAAAAAATGGATTTATGTTAGTTTAATTTAATTAAATCAAGTATTAATTAATGCACATACACTGCCGGTCATAAGTTTGGAATCACTTTTTGGTTTCCATCAGCCAGTTTCTCTAACTGCCATGAAAAAGCATTTGATTGAAGCAGGCTTAAAAGGCTGAATAGTAGTTCGAAAAAGTAGTTCACAAAATCGACCTAAAATATTGCTGTTGGTCAAAGAGCATCAAAATTGGACGATGGAGGACTGGAAGAAGGTGCTGTGGACTGACGGAGCCTGAATACAAAAAAAATACGAAAATGCAAAAATTAGATGGTGATGGTAAACTTATGGCCGGCAGTGTATTATTATAACGCTTTTTATGCTAATAATAAAAATTTTTGAAAACCGTTTTTGACTTTTAAGGAGCACTGCTATTATTTTGCTCGCCACTGTATGTGGCGAATATCAGACTTGAAGCTGCATCAGAAATGTTAAGTACGACCTTGTGTTGCAGAGGGAAGAACTTTCAGTTGTCCTTCTAAGGATGATGAACAAAATTCTGTTAAATACAGGAAACAGTATTCAGCAGATGAAAACCACGGAAACAATGTAACCTAAAGCACTACCTTGACACTAACAATTGCCTTTTCACCTGTCAAGTATATAAAGTACGTATTACGTAATCGCATCAATTTATATCTTCTCTGTCAGTTTAATTCTATTCTTTATAGATACATACCTTCGTAATCCGATAGACAGATGATTATTATTTTGTCTTTATTGTCACGAACAAATGATTGAGGAAAGGTGCGACCTTCATTCGTGCTGAGATCACAACCGAAAACATTCATATTGTTCGACTGGCGATAGTTAGCAACTAACCATGCCACCTGCAGAGCTGTTGCAGATACATATGAAAATATAGTTTATCTCATGAGTCATTCGCTTAACACTACTGGAGTTGAGGTATTCAATATCATGTATTCCGCTCAAGGCATGAATTAAGTTTGCATTTTCCTAGTTGGCCATTATGATACTCATCATAGGTATCTGGCACGGTACACTCATATGTAAATAAGAAAAATAAGAAACTACCTCTTATGACGTTAAGACGTGTCCATTTGCGCTGTTAGATACTCACATGCTACGTGCCCTCAGTGGACATTTGAGAAGTGCCTAAAATGTCAGCAATAAGCCGCACAAAATGAGAAGGTACGAGTAGAAAGCTGATTTTAACTCTAAAACCAAAGGAAAGGTGACTAAAACGAGTAAGGAGTATCTCAGCCCAGCTTAAAGACTCTACTCTTTGCTATTTGGAACTTATGACAGTGATAGATACCTGCACCCACATCAGACTAGACTCGAGAGTAGACGCTCAGTGATCAGTCTTACTTTTGACTTTTAGATGCACCCATGCCATGAAAAGTAAATAAAAAAGGCACGTATCGTCATTTTGCATACCATCAAGGATATCAGCTGCAAACCTCCAGATAGGTGGAAGCCTATTTAAGTTCACTTGATTCATAGAAAGGGCAATCAAAACTTTTGAAGAGACATCTTCAGAAAAAACCAAGAGTTCGTGGGTACGGATTAAGGCAGCAGAGTTCGACAGACGACCTATTGGTATACCTTCCCGAAAAATAGGGTGATTGTCCTTGGTATCTCCAAAGCTTTCGAGGTGCTAGACTTCAGAATTGGCTGGTTACCCACTTTCTTGAGCTTGTTATTGATAATATCTACCCAAAATGGATTGCAGGCTTTCTAAGATACCGACCTATACTTGTACCTCCTCCCTTCTCCGAATATGCTGCTGTTTCTCAGGGCTCAATCTCCTTACCCCCTTACTAAATGTAGCATATTTCTCACTTAGGTTAGGTTAGGTTGAAGCACTTAGACCAATGAAAGGTCCATTGTGATACCACGTGGATCTTGGGAGAAAGTTTCTCTATACCTACTCGTTAAACCATTTTGAGCTTCTTATGAAGCGTAGGAAGCTCTTAATGTCGACATCCATCAGGTCGCCTATATCATTATAATAGGGAGCTCCTGAGTGGAGTTTCCTTCTATGGGAGAGAGCTGGGCAGAAACAAAGAAGGTGAGGAATAGTTTCATCCTCTTCTTCATCCCTGCAGCTTCTACAGAAATCGTTCGCAAAGAGGCCTAGCCTTATAGCATGCTTGCCTATTAGACAGTGTCCAGTAAGTACACCTATTGTAGTGCCGATATGCGATCTATTGAGAGAAATCAAATTCTTAGAGCGTTTTAGATCCAGCTTTGGCCAAATCTGTTTTGTCGCTAGACATGTTGATCCACTTGTCCACATAAGATTTGTGCTCTCGACAGCATCCAGCTTAAGCTTAAGATTGCGAGTAGCGATTGGAATACCTAAGGTGTGGGTATAGTTATTCCTATTCTGGCGAGTTCATCGGCCTTACAATTCCCTGGAATGTCTCTGTGCTCCGGCACCCAACACAGGTGAATGTTGAACTGCTCAGCCATCACCACAAGAGACGAACGGCAGACTAGGGCTACTAAAGAGTTTATAGCGGTCGATTCCAGGGATTTGATTGCTGCCTGGCTGTCTGAAAAGATGCGAATATCTCCAACAGATATCACGTTTTTCTTAAGCCAAGACAGGGCTTCTTTGATCGCCGTTAATTCCGTAAAGTTCTTCTCAAAATTTAGACGAGGGATGGTGTAGTTCGTTCTTTCGGGAGGGATTTTGAGTTTGTTCAAAATAGAGGCATGGCCGAATTCTTTTCTCTTTCTTGTATGTTAGGTTTCCAGCTCAGCCTTCTATCCAGGATAAGACCCAGATATTTAGCTTTATCAGAGAAAGCTAAGCTGATACCATTGAGAGAGGGAGGGTCGACTGTCGGAATCTCTCTCTCTAACTCGGAGTATAATCTATTCCTCTGCGAATGACAACACTCTTGGCTTCAGTTTTTCTTATTGAATCCGCGACTAAGAGTTCAAATTAAAGTGGACTCTAATCGAACTCCGATGTTGATTCGAAAATCGACGCTCCAAACCGAGCTCAATTTAGAGCGTTGAGAAGGCAGAGTCGTATATTTTGTCTCTGAAAAGCGGCAAACTGAAAAGTGAGTGGACTTGATGTTGGAGAATCTAATGATCTGTCAGTGCCAGCCAAACATACATGGAATAAGCAAGCCGCAGATGCTATCCAAGGAAGTGCCTAATGCCGAGTCAAGAAGACATAATTGCGAGGATTACTTGCAAGAAATGTACTTGTTGGTCCACCTCTATCAGAAAAGTATTTAAAAGGTGAAGGGATGACTGAATTTGAGTGTACCCTCAAAGGCGACAGGATTCCTAGCTGGCGTCTTGAATAGGTGGCAGCTTATCGAAGTTTCCGTAGAAAGTGGAGCGATTGTAACTCACCCATTTCCCGTTCGCATACATACAAATACTGTTTCTCTACGACGAGCCATTCGTTCTCATGGCCCAACTAAGGAGCCGACTGGAAGCAGTACCCACATCCTTTTACGAAACCCTTATTTCATTTCGCCACTCATTAACTTCTTTCAAGATGTAATCTTTCATTCTTTCCGCTAGACTTGTCATACCTTGTGTGCGTTCAAATTCAATGACACTCGAGGGGTAGCCCTACACTCGACTACCCCTATCCTTCCACATTTCACATGCAAATGTCTTCGCAAATTACCCTCCCTGCGCCAGCAGCAAGCAATCAGTGACACCCGGTGAGAAAAATCGAGTATCGATTTCAATTTAACGGCTCACTAACGAACATTTTCACCTCTAACGGGAATAGAACGGAAGAGGGCGTGGCTGTCTCACAACCCTCGATATACATAATCCTTTGATGCACATTCGCAAATGCATTGTTCCTTCGCCTCATACTGCATCAGTCTCCACCCTTGCCTATTACGTACGTCCTTGTTGGTAATAAGAGGGTGCGCTCTTCTTCTTTCCGCACTCAAAAGTGCCTTCTCCGGGCAATAAAGTGTGTGGAACTGTTTAAAAAGAAGAAAACAATTCTAAAATGAAAAAAAAAAAAAAAAAAATGTGCAACAGCCGCCATTCCTTGTGAACTCTTTTGCGCGCTGCCGCATGTTGCTTATTCGTAAACAAAACGCAACACACAACAACAAAAAAAGGAAAAAAGACTTCGGGAACACAGCCGTGGTGCAGCAAAAACAATGCTGCAGCTACATACACGTGTTGCATTACACCCCTTTGGGATGGGAGTGCCGGTGTGCGAGAGTGCGTTCCATATGTTGGTCATGTCCGCGGCCATAAATGTGGAACACATGTAAGTACATCCCTGCAGGGGGGCGAGTGTATTCCCGAGCGCAGACGAACAAACAAAACAAAATGCGAAGCCCAGCGCTATGGACATAGCTGATGCAGTTTTGTTGCTGTCACAGCAGATGTGCCACAGCACGATGGGTTGTCATTTTGCAAAGTGATACGAATTTCTTCTCCTTTTTTGCTCTGCATTTTGAAAAATTTTATGCAAGGATGCATTTCGGACTTTTGCACAAATGGGCGGGATTATATGTTGAGAAATTGATGTTGGTTGCAAAAAAAATAGGACGAAGGGTTGGTCGCAAAGTAATGACTCTCTGTACACTGCTGAATAAAAATGAACTCTTTGAACAAACATGGCGGATCGCGTCAAATAATTTTGCATAACCCATAAATATAACTCTACCCAAACAAAAGATGGGTGCACGTACATACGTAGATGAGTATGCTGTTTGCAGACCACAACTCGGTAGGGGTTAACCTTTCGGTAATAAATTGCGAAACGAGTTTTGAGGTACCAAGTCAAAAAATGATCCTTTTCCCAGCAAAGTTGTAAAAAAAAACAGAATTCTCTTCCCCGACTTCCTGAGAAAAAACAAGGTTTCCTGCGTGCGAGGAAAAGATACAACCACGAACGGTGTACCAAAGTTAATCGCAATATCCGTCGATTTTTTTGGCTCAGCATGGACAATAACATCAAAGACAAAAGGATCCTTTAATCCCAGGCTCGAAACGGACAGGAAAACCAGACCCCCGCTTTGAAGACACAACTATCGCGGAGGCCAGAGCCCTTGGTCTTGACAAGTAGAAGCAGCGTGCCAGGGATCCGCCGACAGGGCTAATCTGTCTCTCAGGCAGACACTCTTCATGGATTAGTAGCCTGTTAGGTAAAAGGAAGTAAGTTCATTCAAAAAGGCATTGTAATGCTCTATTCATATGCAAGAGAACAGCTGGCAAAACGAACAGAAATACGACAGTTCCAAGTTCGACTCAAACCCTAGGATGGAAGGCCAACACCCTCGATAAAGATGCGTTTTTGACTATGCTAGACGACACAACACTAACAGGCTCAGCGATAGACAAGGCGCAACAAATAATGAGACAACTTACAGATGCCTGAAGGGAAAACGCAAATATACTTCAGTCCACTGGTGGAATGAGAATATAGCGCAATTACGGTCCGAATGCCACCGCATAAGAAGGCTGTAACAACGGTCTAGAGGAAGAGACACGTTCGAGGAATTGCAAAATCGATACAGAAGAGCGCGCAAGGACCTAAAACAAGCCATCCAAAACAGCAAACGTAAATGCTTCTTGGAATTATGTGATGAAGCGGACCAAAACCCATGGGGTAGAGCTTACTTAGTAGTTCTGAAAAAACTGAAAATATTTCAGCAACCACCACCAACATGTCCGAATCTGCTTCTCGAGATAGTTAATGGGCTGTTCCCAAGCCAACCGGAAATGCAATTGAATAACGAGCAGCTAGCACCAACCCAGCTGATACCTATGGTAACAAGAGAAGAACTAATTACTATCTGCAGCAGATTTGGAGATAGTAAAGCACCTGCTCCAGATGCTATACCCAATATAGCACTGAAGACCGCAATCAGAGCCAGATCGGAACTGTTCCTGGAACTATACAATTCATGCCTGCGAGAAGGAGTGTTTCCGAGTCAATGGAAATTGCAAAAATTGGTCCTCCTACCCAAAGGAAAGAAACCACCGGGAGATCCATCATCTTATCGACCACTCTGTATGCTGGATACAGCTGGAAAAGTACTGGAACGAATTATTGGTACCAGGCTAGAAGCAGTCATTGAAAATGCGGGAGGTCTAGCCGAACACCAGTATGGCTTCCGTAAGGGACGGTCCACGATAGATGCAATCAAGGAGGTAGTTGACACTGCACAGAAAGCCATAGATGGCCGAAGGTGGAGAGGAGGCTCCAAAAAGTACTGCTCCGTCATAACATTAGACATCAAAAATGCCTTCAATTCCGCAAACTGGGAACATATTTTGGCTGCTCTAAGGAACAAGAGAGTTCCACAGTATTTAATAAATATAATAATGGATTACTTTAGGCAGCGGATCCTATTGCATAACACAGATAAAGGTACTAAGGAATACATAGTCACGGGTGGGGTGCCACAGGGCTCGGTCTTAGGGCCGCTATTGTGGAATATTATGTGTGATGACATTCTTCGATTATCAATACCGGAAGAAGCAAAAAAAGTGGTAGGATTCGCTGATGACATCGCCATTCTCGTAGTGGCCAAATTTTTCGAGGAAATCACACAAATCAGCAACGACGCCTCACGAGTGAATAATGCCCTCATGCGGATAATTCCAAACGTAGGAGCACCAAGGTATAGCCGAAGACGACTTTATGCGAGTGTAATCAAGTCAGTAATCCTGTATGCTTCACCAATCTGGGCAGGAGCTATGAAGACCAAGTCGTATAAGAAGAAAATCGAAACAACGTACAGATTATGCGCCTTAAGGGTATGTAGTGCATATCGCACAACATCTAGCGATGCAGCATGTGTCATTGCGGGAATGGTCCCCATTGACTGAGGGAACAAGTGGCCTAAGAGAAGCTGAACGAACTGCCAGTCTACGGAAAAGGCAGCAGCTCTGGAATGCATCAAATAAAGGTCGATGGACGTACCGTAACCTGGGGGCTGAAGCCCGCAATGATGCACTGGCTCTATATAATGATAGTCAGACCCATTCTCACATATGGGGCACTTGTGTGGTGGAAAGCAACAAACAGGAAAACAGCACTAGGAAAATTAGCGGCGGTACAATGAACGGCCAGTGTCGCAATTTCGGGCGCACTCCGAACGACCCCCTCAGTGGCACAGGACGTCATTCTTCACGTTTTGCCGCTTGCTTTACAGGCTAAAAACAGTGCGCTAAGTCTTACTAACTTAGGCCTCTTTAAGCAAAGCAGTATAGGACACTGCTCCATTTAAAATGAATTTATTAGTGGCAATTCAGTAAAAACACACGACGTTACTCCCGTGTTCGACTTCGACACACCGTACGAGATAACGCACCCAGGAAGGGAGTACTGGCGCGGGAATACGATAATAAAACAAAGACGTCCGAAGGAACAGGCTCTGGAATATACTCTGAGAATCTGGACCTGAATGTGTCTCTGAGACTGCCAAATACATGCAATGTCTTCCAATCAGAAGTTCTAGCTGTACTCAGGGCTGTGGAACTACTAGAGATGAAATCAGTATCCAGTAAGGATATTGTCATTTATATCGATAGTCAGGCTGCATTCAAAGCGCTAGAATCAATCATCATAAAATCGGAGCTAGTCAGGAACTGCCGCACAATGCTAATGGTATTATGCACGCAGAACAGCGTAAAACTATGCTGGGTGCCTTCGGACGGGAATGAACTTGCTGATGAACTGGCAAGACAGGGAGGAGAATTGCCAGTAGGCGAAGCCGTCGATATCAAACCACCTTCGAGCGAAGATGGTCAAAAATAGCCAGTCACAGGGTATCCAAGGCCTTGTGGCCAGAATTCGACCGGAAAAGAACTACGGAAATTCTGAATCTAAACAGAATTCAGCTAAGAACAGCAGTAGGAACCTTGTCCGGGCACTGCCTCTCGGGGAAGCACGCCAAGAGACGCCAAGAGGAGGACATCACGCATATACTATGTGAATGCCAGGGAATAGCTCGAAATCGTAGGAAATATCTAGGTAACTACTTCTTCAGCAACCTAGAAGAGGTAGGTCTTGTCAACCAAAACGGGCTTAGATTCTGTAGGGAAATCAAGTGTTTCAGAGAAAGTGTTTAGGTTTCCCTTTGCTTTTTATGGAGGTTCCCCAGGGATCGCGATGGGCGCATTCTGGTGCCTAGTGTTTTATGAGGTCTTCCTCATAACCCTATCTAACCTAACCTAACCTAAGTTCATGCACGTTTGAGATATAAAAAATAGAAGCCAACACTTGCCCGAACCACAACCTGGAAAATCGAGTCCTTGTGCATAACCTCTACCTTCGAAATGGTATGCAGCCCTGGCGATCGATCAGAGAGCATCGGTTTCACCGAGTTCAATGACGAATATATATCGATGAGGAAGCACATCTCCCGTTCTTATCGAAGGTAGAACTCCAAGCGATCGACGACTCATTGAAAAGGAAGACATCCCTTGGTATCGACGGATGGTGGTAAGGGGTAAAGATACGTCCGATCCGATCGAATCTCCGGTCGATAAGTCTCCTTCCCAACAACAGCAAGTTATTCGAAAAAGTAATCAGTAGAGTCCTGATTAAGTAGGTTGAGGACAACCAATTCGGTTTCAAGGCGGCGCATGATACTGTACATGCCGCGTCTAAGATGGTGTCGGATTTCCAATGGAACAAAAGGACTCTTCTACAAGCTGAGCAGGCTGGACATAAGCAGACCACTGCTGTACACGCTTTGTAATATGCTCTCCAGCAGACAGGTCATTGTGAAAAATTGCCATGTGACTTCTGCTGGGGGACGTTTGAAGTTAAAAACGGTCTGTAACAGGGTGCGGTTACCGTCGATTCTTTCTAAAATTTACACGAGTGATCGCGTAGGGTCTCTTCACCATGCCAGACGACTTGATCGCGTACAGCTCAGGACCAAAGATCGAGGTCTTGCAACGTGACTTTGAAAATATCAAGCGATATTATGACGACTGGTAGTTTCAACTTCCAATAGTCGGAAACCATCCTGTTTAGGACGTCGTTATCTGGGGCCTCAGTGGATACCAGAAAGAATTGGCGAAAGTCCTCAATCGTGGACAGCACGGGCAGCAGTAGTCAAATTGGGCTTTGGCTAGACCAATATCTGTATGCTCTGCCAGAGCCAAAGCAGCTTTGGCTTTGGTTGTCCCGTGTGGTTCAACGTACAAGATACATACTTCGGGGGAATTTGTAAGAGCAATGAACTCGATGAACAACCTGATCTCTGGGGCCTACTACCCGCAGGAGAGCGTGAGCCAGAGGCGTTCCTCTATCTAGATAGAGAAAGTCTGATATTGAATACGTCCTGTTGCTCTGTTGGGTTGAAGTCTTAGCTCAAAAACGCTCTTCATAAATACGTGCAGTGACGCCCTTTAGCACTGGTGGAGTGAGACCAATCAAGTACATCCTTCCCACAGAAAGGGTAACCTCAGCTCTATGGGAAGGCAACCACATTTTTCATTCGCATATGCATGAAGGCAGACGCTGTTAACCACAATCCCCAGCCACAACCAAGGTTTACAGTAATGATCTCCTCCAAAATCACGTCAAACACGGACAAACCACTGCTGCACCCGACCCTGCTGCAATACAATCATTCTCGTTCGTATGGCCCCAGCAATCATTTTCTTCTCGAAGATATATGTATGTATGTATGTATCCCTCAAAGTCCTCGCCATACCTCTGGGCATCTCCCAGACGTCGTAATCCACGCTTAACCCATTGAAAATCTCGTCAAGCTACACCCTGACGAGGAAACGTGATTATATTCAGATGACACTGCCTATGTACATATGTATAGACCGAGAAAAGAAGGATATGTCAGTTTAATGCCAAAAACTTCCTGAATTCCTAATTAGAAACCAGGTCAAGAGGAGAGCCCCTCCTCAACTTCCGCGAAATGGAACAATTTCACCAAAACGAATGCCAATTCTCGTACAATTCATGTGACATCCAATCCAGGACCCAACTCAATGAACCAAAATTAGTACTTTTCCTTGATTCCATCTCTTAAACTTAATTTCCAGAAATTAAAATCTTAAATGAATCCCCCCATCGCGTCGCGTCGGTAGCGTCGGTCGCATCGGAGGCCAAAGGATTCGTTCATAGTGAAAAATTCATTTCCCTAAATGGAGGACCTCAATCCAATTGACACTTGGCTATCCATCCGCTCCGCACTTGCCTATCAATTTCATAGGATTACCACGCGACAAACGCGCCGCACTAGAATAAGAAAGGACCAAAGGCCGCGCCGCACATCCCAAATAAATTAGAGCAAAAGGAAAAAAAAAAAAATTCAATCTAATTGCATTTTCTTCTACAATTTAATTAATTTCATGGACAAATCCTAATCATACAACGTATACGCTGAGCCGAAGCACGAAAGGAGCAGAAAACAGCGACGAAAGAAATGCTCTGCGCAAATTAAATTACGTTTATGTCCAAGGTTATCCTGTGGGATGTTCTCCTGGCGGCTACTTTCTGTGCCACTTTCTCTCACGCAACAATAGGAGGGGAAAAAATAAAAAAAAAAATAAAACGGAACTACCAAGAAATTCTAGAAAATTAACTGGAAATGAAAGTAATACATTTTGCGGTACGTGACGCAATTTAATGATGTCACATGAAGAAGGCACATCGCGTACTGTACTGTCGTTGTCCTCCTAACTGCTGCCTCCTGCCTGCTGCCTTCTGGTGAGTTATTGTGCATCTGGGGAAATTTGGGCCTCGTACATCATATTTTTTCTCTGCCGTCCTCATACACGAATCCATGTCTGTCATAGTTGCTCTCCATGAAGGATTTGTAATTTCCTGTGGTGCTTTGCTTGATCGTCCTCGCGAAATTGGATTTTCTTTCCCGACACCCACCCCCCCTCTCTCTCTCCTTTCTGGAGTTATCCACGTGCCCAGCATCAACCTATTCGCATTACCTATTCAAGTCCAAGCACATTAGGTCACTTAAAAAGCCGTAAAAAAAATTTTTTAAAAAAAATAGAGAAAGAAACGAATTTTTGAGATTTTTTTCGGAATCCAATAATTTTTTGACATCATGGCATCCATCCGTCCACATGGAAAGCACGGCTGAATCTGAATAAATAACTGAATTCAACGCGAAGAAGGAATCAAATGCAAACGACGACCGGGCGGACATCAATGAAAATGTTAATTTTATTGCGGCCATTAAATTTTTGATGAACACGATTTTTTTTTTTTTGGTTTTTTTTGTTTTTTGTGAGTTTTTCAATCTCGCGAGAGAGGTAATCGCGATTATTATTGATGCTGTTAGGTTGTTGTGTCGGTGTGTCGGTGTGTATGATTAAATTACGACGATTTGATGCGAGTGTTATGATTTTTTAAATAAAATCAAGATAAACCTAGCGGGAGGCCAATTATCTGATTCAAACAAACCGAGTTGTTTATTAAGTCATTAAAATTAATCTGCGATGGGTAGACGGTGTGTGTACGCAACGCACAATAGACGAAATCGAGAGTGACAGCGAAAATGATGATAATCTTGTTTGTGTGTCCATCTATGGATGCATGCACATACCGGCAAAGAACAGGACTGTGTGTGGAGAAAGCAGAGAAATAAGATCGGCAATCATTATAACAGTTTATGAAAGTTATTACACTGCCCAGGGCCGTTACCGATTCGAGGTACATATTTGCATATCAAAACGTGCTGCTAGAACTATTGCTTGACTTATTCCACTCATCAGGCTAGTTTCAGGTAGAAGACGATAAAGCCAAAGCACATGCCTGACAGCAGGCATCTGGAGATGGCTCGATGAACGTATTGAACTCAAAGCAGGGATTGCAGCAGCCTCAGCAGAAGAGCGCCTCGAAGTGGAAGTTCAGCGCAGTGTAAGACGAGGTAAGCGTGGTTACATCAACAGACTAGCCACCAAAGCTAAAGGGGCAACAAATAGGTGAGTCAGCAGGACCGTCTATAGTATTCTGCTGATGGTCAAAGTTTCAAGCAACATCTAGGAAAAGGGCTAGCATTTGAATGAGGAATAGCTTGCCAGACGGCGGGAACATTTTGCAGTAGTGCTTAAACACTTGAGCTGCAGTGATCACTACCCAAATTCAGTGATTTGGACCCAACGAAATCCTGTATTCGCACCTTTCTCCACCCCCTGAGCTCTGAAATTACGTCTGCGATAAGGGTGACAAGGGAAGAAAAACAAGGCATAGACGGCATCCCGGCGGAACTCTTCCAAGTCGCACCCAACATTTGATTCCAAACTAAATTGGAAGGATAACATTACCGAACGTATCAAAAAAGCCAGCGTAGCTTTCCATGCTTGCAAGAAGGCCTTCAGTAATACGTGGGGTTTTAAACCAGCTGTGGTGTACTGGATATACACGGCGGTGGTAAGACCCATTCTCACATATGGTTCATTAGTATGGTGGATGGTACTTGAGAAGCAATACCAGCTCTCAAACCTCACCAAAATCCAGAGGGCAGCGTGTATCGGAGTCATGGGATCAATGAGAACAACACCGACAGCGGCAATGGAAACCATGCTTAGTTTCATTCCGCTTGATCTATACTGTAGCAGTCTGGCTGACAAAACCGCGGTAAGACAAAAAGAAGGTCGACTATGGTCACCGAGCTCTGCGGTTATGCATCCATTTTGTCTCGATGGGAGACTACCAGCAGATCGACGGAAACTGATCACATGAACCCGATATTAGCTTTTGAAAGGAGATTCGCTACAAGAATTCCTGGAAGAACCGTAGGAGCATGAAAAAGGAGCTGGCATTCTATACCGATGGTTCTAAGATGGACATTAGCACGGGAGCCGGAGTTTATTGTAAAGCCCTAGGAATAAACCACTCCTTTAGAATTCACGACGACTGCAGCGTCTTTCAGGCCGAAGTCACAGCCATCATGCAGATCACTGTCTATATAGACAGCCAGGCAGCCGATAAGGCTCTGGACTCCGCGGTATTCAGGTCGAGGCTTGTGAGAATCTGCAAGTCACTCCTAAACGAGATATCCGGAGCCAATGCGGTGACCCTCTGCTGGGTACCAGGGCACATGGATATCAAGGGAAATGAAAAGACTGATGAGCTTGCTAGGAAAGGATCGGCGCTGCACTTATCGCGGGCCCTCCCTTTTGAAGTAACCCCAATCAGTTTCTTACGGAAAAAGATAAAAGATGAAGCCATCGGTCGAGCAAACAGACGATGGGTTCATCTGGAAACATGCGCAACGGCCAGGGCGCTATGGCCGGCCTTCAGCAAGAAGAGATCAACCTCTCTAGTAAAACTTAGTCGTTATAACGCACGGGTTGTTTCTGGCATAATTACTGGACACTGTTCTATCGGCGTTTACGCGGAACGACTCGGTGTGCTACATAACGACTTTTGCAGAAATTGCAGGGACGAAGAAGAAATTGAATCTGTTCGCCATCTGCTGTGTGATTGTCCTGCTCTATCCGTCATAAGAATGAGGACTCTCGGAAGTCACTTCTATTCGGAACTAGAGGACTTAGGAAATGTAGAGCTGACGGACGTCCTGAGATTCATATCATTATCTGGGTGGTTCTAACAGCGGTTTCACAATGTTTCCAGGGTTAAAAGATTGGGCACAATGGACCCACCTGTTCACAAGGCACGCATTTACCTACCTACCTACCGCACCCAACATTTCGTCGGAAATTCTACATCCTTTAATAAGAAAAGCATGGGAAACTGAAGCCTTCGCCGAAGATTGGAAGAGAGGAATGATTGTTATGCTGTCCCAGAAAGAAAACCTGACGGAACGCGGAAACTGGAGAGCTATATGCGTTCTTCCAGCTGTGGCTAAGCTAATTCTGGATGGAGCGAGAAAACAACGAAGGGCAGGCTTTCGAGCTGGATCCTACTGCATCGACCTCATCAACACCTTGCGGATCATAATTGAAGAATGCATCGAGTACAGATCTCCGCTACAGTTACTGTTTTTTTAGTTTCGAGAGGGCCTTTAACAGTTTGAATCGAGATGCTATGTGGCGAGCCTTGCGCGGGAGAAGTGTGCCCGAAAAACTCATCGCTATTATAAAGGCTACCTATGATGAGGGTAAATGTCATGTCTTACATAGCGGTAAGGTGTCAGAGGAATTGGAAGTCCGCAGCGAAGAACGACAAGGATGCATTCTTTCACCACTGCTATTCCTAGTGGTATTCTGCAATGTGATCTGGGCAGCTCTTTCTGGAGGAAACATGGGGCTGAGCTGGACTCACATCATATCTCAAAATCCTTGACTACGCTGACGACGTTTGCCTGGTCTCACCCAGGATAATGGACCTGCATCAGATGGCCCATAATCTGAAGTCAGAGGCGAACAAAGTATGGCCAGCGGCCAGGAGACGCCAAAATACGGAGGAGCAGCGTCAGTGATTTGGTCAAAGCCTACGACGAGAAGACAGTTCCATTGCGGAGTACGCCATGGAATGGAATCCACTCACCCAATCGGGCAGACGAGTGGGTCGCCCTAGACAGACATGGAGAACGACATTCGAGGAGGAATCTAGATCGTTGGGGATGACTTGGAGGGAGCTCAAGCCTGTTGCAGGATGCGATGCGCGCAGGCGTTGTTGACGACCCATACCCACGAGGGGTCAGAGGATCTAAGTATGGAAGTAAGTAAATCCCTTATGCTGCATGTTGGTTGGTTGTCGGGGCCATCCTTTTGGCTCATTTAGCAGTGACTTGACAGTATATTGGTTATAGGGGTGTAGGTGCACTGCGGCCTTCATAGATCTATTGCAGTACCCCGACACTCTAGATACTCGACTTAGAGCACCTCCTCCTGTCCGATTTCCTTGATGAATCTGAGTATCTGGAGTGGAACTAACGATGACCAGTGTGGACCAGTGTTCCAAATTTTTTTAAGAAGGTGCCCTGGAGTTTCCTCAATATCTCCGCAGAATCTGCAGTCTCCACTTTGCTCAGTACTCAGTTTCCTGAGGTGCTCCTTAGGTCTACAGTGACCCGTAAGGAAGCCTCTACGGATGTGCAGCCAGTTCTTGTTGATGCTTATACAA
This sequence comes from Blera fallax, assembly GCA_946965025.1. Taxonomy (NCBI): domain Eukaryota; kingdom Metazoa; phylum Arthropoda; class Insecta; order Diptera; family Syrphidae; genus Blera; species Blera fallax. Next base: position 71,995,181 of record OX337248.1, read on the forward strand.
TGACAATGAGATCTCTTTCAGAGTACAGTACCAAAGCAAAACAAAAGCTCCTGGCAAACTTTAAAATCCACCTTCAGTTTGTCGGATCAGACATCACACCGACTGTAAACTATGCAATCAAAACAAGGATCAAGAGCGACACTTATGTCCCGTTTTAAGTGTTTTGTTTTGATTCAGTGTGTAGGTACACTAGCGGACATCCCAAAGCACGCATTACAAACTACTTTATGTTTCGGAAACTCTTCTATGGCCACTCACTCCCTAAAGTTTACGAGAATTTTCAAAATTAGGAAAATAATTGCGGGCTATACACCACCCCCACGCGGCATCCCATTAACCCTCATCCAATTTAGAAAATTGTTAAATCCATTTAACGACCCTCAACTGGTACATAGTTGGCTTTACGATTCTTATAGCAACTAAAACAAATCCTTCGTTGTTTAAGCTTTTTTTTTACTACCTTCCCAAGACACTACCTAGCCGTAGCTGCCTGTCTTAAATCATCATCTGTCAATAAAAAGCTGGCCCTACTCCACTGGCCCACACTGACGTGCATACGAACGGACGGAAGTACGTACATTTCCCGAACCACTTTGCTTAATTAAACCGCCCATTGTTCCTGCTCCGGATATGCCCAATCTTATTTAATAACAACCCGCCATATAACAGCACATAATCCTCGATTTATTACGGACTCAAATAAAGGAACTTTCGCGCCTCCCCTAAAGCGTCTGCATCCCACCCTCAGGGCCCAGGGGCTGCGTTAACAAAATTTCAATATTGCCCACAGCTTAATCACAGAATAACAATCATCAATAAACTCGCAAATATTATCATCTCGCAGAGAGAGAGAGAGAGAGAGAGAGAGGGAGAGCATCGTAAACGAAAAACGTCGTCGTCATCGTCCTTCTTGTTGTACGTTATGTCATCGTCCCCTAAGCCCGCATCCATAAAAATCAAAGTTTCGATTACAATGCGAGCCCCTGTGCTCTTGTGCCCCCCACCGACCCACCGTTCGCCCAGGATAACACCATTTAATTAGTCATTCTGCTGTTGCTCAAGCTGCCAATAAACATTTTATAGTCATCCAATAACAATTTGTATGTGTGCGGCTGCGGGTGTACGAGTATGTGTGTCGTAGCATCATCTGGCATACACACAGGATGTACAGTATATACGATGTAACAGGGACACGGGACACGGGACACGGGACACCATATCGCAACAAATGTACCACCAACCAAGCAGTTCTCTAGAGCGGGATTCAATATCGTAAAATAATTTTTGGCAGAGCTCCTTTTGTTCCACCAGCCGTTGCTGGGTGGTCGGGGTGTGGGAGATCCTTGTTGGTTCTTCGAAAAAAAATTTCTCTCACTGCTCGATACAGAATCAGAAAACGATTGATTGAGAAACGCTGGTCGTCAGAAATGTTCTCTAGCTGCTGTTGCTCCACATAGCCTCACTCCTCGACTCGAAGGATATACTCCCCACACACAATGGAAAAAATATGCGCGCCATATGCTATTGATATCTGCTCTCTTGTAACGTGGCGTACGAGAAGTGCCGTAGCGAAAAATTATTATTTCATACTCGTCGTGTTGTAATCGTCTATGGGATGGCGGCTGGGCTGATGTGAAGACGATCCAAAGGACGAGTCGACGTCGATGGTTAGTGGATGTCTTTTGGGTGGGGGCATGCCACACAGTTTCGTTAAAAAGAAATGATCCACTCCACATGGACGTTTTAACGTCTTTTCATCGTGGAGTAAGAAGGTTCACTTCTCGGTATGGAAAGAGGACATGGTTTCCTACCACGATGGTAGAGATGGTTTACTATAAGAGATACAGGTCTACTAACTCCTACTCTCACAATCACGTTTTGCCGGGTGCCTAGAATCTTGGCTGAAGATTAGGTTGCAATCCCTTTGGAAGGTCTTGGTGGTGTTTACACTTACACCACTCTCTCTTGGATCCAGCGGTGACGAAAGAATTCCTTCGGCATATTCGGAGCCCAGGTCTATAAGGAGCAGTATAGCCGACCCCCCAGTGCTACATGATTATCCAAAGACCAAGCCTTCAGCTACGTAAAAAATGTCGGTTACTAAGTAAGCGATATTCGGATCTGCAATAAGCTTCATAAAGCTGAATAACCTGCGGAGGTTATACTGGGACTCAGCCCCTTACACTTAGGGCTAGAAAGAACTGCCAAAGAAACCACACTAAGAATCATCAAAGGAGGCTTCGGGAAGGAAGAAGATCTATCACTGACACCACTCCACAAACTCCGATTCATCAAGGAAATCGGGCTGGAGGAGGTGCTCAAAGCTAGAGCTCCAGGTCGGGGTAACACAATAGATCTATAAAGGTCGCAGTGTGCATACGCCCCTTTAATCAATCTACAACCTACAATTTATGAGCCGCTAAACTCCTTTGTCGATCGACCAACGGAAGTGAATCTTTAAAAATCTTCGTAGTCCTGGGGTCCAATTGTTCAAAAATCCGTACACCGACGATGCGATATTGACATGGCGCCTTCTCGTATATTGAGGCAAACCCTTCAACAGACTGTCACCATCGACGGATACAATTTTGTGGCAGATAAAAACTTTAGCTTCGACCCGCTATCAACTCAGACAACGAAACCAGCAACGAAGGCGAACCGCTGTTTCTTAGTTAAGTAGCAAAGCCTTCTGCCGAACACCTGAAGTGACTCAAGACCTTAGGATAGGTTAAGTTGAATTGGTTTCCAGCTGAAAAGGGCGTCATACTCAGAGCCATGATAGGAATATTGAGATACGAACTGAATCTTGGGAAAACAAAGTTCCTTGCCTGCTCTTTAGACGAACTGAAGCCTCTGATGAAGCGTATGAGGCTTCTAACGCTACTAGATCGTTTAGAAAGATGGCTCATAAGTAAAGCTTTCCCTGGGAGAGAACTGGACAGCCTCAAAGAAGCTGAAGAAGAGTCTCCTTTTCTTTAGCGTCCATACAACTTTTGTTCATTAGAATGCATCCCAAGCCTTGCAGAAGCCTAGCTTAAGCCTATCAAAGAAGACACCACCACCAACGCCGTGGTTAGTTTTTGTTTCGTCGGTAAAGAAGCTATAGCAACGTCATGTCATATCAGTGCAAAGGGGTGTGTGGACAAAGGCGGGGAGTCTCGCCGAGGTCAGCATACTGGATGTACACGATGACAGTTAGACTGATAGGTAGACAGTTGTATGGTGGCACAAAGTCTCCCAGAAAACTGTAAGGACGCATTTAGATAGGGTCGCCTGGCAGGGGATAGGAATCGTCGGTGCAATACGAACGACACCAACATGCGTAATGGAAGTGCCGCTGCCGCTGGACTTATTCATTAAGAAAGCGGTGGCGTCGTTAGATGCAAGGAGCAAACAGATATAAATACATCCCTGGCAATGGAATGTGTTCATAAGCTCAACGAGTGCTTATCTTGAAATAAGATGACGCTGCTCTGATTGAGAGGGCACGTAGGGACTGAAGGCAATGAAAAGGTGGACTCTGTAGCCAAACAAGGGTCAACCTCGGAGTTCTCTGGTCCGGAACCATTTGCTGCATTTGGCAGAGGAATGGCGGAGCATCTGATTGACAACCTGCCCGCGGCGGAACACCAGAGAAGGTAGGCAGGCCAAAATCGCTATTAAAATGCCGACTGGCACCACTCATAGAGAGGTTCTTAGCTTGGAGTGAAGAGCACTGAAATCGGTGGTAGAGTTATCGACAGGAAATTTCGGGTATCACCTAAAGAAGATGGGTCTCCTGGAGGATGACACGTGTGAACTATGCCTGGAAGAAATCGGGACGGCGGCAATTATATTGTGTCAATGTCCGGAGGTCTTGGGGCACCACTAGGTAGAAACCCAGAAGATGAACCAGATTCCTGTTAAACAGATGCTAGCGTTGCCACGAGGAATCAAAGCCAGATTGTCTCTCCAGCTAAGATGGATGGTAGAAGAGAGACGAAAAGGAACCCATCACTGTGGTCTGGTTCAGAAACTCTCGACGTCATCTGCATAGCGATCACTTACACCTCCAGAATGTTCCAAAAAAATGGAGATAGGTCACCACCTTGTGGGATGGCAATAATCCGACCAGAAAGCAGTCAAGTGACCTATCTACCTTCAGACTTCACAGTGCATCTGTAAATCACGTTGTCCGTAACCGTCACATACCTCCTAAATGGCGGAAAGACGGGAACTACGCCAAGAATGAACTAGATTTCCCCCGGTTTTTTTTCGAATCCCCTTCGGCCCCGACTTGTTACAAGTTCCACTTGAGCCCCACCGACTCGGTGAGGTGCCGTTCTGTAGCATGCTTCCAACACACACTGTACCAGGATGTCGTCGACCATATGTGCACCTCGTATATGTGCTCCTTCCTTTCATCATTTCTTTTCGGGAATTCGGGATTTTTTTGGGAGAATTTTCATCAGAGATGAATTGAGTTGCTGGTGTTGGTGCTGTTGTTACTCTCAGTCTGCATATCTCAAACTCGAGCTGCCAACAAAGGAGGCGTGGCTGTGTTTGTGATTAATCGAAAGGCAGAGATTGAATTTGTTTCCTTTTTCTCTCTCGAGGAATATTTTTTTAATAAAAGCGCATGATGGTGCTGCCAGTTGCGTTGGCAGTGACGGATACCGGCAGCGGGATTGCAACAGATTGAAAAATTAAATTTTTAATTCCTTTGATCTCGCTACTCGTGTATTTCCAGGATATATGCATCGAAACAGGTGTCAGCTGTGATGGAAGGTCACGCAGTCACGCACTGTGAGTAAGAAAGAAAATCACAGGTAGTTTTTAATGGAGTCCCTGTATCATCTTTCACCTAGCAATAGCCTAGGACCATTCAGAAGGAATTGTGATATTTTTCGCACCTCTTGAACAATTAAGATGTCCTTCGGAAAATCCTCAAACCATCGCGGCTTCTGTGAAAACTGACACACACTCGCAATTGTAAAACGAGAAGGTACCCCTGAGGGTCATAAATCCATCGCGGGTAATGGAGGGATTCAACTAATTACCTCGAGAAAAAAAAAACTCAGGAGTATGGTGCATCGAATTGGATAACAATGGCTGATTATTAGGGTTCCTGGGGCATTCTTTCCACTCCGTTCCCGAAATTCCCGCGCGTCGAACATCAAATTGGTTGCGGTCGGAACGATTTTATGTTCTTTACGAGTATAAAGGGGAAAAAACGACGTTTTCCCGACTGTTTTCGTGTCGCTGCACGCGATTGTCAAACGATGTTCATCTGACGGTTTTTTTTTTAACATTTCGATAATGAGGTGTGCATTCGATTCATTTATTGCACCAGCTGATGCGTTAGAGCAGTCACACTATCGTCGATAGGTTAGCGATGCATATTAAATGGGTTTTCGATTTGACAGTTGACAGTTGATTTATGATGGCGGATGACGATTTACGAGCTCGTATTTTTGATACGCTAAGCAAGTTTCTGTGTTTTCGAGATGTTTTTTTCGGTGCTGGTTTTGTTTTTGGATGGTTTTGGAACCAGGTGTCTGTAGGGTAATTAGTTGTTGTTGACTATTTTTCTTTTTTTAAAAAAAGAGGGGGAGGTTCCACGTGCATATGTTGTCCTTGTGGAGGGTAATTAAATTTTAGTTTTCCAAAAAGAGAAGTTAATGAAGTGAATTCATTAATTTGAGAGTGTTATGAAGGAAGTCCCAATAAGAACGCAGGATTCAGTCTGTGAACTGAGCACGTAATGAGTACTTTTTAGAAGTTGCAGTATTTGAGGAGTTTTTGTGTTTTTTTTAGACCGTAGACAATCATAAAGCAGTACATTCCGCATCGGTCTTCACTTCGCCTGCTGTCCATTGCTTTTGAAAAGGGCATTTTTTTGAATAAGAGACGATATCGATATCGTCTATCGATAGCTTCGATAATACTCGCAGGAGGCAACCTACATATCATGGGTCGAAGTATTTAGCATGGAGAGGAGCTTTCATAGGAATATGAGATGCAAAGTGGCGTCCGGCAAGGCTGTAGTCTTTCGACGATACTATTTTATTTATTCCAAAATGCTGTCATCTGCAGAACTTCCTAAGTCCTTCGAAAAATCAAAGATCATCGCAGAACCTGCAGATGCCCCATAAAACTACCACCCGATTGCTCTCCTATCACTCCTCGAACGCATGATCCTGACCCGAATAGGCACTGGTATTGAAAAAAGCCATCCCGGATGAGCAAGCAGGCTTCAGGAAATCCAGAAGCTGCACCGACCAAGTCTTGACGGAACGGAAAATGAAAACTTGTGTATCAGCCTACGACACCGTATGGAAAAAGGGTCTCCTCTACAAGCTTCTCCAGATCATCCCAGGCATAAAAAATCTGCAATCTAATATGCACAATGCTCAGTGACAGACTCGGGGTGCCTCTGCAACCTGCCTATGCACCCCTACTCTCTCGCTGGTGTATTCAACTGCAGAGCCCCAGTTTGGCTAAACAGTTGCCACAGCAACAAGATTGACCCTCAACTGAACATCACTATGACAACAATATGTGGCACCCTAAGGCCCGTGCTCTGCAAGATAGCCCTACCTGACCTAAGAAGGAAGCAGGCCCTGATCTAAGAAATCCACGAAATCCGAGAAAATGCAAGAATCGCCCTGCAGATATTGGAAACCCCACCACCCAGAGACTACGCTCAAGACAACCTCCAATAGATCTCGCAAAAAAGTTGCGTACTGAAAACTTTTCGGTGGAAGAATCCTGATCATCTTCATGGGCTAATTTTGGGAGACAAAGTCCATACAGAGAACCTGAATTTGGACTACCGAGGAAAGCGTGGTGCAACCTAAACAGGATACGAACTGCTACTGGGAGATGCATCTTAGCATAGATGAGGTCAAGCCACTGACTCGACATGCCCATGTGCTTCGCGTTGCCTTTTGATATCGGTGTGCAAATGTATTACACCATGGAAGAGATGCTACGATCCACTAGATTTATTTACAAAAAAGACAGCTGAATCTGTTGTGGGCTGCTACGACTAAGCCTTAACCAAAGACGCATCTTCTCAGAATCACTCTGTAATAACTACCTTCAGAGATGCGTCCGTAGTAGATGGAGGAACTAGTGTAGGTATCTCCTCATATAAACAGGAATCTCAGCAGAGTCTCCTTAATTCTCGATACTGGCGTTTCTGCATATTTAAGATCAGGAGCATTGAGCGAGCGGAAATTAACACATCATTGGCTGCAGAATTTATCCAGGATCTGGTTTTAATGAGGAAACATTTTGTGATCAAAGGAAGTGCATATGCGGACGCGAATCAAAGCAATAGTTACACACATGTATAAGATGATGCACATATTGCGTCACATTACTCAAAAACTCAGGGAAAAAGGATCTCCCATCTGGCTGATAGAACACTCTGATGTGATACTGAGGAAGGGGTGAAGAAGTACAAAATAAAAGGCGGAGTCCCACAAGGAACAGTATTACGCCCGCAGTTGTGGAATATTGTGGATCCTAATGAATAAAAATATACTCGGTTACGCCGACGACTTAATTGTGACCAAAGTAGCAAGTAGAACCACCAGGCAGCAGAAGCTGATGTCACGGAGTCGCACAGAATAATAAACAGCGGCTCACATAAACCGAAGTAGTCCTGATTACTAGCAGGAAACTCAGAGAAACGATCACAATGATCATGCATGGACATGCAATTGAGTGTAAGCCGGAGTGATAACTGATGCCAGAATAAACTTCAAGACACACACTACATCGGTCCACGCTGAGGTTAGAAATGTAAGTGCTGTACAAGCAAGAATCATGTCCAATGTCAAGAGAACAAGGAACCTTCCTAAAGTTACAGAATTATTAATGTTGTACATATGTATGTGTTTGATGGCTGGGTGTGGGATAGGGTAGACACGGACTGTCATACTTATGAGCGCTAGTGCTGAGTGCTGGGATACGCAGACGATATCGACATCATCGGTCGCTCCCAGCGTGCCGTCGTAGAGGCTTTTACGGCAATTGAAGAACAGGCGAAACGAGTCGGTCTTGAGGTAAACGAGGGCAAAACAAAGTACATGTTGTCAACAAACAAAGCAACATCTGTCCACCGTCTAGGATAAATCGTCACTGTTGACAGCAGTAACTTCGAGGTGGTTGAGGAGTTTACCTACCTCGGAGTAAACATCAACTCCACGAACGACACCTTAGTGGAGATCCGACGAAGACTAACCCAAGCAAACCGCTACTACTTTGGTTTGGCGAAACAACTGAGTTCAAGACTCGTACCTCGAAAGACAAAATCCGTGCTCTACAAACCACTAATCTTGCCAGTTGTGCTCTATGGTGGCTGGACGATAAGCAGGAAAGCAGAGCAGATTTTGAATACTTTCGAGAGAAAAATTCTTCGTCGAATATTCGGTCCCATATGCGACGAGGCCAAATGGAGTAGGAGTTACAACGAAATCTATAAGCTGTATCAAGATGTGGATGTCGATTACACTGGCTCGGCCACATCGAGCGAATGAACAACAACCCTCCAGCCAAGAGGATCTTCGACCGAACTTCCGTTTTAAGGACCAAGCTATTGCGGATGCCAGAGCGCTTGATCTGGAAAACTGGAAGCAGCGTGCCCAGGATCGAAGACGATGGAAAGCTACTGTGTCGCAGCCAGGAACCGTCCACGGGTTGGGAGCCCGTTAAGGAAGTAAGTAAATACATACGTATGCTGCTACAGAACGACCGAAAGCCATCAAAGTAAAAGCAACCGCCAAGCTGCTATCAGGAATTAAAAAACTAAGAAGCATTGTACTTCCCTGGCTCAAAGTCATCATGTCAGGCTGTCTAAATCTGGTCGATACTCCTCAACTATGGACCGAGGTGGAGGTCATCTTAGTACCTAAAGCAGGGAGGAGCTCGCATGTGGAACCAAAAGATCTACGATCCATCAGTCTATCGTCATTTCTACTTAAAACTCTGGAAAGGTTAATCGATATCGACTTACGACGGAGCATTGACCCAATTTTGCTCATGAAAATACAGACTACACCCCGCCGAAAATGACTTTTGACCGAAATCATGGCGATTAAGGAAGCCCTGTCCTGGCTGAAGTGTAATGTACTATCTGTCAGGGATATTACCATTCTCACTGACAGCCAAGCGGCAATCAAGTCTCTGGAATCGTGCTCGTTTACTTCAAAGGCCGCTCTCAACTGCCGTTTATCTCTTATGGAGATGAGAGAGCAGTTCAACATTCACCTATGCTGGGTGCCAGGCCATAGAGACATTCCAGGAAACTGCAGGGCAGACGAACTCGCCAGACAGGGTACTATTCTAAGGGCTCTGCCTGATAGGCAATCCCTAGATATGCCCCTAGCTACATGTAAGAATCTACTAAAGCTGAACGCTATTAGCATGACCAACCTCAGATGGGAAAACGTGTCAACGTGTCTCATCTCGAGACAGATCTGGCCCAGGCAGGATCATAAACGCAGTGCCGAGTTGGTCAAACTAAGTCGATCACAGATCAGCTGCGTTGTTGGTGTTCCCACTGGACACTGCCTTATAGGCCAACATGCCAAAAGACTTGGCCTCTTTTCAAACGACTTTTGCAGAAGCTGCAGGGACGAGGAGGAGGAAGAAAGTATCCCTCACCTCCTATGTAACTGCCCAGCTCTGTCGCATAAAAGAATGCTCTATTTAGGGTCCCCCTTCCTTGAAGTCGTTGGTGACATAGCGTCCTTAGACGTCATGCGCATCTATCGCTTTATCAAAAGCACCGGTTGGTTCTGTTAGTCCCTGAGTAGCGAATTGGTTTTGATCCATGGTATCACAAAGGACCTTTATTGGTCTAAGTGAGTCTGCACTCCCGTGCGGACAGCCAAGCCAAACTAACTAACTAACTAAGAGGCTTTGCATTAAAAATAGTGTCGTTAGAGGCTACAGCGGTTAAAGCGGGAATAATACCCAGGAGAAGGTACCAGGATATCCTCTAACCAACTGCTAACGACCAATTAGGATCGGAAAACTCTTTAGAACACGAAAGAGCACCACCGACTAACATGACTCGTGGAAAAAACGTGGAAAAGACGCCCAAGGTCCCTACACGACGGTGTTTCACGGATGCCCAAAATGCCAGCTTATCGTCACTTTTACAAGCACTCCAAAAAGTGGATAAGCAAACTTCATGGCCAGACTTCCTCTCCAGTGGATAAGCATGTCCAGACTTCCACCCCAGACCATTTGTCTTTTTCGAGACTAATAATTTAATTTGATCGAAAGAGATTACCTAACGAATTGCCTTTCTAATGCTTTCCCTAAAGCAGATTGCATCAATCCGGTAGTTCCCAACAGTTTCCCATTATCGATTGCATCTCGTTCCGCTTTTCATTAGCTACCACCACTCGATCAACGCTGCAAGACCCCAAGTTACCCGATATTTCATTCAAATCCTAACCCGCCTCGAGAATAGAAACAATTATTAATGAACACCACACGGTAATTAATTTGTTTTCCATTCTCCGATCCAAAGTCAATTAATAAACTAATGATGGCAACAATGACTAGGTCTCCACTTCAACCTCATTAAAGGAGGCTCATCTACGAGCCACGGAGATCAAAGAAAAAAAAAAAAAAATTGATGTGTTGCCCAAATTAATCAGCGATCATTCCTCAATCTTGCATAATTAACTCCCTGCTGTGCGTTGACTATTTCCTTAGCGCGCGATCAAGTTCCACCACACAAGCAATCAAAGAAAAAAAATTAAAAATTTAAAAGGAATCTCCCTCCGCCCACTCTCGAAAGTGAATTGGCGCGTGAATTCATTTGTCTAGGTTGCTAAAGGGAAGTATCCCCATCGCAGCACTTGAAAGTGAGCCGAGGAATTGGGTTTAGAATTCCAAAGGCACACAGATGAGGTTACAAAGTGCACAGAAGCACAAAAGCACAAAAGGAGTTCAAAAGGGTTTATGCTCGCATCCTTTATTTTATTTTGCATGCCACCGACTAAACACTAAACACACTCACACAGCACACCAAGGAGTATCGAATTAATTCATTGACATTGTGTTACACAAAGTTCCTTGCAAGGGGTTGGGGTGGGGTTGTGGCACGCAGGGGGCCTGACTTGTGTGTAGGCGGGTTCGGATAATTTGGCTCGTTGTTGTCACCGTCGTTGGTAGTTGAGAATCCCAGGCACGTTAACCCTTTGAAATTTATATCCTTGATCCGAGTTTTCTGGTGAAATATACATGCAAAACCCACCACCACGACAAAGTCTGAGGCGAGAAAGACTCAACTTGTGGAAGCGATGCATGCTAATGTGCTAATGACAAGGAGCAGATACTTCTGCCATTGCCACTGCCACTGCCACCTAACCTCTGGCTTTGATTAACCGGAGATGATGTTCAGAGTTTTCAATGAGATGCCAACCAGTTTCATCTAGTAGCTGTCAAGCACTTGCATTTTCGAAGGAGTTCAGAAAAGTGGCGTCACATTGGATCCATCTCAGCGGAATTTGATTGATTCCATTCGACGTATACACACAGATAAAGAATTTTTAAGGATGGGGTCATGCGTGAGAGATAGGTTTCCATTTAATTTGCTGTGACATATTCTCAGCGTGGCTGTGGCTGGGAAAATCGGGAAAAATTCCCGATAACAGATGAGAGGTCCAATTATTAATCAACCGAAGAGAGAGGAGTCTTTGGCATGAGAAGATAGAGGTCTTGAAGATTAGGTGGTGGTGGCTTAGAGTGGTGACGATGGCTGCTTAAGTGGTTTAATGTGTTTGGAATTTTTTTTTTTGTCTTTCAGTGGAATGGACAGATGGAGATTGACTGAGTGACAGTTGATGTTATGTTGAATGTGTCATCAAGTGGAGACACAGACAGGCTTTCAACGATGGGCACACAAATCTTTATAAATTTTCAAGTAACTCTCTGACGCCTATTCCATGCTTCGAATGGTCGTACGTGACTGTGAATTATTTAAGGGACACAGGCTGCTTAGGAGACGGAAGACAAACAAACGATGTTTCCATGGACTCTGCTGGTAGGGATAAATTGTTGTGAATCTATGGTTGGCGTTAGGAATGTGATGTTTGACAATGGAGTGGCCTGCAGGGGAAGAAGAGTTGTGTGGAAAGTATGCCCAACAAGTATTATTAGTTAGTTGCCTTCATTATGAGACAAATTTAGATCACAGCTTTTCACATGTTTTTCTTTCTGGGTTTTGTACAGAATTCATGGTCGGAAAATGAATGTAAACCGCTGGCCTTTCCGCAGTTTCTACTTATCTTGAAAAAATGAATACGCAGAGGTATATTCTTAGGGTATTGTCGAGCTACTTTAGGAATAGGAAGTTAAGGTACGTGAACGATAAAGGAACCAAATACTATAACGTGTCGGCAGGCGTTCCACAAAGATCAGTGCTAGGTCCTCTTCTGTGGGGATGACGTGCTCAGATAGTCATAGGCTTTGCGGACGTAATCGCCATTGTGACCGTTGCAAAACGCGTTCACGAGATTGAACCCGGAACAAACAAAATTAAAACCTGGTTGGAGTCAGCCGGGCTTGGATTTGGCGAAGCAAGGCAGTAGAATACAAACATGAACGTCCACGCAGGTGACCAAGTAATTAAATCGAAACAGGCCATCGAGTACCTGGGGGCAATGATAGACAACAGACTGAGCTTTAAGCCGCACATAGAGTATGTAGGCAAAAAGGCGTCGATACTACAATCATCGCTAGCGAGGTGGACCCAGATATAGTCGCAGAGTCCTATTGTCTAGAGTAGTAAGCTCAGCACTGCTATACGCATCTCGAGTGTGGGCTGACGCTATGGTAACAAAAGAATGCAGACGAAAACTATCAACTGTCTATAGACTCTAAGGACGATTTGCGCCTATAGAACAGTGTCAGAGGAAGTGGCATGTGTCGTAGCTGGCATGGTGCCCATCGATATCTTGGTGGATGAAATGAAACGAGTATGCAACAGGAAACTTGGGAATCGACAGCATGGGACAGCTATTAAAGTAGAAGAAAGGGCTATCCCAATGCCAAAATGGTAAAGTCAATGGGATGACGCCGCAACAGGAAGATGGACGCACAACAGAGAAATTTGGGTGAAAAGGAGAGTAGGAGAGGTGATCTATAACATCACACAGTTCCTGGTCATGGAGGATACAGAGTGTACCTTTACAGATTCGGGCACGACAGCTCACCACTTTGTCTGTGCTCCGATAACTTGGAAGAAGACGCAGAACACACGGACAGTGACCGCGATTTACACCAAGCGATTCAAACTTTGCGGAACCCAGACAGATCATTGGGGAAATGCTACAGTCGGAGATCTGGCAGGAAGCAAACTGCTATGCCATCAGCGTTCTGAAGAATAGAGCGGCTAAGAATAGAAAACGGCGAAGAACAGAGTACATAGAGCCAAAAAGGCTAACCAGCCCCGCGGGGAGAGTGGTTGAATAGTGAAGGGTGCAGGCTGCTATCACGTCAACCCAATTTTGTACTGAATTGTTGATTGTTTGTTGTCCTTATTCGCAAATAGCTGGATAGTTTGGGGACTATTGGAGTAAAAAGGGCCCTCAACAGTTACCCATAAAAAGAAGAATCAAACAGAATCAAAAGCTGGTTACCGAGCTTAGTGCGTAAAAGATCGATTGTTTGACAGCTGGTGTGGCATGTCGCGTCATTTTTGCTAGAACCATCATCCGAGGTATTCAGGGGTTGAGCTTTGCGACGAGTTGAGATTCTTTGGGCATCAATTCTCCCGTCTTGCTTCTGGTTGACCTATAAGTGACACGTCGGTGGTAAGGCCGATTCGTCCATGGTGTGGTGGACCACCTTGGACAAGTTGAACTCCAACTTGAAACAGTGGCAAAAGGTCAACGAATGGCATGTCTTAGCATCACGGGTGCGCTGAGAACGTCTCCAAATGCGGCGCTTCAAACCATGCTTCACCTTCTCTCGATCGACATCGTCGGCAAGCAAATGGCGAGCAGCTGTGCACTTTGACTGAGAAACTCTCGCCTATGGAAAGAACTAGACACTGGCCCTGCCAGCATACTTAAGATGCATCGTCATCTCCCCAAGGTTACCGACCGCCTGCCTTCTGATATTGATTTCAGCCTGAAACAGTCGATACCGGACAGATCAGAGTGGACGCAACGCGATGTCCTACATTAAGATTCGTTGTCCATTTTCACGGATGGGTCCAAAGCCCAGGTCGCAGTCGTAACCGGAGTCTTCTTGGAAGATTTAGGCATCCGTCTCTCCTTTAACATTCCGAACTATTGCAGCGTCTTTCAGACCGAAGTCACTGCAATTCGCTGACTGGCTGGCTTATATCGGCATCTATCGAATCTCTCATATCGTGCATTGCAACATCTAAGGCAGTGAAAAACTGCCGCACATCTCTTAACGACAGTACAACCTCACTCTTTGCTGGGTACCAGGTCAATGTGGCGTCCCGGGAAATTGCGTGGCTGACGAATTGGCTAGGAGAGGCTCTGCCGGTACCAATTGCATAATTATAGACATTATTGACGCACCGATGTCTTATGCTATCGCTGGGCCTTATCGCTGGGCAACTATGGCAAAACTAGACCAAAGAAGTCCTAACGGACTAACGGACTTCTTAAGCATGAGATAGGAACCCGCTCTACACTAACCACGATAGGCAGGCATGCTCAAAGGTTGGGCATCCCCTATAACGACTTCTGCAGAAGTTGCAGAGACGAGGAGAAAGAAGAAGCAATACTTCACTTCCTGGGCACGTGTCCTGCACTTGCTAACATTAGGAAGGCTAAACTAGGTCAATACTCTTTCGATGGTCTCAATGGTCTTAAGAACGCCTCTGCGGCTAACATTAATAATTTCAAAGAAAAGTGATTGGTTTCAGGAGCGGACAGAGTGACCCACCTGCCCCTAGCTTGTGGCGGCACAATGGACCTACTTTTATCTAAGTGTACCTTATCGAGGGCCACATCAACCAACCAACCTATAAGTTCCAGTGCAAAATATCTTAAACAATGTATGTCGCAGTGCATATTAAGGACCTTAGTTTAGTATGCATCCAAGGATAGTATCGGCAGCACAATCGGAACGCCAGAGCTGCGTTTGGAAAGGTCTTCAAAATTTGGAAGAGTTAAGCTTACAACACCAAGCAACGAACGTTAAGCTCCACAGTTAGGTCAGTTAAATAAATTAAGTGGAATAGATTGGTCATAATTCACATTCTGTTGCCGAACACAATCTAGCGGAAGAGCACGTCGTCCTAGCAAATGCGGCGGAGAACAGACGTACACATGTAGGTCGTGTTCACAAATAGTTTGCGTCCAATAATAAGGTGATTGAGCCCACCAATAAGTGCAAATTGCCTTCTCCGAAAAATTATTTGGCAAACATTCGAGAGGTGAACTTTTTATAGTCCCTACTGCCACAGTCGACGAATGACGCCATACGATAAAGGATATCAATATCCACCCACTAAAATATTCCAGGTTCCAAAAAAAAACAGAAATTCAATACCATCCAACTTCCGTGTGCGTATCTTTCCTAATTTACTGTCATACCTGTCACTTTAAGGACATCCACTGTGCATATCCACTCATCGACTCATTTTAAAGGATATGAGTAAATTATTCATCGTAAGTATCGGACATAATTCAAAGCTTCTTGAGTTTCACCTCACACAGCGACACCATGTATACGCAATGCCTCGAAGTCGAAACGGTATCTAAAGGACGAAATCTGTCTCGCCACTTTCAGTCGACCTCATTACTCAAGACGTTCATCATTTTTATCTTACACCCGGGCAGCAACCAGCCACCAGCCACCAGCCACCAGCCACCAGCCACCACTCACCAGACAGCCAACCAAGCAACGAACCAGCAAATGGATGCCAAAGAACTCTCGTTTTCCACCGGAACGCTGGCGGACTTAATGATGTCCCCCAACACCCCAAACGCAAGAGGATAAGGTGTTTGCTGCTGTTGTGTTGTTCACCAACAAGGACCTGCTCTACCCTCGCACACAACAGATAAGATTAGGAAAGAATAAGTAGTCTGCATTATTCTTCTGGTGTAGTGTCCCCAACAAAACCCGGCCTCAAACATTATCATTGCCGCCGCAGACAGGCGGAAAGTACATCCGGCTCTGTGTTGTGTGCTGTTTGCGAATGTTCGTTCGTTTGTCCTTGTGCAGCTCCTTTGCTACTTTTTTGCCGCCCACAGTACAGAAGATGCTGTGTAGCTTATCTTGCTTTCGATTTTGCAGGACAAAAGTTTGCAGCTCCTCCGGCTTTTGGTGCTGTGTTGTTGCGTTGTTCGCTGCGGATGTAGGGGAGCATTCCGGAACTGGCTGCGCCTTGGGGTAACTTAAGATCTCGGTTATTTGTATGACTGCAGGGAGGAAGCATTATGTCCTGTTAGCACCCAAATCGAATGAGATATGCTATACAGTAGGTATTTCATCAAATCCCAGGAACTGTTAATTGGGTGACCACCCAGCGACCTTCGACGTAGGTGACAGACGTACACACAATGGTCATTGTATGTGATAGCCCCCGTAGTGGGAAAAGTGTCGGTGACGAACAAAGGCGCGGCGAAGTGCGATGTCACCCGTCTGTATCATAATGGCTGTCATAAAACTCCACTTGCCCGACGCGACGACGACGGTCTTTTGTGTGCGGCCGCGATTGGATGGTAGATGTGCGCGGGACCATTGTTGTGCACCATTTATGGTGTCGGTAGCTGTGCATCGCTCTTGGCCAGTTCCACTTGTGATAGCCGATCATAAAAGCATAAACGGCTTAATTATATTCACGATGAGTCAACTGCCGCCGCACACGCAGTCTGACTAATTGAAAGGAAGCGGTGGTTATGGCACCTTCGCATTCACACAGGTGCCGCCGCGCCGTTGCCATTGGTACCGGTCCGGCCACAACCTTGCGACATGACAAGGCTTTCATTGAAACTGGAATTCTCACAGTGGGAATGTGCGCTCTGGAATTTCTCAGCTCATTCAATTTCGGAGTCAAAGTGGGTTTATGGGGTCACAGATATTTTGTGGAACATATTTGGGACAAGTCGGAAGTTCGTACAGAGGATAGGTAACCTTGAAGAGAAAACTATTCGCGGGTTAAGAAAGGGTTCTCGGCGGCCGGCCTTTGAATTTTAGACGCCTTTATGTTGATTTGAACTTACTCGTGAAGTAATTAATGGTCGTGCTCAGAACGTCATTTTCACTTTCACGCTGATCGACATGGGAACAATTTTTTCGTGTCTAGCACGGTTGTGGGGTATCTGAGACGTCACGTTGCTTTAACTGATGAGATAATGTCTCAATGAGCTGTAAGACTCAACGCCTGATAGTAGTGGTTATATACATAGTGTATCTCTTAAGGCCTAACTGAATTCGTACAACAGTGGCCATTTACCACCAACTTTGAGTTTAAATATGGTTCAATGGCAATTTTTTTAAGGACACAAATCCTCCTTTTTATAAAAGTTTAGTAGTTCACATGTGAAAGGAGCTGTGAAAATGGTGATCTATGCAAACGTTTCTGAAGGCAATTGCAAGGACCCTGAACCGCACATTCTGCCGACAGCCTCCGTTCATGCAACTAGTGGTACTTAAAGGAAGCTTTAGATTTATGTACGTAAGATTAGTTAAGGTAGCGCACCAAAAGGGACATGAATACCCTTATGCTGGTTTTTCAGGGCACGGGCGTTTGAAAAGAGGAACAGGGGAGTTACCGGTGCTTGAAGGTTGCAACGATGAGCCTGGAAGATCATTCCACATACGTGGCGATCGGCTTATGTACGCATCCCTGTATTTGACAGTACGTTACGCCCCAAGTTGGGCTTGAGGGTGAACTGATGTGCATTCGAAGTGATGTTCAAGTGAGACTATGGAGCTTACAATGTCTCAACCACCTACAAGTTTAACGCGCGGTTCTAGACCCTATCTAGAATGTGCAAGACGGTCTTGGGTGCCCCAGACCAGATGTGGGCGTTGTATTCCAGCTTTGGGCGGATGAATGTCTTATAAATTGAGGCCAGATCAGACGCGGTAAAGTATTTCTTGCACCGCCTAAGGAATCCTAGACATTTTGCAGCATTTTTGGCGACCTCGAATATGTGATTGTTCAGGGCAAGTCTTTCGGTTTCTACGATCCATTCATGGATAATGGTTGAGGGTCTTGATTTCGCTTGAGAGGCAGAAGATAGAACTGCGTTTTGGATGCATTAAATCCCGCTCTGTTGGTTGAACCCCCTTTGATTATGCTGTCAAGGTGGGAATTTAAGGAGTTTAACATTCGTTGCCGCTCCTTTTCTACGGCCGAAGACCAAGGACGTGAGTTAGGGGACGCATATGAGAAACTGAGCGTACTGTCATCAGCGAAGGAATGGATTGTATTAGAGGTTGTAGGCAAGAGGCCATTAATAAAAGAGAGTCGGAGACAAAACTGAGCCCTGGGGGACACCAGCATTTATGTGGTGAATATCAGACTTGGAGCTTATATTAAACGCCCTGAAGGGTAATTCCTAATCCATTGAAGAAGAGTCTGGTCGATGCCAAAAGAACCTGTTGCCAAACTCTGTCAAATGCCTTTGACATATCAAGCGCATTCATTTCTGTTTCGCCGAAGTTATGGAGAGATAGGTTCCACTTCTCGGTGAGATACGTCATCAAATCACCAGGGTCGACGACTATCTTTGCATCGATGTACACTGTCTTGAGCAATACTTTAAATCCAGATTGAGCCCAATAGGCATGGCACACCAATATGTAGTGCCGTTGGTCAAAGAGCGAAGATAGATGGCAAGAGCTTGCGTGAAAATTCGGAATGGTTCTCTGCTGGTTGCGAATAAGGATCGCCTTTGAAGGTGATAGAAGCCTTTTTCTGCTGTTTGAACCATATAGGGGATGCCGCAAATTTAAAACGAGCTGCAAGTTGCCAAAAGTCAGATAAATATTTCGGTCGGCCCCTATAAGGCCGAAATGACTGTCGATAGGTCTCGCTTTTACTTGAATCACATTAAATTGTTCAGCCATCTCCTTAATAGACAGGCGACAATTTATGGCAGTTCGAGAGTTGAAGGCGACGGATTCCAGAGATTTTATCGAGGCTTGGCTGTCAGGAAAAAATTATGGCATCCCGTGTAGATATCACATTGGTCTTTATCCACGACAAGGCTTCTTTTATCGCCATGATTTCCGCCTGGAAGACGCTACAGTTGTTTAGGAGGCCGAAACAGACTTTTAGGTTGCAATCATTGGAGAGTACACCTCCCCCAACTCTAGATTCTGTCTTGGATCCACCCGTATATAGTCGCATGGATTCCTTTTGCCAGTCGAGATCCCGTTGGCAGTCTTCTCTGGTGGGTATTGGAATATCAAAACATTTTTCGAACAGAAGTTGAGGAAGGGTGTAGTCGATGCCTTCGTTAAGATTATTGAGAATGGTGGAGTGTCCATTACGTAGACTAGACCGCAGAGATATGCTGCCACCAGTTTGCTATAGAGATCTAAGGGTGGTAGATGGAGCAGCATTTCCAGAGCAGCTGTTGGTGAAGTTCTTACAGCTCCACTTCTACTCGGCTCAAATTGTGGTGAACAGCCTTCTCTAAGGACGACCACCAGACAATCAGGCCTATATGTTAGTATGGGCCTGATGACTTCTCCATCTACTTCCCAACGCTTTCTTGCAGCAGTACAAAGCTGTAGTGGCTTTCTGATGCGTTAAAGGATTTTGGGTTTCCAGCTTAGTTTCTTGTCGAGGGTGATTCCCAAGTATTTGGCTTCAACAGCAAGTGTCAGACTAGCACTACAAAGTTTTGGGGCAGCGAAATGCGGAATTTGATATTTCCTTGTGAAGAGGACTTGGTCTGTCTTGTGAGGGTTAACGCCTAGGGTGCAACCTCTAGTCCACTCAGAGAGCTTAGAGAGTACATTCTGCAGAATGCCTCTGGGCGCATTGAGGTGTTTATCCGAGACATTCACCGCTAGGTTCCAGAGAAGGGGGTTCCACCCTGCGGAGTACCCCTGCTACGGCTCACGACCTCCAGCCTGGAGTTGATCATCCTATTGGTCACCCTATTGGTTAGAAGTCAGCATGTACCTAATTCGCTTTTCAAAACAGATGCACATGTGTTGCAGGACAAATTTTTCCTCATAACTTGCTGTCGAGACCCATTGAACGCCTTCGATTCATTAGCCAGAGCTGAAAATTCTGTGGTGATGACATCATTGCTCAGGCAGCACATCAGCCTCTGAATCACGGGCTCTTGCAAATCTTTCTCGTACTTAGCAGAGCGTCTGATTAATCGCGCCCTTCAACGATCAGATGGTAGCTCATAAAATCTTCAGCCATCTCCTTCAGATCGTGAGATTAGAATCAAATTCATCGCAGCACACTTGTTTCTGAATCGCCATAGGTAGACCACATTCCAGATCATAATGGTCCCTGAGATGTCCGAGTACAGACAGGCATGTACATGAAGAACACGTGAGATGATGCTGCTTCAGCTTCAGTTTCTTTTGTCTCCAATGCACTCTCACATGCCCTTCCAGCCGTATCCTCATTTATAATGAAATTACACCAGCAGTTAATTTAATGCGATTATTGCGGGGCGTGATTAGTCGCAGACAAAGAGCCCTCAGCCAGGCTCCTCCGACGACGATGATGATGACCTGTGCTGCCGGCAAGGTGGTCTTTAGACGTCCATTCGTGTCATTCGCGCATACACTGACCGTAATTATTGTCAAATCGTGCTTGACTTGCAGCCACGAGGATGTATTAATATTTTGCCACAAGGACCTCGCCGCACTTCCACTTCATTACTTGCACAAAGGTATTACACTCTCAGAGGCCAACGAGTGCGGCTGATGTTGTGATTAGTCATCAACACGCTGCGATACGACGTTGAACACGACACGCACGCACACACACACACACACACGCAGGACACAAACAGAGCCGTCCCCCCGTTGATGGCCGGACATTTGTCACTTTTATGAAACCGATCTGGGGACCGCAATGCCATGCGATATGAATGCTGTCGCGCGATTTCAGCAAACAGCAAATATCCCCATAAGGAGCCACCAAGACCCGACCAGGGGTAATTAGAAAGATTTACGGCATCTGGGTTGATTAAATCTGTTAACTGATCTTGTTTGGCGCTGCTAACTAATGGCGACATTAGGCGAAGATTAATGGCCGACGTCTTTTGGTAAAAGTGCACTGGTCACCGGGGGAGGGGTGTTTTTATGCTGTGTGTGTGCTCCATATTTTGTTCCATCATCCGAAACCCAAAAAAAAAAAAAACAAAAATCCGTCAAAAATCATTCGGAACACGCCGGGGTTCAGGGAGTGCCGCTGCTGCCATGAAATACGAGCTATTACCGTTGGATTAATTTTAAACGGTCCATCAATTCGAATTATTTGCTTAGGAGTGGAGAACACCATCGATTCCTGATACGGGCTGTATTTAATGTTCAAGTCCCAAGGAGTGCATCTTCCTTTGGGAGCCCCTGATCGGGCAATCAGTCGAGACCGCTTTTAATTAATTGTGGATGTAAATCAGTGATTATGGCGTTCGGACAAAGGCAAACGAGTGATTGTTGTTCACGGATTATGAGGCGAAGATGATGCAGAGGAACATGGAAAAATGAACGCAAATACGAAGATGTCTTCGCCAGCGATGGAGACGACGATAATGATGATGATTACACGATGATGATTGGGATTGGGGATGTAGAGGAAGTTGATGTTCTGTCCTTGTTCACTAGCCGAATGGAGCCGTCTTGTGGTCGCATAGGAATATTGTAGCGCTTTTTTTTTTTTTTTTTGGTTTGTAATTCCAACAAAACAGGAAAAGAAGGATTTTCACTCAAAACACTGGAGTTGGGTCGACGAGCGTTGGTATCCTGCTTGATAATGGACTTCTCATTGTGGAGGTCTTTTGTCAAGCGAAATGAATGAAAATCGTTTCCTTAATTCAATTTAATGTGCGCATCTGGAGATGTTGTGATGGTCGTCTCTCGGAGAAAATATGTGGACAACTTTCTAGATTAATGGCGGGAACCGGATTTCTGGGTACACAGGTAGTGAAGGATGTGAAAGTGGAGAATGTTGTTTTTTAATCATCGGAATAAAGATGACATTGGAGTGCTTCCTAAGAGATTGAATGGCTTTTCCCATGCCTCAATCATATTTTTTTAAGAATCTGCAAACAAAATAAAAATTCTGTTGACAATGCCCTGTTCAAGGTACCATGCTGGTACACAACTACGAAATTGACTTTTCTCAGGAGCTGGAACGGTTTTGGCCAGACTTTGAGCCGGAGAAAGAATGCCATCGTATACCGGCGAGGGTTCGATGTTAGTGTCTTCGTGGAGAGCGAGCACATTAGACTACGTTCTCCGTTGGATTTACATATATACATCTGTCTTCCAGGAGGAGATCGCAAGTGCAATTGGAAGGAGCATACGCATCTGCCACAATTGCCAAGCTGCATTCAAGAAGTTTCTAGACCTCTTCGAATCTGGTTGGAGGACTGAATTTATTGCATCTTATCTTGAACGACCAACTACACGCGATAACGGGCCAGGAGCCAATAGACGGCAAAATGCGGAGGAGACAGTCGCCCTACAGGGGCGACGTACACCATGCAATGGAATCCTCTCACCCAATCAGGCAGACGAGTGGGCTGTGCTAGGCAGACTTGGAGAAGGACAGTCGAGGAGAAATCCAGATCATTGGGGATGACTTGGAGGGAGCTTAAGCGTGTTGCAGAACTCCGAATACGATGGCGCACAGGCGTTGTCGTAACCCCCACGCCCCAAGAGGGGTAAGTTATCTTGGTGGCAAGTCACACCAAAATCCAGAGAAACGAGATCTCTGATATCTTAGAGGGAGTTCTCTCACCACGAAAACCAGCGCTCGGTTTGCCTGGATTATGCGATTAGTAGTTCCATCGACGACAGGGTTTATCGGAAACAAAGTAGTCGTAGTAGAATATCTGAGGAGAATTCGGGGCTTTTCGTTGGTTCCTCAGAAGAATTGACAGCAGGCAAGTTGCAGGCATCCTAACAGGAAACTTCGCGCTTTTGCCAAGAAGATTTCCTCTGTTATAGTCCGGATTCTGCAAAGAAAAGCGATATGTACCTATGATCTGACGGTTCGACAACGTCAAGTCAATTACCTCCTTTCTTCAACGACGAAGGTTTTCCATATGCCTCATAGCTTACCGCTGCAGCAACCAGATCCTGGCAGCAAAACTGTCCAAGTTTGGTCACTGAGAGAGTTTGGTACAATGAGACAAGCTCTCGGTCTTTCAGATAGCTCGTCAGAGAGTACCTAAACACCCCGAACACCTCCCAAACCACAGATGCGCCTATTCAACACCCGCGGTTCTTGGCTTGGCTTTTATGGGGTTTTGTACGCAGCACGGAAATTCTACTTAAAAGAGCGGTAGCAGCCTTTGAATAATGCAAATCAATTCGAGTAAATGACAGTGTCGTGGACTCGAGTTTACGTCCATTTGGAAATAAAGCGGAAATGAATCCTTCTAAGGTGCAGGAAAGGACGCATACGACACGGAGATTTCAAGACCTCAACAGAGCTTTCGTAAAAGCCCACAATGAAAGAAAGAACCTTTTCATCTTTCCTGTTCTTAGGCTAGGTTAGGTAAATGGGTGCCCCTGTAGACAGGCTTGTCAACGGCTCACTTAGACCACTAAGAGGCCATTGTGGCCTTTCCTATTCCTACTCACCTTCTGGGAAAAGACTACCCACTTACTTGTGTTGAGGTAAGGACTCTGCGATCGAAGACGCGTCATCACTTCCGCCGTATTCATAGGTTCCCCCGAAATCCAGCAGAAGGCATGCATCTTCTTTGGAGGCATAAGGACGACAAAAGGAGTGGCCCCTAAGGGTGGAATCTTTGGTTCCAGGTTGCCAAACCATTTCGCTGCATCTCGTGCTTCAACTCACAGCCATCCACTTGAATGCAAGCATCTGATGCCACGGCCAGCTGCCATAGATGACTTTTCCAGTGCTCGCACTCCACAACAGTCATCTTGCGATCATCGCTAGTTTTCCCCATACATAAGTATGTATCATCAGGATGGAAAGAGCGACTTTCCTGTAGGAAACCTTCTCCTTTCGTCCTTCGGATACGAATTGTTTATTACCAGCTCCAACTCCGACCACTGGTGCTGAGGCCGTTGGGAATCTCAGCAACTGTGATAACCGGATTTTGGGCGCAGACAACAACAACAGGAGCAGGTGCACACGCACTTCCACCCGGAGCCCGCCTGACAGCGACCTCATCTGCATCAGACACACTGTGTGGAAACCTATAGAGGTTCCCTCCTACATACATATACCAAGAGAGCTTACGTGTTGATTTCTACAAAGTGCCCCAGAACACTAGTAAAGTGTTAGACACGCAACCAGATTTCACACTCTTACAAGGATTTCCGATTCATTAGCAAGAAGGAGACACCTCCCACCTCACTTATGTGCTTCACGACGTCCTCAGTTTTTTTTTTTAAGTTTAACTGCACGCACATATACTGGTTATCAATTGGAATCCCAGGTCCTTGCCCATTCAAATAAAATTATCCGGTTATAAAATCCTGCCTTGAAGCCTTACAAGCACCTGCACCCTTGAACTATGCAAATATTTTCACAAACCGTTGTGCAGCTTCGACCGCCAACAAGCCCACCTGTAAGGATTGATTGATTGTTGGCATTTCTCGAAAGCCATTTGAATCGCCTCTTCGGATCCAAAATTAATATTTTAAGTGATTGAAATAATTAATTGCAGTCCATACACACACACACACAAAGCATTGGCAAACATCCGAACTAGCTTTCAGCTCTAATCACCTTTCCTTCCGAACAGTACAGCAACTGGAGGAGATGAAATTTAGTGCTCCAGAAGCTAATAAACTCTACATGCAATCTAAGGCAACAAAGTAATGTCTTTAGGTGATTTCAATATTTCAACGTTTAGAGCACACCATGCCACATGCAAGAGGACGATATTGCTGGCCGCAACATCCTGTATCAAGTCTCAACATTTATTCAGTTGCCAGCGCAAAAGGACTAGCTCTGCATGTGCTTATTGTTTGTACCTTCGTAAACTGTCCCATTATTCTGGATACTAATGATTCAACTAAGGATCCATCTCTCTCTCTCTCTCTGTGAATCCTACCGAGAATCATAACACTTGGGCTAAATATTTGCATAAGCTGTAGTTAGGACGCTATGGGTACGCGCCTGTTTGCACACATGACCCAGTTCTCGGGCATCATCTCCGTCCTGCTGCTGTATGTTAGTCCGGATGGACAACAACATCTAAATCAAAATGTTTGATGAACGCAAATCCTTGACGCAAACATACCTCATCCCCTGTCACACACACACTAGCACACTTACTCGTAAAATCCATTGCATGGCAGGCGTTGAAATATGAAACCTCGTGACAACATGTTCATCTGAAAATTACATCAAATCGCTCCAAGATCCCCAGATGATGGTTCTGTGTGTACACTCGGATGATATGGATGATATGGACGATGACGATGACGACGAGGTTGGCTTGCATGCAGCAACCACGAGGGGTGAAATTAATTCATCACTTTTCTTCGTCCTGTGCAGCTGGATTAATTCATCCTCAGTATGACATGGTGATGGTGGTGCGAAGCATCCTTTTTTCCCATTTTTACATCGGTAGATTCGCGTGAGGGTGTCTCAAGGATTCACTTTCATCTCTCTCTCTCTTGCCACGCCACGAAAGTTGTAAAGTGATGCTGAAATATTAGGACTTACGGTCAGGATTAGCCAAACCGCAAGCACTCTCTGTGGGATGGACATCTGCCCATTTCTGGGCAAGAGAGTGGGCTTCATCCTTGCTGCGGCAGTGGGGTAGGAATTTATGGGACCGACATGCAGTCGGTCTTAGGCTAAATGCAGCAGCCGTATGGAGTTTGTGGCGATGGCGTTTTGACCGGCGGCAGCGGCGACGCTGAAACTGAACAAACAACGTCAGATGAACATTTGCCAAAGTCGTAACTTTGGGACGAAACTTTTCCGTCCGAGAGCATGGCCATGTGGTGGTGGACAAGCTGCTGGAGAGTGACTTATTGTCAGGTTGTAGGAATGGATTTATAAGCCTGAATGGGGTATTAATGCTGTGCTGTTGGAGTCGCCAGTGATAAGTTTGTGGGCATTATGCACCAATTACTGTCCTAGATGTTTTCTTACCTCGCGACAGGACAAGGATGATCCACGCAGTCAAGGAAAAGTCCCGTGTGTATGCGTAAATGCCTTTCCCTTTTCTCATATCTTACGTATGACAATGGATTCCAGGAATACATTACAATTCCAAGGACACACCTCACAGCAGGGACGGATGTTAAAAGGTAGATGGAAAGATAAGCGGGGCATGGTACCTTCAAATGAATTTTTTCGATCTTTTTTAAGAAAAGAAATGACATGTCGATCCTTATCGCTGTTTGTATAGAGAATACCTTCGCATCTTCTCCCACGAATCGCTGTCAGATTCCAACAGTGATTTGTCAGTTGATTGTCACCAAGATTAATGCTGCCGCCGCGACGTCAGACCTGTCAAAATAATTAATAAAAATAAATTTTTGTCTCCTTTTATCGCTAGTGACTTGGAAAATGAGACGATCTCGCGCCTCGCTAGCCATCATTAATCTCTGACACCATGAGAGCACCGCCAGCATAGTGCGTCATGTACTCAGCGAGCTGGTAAGTCAAAAACGCAATTTTCCAGCAAACTGAACTCGCCTGCGTAAGTGACAGATTACCAATTGTCACTTGCATTCTCACTACGTTCCTAGTGGCGAACAGATACTCCAACTTAACCGAGTGACTGATGCCACATCGTTTCATCAACACCGAAACATCTTAAATGAAATTCCTTTTGTTTCTCTGTGTGTGTTGATAGTGTGACAGGATGTTACGAACCGAAATGTTTATTTCGATTTTTCATCCTTACAACAAAACGACAGAGGACACGACGGCGGAACGACGAACGAGATGAATGACTGACTGATGGAATGAACGGGGTCGGTCCATTGGAATGTGTGTGATGTCCTTTTCTTCCTCCTTCACTCGATCAAAATTACCAGCATTTTTCATTGCACACTTCAATGGATGTGGCGTATGCGATGTTGATGGCGATGGTAGTGGTGGTAGCGTTGATGTGCGAATGAGATAAAGACGAAGCAGAGGCATCAACAGTAGTAGTAGTAAAAGAAAGGATGTGCTACAAGATTTTTCACCTCGAGTTCGAAGTTTTCGACCTTGATGGTGTTTTGAAAGTGACGGAGGACACCCACCAACAAAGGACAGAGTGTGGTTGTGAATCCTTGTGATAAGTTGTCACATTACTCGGCGGAGCTAATGGATGTCAAGGATTAATGGGGAACGTGATAAGTTTAAGAAGTTGATTTGATTCCGGGTGATAAATGTTGAAATTACAGACTTTTGTTTTACGAGAGTGCGCCGAAGGATTCTTTGTGAATCTTTCTGGTTCCCTTGATGGAATTTTGTTCAAATAAACCAAGAGGGATGACTCGCACGAAGGGGTTGCAAAGGGTGTGTGTTTGCCAAACGAGGTAAGTACTACGTAAACTGGGTGAAACACAATTAGATTGTAGCAACAGTTCCTTGTGTAAAAGAAAACAGTGGAGACGTAAGGATTCAGTTGAAGGTCTCTTGCTTCGTTTTACCGTGATAGCGCACTAGAAGGCTAACGGTCCCAATGGATTTAATTTGAATCAGGAAAAGTAGGCATGCAATGGCTGCAAATGGTGGTGAAAGGAGTCACGTTCTGAGCAACAGAAAGGATAGGTTTTAATGTCCAAATTTGGGCATAACAGGGTTGTATGCTTTAAGCACTCCTGTTCGAATGGCACTGATTGAATGAAATGAAATCTTGTTTGGACTGTTTTGGGCTATGCTGAGGATGTTTAAGGACAAAAGATGAGAGACTCAGTTTGAACGCTCGAATATAGCGGGGACAGTTCGACTAAATACTTCTGCATGAATTTGGTATCTGGAAAGTAACAACTACTGCGACTCGTAAACGCTGGAGGGGTGAAGTCTTTATGGATACTCGGTAGCCCGTGCTGCTAGTCATGCTAGACTCCAAGCTCCTGCATGTTTTCATTGCTAAAACACTCGCCCAACCCTGTCCTGATTCCCCTACGGTACCACCGCTCAAGGCATTTCTTCGTAGGGGTAGGTTTTGACATCATGTCTTCTCCTTCTTCTCCTTAGGCTCTCTGCCGTTGTGTGCCCGCATTCTTCGGTTTCTCGTCTTTCTCGCTTTAGTCTCCTCAACTCTTCGCATACATCTTTGGGATAAAAGCTCAGATTTCAGCATGTGATGTACTAGATTACCTAGAGTGTTTCTCCCAGTTCTGCTAATAGTACTTCTCCTTGTAGCTGGAATCATGGGCAGTAAAGAAATACATGCTCCACGTCTTCAGGAGTACCACTACATAATGGACAAGTGGGAGAGTCATAGTTCTTATATTTGAATAGATACGACCGGAAACAACCATGTTCTGTAAGTAGAAGTTAACTTCACCATGTCTGCGGTTCACCCAAGTCTCTATAGTTGGGATAAAGCGATAGATCCAGCGGTCCTTAGACGAAAGAGTCAATCTGCCACACCATCAAACTTGTGGTTCTCTCTGTTATGTCCGCTTCACTGCAAGGCCGCCGCCTCTCCTACCTCACCTCTATGAGCTTTATCTGCAGTTCCTCCGCCAGTAAAGCGATAGGAAGCATTCCTGCGATGACCCAGCTACATGGTCCGAGGTTGTGTGGAAAGCTTTACTCACTCTTAGTGTAAATTTAGTGCCGATTTACTGCTCTAATTTTTCTTTTGTACGCAGGCACTTTCGTAGCTCCGGCCCAAACTGGTGGACCATGAAGCATTGCCGTATCTTAGTCCTCCTATACTCAGAGTAATCCGTGGAATGGAGCCACCCACCTATAGATGTTCCTTAAATGTGAGCCTGGAGTCAATCACAATGTCAAGCTGGTTTGGATACTATCTCGTGTCCACCTACTGTCAGCGTGATGGTTTCTCGTTGCTCTCTACTGGTAATTAGAACAGCTTCCATTTTATGCTCAGCTAGCTCCTATGAGTAGATAGATTCCTCACTTAAAACACTTGAAGTGGGGGTAAATGTTTCCCTTTAAGCAGTCAATCACCATCCAGAGTGCAGGTGACCTATCTGAAAGACAACATGGTTTTCGTAGAGGACATTCAACATTAAGGGCAATCCAGGAAGTGGTTAAGACAGTTCAAAACGCACAACAAGGCAACTGCCACTCGAGAAAAGTCGTTGTGCTGGTAGCTCTAGACGTGAGGAATGCCTTTAACTCAGTAAGATGGGCAGATATCCTGGAGCCGCTGGAAAATAAATTCAGAGTACCACAGTATTTGTTGCAGGTGTTGGGGGACTACGTCAAAAACCGGAAACTGCTCTACGACACTGCAGAAGGACGCCGCAGCAAGAACATCACAGCAGGAGCAGCGCAGGGCTCAATTCTGGGTCCGGACTTGTGGACCGTCTCGTATGATGGAATCCTTCGGTTGGAGATGCCTGAAGACACTTTTCTCATAGGGTACGCAGACGACATCGGCGCAGTGATCACCGCAAGAGATGTAGCAGAAGCGCAGCGAAAACTCAGCCAGATCATGAGACGAGTGCAAGGGTGGATGGCGGACCATGGTCTAAGTCTAGCAGCCGAGAAGACTGAGATACTTCTACTAACCAGGAGACGGATCCTGGTTATCGTGAATTTCCGCGTAGATACAGAGGCAATCACCAGCAAGAGCGCAGTATGGGTATGACCCTAGACTGCAAACTAACCTGCTGGGACCAAATAAGATCGGCATCACAGCGAGCGGCGAAAGTCACGACGTCACTCAGCAGGATCATGGCAAACATCGGAGGCCCAGTAATGAGTAAGCGGAGACTGCTTATGTCCACCACTCACTCCATTCTCCTGTATGGATGTGAGATATGGGCTGAGGCACTCAACGTGGAAAAATACAGGAAGCAAATGGCTGCGGTGCAGAGACGAGGTGCCCTTCGAGTTACTAGCTCCTAGCGCACAGTGTCCGAACCAACTGTCCTCGTGGGAACGGGAGTGACCCCTATAGTCCTGCTGGCAGCAGAAAGAAAGTACGTTTACGACAACAAGTCGGAAATGGGGATTTAAGCGACAGTAGCAGAAGCAAAAGAGCAGACCAGAGAGAGGTGGCAAAGGAGATGGAACAGTGAAACCAGGGGAAGATGGACCTCAGAGGTAAACGATGCCTACCATAGCTTCTTCGTCTGCAGTAGGTGGGCAATGCAGAGGACCAGGCTTGAGTCAGAGATAGGCGGCCTCTCACCAGACAACGTGGTCCAGAAGATGATCTCGAGTACCACCAGTTGGAACAGGATCTGCACTTTCATCGAAACGGTGTTGAGAAAGTAGAAATGTGAGGAAGAAGCAAACATGCCCTCAGAAAACAACTCTATAAGAAGTTAAAAGCCTTACGGGCAAGAAACAAAAGACGAAATGAAAAAGCCGGTCCCTGTAGGGGAGGGGAATGAAAACGACACCTCTCTGAAGTAACGCAAAAGCGGTGCCGGAGTGTAAGGTGTCCAAGAAGAAAACTGGGGTCAAAGGTGGGTTTTTTGTGGCGTGTGAGTCCCACATTACTTGAAACAGAACGGGCCTGTTTCTCGTGCGCATTAGCGTTTTCCCTCCGCCCCCTAGGCAAAAATGCAGTCAATCACCAACCGATTGTGTCACTCATATGCCTACAGATGCTGCCAGCCATCTCGTCAAAGACGGCGCGGCGTAGCCTTCAAAGAATGATCTCAGCTGGCATTACGTTATGACATCTTGTGTTAGACCTTTCCAGCTTGCCTCAGTTATAGATGGACTCATGAAATGTTGTGGTCAATGCGTGCCTTAAAAGACTACGAGGTACCTTCATGAACGCTTATCTGAGTCTTCGCCTAGGTCCGATATCCAAAAATTATTTTGAAAAATATCTCTCCTCAGCCAAATCCACTTAAAGTGTAATCCCACTTCGTATCCAAGAACCCGTTCAATTTCTCATCTCCATCTCCAGAAAAAAACTCCCCGCATATGTATGTGCACCCTGCGAGAGTGTGATTACGATGTTGCTTCATTAACAATCCGAGAATTATGTATCTGCCCTAGGACACAAGAGACATGATAAATATCCCACCGACTTAATTACTCGACCTCAGCCATTATGCTACTAATGATGCGATCCACAATTCATTTGCGTTGCCACATCAATCAGGAATCACCAAAAAACCAAATGCCCACCCTTCCCAAAAAAAATAAAGGTGTCTTCGGTGGCACTGAGAAAAGTCCCGACCGTCTGGCCGGCCGGCCGGCCGCCTCCCATGGTCATAAAGGGAAAGGAATCCGAACCCACCTGTTTGATTAATTGGAACAGTGGAGCAGCAGCTTAGGCATGGGTGCGTACCATTCTCACCCCAAAGCAACCCAAAAACAAATTCGTTTTTCTCTGCTTTTCTCTGGTTTTTTTTTGCAATTAGGAAAGGACCCGCATGGAAACCACATTTACATACGTAGGCCTCACACATGTGTGCTTGCAACATTTTTGTTTGAGTAGGGCTTGATTCCTAATTGCTAATTGGGTCATTTCACGGACTATTCCCAGAAATGCAGCCACTGAAGTGATGGTGGTGGCTATCTGATGAAAAATTATCATTTTTAATGTTTTCCTTTTTTTTTTTATTAATTTTAACATTTCACATGTGAAATAAAGGGCTGAATGGCTGAATGGCTGAATGGCTGAATGCCTAATGGCTACCGTTTATGGTGCCTTTGCACCGCTGCCGTCTCACTGCGGGGCGGAATATGTAAATTGCGGCCAAATGAAAATTATGTAAACGGTGGTTCTATGAATGGCGAACTAATTATGCCATTCAGTGGCCACCAACGAGCAGAACGTAATTTTTTTTTTTGGATTAATTGAGATGTATGTGCTGCTAGTTATGACCAGCAGCAGCGGGGGAGGACTGCATTTAGAAGGAGAGTTGGTGGTGTTGGAGAGATTAAAAGATAAATGTACAAAACGTTTACTGTTCACTTTGGGAACGAAAATTGAATTTCCTTAAAAGTAACGAATTTTTTTTTTATTCAAATGAGAAATGGATTACAAAACATTATGCAGCGGTATAGAGGGCTCCTCGAACCAGGGGAATTTCGAATTGAAAACGAATGAATTCAGAGACCTCGAAGGATATGAACTCGTTATGCGACATTAAATCATGTTAAGCTCAAGACTAGGTAAGAGGGCCTTGGAAAAGAATGGCCCTACTGTTGACGACGCTGGAAAACGAAATAAGGACAACGTTTTTCGGGTCTGCACGTGGAATGTTCGGACCCTTAACAGACCACACGCAGTCGATCAATTCGCAGAGACCCTAGACTGTTATAAAGCAGACGTAACAGCCATGCAGGAAGTGCAATTAGATCCTTAACAGACCACATGCAGCCGAATCAATTCGCAGGACTGTTATAAAGCAAACGTAACAGTCATGCAGGAAGTTCAATTGGACCCTTAACAGACCACATGCAGCGGATGAATTGGCTGAGGCCCTAGAATGTTGTAAAGCAGACGTAACAGTCATACAGGAAGTGCGATGGGATGGGCCTGGCTAAAGGAGGATAAAAAACTGTGACAGAGAGCAGAAACAGCGCTTATTCGAATGCGGATTTATTAAAGCCTAATACATATGCGCTGATGCCCCACAGAAGACAAGGACGACGCTCCTGTATAAGATCTATGAGTGCTAAGTGATTTTATCGCCAATTTAGGAAAGAAGGACATCTTTGGTAGGAAAGTTGGTAAACATAGCCAACACGACACCACGTCTGGCAACGGACTCAGGCTTATTGACTTTGCTACATGGTGAAATGTCACAATAGCAACCACACGGTATCCTCATCTCAATATCCACAAGGGGATATGGTCTCCTGATCATGAAACAGTCCACCAAATTGATCACAATGCGATCGACGCAAGGCATGTCCGCATGTGGCAGCCAAAGTACGACTGCGGATATCCCAAGCGCCACAAAGAAGAATTACTGTGAGAAGATTTAACGTTGAAAAGCTGCAGTACCAAGAGATCGCCAGAATCTTTGCTGGACGCGTATCCCGAAATCTCTACACGACTCCTATGCCGCCAGCATCAAGTGCCGAAGATCAGTGGAAATATGCCATTAGAGACGCCGCAATGGATGTGCTGGGTTTCACTCGACCACCACCAAGAAACCCCTGGTTTGACGAACAATGCCTACATCCACATGCAGCCAAACACGACGAATACGAGGGCTGCTTGTGAGCTCTACGACAGGAAGAACATCGGCTTCTCCAGAAAAAGAAAAAAGAGCATGAGAAGAGCGCAATCGAAGATATTGAGTGACTATACTCCAGGAATAGTGTACGAAAGTTTTACCAAAAGATACAAAGGACGTGTCAGGCCAACAAGACCCGTACAGCAACATGTAGAGAGGAAGAAGGAAACCTTGTCTTAGACTCATAGTCGTTACTTTTTCTGCCGACTGTATAACTGCGATGAAGACCATCATACCGCCGTCATTCAATATGACGATGACAGCCAAAACTTCCGTTCACCTGACCAAAGTGAAGTGAGGAGAGCAATATCGGTCCCGTTTGCGATGACGGGCTTTGGAGGAGGAGATTCAACGATGAAATTTACGAGCCGAACAGCGACATCGACCTAAACCTGCACATCAATCGCTTAAGATGGCTAGGAAATGTAAAGCGAATGGACAGCAATGCTCTGGCCCGCAGAGACTTCGAACCTAACCCGGACGGACAATGCAGTTAAGGACGACCTTGCTTAAGGTGGCGCGCACAAGTAGAAGGCGACCTCAGCCAATTTGGAGTGCGCAAGTGGAGGCTAAGGACCGGGCTTTGGAGAGGCTGGTTGGCTGAGGCCCAGGTTCACCCCGAACTGTAGCGCCACCTAGGTAGGTATGTAAGCTCAAGACGGCTATTTTTCAACGAAATTTGGTTCAGCGCTGATTGTCCCCAAGAATAAAGTCGATAAGCAGTGGCACTGTAACCTCCTCGGACAAAGCAGAGCTGGCTTCGTTAGGCGCAATTTAACAGCAAAACACCTACTGAGTGAGTCATCAACAATCATGTTGAATATTCCAGAGACTTCCGTCCAATGGCAACAGTGATACCAATAACCATTGTCCATTGGTAGGAGCAGAAGTTTTGTCCATTTTGACAACTTGCCAGTGCCACTGCAGCATTGAAAGCCAACACTTCCTGTGCTGTCCCTGATGTGTCAATCTATAGATGGCCCCCAATATCATAACAATCTCACGGCAATACCTCATTAACACCCAGCACAATCACATTGCACTCATTTGACATCGCCATCGTTATCCTGAACGCACTCCAAGAGGTTGACAACTCTCCCCGACGACGACGCGCAAATTGTAAACGCAAATCCACATCGGACAACAAGGAACCCAAACGAACCAGTTCGCTGGAAGCAGCCTCAGTTAGTTCCAATTGCCATTAAACTGCTGCTGCTGGTACTGTGTAACACCGCGCGCCGCGGCGATGCCAATGCAGATGCGGCTGCTGTTGTCCTGGAAAGTATAAATCTTGAAATTAGACAAGAAAATTATGTAGATCGCTTCTTCGGTCATTTAGTCGACTGCAACTACAATTGAAAGCCGAGTCGGATAGGTTTTGCCAATGCATCCGTTGCTCCCGATGTATATAGCAATCGTAGCTGCCTCAGCAGTTGCTACTCCTACCACAAGCATGTTCGCTTCATTTTGTCCGGGTGATTTAGATTTTGAGATGAAGGAACAGAAATTGTTTTGCCTGTAACACCCTGCTTCAGTTGCCTGCTGTATCATGGGCTGTTGAAGACGACTGACAACTAGCCCATTCGATGGATCATGTCCGCCTGGATAGGGGGTAATACCAAGAAGCCGCTGCGATATCTCTCTCTCGTCCTCTATGTATATGAGACCAGCCACCAGCATTTATGCCATTAAATATCTAGCGGTTACATGTTAACTGTCATTGAGTGGTTTTCAAAAAAAAAGCAGAAGGAAATCTTCGTAATGATTTATACCGGGCTTCAGATTCGCAGTGGATGCCGCGTCCATTGGCACTGATATGCCCTGCAACCAACGCGCTCTGGTTGGCCTCTATCGATGAACAGCCATCGCGCAGGATGATGTCCAGTTCGACATTTGATTTAATTTATTTTCTAATATCGCTGCCGATGCTACAGTGTAGCGCGGATATAATGAGCGCGGGCTACATGCGCAAGGATTCTGACTGAAATTTTCACTTTAATTGGTGATATCAGCTCTGCATCGGGAGTCACTGCATCGAATTGTATCCTTGTGCGCCCGGAAATGGCAGTGAGTAATTGAGTTCGAATGGCGAACATAAGTGCTTCAATTGTCACTATCAGCAACTACGATGAGAACACCATTCTTGCAGTCCTGGTAGTGTCCTGCGTCGTCGTTTCATTAATTTTGATTTTCTTCGACACAATGGAATCCATCTGAAGACGTTTCGTCTGAGATGGCACTTCCGGTGTTGGAATGGGTCTCCTCAACTTGCTGCTGCTGCACACCTCCGTCAGAAGGGGATTTGAAAGGATTTCAGTTGGTATTACCCACTCCTCCCCGCCCCAGTGTTAAGTAATTCACGAATATTTTATTTCTCCTCTGGGACAGCCGGAGCCGCGGGTGGGGATAAAAATTACTCAAAAACGAATATTTCCTTTGGCGTACTTAATTTGATGAGCGAGGACTACGACGACGACGATGAAAGACGTCGAGAGTAGGTAATGTAAGGATATAAATGAAAATGAACCGTTATTTTTTGACATTTTGATTTATGGCGGCTGTCCCTTATTTCCGCTGGCGAGAGAAAACAACCTTTTTACCACAGCAGCGCGCAGTGAACGAGAGAAATCCTTCAAGGAGCCAATTATTATTTTTTCATTCTACTATGTGCACGTCTTCGCCATCGTCGTCTTCGTCGTTGTCCTCCTCCTGTAGCGCTTTGCTTCTTCCGCAACGAGGTGTGGGCCTTACGAGAAATGGTGGAATCAACCACGTGAGGCATGCTTCAGTGAGATCAATTTTTTTTCCCCTTTAAATATGCCTTCGTCCTTTCTAGCTCGTGGACATCCCTTTATTATTCATGTGAAAAGGAAACACAAGAGGCAGAGGGAAATTCAAATGGTGTATCATGTCAAAAAATCCGAAGGAGCATTTTGTGTTTGCAAAGCTCCTCCAAAAAGCCATGTAATTTTCATGTGGCTTTAGAATGTCAAGGGGAGGCTGACGATGATGGCACGACGGCAGCCAGGACTTAGGGTGCAGGGATGAACGGAGTGAACGCTGGTAGTAGTGAGGAGGAAAAAAAGAAATGTATAATTTCTCTGCAATGAATGTAAAGAGAACGGGGATCATATCTCATTGCGGAAATGCGGTGTTTAGGACAGATAGGACTTATGAAGATGGATAGAAGTGCAGCACTACACGAAGATAGCAGAGCATATCCTTGAAATAGTTTAAATCTTTGGTAGAAGCGGACGTGGGGGCTATTTATTACTTTTGTTTCATGTAACTGCGGGTATTTCGGTCGGTTTGGAGGTGGGGCGGGAAGGTCTGGGTAAGATTCGATTAAAGAATAGGCAACATGAACGGTGGGGGTAGGCTTGACTTTCAAACACAAGACATCGAATCCGTTCGATACTAAAGTGTGTCCTTTGCATAGTAGACAACATGCTTACAGAGCTGGCAGGTCTACGGAAACAGCCCTACACCAGGTTGTACGCATTGCGGAAGAGGAGATGTGTATATACCGGAGGCATTGCAATGCCTTCGATAAACTATGCTTCGGAGGTCTGAGAGTAGCCTTAGAACAACCCGCGGTTAACCCATTGGTGGTGACATGGGTGGACAATATGCTGAAAACTAGGGCGGTAAATATTCAGACGGGAACTTCAAGGCTTAGAAGAAGTGCTAGCAGAGGTTACCCGCAGGGTAGAGTCTATTACCTACACTGTGGAATATAACGGTGGACTTTCTCCTGACAAGACTTGAAGAGACTGGCATCCACACTGTGGGATATGCCGGTGACATAGCATTAATGGCAAGAGACAAACTCCTGAACGTCACAGAAGATACGATGAGGAATGCCCTCCAAGTGATGGAGCGGTAGTGTCGAGAACAAGGGCTCTCCAATAATGCGGAAAAGACAGATCTAATCATCTTTGCAAGGAAGAAGAGAGATCTGGAAATTGAACCCTTGACACTTCTTTGATCGAAACAAAAGTTGACCAAGAAGATTAAGTGTCTGGTAGTATACCTAGGTCACAACAGCATCCTGAATCTGTTACCCACTTTGTAACTCCTAGAGTGAACTTCAAAAATGACGTCACGGTCAGATTCCCAACCAGGGTGGAATGGGAAGCAAGCTAAGTGACAAATGAGTTCGAAACAACAGTGTTTATCGATGGTTCAAAAAATGGACTGTGGGATAGGGCCGGGATATTCTCTGATTCCCTCCACGTTTTCATGTCTTACCGGCTTCTGGATTCTTGCTGAACGTGAGGCTTATCGCCTACTCA
The DNA here is from genome assembly GCA_946965025.1 of Blera fallax. Classification (NCBI taxonomy): domain Eukaryota; kingdom Metazoa; phylum Arthropoda; class Insecta; order Diptera; family Syrphidae; genus Blera; species Blera fallax. The sequence continues at coordinate 72,032,977 of OX337248.1, forward strand.
AGCAAACCTCTACACCCCTAAACACCATGGCTTTGGTATCTGGCCGCTATCCAGGCTATTGTATCTACCACTACATCCTCGAAGCTAATAGAACAGTGCAAGGAGGAACTCACCTGTCCTGGTCATCGGTTCGCGATCAGTCTTCTTTGGGTGCCAGGTCATAGCAACATCAAAGGAAATGAGCGAGCTGATGAACTAGCGAAGCGGGGATCTGCCCTTGAAGGTTCCCTTGCGGAGAACGTCCCGTTGGGGGTCCTTAGGCGTAGAGTCTTTCATTAAAGATCAATTAAAGGCTGATTGTAGTTGGCAGGGAGTGCGGAACTGTGTCATATCCAGGTAGATGTGGCCTAAATACTACTTAAATAGAACACAAGAGCAATTTAAAACAAACCGTGCAGATACTGCAAGAGTTCTGGCAACTAGTACTGGCCACTGGCCCACCGGGGTTCATGCGGGCTGAATAGCCAACGAAAAAGAAACAATTCTACACTCCCTTGAAAGTGTCCGGCTCTAGACAAGGCCAGACAGCGCACGTTAGGTAAACCCTTCTTTGACAACCTAGGTTATGTTAGGTTGATAGGGTGTGTGATGGATATAACTCATCACGTCCACTCGGAGACCTAAAGATCCATTGTGAATACCCTTTTTGAATGCTGGTGGGAGGTAACCCGTGGTAAAACCTATCTAGGTTGTGGCGTTTGGATCCAGTTGCGGCTTTTTAGAAGTGTAGGAGATCCTGTATCTGAACTACTGCTACCTCTGCGATGCTTGCGAAGAACCTGAATCCTAGAGTGCGTAGGCATCGTTCTTGCAATGCGGGGCAGTGGCATAGCAGATCGATTCCACTTCCTCCTCGTCACCGCATCTTCTGCATAGATCGTTGCACTCTACGTTCCATTTGCTGAGCATTGCTCCAATGACGCACTGTCCTGTGATTACTCCCGTTAACATGCGGATGGAGGGTCGGTCTAGTGCCAAAGGCTCTTTGTTTTTGTTTTATTTAACTTCGGCCATAATGTACAAGAGGTGGGACAGTCCTCTCTGGATAACCAGGAGGAGTCAGCCTCTTGTGTCGTCAATGATATCATATAATCTACCAATCGGTGGCAGTATGGATGTGTCCGCTACACTGATGTTCATTTCTAACCCCCTTCTTGCCAAGGCGTCGCCTTTTTCGTTCCCTTCTATATTACTATGTCCAGGAACCCAGCAGATCGAATGGTGCCTTATGTTGATCAGTGCCTCGCGACATTTCTGAACCGCCTTTGATTTGATTGTATTCGATTTAATCGATTTAAGGGCTGCTTGACTGTCAACGAAATAGCTATATCCGACGGAGGGATATACATATAGCGGCCTTTTCTATTGCCAGGATTTCAGCTTGGAAAACGCTGCATGCTTCTAGTAGTCCGAAAGACTCCGGTTTTTGCAGAGCTTCCCAGTAAAAGCCTGCACCCGTACCAATATCCATCTTGAAGCCATCAGTGTAGATCGTGATCTCTTGATTTTGGTCTACACTTTTTGTAGATGTAGGGATGTCGATGTTGAAGTCATTATAGGGGGTTCTGTAGTCTGATGTGGCTGTGAAGCTTTCAGAGTTAGATTTCCCACCCATACTCTTTATTGAACGCAACATTATCGCATGTCCATGACATCCTTTCAGTATACGTATGTAGATTGACAGTAGCTGCCATTTCAATGCGCTGTGATAAATTCAAAGAGAGCATCTTCTCACAAAAAGCAGAGATAAATAACATCGCACCCGTTTCAATGGAACCATTCTAAACCACATGACATTTTATAATGACCCACATTGAGCACCCATTTCCGTCATAATTTTCATCAACAAAGCCAACCGCTTCGCATGACACAATTAAATCGATAGACCACATCATAAAAAGGACAATAACTTAGGATTACGTGGAAAAATTGAAATTCGAATCCTTTTCACCTGTGAGTAGGCATCTTAGAAGGCATTATTGTCTACCTCTTCGCTTGGAAAAGGATACATTTGACTCGGTAGCTGGGACCACCTGCAGTGTGGTTTAGCTACCTGTTCCACCTCCCATTTGCACCGCAGCGCACTCGAAATGGAAATTTATCGCCATGGAGCGACTCAAATCAAAGATAAGAGCCTTTGGCCGATTGATTAATTGCATCCACTATAGCATAATCGCCACCGCCACCAAACCAAACGATTCCCAACCAAAAATACGTTCGCCCGAAAAAACACGGATGCCGATGAGACACGGACAGTCAGACGTTCGATTGTATCTTTGATTTAAGTGTCAATTAGCGAAAGGAAACTGTCCTGTGTGGTCGACAGGAGAGGGTTAGATCGACTCCTGATCAGAGTCTATCGATCGGAGTGCACCTGTCCCACGGGACTTACCATTGCCACCGGACAATGCATTCAAGCGGTAAAACTGATGAATATTCAAAAGAGGGAAGCCAATGCCACTGCCACCGATACAAAACGACAAAACGATGCCTGATTAATAGATGCATGTTGCGTGCACGACGTCTTTGTCGTCATCCTACGCTCCTACACCACTAACCACTCCACCAGTCCAATCCAATTAACGAATTTGTTTGTGCCGCTCAATTAATTTCGACTTTTCCTCGGGGTTAGTACGATTTTGTTTTTTTGTTTTTTTGATGTTGTTTCGGTTCGTCGGTTTTCCGTACGCAATGCGTCAAGGACCTTTAAACCCTTTGAGACACGCACTGGAAAATATGAACTCTTATGACCGCTGGCATGGGTAAAGGGTACACCCACCACGAGTACCTGCACAACTTGGTGAGCTCTCACATTTCATATTTACCGGGCGCCAATTAAGAGGCTGTGGAATTAATTAATTGCTCTGAAAGTTTCGTTTGCACCTGTGATCATTAATTAGCGGCTCGGGAACTAGCTTTCTCTCTGTCTTTCTGGTATTCCGTCCCATTCTCAGGCTAAAGAAGAGAAAGGAGGAAGGCTAACAGCATATCTCTATCCGGTGAGTTGCTCCGTGATAATTACAATTTTATTTAGCTGGCAGCTTGTAATGCGGTACGGTGCACCATTGTCGGTGGAAGGAGGGTAAGCGTGTTGCACTCGTAACGATAAAAGTGCAACTAATGATGACCACCACGGAACGGTGCGTGTGTGGGGCCATGACTTCGGTGAATGGAAATGGAAATTTGGAAAAATTTTAAAATTTTACGACTCCTGTTGATGTGCATATGAATGGGTAGAGGGTTTTATGGCTTTTCTCAGGCATGGCAATGGGGACAATGGAGGCAAATGCAGTGGTAATTGCATGCACTGTACGAATTCAGACTCTGAATGCGTCCATTTTGTTGATGAACGTTCTTCGTAATGGTTCATCTATTTTACAAGAAATTGTCCAAACTTAACCCATTTCCTTAGCGAGAGAAATTCTTACTCGAAGAAGGTAGAAAGAACGTGTCAGACCAGCAAGATATGAAGAAGGATACCCTGTAGGAGAGTCACATTCGGTGCTGAAAATATGGAAAAACTTTTTCTGCAGACTGTGTAACGGCGAAGAGGACAAACATACCACTGTCAGGCAGAACGAACCATTCAACATAGATGATGACAGACAAAACTTCCGACCATCTGACCAAAACGAAGTGAGGATAGCAATATCCAAGCTTAAGTCCAACAAAGCTGCTGGTCCTGATGGCCTACCGGCCGAGCTGTTTACAAAGCTAGAAATGACTTGGAAGAGAGCATACACCATCTAATTTCCAAGATTTGGTCAAATGATTGCCTGAGGAATGGAATCTCAGCATCGTTTGCCCGATCCACAAGAAAGGAGAGCCACTCAACTGCGCCATTATACCAGTTTTCTCAACATCGCGTACAAGATCTTGTCTCCAATATTGTGCGAACGCCTGAAACCCTTCATCAACAACCTGATTGGCCCCCATCAGTGTGATTTCAGGCCAGGAAAGTCCACAGTCGATCAAATTTTCACACTCCGGCAGATCCTGGAAAACCCAAGAAGTCCATATCGATACTCAGCATCCTTTCATCGATTTTAAGGTAGCATATGACAGCATTTATGGAGACGAGCTATACAGAGCCACGTCTAGTTTTAACATCCCTGCCAAACTCGATCGTCTGTGCAGGATGAAGATGGAGAACGCTCGTTCCTACATCAAGGTCTGCAATGACCTCACCGATACATTCGATGGCAAAAAAGAATTTTGACAAAGTGATGCGCCGTCATGTGACTTCTTGAAAGAATTGTGCGAAACTCACAAGGCAACACGCAGCGGAGGCACAATTTTTCAAAAATCTGTGCAACTGCAAGCTTACGCCGACGACATCGACACAATTGACAGAACAGAGCGAGCTGTCATTAGTGCGTTCGCTAGTATCGAATCGAAAGCCGCCAATGTGGGTTAAGCTGTAAATGAGGCCAAAGCCAAGTATATGCTGTCGACAAGAAGGGACACACAACATCGACGAATTGGACAGAACGTCACAGTCGACAGCTATAACTTCTAGGTCGTAAGGGACTTTGTCTACCTTGGCTCTGCTATAAATTCTGACAGCAAAACCTGAGCGGAAATCAAACGAAGAATATCTCTTGCCAATCGCTGTTTCTTCAGACTGAGAGTAGCAAGGCCATATCCCGAGACTCTATACAAGACCTTGATCATCCAAGTCCTGCTTTATGGAGCTGAAGCCTGGACTCTGTCGAAAGGGGATGAAGATATCCTCGGTTGTTTTGAGAGAAAAATTCTTCGTCAGATATTCGATCCCGTTTACGTTGACCAGCTTTGGAGGAGAAGATTCAGCGATGAAATTTACGAGCTGTACAGCGACGTCGACCTAAACCTGCGCATCAATCGCTTAAGATGGCTAGGACATGTAGAGGGAGTGGACAACAATGCTTTGGCCCGTAGAGTCTTCCAACCTTACCTGGACGGACAATGCGGTAAAGGGCGACCTCGCTTAAGGTGGCGCGCACAAGTAGAAGGGGGCCTCAGTTGAGGCCCAGGTTCACCCCGAACTGTAGCGCGGCCTATGTAAGTAAGTAAGAGGGAAATTCGATTTAGAGGAGGTTCTACTTAGAGGGATTCGACTGTATTTGGATGGAAATCGACATGGAAGAATCCATTTTTTAAGTCCAGAGTCGTAAGAATTTTGGAATCTTAGATCTTTGCAAGCAATCTTAATAAAGACGCACCCAATGACACGCCAAAGATTACCTCTCTTTCGTGGTGCAGTAAATTTCTAAGAACCTACGATTCCGAGAACGCGATACGTTTTTAGCTTGATAAGTTCTGAGAGGGTCTCCAAAAACAAAACGTAATCACAAGCAATCAAGCTACTTTAAGAGCTGAACAAATTGTAGAAAGGTAAAAATAATAAAACAAAATCCACCGTCGTCCATTTGGTCCTCCTCAACTCAGATTTTAGGGAAATTTCTTAATCACGCTTTGCACTCTTTCGGTTCTCATTGAAAGATATCTACCCCTAGCTGGCAAGATACGAAACTAACTACCGCTCGTAACTAAAAATAAGGAAAAAAAATCCCAAAATCACTACTCCTTTTAATCTTCTCCTGTCAAAAAGGAGAGGAAAATGAAAAAAAAAAAACGAAGCGAACGCCAGCCAAATGAATGTCCCTTCTGCAACATTATGTCCTGATTCTCTCGATCATAAAAAACTAAAATAACATGAATTCCCTTCCACCTAGCACCCCCCGATAAGGGTGAACAATATGCAACAACGAAAAACGCTGCCACTATAAATAAACCAGAGTGAGTCCTTAAGGAGAATACATACAGGCAAAAGTAAGGATGAAAACAAAAAAAAAAACCATCAAAAGTGTGTTTTTATTAAAATTTATGAAACCAAAATAAAGTCCTCCCTCCAGCCGCACCGCCCGCATTTTGTCTTCAACGATTTTCTTTTTCCCTCCAAAGTAGTCGTATAATTCCAGGACATGTGTTCCATTGCCTTAAGTTGGTAGATTCTACCCGCGGGGCTAGGGAATCGAGGAGCTTATATCTGCTCTTCCAAGAAAGAACACCGTACTGCTTGCAGAAGAAAAAAAAATTCAATTTGTTCACTTTTTATAGCCGAAAAGAATTTACGGGATTCCAGTGTAAAAATGGCTCCGGAAGGAAAACCGTGGTGTAGTCTGCTCTGCACCGTCGAGTATGAGACTTGAGGAGAAGAGCTCATAAGCGGAACTTTGTTGGCAAAGGATTGCACTCATGTCAAGCTCTAAACGTTAGTTTAGCGAAAGGTAATGAAAGTTTTTTTTTTTTTTTTAATTTAGTTTTCAGGATATTTTCCTGAGAGATTGCAGCGTGCGAAGGGAAATTTGTGAGAAAATTGCATTCGGGAATGCTTGCGAAGTTGCTGTAATGTGTTTACCTCACATGTCCTTTGGATAAACCGATTGATGGACTCCAAAGACAAATTGATTTGAACACTTTATGGGCAACGGGCTGAAGGCAGTGTTCTGAAACATGAGGGCCCGTCGATCGGTAAAGGAAATAGGGCCATCGCAATCGAATTGTCAAGATAGGCCGAGCTCAACCAACAAGCCTCTTCAGTTAGCTTCCAGCTGTGCATTCCTGGTTGGTTGCGGTCCCCACAGCAGGGCCATCCGCATCTGAGATTTGTTGTTGCTTCATTTCTACTGGTTTTTTATATGTTGGGGAAGTTAGCCTGATACACAAAGATCATGCCTCGGTATTGAAACCTCCTTGCTCAACCTCAAATCAGGCTTGATTCCATTAAAAATATTCCTCCGCTGCACGTTCTCCTTCTGAGGACCACTTGTAAGACTTATGGAACCCATGGCACATGCGTGCTGAAGTGCTGAAGAAGTAGAACCTCTTCGGCACCGACCTCAAGAGCGTCCATCTCAGGGCAGCAGGTGAATAAGAAGTGCTTTGTTTTTGAAGGTCTTTTCTGTGTTAGGACATTAGAACACCTTCAGCGTAAAAAAATATAAGGACGATCGGTATTCAGCCCCCGGGCCAGCATCAGTAATTCTGCAAAAATCGTAAGACACGCCGGTTGGACTCGCGATGCATCGAAATGAGAACCCCACGCAACTACTACAAGGAAGTCGCAGAATTGTACAGAGGATACTTTAGGGCTGAGCCTTGACCAACGATCGTATGTATGTAGCAAGGAACCACCATAAGGTAGAAGCAAGTCCCTGTGTCCCTGTTGCTGTGGGTCAGTTGTTGTGCGTTGGACAAGACAGAAAACACCTAAAAGTGTATTACGCCGGGGAGGAGAAGGGCTATAGCGTTTACTGGTACAGCTGCAAAGGCTCTTCCACGTTCTTTAACTACCCAGTTGCTACTTCTCCGAGTGCTTATTGTAGTCATTGCCACCCTGATCAATTGGGTTGGACTGAGTTGGCCTATAAATTGCCAAGTAGCTGAGTTTGCTCAAACATGGTGCCACCTAAGACAAGTCGGTTGGCATTTTAGCAATCCACGAATTCATTGGAAATAGCACCCAACTGGTTGCAGAAGTTGTCCGTTTCATCAGCAGATGAAGGTTCTGTTGAGTGGTGGTACATACATCCTTTTTTTTGGTGACACGTTGTACTCTTGCTCCAAATCTAGCCGTCGTCATTGCCCATAGGTAAGGCTTCTTAGCGCCTTTTGGGACGTCTTCAGTATCATACCATATTTGCATTTGGAAGGTTTTTGGATAGCTTTCGGTAATAAAACATTCCGGTGCTAAGCGGTGGAGAATGGTATTCATCCGCCAATCCTAGATGTCCAAATTATATGCATCGCATGATTTTTCGTTCCAGTTGCCGAATTCTGGCATTCTTAGGTCACTCATTTCCAGAGTCAAGGCATGGGTACGGTAGCCACGTACGATCAGTTACCATCCGGTTTCCAAAAAGAATTATTTTCGGCAACGCAGGATGCCTTTCGCACATGTATAATCCAAACTCTGGACAGCCTGTACTTGCGTTCTTACCATGGAACCGGAGGCTCCCAAGTAGAGGGAGTTCCTGCGCTACTGGATCCAAGCCAAGGAGATCCAAATAAAAACGATCCACGACCGCTGGATTCCTCCGCTGTCGACTTCAACCACCGAAATTTATCCACAATTTCCGGTTTCCGTCTCGATCGTTACAGCGTTTATATACTTCAATTCATCCTGCCTGCTTCGACCAATTTGAATAATGCCTGTTTTCCCTAATGAAAATCCCCTGCAGGCTTCCTGTCACCCGAAGAGAAATTGCTTCTTAATCTCCAACAAAATACAAATCACCATACCCAGCGGATTCTTCAGAACAATCAGAGAGACTGTGCAACCAAACAAACTCCCATCCACTAGCGCTAACTAGCTAACCTAATTTGGGATGGACCCTCCATCCACCAGCCACTGTGACATCACTTAATTAAAGCGTCTCGCACAACAAACAACAGCGAGATTTATATATCGCTTCCTCCAGGCACCGCCAATGCGTTTCTCGGGAACAACTTAATCCCGCCGCAATTGGATCATGACAGATCTACAGTCGTCAACGACGAATATTTTATTTTTTTATTTTTTTTGACTCTGAAACTAAAAATTTGAATTTTACATCATCGTGATCGTGACCTTCTCCATCCGGTGTCCCTCGCGGCTAGTGCCGGTGACAGTTCCAAGGGCGATCGATAAATCTTTCCCATCCACGAAGCTTCTGTCCAATCGATCATTGACAAAAAAGGTGAAAAGCTCCTTCACCTGTCATCATCCATCCCCCGAGCAGGGTGTACTCCATTTCAAAGCAGAACCTTCTACTCAAGTGTAATCTTCAAAATTGATGTATGGTCGTTTAGGTAACAAATGACACTCACCGATCACGGATCGCGCGGTGAAGACACCGTCGAATGCGTGTTGTGTCCATGAGTTCGTACGAATTAATCCAAAATCCAAAACTAGATGCTTATCGCGGCGAGATTAACCACTTGGCGGGTGATTGATGGGGAGAGGGCTTCAGACAAATACGCCGGTTCAAGTGTCCCGCCTAAGCCTCCGTCTAATTGATCTTGATTGATGCCGGATCAATTGTATACTGCGGCGATGGGTGGAAACAAATTATTGACCATTCACTCTGCAATGCACGTCCTCCAGCTACGCAATAATTACACCTCCACGGCCACGGGGGGACCCTCGAAATCGTTCGAAATTAAATTAATGCCCTGTAATTAGCGGTAATTTCTCTTTCTCTCGCTCTCTGGCCTGGGAATTGATTCCTGTCAAACTGCGACTAAAATTGCTATGCAAATATTTAGGGAAATTTAAGACACATCCAGCCGCCCGAGGCAGGGCGGCTGTGGTTTCCTTTTACAAGGACCAACGAGTAGCTTTTAATGGTCACTTGATGTAGCTAATTTGAATAAAGTTCCATGTTTTTTTCTGTCAGTTATTTTATGCTCGTACATGTTGTGAACAAGTATCAATGTTTCTGCGAAACACACAATAAATAACATCGAGGACTCTTCAGGACTACTGTGACCACTTGGGCAGATTTGAGTTGGATCTTGTGCGTTTTAATTGACCAAATTGAGCGTAATCGTTATTAATTGTGTACGCAAAGTGGACCCTAATTAAATGTGTGTGTAGTGTCCAATTAGAGTGGACGGACGTCCTCCCCACAACCTAAGCCACCAGATTGTTAAGCACTCATCAATCCGCTTTTTGTTGCAGGACTTGCTGAGTATTTTTTTGCGATTTTTAGAAGTTTTCAGGATATTCTGGTTGTAACATTAATTGCAGTGTTGCGTCGATGCATGTGGTCGTGAGATTATACACTCTACTGCGGGCGGACATAGTGACTTAATTGGGTACTAGGTCTGGCAGTTAAGGGCACTTGGGAGATGAATGGATTTGAATGGTGGACCGAGTTGGCTGGTTCATTTCTCGTGAAATAGATTTAAAAAGCCATCAAGGAGGGGCGGTGGTGTGTGGTTTCGAATTATTAAAATTCTCAGCACTGTTGAGCTGTGATGTCCTTGTGGGTTACAGAACTGTGTCTCATTTATAACGCTTTCTATTCTGGTGGTGGAAGGTGGAATGTTTTTCTGACCCTAGGACTGAAGGACCTAGGAATGCGAGAAGCCTTACCTCTTGACAATCTCACGGAGATAGAATACTGTCTGTTAGATTTAACACCACGAGTACGACATGTCACGCTAGTAGAGTGTTACAGTACAACTTCTTCAACAAGCGCAGTAAGGCAACGCCAACGCCATATGTAATATTGGAAAATATATCCTTTTTGACCGAAGTGGTAATGGCGAACCATTCATCGATTTGGACATGCCAATCATCTTGTTCTACGTGAAACCAGGTTTAAGTAAAATCTTGGCTACAAAGTCAGCTGTATGTGTCCGACGTCCAATAAAAGTGATAATTTGGCGATGCTTTAGACGTCGGAAACAGACGGGGTGCTGATGTAAGATGTGTACTGTATCCGTTCAGGTATGTCAAGCTGGAGACGTATTTTCTTGCTTCCTGCAGTTGCACACACACACCTGATGCAGGTTTCCGTTCTAGGTCCTCCTGTGTTGAGCATACTAACACCCTGAGGACTATAGCTAGATGTGCACTTAATATCGGTCCTCACTTCAAAAGCATTCGACAGTGTCAACTAGAATGACATCCACAAAAAAGGGGCTACATCACTAAGGCGGAATCCGAAGCTGGTCTCACCTTCAGAAATAGTAACTGGGCCATGTCCAGGCAGGGGACATTGAAACCAGGCATCTGCATCCTTTTTCCTTGTAGCAACAGACAGAAAGAGAATTCTGTAAAAAAGCGAAAGACAGTTCAAGTGACTAAGGACACAGAAGCTGTTACGCGAAGCTAAGAGGCCTAATATAGCTCTTAAAAGAAGCATGCTAGCGGTGCATCGGCCAAAAAGCTTGCCATTTGCAGAACACCACAGGATGGTGTTTTGTCCGCTCTTCTCTGGAATCTAGCAGTCAGCGGACTATTAGTACACCTAGAAAGGGCAGGATGCAAAGTGGTTGCCTATGCAGATGACATGGCTGTGGCAGCACTAGGTAAACACCCAGTTACTCTCAAGGAAATCCTTAAAAATGCACTTCTTCTGCTCACCAGAGGGGTCTGTAAATGTTGGGGTGACTCCTCTCAAAACTCAGCTTATTCTCTTCACAAGAAAATAGTGGAAAAGCCAGTGGGACCATTCGTCTTAAAAGCCTCCTGCAGTGGTTCAACTTCAACGTTGGTCACTCCGCGGTCCTTGATCTAATAAACCTTTTAAATGAAAATATCAACTATACTCCGCCAAAACTGAGATTTGACTGTAATTTCTGAGCAAGCATCGCGGCCCGCACGGAATGGGACAATGATGTCAGCTTGGACGGTAGTCAGTTCGCTTCTACACAGGTGGCTCTAGGACCGCTCCCGAGATCAGTGTGGCGTTTTTCAGGTAGAAATGATGGCGATCAAGCAGGTCATGTGATATCTGTTCAAGGATATTAGCATCTACTCACTGCCTTCACTGACAGTCAAGGGGCAATCAAGTTCTTGGAATCGTCCTTAACTCTAGTGGAGATCGCGGAGTAGTTCAACATTCAATTCAACTGGGTCCTCTACCAAGGAGATATTCCGGGAAACTGCAAGGCTGACGAGCTCGCCTGAAAGGGTATGACCCTAGGAATTCTGCAAAAAGCCTGGGTATGCAGTTAGCTACATGTAAACATTTACTCAAGTAGGACCAACCACAGATGGTAAAACGACTCAAAGTGTCATATCGAGGCGGATCCATGCTAAAGTGATCGCAGATCAGCCACGTAATTGGTGTCCTCACGGGGCACTGTCTGACAGGCCAACCTGCTGAAAGGCTGTGCGTCTTTTTAAATGACTTTTGCAGATGCTGCAGAAATGAAGAGGAGGAGAAAACCATCCGTCATCTCCTTTGCACCTGTCCGGCCCCGTGGCTGTTCCATCTAGCGTCTCTTTTCTACGTCACGAGCTTCCTCCGCTTCATTAAAAGCTTCGTCTAGTTTGAGTAGCCAAGAGGCTGGTATCACAAAGGATCTGGTACTACAATAGAGCTCAGAGACAGTCCGGTTCTGAAAACGCTACGACGATAAACTTTCTAACAAAGTGAACTTAAGCCTTTTGATTCAGGAACCCGCAGTATGTCTTCTGCCAGATTCAAGCATGCAATTCCCAAAATCACTACAGGTTCCCTCCAAAATCTGTATCATCACGCTCGACCACCATGCGTGCTCGTACCACCACGGCTGTCTCTACCACCAATCCCATTGTAATGACATAATGCAGGAATAAAACTTGTTCCTTGACAAATGAAACGAAATCCTATGATTTACATCACCGCAATGATGTTGCTGCCCCATCACCCACTCCGCCTTGCACCATGGGACATGAGTCAAGATTCCGCATTTCATATTCTGCTCATTCGGCTAAATCAGCCACCAACAGCAGTACATAGTACCACCACCACCACTCGGCCACATTACGATATCGCTACACGAGAGAGATGACTTTGACTACCACTACGACGACGACATCGGATGAATGGATGATCCTTGAATTCCACTTTGATGTTTGATGTGGTCCCGCAAATGAGATTATATGTTTCCGAAAGTTGCCCTTCTGCTGATATGCTGGGGAATGTCTGTATCTGTGTCTCTGTACTCCTGCTGCTGCTGTTGCTGCGGTATGGCATGTCAAGCGAAAAGGACTCTAATGTCCTGTAGTACTTTGTTTAGGCTTAATTCTATTTCAAGTTTTGTGTGTGCGCGCGGTTTGTGGCATATGGTGGTGGTCGTCGTCCTTGGTTGGGCGCTACATGATGATATTACCGAGGAGATGGAATCAAAAGCAGAGCACTCTAGTTCCTGAAAACCAAAAGGAGAACAAAAAAAAAAATGGCAGCTGGGTCTCCTCATTTGCGGTAAATTAGATTATTTTCTTTTCTTTCTTTGCTTTGTGTGTGCTGTACGCTCTTTCAATAATCAGAAACTCGTTTGTGTGTAGGCAGGAATAGCAGAAGAAGTGGAATCGTTTGATCTTTAATGGCTTCGCTGGGGGTGAAACGTTAAGTGGTTTATACAGCCAACATGTCACTACCGTTCGGGAATTTTCGGGGGTGGGGTGGTGGTTGTTGTTAACCACTTTCTGAGTACACACCTAAGGAGCTTTATCTGGAAATGCATTTATCCGATTTCCAGCTTTGGAATATTAAAACTTTGCACAAATTTGGGGTGGACGATGAAATTTGGCGGTGTGTTCTGTTATTTTATCCTGAGGGGTGATCCATGGCTAGGATTACAAACTCTTTAGAAAGCAAGGAGGGGATAGTTTTCTTTCTTGTGAGGTGCTATTTAGGTTGGTAGTATAGTTAGGCATCACTAGTTCGTGCTTTCTGAAGTCATTTGATAATCTAAAGGCTGCGATGCTTAAAAATGAATCGCCTTGCGTCTTAATAACGCTGGAATACGTTTACCGAAAAACTATTTCCGAAGGAGTGTTGAAGGAACTACGAAAATCGAAACGAAGCATATCTCACAACGATACCGTCGGCTATGTAAGGAACGTCGATTTTGGTAGCAAAAACATTTTTTTTGAATGAAGCTTATGAAGCCCACATATAGTCGCAGAGGAACCAATACGTTCTCACTGTTTGATGTGAGTTTGGGAATGGTAGTCTCTTCTCGTTTGAAAATGAGCCTGGAAACAATCTTCTCCTCCAAAGCTGGTCAACGTAAACGGGATCGAATATCCGACGAAAAATTTTTCTCTCGAAACGACCGAGGATATCTTCATCCCCTTTCGACAGAGTCCAGGCTTCAGCTCCATAAAGCAGGACTGGGATGATCAAGGTCTTGTATAGAGTCTCGGGATATGGCCTTGCTACTCTCAGTCTGAAGAAACAGCGATTGGCAAGAGATATTCTTCGTTTGATTTCCGCTGAGGTTTTGCTGTCAGAATTTAAAGCAGAGCCAAGGTTGAGAAAGTTCCTTACTACCTAGAAGTTATAGCTGCCGACTGTGACGTTCTGTCCAATTCGTCGATGTTGTGTGTCCCTTCTTGTCGACAGCATATACTTGGCTTTGGCCTCATTTACAGCTTAACCCATATTGGCGGCTTTCGATTCGATACTAGCGAACGCACTAATCACAGCCCGCTCTGTTCTGTCAATTGTGTCGATGTCGTCGGCGTAAGCTTGCAGTTGCAGAGACTTTTGAAAGATTGTGCCTCCGGTGTTGCCTTGTGAGCTTTGCACAATTCTTTCAAGAAGTCACATGACAGCGCATCACCTTGCCTAAATTCTTTTTTGACATCCAAGGTCTCGGTGAGGTCATTATCGACCTTGATGGGGCAGCGAGCGTTCTCCATCCTTATTGGCAGGGATGCTAAAACTAGAAGTGGCTCTGTATAGCTCGTCTCTTTAAATTCTGTCATATGCGGCCCTAAAATCGATGAAAAGATGGTGAGTATCGATATGGACTTCTTGGGTTTTTCCAGGACCTGCCGGAGTGAGAAAATTTGATCAACTGTGGACTGTCCTGGCCTGAAACCACACTGATAGGGTCCAATCAGGTTGTTGACGAATGTTTTCAGGCGTTCACACAATATGGCAGACAACATCTTGTACGCGATGTTGAGGAGACTGATGCATCTATAATTGGTGCAGTTGAATGGGTCTCCTTTCTTGTGGATCGGGCAAAACGGTGCTGATATCCAATTCATCAGGCATACACTTGTCTGAACAAATATTGGAAATAAGTTGGTGTATGCTCTCTACCAAGTCATTTCCGGCTGCCTTGAACAACTCGGCCGGTTTCCCTCTAAGTCGAATTTTTCCAAATATCCCTTTAACTTGAACTAATTTTGATCTCCCGTGAAAATTCGACTGTAGTCGAACGTTCGACGGTCAATATGAATTTTGTAAGGCTCCTTATGCAATTCACCTAACGTCTTCCTGCACTATGTCCTATTTCAACGCTGTTTTAGGGACTAATTTTAATATATTTGGATGATATTATTATAACGCCTAAAACTGTAGAAGGAAACATAGCACGACTGGTGGAATTTTTAAAAGTAGCCGCTGAGCATGGATTAATAATAAAAAATCCAAATTCGTTCGGAAGTCCATCGATTTTTGGGTCATATTGTGGAGTCGGGTATCGTAAAACCATCCGTTGAGAAACCACTTGTGGTTAAAACCATCCCACATAGCCGCTGTGTAGTATCAGCATACAGATTTCCTATTAGCCTCCTAAATTTTGAGCGACATTCCCAAACCACAAAGCTTATACAATAGGGCGGTCCTGTCCACGGAGTCGAAGGCATAGAGCCTTTGCAATGCTGCTTAGTACAAATACCTACAGTGTTGGCCAAAACTAATCGTCAATTGTAGAGTACCGTGACCTAAAACCAGCTTGGAACTCCTTCACTAGGTTGTTGATTCTTATACACGCGTTCAATATTCTGTGCAATGCCCCAGTAAAGATTTTGTAGAATGCATTCAAAAACGAATTCCCTGGATCCAATGTACAGCTCTTTTCGCTGCGGATAGATCCGTACTCCAAAATATTATTATACAAGCCGGTCAGTCTTTCGTGAAGCACATTGGTGTCATACTTGTAAAACTTCGAAGGGATTCCATTCGAGCCTGCTGCTTTGCCATCCTTCAGAACACACAGTGCTTCTGTAACATCAAGATGTGTCATCGGGTTGTCAAGTATTTTATTCATAAGACAGGTGGCGCGTAATGGAAGCTTACAATATGCACCACTAGGCTCAGTAAACTTTTCAAGTGCTTTCGGAGAAGGTTAGGGTTCAACTCCCCTCCCTACCATCGGCATTTCTTATACGTTTCCAAAATTCTGCTGCATTCCTAGTTCGGCAATTCAAGTGCCTTCCTAGCTTAGCTGATCTTAAACTTTTGATTGGCATCGGTATAAGAGTCACCGATCACCCTTTAATTGATTCATAAAGCAGAAAGCTGTCTGTCTCTTTCGCACTCGCCATCAATCAATGGTTTTATGCGTTGCATCTTTTGCTCGTTTCATCTATTGGCAGATGGGTCCTTAATACTATCCTCAATTCCTCTAAGATTGAGTTCCTGCTGAGGTATAAGGTTTTTAGCCACACCAGCTTCCGGGCCAACTTCGTATCTCGTGATCTATCCCCTTGGGTGCTTGTATGTTAAAAAGTTGCCGCAGTAGGTATGTAAGTGGTTCGAATATGGAATCGGTATTGTGGTACCCCAGAGTGCATATTTCTAATGTAAGCATGCCTACACTCGGACACCCAACAGAAACGCATTATTCTGCAATGCAAAGCAATAAACGCTAAATCTCATTCCACCGGATAACTTCTTTGCAAATATTTTCATTTTATTACTTCTCAGACGAAAAAAAAAAGTTCAAAACTAATTAAATACCGTTTTAGGCCTTTTAGCTCCCAAACCTTAGACTACCATACCTCTATCTATACCGCGGTAGGTACTTTTCGGGGAAAAAAAAATCTTGATAATGAATTTTCCAAACATTCTTCAGACTTTGGCCAGCGTCCTTCACCTAACTCTCGCAATCATCTTTAGGCAAAACTTTGTAAGTCTGCCCCCACCCCGCGCATTGCGTATGGAGTTATATACTCGTAGAACAAAAACAAAAACAAAAAGAATTTATAACAACTTGACTAACTTTTGATTACTAAACTGTTGTAAATTCCTAACTCACCCATTCTCTCCTAGACAAAAAGTAGAAACAATGGCAGTCCGCCCCCCACCCCCACCCGCACCCCAACCAAGTGGGTGTCAGGATAATCTATTGAGTTGAAGCAATAAAGTAACCAAGCACCAGCGGAAGGAGGTGAATTTCTCATTAAGGAAACTTTTATAGTTGCGCATCGTTTCCAGCTTTTTTTTGTTCCAGCACCAACCCCGAATCCCAACCCCCACGTTCAAGTCGAAACAAAGAGATACAATTAAACGAGCGGGCGTACGAGGCCAGTAAGAGAGAAGAAAAAAAAAAGGAGTTCTTAGTCGGTCGTCCCTTAAGGATCTTATCTTTTCCACTGTATAGGTCACCTTCGTGGCAATACATCATGTGGATCGATGTGCCGCCGAAGAGGAAACTTTTTTTTTTTTTTTGCTCTGTCCTTCTCTCTCCTGCTACTACCACGAGAGAAAGTAAAATAAAAATCCTCCAAGTTGTCGACACTTCTGCTACGTGACTTTGTTAAGAAGTTTTCAAGTTGACTCACACGTTCATTGGATTCCAGATTGCTAGGATTTCGATACCCAACTTTAGGGAGAAGGAGAACCAGCACCAGCACCAGCATCTCTTGTGTGTGTACAGCAAAGTAGAGTGGAACGTGTCGCACGGTGAAACGTGTTGCTTGACTCTCTTCGCTTGCGTATGTGAGGCCCAAGTCGGTGCTCATTCTGGAGGATAACTCCGAAATGCAGTAATTGTTTGTTTTCAATTTCCTCGTAATTTTTAATGTCGAAGAGGGGGGAAGAAAGGTTAAACTAACGAGCGAAGCTGTACTCAGGGTGGTACGTGATTAAGATGCCGCCAGGAATACATGGAACACGCCAGGCGGTAGAAGGAAGTCTCTGAAATATGAGCTAAACATATGCCGAGCTACATCTAATGGTGAGATACTTTGTATATAACTAGTAGATTTGAATATAAGTTGTGTATAGATGCAAATGAATAATGGTTTTATCGAATCAAGTAATTTTCAGTACCTAGGCGATGGTGCCTCCTCATAGGATACGCAAGGACGTGCAAAAGTTATCACTCGATTTCCTAAGGAAGTAACTGGGGCTAAAGAATTGATTCTGTTTGTTGATTGTTTACATTTACATATGTATATCCATTACGTCGCGAGGACAATACCGGTCAAGTGCCTCCCGCCAGAGTAGATGCACTTTCGAGCTTGTTGCACAGCGTTTTTCATGACTTTTCTCATAACTTCTGGTGATAAATTCTCCGCTTCTTATCGGATGTTCTCCTGTAGAGCTGGTAAGGTCTTGCCTTGTTTGGATTGACTTTTCGTTCCCAAAGATAGACGTCGTAAACGGGCGATCTTGCGGGCCAGTACAAATCGCCAAAACGGGAAATTATATACGAGTACAAGTGGTGTCCTAGCACATACAATCTACTTGAAATTGAAAAATTACGAATTTCCTACTGGTTCGCCTGTGGGATTCACCGATTTATATGGGTGCCTCCCATTTAAGGATCACTTCGGTGCTAAGCTGAAGTGATCCAGAAGTTCTTTGTCCTGCCTCTCTTCGGCGCTTGTATAGGAACGTTGATTGGCATTGCCTTTGAACTTCTAATTCGATCAAGCTTTGCTACTTCTGCTGTCATGCGAAGCATCTTCAACTCAGTTGCCCTCATACTTTTTGTACATTGTCCAGACCGTATGTGAGCGCCGGGCAAACAACTGTGGTGCAAAGCCTTCCTTTTTTTCTTATAATTTGCACGCACTCAAGGGGTTATGAATAGCCTTTTACATGTTTTCACACGGTGCGGGCGTTGGAAAGATAGATAGAGAGAGAGAAAGAGATTCCTTTCAGAAGATAGCAGAGTTTTCCTGCCACTTTATCCACTCTACGCTTACGCGATGATTGTTGTCGTCATCCCAGATGCTTGAACTTTTCGCACTTAGGAGACACTTTTCGATTCAAATAAATGTCTGAACTAGGTTGGAGTGGATCAGAGAATGGGCAGTACAGGTACTCGATACCTATTTCCCTCCGAAACATCCACCAATACATCAAGTGCTCGTTGCAAGGCCGTTTGATCCCCGCTTATGATAGGTCCATCGACAGCAAAGATTTACTGATGCACTTTGGGGTCCGTCAGGTTTCCATCAAGCAGATAGTCTAGGACTGCTATAAATAGCAAAGGACTTAAGATGCTTCCCTGGTGCACACCGACTTTAATTTGGAACTCTTCGGTGACTCCGGCGAGGCATCTTACTCTTGTCTTTGCTCCGTCACACATGCCCATGATCATCTGAACTAAGGCCCGAGAATTAGCATTTTTTCTTCGTCCACAAGGAGTTGGCATCCCAGACCACAACTTGGCGAATTTTGCGTCGTGATTTGGGCCTGCATCCGTACAAAATTCAACTGACCCAGGAGCTGAAGGTAAACGACCGTGGACAACGACGTGTGTTCGCTGAATGGGCTCTGGAGCGGTTAGAAACTGACCCTAATTTTCATCGAAAAATCATCTTCAGCGATGAGGCCCATTTCTGGATGAATGGGTACGTCAACAAACAAAATTGTCGAATTTGGAACGATACCAATCCACATGAGATCCAAGAGCGTCCAATGCGTCCGAAAAAGTCATATTTCTTTGAGAACGACGTTGGCCAGGCCATCACCGTCAACGGCGAGCACTATAGGTCGATGATTACCAACTTCTTTTGGCCTGAATTGGATCATATGGATACCAACGACATGTGGTTTTAACAGGATTGCGCTACGTGCCACACAGCTCACACCACATTGGAAATTCTGCACGAGCGATTCGAGGGCATGGTCATCTCAGGTGGAGGTGATGTGAACTGGCCACCGAGATCGTGCGATTTGACCCCGTTAGACTTTTTCTTGTGGGGTTTTCTGAAGTCGCAGGTCTATACGAGTAAGCCACAAACCACAGCGGCCCTCAAAGCCAACATAACCCATGCCATCGGTCAAATTCAGCCTGATTTATGCGCCAGAGTCATGGAAAATTGGACATTTCGGATGGGCGCCACCCAGAGAAGCCGCGGCGGACAATTGAACAATGTTATATTCCATACATAATGGCATCGATAGGCCTTTCAATCGAATTAAAAATTTCGATGATACCTCACACACACTTTGTTTTATTTAAATTTAAAGATAGAAAGCGCTTAATGAAAGACCCTTTACTAAGCAATAAAATAATTATTTTTCCTCCAGGGGTGCACCCACGTCAATCAGTTTACTGTGCAACCTAACAACAGCACTGGCACCTTATAAAATACTCGTATAGAAAGTGATGACAGTCGAAATCTATTGCGAAATACTCAAAGCCGAATTTATAAATTTTCCCATCAACACAGCCACACAAGGTTTGTTCGAAATTTTGCAATAAATCTCAACTGTCATCGTAAATTGTTAACAAACTTTCGAAGCTGAAATCAATATTTTCAGACTGTCACAGCCACTTATGTTGAACAAAACACTTGTCTCTGTTGAATAGTATAAATAAATAAATATTTATGAAGAATTAAACCGGTCCACTGCGAATGTAGATCAGTCATCCTATGAACAAAGCCAGACTTGAATACCCGCAGATTTAAACTCTTGACCTCGATTCCTTTGTCCGCATCACCTTAACAAGCCAAAGCAGCGTTTCATATGCAAAGTCTTAGCCCAACAAGAGACTCACAATTCTCTAGAAATACAGAGACAGAATGACAAATTATTCGAGATACTAATTTTGACATGCATCGCATATACAATCTCTTCAACTTAATTAACGATCGTCAATTTGTCAGGCGAGTCAGTGAGATTCGATTTGCCTGTGGCGGTTGATAAATGCGGTTTGTTCTCCACAATTGGCGTGTGCTGTGCTCCTCGTCATTTATTGTTTTTTTTTTTTGACTTCTGTGACAGAAGGACAAAGGAATTCGAATGCACCCCACTGATTGGTCAACGGGTGGTCAGTGGAGTCGAGTCATCAGTCGGAGGACAAGTACCTTCAAGTTCCACATCACTACCAGCGGCTCTGTGAAATTTAATTAAAGTTGTAAACTTCCACCCCAGTTGAGTGATCAGCAAATTTCGAATCCTTTCGGGGAAATTAACGGAATTCATAAATTATCTGTCGCTCGGCAGTGCTCATTACATGCGAGGCAATGACAAATAACTCGAGTCCGCTATCAACACTTTGCCACCCCTCCTTGAAGGGAAGGATATTACTATACCCTTTCAATGAACAATGAAATAAATCAAGATTACTATTCCTGACACCGGTTCCTGTTCCAGTTTAATTAGAAATTTCCGACCACTATTACAAGGTAGCGCGGAGTCTCACAGTATAGAACTGTGAAGCTTCACATCCAACCCTTGATGCACCACGCTTTTCTGATCGGATCAACGTCGAAGACGAAGAAGGAAGTTGACTTACTTTGTCAAGTCGCGTCGAGTGCATTTGTCTATGTCAAGGATTTTGGGGTTAAAGACATACTCGTACGCCTCCCCCATGCGCTGCAAGTGGGTGACGTCCCTTTTACTTTTGCATAAGGAATCTTATATCCATGTCGCTGGTTAGTTGGTTATTTGGTCGTCTTCTTTTCATGCACACCAATTTGGTGGTAGGCTTGACTTGAGAACGTTTGATAAATACAGTGAATCTTGTGATTCCATTTGTCATCCTGGCAGTTGACCATTAATCAAGGTTGCTGCTGCTGCTGCTGTATCACTACGCGATATCCTCACCGAAAGGGGGCACAATAATTCTTATTTAGCACTGCTTCCACTTGTACTGCCACCAATGCCAGTCTGAGTTAAAGCGGGGAAGTCTCTCAGATTATCGCGATGTTGCTGTTGGTTTGGGGTGAGTGGTGCAAACGTTATACAGTCTGTGTGGCGGGTATAGATTCAAATTGCTTTTAAAAATATTCTACTATTCAGCACAGCATCTTCGAAAGATAATGTAGAAGGATTTCTACCGGCTAAAGGCACCTACCCTTCTGTCCCAGTTCCTTGCGGTACCGCCATAATGGATTTCTTCACAGGCAGAGCTTCAGCATTTCTTGCCTACCATTGTATTGGCGCTGTTGAGCTCCTTCATGAATTCATTACATGCTCACGATATCGTTCTGTTGGCTTCGACGACTTTGCCTTCTTTCTCGTTTCAGGCGTCTCATATTTTCTGGTGTCGGAGTGCCTTCTAGTTCCTTCCTAACAGCATCTGCCGTTGAGTGTGAAACCGTGGGCACTGGAAGAACACATGTTCATAGTATTGGCATAGTGGGGAGTCAGTCATGTCCTGTGAGAACCTGTGTGAGACCTGTATAAGTCTACTTCTCCATGTTTGCATCTTATCCAAATTTCGATGACAGGGATAAGGCGATAGGTCCATCGGCCCTTGGTTGGCAGGTTCCAACGCACGCTGCCCTCAAGCTCTCTGCCTCCTCATCGTGCACCGCTCCACCTTCCATGCGACTGCTCTCATACTTTCTTTGAGATTTCCTGGCCAGAATGTCAATTGGTGTTATTCCTGCAATGGCACAGGCTGCATCTCTCGAAGTTGTTCGAAAAACGATGCTCACTCTCAGTGCACATAGCCGACTTATCGCTCCAATTTGGCGTCTGTTTCCCGTAACACTCATAACTCCCGTTCATACTGCTGATCCACGCAGTATTATTTACTCTAGCTACTGCTAGCCTTCGACTGTGCCTTGGCCCTCCAATATTTGGCTTAAAACCTTTTTGCTTGCGTACTGCTTGTTGTCCTTAAAAGAAAGTCTCGAGTCAATGCTGATGCCTAGATATTTGAAGGCCGATTTAGATGTTATCTCATGTCAACCTGTTTTGTGTTCAACTAGTTTTAGCAAAACCGTTTCTAACCAGCGACGGACAACACGAGTTGTGTCATTCTTGATTTATGCCACTGCTGCCAGTAGTTTCGCAACTATGTACTACTATGGCTATGTCGTTGGCAAAACCTATCACCTTACCTCTAGTGATCTGATAATGCCATCGTACATTACGTTCCATAGGAGGGGGCCCAGAACCGTGCCTTGTGGTACCCCTCATATTTTGAAGAATTAAAAGCATTTTTAACGGAGTAGCTCCTCCTCTCCATCTTGTGCCTTCCACAGCCCCATGTGCGATGTTAACTACAATTTTTACGGCGTCGACTGCTGACCGATGTGCGACTGATGTACAACGATGAGTTGGGGTTCTTGTTGTTACACTTTGGGAAACAGCTGGGTTTGTACCCCTATGTTCCTTTATAAATCTCCTTACACGAGCCGTTGAATAAGCATCATTTCGACCAAATTGTTTAGACTTTTCAATATCATTCGGCTGTGTTCAATCCCATAGCCATCGATTTCTTGTCGCCGATCCGGCAAAGCATGCCGAACTTAACTGCTTAACGGGGCAGGAATTTGGCTGAGCTTCTATCAGATCCTTTCATGAAAGACTTGGTGGTTTTGCATCCGTCCAGACTTGACCATTTTCCGGACTTCTGGTTAGGTTATTTAGATGGGTGCCTTAGATGACAGGAAACTGCCAATGACTCACTTAGACTGACGATGAGTCCATTGTGCCCAATAGTAGACAATTGAGAACCTAAATTTCATTATCGATCGCTGAACTAAGCCCCCCAGATATATGTATGTATAAATCTCAGAAGTCTGGTCTGCTCAATTGTTTCATAGGTCATCCAGCTTCGCAGAAAAATAGTTCCCAAGAGTATCCTTCCTTTTGGTGGCTAGTGCTGGACAATCACATAACAAGTGGCGAGCGGATTCTTTTTCCTCTTCGTCGCTGCAGTTCGTTGTGGGGTAGTCCTAGCCGTGCCGCATGATTGTCTACCACGCAGTGTCCCGGCACGACGTCGACAGCTATACGAATATCCCTGCAACTGAGTTTCACGTGATCTGCGGACCTATTTTTGTCATACACTGGCCATAACGATTTGGCTATAGCACATGTATCTAATCGATTACAATGCCAGTTAGCTTCCTTGTTGGACTCAATGTCTGCCTTTCGGCTCAATGTGCTAAGCGGTGTGTTATCCTCGGCAAGGGTCTGCGACCGCACGTAAGCCTTTTGACCCATTTGACCCAGTCGCTCACTAGAAAAAGTGCTGGCTATTTCTTCCGCTGCTCAGGGGAAGGAATTTTCCTGATACCAGAATGGCGACATCATCGGCGTAGCCCTCTACGTTGAAGCCGTTGTTCTCAAGTATTTTGACCAAGTCGTCCACTACTAGGCGTCAAATAAGTGGCGATAAGCCTTGAGAGGTACCCCGCCTGACTCTCTTTCTGCCCTGTACATTTCCTAGAGTGGAATTCTGGACTTATAGGAGCAGCAGTAGTTTCGGTTCGGCTGAGTAACATTTTCGAAAAGTCACTTCTTGTAGCTGGGTCTTTGCAAGCATCTACTCAAGTTGACTGCCTTCCAGTCCCCTCATCTGCCTTTACCACGAATTTTAAGTTTAATCAGTGACTTGTCCTAGCTGGCACATTCTACAACAGCTCTTTACTGCGACGTCCTTCTGCAAAAATATCCCCTTCTCTTGAAGAGCCTAAACTTGTTGGCACCACTGTATGGGCAAAATCAGCAGCGGCAACCTCGCCATTACCTTCGGTCATGTTGACTGCACTTACAAACTCCATTAATCATTCGCGCCAGTACAAGATGTTCTCGTCGCGGCAGCACAGCAGTCGGTGCATATGACCTTTTAAGGCATCATAGGTACTCATAGGCACTCTGCAACTTCCTCACCGATGTCACCAAGTTCATGGTATGCAGCATTTCAGCAATAAAATTGTTTTCCATTCAAGCGTCTTGATAAATATTCTCAAAGGACGAGATATGATTTCAACCGCCGCGCATATGTTCTATAGACGAGATACTTCTCCCCCGCCGAAGATAACTCAACACGCCCACTACGTACCTCAAGATCGCACCTAATTTATGCGTTTCAAAAACATTCCGCCTACGTCGAGTCTCCACAGACACTCGTACACTGGAGGATCAGTTTTCACATTGCGCGCACCCCTAATTGAGAATTACAAAATCCTCGGAGGAGAGTACACGCCCAATTACTCCAGCTTCTCGCCAGATTGGGCGTCTGTTCCCATTTACAGAATCAACTTCGCCCTCGATCGCGTCGCAGTCATTGCCGTCGAAGATAAATTGCTGTCACCGCATAATGAAGTGGTAGGACAAGCAAACAGGAGGGAGGGTCCCGCAACACAACACAGCCCGATCGCTCTATCTAATTACGCGGGATAATTTATTTGTGTGTCCATGTGACCATGTGGCCATGGCATTGTCAAATTTAATAAACGATAAAACAACTTAATTAGTCCTAAATCATTGTGGGACGCAGGAAGGGAGCCTTGGGAGACCAGTTCGGAGTTTCACCCGCAAAGGTAAAGGAAAACACACAGAGAGCGGCCCGTTCGATTTGCATATGAATTCTGTCAAACGCTTGTCCGATCGTTGTACGTGAGATAAAGGCGGCTTGGGTCGTAAATCGTTGCTGCCCCAAGAGCAACAAAATCACCGGGAATGCTAATCCAATTTTTCTTCCACGAGATACCGGGAATTTAAGGTCTTTTTGTCTCCCCATTATGTATCGTTAATTATTGTTTTCATTTTGACATTTGCATAAATTATTGTCAGTGCGGGGCTGGCGCGGGACGGGACGTGGAATGCAAAAAATCGGAGATAAAATTTGTCATTCGTTGAAGGTTTTTGAGTTTTATTGATGTGTGATGGAGACGCGATGATTCACTGGCAACAGAATGGAGACTGTGTTAAGGGGCAGGGCAGGGTGTACTCGGATGTATTTGGGGCTGGTATCGCCAGAATTTAATTCGTGGTTACTGCTTGTCTGATGAATGAGATTTATTTTACTGCTCTGTCGCTTTTAATGACCTTTTACTGATCTAGTGATTCCCGGAAATGGGACTTGATTCAGAGAGCGCTCTTGTGAGTCGTTAATTGATTTTGATGGATTTCCAAAGAAGGCAAACGGATGCTGCGTCGTGGTGTTTAAAATAAAGAATTTGCGTTGACTTTTGTTTTAATCATGAACTGAGCTTTCCATTTTCACTTCCGGTACAAATAGTAACGAAAGACCGTGGTTTCAATTGGTCTGCAATGAGGTACACTTGCTTACTTACTAAGTAAGGAGGCGCTACAGGTCGGGGTGTCTCTCCAGTTAGCCCGGTCCTTAGCTAACTGCCTCCTGTTGTTCACTCCAAGTTGGCTGAGGTCCTCTTCAACTTGTGCGTGTGACCTTAGGCGAGGTCGTCCTCTACTGCGTTGTCCCTCCGGGCTACATTCGAAGACTCTGCGAGCCGGAGCATTGGTGTCCATTCTACAACATGTCCCAGCCATCTCAAGCGACTGTTGTGCAGTTTTTTGACGAAGTCGATGTACAGCTTGTAAATTTCATCTGTTTCGACAGAGTCCATAGAGCCTCAGCACCATAGAGCAGGACTGGGATGATTAATGACTTGTATAGTGTCTCCTTAGTCGTCCGGGAGAGAGTATTACGTTTTTTGTCGGGGCGGGCATACCCTCCTGGAGCACTCAGACGCAAAAAGTGGTCAATTGTACTACCAGGTAGAGAACCCCATTTTACTCCATAGTTTCGTCTTTCGCAGAAGGTCGAGAAGGATCTTCAGTGATGAGAAGCTTACATCATCAGCACTCACCACATCAGCACTGAAAATCCGTCACCTGATCCGAGCAAAGGCAGGACAATCACATAGGAAATGTTCCGCCGTGTCGTCGCCTTCTCCACAGGCGTCGTGATAGGGGTATCACTTAAACCTACCACACTGAGGTGTTTGGCAAAGGTGTAGTGGCCCGTAAGAACGCCAGTAAGTTGTCTACAGTTCTTTCTGCTAAGGGATAGCAAGAAAACCGCCGATTTCCTACAGACGTCAGGGACCATTCGTTTAGTCTGCCTGCATTCTGGAGAGCTATGCCACCTTCGATGCTCATTAAAACCCAGTCGTCGATGGAAGCCCTGACCAAGGACGCTGGCAGACCCAACGTGGGTTCAGGTCCAGAGAAAGCCTCTTCTGAACCTTGCCTAGCAAGCTCATCGGAGAGCCGTATCATTACCCGTATCGCGTTGTGTTCTGGGACCCAGACAAAATTCAATGAGTTCAACCTTCCGACCGAATTTAAGGAGGTTTTGCATTCACGAACTATCTTGGAGAAGGTTAGAGGGTTGAGTAGTGCACTACGCGCAGCCTGGCTATCGCTACATATGCAGATATTTCGCCCCCTCCACCTGTTTCTCACAATATAGTCCCCAGCCATTAGGATGGCATACACCTCTGCCTGGAAGACAGATGCATGCCTTCCCAATGAGAAATGAAGCCTAATGTTGTCGCATTCCACGAAAATACCAGCGCCGGACCCCCGTCCAGTTTTGAAGCCGTCCGTGAAAATGCGACTACATTCCTTTCCTGGTTCAGATTCTGGCCAAAGCCAGTCCTAAACATGAGCGAAGTCGACTTCAAATTTGCATCGTAGCCGTAATTCTGGTGTCATTGCATCAAATGGCATATCCATTAGAGAGGGGTCATGATGGGATGGATGGGATGTTTATCAGAGCGTCTAGAGCCAGGCGTACTGGGGAAAGCTCCCAAGCAGCCGAGACAGACCGTTCTTTGGAGTTTGGCGAAAGCAACAGTGACGTATTTACGTGAAAGCTTATTCCACCACACAACCGACGCATATGACAGGAGGGGTCTTATCATTGCCGTGTAGATCCAGAGGACTTTCCTTGGCGATAAGCCCCATGTCTTGCCAAAGGCACCCTTGCACTGAAAGAAGACTGACAGCGCTTTGGAGGTCTTTAGTTCGACATGTTTCGTCCAAAGAAGTTTACTATCCAGGATTACTCCTAAATACTTAGCTTCCTTGGAGAGTTGAATGGTGATGCCTTTTAGCACACGCTGAGTCAACCCGTTAAGAGTAAGGGCCTTACTTACTCTTAACCCAAAAAACCAAGTGGAAAGTGTTATTCTTCTGATGTGTTAGTGTCAGAATGTATAGCAGAGCCAAGGTAGACAAAGTCCTTTACTACCTCGAAGTTATAGCTGTCGACTGTGAAGTTCTGTCCATTTCGCCGGTGTTGTGTGTCCCTTCTTGTTGACAGTATATACTTGGTTTGGCCCTCATTTATAGCTAAACCCATTTTGGCAGTTTCTGTTTCGATACCAGCTAACGTATCAGTGACAGCCCGCTGTGCCCTGCCAATTATGTCGATGTCGTCGGCGTAGGCTAGTAGCTGCACAGACACAGAAAGATTGTGCCTCCGTTGTTGGCTTCTGAGTTTCGCACAATTCTTTCAAGAAGTCACATGACCTTGTCTAAATCCTTATCTAAATCCTTTTTTGACATCGAAGGCCTCGGTGATGTCATTACCGACCTTGACCGCGTTCTCCATCGTCATCCTGCACAGACGGATGGGTTTGGGACGAGGTGGGTTTTTTTCACGATCTGCTCACAAGCAAACCTCGTCCTTAGCTGCATGTGCTTGCCGGCATTCTTCGTCAAACCATGGGTTTCTTGGTGGTCATCGACTGAACCCCAGCGCATAAGTAGCGGCATCTCTGATAGCATGCTGGCCTCGTGGATATTGTGATGAGGAAACCGTGTGAGATACACTTAGACCAGCATACATAGATCAATGGTGATTGTGGGAGAGTGAAGAATACGGACATAGGATTGTAGGACTCCTTTAGTTAATAGGATTGAAGAGGTATACCTACCCCTAGAGAGGGTCTACTAGTAGGGGCAAGAGAAGTATTTTTACTACCTTCGTATAACGTGCACGATTGGCTAGCTTATCCTTTAGATATTGCTTTGTTCTCGAGGTAAATTGGTGTTGTTCTAGTGTACTTGTCCGACCCTCGCCAGAGGAACTGCATGACAACAAATGAGATTTCGATCGCAAATATTTCATCTGTTACATAAGTAATTTCGAATAAATGACGCATCCTCATAATAGGAGACCAAATAGTTTGCTCCAAAATTACTTTCAAAGCAAACATCAAGAGCAACCACACCAGTTGTGGGCCACAAAACTTCCTCATCCTCCGTTTGTCCGCATACTTTGCCGATTCTGATTCAATTTCGACTCCCAAACTTGTTGAGTATCTTCCATCGCCCACTCAGTTACAGTCAACTGATGAAGGATTCACAATCAACGTGACTCCCCGAGGTCCTAACTCTCGTCATAAAGCAAATGTTACCTGCATACGCTGCCGCTACCGCTGCTGGATAACCTGAAACGTTATATTTTCAATCACCAACCACCATCTGTTCAGCAAATCGAATTTAAATATTTACCAGGCACTGTCCTGGCACTCGACGTCGTAGTCGTCGTCGTCGTCGTCCTTCTCCTCATCCTACTCGATTACACATCACCAGCTCCACAGATTGAACAGCACAATGAGATTTTTCGAATTTTTATTTCGAGTCAATTTTCTTTTTTTTTTTTTTTTGATTTCTCTCCCATGTTGACAAACAGGATTCGCATAGGATTCACTGGAATCCCTGGTATCATGTTGAGTGATGTGAAGAAAACACATAGCTCCTCCAATGCCATTTGTTGATTCCTGTGGGCGAAGCCGAGTATCTTACCCATACTCCATCACTGTGATAAGCCGATTATGCCTCTTCGTTGTTCCTTTGTGATGTGGCTGGCTGGTTGGCTGGCTGGCTGGCTGGCTGGCTGGCACTCCTTCGTCATTTCTTCGACACAATATTGGAAGGATACTCGTACGCTGTTCACCATCTTCACATCACACTCAGCAATCTCGGAATGACGTCGTTTGGTATACACATCCTTTCGCCAGGATGAATTTTGATTTTCCTCTTCACTTTCTTTGGCCGAAAACAACAATAACACCGAAAAACGACAATGACAATGACAACGACGACAGCATTGTGATTAGTTGGGGGAATTTGGGGCTTCTTGCATTGTGTGCTCTGTCACATTGAATTTGCGATTGGAGAGTCCTTGAGACAGCTTCCCCAGAGGCCCTCTGATGGTGGGTGGAACTCGAAAATCTTATTAAAATCCATCCAAATCGTAAAAAAACTTTAGTAACTCAATATCCCTTCAATGGACGAGCAATACGAGGATTCACTTGCGCAAAGTGTTCCTTAAACAAAAGCACAGTCTCTTCAGCGGCAACGGACTTGACTGAGGTCCATTTCTTGGAAGTCGCCTTTTCAAAATATCAGCTTACTAGAATGCATGTCTCATCTAATTCGTCTAGGAGGCCACCGCACCGGTCGGACATCTCTGATGTTGCCGCCAGGACCGTCAAAGCAATTGCTCACTGACCATGTAATTCGATTAAAATTGGAATGACGCATCTGCAGCGTACGAAGAAGTAAAGATATCACAGAATCGCGGATTAATTCCACTTGACAATTTCCAGCGAACTGTCTAACTAGGCGATGTTTGTCCCGATTTGTTCGATGCCACCCTTGACGAGGGAATTCTGCTATATCTGGGCCCCCTCTCATCATCCCCCGTACAAACTGCTACTACGGCGCGCAATTATTTTCAAATGAATAATGGCCGAACATAGAATGGAACGTCTTCCATAAATTCAGATCATCCAATTAGCAGAGAAGTTGATAAATAGCCTCGGAAAAACTCCGGCGAAACTGGGTTTCCCAAAGTTTCCCCTTTTTTTGTTGTGCGGCAGGGCTGTGCGGCGGAACTTTTCACTCTAAGTAGTCCCGTTCCCGTTCCCGTCCTGACGACTCTTTGTTGTACAGAAAGCATATTTGAAAATTATGACATATTGTGTTAAGCGGGCGGCGGAAGGCAGCCGTTTTACCGTTTTCCAAGCCCACCCATCCCCTCCTGGATGACAGTAAATAACCGAAGTTGAAACATTTGAACATTTGAACAGTCGCTCCTCGCTCCTCGCTCCTTGCTGCTCGCTGCTTGCTGCTCCTCTCCCGGCCAACTCTCTCATTATGTTAGCAGTTAATAATAATTTGAACTTTTTCATTCGCTGGCGGTGGATGGAAGGATGTTTTTTTTTGCTTTTTTTGACGGGGTTGAATGGGGGATGATCATTGTTTCCTGGATGGGGTAGGTTAGGTTGTTTGCGGAAAGTTTTTTTCCGCTTGAATTAAATTTTCCCGGCTAAAAAGGGAGTCACGCAACCGACTGAAATATGAGATTTTCGTACGGAACACAGCGTTCGATGGCAGCGGCGATGGTGCGGAGGATTTGACATTTGTCATCGGGAGACAAACAAACGGAGAATGACTTTTGTTCTTTTGAGTAAATTAGCCGATAGATGATGATGATAATGATGATGTTTATCATGTCATATGTCAGGAAAATACTCGGCAGAGAATAAATCATCGGGGATCGGGGGAAGCAGATACACATGTCGGTACTTAGTTAGATGAGTAAAATTGCGATGAAGACGTTAGAAGGGAGGTGGATTTGACATACGCGTTGTACGGATAAAGATCTCAAGTTAAATTTTTTAATTCTGGGATATTTTATGAAAGAAAAGAGGACTTCAAGCCAGTAAAAGTGGTCTTAGGCTTTGCACATATGAATGAACGTTTGCCATTGAATCCCGGGGAAAGTCCAACTTTCAAGAACGCCTTCTGACCAAACCGTAAATTGAATACGAACTATATGCGATAACGAGCCAGGAGGCAATAGACGTCAAAATACGGAGGAGAAAGTGGCAGTGGATTGGTCACACCCTACGCCGCCAAGACAGTTCCATTGCGAAGTACGCCATGCAATGGAATCCACTTACCCAATCAGGAAGACGAGTGGGCCGCCCTAATCAGACATGGAGAAGGACATTCGGGAAGGAATCTAGATCATTGGGGATGACTTAGAAGGAGCATTGCAGAACTCCGAACACGATGGCGCGCAGGCGATGTTCACGCCCTATGTCCCACGAGGGGTCAGAGGACCTAAGGACCTCAAAAAAGGATGTTACCACCGTGGGACTCTCTATAACCACGAGGTATCGAAGGAATTCCCTAGACGGAGTAAACGGGGCGTATAAAGACCCAAATAGGCCAACATACTTGGTTAAAAGCTCCCATGGACTACTTCGACATATTTGAATCAAAGGGCAATAAGGACCCGATTATCTGGTACTTGCCGTCAAAGATGACCAAAAGGCTTAGTCCCCAAGGTTGGGGATTTTGCGCAAGGTTAACGCAAACGTGGAAAAAATTAAATTATTGCCTAGCAACAGTCTTCCTTCTAACTGACAATTTTCCTGTAGACGACCATGCAAAATGAAGAAATGAACAAACATGGATGTCTCTGCTGTCGACGGAGTCTAGTATTCTAGAACCGTCCAAACCTTCCGTGCGGCCAGAACAGGCTTGGAGCTCTCCCTTTTTGCCGACAAGGTATGAGTGCCGATATCCTCATAGCAGCGAAGAATTACTGCGAGAAAATACGACGTGGAGAAGCTGAAACCGCAGAAGATCGCATATCTCGTACGCCGTCAGCGTCATGTGCCGAAGGGCAAGCAGGAAGCCGCAACTGATGTTCTCGGTTTCATTAGACTTCTTCCCAAAAACTCTTGATTTCACAAAGAATGCCGCCAGCCACACGCAGCAAAATAAGAGGCATACATGTACATTTGTATACATGACCGTGATGTAAGTCGGCTCTTCAAAAAAGGACGAGAGAGCAGAAGACGAGGGAGGGTCTCTAAAAGAAAAAGAAGGAGCACTAGGAGCGCATGTTTGAGGACAAAAATAGAAGGAACTTTGGTACTTTAGTGTACTCTCTCATTACGGACACCCCTCATAAGCGGACACATTTTTCATAACCGTCGGTGTCCACTCATGAGGGAGTACACCATATCACGTTACGGCAACAAGGCCCGAGAGGAGTGAAGGAGGCAATCTTGTAGTAAAGTCACACTCGGTGCTGAGAAGATGGAAATGCTATTCCTGCAGACAGTCTAGGGCAACAGAAACTAAGATTCCGCTTTGAAGCAGAATGTATCACTCAGCCTAGACAAAAATAGGCAAATATCCCATTCACGTAACTAAAGACAGAAATATAGGAACGTAAGGCCAACCAGTCTACAGGCTACAGGCTATGGCTATGGCCCTGGCTATGGAGAGAGAGACCTTGTGGAGAGCATACACTAACTCATTACGAAAACTTTGTCCAGTTAGTGTATGTTTGGTGAATTGAATCTCATCATCGTGTGCCCGACCACAAGAAAGGAGTCCACCTCAACTGGACCAACGACGGAGGCATCTTATCTGCCCTATAGTGTGAGCGTCTGATGCCGAAAACAACCTGATCCGCCCCTCACAGTGCAGTCTTAGGCCAGGAAAGATCACGACTGCCAGTTACAACATTTATAGACACGAACTGTAGGCAGCCATCACTGGCAAACACGCCCGTCTAGTCTTCAGAAAGACGATGGAGTACGTTTGCTGCTCCATCAAGGGTGGTTCTGACTTCACAGAGAGCCAGAAAAGAATTTAGACAAGATGACGCACTTTTATGTCACTTCCTCGACTCCAGAAGTCGAAACGCCAACACCGGAAGCACAATCTTTTCAAGGCCTGGGCGGATACGTTTTTTTGTTGAGGTTTGTTGAGCTTATTGTAAAGCTGGAGGACATTCTGTTATCGGCCTTCTAAGAGTACAAACTTTTGTTCAAGTTTCATCGTGGAACCTTCCGCTGTTACTGCTGACTACTCTTTATGGTGCGCATGAATATTGGCCGTGTCTCTAATGTATTGGCTCTGCGGACATTAAAAAGGATGCATTTGATGGTGACCGCCGGTGGAACAGAAAAATTGTCCGAAGCCTCCTCTCTCCTCTGCAAAGCTAGCATATTTTTGTTGAGTCTACAAGTGTGTTTCTTCAGATTTATGTGTCATCCTGTTGACGTCTTGTAACTGGACTCTAAGGTTGATCGACATGCTTATTTTGGAACTGTCCACTTATTCACTTCTAGACAACTTTGGTTGGTTGCATCTGTGAAGCCATCTTGGTATAGCCCTAAACAAACGGAGGATAGCTTAGACATAACAGGCTATAAGGATTCGACTGCAAAGTACCCCGTTTCCCTGACGGACTATTGAAATCGATCTTGGTGTAGAGATGTTCGCGAGGAGCAGCCTGTCTGGTCGAACAACCAAATGTCGAATTCGTAGGGAGCATTCCATTGAAGTTCGGTTAATGAGTGCATCTGGCGGTAGTCCACCCCACTTCACATTATCCACTCATGAAATTGGGCGACAAGTTCACAGTCAAAAGCAGTCGAGTCATGATCGAATGGTTGAACGACGCCGTGTTTCAAAATGCCACCTCGCTTGGCACCCATTCCCTCTGCAGTCATTCTACTCACATGTATCTTACCCGAAAAATGTATCTTATTGTTTGCTAATAACCTTCTTACCTAGCACTGCCAATTAATACGTCATTTCTGACAGAACGATTGTCCCGTGCCTTCCGTTTCAATTGAATTTATTCTCCCTTATCCATACGTATCCTATTCCTTATAAGGTACAAAATGTCCCTCAATTAAGATAAGACTGAGGAAATATTCTCAAGCAATAACTTTGGCTTAATCTTGCCACAAAGTAGTCTCGAAAGTGTCCTTCTTTTTGCCGCCATTAAGATAAAAGTTCGCATTTTGCATAAAAGGTCCACCTTGTCCAATCTGAAGATGTATCTCGCAAGCAAATATTCAGTTGTTGTCCTCCCCCGAGTGCAGTAATAAACAAAACGTATCTCTCATAATCCATTTTGGGTCCGCAAAATTTTTTGAATACAAAATATCCTTGCTCTCTGGCTGGATATTGTCCATCCAGCTACCCGAACCCCAATCGAACTGCATCGTAATGGTCCGAAAAAGGAAAAAAAAAGGCAACTGTCCATCGGACAACTTCGACTTCCATCAGCAATGCTCTCCTTTTTTTTTTGTCTACCACTAAATATGCTAATCAAGGACCTTTTTTCCTCCACTAAGCCAATGCGTTTTGGGCCATTTAAACGTAAATTTTGTAGGGCATGTCGTTCCGCATATGTACGAGTACATATTTTGGATTTCGATGGTGGGGCGGTTGGCGGAATGGGGAGCATTCATCCGTGCTGAAGTCTTTGTCTCAATATGACCAACATAATAACGGATCAATGTAAATGCAAATTTTTTATGGTGTTTGGTATTTTTTTTTCTACCCCCAGTTCAAGGGAAATTACCATGTTACCCTTGTGCATTTAGAGAAATCGGGACGAGCTCTCCGTGTGGAGAGATGTGTAGGGAAGGATGTTTCTTTGTTTTTACGGCCCATAAACACAAAATGAATTTATTTAGCAGAGTTTGTTTTTTTTTTCTCTCTGTTTCCTTGCCTTTCGTGCAGGATGGAGGACATCACTAACCGGAGGGGAGGTTTGTCAAGTCATGCGATTGGAGATGGATTGAGACGTACCCCGTCGCTGAACGTTCGAATACACATATTTTCCCTTTTTAATAATAATTTTTACGATTTTGAGGACGAGTCCGTAATACATCCCTGGCAAGCTGACAGGAGAGGCGGTTTATGGGATTTGTGGATATGGGGGGAGACACATAAAGCACCCACTCTACGTATTGTCTTCGTACTTTTAGATCATGCACGGAATTGCGTAAATCCTGATTTTCAAAATGAAATGGTAGAGGGTGGGTGGGTGATCCAAGGCGAAAGGGAGACACAAATTGTTGGCAGCCATTTGTAATAATTTGGGCGGCAGCGATGGGGGGATGGGGTTTGCCCCTCGGCACCACTTCTCATCTAAGAGCAGCATAATTTCCTTCTCTGGGAAGGCTCTTCCTGCTCTGATGATGTTTACTTTCATATGCTATTAGATAATTGAGATTTTTGTCGTCATTGAACGCGATGGATGGAGGTGGGGGTGGAGAAGTTCTTGAAAATACCCCAAGGCTGATGTACGCCTTGGTGAATGGAGGATTGACATTGTTATTATCCTGCAAATCGATTACGAGTTTATCAATCGAGTTGAACTGTATTCGGTGAAGGAAGGACTTCAACAGAAGTTGGCGATACGGTGATTGAGATGAAGACCCGTTGGCGGGTCCCCCGTTTCCCTATTTCATTGTTGCCATACGAGCTCTAGGCCATGTAGCAGTGGATAATGCTTCCTCGAAAAAAGGGGGAAAAATGGACAAACTGCTTTAAATTGTGTCAGGGTCCTCTCAATATAAATCTCTTGCTCTAGATTTATTTCGACGTTTGTGCATCAGATAGGCGTTGAGCTGCGACTCTTTTTTTTTAAAGACGTGGGGGCAGATAAGGCACAATTTAGTCCTAATACGCGCGGCGACCTGAGAAGATCTTTTGTGCTATCCCCTGAGAGTTGCTGTGTTGTATTCTAGTTGCCTTCTAGCTGAAATCTAGTTCATTAATGAAACTATAGATACTTTGAGCTGAAGAGGATGTGACATCAGATGGTGATGTGAAGCCTTTGTTAAAGAGTTTAAGCCTAAGCCAAGCTATGGCCGAGCATTCACACAGTATATGTTGGGGTGTTTCGGCGTCTTCAAGACAGAGACGGCACATGTCCGATTGGACACGACCCATTTTCTTGAGATGGTAATTGAGAGAGCAATGTCCAGTAAGGAAGTCAGTTATGATCTTAGCCTTGTGCTTGCTCATTGAAAGAATGTCTCCAGATCTTTTTTTTGAGAAATTTACACATTTCTTGGCGTAAGCCATTTTGCGAGTTGCAGAATGAGAGCGTTTCTATTCGTTCCCATAGATTGAGTTCTATCTTTATCTGGTTAGTTGGTAAACCACAAAAGGGTTCAGGTCCCGTAAACGGAGATTGAGCACCTAATCTGGCAAGTTTATCAGCAGATTCGTTGCCAGGGATGCCCCTATGTCCAGGGACCCAAGCAAGAGTAATTTTATTGTGTGCAGCAAGCTGCAGGAGTACTTGTAGACAATTCCAAACCAGCTTAGACTCAAAATTGAAGGATGTTAGAGCTTTAAGAGCTGCTTGGCTGTCTGACATTATATTTATTTGTGATCTACGGAGGTTTCGTCTAATCTCTGGCACATAGCTTGATTGCATAGACCTCTGCTTGAAAGATAGTAGTATATTGTCCAAGTGAAGTGGAGAGTTTGTAGTTAGGACCAAAAATGCCAGCTCCAGCCCCATTTGATATTTTCGAACCGTCAGTGTACCAATCAGTTGAAGATGAGCTTTTAGGGATGAGAGGGTTATCCCAAAACCTGCGGTCCGGTATAATGACTTTGAAAGGGTGACTGAGATCTATTCTTTTTGGCAAGAAATCCGAGGAGCAGATCGCTGGCGATGATAGTAGCGGGATTTCCTCCAGGATTTTCATATGTCCTACTAGATTGGTGTTAGTATTATTACATAGGAGCTGAAGCTTTATTGCACTATCTGCTGCAGTCTTCATAATTCTTATGTGTAGTGGTGGAAGGTCTAAGAGAACTTCCAGTGCAGCTGTAGGGCAGGTGCGCATTGCACCTTTTGTAGGGCATATCGGATGGTGATTTGATTAGTTTTATCCCACCATACTAGCGATGCGTAGGTAATTATCGGCGTGCCGATTGTGAGATAAGTCCAGTGGATTATTTTGGGTTTTAATTCCCATCTCTTACCGAAAAACCTTGAGCAGGCCCAGAAGGCTTTTGTTGCCTTTTCAATGGTTCTATCTACATGAGGTTTCCAGTTTAGCTTCTGGTCTAGAGTTATCCCAAGACATTTTGTTTCTTTAGAAAAATCTATTTGTAGCTGCGACTTACAAGTGACTGTTTGTTGTGCTCAAGCGGCTTTAGAAACTTTGGGAACCTTATGATAACGACAGTCGACTACTGAGCCTGATCAACCCCATAAAGAAAGAAAAACTTTTGGGGGCGCTTCTGTGTTTTAAGGTGGTCCGGTGCGTAGTTATACCTGACAGTAGTCCACCGATATAAAGGTGTATAAAAATGGATACCGAACCGGTGGAATATATCGAGACTCCGGACGGAAACGGACTACATCGCCCACTAACAAACTGCACTCGGAGATTCTCTATCAGAATTTCTAGCAGGAAGGAGTGGGATGAAGGGTCTGTACCGGTAATAAGCTGGCTATCTATATCGACGGATCGAAAATGGATGTATGTAGGTACTAGTGCTGGTGTCTATTGCGAGTCCGTCAAACTCGATGACGATTGCAGTGTTTTTCAAGCTGCCTTGAGTTGTATTCCAAGAACATAAACCTTCCAAGCTCTTCACGACAGCACTTCACAAGCTTGCTATCGGAATGGCAGAAATCACTTTTATCGCTGCCTGGTGTCGATGAAAAAGGTGATACCTTCCTTCAATATTGCCTTCATCGCAGTCTCACGGGCAGGTATTGTCACTGCTAAGACCTCCGCTTGGAAAACACTGCTATTTTTCGGGAGGCGAACAGATTTGGATATGTCCAGCGGTTCAGAAAAGATGCATGAACATAGGCCTACATTTACCTTCGATCCATCTGTAGAGACAGAGATGGTGCGTGTATTGGTAAGCCAACCGCTTTTCCATTCCTCTCTGTTCGGTAACGAGCTAGCGAAGGGTCTCTTGAAATCTAGGTACGCAGTATAGTTTATGGCACCCCTGCGCCGCTCAATTAAAACTGCCCACTAATTTATGTGGACATATGCCAACCATACAAGCAGTTCCATTCAACATTGCCAGACATAAATACAACAGGACAACAGATATTATCAACAAAACCACTCATTACCACAGCCACTATCTGCATGGCAACCAATTCAGCTGCCTAAAAGCCTTTATCTGAAAGGCTTTCCCAAGAAAAACTACTCCCCATGGTTCGTTGGAAAACACAAACTGCACTTTCCCCGCACACTCAATTGTAATCATATCTTAATGAGTTGATAACAAGCGCCGACAAAGCGCCGACGCTACTGTACCACAATCCCAAACAGAAAAGGTCATAAAAATTAGCCACCCTGCCTTGGAAGTCTATTGAGGTACAGCGGAGCGTGAACTTTTTTTATTATTTTCTGCCTGTTGGCCCCAAAATGAAAAATTACACCTGAGACAGATACAGATACGGAACAGTTGTCAATTCAGACTGACCAGTAACCCAGTGGGAAAACACTCCTTCAAACCGGAAGCACCATCAGTGCTTGGAACAAATTGAATTGTCTTGATACGATAGGAAAAAAAATTGAGACGTTGTTGCTCCAGAGATTCCCATTCCTTCGGTCGAACTTCAATTAAGATAACAAAAGACAAATTTTTATAACCCCCGCCCTTCATCCGGGTCGAGTGTTCTTGTGTTTGTATCTTGTCCACTTCCAATGTTTTTGGTTTTCCATCGAAATTGGATTCATCTTCTTCAGAGTTCACAAGAAAAGATATTAAATTACCCGAACATGTCCAGTGCCGCCGCCGCCGCCGCTGCCACTGAAATGGGAGAGGGTTTGCGTCCAATAGAACTAGAACGAATGAGACTCCTTTCAAGTCCACCGATCCACCGGTGTTTGGTGTGTCTTGATGATAATTCAATAGAAACACACACCTGCGCTACAGGCCAATGAATGGATGTGTGTGTCTGGAGAGCGAGTTCAAGTTCCACCATCCAAGTGCTCGAGCAGAGACAAATTAATTAATTACCTGTATGATTTTAATAGGGTCAGTGCTTAGGTACAGTGCTCTGGTTCTTCGCCTTCACCTTCTCCTTCTTCTTCGGGTACAGCCATGTGTTCCAATGAAAGCATAAATAATCTTTGAACCAACAAACGGCTCTCGGTGGGGGAGCTCTTGCTGCGAAAAGCCATTAGACTCTGCACACAAACTGTTGCACTAAATCAGAGTCGAGATTCTAATTTCGGAGCATTTTTCTGGCCCCTATTAGAGGGGGTATGCTGGGTAATTTTCTTTTCCCCATGACGTAGGCAGGGTTAATGGATTTGGGATTGCTGATTAAGATGCCAGAACTACTTAGAAGGGGGAAGGGATACACTTATAGAAAACGAAGGCTGGCATACCTTCATAAAAGGTGGTTAGTTAAACAGGGCCGCTGCATGAATAGTTGCTTTTTAATCCTTTCATTAATGTTCATTCTCCAGGTTAGCTTCTTGTCTAAAACAAGACGTAGGTTCTTTGCACTGTCAGAGATCCTAAGCGGGGTACCTCCGACAGATGGCGCACTAGACTAGAATCTTTGGGAAAGCCTGGGGTCCCTCTCCTAAAATAATTGTTGTAGAAAGCTATAATAAGACCCATACTGTTATACGGTAGTCTTGTATGGTGGCCGGCGGTAAACAAGGTCACTAACCTAATGGCCGTCACGAAGATTCAAAGACTAGCGTGCATCGGGAACACCAGTGCGATGAGGATAACTCTAACCGCTAGACTTGAGGCTATTCTCAACCTGCTTCCGCGCTAGATATCTTCATCAAAACATCTGCAGCCATAAGTGCCATCAGAATCAGCCAGTCAGAAACATGGAAGTCTGTGCCTATCCTTCGAAAATATATTGGCCATGTACCCATTACGGATTACATCACGCCATACTTAGACTTTAATAGACCTTTCTCAAGCGCCTATCCTGGCAGGGAGAAGTGGTAAGAGGGAGAAGTGGTAAGGATACCACAAGAGGGTATCACCTTCTTTATTGACAGCCAGGCAGCTATAAAAGCAATAACTGCTGTCGAAAAGAGCTCAAGGTTCTTGAAACACAGCACAAGGTATCGCTCTGCTGGGTCCCTGGACATCAGGGTATACCAGGTAACGAGAAAGCTGACGAATTAGCAAGAAAGGGTACTGCAGCCATCTCAAGACAAGCAGAACTACTCGTGAACATCCCACCTTGCAGTAGGGAAGACAGTCATACAAGAGGCGAACACCAGATGGACCTCCTTGGATTCCTGTGTAATCACAAGTAAACTATGGCCGTCGTTCGATAAAGGCAGAACCGTGAGACTTATACGGGAAGACAGGAAATCCCTTTCCATCCTCGTTGGGGTTATCACGGGGGGCATAACTCTCTACGGTATCATTTGAAAAAACTACGTCTGACGGAAGTAGAACTCTTCAGAGTGACGAGGAAGCTTTTGAGGACACAACCCACTTCCTATGACACTGCCCTGTCGTCCAACACAGCAGCAACAAATTCCTAGGAAGTTACTTTTTCCAAGACCTAGATCAACTCGCCAGCACGCCAACAGACAGGATAATCCTTTCCCCCAAAGGGCACAATGGGTCCGTATTGACCACAAACTTAACCTAACCTATACGGGACCGACTGACTTGACCATGGTCAACAAAAATGCCTTTGCTGGTGGAAGGAATTGTGGATTTACTTAGAGTATTCGAGTTCAACAGAGGTGTGCCTTGTAAGACGATTAATCTCATGTATGCGTGAAAATGATAGAGATTGTACTAGAGACTAGGAACTAGGATAGGGGCTGTTGATTGAATTATTGCACTGATGCAGGTTGAACTGTCTAAAAATTTATTTGAAAACCCTTGCCCATGTGGGTATAATCAGTCTAAGAGACGTACTACCTCCCTAATGAAGGATAGTATGTCCTTAATAGCAGAGTTTCTCAATTTCGGATGATTCGTCCTCCTCCGAGCAGAACCTACATTCCGTGTCTGAGCTCAGGCCACAATGGCCGGTGAGAAAGCCGCTCAGCTTTCTGATACTATCCTTACTAAGGGTAAGTATATCCTTGAAGGAGTAAGGCATGATTAGTCGTTTGGATTGCCTCATCCCTGGTCCAGACGAAGTTTGTGTTCCCAATCATTAATCAGCGCTGTGGCGGAAGCCCAATTGATGCCAGGGTAAGGTCCAGGTCCAATGAACGCAGATTCTTAGCCAGCCTTAGCTACTTCATCTGCTAATTCGTTCTGTGCAATCCTTTGATGACCGGGGACCCATCGAAATTTTACCATTTTGTGTCTCGCAAGGGACTGCAGTCAATCGTATCAGCATTTAACTGGACTGGAGTCCAATAAATTAGACGACAACGCTTTGCGTGCTGCCTTAATATCCTTACTTAG
This sequence comes from Blera fallax, assembly GCA_946965025.1. Taxonomy (NCBI): domain Eukaryota; kingdom Metazoa; phylum Arthropoda; class Insecta; order Diptera; family Syrphidae; genus Blera; species Blera fallax. The sequence goes on from OX337248.1 coordinate 72,074,835, forward strand.
GTTTAATCTAGCGCAGATCTATATCACCATGGAGTTCAGCCTGAAATACCTTGGGACACATTCCCATAGGTATCGAGACTTTGGTGTTGGGTCCAAAGACACCAGCTCCAACTCCAGATCCCATTTTCGATCCATCTGTGAACCAGACCAGACCTCTAGGGTCGGTCTAATATTTCTACCCCAAATAACCTACCGAAAGAGTGCTCCCTGACCATGACGTCGGGTATGGTGCAAAACATGTCTCTTATGGGAATTGAGTCAAGCTTTTTCAGATGTCCCACATAGTCACCTGATAAATACTTGTATATACTTGGGCACTTTTTGTAGGGGTGAAAGCCCAACAATTGCTTCTAAAGCTGCCGTAGGGCAAGTACGCATAGCACCTGTGATGCCGGGACAGGCAATTCTCTGTAACTTCTGCAGTTTAGTTGCAGCTGTCCATTCAAGAACTTTCGGCCGCCAGACGATGGCCGCGTACGTGATAATGGGCCTCACCATCATTGTATATACCCAAGTTCGGCCATAAAGGCTTTCCACAAAATAAGTCTAAATAAACTGTCAGCATATGAGTCTCCGAAGAGTGAATTACAGAGTGTCAATCAATGGTTCGTGGAAATGCTAAATGCTCAGAGAACCTTTAAGCCTGTCTAGAAGGACGTCCATATGTAATATTTCTGTGGATCGGTCCACTTAAGCTTCGGATAGTTTTCTGGATTAGACGCATGGTAACAGATATAAATAAATCCCTGGCAATGGAATGTGTTCATAAACACAATGAGTGCTCATGAGATGACGCTGCTCTGAATGAGAGGGCACGTAGGGACTGAGGGCAATGAAAAGGCGGATTCTCTAGCAAAGCAAGGGTCAACCTCGGAGTTCTCTGGTGCGGAACAGAGGAATGGTGGAGTACCTGATTCACAGCTGGGCTGCGGTGGAACACCAGAGAAAGTGGTCAACTGTGGAAGGTTGTAGGCAGGCTGAAATGGCCATTAAAATGCCGACTGACACAACTCATAGAGAAGCTCTAGGCTTGGAGCGAAGAGCATTGAAATCGGTGGTAGCTTTTGGAAATTTCAAGTATCACCTAAAGAAGATGGGTCTTCTGGAGGAAGACACCTGTGAACTATGCTTGGGGGAAATCCAGACGGCGGCATTAGCTAGCAGAAGAAGGGAGGTCTTGGGGCGCAATAGGGTAGAAACCCAGAAGATGAACAAGATTTCTGTCAAACAGATGCTAGCGTTGAGACGAGGAATCAATGCCAGAGAAGAACTGTAGGGAAATCCAGAGAGTCTCTCGAGCTAAGATGGATCGTGGAAGAGAGACGAAAAGAGACCCATCACTGTGGTCTGGTTCGAAGTCTCTCGATGTATTAGATCCTACAAAGTGACATCATGATTTTCTTGTCCCACGCTGGTTGTACTAGTCCGAAACGCGGCTGGAAGTCTCCCAAATACTAGCACGAGGTACCCTTCTTAAACTGCCCTTAAACAGAATTCTACCGTCCTAACATACGACATACGGAACATACGACTGCGAAAAGTTCGTATCGGATACAAAGAATCCTCATCAGTACATAACCTCTTTAACGTCAAATTAATAGACGTACGGTCCTGCATACACACATGTGTATGAACTATCCTGTGAAAATACAACATTACTAATGATGCTGAACGGAAAATTTTCCTGCAACTAGAACTAGATTTACTTGACAGATCCTTTTTCCCATTAAGTCATGAATGCAATCATACACATGTCCTGCTTTGTTTAAAGAAAAAAAACAACGAAAACATTTCAAACAGTTATCTATTTATCTAATGAATAAAATATTCCGAATCAGAGATGCAACTTCACCATTCCTTTGTAACGATTAATCTAATCCCTTTTCAAGCGGCCTCTCATCCTGCCTTAAATGGCACTCATATCTACAAATGTTGCCATATTGCCGATGTACATACATTTCTCCACTTCATTTGCTCACTCAATCATACATACAACAGCAGCTTTGCACTTCATTAATAACAAAAACTAGAAATCTCCCTCAGCTCATCCATTCATGCCATTTACGGCGGAATCTATGGGTATCGCTGGGTATCTCTGCATTCTCCCAGGAGGGGTCTAGAAATGACAATAAATCCTCCAGATAATATGATCGAGCAGAGAACTGACTTTAATCGAGTTTACAGCCATCAAAGGACTCCATAAATCATCCTGTGGAACCTGGAATAACCCACCACCACCACCGTGTCGCTACCCGAATGTGTTGTGCATCATCTAGCAAAGCAGACGCACTCGGCGATAGCTAGCGACAAATGCAAGCAATCCTTAGAGGGTTGCGCCGCTGTGCACCATCACAACACAAAACAAAAGCCGAACACAGAAAAATGTGAAAAATACTAAAGTTCTACTGTGTGTGAGTCGTAGTTGGAGCAGGACTCTGCACTAGCATCATCATCATCATCAATGACCCAAGGGATTGTGATAAAATTACCTTACCATCTGCCCTCCTCTTGAATCGCTTGGAATGTGTGTGTCCTGCCTGCAGATAAAGGGACACAATGGTGCAGTAGTAAAAATGTTCATAATGTTCAACAAAATCGGAAGAAACAACAACACCAACGCACCCTGTTAGGAGGGTGACAATTAACACAGATCATGTCGCTGTCCTGCGAGACTACATACTTCGTTCGCCTCTGTACACGGGTGGGTATTCAGTGAATTCAAACGATGGAACAACGAGACGCATTGACGTTTCGCTTTGTAAGTCCATTTCGTGACCGATGCTGCTGATGTCGCTCCTGTTTTTGTTGTTTATTACCCAGGAATGTCCTTTTGTTTGTCAGCTATGACCCGTTCGCACGATTGATGACGTTTCCACTGGGTTGTTGTCCAGTGATCGATATTATCATTCCCACACACATACTAGCGCGAGATAGCTATCCCATAAAAATGTGCACTGCACAAAAGGCAGATATCCTATTACCAGCGTAAGCTAGTCGAGTCCTTACCCTGGCTGGACAATGGCAACAACGAACATCGTTCATCCCCCGAAGAGATAAATCGCATCTCATCCTTTGCGCACAGTTCAGGGTCGGGGGTGGTTGATTAGGACGATAAAATACGCGCGCGTTCATGGAAAAATGTTGAGTCTTGCAAAAATGGCCTGACGTGTGGGCGGACTGGGACACGAGCCACGGGGTGATAACTGTTCTATGTCCGTTCTTCAGCATCGGGGTGATTTGTTGTATTGTGTACATCGCTTGTTGGTCGTCCTTCTGTTTCGGGGGTAACATCATTTTTCACACCCAAAATCCAATTTGGGAATTCTGCTGGACATGGCGTAGGCGTCGTCGTCGAAAGGAATGTCAGTCCTGCTCGCCCACATTGGAATTAGGTTGCAGCCAGTACTACGTGCAAGTCATATGCACATCTCGGTCACATACCTGATGTGGATTCCTTCGACCACCTTTGGTCGTCGATGTCCTCTTCTCATTCCACATTACCGACACGTGCTCGAAATGATTAGGTTTTGGGTGTTCATCCCTCTGCGCGTGGGGTGAATTCTGAATTCCAAGGAATCGGGCCACTTAATAGTCATTTGGGACTTGGTAACAGCAGCAAGTTGGAACGGATTTAACTTCTTTCTTTTTTTTCTTTGCATTTACAAAGTTGTTTCTTTCGTTTGCTCGAATTATGGATTAGCTATTCGGAGGAGCGGCGCAAGGGTAAGGGTGGTTTTGCTCGTTTGCAAGGAGGTCGTCATCGTCGTCGTCGTTACAATCGAACCCTCATGGCTGTTTGCATTTGTCATTGTCGATGTGTGTACTCGATAAAATCATTGAAATGACTTTTGCATTTGATATTTGCTGGCGCTGGGGAAGATTGTGATATCCCCTTACATGGGAGAGGGGGTATCGATTAAGGATTTTGAACTTTGGCAAGTAGTGGGGGAATAATATGAGGTCGCATATAATCCACTTGAATTGAATTACGTGAATTATGAGGGTTTTGTGTGCGAGTGTTGAGTCGATAAGTTGGAATTGCAGGCTGCAAATTGGAAAATCACTGCAATTCGTTTCGAGATTTGTGGTTTATGCTGGGAGTAATGGACATTTGGAGAATTCAGTGCAAGCGGTTGGGAGATAGCGGTAAGGATACAAATTTTAAAGTTTTATTAGATTTTGTCACGCAGTTAGTTAGGTGACAAGGTGACAATTTGAGATGGTCCTTGAGACAGACCATCTTCCACGTCTTCCACAGTTGCTAGATTTTTTCTTCAACTGCTCTACGATAAGTTTCTGGTGAATGACCTGCTCGCTGTCCATAAGTTTGTTTGGCAAGCAATGTATGTAGCTTTCGTCCTTTTCCGCAGTGGGATTTGTTGTTTCGTAAAGTTTTTCGTATGCGATCCAGTCCTCCCTGACCAGAATTCGTTTAATCTGTTTATGAGCAACGACCAACAAAAGTGTGAGGCTTTATTGGGGCCTTAATGGCTACCTTCCATGTGCCGCACTTATTTAATCCACCGATTTCACGTTTTGGGAGCAAAGTCGCAACGTGGTTCTTAACGAGGTTAAGCACTGTTTTCCCAAATCTTAGGCAACTGATCTTTTGTTTTCTTACTAATTTAGGTGGCGTTACAGTTCGGGGTGCACCTGGGCCTCAACCAACAAGCCTCTCTATTAACTTAGTGCATCCAATTGCGCACTCCAAGTTGGTTGAGGTCCTCTTCTCCTTGTGCGCTCCACTTTATGCGAGGTCGTCATCTACTGCGTTGTCTCTCCGGCTTAGATTCGAAGACTCTGCGGGCCGAAGCGTTGGTGTACATTCGTTCTACATGTCCTAGCCATCTTAAGCGACAGATGCGCAGTCGATGTCGCTATACAGCTAGTAAATTCAACGTAAACGGGACCGAATATCTTACGAAGAATTTTTCTCTCGAAACGACCGAGGATGTCTTCTCATCCGCTTTCAACAGAGTCCATGCCTCAGCGCCATAGAGCAGGGCAGGGATGATTAAGGTCTTGTTTGAAGTCTCGGGATATGGCCTTGCTACTCTCAGTCCAAAGAAACAAAGATTAGCAAGTGTTATTCTTCGTTTGTTTTCTGGTGCGGTGCTATTGTCAGAATTAATGGCAGAGCCACGGTAGACAAAGTCCCTTCCTACCTCGAAGTTATAGCTGTCGACGGTGACGTTCTGTTCAATTCTTCGATGTTGTGTGTCCCTTCTTGTTGACAGCATATCCATTTGACAGCTTCTGTTTCGATACTAGCGAACACACCAGTGAAAGCCGTCTGTGTCCTGCAAATTATGTCGATGTCGTCGGCGTAAGCTAGTAGTTGCAGAGACTTTTGAATGATTGTGCCTCCGGCGTTGGCTTGTAAGTTTCGCATAATTCTTTCAAAAAGTCACGAGACAGCGCATCACCTTGTCTAAATCGTTTTTTGACATCGAAGGTGTCGGTGAGGTCATTACCGACCGTGATGAAGCAGCGAGCGTTCTCCGTCGTCATCGTCGAGTGAAAACCAGAACATCAGTTGCGGCATCTCTGATGCCACTGGTCTTCGGCACTTGATGCTGGCGGCATGGGAGTCGTGGAGAGATTTCTGGATAAGCCTTCGGCGAAGATTCTAGCGGTCTCTTGCGATTGCAGCTTTTCGACGTTAAACCTCACAGTAATTCTTCTTCGTGGCGATTGGGATATCCGCATTCGTACCTTGGCTGCAACTAGGATTGATCTGCGTCGATGCTGCCTGCTCGGAAGGTTCAGACATCCAGAATACTGGAGGAAGGTATGCCTCCATACATCGATTGCAATAATCAGGAGACCGCCATGTCCCCTTGTGGATATTGTGATAAGGAAACCGTCATGCTATGCCCCGCAGTATAGTTAATCAGCCTGAGTTCGTTGCCAGACGTGGTGTCGTGTAGGCAAAGCAATTCATCACCTTAAATAAAAGAGACCCTGAAATCCAACAAGAGCCATATCTGTAGGCAGGGAAGTTTCCCCTCCGGCCATTGTCGCTAAATACCTGATTGAGAAAACTGATTACCGACTTTGCCTCAAGGAACATGCAACTGCGGACTGCACACTTTGATTATCTGTGACTTTGTATAGAAATAAGACACAACTGTATCTTCCACTAAAGAAAAAGGACTTAAAAATGCGTTTCGGGGGAGATGTCCTCACCTCTGTGTAGAACAAAATAAGATGTCACAGGATCCACTTTCCTTTAACGAACGCACTTAAAAAACGAGCGTGTAAAATTTTGAAAACCCTCTTTATGGTCCTAGTCACATACGCATACTGCAGATGGCAACCTCTCATGCAAGAGGTTCTACCTCCTCTGGTCACATTGAGTAGCACACTTAAAGACGCAGTCAGGAGCAAATGCATCAAAGCTACGACCGCCAGAAATCGATTATACGCGACTCCTTAAAGTGTCTAAACCATTTTTTCAAACCACCACCCTTTAATTGCTCACAGGATTTTCCTCTACCTTCACGTCAACATGAAATAATTCATAATTATGGCTTTCTTCCGATACACAATTACTAATGCAGCCCCTAAAAGCCTTTTAGCGCAATCTAATTGCACACAGATACCTACCAGACGACATAACTACTATGTATCGCTACATGACACTCTCCTTGCAATTTATGACATTCTGCCATCGGCCTCGAAAAAGACATCGTCAGATGGGAACCTCCCCCAAAAATCGGCAATCGAAACTCTCCTATTCCCATAAATGCGCCATTAAATAGGATACTCTACGGATGTATACATAGGTACACTGCGGCACAGCTACTACTGTCAGCCTATCTGGAAATTATTACATAAATTATCCTTGGAATTGATTAATTTCGATAATTAAGAATGCGTGCACACTGAGCACACACATCAATGCATATTCATAAGTCAATTAAATGCGCCCGAAGGCCTGAAGACTACCTACTACGAGGAGGATGAGGAAGCAGCTAATCGAGATACCAAAGTGACCGCAGGCTCAACTTGAAGCCCTCAATCCCCAGACCGCAATTTTGTGTCTCCAACCATCCGATTGTGTGCGTGTCCTGACAAAGTCACAAACTCTCTCTCTCTCTCTCTCATCCTCCCAGTATGTGCGATACAAGGATACCTTCCCGTAGATGAAGTGCCGGACCGGGATCGGGCCGGGACCGAATTGGAATGCGTTTTGTCGTCGCTTATCCTCCGGGGGGCGATAGCTGCACAACTATTTTCCATATAATAAATTCAGACCATGAGCATTAATGCTCTCGATAATAAATTATAATTGTGGGGTCTGTGCGCACCATACACACACACAGGATCTCCATATTCGAGTCACGTTTTGGCGCGAAAATTTATTAATATTATTATTTATTTGCGTTCGTCTGTGTTTTGGTTTTATTTTCATTTATCTCCGACTGTTTTGTCTTTGCAGCACCATGCACCATGCACCATGCAATTCGAGATCTGGATGTGCATCAGCATCATGGGTCTGCAGCAGGCCGTAATTTATGGAGCTTAAGAGTTCTGCGCGATTTTTCAGTTTTAGGTTATGGATTCGTTTGTGCGCGAGAGAGATCCGATTGTCTGGGACGCGCGGGATGGCCCCACATAAACCGACACCAGATGAATGGTGGGACACCACAAATGGATTGGAAAATTGTAAATTAATAACAATAATGGTTGGATTGGTGATGGTGGCTACAACTGCAACCTGCTAGACTTGAGCTGCTCGTCGGATTGGTGTTGGTGTTGGGGCCTCTTGGTGAATTTATTAGCAATTTGTAGTTTGTGGCGGGATACACGGGACAGGACAAGACTTGAAGTGGTGCTAGAAGTGAGTTATTATGGAACTTAAACACATGTACTGCGAGTATGTGATCGTGTCCACCCTGAAGCTATACAGCATTTAGTGTTGGCTTATAGCGAAATGTTATTTTGTGCGGAATGTTGTTGGCTTTGTCACCGGAGAAGGTAGTTACTGGCACCGCCTATAGATTTCTGATGTAATGAGTCTAAATTATAGAGGCAACTATAATTCTTGGCACTTCAGTTGATTTCCTAAGAAAAGGTTTCACGTTTGCTAAATAATTGCAGACTGCACTAATTTTAGATAGTTACGTACAACTAGTTGTGTAGTTTCAAAGTTTTGTGAGTCCGCAGGCAGCTAGGGTACTAACGCGCGACTTACTTAGGTCATTTGCTCCTTTATTGGTTCAATCGGGGTTTGAGATACAGTGTGAAGAAGCACGATTTAAAAGATCGCACACACTCTAGTCACAGAGACTGGAGCTCGCTTTGATAAGTTGCTAAAAGCACGACTGTGCTCTAACAAGAGGAGCCCAAGGATGAGCCAATATTCCACTTCATTCATTCCGTTCTCCAATCGTCAGTGAAGGTATCATTTTCGCGCAACATTTCTATGCGAGATGGCAGAAGATTAACCTTTTCTGGTAGATGCAATGCGAGGGCGAATAGCAGCCAGCTGGAGACCTAATACCTATGATCCTGGAAAAATATCCAGGCAACGTACCTTCAATAGACCTTTTTTAAGCACATTGCCCAGCAGGGAGGAATGGAAAACTGTCAGCTGTCTGACTCGCAATCCATTTCTATCCACCTAGACGGATCAAAGATGGACATAGGCGTAGGATCAGGTATTTTTTCCGAACCACTGGGCATAGCCAAATCAGTTCGCCTCCAAAACCACAGCAGTGTTTTCCAAGCAGAGGTCATAGCAGTGACGATAGCTGGTCTTGAGACTGCATTAAGGGCAATACCTCAAGAAGGTATCACCTTTTCATCGACAGCCAGACAGCAATAAAAGCGATTACAGCTATCGACATCAAATCCAAGCTTGTGAAGTGCTGTCGAGAAGAACTAAAGGTTCCTGGAACACACCACAAGATTACGCTCTGTTGGGTCCTTGAACATGAGGGCATACTAGGTAACGAGATGGCGGACAAATTGGCTAGAAGAGGCTCGGAATCTCAACCTTATCAGTAAACATCTCGACTTGCACACTAAAGCTTGATGCAGGAGTCAAGGAGTCATAATAGGTGGTCTTCCCTGGATACTTTTGAACCCACAAGAAGTATTTGGCCTTACTTTGGCAAAACAAGGGCCGACAGACTTATGCAAAAGGAAAGGAGATCCCTTTCTGCCGGTGGGAATCATCACGAGACATAATACCCTGCGCTACAGTATGAATAATCTACGACGAACGGAAGAAGAACTATGTCGAGGATGTGGAGATGAAGATGTTAGTGAGGACACCCACCACTTTCTCTGTCACTGTCCAGCTCTCATTTACCTTAGATATAAAGTTCTCGGACACGACACTTCTTCCAGGATCTTGAAGAAATTTCCAACAGATCAATCAACGATATTTTGAACTATGTCAAATCCACTGGGTGGTTTGCTGGTTCCTCTGAAGTAAGGAGTTGAACCGTGGCATATAATAACGTTGGCAAGGGGCAGGCATATCTCCATATAAATTGAACATAAATGAAAGGATTAAAAAGGCAATAATAGCATTCCACTCCTGCAGCCGAATGGAAAAACCTCTTCCAACCTTAATATGTGGATGTACACAGCTATTGTTAGACCTATACTGGCTTATGGCAGTCTAGTGTGGTGGCAGGCAACCGAAAAACAGACTAACCTAAGAGCCCTCACGAAGGTAGAAAGACTAGCGTACATCGGCACCACCAGTGCCATGAGAACAACACCAACGGCCGGTCTTGAGGCGATCCTCAGCTTGTTACCGCTAAACCTGTTCATGCAGTTCCAGGCAGCCATTAGCGCCCCAAAGCCTGTCTGAAAACTGGAAAAGAAAAACTGTGTGTCACTCAACGATCCTACGAATACACATTGGCCATGTACCTATCACGGACTACATCACGCCATGTTTAAGACTTCACGAGACCGTTCTCTTGCGCCTAACCTAGCAGAGAAGAATGGAAAAATGGCCACTGGCGTTTTCCCTGAACCGCTGGGAATAGCATGATCAATCCGACTCCCAAACCATAGCAGCGTTTTCCAAGCGGATGTCCTGGCAGTGACAACAGCAATCCGTGAGTCTGCGGTAAGGGCAATACCTCTTGAAAGAAATCATCTTTTTTATTGACAGCCAGGCTGCTATTAAAACAATTACTGCCGTCGAAATAAAATCAAAGATTGTGATGTGCGTTCGCGAAGAACTCAACGCACCAAGTAGAACTATGCTGGGTTCCCTGACATGAAGGAATACCAGACAATGCGAAGGCTGACGAGCTGGCAAGGGGTGACTCGGTATCGACCACTGAATTAGTAGACCCATCTGTGAGTATCCCGCCTTGTACACTTATGCTTGAAGCAGGGAAAAAAGCCACGAGAAAGGTAAACTACAGGTGGAACTCCATAGAAACCTGCGTTATTACAAGAAAACCCACTTTTGATAGAGCTAGAACCGAGGGACTTGTTCGGAAAGACCGGAAATCCATTTCCACCCTCGTGAGTATCATCACAGGGCACAACACTCTGCGGTTTCATATGAAAAAGCTGCGTTTGACGGAAGAGGAACTCTGCAGAGGCTGTGGCGATGAAGAATCGATTGAGAATACAACCCACTTCCTATACCACTGCCCCGGCCCCCCGGACTCAAGATACAAGTTCCTAGGGAGACACTTCTTCAATAATCTAGATGAACTCTCCAGTGCGCCAACGGAAACTCTGATGAAATTCATCAAATCCACAAGATGGTAACAGAACCACTCGAATTTCACTACAAGGCATTAAGACTAAATTTGGACACACAAACATTAACTTGTGGGCATGTTTTTCATGGCATGGAAGTGGTCCGATATACTGACTAAAGCAAAATATGGTCCAACATGACCATGTTTACATCCTCGAAAACGTTTGGCTGCCATATGCCGAAGAAAACATGCCCCTATGATGGGTTTTTTAAAAGGACAATGATCATAAGCATACACCTCCAAAAAGGCAAAAGACTCGAACAGACTGGAATCACAGGAGACCACGCAGTGGCCGCCACCGGACTAGTCGTTCGGCCGAGAATATCGCGGCTGTGGCTGCCGATGTCGTTGAGAACGAAGAAACGTCAACCAGACGACGGGCCACGCAAGTCGCGTGTGAATTACTGTCAAGCCATCCTCAATCTCAACAACGAAGAGGACGATTTTGTGTCGAAAATCATCATGAGCGACGAGGCGCATTTCCACTTAAGCGGTTACGTCAATAAGCAAAATCTTCGCTTCTGGGGCACTGAAAATCCACGTGTGATGCACGAAGAGCCATTACATCTTCTCAAAGCCACTGTGTGGTGCGGCGTTCACGCGGGAGGAGTGATTGGGCCGGCAATACGCTTACTATTACTGGCGAACTCTACAGGGCCATGATAAACGACTTCTTACCGCCGGAATCGGATGAGCGGGGCTTGGTGAACATGTGGTTTCAACAAGACGGTGCAACCGCACACACAACACGAGCCACATTGGATATTGTGAAGGAAGCGTTTCCTGGTCGCGTAATCTCCCGTTTTGGCTATTTGGCATGGCCAGCAAGATCGCCCGATTTAACCATCCCAGACTTCTTTTTTTGGGGCTACTTGAAGTCGAGGGCTTATGCCTACAAGCCTCGGACAATCGCAGCCCTTAAGGAGAATATTCGACAGGAATGCGAACAGTTATCACCGGAAATCTTGCGGAAAGTCATGGAAAATGCGATAAAACGGGCACAAATGTGTATCAACACTGGCGGCAACCACTTGGCGGATATCATCTTTTCCACTTAACACGAAAAATTTTAAAGGCCCAAACAAAGATTTCCATCACTCAAAATCATTTTTTTTATTTAGTAAAAAAGTAATTCAAAAACGAAATTGGACGATTCATTTTGCGCCACCTTGTACAAATTAAACTGCCTTCTTAAGTCTGTAGTATCAACGAATTTTAGAGTAAGTTCACCAGGAAACAACGTATGGAAAGTCAACGTTAAAGACTCGGATAGTTATCGTACCGTTTTCCAAAAGTTGAACTCGGAGAATATACAATGGTACACATATGAAAATAAGTCCGAAAGACCAATTAGAGTTGTAGCTAGAGGACTCCACGCCTCATGCTCTAAAGATGATGTAATTAAGGACTTCAAAAACAACGGGTATAATATAATCGATGCCGTCAGCATTATAAAGAAGGAAAAGAAAAATACAGAAGAAAGCGGAAGAACAGCATTCGTAAAGCGCGGAATTCATCTTTTTATGCTAACATTTGACAAAAAAACAAACGATAGAACAAATTAACGAAATTAAATCTATCTTAAATATGGTGGTTAAAATTGAGCCCCTGAGAAAAAATACGAGACTAGTCCCTCAGTGCAAGCGATGCCAGGGATTCAATCACACCCAAAAATATTGCCAGAAAGAGCCAGAGGTGGTGCGTCTCTATTTATAAGAGAATGTATTGAACACTCTGAAGATATTAAATTTGAACTTGAATCAAGGCACTTTGCTTATAATATCTCGTCTACCTACTGCCCTCCACGCTGTAAGCTGGAATTAAGCGACTACCTTAATACTATTGAATCACTTGGATCAAACTTTATTATTGGTGGTGACTTTAATGCGAAACATACTTTCTGGGGATCTAGATCTACTACACCAAAAGGTAACATGCTTTTTAAAGCAGGTATGAAATATAGCTGTGACTTTGATTCGACAGGTAAGCCCACTTATTGACCAACTGATACGAGAAAAACACCCGATCTCATAGACTTCTTCATTGTTAAAGGGATCTCTAATACATTTATAAGAGTTGAAGAATGTTTCGATCTTTCTTCTGATCATTCACCAGTTATTTTAGTTTTAACCGAAACTTTGATAAAGGTACAAGAACAAGAACCTCCCAGATTAGCTAACGACAAAACCAACTGGGACAATTTCAGAAACGAAGCAGAAAGTAGAACTAGATTGAATGTACCATTGAAAACGCACTATCAACTTGAAGATTTTTTTTTCTAGGTGAAAATCTTCCATAGACACTATGAGAATAGCAAGCGCGTGCTCATAGTAGTGTCAGATTCTTACTGACCAAAAACACCACCCTTCGATATAAATTTGTTAGATATTGCAACTAAGAAATAACTTATCAAGCAATTTTTATATCACGAAATAGAAGCGTTTGGTAGGTTACTTTCCATTGAAAGATCCTACAGGTTCCGCAGTATAAACGCGGTTAATCCACAATCTAAACGCGGTAAATCCTTATCTCGCCAAGTCAAAAGGATTCGTCCTTTATAGTCGGCGGAATGGATTTTCCTGCTAGTTCCTGCTAGCTCCGCAGTTTAAACGCGGTTGCTCACTATCGCGCTAAGTCCAAAGGTTTGGTTCTTTGTAGACGGCGCAGTCGCAGTTTCTAGTCGACTTTTATGCTTTCTCGCATAGTTTCTGATTTCGTCTTCGATTGTTATAATGCCGAGATCTCTGTGTATATCTCTATTTCTGATATACCACGGTGCATTAACAATTCCTCTTAGCACTTTATTTTCAAAAGTTTGTAAAATATTAATATTACTTATTTTGGTACAACCCCAGAGTTGTATACCATATGTCCAGACTGGCTTTAGCACTTGCTTGTATAAAAGCAGTTTGTTTCCTATATTAAGCTTGGAATACTTTCCAAGTAACCAATACATTTCTCTGTATTTGCTTTCTAGCTCTTTGCGTTTTTTCTTTACATGCGACTTCCATTTCAGCTTTGCATCGAGTGTCATTCCAAGATACTTAGCCTCGTTTGCAAACGGAATTCGAACCGAGTTTGAAAAGATCGGCAAATTATTTATTTTTTTGTAAGTAAAATTTACATGAACAGATTTAGTTTCATTCAGAGCGATTCGCCAAACCTTTGTCCATTCATTTACTCTATCCAATGCTTCTTGCAATTTTTCCGTAGTCTCTTCGACCGTTTTACCTACTGCCAAGATAGCAGTGTCGTCGGCAAATGTAGCCAGCGCAGTACCTTCTACTTGCGGTATATCACGAGTATATAATAGATACAAGAGTGGACCAAGGACGCTACCTTGCGGTACCCCAGCCAATATTTCCTTAAAGTCTGAATATTCGTTACCATGTTTGACGCGGAATAATCTATTCGTAAGATAGGTCTTCAAAATATTAAATAAAGGATCGGGCAGAACTTGTCGCAATTTAAACTTTAAGCCTTCATGCCAGACCTTGTCAAAAGCTTGAGAGACGTCAAGGAATACACTTGAGCAAATCATTTTTCCTTCAAGTGATTTTTCTATTACATCTGTTATTCTATGTACTTGGTCCACCGTAGAGTGCTTGCTTCTAAACCCGAATTGATGATCCGGGATAAGACGTTTTTCTTCTATAATTGGCTGTATTCGCCTAAGCAATATTCTCTCGAATACTTTAGATACAATCGAAAGAAGCGAAATTGGTCTGTAAGACGTTTTCTCGTTCGGCGGTATTCCTGGCTTAAGAACCATTATAACTTCCGCGAATTTCCATTGACTGGGAACATATTCTAGTCTAAGCGCGGCATTTATAATGAAAAGAAGTTTAATTAAAGCTTTTCTAGGTAGTTCTTTGAGAACCTCTCCTGTGATAAGATCATATCCAGGAGCTTTCTTAGACTTTAATTTCTTTATTTCTTGCTTGAGTTCATTTAGCGTTGCGTTTCTTATGACGCTATTGTCTATATCCGATGCGCTTATATTTTGAATAAGCGCTTGTCCATCAAACGGTTTGAAAGTTTCTTCCAGATGGTTGGCAAAAACTTGCGCTTTCTCTTTGTCATCTCTGGCCCATTCATCATTATTTTTTTTTATTGGGGCGGCTTGAATTTTAGGTTTTTTGATACCCTTTATAGCCTTCCAAAGCGAATAATTAGAATCTTTTTCTGCAGTTAAACTTTCAAGGTAACTTTGTATTCCACGATTTTTAAAATCATTGATGGTCTTTTTTAGCGAGTTGCACAAACGGTTTAGGTGTGCTTTATGTTGCGGAGCCCGAGTTTGTTGCCATTTTTTACGCGCTTTTCTCTTCTCCTTGATCATCTCTTTTATTTCGGGTGGATACGTTTGGACATAACTGCCCGGCGTTTTCTTTTGTTTGGGAGTATTTTTCCACGCGGCACCCTGTACGATTTCAACAAAGCGATCAACTTCGACTTCAAGTTCATAGGGTGTCTTAAGTGATACGCTCAGCTCGATATTTGCGTCAATATCTTTTTTGAAGCTGTCCCAATTAGTTCTCATGTTGGTTAATCTAGCTGGTTCTACTTTTTTAATCAGAGCCTCGCTTATCGTCATAATGATTGGAGAATGATCAGAGGAGAGATCAAAGCTTTCTTCAACTTTTATACAGTTACCAGATATTCCTTTAACAACAAAGAAATCGATCAGATCCGGTATCTTATTTCTATCAGTCGGCCAGTATTTTGGTTTACCGGTCGAGTGAAAATCACAACTGTATTTCATACCCGCATTATAAAGCATTCTACCTTTCTGAGAGACGCATCTTGATCCCCAGAAGGTGTGTTTCGCGTTGAAATCGCCACCAATAACAAAGTTTGGTCTAAGGAAGTTGAAAATGTTTGTAAAATCACTTTCTTCAAGTCTGCATCGCAGTGGGCAATATATAGATGAAATATTAAAAGAAAAATTTCTATTTTTTACGCGTACCGTGCTTACTTGCATCGCTTCTAATTCGATCTTTAGCTCTGCCGAGTGTTCGATACATTCTTTTATGAACAAAGATGATCCACCTCTGGCCCTTTCCGATGGGTGAAAAGCGTGGTAGGCACTATAGCCCCTTATCTTAACATTTGATTGGTTTGTCAGATGGGTTTCACAAACCAAGCATATATCAATATTTTTTTCACGTATACATATTTCTAACTCATCGAGTCTTTGTATGAGCCCGTTGGCGTTCCAAGTAAGAATCTTAAGCATTTCTTTCATATTTTGGTTAAAGTGCGCGCGCTACGAATATTATTTTCAAGTGTAACTAGTCTCTCGAAAATAAGTTTGTTAGTTTTGCTTTGCTCTTCAAGTTTCGCAAGGATAATGGAAAAGACATGAGTTATAGATTCCTGTGAACCAACGCTATTGCCGTTTTCCGATGCCGCAACGTGAGCGTGAGTCTTGACGGTAAGGTTTGGACGCTTTGCTGTTGTTAATTTTGCTTTATCAGCTATATACGTGCCATTATCTGTCATCGCCACTTGAGCATAAGACCGCACACCAGTGTCTGTCAGTTTTGCTTTTGCCACCTTTTCTTTCGGACGTTTATGTTTTTCCTCATTAGCTGGTTTTTGGGCAGGTTTGACAGATTTTCTTTCTTTTGCTGTTTTTACCGTAGCGGTTTCGCGTTCATCCTTAATTTGTTTTAGATTTGGGCGTTTGTTATTTTTAAGCGTATCGCGTCTTTTTTGAAGCTCTTTTGCCACTTCGCAACCTCGATAATTCGCTGGGTGCTTTCCGTTGCAATTTATGCAAGTGGCTGGGGCTTGTTTATTCAAGAGGCAGTCTTCGGAGAGATGTTTAGCCGCACATTTCACGCACCGCGGCTCTTTCTGACAGTAAGTCTGCGTATGATTGAAGCCCTGGCAACGCTTGCACTGCGGGATCGATCTTGAGCTCTTACGCATAGGCTCGATTTTGACCACGATGTTAAGGATAGTCTTAATACCG
The DNA here is from genome assembly GCA_946965025.1 of Blera fallax. Lineage (NCBI taxonomy): Eukaryota > Metazoa > Arthropoda > Insecta > Diptera > Syrphidae > Blera > Blera fallax. The sequence goes on from OX337248.1 coordinate 72,091,563, forward strand.
TAGATCTCATCTTTATTTTCGGCTTTATCGAAACTTAGTAAGAATAACGGAAGTCCACGCCTAACCAATACTTCCTTATCTCCTTCCGACTGTTGCTTCTCCTTCTTGATAATATTAACGGCGTCAAGAACTTTAAAGCCTTTGGCATGGAGGTCGTTCATAACGTCTTCCTTCGTGCACGAGGGGTGGAGTCCACTTGCTACAACACGCAGTGGCCTTTCTAACTTGTTTTCGTATGTATACCACTGGATTTTCTCGGCATTTAATTTTTGGGACACTGCTCGGTACCCGTCGGAATCATCGACGTTGATTTTCCAGGTATTGTTTCGGAGAGATGTGACCTTAAATTTAGATGACAACGTTCCTTTGAGGAGGCAATGCAACTTATTATAGTCCGAAATTCCAACGACGTTTATCGGTGGCGGAGGACGTAATTTTGCTTGAGGTTGCTTCTCTTGCACCTGCTTGCGCTTTTCATCTTTGTGTTGCTCTACCTCAGGTGAAGAACCAGCTTTGCGTTTTTTGCTAGGTCTTTTCTTTTCGATCCAATTAGTTTCGCGTGCTAGCTCTTCCGCGTCTGTCTGGTATTCGCGACTAGCTGAGGGCTGTGAACTAACTGTGCATTCTTTTTGGAGATTTGAATTCCTTAAGGCATTGTTTTCTTCTCGGAGTAAATCTACCTCTTTCTTAAGATCGCAGTAGAGTAGCTCCATTTCGTTAAGCTTGAGACGAAGTTCATTGTTTTCCTCCTCAAAGCTTTTAGATTTCACTGAGTCCCGTTTTCGCGCGCTGGCGCTTCCGGCGGACTTCTTTTTCCGGAGACATTCGATCTTGATGGTGGAGATCGAGATACCCTTGAGCTTTTTGAAAAGAGATCAATCAGTAGCAATAAATGGCTCTCCCCAGAATCCGTAGAGCCGACCTCCGAAGAGGGTGGATTTTCCAGTGAATCTGGACTGCCACCTGGGGTATTATATCGTTTTGTTTTGTTCATTGCATATTTTGTATACACTACGCTCGGTATACTGAGGGTGGATTTTAGTCGCCTCTTACGACAGGCATGCCTACCTCGGGTATATTCTATCCCCTACCCGAAGGGTAACTTGAAGATGAAGGCGATCATTTTATTGAAAGTATTCAGAGTGCCGCGTGGAATAATAATCCCTATAAAATAAGAAATAAAACAAATCGGGATAAAAAATATCTGACAGAAATAATAGAACTAGTCAAAGCACGCAAAAGGTGGCAACAATCTCGTGCTCCGCAAGATAAGATGCACTTAAATCGTTTGTGCAATAAACTCAGTTACGTAAAGGGAATTCAAAAATAAAAAGATTTCTTCCTACCTTGAAGGACTGACTGCGGAACGAGATACAAACTACTCGCTTTGGAAAGCTATGAAGGGTCTTAAAAAACCTCAAATGCAAGCACCACCAATAAAGAAAAATAATGAGGAATGGGCTAAAACCGATCAAGAAAAGGCTGAAGTTTTTACCTTGCACTTAGAACAAACATTTAAACCATTCAGCGGGCAAACAGCTGTCGAAAATATAAATGTATTACCGATGCTGAAACCGGTTTGGACTTATGGCATACAACTTTGGGGTTGTTCCAAGAGAAGCAATACAGGCATTATACAGACATTCGAAGATAAGGTGCTAAGAGGAATTGTTAATGCACCGTGGTATATAAAAAATTCCGATATCCAGTCCAAAGTCCTTGGAATACCAACAGTTAGAGACGAAATAAAAAATTTCGCCCGAAAGCACCAACAGAGAATACAGAATCACCGTAACAACGCCGTCCTACAGATTTTGGACAATAGAAATATAGTGCGTAGACTACAAAGGACGAAACCGTCCGATTTGACACACTAAAGATTAACCCCATGCAACTTGAGGTATATACAGGATTTTCGCTGGAAAATCCCTGTACAAAGAGAAAATGCCACGAAAGATGTGTACTGAATAAGTTTGTTCTTAGTTGTAGTATTAAAAACCCTCCTCATGATGAAACGATTAATGGCAGTCGCATGAGTAAAAAGCGTTGGGGTGGTGGGTGGTTTTAGTCGGTAAAAATCCGGCATGCTGTTGGAACCGGTCCTTCAGTATCTTTAGAAGATTTCCACCTTCCGACCGCAAAAAAAAAAAAACCTTGCACGTATGTATGATACAGTGTTCTTCCCCTAATGGGTCACCATTGACCTGAGTATGGCGTGGTGAATTGTTTCAACCTCGCCTGCCTGAAATTGGGGAAAACCAGCGTGTGGGAAGCTCTTCTCACCAACAGTCAACGATGATCTACGCTTTCCTTCGACTTTCATTTGTACGCATACCACAGTGAAAAGTGGTATCTGATCTACGACAAGGTGGATACTTAAAAGCCGGGCTGTTTCCTTTTTTGCAATACTTCAAATCCCTTCGTTAAAATTACGGTAATTTTAATATTCCCTACTAGCACTGCGGTAGCACTTCACCAAGTCTCCCTTCCGTCATTCTATAAAACTCCCTGAGTATGCAAATTACTAAGAAACCTTTTACATCTAAGAATTCACCGTGAGATAAATAAATAATTCACCATTCATCGATGCACACCTGCAAAACCTGTACACATCCCCACCTTCATATCCGTTGAAAAATCTGTCTCTTTAGCGCCTTCCTTCAACCATTTTTTCTTTCGTCCTCACTGCAAACTTTGCTCTACAAACAAACTTTGTATATAATTCATATTGAGATAGACTCATAAATTCTCTGAGAATCGCGCATAGTTCTGTTAACAAAACTGAATTTGTTCCACTGTATCCGCATCTCTGTAGTGATAGATGGACTCCAGATGCAATGCACCAGCACCGGCAGCAGGATGCAACTTTTCCACCATCGCTAGGAATTTTTTTCCCTCCCTCTCCTCTACTCCCGCCTCCTTTTTTCTGCTTATCTACTAGCCTTGTGGTATTTATGAAGTGTTGCCTAAGTAAAAAAAAAAATTCTTTCTTAATGCAGTTTCCATGAGAGAGTTGAGGTTAAGTAGGTTCTTAGTTAAAAAAACAAAACTTTTCGAATAAAATTGATCCAATTCCGGGCGCGCATCCATCGAGAGAGAGAGAGAGAGAGAGGGGGGCCGAATGAAGATGATTTTATGACATCGACGTCGGGCCAAATTATATTCAATTTCTATGAATATGGATGGAGGTCGATAAAGTAACGAATAAACGTTCTAATCTGCGACGTGGTCTAACCAATTAAAACTCTAAAAGAAGATCAAATTTGGGAAATTAATTGGTTTTTATGGGACCTCAAAAGTGTCGATTTCCTGTCGAGGGTTGTCTCATTAAAAAAAAAGTATCTATCGTCTCCCCGTCCCCCCGTCCCCCCGTCCACCCTTCCTGCTTGGGTAGAGGCAACTTTGTCATCAGCTGCCGCTCTGTTGTCAAATTAAAATCGTATCAAGTTAATTTTATTTTAAAGTTTGTCGATTAATCGTTCGTTGGGTTCGTATTTTTCCGGCGAAAGGGTCATCAAAATTGATCTCTTGATATGCTGAAGATGATGAGAGTCCGGCGCGGCGCCTGCCAGTATTGGGTTTCTTGTGTGTGTGTTATCTGCACAAATGGACGCACACAAGATGCATATGTATAACTGTCAAAAGGGGGTCTGGCCATCAACAACTTTTCCGCTGATAGAAATCAGAAATCCCGTAGGGGAGCTAGAGAGAAAAATATCAAAATTCACTGAAGATACAGTGGAATCCGGATTGAAATGGAATTCTCCCAGCGGGTAACCATCGTTAATGCGTGAATCAAATCAAATCAAATTTCTCCGGCGATCAGTTTTCTTTTATTTGTTTTTCTGTTGCCTTTGGTGCATCAGGATCGGCTTAGTTGTGGAATTTCCTCTGTCTACGAATCTACCAATGTTGTGTTTATTGATTTCATCCTTTTGTGGATGGTACTTCGTCCGTTTATGACCTTTCCCATGGTCACACAGGGATTACTGCATTTTTATTGATCGTAAAAATTCAATTAATTAAACTGAGTAAATATTTTCTTTGGTTTCTTTTGGACAAAGGACACGCAAATTAGAATATGTTAATCTACTTACGTGACTTGTTGAAAGGGGATTGGGGATTTGCTGTACTCTTTGCAGGACAGGGTAACACCAGTACCAGACGATTAAATCATAAGAAAGCGGCATGAAATGATTCATTTCCTCTTGAAGGTTTAATGGTTGGGAATTTCAGCACTTTTATGGAGCAAATAAACACATTCTATGGGAATTTTTCGGAAAATTGCTTTCGTATTTGGAGAATGAAGCTAAGGGAAGCCCCCAGTTCGCAGAAAACTCTTTACGAGCAGACGGTTTATTCGCTAAACTAAATATGACGTAAATCATTACACTGAACTGGAGGATTTGGCTGTTTATGCTCGGGTGGTAGATCCTCTTTGACAGAACATTGAAGCGAATTACCATTCTAAATGAAGGTCAGGTCGACTTATGTCATGTATACTTCAGAGGATAAAATACGAAGATGTATGGGGGATGTATGTATAAGTCTTAGATAACCACAGCAGGACGTAGGATTTCGCTTGAGAGCAAACACGGGTACTTCTATGGTTTTATATGCATTTTGACTAATCAAACCGCCTTCCTATAGGGGAGGTAGAAGTCGTTACGAATTGGAAGTCCTTTTAGAAACTATCGGGGATTTGTCAGAATACCAAAATCCACTAGGCATGTACATAGATAAAAGGTTACAATCGGCTGCAGAGGACGTTTATCTAGGTTTATTGGCAGAAAGGACCCTACACGGTATGATTGAGAAGATAAGAAACTGGAGAAAGCGGGGGACTAGTATTGGGCCTCGTAGAAGCAGCATTTGCCAATGAATGCTGGTTTGCTAAAAAACGAGATGATGCCTCTGCAGACGAACACCTACAGCACTACTAGTAAGTCCTACCTCAACGCCTCCTGGGAGTTTCTTCGAAAGTTTGAAGAGGGCGAATAGAGAGTCTCCTGCGCCATTATAAACAGGACAAGTATTGGTTGGTCTGAGGCCTAGCAAGTCGCGACCGTAAAACATTAGCTGCTCCGAAACGACAACAAGCGCCTCGGATTGGCTATTGGCCACGGACAACGATTGGATTCTGGAACGCTAAGGCCCTCCTTGACAACGGAAAGAGGGTCTTCAAAATTGAAAATTCCTCCAATTAGAGCGTGAATTCATGCGGTACAAGCTGGAGGAAGTGAAATTAGATGGTAGGGACACGGCATTCAACCCTCCGAGCCGGCGAAGGGTTTGTTGACTTCTGCAACATCAACCGCCTGGTCATTGAAGACAGATTGTTTGACCAAAAGGACTGTCACAAAATCAGCTGGGTCTCGACTGACCGACAACGTACATCAGACCAGATCGATCACCATTAGCCAACGCTTTAGAAATTGCGTCCAAAACGTCCGTAAGAGGGACCACCATCTAATGGCAGCTACTATACGTCTTCGCACTGCATCTGTCAACAGCAACCGACCCATTTTGCTAACCGACAGGAACCGGGATCCCTAAATGCGCCAACAGATAAAGGACCTTCTTGCCACAAATGCAGACACAATTAGCAGCTTCGCTCTTGAGAGCATCGACTACTACTGTAACGCACTGGAACGCACTAGTGCAGGACCGTCTATAGCATTATTAAGGAACTCGCTGGTGGTTAAAGTTCCAAGCAACATCAAACAAAAAGGATAAATGGAAATCTGGTCACTTCGGACGAGGAACAGGTTACAGGAGTGCAGGAGCATTTTGCAGGAGTGCTTAATCACTTGGGCTACAATGTTTTGGACCCATACTCAGGTAAGCCTTTCGCAGAAACAAATTCTCGTATTCGCATCTCCCCTTCTGTGTTCGAATGATTCTAGTCCCAGTCTCCTGGATTCACTATTTCCTTACTTTCATGACGAAGGTCCTCCCTAATTTTTTTACACTGCAGGTCATGTATTTACATTCCTCCCAATATATTTCGCTGGAAATTGAATTCAAAGTTCGAGAGCAACCCAAAAAATATTGAATTTCGTTCAAAATGCAAATGACATTTCCTTCCTTTCCCCCCCTCCCCGTCCGTACCTTAGTCCTTAAAATGAATCACCAATGAGAGAAAAAAAAAATTTAACAAAAGTCAACAAAGCCAAGTACATACCTTGTGCAAACACCATCGAGAAGAAGGAAAGGATATAATAAAATCGTGAAAAAGTCCTTGCAACATTGCACGCCGAATAAAAACTAAATAAACCAATACTCGGAGATAAAAAGCTCGAATCATTTGATTTACAAGCGCACATCCTTGTATTGACTTTCGGCTCGCAGAGTATCTACCTACCACTGCCGCCATCCATATTGCAAGGTCGATGGCCTCACTGGCGACGATAGAACGCCAAAAACTTTTTCCAGGATAAGACTTTTTGCAGTAGGAACTGCAATACTGAGATTGCTGTTGGTGCTGGTGCGGAGGTGGTGGTGGTGATGGTGGTGGTGGTATGGTAAAGGAAAACAACTGAAAACATTCAAGTTTCCCAGGACCCAGTTCATATTGTTACTTTGTACTTCGGTGCGCTAAAAACACCAAGGATGTGCCAGTAGGAGTGCATTATCTTATCAGCTACATCCTGAGTGAATTTTTTTCTCCCTTCCCCCGAACAGCATGGGTCCGCCTTCCTGTATTGATGCTGCACAACGGCAAAGTTGAAAAAGTTTTCAACCTCCATTCAACCTCGGAACAGATGAGGCAAGTTTCCACAAGAAAACTTGTTAAGGGTTATGAGTTTTTCTTCAGATTTTCGTCTCCTTCGTTCGTCTGTTCTTCTTTTCTGCTGTTCGTTTTTCTTGTGCAAGCACATTTTGCTGATTGATGATCCTTAAGTGGCAGGGTATGTCAACATTATCGGTGTGTGGTATTAGAAAAGTTATCCAAAAGATTGCAATCAAATAATGAGAACGTTTAAGAATCACTTTGACCTCAACTACCGTGACGTCTGGCTAATGATGTCATTAGTATCCTTCGGAAAATTGGAACACAGGCGACTGCATTGGACCACTAACCCAGAAACCCAAACAGAAATAGACAAGCAGATCGGTTTTTGTTCGGGAATTAAGCAGGCGATTGGGTCGTAGGGATTGGCTTGGAAGCTAGACATGAAGCTCGTATCCTTTGAATTTCCGGTATTTGTACAGAGATTGATGCAAACCATTCATGCAAACAAGCACATTGCCTTTAATACGAGCAACTAAAAAGGATACGCTTGGGGAGTTGGAGCATGGCCGTTGGCCAAAAAAATAAACTACAAACGGAAACAAACAACGAACACCAGGCCAGAAGAGAAATGACACTATCTCTGCGGTGTTTTGGTCCCTATCGCATCCAAGCCCGAACAATTATTTAGATAAGACGAATTCGAGTGCGGTTGCCCGCATTTTTGGTCCTCCACACATGGACTTGCTCTGTGTGCCATTTATCCAACTTCAACAATACGGTTGCCAACAATCCATCTCTCGTTGTGTGGATGACGGGATGAGCTGCACCAGAGGAGCACAAGACGTCTCAATCGCCAGATTAACGCATACAACTTGGAGTCTATGAGTGCTCTGTGTGTTATGCTGCTGGGATAGGACAACGACGACGATGACGCTGACGATGGTGGTGTTATGTTCCACACCTTCGTTTCGATGGCCAACATTTGTTATGCAAACAAAATCGCAATCAATTGGTTGCTCTCTAGTGGTAATGCCCACGCGTATAGAGGCACACAGTCAGGGATAGATACTCGTATGTGGGGAGGATAAGATGCATTAGAAGAGAGTATGTATCTCAAGGGAGACCCTTGTAAGCGCATTAAGTCGTTTGGGCGCAACGATGTTGTCCTTTAGCACCTACGTGATGTGTGTTCACTAATCAGAGCGATTGACGCGAGATGTTCCTGGTGCAGTTGTTGTTGTTCTTTTGCTTGAAAGTTACAGGAAGATTGGTTGATGCTGCTGTACGGTTGAATTAATTGTAAGGAGTTTTTCAGTTGTTCCTTTTTTTTGTTAGGTGTGTCATGTGTACACAGTGACTCATGCAGGAGTTGTTCTTTAGTGGTGGAGATAGTGACTATAAAAATTTGCATATTAAATGGAGACAACTGCGCCATCATCCTGGGGATGGGGATTTGTGATTGCAAACGATTCTGTCAATTTGTGTTCATGTTAAGTCCAGAGTGGTGGCAGGAAGAACACGGCGCGGAGAGTAGTCTTACGTGCTATGGATCATGGTGGGCTGCAATTTATTTAATTATTTTCTGCTGTGCAAGCTTTTGTGTTTGCTTTATGGTAATTCGGTGAAAACTATTGAAAATGTGGGCATTAGAAAGCGTACCGTAGGCATAAGCCTTATCTCCAGTGAAGGACTGTCATAAATTGGAATTAAATTGTTTGATTTGCCTCCACAAATCCATTCGAATTGTTCCTCCATTTGTAGAACAATCGAAGTAGATACTATCTCTGAATACTTACTCCTGAACGTCATGGACGTTTATTCAGGATTACTTTTGATTTGTTCAGATCCGTTTTCGGGCGAAACCATGCATACGACATCTGGATGTGGAATCTTCATAGATACCAGTAGCCCGTACTACTGGAACGATTCGCGAGTTACTCGCGCCTACGTACTAAACCACACCTCTGCACTCGTCAACCACTCTCCCCGCGGGACTGCCGTTAGGTATTACTTCGCGGGGCTGGTTAGCAATTATGCTCTATTCTCTGAGGCCGCCTCTTGGGCTCTTCTTAAGGCTTCTGCTCTTCGCAGCGCATTCTGCGCACACACTAGGAATGAGCAGATCTCCGTCCACCCACCCTCCGATCGCGTCATGTGGCTTACGAGGTTTTCTGGACTTGGTGCGAACGAGCCTATGAGTCCATCTGCCTTTTGTGGAGCTGTCCCATCTGGCTTGCCACAGCACTGCCGATGCTGCCCTTTCCTCCTCCTTTATCCTTTTGGTCTCCTGCCAGTTCGAGGGTCGCCTAAGGTACACCCTCTGCATCTCATTTGCGATGATGTCGATGGGGAGCATTCCGGCTAATACGCAGGCTGCTTCGTCGGATATCGTTCGGAGGCGCTAATCACTCTAATTGCACAGAGTCTATATGCTGATGATAATTTCCTCCTGCATTCGTTCGTCGCCAGTGCACCCGCCCATACCGGGGCAGCGTATAGGAGGACAGAGCTGACCACCCTGGACAGCAAGATCCTGCGGGCGTATATAGACCCGCCGATGTTCGGGAACATTCGAGAGAGTGCTGCCTGCAACAGCGATGCCTTCTTGCTGTAGTACTCGACGTGTGTTTTGAAGCACAGCCTTTTTCGAGCATGACTCCAAGGTACTTAGGGGATTCTTTTGACCTGACTTGCGACTGGTTATGAGGACAGGTTCAGTCTTGTGGGCAGCTAGTTCCAGACCGGCAGACTCCAGCCACTCCTTTATTCTTTTGACTGCCTCATCCGTGGCAGACTCCACCTCATGAACGTGCTTGGCTACTGTAACCACTGCGACGTCATCAGCAAAGCCAATCACTTTAACTCCCTCGGGTAGTGTTAATCGTAGAACTCCGTCGTACATTATGTTCCATAGGAGAAGTCCAAGGACCGACTCTTGCGGGACTCCCGAGGAAACGCTGTAGTATTTAGTACCATCGTCAGTATGGTATCTAAGCTTACTGTTGCTGAAGTAGTCCGTGACTATCCTCAGCAGGTAGTACGGTGCGTCCATTCTGGCCAGGGATCTCCTAATGAACGACCAGTTCGCCGAGTTGAACGCATTTTTGACATCTAGCGTTACTACTGCACGGTATCTCTTCGTCCCCCATCTCAACCTTTCCCCCTGTATTGCTTAAGCTGCTGTATCTACTACCGCCTTTATAGCATCGACGGTAGAACGCGATTTTCTGAAGCCGTACTGATGGACTGACAGAGCTCCGTTTTCCTCCGCTACCGCAAGCAGTCTGTCATAGATGATACGCTCTAGGATTTTCCCTAGCGTATCAAGTAGGCATATTGGGTTGTTGCCTTTTGGAAGCAGTACTAAATGTTGTAGCTTCCATGGTGCGGGGAAAACCCCCTCCTCTAGACGCTTTGCATAGCTGCTACAAATACGTCCGGCCTCGTCTTAACAGCCGCCTGCCCTATTCGGGATGCCATCTGGTCCAAGTGCTTTGCTGGGTCTGATTTTTTTGCACGCACAAACGAGTTCTTCCGACGTGATTGCCGGGATATGCACCATGCTCGTAATGGAGACCATAGCAGTTGGTCTACGACATCTACCTGTCTTTCACGATCTGTAGAGTAGTGTGCTTGAGCTCCGCCAATGTTAAGGTCTGCCTTCTGTTGACAGCCGACTTCAATTTGCAACAAAGCTGGCTGACTATGAAATTCTTACCGCTTGGCAGGGTATAAGATATACGCAGCTACTTTCGCCTTGACCTGATCTTTCTCCTGTCCTGGCACCTATACAAGGCGCAATGAACTTGGTCTTCCAATCAGATTGGCAGATCTTAAGATTTTGAGATAATTTTGGAAGTTGTAAAAGGTTAAGCAGTGCATTGAGAGCAGCTTGCCTACCGCTGCAAACGCATGGGCTCCTTCGTATCAACCTCTTCCTTAATATGAAGCACATGGTTACTAGCATTGCGTAGATCTCCACTTGGAATATAAGTGTACATATATATTTTTTCGACAGGTTTCGGACCAGACCATAGTGATGGATCTCTTTTCGTTTCTCTTTCACGATCCATCTTAGCTCGAGACACTCTCTGATTTCTGGTGTCAACGCTAGCATCTGTTTAACAGAAATCTGGTTCATCTTCTGGGTTTCTACCCAGACCTCCGGACATTGAGACAATATACATATGTATGTGCGCCGTCTCAATTTCCCCCAAGCATATTTCACAGGTGTCATCCTCCAGAAGACCCATCTTCTTTAGGTGATACCCGAAATTGTAGATAACGCTACCACCCATTTCACTGCTCTTCGCTCCGAGCTCAGAACTTCTTTATAAGAGGTGCCAGTCGGGATTTTAAGAGCCATTTTAGTCTGCCTACAACCTTCCACGGTTGATCACCTTCTCTGGCGATCCTATACCGACGGATACAAAATGGACGTAGGTACTCGTGCTGGTGTCTACTGCGAGAAAAACAATCAGCATCTACATATGTATGTATGTTGACAATCAAGCAGCCAAGCAGCTTTACAGTCAACATCAGCGAGCTCCTAGCTCGTAAAAACGTCCATTAAGAGACTCTGTTAGGTACCGGGCCGCATGTATACATCAGGTAACGTAAAGGCGGATGGACTAGCCAGGGCAGGGTCACGTATAAGCAGCTCGCAGTCCCTTCCCAAGGTTAGCACACCGCTTAGCACCTCGAATAGAAAGATAGGCATTGAGTCCAAGAAGGAAGCTAATAGCTAATAAAAGATATCCGCAGATCTCATGAAATTCAGTCGCAGAGATTTTCGAATAGCTGTCAGCGTCCTAGCGGGACACTGCAGCATGGCTAGAACTATCCCACAACAACATCTATAGGAACTGCAGGGACGATGGGGAAATAGAATGCCTCCTCCACTTGCTATGTAGTTGTCCAGCACTAGCCCTCAAAAGGAAGGACGCTCTTGGGAACCACTTCCCTGCGAAGCTGGGTGATCTGAGAAATATTCAGCTGAATAACCTGCTGAGATTCATACATATGTATGTTCATATATTTGGATGGTTCAGTGCAGCTGTCGATAATGAAATTTAGGTTCGCAAGGGTCTACTACTGGGCACAAGTGAGCCGTTGACAGTCTCCTGTCATCTAGGGCACCCATCTACCTAACTTAAGGTGTATTTTCCTTTTTATACTAGCCCACCAACTAGTGCCGATGCGTTGCTGAATTCTTCCTTGAATACCTAGATGGCAGTAGATCCTGCCAAAAAGAACTGCGAAAAAGGATTTATTTGTACGAGTACAACCACTAACTTTACTAAAAGCAATGAGTGCTCATTATTATTGGTTTTACTACTTACTTACTTACTTAACGGGCTCCCAGCCCGTGGAGGGTCCCTGCCTGAGACACAGCAGCCCTCCATCCTCTTCGATCCTGGACACGCTGCTTCCAGTTTTCCAAACCAAGCGGTCTGGCGTCCGCGAAAACTTGGTCCTTAAAACGGAGGTTCGGTCTTCCTTGTCGTCTCAAACCTGGGGGCTGGGATTCGATGATCCTTTTAGCTGGAGCATTATTGTCCATTCGCTCGATGTAGTCGACGTGTGTAGTCGACGTGTTTTGGCTTTCCGGACTACATCCACATTCTGTTACAGCACTTAGATTTCGTTGTACCTTCTCCTCCATTCGCCCTCCTCGCATAAGGGGCCGAATGTTCGACGAAGAATTTTTATCTCCAACGTATTCAAAATCTGCTCTGCTTTCCTGCTTATCGTCCAGCGGGACTGGCAGGATTAGTGGCTCGCATTTTCACTTCCGAGTTAGGAGCTTTGAACTCAGTTGTTTCGCCAAACCAGTTGTTTCGAGGTAGCAGCGGTTTGCTTGGGTTAGCCTTCGTCGGATCTCCACTAAGGTGTCGTTCGTGGAGTTGACGTTTACTCCTCAACCACCTCGAAGCTACTGCTATCAACAGTGACGTTTTGTCCTAGGTGGTGGACAGATGCTGCTTTGTTTGTTGACACCATGTACTTTGTTTTGTCCTCGTTTAGCTCAAGACCGACTCGATTCGCCTGTTCTTCAAATGCCGTACAAGCCTCTATGACGGCACGCTGGGAGCGACCGATGATGTCGATATCGTCTGCGTATCCCCAGCAGCTGGACTGATTTGTTGAATATAGTGCCTTCCGTGTTGACGCCTGCCCTGCGCACTATCTGTTCCAGCACTAGGTTGAGGAAATCACATGATAGCGCATCTCCATGCCGAAATCCGGTACACGTTTGGAATAGTTCAGAAGAGCCGGCGGCCTTGTTATTCTTCAGCTCTTTGATAGCTGTGCCGACCTCTTCGATACTTGGAGGGCGGACTGCTTCTTCGTTGACTGAATGCAGGTGTTCTTCTTCCCCTACCACTCTCTCTGCATGATGCCCATTCAGCAGCTGCTGAAAGTGCTGCTTAAAAACATCTACTATTCCCTGTGCTTCGGTGACTAGGTTTCCTTCACTCTTTCCAAGAGCTTGCGTTCCGGACCTAAAGCCAACTGCCAGTTGTTTGGCTTTTCTATAAAACGTCCGGATGTTGTTTCTATCGCGGCACTCCTCGATATCCTTGAGCTGGGAGACTGCGTATGTCCTTTTCTTCCTTCGCAGAATTTTTTCCTCCTCCCTTCTTCTGGCTCGATACTCTTCCAAACGTTTGTTTGTGTGCATTCTCCGTCACGTTTTTCCTCCGTACGCACTCATCATCATACCACGGGTTCTTTTTGGGCGGTGGTTGGTATCCAACGGTGGACTCGGACACCTCTTTGATGATGTCGCGGTACTGGTTCCACAGATTGTTGGCATTTGTGGATGGTGGGTGTACAGTGCTAAGGCGTCCAACGTTAAATTTCTTTTTCTGAGCGGTTCGCAGCTTCTTTTCGTTGCACAGTCGAGCTCTGAATTTTGCTGCTACAAGGAAATGGTCAGAGTCGACGTTGGCCCCCCTGAAGGTGTGTACATCCAGGATGTTTGATGAGTGTCTCGTATCAATTAGCACGTGGTCTATTTGACTGGCGGTTCGACCATCATAATCATAATTTTTGCAAATGGCGTCGTACGTCAATTATATTTGACATTTGTGAACCAGACAGCTGCAGTATACAAACAGACAAGCAATGGAGCGTACAAAGTGCAAACAGTGCATCAGTTAATGCCTCCAGACTATCAGTCGCGTGTGAATTACCGTCAAGCCATCCTCAATCTCAACAACGAAGAGGACGATTTTGTGTCGAAATCATCCTGAGCGACGAGTCGCATTTCCACTTACGTCAATAAGCAAAATCTTCATTTCTGGGGCACTAAAAATCCGCTTGTGATGTACGAAGAGCCATCACATCCACGCCAAGCCACTGTGTGGTGCGGCGGGAGGACTGATTGGGCCGGCAATACGGTCACTGTTACTGGCGAATGCTACAGGGCCATGATAAACGACTTCTTACTGCCGGAATTGGATGAGCGGGGCTTGGTGAACATGTGGTTTCAACAAGACGGTGCAACCGCACACACAACACGAGCCACAATGGATATTGTGAAGGAAGCGTAATCTCCCGTTTTGGCATGGCCAGCAAGATCGCCCGATTTAACCATCCCAGACTACTTTCTTTGGGGCTACTTGAAGTCGCCAATAAGCCTCAGACAATTGCAGCCTTTAATGAGAATATTCGACAGGAATGCGAACAGTTATCACCGGAAATCTTGCGGAAAGTCATGGAAAATGCGATAAAACGGGCACAAATGTGTATCAACACTTAACAGAAAAAATTTTAATGGTCCAAATAAAGATTTCCATCAGTCAAAATCATTTTTTTTTATTTAGTAAAAAAGTAATTCAAAAACGAAATTGGATGATTAATTTTGCGCCACCTTGTATACAAATCAATTCGCCTCTCTTACCCCAGCATAGCTTTCGCCAGCACACCTGCAGTCCCTAAGCTGCTAATGACGTCTAAATCCTGTTAATTCAAACGTTTCAATTTATGTTCGTCCCATAAATCCCCATTCAAACACCAGCGACGAATATGAATAATGGACTCGCCGTGTTTAAAACACAAATAACCTAATTGTTTTAATCATTTACGATATTGGCTAAGGCCGCTGCGCACACACCACTGGGGGTCAGTATCCGCAAGCCAACATTACCAATTCACTGTTGCAACTAGGTGTTGATTACCAACACCAGCCACAACAGCGACACCATCCCTTTGCTTATTAATAACATTAACCTTTTAATTAGCGGGCATATTTTCGAAAATCTGATTAATACCGCCGCAGAGTACAAGCAAAACAATGATCTCAATTTCATTGTTATCCTTGCCAGTGTTGTTGTTGTACGCGCACATACATTTGAAGTTCATTAAAAGCGCTCCTCGAAAATACATCGCGAGAATATTTAGAGCGTATTTAACACATAATTTAAATGTGTTACGCGTTTTACAGATTGTTATTGTTATTATTCGCTAAAACTGACCAATTGAAAAAAAGGAAACATAATCGAAAAAAAAAAAAAAAATCAATGACATTACCAAACACCGCGGTTCAAATTGAATTCATTAAACTCGGTCAACAGTTTTCATTCCATTAAACATTCCGGGCGATGCACATGTACGGCGTGGGTACATATGTATATGGGCAGCCACCTCCCAGGAATATGCTTGGCACACCACACACGGCCACACACGGGCGTAATTAAATTATTTTCGCTTTCGCATATGAAAATTGAATAATTATTTAAATATTAAATTAAGAGGGCCTCCTACCCCAATCAAACTGCCATAGCAGAGGCAATGCATCGCCACCAAGTCGCCTTCCTCTCCAGTGGTCGGTGGTATTCGCAGAATCCTTTATTTTATATCGCTGAATAATAACCGATTTAATAAAAAAATTATAAGCGTTCTTAAAATAAAACGGCCGAGTGATCGCAGGGTGTATGCAGGATGCAATGCGGTTTGTTCAGCGTAAAACTGGGTTTTAAAGGATTTTATTCATTTCACACAAGAATTTGTTTCGTTTGACCTATTTCGAGAGAAATCCTTGACAATGGGCTTATCGCTGTGTTGATGGTGTTTGCTTCAGGATTTCAGACAAATGGAAGTTGAATTGGTTGGCAAGGTCGTTCCAATACAGTAAACAGTCACTGGCTTAACGCCGACGACGTGGCGTACGCTGACGATGTGGTGCTGCTGGCAACTGGGAAGTTCCTCCCCACTCTAAGTGAGCAAATCGACGGGGCCCTTAAGACCCTTGGTAGATGGACTAGGAATTGCGGTCTCAATATCAACCCCCCGAAGACAGAAATGGTTTTATTTACGAACAAAAGGAAGATTCCTCAGTTCGATACACCATCTGTTGGAGGCACACCCCTCAAAATCTCTGACAGCGCAAGATACCTAGGACTTATACTGGATAGGAAACTCACCTGGAAAATGAACATCGAAGAAAGAATCAAAAAGCCAATTTAACCTTCTACTCATGTAGTAGAATTCTTGGGAAGACCTGCGGACTTTCTGCAAGGATAATACTCTGGATGTACACAGCTATTATTAGACCAATACTGACTGATGGCAGTCTCGTATGGTAGCCAGCGTTAAAAAAGTCCACCTATCTAATGGCACGTTTCGCTCTGCTGGGTTCCTGGACATGAGGGTATCCCGGGCAATGAAAAAGCTGATGAATTAGCTAGAACCAACTGATCTCTCTGTAAGCATCCCGCCTTGCATGCTCAAGCTTGTAGCAGGGAAATTAGCAACAAGAGAGGCGAACCTAAGATGGCAGTCAATTGAAACGTGTAACACCATGAAAAAACTATGGCCGTCCTTCGACAGAACAAGAACTGGAAAACTTATACAGAAGAACAGGGGATCCCTTGCTATCCTCGTGGGTATCATCACGGGACATAATAGTCTGCGATACCACATGAAGAAACTACGCCGGACAGAAGAAGAACTTGGCAGAGGGTGTGGCGACGAGGGAGTTTCTGAGGACACCACCCACTTCCTATGCCATTGTCCTGGACTCCAACACTCCAGAAACAAATTCCTCGGTAAATATTTCTTCCACGACCTTGAAGAGCTTTCTGACGTTTCTACAGATAAGATGCTGAACTTTGCCAAGTCATCAAAGTGGTTTGTACTTGGAAACATGTAAGTTATTAGAATAAGAGTAGTTTAGACATTTACAGGGTTTCAATTGGGCGAAGGTGCACCCTTTTTCCCCCCCTATGGGTAGCACAATGGGTCAACACTGACCTGAGTGCGGCAGGAAGCGTTTCTCTGTCTGCCAGCTCGCTTGCCTAACCTAACCTAACGCCAACGACGGTCCTTCATAAAACAATCCTGTGGCAGCAAGGAAAACCAGCACAACTCATGTCAAAATTGTGTTATCGATACCATTAGAGGCGCCATACTCATACTCGCCTGTGCGGCCACCCGTCTGAAAGCCTCCTCTCAGTGATCACATTGGCCACTCCTCGATCCTTGATCCCCTCAACTTCAAACACAAAAATACAGCCGAAGATGATTTTTGACCGAAACTTCCGTACGAACGAGGATCCAATTGCCCAGCTCTGTCGCATACAAGAATGCTCCATTCAGCGTCCCCCTTCCTTGAAGACCTTAGCGATCTACCGTCCTTAGGCGTCATGTGCATCCATCGCTTTATCAAAAGCTCCGTTTGGTTTTCTTAGTCCCTGAGTATCCAAATGGTTGATTCATGGTGTCACAAAGGACCTTCACTGGTCTAAGTGCAGACAGCTAACCTAATCTAACCTTAACATTTTCCGTAAATCGTTTGACATCTTTGGTCTCATACTCCAGCTGTTACTCAAACTTACACAAAAATAAGCAGACTCATCCTGTTTTTTCCGAGGTCAGTAGGTAGAGGTGGCTCTTTCGCTTATTTTGAGACTCAATTAGCGCTAGGAGACCACAAAACTCATGTAACTTGGCTGTGCCGAGTTCAGGTAGAGGATGAGGGCTTCAATCATTCTGTCAGATATCAGTCTCAGATCGTCGAAGCAGGGCTTACCTAGAGTACGATGTCGGGTTCTCGCCAGGGCCGGACAGATGCAAAAAAAGTGAAGAAGAGATTTTTTCTTGTTAGTATCTCTGCAGCTACAGCAGAAGGTGTTGTGAGGGTTTCCAAGCTTGGCTGCATGGTCTCATATCGGCCAGTGGCCCGTGCGTATTGCTACAATTCTGGCAATATCTGGTCTTGATCTGCCTAGTAGCTCATTTGATTTAGCTTTGCTATAGCTGGGTCATGTCTTTCTTAATACAACGCAGCTGTAAAGCGTGTTCCAACCTAGGTTGGCCAACTTTAAGAAATCATTGCGAATGTTACCCTTAAGGACTTCTAGCAGAACATTGACTCTTCCTGCCAGCTAGCCGCTAAGGGCTGACCCTTGCCTGGCCAGATCGTCTGCCCGCTCAGTTCCCTCGTAGTTATAGTGTCCTGGGCCCCAGCTGATATTTGGTATTGCTCTACCGTTTTTGAGGACGTGTTAGCTGAATCAATGGCTTTGATAGCAGCTTGTCTATCAGTGAAGATAGCAAGATTCCGGTTGAGTGTTGATTGAGTGTTCAGTTAGCGGCAGGGCTCAGCAATCGCGAGAAGCTCTGTTGGAAAAACACTGGCGAAATTCGGTAGACGGAAAGATTTCAAGACGTTTAGCTTGTCTGGGAAAATGCCTGCGCTGACTCCACTCTCCATTCGATCCGTCCGTATATCAAAATTTTTGATTTTTACCGCTGTTCCATTCCGAAACGAAAGTCTAAAGTTGGGGTTTAATAATCAGTCCAAAACGCAAAAAGGTTGTTAGGTACCGTCTCTAGGACTTTACTATGGCCTTAAGGCATACCAGTCCAGCACCCAGATTCTCTGAGACGGACTGCGCAACATAAAGCTGTATCTGTAAGGGATCACAGTAAGAGCATCCGTTGGACAGGATCTCCGAGCGCCCGTGGTTCCTACACATGTAGCTCTTTGAACTTTTTTTAGTCTGTCGATATTGTACTTCTTGCTAAGAGCGAGCCACCAGACGATAGCTCCGTAGGTGAGAATTGGACGTACGACGGCTGTGTACATCCAGAGAGTCATTCTTGGCTGAAGACCCCATTTTTTGCCGAAGATTTTATTTGGTACGACGAGGAG
Organism: Blera fallax; assembly: GCA_946965025.1. NCBI lineage: Eukaryota > Metazoa > Arthropoda > Insecta > Diptera > Syrphidae > Blera > Blera fallax. Next base: position 72,110,462 of record OX337248.1, read on the forward strand.
ATACGCGGAATAGGGGAATAGGGACCTAAGGCTGCGTGGATTGGAATCAAGAGAAATCGCTTGAGCTAAGGCGGGACAACGTTAGTATCTTTCACGAGGAGAAGATCGAGACCAGAATATAAATACCCTCGTATCGATCGATTGTCTGATGAAAAACGCTCGAGAAGAAATACCAATTTGAAAGCGTTACAAAGATTCAACGGGCAGGCTGTCTGGGGATCGATGAGATCAACACCAACAGCAGCTCTGGAAAGAATACTGAATCTGCTTCTACTTGACATATACTGTGCGAACTCGGCAGCCGGTCTATGTATAGCTAAACTTTATGGTCATGCCTCAGTTCTAAATCGATGGAATGCATCGAGCATCCTCACGGAAACAGACTACATCATCCAAACTGCAACCCGAGATTCTCTATTAGAACTCCTAGCAGAGAGGAATGGAATGAAGGCAGAGTCCCTTTCGAGAAAGAACTGGTCACCTTCTCCGATGGATCCAAAATTAACGCTTGTACATGTGCCGATGCATACTGTGAGTCTCGAAACACATATCGCTCGTTTAGCCTTGAGGACAGGTGCAGTGTTTTCCAAGCTGAAGTTGCTGCAATAAAACAAGCTGCGGATATGATGAGGGAAATATTTCAGAAAAAATAAATCAGCATCTATATGTCGACAGTCAAGACAGTGAGCCGTTGACAATCATGTAAACAAGGGCTACCACTTACCTAACCTAACCTAAGGCGGTACAATCAATGTTACCGTACACAAATACAAATACTTGGCGTAACAGACGTATGTGGTTCAGGGCCTAGCTTCTCGCGACCATTCGTGTTGTGCGTGTTATATTTTACAGACACATGCAAGGGACCTACAGTTTAGAGCCATATCCGAAAGGCATATTAGGAAGCTTTCTCATGACAGTTATTACTCTAGGACATTTGTAGACATTCGCGAGAGGTGGGACCGTGAAAACTTTTAGGTGTTCTCTGGGATTCGAACCTCACGCTCAGCGATCCAACGCACTAACCACTTGAGCCATGGCACCCACCGTATTACCGTATAACAGATGGTTAATAAAAAGTATGTCGGCTACAATGCTTACAATGGAAAGCGTTTGGATCATCTCTAGCAACGTGTCGGTGTCGGACTTATTCAGCGGTGTTTTTTAATAAACCTATTTATTGTTCTGTCGATAAACCTGGCATAGATACAGAAATTCACTTTACGGAGACCGAACACGTAGCAAATTTTAAATCGTATCGTATCGCATCGTTTACCTAAACGACGGTGTTTTTCACCTAACAGGTTGCATATAGCGCGAAATTACTATAATTTAAGTCCTTTCAATCGTCTGTGCCCACCAAATTAGTTTAAAAATCCATTTTAAAAATCAATTCTCGTGTCAGGACCTATTTAATACAAATTGCTTGCGTTCCTTCAATTACCACTTCCACTAGTCGTACATGTACGTTGCTCAAACTTGTTTCATAATACGTGCTGGTAGAATTCTTATATCTCAGTTGAACTGAGCAATCCTCAGAAATGGGATGTTTTTTGAAAATCTGTTGGTTTATACTGACAGTCTCAAGTTCGGTTGAAAGTTTAGAAAATCTCAAGCTGACGAACACGTTGTTGAAGTCTCTATCAGTCGAGAATAATTTGGTAGAATGTCTACGGTTTATCTACAGTGATCCGAGTTTGGATTTTATGGTTAATATTCGAATTAATGTCAAAGCTAAGTCGACGCTTTTGAGGCAGGATTTCATGAAAACAGTCAAAAGGTTCGGTGCATCAAACGACAAAGTCGCAATTGATCTAAGCAATGACGAAAGAGCATCTTACAACATTCACAGCCGACTATATTTCATTGATTCGTTGAAATCGTTGGAGTAAGTACTGTTTGCAATGTTTGCATATTCACTCGCTCGAAAACTCGTATTTTCAGATTCCTAATCACACGACAGCGAACACGGGATGACGATTTTTCAGGCGAAAGACAGTACTACCTCATTGTGTTGCCACCCAATACACCAAACCCGAGAGGAACCTCTAGGCAGATCTTTCAATTCCTTTGGAAGCAGTCCATTATAAACGTCAATGTCCTGGTGAAAGACAAAAATGGAGTCGTTACACTGTTCACCTACTATCCATTCAAAGAGAATAACTGTGGCGATAGCAGTCCAACAATTCACAACCGCTTCGTCAACGGAAGTTTTGAGTCGAATAAGCCAACTTTTCCACGCAAAACGAATAATTTACAGCAGTGTCCCGTAAAACTGATCATATCTCACGTTCCTCCACATTTCATTTTGAGCGAGAACCAGCTGTCCGGAATGACCCCAAATTTTCTACTGCTTTTCGCTAAAGCCATGAACTACTCATTTGAAATTGTAATGTCTCCAGACGGCATCGGCCAGATGTACTCGGATACCAACTTGACCGGAAATTTTAAATTGGTGAGTCCTAGAAACTATGATCGGCATTTGGAGCGTTTGTTTATTTTATTTGTTTCCAGTTAAATGATGGAACGGGCGATCAGACTATTAGTGCTTGCTCCAATGATGGGTACGCAATTTTCGGAACAATTTTTGGAGTAGACTTCTGGAATGTGGGTATCGTTGTCAAACGGCCCAAAGGATACTCGAGCCTGGAATTATTACTTTTTCCTTTTGATAAGCATACTTGGTTTGCTCTTTTCATACTTTGTGTGGGAAAATGGCTATGCGAAAGGACTTTGAAGTATTTTGTTCCTCGCCAAAAATACTGTCGGAGATTTTACACAATGTTGTGGGCATTAAGCATGCTAACTTTGCGCAGCTCGTACGAAGGATCGATTTTCAACTTCCTTCACAATAAACCAAATAGAGCTCCACCCAATAATCTCAATGAAGCTATTGATATGGGCTTTAAATTCCTTGTCCCGCCCGCAACTTATCGGTACTTCAGTGAAATACCGGAACTGAGGAATAAGATGATCAGGTTGAGTGACATTGGCCTGAAAAGGTACCAATATATTGACCGGCTTGAGGGAAAGTATGCGTTTATTCATTGGCAGGAATTCCTATCTTTGTTTCTATCTTCGGTAAAATATGAGGACTACTACGTTGTCAAGGAACCGGTTTTTTTTACTGTAGTTTGCATGTATTTGCGTAAGTACTCATATCTGGCAGTCGAATTTCATAAGCAACTTGGACAGATGCATTCACATGGGCATGTTCTTCATAATTATGGCACGATGGATCAATTACGAAAGAGGAACTCAATTAATGGTGAGCCTGAGAGTATGTCGTTGGTGAATTTGTTGGGAGTTTTTCAGTTGTTTGTTGCGTTGATTGTCATGAGTGTGCTTGTCTTCGTATTGGAACTGCTTTCGAGGTACTTTAGAAGGTTGCGAAGGATAATGGAAATTTTTCAGTGAGTTATAAATTAGGTTTCTTAGAAATTCTCTCATAAACTTCGTATCACCTAATAAATATTGTAACAGCACTTTTAAAAACGTGTTTTGATGGAGTCCTTTCGCAGGTATTTTTCAAATTTATTAACTAGCTAATACAAGCACCTCACAGAATCTAAACTTAAAACCGAAGGAGACGGCCATCTGACGTTGCAATGATGCTTAAATTTAAACTTTTAGTCAGGGGAGGGGTGAATGGGCTGGAGTTCAGAGCCTTTATCACCGCCTGACTGTCGGAAAAGATGACAGTTTGTTTTCTACGGAGGTTGCGTCTGCTGCAATGCAAAAACCTTGGCTTGAAGGACAGATGTGGAGCAGATGTACGCATAGCACCAGTGGTGCCAGTACAGGCGAGCCTTTGGACTATGATAGTGAGGTAGGTCCAGTATATCATTTTTGGTTTTAAACGCCACTTCTTCCCGAACAGCCTTGAGCGAGCCCATAACGCTGAGGTAGCTTTGGCTAGGTTTTGTCAAGATGTGAATTCCAAGTAAGTCTTTGACCAAGGATTACTCCCAGGTATTTGACTTCCTATGTGAATGGAATTTGAACGCCATTTAGCGATATGTTTGGAAGATTCAATGTTCTCTTTCTAGTGAAGGGAATGACGACAGTTTTATTGGGGTTTACACTTAATCCCTTAGTTTGGCACCATCCCCATTCCTTGCGTAAGGCACTTGGCAATAGACTTGTCAGGATAGTCTCACTTTTGCCTCATCAGCGTAACCTTGAGTAAGAAAGCCCGAGTCATTTAGCTTGTTAAGCAGCTGGTCGACCACTGTGGATCATAGGAGAGAGGAAAGAAAGAACCCCTGGGGGCAACCTTTAATGACTTTGATTGTTGCGGATGACCGTCCCAGCTTTGCAAAAATTTTCCTCCTACTCAGCATCGAACTAATCCATCTGATTAGGCTTTTCAATGGACAGAAATGTCGTGTTGTTAAACGCCCCTGTTATGTCCAAGAATGAGCACAGAACTATCTATTTTCCCGACAGTGAGCCCTCGATTTTCTTTACGAGGTTATGTAGGGCTGTAATGGTGGACTTGCTCACTTGAAACGTGAATTGATGGGGAGACCATACTTGGATGGCGGACTCTAGGAGGGGCCTAGCGAAGATGATATAGACAAACTAGACTCTGGGCAACATACTTGTTTACTTACTTACTTAGGAGGCGCTACAGTTCAGGGTGAACCTAAGCCTCAACCAACAAGCCTCCTCATTTAGCCCGGTCCTTCGCTAACTGCCTCCAGTTGCGCACTCCAAGTTGGTTGAGGTCCCCTTCTACTTGTGCGCGCCACCTTAGGTGAGGTCGTCCTTTACTGCGTTGTCCCTCCGAGTAAGATTCAAAGACACTGCGGGCCAAAGCATAGTTGTTCATCTGCTCTATATGTCGCAGCTATCTTAGGCGACTGATGCACGGTTTTTTGACGATGTCGCTGTACAGCTCGTAAATTTCATCGAAACGACCGAGGATATCTTTATCCGGTTTCGACAAAGTTCATGCCTCAGCGCCAAAGAGCAGGACTGGGATGATTAAGGTCTTGTGTGGAGTCTCCTAAGTCATTCGGGATACGGCCTTACTACTCTCAGCCCAAAGAAACAGCGATTGACAAGAGATATTCGGTGCCGTGACATAAGGCCAGGTGACATAGAACCAAATCTCAACATTTGGCCTTATGCCGCATTGTGAAAGTGGCCTTATGTCACTTGGCGTTATGCCACGGCACCAGTTATTCTTCGTTTTATGTATTACCGCTGACGTTTTGCTGCCAAAATTTATAGCAGACCCAAGGTAGACAAGGTTCTTTTTTACCTCGAAGTTGTAGCTGTTGGCTGTGACGTTCTGACGAGTTCGTCGATGTTGTGTTGTCGGTCCTGTGACATAAGACCAAATGACATAAGACCAAATTTCAAAATCTCAAAATTTGGCCTTTTGTCGCTTTGTGGAAGTGTCATAAGGCCACATTATAGCATTATGTCGCTTTTTGATATTGATATTGAAATTTAAATATTTGGCCAGTGATATGGGCCTTATGTCACGGCACCTTGTGTGTGCCTTCTTGTTGACAGCATATACTCGTTTCGGTACTAGCGAACGCACCAGGACAGCCCGCTGCGTTCTGTCAATTATGCCGATGTCGTCGGTGTAAGCTAGTAGTTGCAGAGACTTTTGAAGGACTGTGCCTCCGTTGTTGGCTTCTAAGTTTCGCACAAAGTCATATGACAATCAATCGTGTCTGAACCATTAAATTGCTCTCATAGATGGTCGGGAAACATAAACAAAACCATCTGTCAGACATTCGCGGGAGATGGAACCTTTAAGTATTTTCGGGGATTCAAACCTCCCGACCAGTAGTACAACACAGTAGACACTGACCCAACGCGCTGAACGGGAAGCATAATAAAATTCAATTTTGACCTGTTCTTGCACTGCAGCCATTCTAAATTTTTTTTCTCTAAAAAAGTCAAAACACAAAAGTTACAAATTTTTAAACTACGAGTATTTATGTTAAAAATATTGTTTTGCATTTTTTTATCCTTTCTCTGCACCAAGGTCCTGCCAGCTTTTGCTATTACCTCCCCCTATCAGTACCAGGGGGATGTGGGAAAAAAACAAAATTCTATCGCAAATGAAATTGCTTCCTATCGAAGCATTCTACACGAGAGCGATGGGGTGGGGAGGGAAAAACCAGAGAACGTTTGTTTATAAACGTTGCCTAAAGAGCCATCGGCCTTGTTTTCCCAGAGAAACCCTTCAACGAGTAACCACAGTGGAATTACAAGCCACGATATGTTTCAAGGCTTTTTTTTGTTCATGTTTTTATGTTTGTGCATAAATTCTTGACTTTGATGTTATTCGCACCGAAAAAATAATTATCGTTGATGGATTTTTCCCTCCTTCTCTTCTGTGAGTTAGCTATTTTCCCCGTCTTTTTTTCTATCAGATTTTTTTGTCTGTCTATGGTGCAGCGTTATTAAGTTATGCTCTGACACTGATGACATAGTCATAGATCCAAGGATGATTTGCAATTTTATTAAAAAATAAAAAAAAAAACAAACCTCGATCCTAAACGAATACTATATACATCCATGCTCCTCTGGTGGTATGTACGTTAAAAAAATAGCTCTGACTGTAGAAAATATTTTACGATATTGCATGCATACATTAATTTAAAAAAAAAATATAAAAGCGGATAATGGAAGCGCAATAGCATGCCGATGCTGCCTTGAGAGGTAAACATAGAGGAAATCATGTATTTTCAATTTAAATATAGTGAATTGCAAAAAAAAAATTGATTAATAAATTGAAGTGGAAAACAGTACGTAATACACAGATACGTATCCGAACTACTATTTGCACATTATTTACGCTTAAGGACATTTTTATTTGCTCGTGCAGTGAGTAATAAAAATATTCCTTGGTGACTATAGAAAAGCTATTCTTTTCGCTGCTCTTTTGATGAATATATTGGCGTTCATTGGAACTGCACTGTGATGGAATTTGTGTGTGGCTTAACCCCTATGAATCACACTTTTTTTTACGAAGGAAGGCAAGGTCTGTACGACTTAATTACTTAAATTTTCTGATCTGTTGTTCTTCTTTGGACCTCTCTGGACTGGACTCTTTGTACTGACTCAAAAGAACGACGGTGGATTGAACAGTTTCCGGCCTGACGAATTAAATAATTTTTTTTTCCAACGCTATCTTTTTTAGGCAGATGTAACAGCTATCCAGGAAGAGCGATAGGATGGGCCGCTCTCTGATTACTGATTACTGCAGAGAGCAGAAACAGCGCTTATTCGGGTGCGGATTTGTTGCAAGCGGCAGACTTAGGTAAGAAGTCTTGAGCTTTCGACACGCGAGCGAGCGTCTGCATCAAGGCTAAATTGGTCTAATTCGCGCTTATGCCCCACTGAAAACAAAGACGACGCGACGCTACCAAAGAATGTTTCTACGAGCTCCTCGACCAGACATATGAGCAATGTCCTCAGTATGACGTCAAAATCGCGCTAGGTCCTTTTTGTAATAGGAAAGGAGGACATCTTTTGTAGGACAGTTAGTAAACATAGCCTACAGGACACCACGTGTGGCAACGGACTCAGGCTGATTGACTTTGCTACGAGGCGAAGCGCGCAATCAAAGATGTTGAGGGAGTATACTCCAGGAATAGTGTACGGAAGTTTTACCAAAAGGCAACAAGAATGTGTCAGGCCAACAAGACCCGTACGGAAAGCTGAGGAAGTAAACCTTCTAGTAGAGCCACAGACGGTGCTGAGAATATGGAAAAACTTTTTCTGCAGACTGCAAAACGCCGACGAAGGCCAACATACCACTGTAAAGCAGAATTTATCAGTCAACATAGATGATGATAGCTAATACCTCTTTGCTTAAGATAGTTAGGATATGTAGACACCAATGCTCCGGCCTGCAGGGTCTTCGAATTTAACCCGGAGAATGGCGTAAAACTATGCTGGGTGCCAGGACATTGCGGTATAAAAGGGAATGAACTTGCTGATGAACTGGCAAGACATGGAGGAGAATTGCCAGTAGGCGAAGCCGTGGATATCAAACCACCTTCGTGCGAAGTTGAGGCTACCATTAAAGGCAAAGTATACAAAACAGCCAACCAAAGATGGTCAAACATAGCAGGTCACAGGGTATCCAAGGCCTTGTGGCCAGAATTCGACCAGAAAAGAACTAGGGAAATTCTAAATTTAAACAGAATTCAGCTAAGGACAGCAGTAGGAATCTTGTCCGGGCACTGCCTTCTGGGGAAGCACGCCAAGAGACTGGGCCTTACAGACACAGATGTATTTAGATATTTTAACGACATATGCGTCGAAGAGGACTTCACACATATACTGTGTGAGTGCCAGGGAATAGCTCGAAACCGTTGGAAATACCCAGGTAACAACTATTTCAGCAACCTAGAAGAGGTATGTCCTATCAACCAAAACAGGCTATTTAAATTCTGTAGTGAAATCAAGTGTTTTAGGGAAAGTGTTTGGGTTTCCATTTGCTTTTATGGAGGTTCCTCAGGGATCGCGATGGGCCCATTCTGGTGTCTAGTGTTTTATGAGGTTTTTCTCATAACCCTATCTAACCTAACCTAACCTAACCCGGAGGGACAACGCAATAGAAAACGACTTTGCCTAAGGTGGCGCCCACAAGTAGAAGGGGACTTCAGCTAACTTGGAGTGCACAACTAGAGGCAGTTACATAACTAAGGATCGGGCTAAATGGAGAGGCCAGGTTCACTCTGAACTGTAGCGCCACCTAAGTACTTGTATGGTAGGCCACGCCCATTTTAATTAACCCTAGCAATTTTCTGCTCGAAGTCTGAAAGACCGGTGCAAGATGGTCGATGTCGCAGAGAAAATACAAAGACACCTCTCGCAGCCCAGGCTAATAAGGAAGAGCTCAAGCTGCAGTCGGATAGTTTACATATTCGAAAGAATTGGTACATATATCCTCTTTGCTTGTACTAAGGAAAATCCTTTTTTCATAAAAGAAATGCGATCCTCAACCATTTATTTGGCAGCTTCAACATTGTTCATGTCATCTGCAGAGCTTTAGAAAAACGGCTACGAGGCAAAACATCAATCTCGGTACTATGAGCTGACATGTTTATCTAAAAGCAGACCAATAACACGGCGATATACAATGACTGTGAGGGGCTTGTCGTGGTTTCTATTGTGTGAAGCTGACCGCATGACCGAGTAATCCTTTCCGTCTTCAAGAACTCGCCCTCTTTTTCTCAGTTAAAGGATAGGTTTGGTTAGGTTAGGTTAGGATGAAGTGGCCAACACAGTTAGATTACTGGTAGGTCCATTGTGACACCACGTGAATCATGGGAAAAAGTCGTTGAACCATTTTGAGCTTCTTATGAAGCGTAGGAGGCTCTTAATCCATCAGGTGGCCTTTATCGTTGTAATAGGGGGCTCCCAAGTGAAGCTTCCTTCTACGGGAGAGAGCTGGCAATAACAAAGAAGGTGAGGAATAGTTTCCTCCACTTCTTTATCAATGCAGCTTCTACAAAGTCGTTCGCAAAGAGGCCTAGCCTTGTGGCATGCTTACCTACCAGACAGTGTCCAGTAATGACACACCTATTATTGTGCCGATATTCGAGCGTTTTAGATCCAGCTTCAGCCAAATCTGTTTCGTCGCTAGACATATTGATCCACTTGTCCACCTAAGATTTGTACTCTCGACAGCATCCAGCTTAAGTTTAAGTTTGCGAGTAGCGATTGGAATACCTAAGGTGTGGGTATAGTTGTTCCTATTCTGGCGAGTTCATCGGCCCTACAATTTCCTGGAATGTCTCTATGCCTCGCCACCCAACACAGGTGAATATTGAACTGCTCAGCGATCTCCACAAGAGACAGACGGCCGTCTAGAGCTACTAAGGAATTTATAGAGGTCCATTCCAGGGATTTGATTGCTGCTTGGCTGTCTGTAAAGATGCGGATATCTCTAACAGATATCACGTTTTTCTTAAGCCAAGATAGGGCGTCTTTGGTCGCCATTATTTCCGCCTGGAACACGCTACAATGATTTGGAAGACGGAAGGAGAGCTTAAGATTAATCCTGTCAGAGAAAAGACATGCACCAACTCCGTCTTTGGTTCTTGACCCGTCAGTGAAGAAGTGAAAGCATACATTGCCACTTCATTTGGAAATATGAAAGCTTTGTTTAATCTACCACCTCGCATATCTCCAGACACGCAGATAGGCGACTCTCAACAAACTACTCGCCTTCCCCCACTGTTGTCAAAAACAGCATCAAACTCCTCTTGGTTAGACATGTACCCTTTGCAGCTCTAAATGCAACCATTAAGAGCAATTCATTTCACAAATAAATAAGGTTCGGTGCTTGTTTATTCAACCTTCTGCATGAAGCCCCATAAAAGGCATAAACTCCAACTGATAGACATCACCCGACAATTGACACTGTTGTTGGAAATCACATAAAGCGACAAGCGTGTAAGCTATCAATATCTGGATTATTTCAAATAGACAGTATAACCGCAAAGCTTCGTATGCCATCCTGATACGTGTCCCCAATTACATGGTGTCGCCTGTTCCCAAATGCCAAAGGATTAAGTGCGTGCCGCAATGTGCTGCCTCAGCAAATTCTGTCACCACCCCGTTCCAGTCGCCCCAACGCCGCACTAATAATGTCCATCGTAACACCATGCGATTGAAATTATCTCCAACGAAATTGTCGAAGATCAACTGACAACCGTAGAATTGACAAGCAAAGGGTGTTATACACCTCCCCCTCCCCCTCCCCTCTCCAAAGTTTGACTGCGTTTGTCTTTTATGTGAGAGACTGGGGGGCTGGGGCAACCATATATGACGGCACCCACGTCTGCGATAGAATTCAATTAACGTCAATTACTCGAAAACAAGGAAACGTGCGTTTTAATGGAACTTTGAGTCCCCCCACTCCCCCTAAGCCACCACCCTCTGTAAATATTCACAATAATTGCAGTAAACGCTGATGCGGCAAAGAAGTGCATGGCACACACTACCCCAAGCTCAAGCCAAATAGCAGGTTGTATGGTGCAGGATAAAGGAAGCCAACTCGCCCTCCGAATGCATAAAGTTCCATTAGTGCGTAATGATACAAATAAGGGTTGAAATTAAGAAAATTGCGATGGACGTCGGTCGGCATCCCTTGGCGCACAATGCACTGCCCAAAAAGGTTGCCATTCAGATGCACTCAACTGCATATCCGAACTGACCGCAAAGGGGTCGCCTACAATGGAGGCATTCTTTCGACTAGTAGACGAGGAGAGTGGCGTAGTTCCAGGAATTTTTGAATTTCCCTTTCATTAAGGAACGGCAGAGTGGTTCAAATTTTTTTTTTATCCAAATTCAATTCTCAATTAAAGGCGGCTCCTCCACCTTTCAGCCAGATGAAGTAGAGGAAGCCGACGACGATGATGATGATGATGATGACTACTGCTGCCAGAGTATCTTATTCATCATCATTCAGGATGATGCTTTGGGTCTCATAAAAGTGGCATTATCCAAAAGGATTGCTTCGTTGCGAGTTTATTGTGAAACTTTTCCAATAAGTTTAATAAAAGTCGGCTTTGGGGAGCTTTGTCTGTGCGCTATGTTGCGAGTACGTGAACAAATAAACTTTTTTATTCGTTTATGTGTGCGGTGTCCATTTAGAGTAGCAATGACGGCACGGGGGGGGTGAAAGTTAGAGACGTGTCAGTAGGGCTGAAGTAGCCAGTTCAACTTTATTAGTTTTCTGCAAGAATTTTACATGGGAAGCGTGTAACGATGTAGTAAATAAAGGCATTCTTTGGGTTTTTTTTTTTTTCTTATAAGGAAGCGAATGACGATGAGTTGATTGATGAACCTTGGAGATTTCTGAATCACTTAGTCTAGAGTATAGGTTTCAATCACATCAATGCGGGAAGTGGTTTATCCGGACCGTGAATTACGCCACTGAAATGTTGGTTCCTTAGGCTACATTCAAAGTCATATGCTATAGGTGATCAGCGTTCGTACATAAAATATGAGAAATGTCATCAAACCAGCGACCATCAATGACCGCTTAACGCTTGAGGATAGGTCGCTGCGATACACTTTGGTAGAATCTCTGCCAAGCAGTGTCAATTCAAATCGAACTCCTCTCACAGCAAACGTATTGGAAAATGAACGTCAAGTAACCGAAGAACAAAGCCAGTCAAAGAAACTTCAAAAATGCCAAGCAGAAAGCCAAGCGATATTCATGGCAGACTTTCTGTAATGAAATAAAGGACACAACAGAAGCTGCAAGACTGAGGAAAGTCCTCACTAGAGAATCTAAAACTCTGGGATCCCTCAGGACCCCGAAGGCAACTGGACAGAATCCTGTACGGATTCTCTAGAGCTACTTCTGAAAACGCACTTCCCGGGCTGCACGACAGAGCCGCGAAATGACATTGCCATCAATAGTACCACGGAAATGCGTCCGCCTGCAGATCTGGTAACTGAGGACAGAATAGAGTGGGCAATAAGATCATTCTCTCCCTACAAATCCCCAGGCTTAGACGGAATCATGCCGATCACGCTGCAGAAGATTTCAAAAACGATTATCCCGGTACTCAAAGAACTATTTCTGAATTGCCTGGAACAACCCTATATACCCGAGAAATGGAGAAAGGCAAGGGTGGTATTCATACCTAAGACGAGTCACACGACCGCGAAGGACTTCAGGCCAATAAGCCTCACCTCTTTCATCCTTAAAACATTTGAAAGTCTGATTGATATACACATCCGTAGCAGGCTACGCCCAGGTGATCTATCCCCAGCCCAACACGCTTATTCTAAGGGGAAAAGCGTTGAGACAGCGCTACATAGTGTCATCAGTACAATAGAAAAGTCACTTAAAGTCAAAGAATATACATTAGCCGCATTTCTTGATATCGAGGGGGCCTTCAACAAAGTCAAAACTGAAGCGTTCAGAAGAACATTAAGTAAGCTAAACATCGATAGCATCCTGGTGGGTCGGATTGTTAGCATACTTGAACAAAGACATATAATAACTGACGTCGAAGGAACAAAACTAGAAGCGTGTGCCTCCAGAGGCACCCCTCAAGGCGGGGTGATCTCCCCACTGATCTGGGTTATCGTCCTGAACGAGGCCCTACAGCAGCTTGAAAACTCCGGCGTCAAAATCATCGCGTATGCTGACGATGTGGTGCTGCTGGCAACTGGGAAGTTCCTCCCCACTCTAAGTGAGCAAATCGACGGGGCCCTTAAGACCCTTGGTAGATGGACTAGGAATTGCGGTCTCAATATCAATCTCCAGAAGACAGTAATGGTTTTATTTACTAACAAAAGGAAGATTCCTCAGTTCGATACACCATCTGTTGGAGGCACACCCCTCAAAATCTCTGACAGCGCAAGATACCTAGGACTTATACTCGATAGGAAACTCACCTGGAAAATGAATATCGAAGAAAGAATTAAAAAAGCCTTCTACTCATGTGGTAGAATTCTTTGGAAGACCTGGGGACCTTCAACAAGGATAATACTCTGGATGTATGTACACAGCTATTATTAGACCAATACTGACTGATGGCAGTCTCGTATAGTAGCCAGCGTTAAAAAAGTCCACCTATCTAATGGCACTCACCAAAGTCCAAAGACTAGCATGCATTGGTGCCACCAGTGCAATGAGAACAGCTCCAACTGCAGGCCTTGAGGCTATTCTCAACCTGCTTCCGCTAGACATCTTTACAAAAACATCAGCAGCTATTAATGCCCCGAGAATCAGTCAGTCAGCGAACTGGAAGTCAAATGCAACATGGCATTCGACCATCCTTCAAGAATTTTTTGGCCATGTACCCACAACAGACTGCATTACGCCATACTTGGATTTTAGCATGCCTTTTACGGCAGCCTACCCTAGCAGAGAAGAATGGAAAGCGGAAATATAGCTAATACCAGATCCATAACACTATATACTGACGGATCGAAAATGGACACCGGTGCAGGTTCCGGCATGTTCTCTGAATCGCTAGGGATATCGGGATCCATTAAACTACCAGAGCACAGCAGTGTTTTCCAAGCGGAGGTCCTGGCAGTGACAGCAGCTGCCCGTGAGTTCCTGGACATGAGGGTATCCTAGGCAATGAAAAAGCTGATAAATTAGCCAGGAAAAGTTCAACAGATTAAATAGAACCAACTGATCTCTCTGTAAGCATCCCGCCTTGTATGCTCAAGCTTAAAGCAGGGAAATTAGCCATAAGAGAGGCGAACCTAAGATGGAAGTAAATGGAAACGCGTAACATCACAAGAAAACTATGGCCGTCCTTCGATAGAACAAGGACCGAGAGACTTATGTGAAGGAAAAGAAGATCCTTTCTATCCTCGTGGGTATCATCACGGGGCATACTAGTCTGCGGTACCACTTGAAGAACCTGCGCCGGACAGAAGAAGACCTATTCAGAGGTGTTGGCGACGAGGGAGTTTTTGAGGACACCACCCACTTCCTATGCCACTGTCCTGGACTCCAACATTCCAGAAACAAATTCCTCGGTAAAAACTTCTTCTATAAGCATGAAGAGCTCTCTGGCGTTCCTACAGACAAGATGCTGAACTTTGCCAAGTCATCAAAGTGGCTTGTACTTGAAAACAAGTAAGTAACTAGAGTCGAGTTGATTAGACATTTACAGTGTTCCAATGGGCGGAGGAGCTCGTTTCCCCCCTATGGGTAACACAATGGGTCAACACTGACCTGAGTGCGGCAGGAGGCGTTTCTCTCTCTGCCAGCCCGCTTACCTTACCTAACCTAACCGAAGAACGACAATCTGATGAACTGCGGAAACACTCGGCATATGTGTGTTTTTCCAGCTGTAGCCATATGGTACCGGCTATAGTTCTGAGAAGGATCAAAGAACACCTGTATTCAACTCTTGATGCAGGATCCTCTTGCATCGGCCACATTAGCTCCTTGAGAATCATTACAGAGCAATGCTTTATAGGCTTCGAGAAAGCTTTTGACGGTCTGAATATAGAACTAGTCTGGTTAGCTTTGCGTTGGAGAGGTATTCCGGAGAAACAAGTCGCTAATATAGAAGCTGCATGTGAAGGTGCAAAACTCGCCTTTCTTTCTATAATTTTTACAAAAACGGTAACAAAGACCGGTTCAAAGGACTATCAGTTGAACGGGCAACTGCCGGAGGTGCCGGAATACAGTGTACTCCCTTATAAGCGGACACCGACGGTTCCGAAGAATTTGTCCGCTCATGACAGGTGTCCGCTTATGAGGGATGCCCGTAATGAGAGAGTACACTGTAGTTGCACCATCTGCACGGAAAGGCTGAAAACATTTCTAACTTTCTGTAGTCTGTAGGATTAGGGTGTAAAAAACGACAATTTTATGAGCAAATACGCGAGAAGTGGGACAAAATATGAAATACTTTTCCGGATTCAGGCCTGTACCTTCCACTAAATAACCCAATGCACCAGTGGGCCACGATATCCTCTGCCATCCTGGCTTCCCATCTTTTACCATCCTCATAACTACTCTTTTGACGGCATTTCTAATGATTCATTGTGAAGAGATTGACAGCAAGTATCATACTTCGAAACTCTGAGGGCATAACCTAATTTTTCTACAAACTGTCCTTTCCGCTACCCCAAAAGATTGCAGTCTTAGACTCTTCCTTGTAAGCCCATGCACATATGTATTTAGGGCTTGACTTCCTTCATAAATTCAGAGTTACTCTTTATCTTGTTTCCTGTCTAATGCCAGTGCTGTAATCACAGGCATCTTATGGGAAACTTCCCTGGCGACACCACCAATTTACAGATAAACCACAAATTTGGACCCACTTCCTGTAGAATCCAGTTTCGCTTAAGACGTCTCCAGAACATATTAATCTCCAGGACTTTAGGCGGAGCATTACAGACGTCTGGAGGCGTTATCCCGGTGGAATATACTCGTCACTCGGACATAGACTTCTTTAGTGTGGAGCATTGTCGCACGTAGGCGTATTCTATAAGGGAGGAACGCAAAGGGACACAACAAACAACAAACCGGATGCGTGCAGTGTCTTGCAAAAAGAGGTTTTGGGCGTGCTTGAACCTGTAGAGCTGCACCTTCAGCATACGAGAGCGATCTCGCTATTTATGTATATCGACAGTCAAGTCACGATCAGGTTACGATAAGCTTTGTACGGCTAGCTGAAGGCATTATGCGGCATACGACTATGGTGGGTGCCTCGACATTGCGGTGCGGGAGGCAATGAGCTCTCTAATCAAGAAATGGGGCTGAATTTCCAAATGACAATGTACCGCAAGCTAAGGTCAGAAATTCCTGTGATAGCGCTGATTAACATATGTTCAGATGCACGGCATTTTCTAATCTAATAATAAACAGAAAACGCTCCTTTCCTTCCTACTTCTCGCGACAATTTAAGGCTAAGCAGGCTTAGTTGTTCAACAGACCACTCAATTAACTCAATCTTCACCTGTAGCAATGAGAACATTCCTCACTCATCAGTCATCATCAAACCCAGGCGACCCGGTCTTTCCACATCCAGATCTAACTGTCAAGTGTAGGTTCCAGCGAAATCCCTGCAAATGAGACCCTTCCTGGCAACATTGCACTGAAAAAACTAAATTCCATTCACATGAAGTATCGCTGGTGAAAAACCTTATGCTGCTCCACCCGCCGATACTACTGCCGCAGCCGCGCTGCCACATCTGTAATAAATCGCTGATGATGCGTAAAGCTTCTATTTGTGTGTCCATTGGTTCCGCTCCAGCAGCGTCTGACATTTTGTTGTGTGCAGCGCAAAAAAAAAAAAGTTTCCCTTGAATCTGGCATGCCACTGCTCCACCCCCGCCCCACAATCACGAATTGTTACCAACTCATTGCTGAGTGTCGATTCTATGCTTCCTACTTTGGTTCTTTCATTTGGACGGGTCTGTTCAGTTTTTTTTTTTTTTTTTTTCCTTGGTCGTTTGTTTCACTCGATAGAGTCCTTGGATGACTTATGTTTTCTCGGTCTCCGAGGGATGAACACTGATAGTCGGGGTGTGTAGTCCCTCTCCCGGTCTCCCGCTCTCTCGGTGTCATTGTTGTCTGTTGCATCACTGCCCCCGGCAGAGTGGAGTGTTTTGTTTTAATGCGGATTGCGGATGCCAATTTGGTTCTGGTCTGCTGGAAATCGTATCCTTATTGGATCGAAGGAGGAAAAAAAATACCAAATTAAAGTTTTATTCTACCCCTCCCCCTGCAGGATGTAAGTGATTTACGCTTATCTGACTGTCGCTCAGTCTGTTGGAACCAATGGAATCGACAGGATCTAAATTGAATTCAGATGACCAGTCAATCATGCGATAGTGAGTGTGAGATAACAACTTGAGTTCCTTTTGAATTGATTGACGTAAGTAGATTCTGTATCCTTCGTCTGCTAAGTGAATGTGACATTCAAGTCCTTCCATCACCACTGCTCAAGCTGAAATCCATTTCAATAAAATTCAAATGACTTCTTTCGCGACGGAGAACGCGGGGTACAAATATTTTCGGATTATTAATGTGTGTGTTTATCAGCTACCCCCAGTCGTAGCCAGCCAGGATGGCATTACAACACCGAAATCGCGTCAAAGAAACTCATCACTCATTCAGTCGCCTGGCTGTCAATCGTTCGTGTCACCTACCATCGGTGTATGGTGTGTGGGAGGAGGTGCCTTCCTGCTTTTATATTGAGATTCCTCAATCTTTTGATTCAATCATAAGTCCTTAATAAAGGAAGAAAAAAAAAAAGGAGGAAAATCAAAAAGTGGATCCATTTGTTGAGAGTTGGAATTCGCATTAAAAATTCATTGCTTTCCATTTTTGTTGTTTTTTTTCTGCTCCTTTTGGGAGGCCTGTGATGGCGGGGTGGCAAACAAGGACGCTTGAATGGGATTTCGCCTGCTTAGGTGTGTGCTACCGGTAGCGGAGTTATGGACTTGAGGAGAAATTCCTGGGGATGGTGTGGTTTCTTATGCGAATTTGCGAAGCTAAGTAAATACCTCGCGACCGAATTTGCATTCGGTGTTTTGATGGAATTCACGTGGTCCTTAAAAGATGCTGATTGTGGTGGTAGCGGGGTGGCTGAGACTATTGGGGGTTTTATTTAAAATTCAATTTGATTTCGTTTTTCTTTTTCGGTCTCGATGGTGGTGCGCAGAGGCAAACAAAAGAAAAATCCTTGCTGGAAGCCTTCGCTTCGCGGTTTATTGGGAAGTTGTGTTTATTTTTGAGAATCGTCGTCGTCGTTTTTTCGGTTTTGTTGCGTTTGGATAGAGATGGCAGAGAGGATGAGAGTGCTTTGCTTAATTTTTATTGAGCTATGAAAAAAGGGGTTTTTGTTTGGGATGTAAATTTAAAATTCATGAATATTTTGTGGACTTAGGATGCAATGCATTTTGATGGAGTTTTTTGGTTTGATGTTGAAAATTTGATCCCCAATGGAATTTTGTAGTAAGGAAGCGTTTTATTGAACGCCTTATCCATAATTAACCGAGTTCTAAATTTATCTGGCCTCATTTTTATGAGATTCATGCTATGGCGTAATGACTATCGGTGGTTCGAGAGAGGGGTTTAACGTCGTACCAGTTTGAGGGGAAATGTATTGACGGAGTCATAGACTTAGAATGCCTCACTTTAACTAGGGAATCTTGGGGTTTTAACTTTAATTTTCTACATATGTACATATGTATGTATAATAAAACACGGTAGCCTGTGCCCGCTGTATTTGAGTCCAACACTGCAGCCTTAATGATTTTGGGGAGTGCCTTCCCTAGAAGAGTGGTGTACTACTACCAAGGAGCTGATAAAGTTGGGTAAATGTGCAGTTTTGAAAGGTAGAAGAGAGAATTGTCAGAAAGGACTACGCAACGTGTATTCTTATCAACAGCTTTCAGAAAAGCGACTTAAAGCGGCAAATGCAACTCCGTCAGACCATTCAGCTAGAGAAATAGAGAGATTTCGCGAAATCTTGGAATGACCAGAGCAGTCCGTATTACGCCGCGAGAAGCTAGTCCTGGGCCACATGCTTTTTTACTTAGTTACTTAGGTGGCGCTACAGTTCGAGGTGAACCTGGGCCTCAACCACCAAGCCTCCTCATTTAGCCCGGTCCTTAGCTAACTGCTTCAAGTTGCACACTCCAAGTTGGTTAAGGTCCCCTTATACTTGTGCGCGCCACCTTAGGCGAGGCCGTGTTCTACTGGGTTGTTCCTCCTGGTTATATTCCAAGACTCTGCATTGTTGTCCATTCGCTCTACATGTTTGAGCCATCTCAAGCGACTGATGCACAGTTTTTCGACTAGGCCGATGTCGCTGTACAGCTCGTAAATTTTATCGTTGAATCTTCTCCTCCAAAGCCCGTTAACGCAAACGGTGCCGAATATCTTTCGAAACGACCGAGGTTATCTTCATCTGCTTTCGACAGAGTCCATGCCTCAGCACCATAGAGCAGGACTGGGATGATTAACGTCTTGTGTAGAGTCTCCTTACTAGTTCGAGATAGGGCCTTACTACTCTCGGTCCAAAGAAACAGCGATTGGCAAGAGTTATTCTTCGTTTGATTTTCGCTCAGGTTTTGCTGTCAGAATTTATAGCAGAGCCAAGGTAGACAAAGTCCCTTACTACCTCGAAGTTATACCTGTCGACCGTGACGTTCTGTCCGATTCTCCGATGTTGTGCGTCCGTTCTTGTTGACAGTTTGTACTTACTTTTGCACTCATTTATAGTTAAAACCATTTTGGCAGCTTCTGTGTCGTACTAGCGACCGCACTAGTGACAGCACGCTGTGTTCTGTCAATTATGTCGATGACGTCGGCTTAAGCTAGTAGTTACACAGACTTTTGAAAGATTGTGCCTCCGGTGTTGGCTTGTGAGTTTCGCAGAATTCTTTCAAGAAGTCACAGGACAGCGCATCACCTTGTCTTATTCAGTCGAGGAAAGTTTTTGGCCTGGTTTTGTTAAGGAATTGATTGGCTAACTGCTGCAGAGCAACCTGGCAGATGGAAAGCGTAGCTGCAATCGCTACGAAAAATTTCTCACTTCAAGAAATGCGTTGAACGCAACATCGAAAGTGGAAGATCACGAAAAACATCATCAGCCAATCTTTTGCGATTGAACATTTCGCCGCAGTACCTGTCTAAAGCTGGATTTTATTACTTAAATCAGTCGGACCAGGTAAAGTGCGCCTGGTGTAAGGGCGTCATAGCAATGTGGGAGAAGAACGACAACGCATTTGAAGAGCATCAACGGTTCTTTCCCGATTGTCCACGAGTACAATTGGGTCCGTTGCTTCCATTGCAATCCGTGGTTCGATCACGCTAAACGGTTTCCTCATTGCCAATTTGCTAAGTTGGTGATGAGCCCACAATACGTGACGCAGGTACAGGAATTAGCGCGACAAATGTCGCAGAATAATGTTCGCGAGACAGTGCAGGAATCACTTTTACCCGAACGAACTGTGACACTAGATGAAGCAATGTGTACCCAACCTGTTCTGCGAGCTCTAGAAATGGGATTAAATGCAGGATGCGTCCGAAACGCCACTCAAAGGCAGCCTGGTAAACTTTGGGCGACCATATGAAATAACTGAGGAACTAGTAAAAGCCGTTCTTGGTGATCAAGTCGATTAGGACGATGAAGTAGAAGACTACGATCAACATATGACCCGCCAACTAACTCGTTTAATAAATTGCGCCTTTGGAGAAGTTAGGCCAAATGCACGCCCGGATGTAGGAAATGAAAAACCTCCATCAGCTGATAGAGAGCATACTCACATAGCACCTTCCGCAAACACTTCTGTCAATCTCCAGGGATCCCTCTACCTGAATGTACCCCATCCTCTTTAGATCAGAATCCTGTCCTAGTTGCCGATACACTGAACACAGCGGCATCGATACCTGGTCCAAGTAAATGGGTTCAAGAGCCCGTGCCCAAGAAATCAACTCCTGAATCAGAATATAGAAAGCTCAAGGAAGCTCGACTCTGCAAGGTTTGCATGGACGAAGAAGTTGGCGTTGTATTTCTACCCTGCAGACACCTCGTTACGTGTGTCCAGTGTCCAGTACCCCAGTGTCCCCTATGCAGAACAGCAATCAAGGCATTCGTACGAACTTTCTTATCATGAAAAGCTGTGTACATTATTGCATTCCAGCATTTTAGTACAATGTAATGCTATTTTTAATCGCCCAGATAGGTCCTTTAATTGGTCCGACTGTGGACTTTCCTGGCCTGAAACCGCACTAATAGGGGCCAATCAGGTTATTGACAAAGGGTTTCAGGCGTTCAAACATACGAAAGACGAGAAATTTCACTTAAAATTTATTCAAGGTGTATCCACGGGAGTAGGCGAGAAACACTCCAAACATTCAATCCATTCGACTAATTTCATCGACGTGAGTAGCTGCTTTCAGTAATAGCGTCCCTCTCCCTCTGCATTCCCTTCTATCCTTCGGATTAATGAGCAAGTTAATCCAATTACACTACATCGAAATAAAATTTAAAATTAGTTTAATGGTTTTCAAGTCCTTTGAACACTCAAGATTATAGCCTTAACCAAAAACACCGGTACTTAAGAAGTATCTACTCGTCCCGAGTGCAAACGAAACGAAAACTTCTACCACCTTGCCAGGAAAGGCTTCATCTACTCCCTCCCCCCCATCACCAACACTTTGAAAGACTGAAAATATTATCTCTGAAGGAAAGTACAACAATAGAGACGGGCATTAAAGCCCTTAATTAGTAGCCGTAAAATTCATCTGTATTTACACACAGCTTACCCTCGTAAAGGCTCCACCATCCGATTTATGAGCGAAACGTCCCCTTCCCCTAGATAAGCTCTTATCTAACACAGGGACTCACCGTTTCATTTTAAATTTCAAGGATAATTAATTTCATGGCGCTAATTTCAAGTGCGCGCTAAACCATAACAACCATAAGCCGTACTGTCCAATACTCCTTTCAAGGTCACCGCTGGCAGACTGCTTTCCTCTTCACCAGCAGCCAGTAGCGTCGAGAAAAGAAATTTTTCTCCAAACAAAACTCAAGTGGCGGCAAACTCCTTAATTGCACACCATAATTGCCAGGAATAACATTGTTAAAGCAACTCCCCGTATGTGTATCACAGGATTACGAAAGGACGCCCACGTTAATTATGCCACCAGAATTAGTTCTGTTGCTTTGTTTCATGAAAAAATGCGTCCTCGGGCGAGCTTCCGACCTGCATACGTCACCTGAGTGCACACACACGTCCCAAGTACGTGCAAATTAATTTCCTTGTCGTCCTTGACGGAGAGACGATAATAATTTAAAGCAAAACAATTGAAGCCTAAACACGGAGGGAAGTTTTACCGCCGCGCCTCGCCGTGCCGCCTTCAAAACCGCTGCCGCCAGCAGCATGTGCTGCTTGCATTAAATTGAAAATTACGTAGCATTTAGTCGAGTGACTTAATTACGGGCCTGCATCCCTCTATCCATCCATCCATCCATGCATCCATCCATTTATCCATACACAGGCCGGGGCTGACTGACGGAACATGCCAATTTCCTGTTGGCATGTCCAAATTGGCATATCACATGAAGACATCATGAAGGTTGTGTGGTGCCAATGGTGGCGGTGGTGGTGGTGTTGGTGATGGTAGTAAGGAGCAGCAACAACAGTGCACTGGTTGCGTCTTTGGCCGTCGCTGCAGTGGTTCCGGTTTTCGGTGTAAGGCAGCAATAACAGGTTTGTCAGGAGTTTGTTTGCTGAAGGGTGAGCGAGCAGATTGGAGCAGCAGCGTGCTGGAGTATACACCAGAGCAGAGGAACTCTCAGGAACTTGAATGGAAATTTAATTGAGACTGTCATTAAGTCGAGTCATGTGGGCGTGGATTGGATGGTATACTGTCAAAGGAAATTGACCTACGTTGATATGCTGTCATCAAAATGTTGATTAGGTGCATCCCAGTGGGGCTGTACCTTGGGTGAGTGCATGCATGGCATAAGAAATTGCCACAGGGATGCATGCGGGAATATCTTGCGACAGAGAGCAGAGTTCAAAAACTTGGTTGGGAAGCGATGCTTCGGGATAGAATTTAAGATTAAAATCTCATACCAGAATGAGAAACAATTGGGTGACTCCAAGCAAGGACTGAGGAGTCTTTGGTAGCACCAGCAATCGAGTTACGGAAATGTAGCGTTTACTTGTAAGATGGTGAGTTTTTCTGGGATGCTTTCACAGATTCGTAGTTGGCTATGGGATATGCTTTGAAAAGCTCAGGCAATCCCCTTGCATACGCTTCCCTTAGAAGGAATCAGTGACAAGAAGTCGACAATCATTTCTGAGCGGATGGTGAAAAGATTTTATCTGCATCACTTAGGACTAAAGTCCTTTAAAGTGATGGAGTGAAACGAAAGGCTATAGGGAGGTTAGAAGCTGGTGGGAAAAGGAAAGACGGTTAGCCGACGATTCGCGTGACCTTGAATCCTTGCAAATCATTATTTGCTGAAAAGACTGAGGAGGGCAAGTCATTCCAAACACGTGTTGAGCATGAATTTTACTGTATGACCGAAAAGAGGCCGCATGTGTAGTACGATTAAACTGTCGGGATCAGGCGGGACACAAGTATAGATTGGTGTGGTGGAAATATAGGTACAGGACCGATAAGTATTCAACATTCCGACGATGCTCTAGCGAAGGGGTTTGGTTGCAAATTGACAGGTCACCGATAATCTACGTGACAGATGTTGCTGGACACATTCTAATAAACTCAAACGAGTTGCGGGAGCTCCCGCTCAAGCATGTGAGTTGTATTCGAATTTCGGACGAATATAAACTTTATAGACAGTACCCAAGTCTGCAGGAATGAGCTCGAGGTACCTAGCGCCACTTTTCGCAGCTTAAGAAATCAGATGATGCCAGCGAAGATCTGGTAAGCGAAGGTCTGGAGTAACTTGCATGTCAAGCATTGACAAGAGCTAGCCACTGAAGCAGGAGGAGCTAGGAAGAAAGCGCTGGAGGCCACTAATTTTTGCATTAGCCAGTTCACCGAAGTTGTTGAAAAAGTTGGCTTCTAAATGCAGTTTCTTACGAGCGGAGAGAGCTTCGAATGTGCAAACAACATGTTCATAGTAAGGTTTCTTCTTCGTCATCCATGCAGATCCAGCAGAGGTCGTTCGCAAGGATGCCTAGTGTCGTGACGCGCTGTAATTTCACCTACTATGTTTGAAATGAGCAATCTTTTCTGTCGGATGAGACAGTTGCAGTATTTTTGAACCAGCTTAGGTCAGGTCTGTCAAGTGATGGAGTAGTCCTATCTGCCCAGCTCTGATAGTCTTGAGCTTGAGTGGCAGTGGTCTTCAGTAGGCATACCGAGATTCGCCTTGTCCCGCAAAATATATGAGGCCGTACCCTGCGTGACGAGCTCATCGTTCATGCATTCCCTGAAATGTCTCTGAGGCCCGACAACCAAATGAGGTACATAGATAGAGAGACAGAATTGTTAAGCCATCTCCTTAAGAGGCTGGCGACAATTTAGGGCGGATTCGTGAGAAATAGATTAATCGTTTCATTTCGACTCGCCCCACCGGTGTAAGGTTGTCTCTTGAGAAGTACTTTATTGGCCGCCAAGCTAAGCGTGGGCGCGGTGGCTCAAGTGGTTAGTGCGTTGGATCGCTGAGCGTTAGGTTCGAGGTTCGAATCGCAGAGAACACCTAAAAGTTTTCACGGTCCCACCTCTCGCGAATGTCTACAAACGTCCGAGAGAAATAACTGTCATGAGAAAGCTTCTCAAGATGCCTTTCGGATATGGCTCTAAACTGTAGGTCCCTTCCATTTGTGTGAAAATATAGCACGCACAACACGAATGGTCGCGCGAAGCTAGGTACTGAACCACATACGTCTGTTGCGGCAAGTATTTGTCCTTGTATTTGTTAAATACTCGCCGACCTTTTAATCCTATCAACAAAGTTGTATCCGACTGTACTTATTCATCTACAACTTGGTATGCAAATTGAAGGCTTCTAAGTGGGTGTACCACTAATGCATTGTTGCGTTCGTGAAGGTCTATGACTTATCTTTAGGAACACTGAGGTGGACCTGATCGGTCTGAAGGATTTCCCATTTTGATATGTTGCCGGAGTTAGAGAGGTAACACTTATGTACATGTCGCCGGACTGTGGAGATGCTACTTAGCTCAAAGCTGACTAGGGACTCCAACTTCATGTAGCAATAATCCAGGAAAGAATAGGATACAGGTCAAACTGAGATCCACTGGTATAGATTCTATAGTAGGACTGTGTCTTATGTTGCGAACTACTAGTTCAGTGTCACAAAAATAGGCTCCCTCCGAATATAGGTATCGGAGGTGCCTCGAAATGACTTCCTTCCCTTTCGTTAGGAATGGGCTATCAGTTAATCCTCTCAAAACCGAGATGGCTTTCTTTACGAGAAGGAGAAAATTGACTGGTTTGACTCAGCCTGTGTTTGACTCACTATTCAACTCTCCAAGGAAGCTAAGTTTTTAGGAGTAATCCTGGATAGTCAACTTCTTTGGACGAAACATGTCGAACTAAAGACCTCAAAAGCGCTGTCAGTATTCTTTCAGTGCAAGGTTGGGACTTATCGCCAAGGAAAGTCCTCTGGATCTACACGGCAATGATAAGACCCCTCCTGTCATATGCGTTGGTTTTGTGTTGGAATAAGTTTCCACGTAAGTACGTCACTGCTGCTTTCGCCAAACTCTAAAGAACGGTCTGTCTCGGCTGCTTGGGAGCTTTCCCCAGTACGCCTGGCTCTAGACGCTCTGATAAACATTCACCCCCCTTGATATTTATATCATGGGGTGTACACTCAGAGGCATTTTTCGTTTAAAGAGAAGAGGTTTCTGGCACAACTCGCACTGGAGCTAGGATAACCTTGCGCGACGGCTGTCTTATGACCCCGGTCTAATGGATATGCGATCTGATGCAATGACAACAGAATTACGGCTGCGATGCAAATTGGAAATCGACTTCCCTCATGTTCAGGACTGGCTTTGGCCAGAATCTGAACCAGGAAAGGAATGTAGTCGCATTTTTACGGACGGCGCTGGTATTTTCGTCGAATGCGACAACATTAGGCTTCATTTCTCATTGGGAAGGCATGCATCTGTCTTTCAGGCAAACGCAGAGGTGTATGACATCCTAATGGCTGGGGACTATATTGTGAGAAACAGGTGGAGGGGGGGCGAAATATCTGCATATGCAGCGATAGCCACACTGCGCTTAATAGTTCGTGAATGCAAAACCTCCTTGAATTCGGTCGGAAGGCTGAACTCATTGAATCTCGTCTGGGTCTCAGGACACAACGGGATAACAGGGAATGAGGTCTCCGATGAGCTTGCTAGGCAAGGTTCAGAAGAGGCTTTCTCAGGACCTTAACCCACGGGCGGCCGCCAGCGTCCTTGGTCAGGGCTTTCATCGACGACTGGGTGGCATAGCTCTCCAGAATGTAGGCAGACTAAACAAATGGCTATCTGCGACGCCTGTGGAGAAGGCGACGACACGGCGGAACATTTCCTATGTGATTGTCCTGCCTTTGCTCGGATCAGATGACGGATTTTCGGTGCTGATGTGGTGAGTACTAACCTAGTGACTTTTTAATAGGAGTATACAAAGATAGCGTGGTGAAAACTATTCATTTTCTGTTCTTAAGAAGTCGTCGATAACTGGAGGCCATGTCCAAGAACTTTGTATTGAGGAGGACCTCTTCGAATTTCTTTTCTACGACTGATTTGTTCTAGACTTGAGTTGGGTTAGGTTAGATAGGGTTATGAGAAAAGCCTCATAAGACACTAGGCACCAAAATGGGCCCATCGGGATCCCTGGGGAACCTCCATAAACATTTGATTTCCCCATAGAATCTACGTAGCCTGTTGTGGTTGATAAGACCAACCTCTTCTAGGTTACTGAAAAAGTTGTTACCTAGGTATTTCCTACGATTTCGAGCTATTCCCTGGCACTCACACAGTATATGTGTGATGTCCTCTTCGATGCATATATCGTTAGAGTATCTACATACATACATCAGTGTCTCCTGGCCTGCTTTTCCCGAATTCAGTGTCCGGACGAGATCCTACTGCTGTTCTTAGCTGACTTCTGTTTAGATCGAGAATTTCCCTAGTTCTCTTCCTGTCGAACTCTGGCCACAAGGCTTTGGATACCATGCGTATGAGGTGACCCCGAAGTTCAGTTTCTTCAGGATCTTATCGATAACCTATACTAAGACTTGATTTAACAGAACGTGACTTGCACATTGGCTCAATCCTTGTGGTACAGCGACTTTTCATGACCACAGCAGCCTCGCCTAAGGAAACCATTGCAATGTCTTTAAACTGCTTGTACGCAGTTTCTTCAATTCCGTCAGCATTAAATGTAAATAACAACAAATTCTTCTTCGCAACTATCACGAAAGTAGAAATACTAGTAACTCCTCCACAGGATTACAAGAAATTTCTTAATTCTTGAAACTTCAGTCAACTTTATGCAGCACGTACACAACCGACAACAACAACAAACTTATGCAATCAATGTGAAAGCAAAGTGTAACAGTATTAGAACCCCGAAGTACGAAGAAACTTTTCCTTGCACAACCATTGCAATGAATCTTTCATCGAACCTAGTTCATGAAATTCCTTCACCCATATGCCGACATTGCCACATTGCCGCTGCCTCCAAAATTGATCTATTTTTTCTCTCTGTGAACCCAAAAATCAGCTCCTTTCCAATCCATCTAGGATATACGAAAACATGAACTAGATTCTGATACTTTCACCCTTCTCTTTCCATTCACATTGCGAACGGGCAACAATGTCTATAAAAGGATTCAAAAAAAGAACAAACGACGACAACGGTGAGGCATTTACTCGAGCGCACGAAGGGGAGAGGGAAAGCACATAAAAACTAAACTTCCCTTTCGGGTTTGTTTTCAATTTCATTTCAATTTCCTCTCCCCACTGTTCCAACGATGAAAACTATTTCGTTGATGCTGCCCCCTGCTCCTTCGCCTGTTAAAATGAAAAAAAACAAAGGCCAACCGTTCGTTACTTTCAACATCACAGAAGGAGTTGCGAAAAGAAAATCACTTTCTCAACCCTTCTTTTCGTTGTTATTTTCGCCTTGTTGTTGCCGGGGCTCCACTCATCTTCATCTTCATTTTCATTATAAAAAAATGTGTAACTTTGTGCTAAATTGTCAACAGAACGACACTTTGGATCCACCTTGCGTACTCTCTATGTGTGTGTGTGTGTATGCACAGCCCGCGGGGCTTGATTCTGTGAATAATTGTGCGGACGGCCATCCCCCGCCCTCGTATACTCGTATACTCGTACACTTTGGTCACAAAGCTTTCACTTGCAGAGATAAAGAGTTTGTAAGTGGTGTGCGAATATGTGTGCTCATCGTCGTCCTTCAGGAGAGCACTGAGAGTACAGCGAAAGTAATAAAACTTTAAAATTACTTTTTCCTCGGGCAAACAATGCATGCAGAATTACTTCATCCCCCTCCAGGGGGTGGTGACAAAGGCCTAGCTATGGAGTTTGGGGATAGTTGTAGGAAAAAAGAAATGGCAAACGAAATGGCTGGAGAAGCATAAAACAATACTCAAGTGCGCCACCCAACTTAATTTACTCGCTCTCACTCTGTCTCTGGGAATTATGATTACATCTCTTCACGCCCGTTTGACTTTTGTTGTCATCTCTTTGGACAAAGTGGTAGCAAGACGACCCCCAGAAGACATAGTAGACGCTCCACCATGGAGGGCGGACCACCCACCCCTCATCGTCACTCAAAAGTCAACTCGAAGGAAATAAAAATTAAACGAAAGTTTAAATTGCATGTCATAAAGCCAGGAGCGGAGGGATGTAGGCAGAGTAGATGCTGCACAGCGAATTACCTTCTGATGGATGAACAGAACTCGAGGAAATTAAACCGACCGAATGGCTGGTAAAACAAAATTGGAAGGACGAAAAAAAAAACACAGAAGAAATGATGGTAAAACACTGAGCAGTCTACATACAGTTAAATTACTTCGGCTTATTAGCCACACAAGTGCCGTCAATTAGCGCACCGCAGGAACATTTCCCATTTCGCGGATTAGTTTTTCCCATTTGCATCCTTTTTTCGTGTGGTCCGCTTTAATTTGCTGGCTTCTTGTTGTTTTTCGAGTGGCAAGCCGAAATTTCCATGTTTACACCGAACTGTAATGCTGCGCTGAAGTTTATCTGAAGATTTGTGGGTTTGTGGAATGAGATGCAATTACGGTTGGCTCGGGGTAGGATGAGGGTGGGTGGTGTGCGAAGTTAGAAAAAAAAATGTGCAAACGCTCATTTTAATTAAAGGGGATGATGCACGTATGCATACACACATACGAGTAGATGTGGCAACTGCTAGGAGAATTCAATGGAGGATATGTCGGTCATTATCCATTCACATGTGTTAAAAATTTGATCTCTTGGAAGATAGTTAAAGCGTGTTCCGTTTTGAGACTCGTTCAAAACATTCCGGAAGATTGTCCCCCTTATAGATCTTAGGGCATCAACCACGCCTACGCACTGTCATGTTTCTCCCAGTTGCCGAGATTAGATTCGACTATTCTGCGTCACGTCATACGAGGATCTCCCTGTACTCGCCGTTGTCAAAAATACAAATATTTGGTGCAGCATAGCAGGATGCGGCGCAAGGCCTAGCTGCTCTCTACGTTTGTCAGACATTCGCGAGAGGTGAGGTTGTGAAAACGGGCTTGAGGCTTTAATTTAAATTTCGAACTTCCCGATAAGTAATTCAACACATTAGCTACTGAGGCACCATAGCATGGTTTGCCGGGCAATACCTTTTCGTCCTTATCTATATTACTTCGAGAGATTTCGAACCAGACCACAGTGCTGGACCCCTTTTTGTCACTCTTCCACGATCTATAATTACTGACTGATTGTCCAGTGCTACAGTAATATTTGTACCGATGACTTGACCTTCTATCAGGTGATCCAACGCATGTAACTGAGCAATCATCTTGGCTTGATAGACTGAGGTATATTTCCCCAGACTAGTTCTAGTTTTTCTGAACAGATACCTGCCCCCGCTCTGCCATCCATAAAGGACTCCAACGTAAAGATTTCCAAAGGTGTTCCATCCGCGATAAGAATTTCATGATACCTTCCGGTGACACGCACCCTCTGTATTGCGTCCATGGGTATATTCAACTCCCTGATCTCATTTTTCATGGGATGTAAGATTTTCCTATGCACACAGATGGTACCGCGCCAGTGCCAGTTGTCATCCCGATGCAGACGAAGCGCCGTTCTTAATAAATAAGTCCAGCGGCAGAATGCCTATGATCACTTCCATTGCGTCCAGCTGGCCTATTGCTAGGCAGGTACATAGGTTAGGTTAGGTTGCTGGGTTGGTGAGGGGAGTTATACTCGACCTCATCACACTTAGGTCCTTGTGAATCCATTTTGATACCCAATAGGGGGGTGCTAGTTCCAGTTTTTGTGCTAGGTCCCTTCCTTAATCCTTAATGCTCGTTGTTTATGGTCTCAAGCCATCGTGACGTCCTCGGAATCCTGGAAAGATTTATTAGTGAGACATCAGATAATTCTGGTAAGTCATTGAAGGCTTCCTGGTGTTCTGTTTGGACAGTAGCTGGGGTAGTGAGGTGTGTCCTCGTGGAGCCTCTACATATATTGTCATCGTTGCGTTTAAGTTTCATCGTGGGATTTCTTAGAACATTGACAGCGACTTTCTGTCGTTCTGTAGTAGCTTGCTGATTCCAGTTGTAACGTTTATAACCCTAAGCCTCGGTCCAAACAGCTCTGCTCCCCGTTGCATTAAAGCGGGGAAAATACCATCCGAAACTGCGGCCTTGTAAGGCGAAAACATTGCTATCGCCCCACTGACCCCTTCTGGCGCTACTATCCGTTTAATCTGACTCAAAACTTCCGTGGAAGTGTGTCTCAATGAGGACATCATTTGTACGATCCAATGTCTCCACAATCTCCCTCGTTTTATCACGAACGAGTCCGATTTTGGAAACTGGACCCCTGGAGATGATTTTTTGAAGTCTATTGACCTCGAATGTGCTCCTCACACTCGGACGAAATTCCCCCCATGTGTCCCTCTTAAGTCGTCGCAGAGTTCCTTTTAGCTCTTTCGTCTTCGCCTCATACTCATCCCATGATTCAGGATCATCCCCTCTTATGGCCTGATTAAAGGCTTTCCTCACCTCGCTCTTTAGAGTCTCACGTTCCCTACAACCTACGAGACGTGGGGTCCTTTTCATCTATCAAAGTAGGGGTACACGTCTCTTGGTATGCATCTTCAATAGCTGATTGTAAATGCATCAGCTGCGACTCTACATCCCAAGTGGTTCGTGGTATTTCGGGTACCCTCCTACTCAGTTTATCCCGTAACACTTTTTGGTGTTTTACCTTGCCGATGAAGATGAAATGGCTTCGAGAGGTTGATTGTCTGGAGACACTTAAAGCCTCACAGTAAAGCTTTTTAACTGAAAAACAGCACTTTTTTTGAATTGTGAATTCGCCTTGCAAATGCGCAAGAATGGTATCTCACGCTTTCGACGTAAACCCTAAAACTTGTCTTTTTTGTGCTCCTACAACGACATCCATCGACCGCAATTACTAGCACCACGAACCTCTGTTCAACGGGATCCAAGAAATACCAAAAAATTCTTTGCTTTTCCGTGCTAAAAAGAAATAACACTTAAACACCTCAATTAAAATCTGGATTTTATGTTGCCAACATGGTATCACACCGCACTAAGCGAGCTATGAAATATCTCCAACTCATGTTAATCGTGTTAAACACAACTTGCCCGGCGATTAACACCTCACAGTAATCCTTTTAGCACCGCGCCGCATGAATAGAACTTAATTAATTGCCCACTCCAATCGACCACCCTGACGGTGGGTCTATTCACACTTGAAAATGAATTCAAAATATCCATTAGAGGCCTAAATGAACCTAATACCTATGCGCAGTGCTCTTGCAGGAGTTCTCAGCCAATCTCATGCTTGGCGAAACAATAAGCCCGCCAACCTTGACAGCCTCTTCGTTGGCACCCCGCGTGGTTGCACTTCGCATAAAATATTCGCACCTCAATTGAGTCGTTTTGCTATTCGTTGTGTTGTGTTGCTCCTTCGAAGGATGCACACTGCACTCACTGTGTGCATGCATGGTACATCTTAATCCACCTGGTGATGGAGAGTGGAATAGAACTTTGACCCGAATGCGAAAATGTATGCAAATATAATCCACGGGGCTCTTATGCAGCAAGGATGTCGATCTATGGACCGCGATGTCGTTGATGATGACTCTCACAGTCATCACACACTCATCCCGCATGCCAGCAGACAGAACGAAGTTGTTATCGCCATCGTGAGACGCCACGACTACAAAGTTGCGAACAACGACGACGCGGCGAGAAAATTCAAATCCCTTCGACGACGAAGACGACGAAGCGTTCAATGCGGCGGCGACAATTGGCCGCATTAACATGCGAATTGGTGCGAAGAAATATGCTTCTCTGGGAAATTGGTCTTTTGTTGGAGCATCAGGCTCATTAGTGGGAAGGAAGTTTTTTTCTCATTTTTTTTTCTGGTCGTCCTGCTTCCATCTACTATTTACGTGTTTTTTTTTTTTTTTAGATCGCATTGTCCCCAAGATCTCAATCTGGGTTTTTTTATCTGAGAAAATTTGTATACTCCGCAGGATATTGCCTGAAATTTTTCAACAAAGAATATTGGCTGCTGCTCATTTCCTCGTCCTTCTTAGACAGAAATTCATTTCGTTGGGGCACTTTGAGGCGAATGAATAGCCGAGAAAATATTTTCAACCGAATGGAAGACCATGATTATGGCCAAAAAGGACTATCGGGGAACGTAAAATATAATGAAAATTTTTACAAGTAATAGGCAGCTTTCAGAGCTCATCGTTGTTTATGGCTGTGGTGGTCTTGTAATCCTCTTCGAATTGCTATTTAATGGCTGAATCCTTGAGACGAAGTCTCCTTTCCATGTACACTTTGGAGAGATCTTTTAATTTAGAAAATTCTCCGTTGCTGTTAGGCAAATTGAATCGTTCTCGTCTTTAGTGGTAATTGAAAGTGTGGAGAAGTGCAGTATTGGAAAATTGTAAGAGCACAAGGACTCTCAATATTGCAAGTTATTTTGAAACTCAGAGGAACTATTGCTGGAACTTGTGATTATATTTTTGTACCTTTTGTAATTATGTGCAAGAAGGCAGAGAAAGTGGTACTTCGGCGTTATAGACGTCGACACTGAATTTTTGACATACGTAGGAGGTACACATGGGTGCAGTGGCGCAGTGGTTAGTTCGTTGCACTATTGAGCGAGCGGTTCAAGGTTCGAATTCCTGAAAACGGGCCCATCTATCGGAATTCCTGACAAACGGCGAGTGTAAGAACAGTCATGAGAGAGCTTCCCAATATAATAAAAAAAAAAACAACAGCCTTTTGGACATGACTCTAACCTGTAGGTCAACTCCATTTATGTGAAAAAAAAAATAACACGCACAACGTGAATGGTTGCTAGGAGCTAGGCTCGGAACCACATGGGGTCTGTTGCGCCAAGTATTTGCATTTTTTTTAGGAGGTTCAAGGATGTTTCTATGCTTGTCCTCGTCCCTTCAATGTAATTTCCTTCGCCAGCAGCCGTGAACATCTTTACAATGGCTTCCTGGAAGCACTCGATGATGTTATTATCGTCCGTATATGTCACAGCACCTGGATGAATGTGTTGATGGAAGGGCAGCACGCTTTTGAAGTAATTACATGAGACAGCATCTCATTGACGAAATAGGCAACACAGCACAGAGTAAACAATTTCTTGACGGCCCAGGTCTTCTTTTTCTTTTCCTTCTGTGCGGCGAGGCTATGATCAGGATTATAGGGATCATAGCCATCCCACTTAACTGCATTTCTACTAGTACGCCTATGGGGTTCCCTGATTTGAGCTCATAGAGGATTTGAGGGCCTCTCGCTTTCGGATCACTTCGTCACTGAGGCCAATCACAAGCTGCTGTTTTTGCATTTGTGTGATCCAGAAGTTTTTTTTGGCCTGCCTCTCTTCCGTCCTTGTATAGGAATGCTGATTGACATTGGCTTTTTAACAGGGTTCGTTGATCGTGACCAACTGAGCCGGTCGTGTTCCAATTTTTTCGAAATGGCGTCTTTGACGTGAACGGTTCCTCGGATTTTTGAACTTCTAATTCGATCAAGCTTTGCTACTCCTGCTGTCATGCGAAGCATCTTCATTTCAGTTGCCATTAATTTGGCCTCATATTTCTGGACATTGTCCAGCATTGTGAACCGCATGTGAATGCCGGACGAACAACTGCGGTCTTACCGAATACAAATAAAGTACGCCTAACCTGATGCATGGCGGTCATCTGAATCCATCTGACAATCAAAAAGCTGTCGAATGAGCTGAATCAGCAACGACATTATCCACGACTTAATTTGATCAGATGGTCAAATGACTCAGGTGACATGCCTACAGAGGACTCGACACCAAGCTTGAGAAGTTGTGGTTAGTCCTACCACGCTCGCAACGTAATTTTCTTTTTATGGCTTTTTTTTTTTTTTTTTTTTTTGGTTGCGCCAAAGGATGTGGTAATCTTCCAAAGATACTAGTAGCCCGGGCTGCTAGCATGCACGATTCGCAAACCCGAGTAGTCGATGCCAGGAATGCGCCTACGTACTAATCCACACCCTGCACACTTCTACCACTCTCCCCGCGGGACTGCCGTTAGGTATTACTTCGCGGGGCTGGTTAGCAATTCATGCTATACTTCTTGTGTTGCGGGTTCTGCTCTCCTTGCTCTCTCAATTATTCGGAGCTCTTTTTGTACATTCGTTATGAGTGTACAGATTTCCAGCCAATTCTCCTCTGACCGCAGCATTTGGTCTATAAGGAATGGTGGACTTGGCAGATTGTTTCTCCATTCTGTAAATCGACTGCAGTGGAATATTGCGTGCTCTGTGTCTTCTTCTTGCTCTGGACAGTGTGGACAGAGAGGTGAGCTATCATGTCCGAATCTGTGTAGGTACTTGCGATAGCCGCCGTGACCCGAAAGAAACTGCGTGAGGTGGTAGTTGCAGTCCCCATACACTCGCTTGGTCCAGACTTCGATGGTGGGAATCAGTTTATAGGTCCATCTGCCTTTTGTGCTGCTATCCCACCTGGCTTGCCACATAGCTAGTGACCTTGCCTTCTCCTCCTCCTTTATTCTCCTGACAGTACCTGCTTCTTGATGACTCGAGATTCTCCTTTCGTTGATCCTTACCATCTCATTTGCGAGAATGTCGATGGGGATCATTCCGGCTATGACACAGGCTGCTTCGTCCGATATTGTTCGGAAACCGCTGATTGTTCTTATCGCGCATAGCCTGTATGTTGACGACAGTTTTCTCCGTGTTTCTGTCGTCGCTAATGCCGCCGCCCAAACTGGGGCAGCATATAAGAGAACCGAGCTAACCACTCTGGATAGTAGAATCCGTCTGGCATATCCAGGGCCACCGATGTTTGGCAGTATTCGAGAAAGGGCTGCCTGTAGTAGTGAAGCCTTCTTGCTCGAGTATTCCACGTGTGTTTTGAACCTTAATCTGTTGTCGAGCATTACGCCTAAATATTTTAGTGCTTCCTTGGATCTTATAGTCTGATTTCCGACTCGAATATTCGCATATTCAACAGCTTTGCGGCTTGTAATAAGAACAGCCTCAGTTTTGTGGCCGGCTAATTCTAAGCCGGCGGTACCTAACCAGTCTTCAATTTTTTCGATTGCTTCGTTTGTTGCTGATTCTATTTCGTGGATATGTTTAGCCACGGTGACTACGGCGATGTCGTCAGCAAACCCGATTATCTTAACTCCTTGTGGTAGTGGTAGTCGCAGCACTCCGTCGTACATGATATTCCATAGGAGGGGGCCTAATACCGATCCTTGCGGGACACCTGCCGTGACGTTGTAGTACTTTACCCCCTCGTCGGTTTGGTACCTCAACTTCCTGTTGATAAAGTAGTTTGTAACTATCCTTAGCAGATAGTATGGAGTATCCATTCTGGCTAGCGATCTCCTTATAAACGACCAATTTGCCGAGTTAAAGGCGTTTTTTATGTCCAGAGTCACTACTGCACAGTATTTTTTTGTCCCACCTCGCCATCTTTCTCCTTGGATCGCTTCAGCTGCAGTGTCGACTACTGCTTTTATAGCGTCAACGGTAGACCGCGATTTTCTGAATCCGAACTGGTGGTCTGACAGTGCTCCTTTCTCTTCTGCTACCACGAGCAGTCGGTTGTATATTATTCGTTCAAGTATTTTTCCCAAAGTGTCGAGTAGACATATTGGGCGATATGACGATGGTTCTCCAGGTGGCTTGTTTCCTTTTGGTAGCAGTACCAAGTGTTGGAGCTTCCATGGCTCAGGAAAAACTCCTTCCTCCATACACTTTTGCATTGTGGCTATAAAAATGTCCGGCCTCTTTTGAACAGCCACTTTCACTGCCATATTGGGGATGCCATCCGGTCCAGGCGTTTTGTTGCTTCCTATCTTCCTGCATGCATCGTGCAGCTCCTCCTGTGTAATAGCAGGGATGTGCTCTGCGTTGGTGTCTCTGATTATATCACACAGAGTAGATGGTCGATGGGGGAATAGGTGCTCTATTATTGATCTCAACATAATTGGGCAAGTTATTTGTGGGGACCTATGACCTTTCATCTTTGTCATCACCATTCTGTACGCCATACCCCAAGGGTTTATGTCTGCTTCGTTACAGAGTCGTTTAAAACATATTGTTTTGCTCTCTTTGATCGCCATTTTCAAGTCGCGTCTCGCCCGTTTGAATGTGTCTAGACGCTCCTGAAAGTCAACTCTTCCCCTCGATCGTTGGACTCTGCGTCGGGCTTGTAAACATCTTGCCCTGAGTGTTTTTATCTCCTCGTTCCACCAGTAGCATGGTGCCCCTTTTCTACTAACTGTTCTTCTGGGCATTGCTGCATCGCACGCTGTTGTGATAGTGCGGGTGAGTTGGGACGAGAGAACCTCCGCTGTTCCGCTGAGAGTTACGGTATCGGTGTTCATCATTTCTTCGAAAGTGTCTTTGTCGAAGAGTTTCACCTTCCATTTTGGACCTGTTAATTTAGGGCGTTGGAAGGTTGGTTGAGCTTTCTTAATATCGATCAATATCGCCTGGTGGTCGCTATGTGTGTATTCCTCGCTGAGTCGCCATTTGGTGTTGCGCAGAAGAGAGTTGCTCACAAAGGTTATATCAATGATTGACCCCATACCTGCTTTCCGATATGTGTTTGCGCGCCCCTTGTTTGCGAGCACTATTTCCAGTGGCGCAAAGGTTTCCAGTAGAATACGCCCTCTGGCATTGGTGAGCCTGCTACCCCACTCCGTTGCCCATGCGTTGAAGTCACCGCCTATTACCACTGGGGTTCTACCGCGTGCGTCGGTCATTAGGTTATCTAGCATTGTCTGGTATTCAGTCGTCGTCCAGCTGGGTCGAGCATAACAGCTGTAGAAGTTAATACCATTTATTTTTGCCCGTACAAAGCCATCCGCCTGTTCATTAGTTTCTTGGAAGGCATGCCTTCCACATATCCATATTGCAGCTTGTTTGGTTTTGTCGCCAATCCAAATGTTACCGTCGAGATTTTTATAAGGTTCGCTAATCAATATGATGTCCGCTCCCTCATTCTTAGCCGTTTGTGTCAGGAGGTCCTGGGCTATCTTACAATGATTCAGATTAATCTGTATTATCTTCATGATGATTTAGTGGTGATGGCTCTCCTGAAGACCGGGCATTTGCTGCTACCGGCCACATGTTTTGCATTTTCTGGGTGATCCTTTCTACAGAACATGCATGATGGCTCCTTTTCACAAATCTTTGCAATGTGGCCTTCTGTTCCACATTTTCGACATAGCTTCGAGCGGTCCTCTTCGTTTTTACATTGCCCGGCTAGATGACCAAACTCTAGGCATTTGAAGCATTTTTTTAGGAGAATCCGTTCGCGGATGCGACAGTTAACCCAGCCGATTTTAATTCTTCCGGTTTCTATCAGCTTTCTTACGTCTTCCGCGGGAAGGCAGATTGTTGCTGTTTGTGTTCCTCCGTACGCCTTTCGCAGGGATAAAAAGTCCGCTGGTGAAGCTTTCACTCCAAACTGGAGGTTTATGGCATCGATTATGTCATCCATTGTAGTGACTTCATCGATGTCTTTGACCTCTAGTGTAGTACGGTGCGTGAGTGTCCTTACACTTGCTTGATCCGATAAGGCTTCGCTGATAACGCCTTTAAACTCGGTGGTCTTCGTTCCCGTCTCCTTGAGTTGTATTAGGAGGTCTCCCTTCTGTGTCCTCCTGATTCTAGAGACCGCCTTTCCAACTGCTTCCAGTTTGGGGTCTGCCTTTACTTTACGTAGTATATCCGCGTAGGAAAGAGCCCCTGTTGCTTTGATGACGATAGCGTCCGGTTTAGTTTTTGCGGTCTCTTGCTGCCTTTTTTTTACGGTCTTCTTCTTCTTGGTGACATTTAACCATTCGTCTTTTTCTGTCGCCTGTTGTTTGCTTGTCGTTGCTTTTGCCCGCTTATCTGTGGCTATTGGAGTCTCGACACTGCCGGCTGTCATATCATCCTGCTTGGTGTTTGCCAAAGATGCATGCTTCTGCTTCCGCTTTGATTCCGGGCGTTTGTTGCCTGTAGCACCATTTAATGGATGTATCTCCTTCCGCTTTACCTCCGGGGGTTCGCTGACGGCAACACCGTTTGATGGGTGTTTCTGCTTCCGCTTTGGCTCCGGGGGTTCGCTGTCTGCAACCTGCCTTCTCTTAGGTTCTAGTGTTGATTTTAGCCAGGGCGAGGTTTGTGAGGAGTTATTTTGACGAATCACCGCCTTCGCTTTCTCATCGTGTAGCTGGATCGCCGAGAGCTCGTAGAGAGCTCTGATCCTTTCAATGGCGTCTCGCATCGCTTGGTGGATCGTGCGTCGTTTTCCGTCTTCCAGCATTTCTGCTAGCCCCCTTATTTGCTCACCTAGCTTGTGGAAATCAGACTGCTGGGCGGATGGTTCGACCGTCACGTTTCTTACTGAGGGTGACTCGCGTCGTTCCGTGCTTCCTTGTACTGTTGCTACTTGGCCAACTGGTGACCTCAGCATTTTTGAACCCCTCTGAAAGGGGTTTTCCTCGTTCTCCTCCATTTTTCCTCTGGTATTTTTGTTTGTTGTATTTGTAATCATTTCTAGTAGGTCCCAACTCAAAGCCGCTATCAATGCTCGGATGTGTAGTCACCTAGGGATCCCATGGTTGTCTTTGCAAGCAGTGAGGCCATGCGAGGGTTGGCACAAGCCCTTATGGGGTTTTGTGTCAGAGCCGGATCGGTGCTAATCAGGAATGTTACATCTGAACCTACACCACCAACTTAATGGCGACGAAACATTGAACGTACTTTGAGGCCTGCCAAGGTTTTAGTGGGACGGAGGCGTTTGCAGCATTAGCCTGAAAGCCATTTCAGTAAGATTTCACTCCCGCTTACTCAGGTAACAGAATACTACAAACGTCAGCCCTCATAGCTTTTATTCCAATTCGTTTTTTCCAGTATGCCATAATTAAGACCTTACTGGGCTCGGTCTTAATGTTTTGTGATCGTTTGGGTTTTTCCTTTTTGTTTGTCTATTATTATAGCATTATACTATAGTAATAGACGATAAATTGTAATATATATGTGTGTAGATATATACACGTATCTATGTGGAACCTCTCTTCCGGGGGTGAGAGATTGCTCGCTTCACGGTGTGGCGGGTGCGTCCGGATCTCGCCATTTGCTCCAAACTGTATCCCTCGTAGCCACCATGAGGTGGGAAGCACATATATGGAAGACGGTGCTTACTCGTCTTGTCACAGAGAGTTCATAGGGGTTCCTTTGACCTTTTCAGCCACGCCCTCCTTCTCTGCCGCTCTTGGTCGGGGACTGCTTATTGGATATTCGCAGCTAACCTCCATTTCTGCAGGCCGTTCACTATCCGCCACCTGTAACCCCCACAGTTGCCTGAGCTTAGCATCACCAGCCCGTCCGACTTGGTGCCTGTGAGTGAGTTCTTTTTATGGCTGCGCCAAAGGATCTGTAAGCTTCATAGGTGCCAGTAACCCGAGCTACTGGCATGCACGATTCGTGGACCTGACTAATTGCTGTCAGGAATACGCTTACATGCTAAACCACACCCTGTACACACAAAACCACTCTCCCCGCGGAACTGACTCTCCTATATGCCATTTTGTGTTATTAGACGTTCGAAACGCGGTTGTTCGAATTATTCGCGTTACGTTGGCGTTCAATGCGCCTAGGATCGCTCAGTATACGTACCGCCACGTTACTTACAACGTTCCAATTTTCGTTATTATGAAGCACGTAATTTACAACATTCTCGAGATTGGCCCATTCCCCGAACTGATCCCGAAGGGCGGTCCTCTCGTCTGCGTATAGTGGGACCTGAAAAACACGTGTTCCACGTCTTCCGAATCCTGTTCAGAATGTAGACAGTTTGGGACAATTTCGTGTTTGCCTTAGAAGAGATATTTTTTGAAACATTCGTGTACCGTTAGAAAAAAATTTGTTTCACTGTGATCCCGTTTTATCCATCGATTACTGGTACAACACGATGAGTCCATTTTTAAGGATTCGTTCCACTGTAGTTGCCGATTTCTTTCGTGTTTTCTTTTTTCGTCGCTTATCGAAGCGTTTGAACTCGCTCACTTCGGCGTCTTTCAAAGAGTCAGTCGATGGGTATCATTAAAGATACGACAAGTACCGCATAGTTTAAAGGAGTTCGAAACATCCTGGTGACCCAAAGTGCGCTAAGCCGGTGGGCGTATTCAGCTCCACGGATGTAAAGACTAAACTTTGGCAGCACTTGAGCAGATTTCAGCTGCGTACATATTTATTGAAGTGGCAGCTCTTGCAAGAAGAAGTCTTTTTTTTTATTTTGTTCCTCCTATATGTATTGCTCATTAGCCTTGAAAGTGCACTGAATGCTTTGGACGATTTTTTGCATGGATTTTCCAGATGGTGTTTCAAATTTAGCCGAGCATCGATAATCACTCCAAGGTACTTCAAGAATGGTTGTGTGGGACTAATTCGTGTCGTCCGACTCTAGACGATATCGTTTCGCGAACTTTCCTACTTGTGCCAAGCGCCCCGCTTCAGTTTTACGATCCGCAAGTTGCAAAACATGCGTCAGCTAGCCAATGGCGCACCGTTTCAACTGTCTCGTTACAGTTGAGTACGACTTGCTTAGTAGTTTTTGCTACGACCACCGCAGCGATGTCATCCGCAAAGCCGATGATTGACGCTTCTCTTGGAATTGGTAGGCATAGAATTTCGTCGTACATAGCGTTCCACAGCAGGGTCCTAGTACCGAACCTTGTGGAACAACACCAGTTACCTCGTATGTCTTAATTCCCTCGTCAGAGTCAAAGGAAAGGACTCTGTTTGCAAAGTAGCTCTCTATTACTTTACAGAGACAGTCCGGTATTTCGACTCGGTTAAGACTTCCCATAATTCAGAGTTATAATAGCGCAGTATTTTTCAGCACCACTTTTCCAACGTCTGCCTTTTATAGCGTTTCGGGCTCTCGATATTACCGCGTTTATTGCACCCAACGTGGAGCGTGACTTACGAAAACCTCGCTCGTAACGTATGTATGTTGCATTCCCGTCAAGCTCTATTTATTGACCATGTCCGTTAATATCCCTCAATTTCTAGATTTTTGATCATTTATTGCGCGTCAATATCTCTCTCATATTCAAAAAGCAGAGCAATTCTGCCTTTCGAAACCCCCTCTCTAAACATATCTAGCAAATAAGGCCAAAAAAAAAGCCTCGTAACCCAATGTGCTCGTTATTTATTATACATCTCCATCTTCACATCTTTAACTGCTCCTTCCAACCATTCTGTCGTCCTTTCATTTACTCTTGAAACCGCCCTCTCGTTGAAACTCTATACGGTGCGCGTGTGTTCGTCAAGCTGCTTGTAGTTCTGTCCCTTTAAAAAAAGCTCTTCCAAAAATTAAATATGCTACATAACGTTTGGAACCCTTACCCACGTGCCTTGTGTTTCCACTCAAACCCTGTGTGTATGGTGTATTTCAACACACAAGGACATGCATACGATATTAAACAACGACGAGCAGGGATCGTCGAAATATCCTTGGAAATACGAACCGAGAACCTGAACGAAAAGAGCTCTGAAAGTGGTGCCGTCAACAAGATTTTCCTTTCAAGAACCTCCTCCGACCATTAACGGACGAGCTTACCCCTTTTGTGAGCGCCCCTGTATACCTACCCACAGCACCCACAACAGATTTCGTTTTGATTTTTGTGTAAAGTAGGCTGACACACACGAGTACATATCTTCCAGAGCAATCCACATTATTACTCCAACCGAAGTGAATATCTGAACATTTACTGCACTTTCATCTCCTCCGAAACTGGTGGATAGGCATCCCCGACAATACTGGCGAAGCCAGAATAATTACAATGAGTGTGACGGGGGGTAAATGGGCCTCTTTATTTTGCATCTACCCTAAAACGTTGCACACCTACCCTACACCCTTGCAACACGTATCCTGCATGTCAACAATACGAAATGAATGTCGTTCCCTTTGTTGGTGTTGGTTGTTGTTTTTTTTTTTCGTTTTCTCCTTCTTTTTTCGAAACTCC
The DNA here is from genome assembly GCA_946965025.1 of Blera fallax. Lineage (NCBI taxonomy): Eukaryota > Metazoa > Arthropoda > Insecta > Diptera > Syrphidae > Blera > Blera fallax. The sequence continues at coordinate 72,153,220 of OX337248.1, forward strand.
TGTTCCTGCTGAATGTGCAATTAATGTAATGAGTTTGCATATGGTCGAACGAGCTTTTGCTCCTGTTTAAAGCCCACATTTCGATTATGGCAAGGATTTTTGAATTTATAAGAACTCAGAGTGAACAGTAGCGTCTTTAATGAAAGCATAACGGGAATAGGTACTTAAAACCCACAAAATGGTAGTGAGACAGGAGACAGGAGTAAGGGAGCGGGTTCTGCAGCAAGCTTGTTCGATAAAGTATTCATCAGATGGTGTTGGTTGAGGAATGGAGTAGAAAGGATGGATCGATGCGGCAAACATAACGGTTATCACAAGAAGCTTAGAAAAATGTTCACTAAGCCTTAAGAGAGATCGATTGTTCTTTTCAACACATGGACGCTAGCTTCAAGGCTTTCTTATCGAAAACGTTCTCCATTAGTTTAATGCTCCCAAGCTTCATCTAAACTGTAGGGACATACAAGTAGATATTCGTATACTGAGTAGTAAACAACTTGAGTCAGGTCGGTCTTTTTATTTAAACCGAACATGGCATGGGAATCCTCAGAAAAAGACAATTTTAGTTTGGCGAGACATCCTGCAAATGGTGGTACGATTGTGGTTGGAACGCCTGCAGCCCAGAGGAACCACAGATGATTTGCTGAGATCTATGGAGGCCATTCCTCACTTCGTGTTTGATTCATGCATTCTGCTCTTAAAGGTGGTCTTCGAAATTTCAACCGATACCAGTATTTTACTAGGAAGGATATGTATGGTAAGTGGACTGGAAGGCTTTTGTCTCAGATTTGTGCTGTTTTTGCGTCCAAGTGGTGAAACACGTTGCTTATAAGTGATAGTTAGTGAGTTGGTGTAGGACCTACCGTATTCCATTTGTCGATTCGCAGGACCTAGAGTAGTCTAATAAATAAAAGTCTTCTTGCTTTGACATTGACATTCTTATTATATCGCCTTAGAGCAGAATGTGCCGCATTTCCTGTGTGGGAAGCAGGAGGACCCTGTTTTGGGCCATGCTAGGTATTCGATTTCATAACATACTCCACCAGGAAATTAGTTTCCGCTGTAAGCGTAGCGTCACCCAATGGAATACGTCTGCTGATGTTGTCTAGCTAGAGCTAGACCATCTGCAAATACCAACAAAATCTCCAAGGTCTGATAGCATCACAAAAGTCACAGAGACAACTAAAATTTGGTGTTATTGGTGCTACGAAAAATAAGGGTTTTCACCTCCAAACTCTCATAAAATGTTTCCTTGGGCGTTTCCCTTAACTTTGACGAAAGATGTCCAAAGCTCCTGGATTTTTCTCAAAGGTAAACAAAAGACAAATTCATTATGTTGTCTCGTTAACAGTCAAAATCGCGCCTAAATAAAGGGAGAAACAAAAATTTAGTGAAGCACAAGGACGATCCCAACGCCACGCAGTAAACTGTCGGAGACCAATAGCTTTGATCTCAGCATTAATTCTTACCTAAACCTAAAATCCCTCGTTTCAAGCCTCCGAAACTAGGGAGAACGACCGTTAGTTTCTCAATCGCTAAGTTTACCAAAATTTCGATGGTTGGTTGGTTTAGGAGGGTGAGGAGTGTCCTCATCACGTAGACCGCTGTTTGGGCCCATTGTGTTCCCCTCTAACGAAGCTGTCCGGTGAAATAGGGGTAGGGGAGGATGTGATCGAAGGGTGGTTTGCTTTGGGGATGGAGAGTCGGGTGGGGTTCACTGTTCCGAAAAGCGTCCTGTATTTCTAATAAACTCCAGAATTCTTCCGAAATGTGTAACATCTAAGATAACTCAGCCCGGGTATGACGTGTCTTCCCAAGTTAGCGCCCCTGTTGTTGGGCATTCGCACAGGACGTGCTCGAGACTTCCTTCTTCTTCCTAGCAACCCGGGCAAGTGCTAGATGTCACTAGTCTGTAGCCGTGTGTGTTCAGGTTGATGTGGCCGGTGTACAGTCCTACCATCTGTCTTAGTTGTCCTCTACCTAGATCGAGCGCCCTCTTTCCTTGATGGGTGCAGGGGCGCTCAATTATGGCTCTGGCAGCTTTGCAGGTTTGCAATCCTTTTCACATGTTGTCGTGGTGTGTTGCGAACGTGATGCTATATGCGGTTTAAGCTACTCCCATGGTTTTAACCGTAGGTGTGTCCGTGTTACCAGGCCCCTTCCCTTCCTCCTCTAGGTGAATATGTCGCCAAATTATTACAGAAGTCGATGGGCAGCCTTTCAAAACTCAAGCTAATTGTGACTTGGGAAATTAATGAACTTGCAGGCTAGCGGATAAGAAGGAGATATCTACCAAAATTTCGATGGAAATTCAAAACCCTTTTCCACTGTGCGATATCTTTGAAGGAGACAACCTGTTTCCATATATTTTCGTTTAATTTTTGTGAAATCCTGTGGATCTTGCCTTCGTTTGGATACCACCTTGTTCAGCTTTAGCTCATACTTGCAATCAACCCTCCATTTGAACACTGCTAGTGCACCCTTACCCATCAACCTCCCACAGCTACTGTTCCTAGAAACAGATACAACTTAAAGTATCGCAGTAATTACAAAAATTTATATTTATGGCCTTCCCCATACAGAAGGGCGCCGCTGTAAAAAGCACTTAAACTTCCTTCTTAATAAATTAAACATCCTTATTTGCAATTTCTATCAACCGTTCATGTTTAGAACCTATAAGGAGCTGCTTCGCGTATAAATAAAACCCACAACAATGTACTCTCGAGCTCCTTCTCCAGAGTTCTGAATTCTTGTGCATCCAGAGAAAATATTTAATTAGCTGACGCTGAAGCTGAAGCTGAAGCTGGAGCTCTACGGGAATAAATCTTTGCTAACTGAAACAAACAGTCAACTTGCTGCGGCAGCAATAGCAGCGGGACATACAACTGCAGGCCAAGACGAGATTTTGCCCTTCGCAATGCACCAGAACCACTTGAGACTTGTGCACAAATAAATTAATTCACTTGTAGAGCGCTCACTGATGATGTATAATACAATCTGTTGGTGCGGCGCGGAGAGGGGGGTGCTATGTCGGCAGACATAGTTTGGTAGGTGCACTTGAAGAGGGGTCCTCCAAAGCACTCGTTCGAAAAAATGAACGCAGAACATCTGTTGTTTCCCCTGAATCATCGAATTTTTGATTGCATTACGGTCCGATAGGCCGCACTTTTACCACCCAACCTTACCCCCCACCACACACACAGACACACACTCAACTAGAAGGATCTCTCCCCTTAGGTTTGTGTAGAAATTACGCCGATTACCTGATGCTCTGGGTGCCTGTATCTCTCACTCGTGTCGGTCCCCCTCTCATTACGCTGACATAATTTATGCACTTCGGGCTAATATTTGCCTTTGGATTATTTCAGGCTCTGGGTGAGAGGAACGGAAGGATATGCGGGGCAGTGTGCATTGCCATCCATACAATGATGACGGTCCAGAGAGGTGGAATAAATCTGCAAATCCAGACCGCTGTAGTGTAAACAACGCACAACGAATGCGCTTTCTGCTTTGATTTCACTGAATAGATGTAGAATTGATGTATTACTTACAGTGGGGCGAAAAAGTTACCATTTTTGTTGCCAATGATTGTGAGACTTTTTAGCAATAAAAACAAGAAAACCTTTCGAACGTGGCTCTAAACAGTAAGTCCCTCCAAAAATACAACGCGTGCAACACAAATGGTCGCCAGAGGTTAGGCCCTGGAACACTTATGGTCTGTTTCGCCAGATAATTGTCTTATTTTCTGGTTTTATACCTTAAAGCATTTACATGCGCTTAGTATTTAAATTTTCTGATCGCCAGATGACAGAACATAGCCAGGAATTAGCCAATTGCGTGGGAAGTAGCTTTCGCTTATTACATTCCTTAATCCCTCGAAGGCGAGAACTCCTACGGGACACCTTAGTCGGTTTTCTGCGTCTTTCTGTGATTGTGAAAGACCATAAACAACGTCGTGAGTTCCCTAATTGGGCGCTGGAAATGTTGGCCGGAGATCCGGATTTTGGCTAAAAAAATCATCTTCTCGGACGAGGCCCATTCTTGGCTCAGCGGCTAAGTCAACAGGCAAAATTGCCATTATCTGAGCGAACACAATCCACAAGTGTTCGACCAAGCATCAATGCATCCACAAAGATTGACTGTTTGGTGCGGTTTATAGCTTGGCGGCATCATCGGACCTTATTTCTTTCGAAATGAGGAAGGAGACACCGTTACCGCCAATGGTCTCCGGTATAGAGCGATGTTAACCGACTTTCTGTGGTCAGAGCTCGACAACATCGATAGACGGAGCTACATGCCATACAAGCGACGCAAGGCTTAAAGTTGTGAAAGAGAAATTTGGCGACTGGGTCATCTCACGGCGAGCGTTCATCAATTGGCCGCCGCGATCATGCAACTTGACACCACTCGATTATTTTCTCTGGGGCTACGTCAAGTCCTTAGTCTACGCTAACAAGCCAACCCCTTTGGACGAGCTCGAGGCCAACATTCGAGACGCTATTGCCGGAATAATGCCGTACACATTGGACCGACCGCTTGAAGCACTGCCAGTGAAGCCGAGGCGGCAATTTAAATGTCTTGTCAAAATAAAGCCAGAATCGATTTTATATCTCACACCGTTGTTGTTTTATTTTAATTTTTTTCCCTATCGTTCTTATCTGGTCACCCTTTAGAATTTAGCCAACACTTCCATTCAATTCCGTTGTTTCCTTCATTAATGTTGCATGAATTCCAGGCTTATGATCAACAGCTATGATGTAAGCACCCTTGTCATACTCCGCTTCGGACTTCAAAGCCCTCTGACACCTTACCATTGTACAAGACGTGGCACTTACCCCTCTCGTAGGTAACCTCCAAAATAGCTATAAGTTCTTATGGGCTGCCTCTTCTGCTCTAGACAAACCCTGTATCATCTCGACCCGTCTTCCATGGGTCCTTTCCGTCAGGAATACCCTTTTAGATTCCTCCACAGTTCCCCCCCAAACCTTGATTCCCTGCATTAACGCTAATATCTGAAGCAATCTAACTAATCGTCTGAGCTTAGACCAAGAAATTCCCCAAGAACAGTCTTCTTCTACTAGCTAATGCCATTCATTGGGATAGTATACATACATATGTCCCACTGCCTCTACCCCTTGAAGGCACAGTCTACAGGTATCACCCAATTAAATATCTTTCGTGAGCTTCGCTCCAACTTTTCGCACGTGTGGTTGAACCCTCGAAGATTTGAACAGGCATTTTGACGTACGTAGACTAGGTCAAATTCGAATACAGTTTATTTCTTGTTCAAGCCTCCACCCAGTCGCCTACCAAAACCTCCACCTTTTCATTTTCTTGGGTCCCTACTTGTCCTTTCACCCAAGCTGTAAATGTAAACCTCATATCATGCAACCATTCATAAGGTGGCACCTGCGTCTTATAACTCGTTTTCTCCCTCTTTTCGTAATTTTCTCCATAATTTTTAAACTTTAAGGCTGAACTCTTTTAGTTCACAGGCTTATTTCGTTAGCTTTTCATGTAAATTCTTTTAAGACACCTTGAAATTAGAACTGCATTCCGTTCATTGTCGCATCCATCCTTGTTCGACTTTTCTTCAGCTCGATACTTCATATTGTCAGTCAGTCATTTTGATACATAAGAACTGTTCTTTATGAAAATTCTTTAAATAATTGCTCTTTCGCATGTTAACTGCTCTTACAATTCAAAACGCTTTTGACTCTCGTTATCCGTCAAATGATCACTTCAGTTACTTCGGAGATCTGAATTTTTAAGTTAAGATTTCTAAGTGAATACTTCGTCCTTAAGTTTAAATTTTCAGAGCGGATTTGGTAGGTTTTCTCATTATTTGCATTCACCTGTTCTTTTCGAAGAGTCACTGCTCTTAAGGGGCTACAAAATTCTTACTTAATACTTGATTCTGAATAAAAATTTAATGATTGACAACTTTTTACCCGTAGTGTACTCATATTTCACTCGGATGTAGTATATCGCCCATCCTTTAGTCATGCGGCGAATAGGCAGGAGAAGCTTCACCGACTCTACGACTGTATTCACTTTTTGATTGTACTGCTATTTGCATCCATTAAATGTAGGCTCTTCTACTTCTTCCTTCAACCATGCAAATATTTGCTGGAAGAGTAGCTGTGTAGCAGTTTCCTTGAGATTAATTTTTTCTGCTATTCCCGAAGGGATGGGCACACCTGTCCTTCGGTGATGAGTGCCAGTATCAACCCTGTCATCTGTATATCACGCGACTCAATTCCTCGTAGGAGATTTGTGTTCGGATTAAATTGCGCGCGTCCTGCTTTCGCGCATTGACCAAGCCACTAAATTTGAGTAGATTCGAGGTCTAGGACGGCAAACGGTTGATTTATTGTTCGCTGATAGCGCGTGAGTTTGCACAGTTCCACGGTAGTGACATCAGCAACTTTGTTACGTGACACGTAGCCGCGACGAACGCATTAATGGTCACACTTAATTGGCGTTCGACTGGCAAGCTGAGCCTTAAAAATGGGAAAGTCTGGGATTACGATCTTGGCTTCTCGTTTTGCTGACTCCAGCTTCTGGTAAAAGTCATTTACGTCAAGTGACGTAGATTAATGGGTGCGACCTGTTCACAAATCGATTGAAATGTGTAGAAAAGTACAAGTTGTAGCTGACGGTAGGCACGGTAGCGTGCTAGGATTGCGTGCAGTTTTACAAACGATCTCGAGGAATTTGCTTCTGGATTGCAGATCAATGTTGTAGCGTGAGATCTTATAGCCGGTTTCAATGTAGTAATTGACTGTTTTGATGCAACAGTGTTGCGCGCGAAGAAGATGCAAATGAGCATGTTTGAGCCGTGGCTTGTGTGAGCTGAAGTTGTCGTAGATATTAGATACAATTGCATTGACACTCAATGAATATATGAATATTTTACAGCCGTCACAATGCGAAGTGTGACAAAGTGACCACGATTATCAGATACTAGATATTTTGATGCGATGCGGTGGGAATAAGATTAAGTAGCGGCACTCTGCCAAGTGTTCTTCTTGGGAAAGTGAAAGTATTTCTGAGGGCTGGCAGGGCTTTGATGAGCAACCTTTTATGGTGATCACACAGAGCAATGCATCGAGTACAAATATTCGCTTCAACTGCTCCCTTTCGATTTGCGTAATTGCAACAATTGACCTTAAATTTTGTAAGCGATCGACCCAAGGCATGGTCTCCAGTATTCTGGATGTCTGAAGCTTTCGAGCAGCCAACATCGACTCGGACAACTACCCTGCGGATATCCCAAGCGCCACAAAGAAGAATTACTGTGAGAAGATTAAACGCGCATTCGCAAGAGACCGCCAGAGACTTCGCCGAACGCGTATCCCGAAATGTCTCCTCGACTCCTATGCCGCCAGCATCAAGTGCCGAAGACCAGTAGCAACGCTGCCAACATGCCATCAGCGATGCCGCAACTGATGTGCTGGGTTTCACTCGACCACCACCAATAATAGTTGACGAAGAATGACGGCAAGAACATGCAGACGAGTATAAAGGACGACGGCTGCTCGTGATCTATTTCCAAATCCAAATCGATACCCACCATCTTTTTATCGATTTTAAGGCTGCATATGACGAGCTATATAGAACCATGTCTAGTTTTGGCACAGTCGCTTGAGATGGCTGGGACATGTAGAGCGGAAAGACAACTATGCTTCGGCCCGCAGTGTCTTCGAATCTAACCCGGAGGGACAACGCAGTAGAGGACGACCTCACCTAAAGTGGTGCGCACAAGCAGAAGGGGACCTCAACCAACTTGAAGTGCGCGACTGGAGGCAGTTAGCTAAGGACTTGTTGGAGAGGCTTGTTGTTTGAGGCCCAGAGTCACCCCGAACTGTAGCGCCTTCTAAGTAAGTAAGTAAACAAGTATGTGGCGCAGGGTCTAGCTTCTCTATATTACCTTTGCAAGACCCCTCCTAGAGTACGCTATCCAAGTGTGGTCTCCCCATTATGCTACCCACTCCATGAGAATCGAGGCTGTGAACCTGTCTTGGGCTAATAACCATAACCTTCAGTCACTGGAAAATTGTCGTGACGTGGCCGACATACTTTTTATTAACCATCCGTTATACAGTAACATTGATTGTCCCACCTTGCTTCAAGCCATTTCTCTTAATGCCAATCCCCGCAACCTTCAGTCTCTGTTCCCCTGTTCCGCGTATCTCCTCGTCAACACACAAATAGTGTGAGAGACACTTTGGCTTCAAGAGAAGCAAGAGCTCACTTCGTAATTCACTGCCACGCCCTACGCGGTGTAGGCACTGCGGCCAGAGATATCTAATGTGCCAAAGGCCACTTCCTTATGAAAGCAATAATTACGGCTGCGGAGGAGTTCCTAAGTCTATTAGAGATATGCGTATTGACTAGAGTGCAGAGGTGTATTCTTTTCAAGAATGCCTCTAATATGAATGTCTAGCAGTCTTTCCATGGTTTTCAAGAAAGACGATGTCAAGGTGATTGGACGGTCGGATATGGGTAGCTCGCTGGGTTTGTTACCTAGCTTAGAGATGAACACCACATTTACCTCCCTCCAAGTGGAATGTATCCCAGGGCGGGAGAAACACCATCTCTGCCAGGTGCCTTAAAAGGCTTAAATGAACCGATTGCCAATTTAATTGTTTTTTGACTGAAAAGATTTCCAGACAAGCTCTTGACTCTTCTGGAGCTCCCACATGTGGTGCCTTCAGGAGCAGCAAGTGTGTGATCACTTAAAATTGTCGAACTAGGGAAGTGCACATGGACAGATTTTTCCAGGGTTTCCCTTCAGCCGGATGAATAGGTGCCATCAAGAGAGCTTTTTAGAGACGGGTTGCTACTGGAAGACATTCAATGTTTTCGCAATTCTCACTCCTCAGGGAGGCGTTATCTCCCCTCTGGCTAATGGCCATGAACAAGATCTTGGCACGACTGGGCAGAGAGGGCTTCAAGGTGGTTGGGTATGCGGGTGATTGGTAATTTTAGTATCAGGAAAGTTTCTCACTCTGTGATAAGCCAATTCATGGAGAGAGGTCTGGATTTGGGCGCAGGGTCATAAGTCAACAGGCTATAAGTCCACAATGTGCTTATGGCCTATGGACTTATGACCCTGCTCCCTGGTTTTAGTACAGTCATGGGCCACGAGCTGTGGTTTGATGCTATTTATCAATAAGACCAAAATACAGAATTTCACCCCACCCAAACTGAACGGCCATTCGCTCTCTTTATACTCTAGTGCAAAATACCTACGCACAATCCTCGACTCTAAACATAGTTGGAAGCTAAATATTGAACAACGGGTGAGGAAAGCAAGCATAGCGCTCTACGCACGCAATAAAACCTTCGATAAAAAATGGGGTCTTCAGCCAAGAGTGGCTCTCTGGATGTACACAGCCGTCGTACGTCCAATTCTCACCTACGGAGCTATCGTCTGGTGGCCCGCTTTAAGCAAGAAGTACAATATCGACAGACTAAAAAAAATTTAAAGAGTAGCATGCGTAAGAACCACGGGCGTTCTGAGGTCCTATCCAACGGAAGCTCTTACTGTGATCCTTTACTTGCTCCATCTTGATCTTCACATCAGAGATACAGCTTTATGTTGCGCAGTCCGGCTCAGAGTATCTGGGTGCTGGACCAAGTTCAACCCAAACTGTAGAGCCACCTAAGTAAGTAAGTCTTGGACAGAACCATAACTTTTCTCTCTACACATCCTTATATACATACATACGTACATATACAGAAACCGCTATGATCTTGAAGGTTTCGTACTCAGGTCTGTTCTACCGCTGGCATGCTAGTCAAACTGTTATAGCGTTAGACTCGCAGATATACCTCACTTCTGGAAAATCTTAATAAATTTCCCCACAGTCTATGGCGATAACTCCTAAATTTTGCTCACGTGCTTTCCCTCTTTACACAGTCAAACAGAAACCCCCACCCGATTAAAAAAAAAGAGAAGTTACCTTCCGCCTTTTGTGGATCGTATCATACCCTGTCGTATCGTTACGTTCCGCCTTTTGTGGATCGTATCATACCCTATCGTGTCATTGAACAAGTTGTCAGGGTATTATAAAGCCTTTTTCAAAAACTCCTGGTTACAGGACTAATTTTACAAAAGATTCTCCTATTCCTCACTGGAGGAGCAAAATTGAAAAGCAGTCTGGGATGAGTACACTCAAAACGGTTGGATAAGCTACACGGCGGTATATCTGCAGATACACGCATACTCCTCCTCTAAACTCTTTCCCACCAGTTGTGGATCAAAGTCTCCTCACTTCATCGTGTAATAGTAGAGGAAAGGTATAAAAAAAAAAAAATATTAATTACACTCCACGATTGCAGTAGTTGCTTCTGGCCTACACACGACTTTCGATCCCATCCGCAGCGCACCAGCAATGATAAATGATAACCCATCGCCGCAGGAGGCAAATTAATAATTTTAACCTGACAGTGGCTGCTTCTTTTTTTTTTGCCTCATCCAATGCCACAAAATAGCACACGTATGATGGACAAACGTTTACCTCAGCACCGTTCGCCGCATAATTTAATAATTTAATATTCCAATCGACTATCGACACAATCTCTCAAGTCGAAGACATTTTCCTTAAATTGGAAAGAGTTCCCCGGCAAACATGGCAAACATGGAGATTTCCACCTCCACTTCGATGTATGTACCAGCCACCGCAAGGAGAGGACAAAACTCTGTTTTAGTAGAACATTGTGGCGGAAATCCCCAGCATCAAGATGGTCCACATTTGGTCCCATGGCCATTCTGTCGGATGCATGTACAGCGTACAGACCCTGGTGCATCATGAATAAATTATTTATACGAGTACCGCTTTGGCGATCTCTTGTTTTACGATTTAAGGCTTCGATGCACCACTCATAGTCGTGGTCCCCACACCAAGGCGACATCTATTTTGTGGCGCTCACGGAACATGCATGTGGATTGAGATTGAGGTGGTTTCTATGAGGATTTTCGGGTTGAATGGTGATGCATCTCTCTGGCTTGGACCACACATTGTGTTCGCTAGGCTATGAGCCTGAGCCCTTTCCGTCTTCGACTTGGCTGTAGCTCAATCGATGTCTAATTGACAGGTGTGCCACAGCACCCATTATCATTGATTGTTGCGGACGAGGGACGGGAAATGGCATCTTTATTATGGAAAATTACCACCATCGTCAGAGAAATTTATTTTTTCGCCATCACGGAGTCTGAAATTATGCGTCATTTAGCTGTGGATGTTTGCTCTCGGGCGCGAACGGGATTATGTACACGGGACGCTGTTGCATCCTTGAGATGATGACTTTCTATTCATCGTGACACCGCAATGATAATTTCGCCGTAATTATTCCGCCCCGATGTGGGCGCGATAGGCGACGACGGCCGATTGGGGCACACTTCGCTCTGATTGTCAATGGAAAACCAACAAAGTTGGGCGGACCACGCCCTCCGTGGAGCTTGCTTGTTTCTTTTTTTTTTCTCGTTGTACATTTAAATGTTAATGAAATTTAAATTGTATTTGCTCTCGGAACAGGAATTCGAAATAAATTCTGTACGCCAGCGGAAAATGATTTATTATGGTAAATTTGAATTTTGTGAATTTACGAGGAGGAGCATCAGGAGCCCTGATGCTGGAGCTGGATTCCCGTGGTGTTGGTGGCGGTGGTGGCTCTTTCACACTTGGTGCGCTGGTGAGGATATTAGCATTTGATTATCGCTGTGACATCTGCTTGGCAAAGCGAATTTTAATTCTTTTTCAAGGATCCTGGCGGGCATTTCGCATAATTTGTCAAACGTGAATAAATTGTAGAGAAGTTCACGTAAACGCTGTTTAATTTTGCTACAGGTATGCATATATTATTGAAATGTCTTGCGAAATTAATTATGCAATTGTTGTCTAGCTTAAAATTAGACGCAATGGGTTGACACACATTCAAATCATGATATTTGTACAGCAAGCCAAGGAGCTTAGAAAACTTAACCAGCAGACTGCGATGCTAGCTAATTAGAAAGGTACAAGACAAAATTGTGTCTTGCCGTATGGCTTAATGTACCTATGTAGTGATGGTGAACGTCTTCTTCACAGTTGACGTCGCAGCTCGTGGAGAATTCCAATTTGGCTGAAATCCTTTCTACTTCTGCCACTTCTCTATTGCGTTATCCATCCATCCAACACTCAGACTCAATTGTACTTCCAGGCAGCAACTCCTTTTTGGTGTAGTAGTTGGAGGAAGACAGATTTTGTTCGTTTCTCTGATGTGATTGGTGGATATGACAGTTATTCCCCTGGCGGGGCTTGAACTTACACTGGTCAGGTTACAAGCAAACACACTACCTACTCCTCCGTCGCCACCTCATCCATCCAGATTAGATTGAAAAACTGTGCGGTTGCGGGAGCGAGCGGTGGTGTCCGTTCCCCCCATATCCACCGTTATAGATTCACCACTCCTTGAAATTTTTTATTTTTTTTTAAATTACTTAGATATTTCCTACGATTTCGAGCTATTCCCTGGCATTCACATAGTGTATGTGTGATATAGTCCTCGACGCATATGTCGTTACAGTATCTACATACATTCGTGTCTGTAAGGCCCAGTCTCTTGGCGTGCTTTCCCAGAAGGCAGTGCCCGGACAAGATTCCTACTGCTGTCCTTAGCTGAATTCCGTTAAGATTCAGAATTTCCGTAGTTCTTTCCGGTCGAATTCTGGCCACAAGGCCTTGGATATCCTGTGACCTGCTATGTTTGACCATCTTTGGTTGGCTGTTTTGTATACTTTGCCTTTAATGGTAGCCTTAACTTCGGACGAAGGTGGTTTGATATCCACGGCTTCGCCTACTAGCAATTCTCCTCCATGCCTTGCCAGTTCATCAGCAAGTTCATTCCCTTTTATACCGCTATGTCCTGGCACCCAGCATAGTTTTACACGGTTCTGCCTACATACATAATACCTTTAGCATTGTGCGGCAGCTCCTGACTATCTTAGATTTTATGCTGTTTGATTCTAGCGCTTTGAATGCAGCCTGACTATCGATATAAATGACAATATCCTTATTGGATACTGATTTCATCTGTAGTAGTTCCACAGCCCTGAGTACAGCTGGAACTTCTGATTCGAAGACACTGCATGTATTTGGCAGTCTCAGAGACACATTCAGGTCCGGATTCTCAGAGCATATTCCAGAGCCCGTTCCTTGGGATGTCTTTGATCCATCCGTATAAATTGCGATTTCTTTTTGTTCTATTATCGTATTCCCGCTCCAGTACTGCCTTCCTGGGTACGTTTTCTCGTACGGTGTGTCGAAGTCGAACACGGGAGTAATGTCGTCTGTTTTTACTGAATTGCCACTAATAAATTCATGTAAGATGGAGCAGTGTCCTATACTGCTTTGCTTAAAGAGGCCTACGTAAGTGAGCCTTAGCGCACTGTTTCCCGCAAGATTTTTAGCTTGTAAATCAAGCGGCAAAAGGTGAAGAATGACGTCCAGTGCCGCTGAGGGGGTCGTTCGGAATTGCGACACTGGCCGTTCTTTGTACCGCCGCTAATTTTCCTAGCGCTGTTTTCCTGTTTGTTGCTTTCCACCAAACAAGTGCCCCATATGTGAGAATGGGTCTGACTATCATTATATAGAGCCAGTGCATCATTGCGGGTTTCAGCCCCCAGGTTTTGCCAGCTGTTCTCTTGCATATGAATAGAGCATTATATGCCTTTTTGATTCGTTCCTGTATATTTAGATTCCAGTTTAGCTTCCTGTCTAGAATTACACCAAGGCTTAAGATAGCCTACAGAAAGGAGCTAAGCCATTAACCCTACAGTGCTTTGTGCCAAATGCTGAGTGTCATTCGAAGTCTCTATGAAGAAAGCCGGACTACTGCGTGGAATGGAAGTAACGTATTGGCCTGGTTCGAATCGAAGATTGGAACAAAGCAAGGTTGCCTCCTAAGTCCACTTCTTTTCTCACCCTTGGACGTCGCTACCTTGACGTATAAGGTTCAATGGGTTCGTAAGCTTATGACATTTGTAGACTAACATGTAACAGTACTGTACCACATGGAATTTCAATCTGAACACCAACTAGTCAAAAATACTGGTTTTTCATAATGGAACAGGCTACAATGAAGATGGAGTCATTTCAATGCCGCGAATCTCGTTTAAAAAACATGTGCAGACAAAATTCAAGGAGAGTCCAAAGTGGGAGTAAATACCAATCGGAGAAGTGTTCTTGCTTAAAAAGGTATTGCGCCAAGGGCAAAGCGTAAACTATTCAAAGCAGTCATGAGGTGAATTCTGTGTTACGCAGCCCAAGTATGAGGAGTGCTCCAGTACGAAGAAGTCGATAAGCTGCTGAGATACTTCACCAAAAAGATATTTAAACTAATTGACAATAGGCCGACCTACATGATTCATTTGGAAGCAGGACTCGCACTGCTATATATGCCGGTTCCTGGACGAGAACACGACAAATGGGAAAAAGGCTACGCAGATCTTATTGGGCATCCATACTTTCAAAATTCACAGACGAGGCGCGACGAAGCGAAATATTTGTACTTTAATTTTCCAGCACAATGTCCTCGAATCGCAACACGCTTCTGTATGGTTTCCATCAATGTACTCGGAATCATCGGTATGAACCACTTCACCAGATGAATAGTTGCTGGAAGGCTGCAGGTCTTTAGTATTTAGAAATATTACACAGTCTTTACTGAACCACGTTCAGGACATTAGGACCACCGGCCAGTAGCTGTTCCCATATTCCACGGTACTTCTATCGAAGCCGTCTCTGAGAAAAAAGTTTGATAATTGGCTATGCTAACATTCACAGCGCCCAATGCAACTTGAAACACCATTTGCAGTGTCATGCAAAATACTGCACTACGTCGGATGAGTCCACGTCGCTTCTGAATGATGGTATCGTGGCATATATCAAGCAAATCGCCATAATATGTGCTCATGATTGTGATTTTATGCGGCCAGTAATCAGACAGTGAACTTGCGGTCACATTGCTAAGCCCTAATGTTGAATGGGTCACAAACTTCGTCTGGAGTCTCAAAGACTTTCCGGACGGGTCGGGAAACTTATTTGAGCCGCCATTCGGTGGCCCTTGTTTTCTATCAATTGAAATGTGCTACGTCGTTCGACTGTTCCTTAGTCAACCTGCAATTCATTTCAAGAAACATGCCGTTTAGTCTGGAAAGCATAATTGAGAAGCTCCTCTTGAAAAAGGTCAACTAAACTTGGAGTTTTCTGGGAATCGAATGAACCTCCCGCTCAGTAACCACTGAGTCGCAACGCCCACTGAACTGAGATGTTACTAAAGTCCTTTTGCATGCTAAGCAAAATAGGTACCGACACTTGTGAAAAAGTTCTGCTAAAAATCTAGTCCATCATTAGGAGGTTCGGAGGTGCATTCAACCCATCTTGCTCATCTCGTAAATTAATTAGCTCAGCTCAACTCGTACAATCATTTGACTGACATCCGTGATTGCAGACCAGATTACCTACATTTTACTACAGATTCCATGCACTGATCCTGGTCACTGTCAAAGTTAAATTAATTTTTGAAATTCCTACAACAAAACAAAAAAATTCAATTCATCAAGACACATGGACATGGCAACTCAAAGTGGCCATCAACTTGATAACGCTGATTAAATGAACCTCCCCAATCGAAAAGGGACACATAAATTGAATTTAATAAAAAATTCAATAAGATGTCCCCTAACGAGTGCTCATTTAAGAATCAATTGATGATTGACATACTGTGACAACCCAATGACACTTTATTGACAGATCATTACCATCGAATTGATGGGTGAAAGTTTCCATGGTGCCTCCACAGTCCACACTGCCACATGCAATTACACACCATCAAACTGGTCACAACGCAATGACACGCTATCCCACTGAAGCCATTGTTATCCCAGGTCTGGCAATAAAAAAAAAAAAAAAAAAAACTGACATTTAAACGCTTCACTGGACATTTTTTACACGAAAGTATCCCCAGAGGGGCTGAGGACAGTTAAACTATGTATAATCTATGCAAACAGTGGCGAGTGGTTGTAATTTTTTAATAGCCACCCAATTATGGCCCAACTGAGCTGTGTGTTTTGCGCACCCTATACCCAAGTGACAATCACGAACGGGCTCACGAAACGAAATTACGATAAGAATCTCACACACACTGGAAACTAAGTCAAAACATGGGGACGCCATCTCCACATGGTCGGTAATTGAATCCAAACGTTCAATTACCGGCCAACGAAACCGAGACTGAAACCCATCATCATCATCATCATTATCATCAACCACATCGAGATGGGGTTGAACACCGCCTTGCTATCGGACTCACCTCTCATCTGGACCACAATCGAACACAATAGGTCAAATCAATTACTTTCAATTTTCTGCATATAAAATCGGTGAGGTAGCCCGGGAGGCAGGAGGTAGGCTGGGTATCTATCTGTCCACTCGAGGAAGCTGAGTTCTTGTGGTGGATGCAATCTTAATGAATATAGTTTTCCGTTTCCCTCCATCGATACACGATACACCCAGTGTATCCGTGGTACAGTCGTTGGAGTCAGCAGGCCCATCCTCGTCCACCTCTCTAAGTGAATTGATTGTGCGGACACGGGGCTTCGATTTGAAGCGGCTCCTGATCGTTGCGCCCGAGATAAGGCGGTCGTCGTTCGTTTGGCTAAACATTAATTTTGTGCACTCCGACGACGGACAAGGCACAGGATTTCACCGCGTTGCCGCTTACAAGATTCTTGCGGAAGAATGACCACAGAGATAAAAAGAGGGCGGCAACTGCCTGCTGATGCTGCCTCTGCTGACCATATGGTCAGCCACAGAGGAGTGTACTGCAGATAGCAGCCATGTCATGAGTTCATCTATCAAGTGTCCTGCGGAATTGTTTGATTAATTTATATAACTGTCAGGAGTCAACATCGAGGTGATAGCTCTTCTGCTTAAGCAGCAAACATCTCTGACTGACTGCTTGTTGACGTACATACAGGCAGCGACTAGAGATTTGCATGCTGCAGTTGTGGTAGTGGTAGTTGCACCTCTAAGGTGCATCATGAATGCACGAGTAGGTGCTGATTGTCGCTTGTACCGGCGAAGGAGTCGGGATGGTCAGATGACGATTAGAAGGAAGGCAGCGGTGATTTATGCGTGTTGCCTTCACACATGCAAATGATCCGAGGCTACTCGATAATAAATCCTTAGCCTCAGCCCCCAGCCGGCGAGAGGGTGTACAGTAGCTCTGGTGATGACAATTACCTGGCTCAGTAAGTGCAACTGACATTATCTGCTCGTGTGTGGATGTGATAATTCGCATTTGATTAATTCTATTTGATTATCGGTGGGTGGGACGTTACAGTGGGTGTGTTCGTAGTTTGGCATATAATCAGTCAAGCTACAAAGATGGAAGGCTTCCATTTACGGCATTCATTACAATGTATTGACCTGGCCACAATTACCGACTCCATTGTTTCTAAACCTTGTTGACCGCTCGAATTTTAAAACTCATACAAGCACGTTGCACTACTGTTGCGCCGTTCAGGGATATGACTATGTTCCCGGACCTGAGTGTCCTTCGGCGGCTTATTCGTTTGGATTCATCCTTGTGTTCAAAAAGTCTATTCTGCTTATGTGTCTTGTAATAGCTTTTTCTTCCTGCCTCGTATTGCAGCTGAGATATGAATTATTTCCAGTACCAGCGGAATCGGACAGCTTCAGTCTATTCAACGATTGGTTTCTTCCCCACGTAAGGGTGTCCTACTGATCCCATCACCCTCTGTAACGCCGGTTGACGTCTGTGATGCTTTCGTTTCTCTTGCAGCCATTTTGTTTCAATGATTCTCATGTATTATCCAACACTAAGAAGCATGTCTTGAAGCCACTCGCACGAGTGTTGTGCAGGATTTATCCTTAGACTTTTGTGGCATCTTTTGGTCATTTAACCACCACTCGATAAGCAATGTAATCATCAGTTTCCTCGATGATGATTTGTCCCACTTAGAGGAAAATCTATCACCGAAGGTCATCCCAAGAAGGACTTTTTACATCACAGAAACGGCAGTAAGTTTACTAAATAATACATGTAGTGTTAAGGGAGATAAGGTCCTTCTGGGTCAGTGGGTGTCTTGTTTCTTAAAAGAGTTTTGGAAAAGAAAAGAACACTCACAGCTCCCCTGGTACGCACCAACTTTTATCGAAAATTCCTCGGTCATGTGTGCAGTAATATGCACACAGGATGCTCCGGATACGTTCCAGACTGTTCCGCTTTGAATACCGTCCATGTCAGATCTCGTTGAATCTCTGTCAAATGCCTTATCTAGACCTGGAAAAGCAATGTTTGAAAAGCGCCTTCGACTGTTGACAACATACATGACATCTCCGCCCTTGCATGGACGGAAGTGGCAGTGAATCTGTCAAACATTTTGAAAAGGCGATAGTTCCATAACAAACAAGGTGGTGGAAGAACGGTTCGGCCGAGAAGAGAGAGCTGAAGCTCATTGCCAGGAACCGTTTACGATGGCTTGTAGACGTAGTAGAGGCCCTAGGACCAACAGGACATAAGTAAAAAAAGAGTATAATCCGACAGAGAGCAGTATCCGATATTGTCAGATATTCAGATAGCCGTTAAACCACTAAGCCTTCTTAAAATCGGCTCCAAAGTGTCATGGCAGTGACTTATAACTCTACTATACCCTATACTGGGCACATGGCTATGTGGAAGTCATTAGGCTCGAAACACCCAATCAACTGGTAAGTAAAGGGTCTACGAGCATGAAGGACTTGAATCAGGTTTGTACAATTTATCCCACATGGATGAGCTAATTAAGAAAGAGGAGTGCAAGAGTCCCAGGGCTTAGGAGAATTCCCCCATGTTGGAGGGCCTTAAAGTAAGCTATTTGTGAAAGACTCGAGTGCAAACAAAGGTTTTCTCTTGTGCTTGTTCATTTTCAGACGCCTTACTGATGCACCACTAAGCCGACTTGAGGGAAATTTGATTTGTCTGATTGGCCCTATGTGGATTCCGTTGAAATTTGTCTAAGATTGATGGACAGAGAGCTAACTCAAGAATGGTGAATCTAAGTTAAGATTCATCTACACACTCTGCAAGACCTCCTTGTCCTTCTGCAATGGAGTTTAAAGGGAGAATTCAAATGCCATCCGCAACCTCACATCCTCTCCACTCACTAAAGACTTACGTTCCCTCCTTGTTAGATTGCAAAGTGAAACTAACGTTCCATTTCCAAGTCGCGTTAATTTCATGCATGCAATCATGTAAATATATCCAACTTTAACCCCGAAAATTCTCCCAAACTATAAACTCTCGTAGCAACCTCTAGCCCCTAATGTCCATCATAAATACCTTAAAGCGAAGAATTACCACTAAAAAGGAATATTTAATTCCCCCAATGCTCAAAGCGGACCCCATTCACTGCACCACCACTGCGGTGAACTTAAAAACAACTTTTTCTTCTGTTAAGTCGAGTCTTGGAATTTAATATTGGCCGTGCTGCACAAAGTTTCAACCCGTTTCTACCAGGGTTTTCTAAGAAATCATACTTTATTCATGCACCAGGACCGAATACCCCAACGAAGTTGCTTAACCATCTTCGTTGTCGATTACAGGAAAACTTTTTCATAAGGAAATGCTCGCCGCATGGGTTATCCTTTTAATTTGAAGCAAAAGCAAGCGATTCCTCGCACCAGCTACTAAGTTTTCCGTTTGCATCCCTCTCCTTGACCTCGACGAGTAATAAACCGCGCGCTTCGTTAGAAATTCTTTTTCCAACGGCGGAAATAATTTCCAAAAAAGTTTTCCTTCTTCTCGTGCTCCGGACAAGGACAAGACGTACAAAGGTAAAACAGCTAGCAAACCAGAGTGCGTAGTACATTCGCTTGATCTCCCTGAAGGGTTGAGCTCTGACTAAGAAAACTTGCACCATCCATTCCGGTCGATTGCACCCCCATGGCCAACCACCAAAAAAAAAAACAAAGTTTTTCTGACTTTACCCCGCGGTGGACATGAAGTGACAATAGATTGGCCAATCGAGGGCATCCTTGATGGTGATGATGGCTGATTTTAATTACCACCGGTTGCTCTCTAGCAAAGCGGCTTTTTTCCCCCCACCGCACTCATAAATCAAATTAAATTATTTGTTCATTAAGTAATTAATGTCCTGTAATGCCAGCTGAACCAGCTGAATTTATTGCACCCATCGCGCCTTGTCCACCCACCTCCGAGCTATTTATTTATGAGTGAACAAGATACAATTTTTTTTTTTAATTTTAGAGCACTTCGGTCATAACTGCAATGATTTGTGAGGCGCACCGTAGGCGAGCGCAGTCAAACGCCCCGCGTGGCGCAACGCAAATGCGACCAATTAATTCGTATACTTTGGTCATGTCGGTCGTTAATAGTACCAATGAACATACCCCATGGTGATTTGAATGCCCTGTGAGGGACGGAAATAGATTCTACACGCTGGCATCCAGGCAGATCCTTGGCGAGGAGAATTGGCGAACAACGATCACAGGCAACTGCTGGGTGGCGATTTTACTGCAACACTAATCAGGTGGAACATATGTATCTTGGATTTTAATTAAGATATCTGCACGACACATACGATCGTAAAGATTTTAACAGCCCACAACGTGTAGTGCATTAATTAATGGAAATTAACGAGGAAATGGTGGCCCTGCAGGCCGTTCCGGAAACCTATTGGCCCGCGATCATCTCTTAAGCTTGCAGTTAGGTTTAATTAGTTTGACAGTATTTTATGAAGCCCGGATGGTCAGGATCCGGTCGTAAACATATAGAATTGATTGTAAAGTTCCCAGTGATCTGTAGACGTGTATTATTGACCACTGATGGGTTGTTTTACGTCTTAAGTCATGCTCAACCGGCACCGCAATGGATTTCTATAGCCAGCTGCATCTTTATGGGCATTGGAAGAGCAGCCGACAAAGCTAGGGAGCGTGTGAAGTTGGTAGACCTGTTTTTCTTGAAAATCAAAGTGTGGAGAGGTGTTATCGGTTATTGTACACATTTTGAAACCTCTCAGTTTTCGATGGTTTTTTAAAGCACTTTCAGGTTCGAATATGTTCAAAATTTTACTTATTTTTACAAGGTGTCCATGTCAGTTGGAACGTATACGGTTGAGTTGCAGCCACATGTTACGTGGCAAGTCGAATACACCTAGAGACTTCGTGGGGTTTTCAATCGGGACAAAACCAGTAGCGGCAGTGTTCGTCCACTGTCTTATCCATTCGTTGTTCTTTTCGAATTCGGTTGACTTTAATACCGCGGCTGTCTTTAAGGTTGGTCTTCTAGACTTAAGTCTCGCACGTCGATTTAGGATGGTGATGTCGGTATGTACAGGCATGAGAGGGTTATTGGTTATTTTCGCGTACTCTCGGAGTAGTGCATGTGAGCGGCGAATCTTCGGCGGTTCTATATGGCTCAGCACGAGAAGTCAATAAGTTGATGTAGGTCTCAAGGTCCCAGTTATAAGTCGCATAGTATTATTTAGCTGTACATATACTTTTGATACGTGTGTATTATTCATCCATACTGGCGCACAGTACTCAGCGGCTGAATATACTAGCCCAATGGCAGCAGAACGGAGTGAAGATGCGCTAGCCCCCCAAGATGTCCCCGCAAGTTTTTGGATGATGTTGTTTCTCGTTCTTATTTTGCCCGCTGAGTTGGTGAGGTGATTTCGGAAGTTTAGCGATCTGTCTAGCGTTACTCCGAGGTACTTCGGGTGTGGATTGTAAATAGTTTAGCAGTGTGCCATTGAAGACCACTCTCAGTTTGTATGACGCCAGTTTGGAATTTAGGTGGAAACAGCACACCTCGGTTTTCGGCATACTTGGGCACAGTCGCCATTTTCTGAAGTACACACTCAAAGACTCAAGGTCAGCGGTCAAAATGCGCTCGGTTGTTTCTATATTCTGGTGTTGGGTTGCTACTGCCATGTCGTCGGCGTATGCGAATTTTCTTGCGATGGTTGGAGGAAGGTCGTATATGTAAAGGTTGAAGAGGAGTAGTGCCAGCACTGACCCTTGCGGCAATCCATTATTCAACTTTTTTATGTCACTCTTGGTGTCATTCATAATGACTTGGTATTTCCGGTTGGACAGCATGTTGTTGAGAAGATGAGCCATCTTGCGGCAGGGTATGATCTTTAGGAACTTATAGATTAGACCATGTCGCCAGACTGTGTCATACGCTGCTGTGAGATCTATAAACGCGGCGATGATTTTCGTCTGTTTAAATTCCTGTGGGAGCTCACCCGTTTCCAGAATTTTAGAGTAGAACGACGCTAGCCATCTTTTGGTCTTGGGTCCAGTGTGTATCAGAAATTCTGGGTAGATGTTATCAAAACCAGCTGCTTTACCAGCCTTGACGGCAGATAGGGCTACTGCTATCTCTTCTGGTGTAATGGAACTTGTGTACGGTGATGTTTCTGAGGATTCCGTTTTCATCCTTTTTAGTTTCCGCTTTATGTTGATGGTATGTTTTTTGTCTGAGGGTGCACGTGACATTTGAAGTATGTGGTTGGCTACATCATTGGGGTTGATTGGTGGATGTTCAGTCATGTTTATGTTTCCACCGCCAACCATTTTGTTCAAGGGATACCTACTCTTCTGCAAAATTTTGTAAAGATTTCATTTCACGGTATGTTTGGCACACCATATGTCCGCATGTCCTACATATATGACGCTAAAAAAAAATTTTTTTTTATCAACTTTTTGAACCTGCTGTCCAGCAAATGTTTGATTGAACGACGAAGTTTGAAAGACTCAGGGCTTTTGTCTTGGCTCTTTTAGTCATCACTCTCACCTTGTTTGCTTCTGCTTCTAGGCTCTGTACCATTTCAGTTCACGGATCCATTGTTCTGAGTGAATGCAAGCAAAAGTCGTCAGCGTAATATGTCACTCCTGTCGGTGTGACCAGAAATAACAGTGGCGCAAGTATGCAGACTTGACGCATGCCAATTTAATCACCTTCATATGCCGTCTTAATCTCCTGCCCAAGGTGCACCAGATGCATTCGCCATTTACGCTGTCGAAAGCTTCGAAGTCGATAAGCAGCAAGTGAAGCGAAAACATTTCCTCGACGCAGAGCCCTGAATTGATCCACAAGGTATTTCTGAGGCCGATGCTGGAGGAATCTGTGTAGCAACGTGCTTGTTCGATATCGAGAGTGGAATGAAGCTATTATTTGATTCGGTACTGCACTCCGGAGGAACGCAAATGCTTCTCCAGTTCCAACACTCTGTTAAATTTCCTTCGCTGGGGAAATTCTTAGATATCGCCCTTTGCCATTATTCTGGGCAGCTTTCGCTTTACTGTGTACTCCTCATGATGGGGAAAAGAAGGTCTACTTATGAACTCTGCGCTACAGCACAGGAAAATGCCTATAATTCCCTCAACAACGTCCCTACAATTGGACGCCTTGGAATAGCAAAAGGTTTGGCAGGATAGTTCAAAGTGCCGCACTAGCCGTTAAGCGATCGATTGCGCACTAAGTACTGTGTTACCAGCTCGTAGGTACGATTTAAAGCCATTCTGCCTTGATATCTTTTACGTTTTAGTAAGAAGACAAGCTTCCCATGAGATAAAGAACCTACTATGAAGGCTAAGGCTAAGTGAAGTACAGTGAAGTCTAGATCTAGAATTATTTTTTTCTTACAGGGCAACAACCTATCATATCGCCAACGAATCACTGAGATGCATTTTACTACCAAAAAGTGTCAGACTGCCGATGGAGTGGGTAAAGTTAATTAAAATTACCATACTGCCCACAAACGATGTATTATCTCAGCAAATAAAATCCAATGGGCCAATTATCCAGCACTAACGAAGCCCATAAACTTTCTAAAACTTCTTCCAACTCGTTCCACGTAACCCCAACAGCACAGTCAAATTAACCGACTAATTAACAAAAGCATTACATTTTTCTCGCCTCGACGCGGAATCCTACGACTTTTGTGTCCACAGTCAGGGAGTACCGAATACCTGCCCCTCCAGGGGGAGCAGCACGCTCATTGCATCTGCTGCTTTGCTGCTCTGCTGCTCAGCGTGGTAACCAATAAAATTCAAATAGGAATTTTCCATCCCTACCGCTGCCACCTGGTCGTTAGTCCTTATCTCTGCCAAGGCAGCTATGTACCGCTTGATCGCGCGCCTAACAATACGTAAAGATGTTGACGAGAAAACGTGACCAAACGGTAGCAAGCGAACAGTGGCAGTACATCGGTCCCGCTGTAGTTGTCCTCCTACTCTCTGAACAATGTTTTGCTTGATTGCAACAGTGCCAGCCAACAACACCAAACATGATAGTGTGCTGTTCCCCCACCCGTTCCGGCATGGCTACTCGTATCTTCCTGCAACAATACCTACAACAGCAGAGCCGTGAATAATTTCCCATTTTGATAAGCGATCTGATTTTCAGGCGGATGAGGAGGAGGGTGCCTAGCAGAGCCAGAAAACCCATAACCATTTCCCAAATTATCGTAAATAAAAAATTATTACAATTAAAGTTACACTCTGTGTGTGTGTGCCCCCAGTTGGCTCACATTGCCTCCCAGAAGTGGCAGGGGGGCCGCTGCACCGGATAGCAATCAACAATGAGCTCCGACTACCCGGTCTTATGAATTTAAATAAGTTAAAAATCTTAAACAAAGCAGGAGCTGTAGAAGCAGCAGCGGCAGCAGCAGCAGCAGCAACAGCCATCGGCAATCTAGGAACAGCAGCGCAGGTAATTGAAAACCAAATTCAAAGTGGGGCGCTGGGGCGCAGGAGATGGCCCCACATGCAGGAGCAACTCGCTCCTGAAAAACCACCCAACAGAGTCGTAAAGAATATAATTTGAAAAGTTGACTTTGTTTCCCTCATTTCCCGCTGTTCTTTCTGCAACACCAGGCTATGAAGGAACAACGACGACGATGACGACGACAATGGTGACTTCTGTCACTGCGACTGCAGTAGCAATACACACGGCAACCTAGCCCGGACTGAGGTCTAGGCAATAAACGAATTTCGAACGTGAGCTGATCTAGATGTACGATTGCCACTGGCACACGGTGGTGGTGGTTGCTAAGCCAGTGGTGCTGGTGGTGGTGTGCTGCAGCACCAAGGGATCCCCAAAAAGGGAGGATGAGTGCAGCATTGGTACCGCGCCGTACCGTGTCATATCGTACCCCGTATCCGAGTGCATATGCATTACAATGAGCAGCGGCAGCAGCAACAGCAGGATAAATTATTTGCAGAATTTTATTGGAAACGTGCAATACGGGAATTGTTCACCTTGGTTAACCCAATGCTCCTACAGCCAGGGCGCTGCTGTACAGTCATAAAGTTTAGAATAGGAATGCAATAGTGTCCCCAGAGGTCGCTACCGCTACCGCTACAAAGCTGCTGCTGCTGCTATTCAGTGGGAGTTTGTACCACCAGTGTTAGTTAAGGGTGTAGACTACAGAAAAGGACAGAGTTATGACAAGGGGGATGAGAAGGAATTCGTGCAATCTAAACGAAGGGGTTGATAGCCCACCGATAGCCTGATAGACTTGAAATGTTTATGGCCCGGCTAAAAAGGTGAGGAATGCAAGGAATCTCGCTCGTTGCAATAGCGTGGCAGCAGAAAGGAGCAGAAATGTGAAACGGAAACTTGTGGTTCGGGCTTTTATGTTTCGATTGAATGGAAGGGGATGTCAGTTGGAAAAGAGGAATAATTATCACTGGCTTGCAGGTGGCTCCTTGGTTGCATGTCATGAGAGAATGTTTCTCCATTTCGGTGGTATCTTAGGGGACTGTCGTTGCAATTTGACTTACTTTTTTGGATAAATTGCATTCGGATAGCTTTCTTCTATTTATTTGTGCAATTGATCAAATTGGATAGATCCATTTGTAGCCTTGTAAGTGGTTGCGATCATGCAAGGAACTTCGTGCGCAATAGATTCTCCACTGCATTGCTTTAAATTACACTTCACCACCTTCCATAAGATACATTGCCGCTCATATTGAATGCGAGCTAAACAGTTTGTATAATGTTCTGCTGAGTACTTGTTCACTACGACATCCCTTAAAACTGTGGAGCTGATGAATTATAGCTGGACAGGGTCCAGTGTGGACAAAATTAACAAAGAAATGCCATTTGTCAAGGGCATCAGAGAAATGTCGAAGTTTCTACGTCCTTGGCTGGACTTTGACAACCAATTCAACCTTAAGATCGTCCTGTTTCGGCTGTATGATAGCTGCCCCGAGAATGTCTGGTTCTCCTCTAGATGCACTGCTGAACCTATCTCCTCCTGATACTTATGTAAGAGGCAGCGCTGTCAAAACCATCTACCTTCTTAGGTGACGCGTTTTTGGTATAATCCACACTGGAGTTTACATAACCTTTCGTAAGACTAGTCTTAGGAACCAAATTGCATAGGTATGCTGTCTGACGCAATAAATGAAAGAACTTCGAGTGATGCTCAAATTTGAGGTCGACCTGTTTTTTTGGTTCAGGGTTAGCTCTGGCCAGAATTTAAGGCAGGAATGGATTATAGATCAGAATCTCAGAAATGGCCCCAAAGCCTTTGTCTGGTGCTAGTGTTTCCTTCTTCAATATTATTCTTGAAAGAATTGTGCGAAACTCACAAGCCAACATCGGAGGCACAATCTTTCAAAAGTCTGTGCAACTACTAGCTTACGCCGACGACATCGACACAATTGACAGAACACAGCGTGCTGGCACTGGTGCGTTCGCTAGTATCGAAACAGAAGCCGCCAAAATGGGTTTAGCTGTAAATGAGGGCAAAACAAAGTATCGGACAGAACGTCACTGTCGACAGCTATAACTTCGAGGTAGTAAGGGACTTTGTCTACCTTGGCTCTGCTATTAATTCTGACAATAACATCTCGGCGGAAATTAACCGAAGAATAACTCTTGCCAATCGCTGTTTCTTTGGGCTGAGAGTAGTAAGGCCCTATCTCGAACACCTAAGGAGACTCTGTACAAGACCTTAATCATCCCAGTCCTGCTTTATGGCGCTGAAGCATGGACTCTGTCGAAAGCGGATGAAGATATCCTTGGTCGCTTCGAGAGAAAAATTCTTCGGTAGATATACGGTCCCGTTTGCGTTGACGGGCTTTGGAGGAGAAGATTCAACGACGAAATCTACGAGCTGTACAGCGACGTCGACCTAGTCAAAAAACTGCGCATCAGTCGCCTAAGATGGCTAGGACATGTAGAGCGAATGGATACCAATGCTCCGGCCCGCAGAGTCTTCGAATCTAACCCGGAGGGACAATGCAGTAGAGGAAGACCTCGCCTAAGGTGGCGCGCACAAGTAGAAAGGGACCTCAACCAACTTGGAGTGCGCAACTGCAGGCAGTTAGCTAAGGACCGGGCTAACTGGAGAGGCTTGTTGGTTGAGGCCCAGGTCCACCCCGAACTGTAGCGCCACCTAAGTAAGTAAGTAAGTGTTTCCTTGGAAGACGGCACGTTTGGCAAATATCCGTCTGTTTTCAAATGACAATCTCAATTGTTCAGGGCACCTACGCCTGTAGTGACAGACAGGTAACGCTTAGCGCTTTGCTCAACCCTTGAATCACTTCTAAAATACTCCGAGGATGCCAGAACGTTCTATATTCGGTCCAAAGAAGGAAGACACCTTGCAATCATGGAGAACGAGATCTCCGCTGAGATTGCTAGACAAGGCTTAAAGGAGAATTATTCAAGGTCTGCACCAACATTTAAGGCTCCAATCCACGATACAATCCACTATAAGCGGTCCATTGCGTCCAGATGAGAACTTAGCAAGACCTGAAACTGCGTTGCATTTCCCTACGTCCTCGGTTAGGGCTTTCATTGAAGAGTGGATTTCTTAGGAAAACAATTTTGGATAAAATAAATCTCGTAGATGCAGGCAGAATGAGGGAATGCTCCCAGATGTCTGCAAGAAATCTTCGAAATTCTTGCTGTGTCGCAGTTACTAAGACTGCGGTGATTTAAAAGGAAAGCATCAGGAGTCAGGTTAACCTATCGATCCCATGTGGATCAGACTTCCGAAGAAAAACCTTTAATCTCCAGAAAAGTGCAGTTAAGTACGATATTCTCTACTCGTGCATATCAAGCTCGTGATTTTTCCCGGATAAAAGTAGACCATCTACGTTTCTAGACTTTGTTTTCTGCAAGCTACCTAGAGTATTTGATGGCACGTTACCATGCTGGCTACCCGAGCTCTCCATCTTCCTCAAATTATAGGTCATCGTTGAAACAGACATGGGCTCACACTTGTTATTACTGTCCCCGAGGCTACTTAAACTCCAAGCACACGGGAGAAATGCTTTCCGGTCGGCAGGAGTATGTCCGTCACTCCGTTGATGGGCTTACACTGTGGTACTCCACTGTGGTATACTAGCGGCTCCTATGCGACTTACTTAGATCCTTCAGTCTAAATTTCTACTGCCAACCTAGTGATAACATTATTCCCTTCCTAGTCTTTTCCTTAATATTGTAGTCCAGGACGAAGCTAAGAAATCTGTGTCGCCGATGCCTCTTGTCTTGTTTAAGATTAGAGGACTTGAAGTCTGTAGTGCCGAGTTCCTCATTCGCTGCAGATTTTATTGCTAAGTTTTGCCATAGAATGGATGTTTAGTTTGGGTTTCCAGTGTCGGAAGTAGTCCCCGAAGCGTAGGATACGTAAGCGCATTACCTTATATTGAATCCCACGCAGCTGTCTCTAGTGGTTATACGCCATGGTAACCATTGAGTAACCGTATCAACTGTTCTAGCCTACTCAGCCAATTGATTTTCCCAATGTATACAAAAAAAAAAATCGAAAAGCATAACCCTGTTACCGAATCCACGAATTCTCCTTTCCGTTCCTCCAGTTGCAACGAGTGAATCGGTTCTACGTTCTTACTCTCCTCGTGTTCCCATATAATTTCACATTTCTTCATTGCTATCTCAGTACGTAAATACATGTCACAAAAATAGCAATCTTCTGAGAACGATACTCTGATGTCACATTAAGGACGTGTCCCAAATTGCTCTTTTAAATCAGGACATTCCCTAGAAATGATTACACAAACCTTCCTGACATCGCATTCGAACGGCCTCACATATCACACAAGAATTCAATTTTGATTTTAAAACGGCCTACGGGTATTACTCCCCCCTCAAAACTCCTTCCCCACATCTAAGTACACGTACACATATTCCTTTCAATCAAAAAGTTAAGAAACAAAGGCAAGCACCTCCCACTTTTCATTTGTCTCCCTTTTCATGTCGATTTACACCTTAAAAACAATGTGGCCCCGATAACGCAGGATATGGCAGGACAATTCCCATAAATAACTTCGATTGCGCACTATAAAACGCAATTACACTTGAGAGAAAAATAAAGGATTCCGACAGCCTGCTTGCGAAAGGCAAGCAACCAAAGAATCAAGTCGGCAAAAATATTCCCTTCCATCTCAGACGCACGACGCCTCCCACCTCGCCCCCATCTCACTCACAACTAAAAATGAATTTATTTTTATTGCTCCCAGGATCGTACTTTCATTTACGCTCGCGAAAAGTACTATCCTTGGCATCGCATCATTTGAAAAAAAGGGAGAAACAAAAAGATAAGCTACCCAGTTACCACCCCAAAAAAAAAAAAAAAAATTGAGAGACACGAAATAAACATGCAATTTAATGCGAGTCCTTTTGCCTTGCGGAGGAATGAGATAGGGTTGCCGCGCGATACACGAATCTATGGTGGCGGCGTTGTCGGTGGAGCAGAACTCCTTCGCCATAACACAATTCAAATTCAAACATCTTCATTTCTAACAACGTGAATGTCCCTCCAGAGACAATGGGAGCAAGGTACCTTCGTACCTCTTTTACCATAACCTTCAGCGGGTTCGCTATCCATGATTACGTACGGAGAGGGCAACAGAACGATATCCTTTGTGCGTGCCAAAGAAATTTTCGCGAACATTTTTCCATAAATTTCTAAATAATTTCTCCTTTATCTCAATTGCAGTGGTATGGCATGCGGGGCAAAGGTACTGCGGTAACAGTGGGCGGTGAAAGTTTGCAACCAGGCGGGGTTGCCACCAGCTGACTGGTACTAAAATTTATAAATCGAGGATTTAAATACACGGAAATATAAACAGATAACTGGTTTGGAGCAGAATCATTATGACGAATTGGACAACGCAATTTTTTGTGCATTCAGAACCTGCGGGTTCAAATACCAGTGCGCAGTGGTATACATCAATGCATCATACCACGAGAGTATTCATTTTCGTGGACTAATTGAAAGGCTAATTTATCAAGCTCAGCGCCATCTCGTGTGTGCCGTGGTTCAATGGTTACTGTGTTGGGAGGTTCGTGGTTCGAGTCCCAGAAAACACGAAAACACTTTTTCACGATACCACCCCTCCCGAGGTACCATTATGGTTGCGAAGCCAGGCCCTGGACCACACACGGTATTTTGCGCCAAGTAATTGTTTTTGTAGGGCCAATTTCGGACAGTACTAAAAGTTTTACATAGTTCCGCTTGTCGCAAACATAAGACTGATAATCAACCGAACTAAGAAGGTTCTCAATTCAGCCTTTTAGTCAAGTTTGCCATTGAAAATCCCTGTCAAAAATAAAGCGCTCATAGCACGAATGGCTCTAGTAGGGATGACAGGCGTAATGCGGGCATCTTAGCAGAAGAACTTTTTGAAGTATGCCAGCTTCATCTGAATACGGGAACGTCAGCCATAGCCAGGACAGTGGATCACTGGACAGTTTCCGAGAAGGTCAGCGGATTGATTAAACAGTAGTCAGGCGAATGTAGCGCTGACGAACAGAAACTCCGTTCAATATACAGTGAAACTATCTTGAGTGAGTTTCTTCCTTCGTAAGGACCAAATTACTTGAAAGATAGATGGCCCAGCAAAGTAGGAATATGCATCAGCTCCTTGCATCAGATTAAATGAAACTTCTAAAAGACGATACCTGCAAATTGTGCCTTTAAGTCAGTCAACGTCGTTCACGAGTTACCAGAAAAAGGGGTATGCCCCGCAAATACTGGTTGAAAATCTAGGAGGTGAGAACAAATACAACGTCTACGGTTGCCATAAGCCAGGTGGGAATAACCCTCGTAATAACAAGGAATGCTAGTCTTTCAACCCATTGTTAATCATTTACTGTTTGTTTTTTCCTTCACGTCAGTCCTGTAGATGACAGATGCATACCACGAAAGCAGAACTTCTTTCTTTTGCCATAAATATGACGACGTGCCCACATGGCACTAGTCGCCTAAGCGATGCAAGTTAAGTTCAATATTTTCAGCTTTAGTTACAAAAAAAAGTGTCAATACCGTTGGATACATCTCTGTGCTTCACATATCACAACAAAGTGCTTAGCGTTGCCTACTTTTCAGCCCACACTGTTCATTTAAAGACAGACGACCCCCGAGTGATGCGCGTGGAGGATGTGCAAATATAAAATATTTAATTACAGCAACTAATGAGTTCAGGACCCATCGCATTTAATTTACCTCTCCCATTGCCAGCGCTACCCCTATTTACTTAAGCAGCTCTCAGCGGCATTGACAGTAGCGGTGGAAAATTAGCGACAATTTGAGCAGTCTTGAGTGCGCACAGAATGAGTACAGCACCACCACGATAGCGGCGAGCAGGCGACGGGTGTACGACGAGAAATGCGAAATGAAATAAATTAACAATTCCAAGAGGAGACTATACACTGAGAAACAATGAACGCGGCTCTGATGTGAGGAGGATACGCGTGGATTATTATAACGCACGCTCTTATCCTTCGCGTTGAGGGCTCTTCAACTTGCAATGGCAAACAGTCAGCTGGCAGTGGCAACGGTAACTGGGGTTATATGCGTGCGACAATACCACTTAAGTGGGCTCTTGAAAGCGCCCCTTAAAAGCCTAGTCCTTGTGTCACGCACTCGTTCGCCCCCGTTGATTAGGACTATCATATCTCTGAGTATCATTAGCTGGCAGCAACAAATTAAATCTCTCTATTTGTGACTTCATCGAGTGTCACAGTGGGTGGATATGAGTGCCGAGTGGCTGGCTTATCGCGATATACACCGCGCGCCGTAGGGGATGGGAGATTTCCAATCAAACACGAAGCAATTAGAGGAATTGAAGATCTCCTTTGGCGTTCGTTTTAATGGTTATTTGTCCGTTACTACCACCCATCCACCCTCCCACCCACCGTTGATTGACCAAAGGTTCACGCAAAATGTCAACGTCTCTAAATGTCTCTGTTAAGGGAGCTTCACCCATTTCAATTAAAAGCCTCAAGCAATGTCCTTTCAGGAATTTCGCTCTTCTGTTTCTGTGCCACTTCGTGACTGTTATTCGCAAGGAATCCAATTCCGTGCACAATACTTTCTGTTCACTTTTTTTTCATTTTCTTTTTTTATATATATCCACGGTGTACTTACCATTCAAGGATATCTATGTCCTCAATGTCCTTATTGCTAGTTGGCACGATGACAATAACATTATTTAATAGGTATCTGAGCTAAAATAGCTGCTAAGTGAGTTTTTCATGGTTCATTTGAGGAGATGGTGGGTGCCGGGTGGAAGGGCCGAAGCCGATGATTCAGTTGCGTTCACTGAAGGAGGACAGGTAAACTAATTGGAATTTCATTATGCGTGCTACTGTTTCGATGTTAAGCGAAATTGATTGTTTACTTAAATCGATTTTATGTTGTAGCGCAGTAAAATGAACGAAAGTAATTAGCAAAAGGACGACTCGTGGAACAACAATGGAGGTTAACGGGAAAGGGTGCAAAGTGGTGGTATGTAAATTATGTGGTGTGGTAACGTTTCAGGATCTATTCTTACTAACAATGCGTGTACCGTGTACCGTGTGCCGTTGCCTGGGATACAGCTCACATCATTAAAATTCATCGGTGACATATTAAGTTACTCCCAAAGCAAGGATTGGTGATTTCCTAGACTAGAAGTACGATCGACGGCGTTCACTTTTCCTGTTAGATCAAACTACTTGTAGCGTTCATTTGGATGTGAATTAGGCAAAAAGTCTTGGGCTATCAACACGTAAGTGAACGTCGCTTTTATAATTCGAATCAAGGCTGGTATGCGCTTACGCCACCACAGAGTAAAAGGACGATGTTACCAAAGAATGTTTCTATGAGGTCTTAAGTCCTAAAAAAGAACGACATCTTTGGTAGGAAGTTCGCCAAGCCTAGCCTATATGACACAAGGTCTTGAAACGGACTGACGCTAGTTGACTTTTTTACAGGACGAAACGTTACAATAGTAAAAAAGGTACATAGCGGTCCAAATGACCACGTTGAGATCGATGAAATACATGCCTCCAATACTCTGGACGTCCGAACCTTCCAAGTGACGCACATAGACTGGGATTACTACCTTGTTGTAGTCAAGGTACGAAAGTGGATATCCATCCATTCCACGAATAATTACTTCGAGAAAATAAGCTGCAATCACCACAACCTTCGCCGATCCTGTATTCTGCAACCTCTCTCTCTCTCCCGAGAAGACTACCACCACCACCAAATACCGAAGACCAGTGGCAACCCTGCCAGCAAGCTATCCAGGACGCCGCAACTGATTTGCTAGGCTTCCTCACATTTGCACCAATACCCACTAGTCTGACAAGGACTGCCAGCAGGAAAATGTATGAATCTCAGAAGTTTGCTTAGCTCAATGCTACCTAACTCGTCCAGTTCTGAAGAGAAGTAACTGCCAAGAGCACGTCTTCTTTTAATGGCCAGCGCTGGACAGTCACAAAGGAGGTGACGAACGGATTCTTTTTCCTCTTCGTCCCTGCAGCTGCTACAGTAGTCGTTGTGCGGTAATCGTAGCCGTGCTGCATGATTACCTATCACACAGTGTCCTGTCACAACGCCTCCTCAATGGCCTCGATTTCTATCTCCCTTTGCAGTGCACTGAGCGGTATACTGGCCTCAGAGAGGGCCCTTGAGGAGTTCATAAGCGACCCTTCTCTGGCTAGTACGTTCGCTTTTTCGTTAGCGGAGATATCCGTGGGGCCAGTTACCCAACACAGGGTCACCTTATTGGCCACTAAGATGTCATCCAGTCGCTTTTTACAGATTTTTACGAGCTTGGACCTTATCGATGTGGACTGCAAAGCCTTAATGGCTGCTTGACTGTCGACATACATAGATGCTGATTATTTTTTCTGGAATATTTTCCTCAATAATCACGTCCGCAGCTTGTTTTATTGCAGCAACTTCAGCTTGGAAAACACTTCACCTGTCCTCAAGTCTAAGCGAGCGATATGTGCGATATACACCGGCACCCGTACAAGCGATCATTTTAGATCCGTCGGTGAAGTTGGCCAGTTAATTCCCGAAAGGGACTCTGCCTTCATCTCATTCCTCTCTGCTAGGAGTTCTAATAGAGAATCTCGGGTTGCAGTTTGGTAGTGGGATGATGTAGTCCCTTTCCGTGCGGATTCTCGATGCATTCCATCGATTTAGAACTGAGGCATGATCAAATACCGTTTTAGGCCAGAAAAGTCCGATATTTTACACCCCGCTAGATCCTGTCCAAGTCAATAGTCGCGTATCGTCTTCAAAGCCGCCTCTATAGCTGCTTTTATAGACACGAGCAATACAGAGCCATGTCTACTTTTGCCATCCCTGTCGTCCGTCTGTGCAGGATGACGATGGAGAGTAAAAGTAACCGTTGTTAGTGGAATTAGTTGCATTTAATTTCCTTCCTAGCGTGTAGCTTTAAGGACATAAGCAGAGCAAATGGCATAACGAATCCATTACAACTTTTTTATCGTATTGTCGGTCGACAGTTGCGAATTGAATTAGGAGCCATGTCATCCACAGTTTGCATTCGACGGCCTTTTATGATTCTAAGGGCTGCGGGTTTCTTTCGGTATCAACCTTCGAACGGTGCCATCAACCTCTGGGTCTTGGCAGAACCTAGGTTCAGCTTCACCACCTGCGTGCCAGTTTGGAATCCAACGAATTAGAACGTGAGAAAAATCATGTCCTCTCCTCCATTGTATCTGACAATGGATCCCAAAGCAAATAGCTACTAAAATTCGACTGACAGATCAATACTGCGATAGTAACTGCATTGAATGGCCCGGCCTCCAAGCTGCCAATATCCACAATCGACTGCAACAAGACATTCAAATTTGGTTTGTTTTGAGGCCGCGCTAAGAATTTGTCGTCTACTCTGGAAGGCGTGCTCCGCCGCGTCGTTGTCGTCGTCATTGTCGTCTGACCGGCTAAGCTGCTTCGTCCGCAGATAAATTATTTTCCCACAGCGGGGTCGTAATAATTACCATTCATGCCGCAAGCTTGAATCGTACTTCCTCCCTCCCCTCCCCACCCTCCCTGCACAAATCGGCACAAATCCAAGTCACATATTTCACTATTTACGTTAGCCCAATCCGAAAGGATGACATTTATGGCAGACAGCGAGCTGCGGACGTTTTATTTGCCAGCGATAGCGGCTCAGTTGGAAATTACCAAGATTATTGCTTCGCGAACATTATTTTAAGCGGCAACAAGACCGAATGGCAGTCGGATCTGTGCTTTTTGCCCAGTTGACTGTCTCACTCTCTCATTAAATAGACACCCCATGTCGCGAATAGTTATGGCAGACCGAAGCGGTGGGGGTGAGGTTTGTACAATTGCAGTACCATAAATCATACCTCAACGCTCAACCCAACCCAGCGTTGCATTCATACGTGGACAGTTTTTGTGTAGGTTACAAGATACAAAAATTCTAAGCCAATGATCCAATCTGACAGATTTTTGATCTGTGCAATGGAGTTTGAATCGGACACACATGCCCATGGGGGTTCCTGGAGCGCTGCTGCCGTGGTCATATGCAATGTTGGCCATGTCAATCCTTAGCACACGCGGCTGAGAGTGTGTGCGCTCGCGCAATTGGAACCGAACAAATCCTTGGTGCCTCAGCATCGCAGGCTACAAAAGTAATTTGTTTTCGCGGGGAGGCCGGGTGCTCGGCGTGCGATTGTTTATTGCAGTTGACATTTGGAGATAATGGAGTTTTCGGTTGTTTTCGCCCATTCAATTAGCGGTGAGTGGTTATCTTGGAGCCGGAGCTGGTTGTAGGGCCTCGGCGGCGCATATTAATGATGGAAATTTATTGAAGTGACAGTTGGACTTTGAGTGGAATTACTAGGTTTAATATTTCATGGCACAAAAAATGGTTTGTCGGTGGCGTGGTGGTGGAGAATGCAGAGGTAAATGTACCCGAGGGAGTGGGCTTACAAAAAACAGGTGCAGCTTTGGTTTGGAGGTTCTGTTGGGAGTACTCAGTCCTCTGTGATGATTAAACAGTTAAAACTGACCTTAGACACAGGTAGGTGGGAAAAGCGAGGGCACCTGCTGAAAATACCCGCACCTACTGACCGTTTACCCTCATGTACGCAACCGCATTCAATCTCAAGCCCAACGATCAAGAGGTGTGAGCTAAGGAACTGCCACGTAGAGGGATGGAAAACCGAAGACTGAGACTGTCATTAGCGTTACCGGAGGAAGTAATTATTCGACTGAAACGCCCACGAAAATAAATAGACACGGCAATGAGCCTTGCAACATAGACCAACTTAGTTCGGTATAATCGGGCCAAGACGGAACTATCTGATGGGAATATTGAAAAACAGACGAGCACTTCTGGGAAGAGAGACGCTCATAAAGGTGGCATTTAACGACCGGGCGGACGTACTCCTTGTCGCCTGGTCAACGATGAGTTGAGAGATGTTGAAAAAAAGTTCTAGGATTCGTGGTAGAACGTGAAGTTCTTCAGAAGCTTCTTTAAGAACACTGATGAGGTATGGGCAGGTGGCGATTAATAGACGATTGAAGCCGACACGACATGAACGATTATCAAAGCAAAACCGGGAACTCAATAGGACAATAGCTACCGGACCTAGAAAAAACAGACGTATAACGGACGGGGCGGGGGCATGAGCGAGGCCAATAGCGTTCGGTGATCTATGTAAGTACGGAACCCTGAAAACTAATGATATGGCGTGACGCAGCTTAATGCGGGCCATGACTGAAAGAATCAAAGGACGAAGTAATGCAAATCAATCTTAGAAAGAGTAAGAGTACACCAGAATCAGGAGTAGGGAGAGGTGTAGTCTCTAATGATTGCTACCTAAAAATCTCCTTCTGCCTCCCCAATCACTGTGGCGTCGTCCAGGCGGAGATCATCGCGATAAAAGAAGCCTTGTCGTGGATTTAGCACGACGGGATGTCATCGGTTTTACTGACAGCCAAGCCGAGATCAAATCTCTGGAATCCGTCGCCTTCAACTCTCTAACTGCCCTAAATTGTCGCCTGTCTCTTAACGAGATGGCCGAACAGTTCAATATCCACCTTATTTGGGTGCCGGGCCACAGCGACATTCCAGGGAAGTGCACAGCTAATGAGCTCGCCAGGCAGGGCACAACCCTTACAACCCTTTCGCCGGATGAGGTGAATTTCGGTATGCCTATCGCTTCAGTTAAATACCTGGATCTAAAATGCTCTAACTGTCTTAAAAGACAGAAAAAGACAAGGGCACGCCACTAGGATGAGCCTCTTCTGCATGGATGAAGAGGATGAAAAAACCATTCTACAGTTACTTTGCACGTGTGAAGCTCTCTCCGCTCAACCTTGTTGAACTAGCTAATACAAGCATTAGCAGCCTCCAGCTCTTCATCACTCGTTCCTCCTGGTTCAACGAGGAGCTCTGTTTGGAAATGCTGATGGTAACACAATGAACCTTATTGGTCCAAGTGAGGTTGGATACTTGCAGCCTGCCACGTCAACCTAATCATACCTTCAATATCGGGCCACGTAGGCGTTGAAGGCAATGAATCGCGGATCTGCTCGTCAGAAATCTTGAGTCTTAGCCCGCCAACGTTAAAGTATTATAACCGTGGACTACTTGTAATCTAATCACGAGACTTTCAGTGTTAAATGCTTTGAACCAGGCGTGTAGAAAACAGTACAAAACATCAAGTGATGCTTTTTGGAGACTTGCTGATTCTCGGTGGTATTAAATGCTGACACTACCAATAGTCGCTGACCTGATAATGTCTGTATGACATCCCCTTCTACGTCCTTCGCTGTACCTCGTTTAATTTGTCGTCCTTTGTCTAGCACGTAGTGATTCCAATTTGCCTCGAAATCGATAAACAAATACAAAGTTCACCCAGGTTATGCCAACCATAGCTCATCATTTACAAATAAATCAGCAAAGCGCTTACAAACTATCCCCATTCATGGAACAGCCACCCGTCGTCTAGACACACTTAACCCGTTCAAGTGCGCCCAACAAAAGTATCACTTATGCAAACAAAATATCCGAAACTCATAGAACCATCCACTTCAGACGACCATCAGCATCCACCCATTCATCCACACGGCCAATCAACTGTTATCCTGTTTTTATTAAACACCAAACAACTCAAATAAACAGCGAATCCTTCACTCCCACGTAGACAGCCCGTAGACAGACGACCGACCCTCAATGACCACTTAAAATCTTCTCCAGCAGCACGCCAGTCCATCCGGACGCACCCATGTCATGCAAATAGTACTCAGCGAATAAATCTCTAGCACGCACGCAGGATCCAATTGGCAAACTCAACCCTTGCGCGCTTGTGCGTGATCGGAAAATATGCAGCTAATAAATAGAAAATTTGTTTTTCTCCCTCTGTCTGTTCGTTTGTCAATCGTAAATCACTTCAAACATCCTCAAGTGGGACGGGGGTGGCACATTACACGTCTAACATGCGTTCCAAGGCGGTGAATCAGAGTCATGTTGCCGGAGAATGCAACAAGGGTGGACGACAACGACACGGACACTGTCGAACAAATAAACAAGAAACAGGAACGAAAATATTTTCCTTTGGTATCCGTTCGGTGTCATATGGGACACAAAGGACAAGACAGACAGCCAGACATTCCACTATTCTCTCGGCTTAATGTGCGCTATCCTTGGAGCCGGAAAATTATGACTTCCTTTATGAGAGCGAATGGCTTCCTTCTGCCGAGATTTCTCTTAATAGTTTTTATTTGAGGGTGGCACCCAGCATCCACCCCGAAAGCAATTGTTCCTCCGTGCTCACGGATGCAATAAATTTCAATTTTTTTTTTCTCGCAATTCCGTGGTTTTGTTCCACCCTTTCCCAAGGACAGAGCAAGAAAACGACGACGTAGACCCTTTCATCGACATTTTTCGCGAAGTTAATAAATGTGCCAACTCAACGGAGAAAAAATATGCCGATATAGTACATAGCAGTCCACCCCCACCCCTACCATCCAACCGATGGGTAATTGAATTTATGGATCGACAATTATTTGACAATGTGGCGCCAACATTATTTTCGTGTGCCTTCGACTCAGTGCAGGGCGGGAGGGTGGCTTTGAGTTTGATCCCACCTTGTCACCTGTCAGCAGAAAAACCCGAGAATACATCTTGCACGGTCGAAGGAGAAGGACGCTGACGCAAGCGGAGCACCCTATGAATACGAAAATCAATCAATCACTCGGATCGGTTGACAAACAATACTGCTGCCTAGTACTCGTGTGTAGTGCTGTTTGGTAAGTAACTGCGGGTGAGTTGATGTGCCTCCTGTACCTCCTGTGCAGTGCTCCTTGGTACACTCGGTGCCACCGCCTATAAATGGAAATAACCTGCATGTTTGCGGTTCATTAAGGCCAATCAATGTGGGTGAATCGAATAGCTGCAGCATTGTGTGATCGATCGACGACGGTATTTATGCGCTCGGGTGACGGATGTGTCTCCTTTGGCTGCTTGTTTGTATTGGTCTAAAAGACAAAGCGATCCCGCTAGGTTTTTATGGTGATTCGCCTTTTGAGATGGTTTTTTTGCTCGGCTCCATGTGTCGTGTCACAAGTGATGGGTGGCTGTGGAGCGTGATGCTGGCGAGAGAGCTCGGCCTGCTAAGTGATTTCACTAAATCACTGTAATTGATTCCTATTGCCGGTATTTATGGCACCTTTAGTAGCCACATTTGGACTGTGACATGTAAGCCTGCAGCTGACGTCTGTTTGTGTTAATTTCGGAGTGAATGGTTGGTACGAATTACTTTTGAGTGGCATTTGATGAAAGGATTGTTTTGCTGCAAGTTGAAGACTGAAAGCAGGGCACGTTGCTCCAATTTTTCCAGCCACACACATCCAAGCACGGGTTAACTGCAGTGAAAGCATAATTTTTCCTTACTTTTATCCTCGTTTTTAGATGACGTGGTTTCTCTTGAATTATGTAGCTCACTGCGAGTCTGTTGTCTAATTTTCATGACAATGAGGTGCTCAAGTTGGAGAGTATAAGAAATACACCAGCCAAATGGCAGAAACCTTACAGCCAAGTTCAACCGAAAAGATCCAAAGCTTGCACGAAGTTAAAGAGAAGTGGGTCAACAGACTTCTTGACTAAGCACTGCAAGCCAAAAGAATATCTAAAGAAGCTGGAGCTCCTGTCGATTTAGCAGGAAAGGCAGAACGACTGTGGATCCTATCCTAAGGAAATTCGAGGTACTGACTCCCAGTAAAGTTCTTCAGGCCTACAAGTTAAACGAAAAAGAGCTTCCGTATCCAAATCCAATGCAGATCCTTAACTTCGTAAGGGGAACTAAACTGTTCGGGGTGCTCAAGTCTAAAAACAGCCTCGAGTAAGACCAGCTGGAGGGCACAATGAATCTTGAACATGGAGAAGAATAGTCGACGCGGAATCTAGATTATTGGGGATGACTTGGACGGAACTCAAGCGCGTTGCAAACTTCCGAACATGATGGAGCACAGGCGTTGTTGACGCCCTATTCCCCACGAGAGGTTAGACGACCTAAGTAAGGAAGTCTAAAAGATGGAAGTCTAAGGGCTTCATGATGAGCTATCATCGGCAAAATAACTTCAGCTCCTCTGGATTCTGTGCTCCGAGAACGTCACTTGCTCACATGAGCTTCTATTTTTTACGGTATGTCAA
Organism: Blera fallax; assembly: GCA_946965025.1. NCBI lineage: Eukaryota > Metazoa > Arthropoda > Insecta > Diptera > Syrphidae > Blera > Blera fallax. The sequence goes on from OX337248.1 coordinate 72,194,274, forward strand.
ATGCTGGCACACTTAAACAAGACTTGGAAGGAATGGAAGACCTGACCGAAGCACAAGTAAACGGCTGATTAACTTCCCTTGCCATGCTTTTTTTATGGCAATGCAAAAGTGCCTTTGGCAAGACATGGGACTTATCCCTGAAAGAGTAGTTCAGATCTACTTATATAGCAACTGAAGGACCAATTATTCTCATGCATTCTCGGATCTTTGGTGGAATAAGCACGTCTGACTGTGTTCTGCACTTCCTATTGCTTTATTTTGAAGAAAATGTTAACAGGAAGGAGTACATGCGTCTGCAGCGTTACCCAATCTGTACTCCTGGTGCGGAAGATAAAATTCATTGCGTTTTATCTAAGTGCCAGGTCACACTGGAATCCAGGAAAACGGGGGGAAACTTGCAAGACAAGGCTCATATGAATTTTTCACAGAACCGGAAACAGCGCTGGGTTTTCCTGGATTTCTCATGAACATAGTCCGTGGCATGGTAATAAGACTGCAAGTTTACAAAAAACCGTCAGCTTTTCTCCTGTCCCTCAGAAGGACTGTAGGCGACATGTAAGCGTCCTTACAGGCCAATGCGTCGGGCTTAGCCGACACAACCATCTGCTATGCCTGTGAGGAAATCGATGGCATAGTGGACCAAGTACCACATCTTTGAGTGGTCGCTCTCCATACGCTTTTTAGAAACTGTGGGCTTCTTTCATTTTGTGTCAGCTCTGCATTTGCATGTCACTTAAAGTCCCCTTCCTTTCTTCTGACCTAAAATCCTTTTCTTAAACGCCGTTGCATGGGCTTCAATTTTATAATCCTTAGGTTAGGTCAGGCTGAGGGGGATATGCGAAAGGTACTTACACGGGGGCCTATCGGTCTACTATAGTTCCCCTTGGGTACTGTTACCATCTCTAACACCACTTCTAGTTCTCTAGTTCTGACTCGAACCGGGGAATCTGTAGGAATCTCGTTAAATCCATCAGCGATGCTTGTGCCAGCTGACTCAGTTCTCCAAAGAGTCTGTTTCCCACGTAGAGGAAGCAACGGATGTGGGGATTTGGGTAGTCGCAGAGCGGTTTCCTCTTCATCTTGACAGCTCCTGCAGAAGTCCAGGGTGTTTATACGTAGTCATTGGCCATATTGACGATCGCCCAATGTGCTGTCAGTAAATCAAGATTCGGACTTCCTTTCTCCCCACAGATAGTAAGCCATAGGTTGCGGGATATGACGCAGTGTTAGTTAATTCCATAGGAGCAGGTTTATTTTCTCTTTCAGAACTCCAATAGGGATGCGTATGTGTATATTCTGTGCCTAGCTCTGAACCCTTCCTGGCTAGTTCATCTGCTATCTCGTTCCCCTCTGGTTTGATTAGGATTTCACGACAGTTACATACTGTCCTAGGTCGTAATGTCTCCCTATCCTATACCTTGTTAGCTGCTTGGTTATCCATGAACATTGTAATCCGGGATCTTGATCTTTGTTTTATTTATGAGGATTCACGTCTGTGTCGCCGTGGTTAGTGCTTTGGATTACTTAGCGGCAGGTTCGACCTTCGAATCCCAGAAAGACCAACAAGTTCGTTGAAACGTCCGAGAGTAATAACTGTCATGAGTAAGCTTCGGGTATGGCTCGTGCAAAAACTGTAACACGCACAACACGAATAGTCGCGAGAAGCCGGGCCCTGGACCACATACGGGAAGTATTTGTAATTTTTTTGATTGATCTCGCTGCTTTATCAATGGCAATAGATTTCAGAATGCAGGCACTTGCATTCCTTAGCGCTCTAATGAAGTAGCAGAGGCATCACTTTATAGAGCTCAGTCATCCAATTGCTCCTTAAAATAGCTCGAACAGCAGAGAATGCCTCTTTCATTGTACTGCACTTCAATGTAATCCCACGGTTGCACTAGTAGCCCTATAATTTCCTTATCGTCCTCCTTCCATTACCATGATAGCCACTACAGCCTGCAATTAATATTACTGTAATTATGCGTCTAGGGAAGCCTTGTATCAGATCGGGATGATCGACAGCCGGCCATACCCCTGACAGGGATCAAGCTGAAGCGCTATATGTACACAGCACGGCGGATTGCCATCATTATCATCGTCATCGCGGTTGTCATGAGGCTTGGCTTGCCTTCTTTGTGCCCTTTTCTCGACCACCACCACCACCACCACCACCATCCAGCATCTGTGCGGATATATCAGCAGGTTAACGTATGCAAAGATCTCACTCCGAGATTCATTTGAATCGCAACATTGCCTGTGCTGTCAATTAGGGATTTGTTTTGAGGTAAACTGTCGTCTTGTGGCAGGATCGTACCGGCAAATAAGTACGATCACATGGTGCACCGGTGCTCAGTGTTCAGTTCAGCCAGCCCCATTATGATTGAAGATGTCACATAACTTCACCGCGACTCGCAGGGAACAAGGATCGTTTTTCCTCCTCATCATCATCGCGGTCGTCGTAGCCGTCGTAGTCGTCGTCGTCGTTGTTGTTGACGTTGTTTTCGTGGATATCATGTCAATCTGCTGTGGGATCCTCGTCGTCGTTGTTGTCGTCTCCCTGCGGTTTCTCCGTTGGACACTTAATTCAGTTTGTTTGGCGGGGAGCGGAGGGGAAGCTGACTGACTGACTGACTTTGTTTTGTCGTGATGAGCCAGCCGGTTGTGGGTAAATTACACCAAAGAGAGACCCAGGCTATATTACCGCCAGAAACCGCGCGCTTTGAAGGAACGAAAGGGTGCATATGCAGGTCGACTAGTGGCATGCTAAACCATTTTGACGTTGCGTTGACACTCGTACATGATTGTCGTGGTTTTTTTTTATTTAATTTTCTCGTCCCTGCTTCGATTTCCCAGAGCCGCTTGCAAATTGAATTTTTATGCCATGTCAGTCGTCGATGCGGAACGGCGGCGGACCCCGTCCTTACCGCGGGTTAAATTCCAATCAACATGCAAAGTAATTGCGCACGGACATGCTGTTGCTGCTACCTCGCACGTCTTCTTCCACATGGCGGAGATGAATCTAAGGCAATAGCATGTAGGTAACTATGAGCTCCACAAAACGAGGCAATTTTGTCAAAGTGAGAGAACAATCTTAAGCACGGACCTCGGAGTCTGAGTTGAGGTCTCACTTTGGAGCCGCAGTTTTGCCAGTTTTGCCCACCTTATGACAACAATAACCGGCGAATGAGTTATGTGGCCCACATCGGCAAAGGAACTGGTGCAGCCAGCAGTGCGCTCCTTTTTACATTCAACACACGAAGTCAATGCGACACAAAAGTGTGGGCAGCTGATGTTGATTTTAATTGATTGTGGGATGACGGTGCTGGATATTGTCCGCAGACAGCGGGGCTTGGAATGGATGCTGATGCTGGTAATAGCGGTAATAATGGAAATGATTAAATTTGTTTTCCTCTCATTTATTTCTCTTCACCTTGCCGTCGCTTATTGTGTTTGTCAAATGGCTGACTGTGCATGCTGGTTAAACATAGAACGGGCTGGGCTGGCATACACTACAGTGAAGGTGAACAAGTGAGCGATGCTGTTGCACAATGTGACATTAGCATTACTTAAGCCGGTTGAGAGGAGCTTTTTTGAAGCCGGATTCAACGAATACTTCTCGCGGTTGAATGCAATTAAGGTGGCGAAACAATTTTGCCATTGACTGCGGTTTATGCTCATGATTACCTCTGCTTATGTGTTCAAGACATCTCCGGCCGTCACTAGGTGGGTTTTGTTGATTTAGACAATACTACCCGTGATGCTATGTATAGTTCTTCTATGTCAAAAACGTTGCCGAAATGGAGTTAGCCACGAACGAAGCAGTCTTTCTCTACAACCATTTGGGAGCTGTAGAACTCATATGTGAATATAAGGATTGAAAGCCGTTCCATTGGATTAAAAATTTTAACACAAAAGGCCGCAATTCACTTTCGATTTAAAGGACACCTACAACTAGATTTATATTGCAGTAGAGGGACCTAACACAGTGGCTTTGCTAAATTTCGTGAATATTGACATAAAAGCAGCGAAAATGGGCTGACTGTGGGCGAGGATATACCTACATAACTTCCGTCAACACTCCAGCACAAAATTACATGGAGGAGTACCTAAGTAAAGAATATTAAGGACGAACAATTTATCTTGCCAATTGCTGTTTATTTAGGTTAAGTAAGTGCTTGGGTATGAAAACCACGTCAGAGTATGTGTAACGCCTCCTTTATTCCATAACTGCTTTATGACGGGAAGGAATGGACGCTATAAAAGGCGAGCGACAATTAGCGGAAGTCCTTGTAGACGCAAGAGTTATTTTCGGCCCCATTTGCGTTGAGGATGTTTTGAAGGAGGAGACTACAATGGCCACCTGTAGGCGCTGTACACCGAGAACAATTCCACTGCCTACAATTGATTGTTGCAATGTAGAGTGCACATGGATACCTCAAGCAATGAAATTAGGACATGCAAGGAAGTAGGCGTTGGATTCTTCTTAGACTCTAACTCTGTTGGTTTATTTCTGTAAATATGTTTACTGACGACGAAGCCGCTTTAAAGCCATGAATACACAGGAGCCCTATGACCGGTCTATGACAGGAAGGGATCGCTTAGGCTTGCCTTTGGCATCATTACTGGTCACTGTGCCTTCGCATTGGTATTGATGCGCAGCGTTTTGGGTTACACACCGATTGCTGCAATAGCTGCAGGGACGAGGAAGAAATTGGTTATGTAAGTCATCTCCTGCAAGGTTTTCCTGACGTCACGAATTGAGGAATGAAGACTCTTAGCAGTTTCTAGGTACTGCACGGTGCTTGAAGGATTATCGAAATTAAGCGGAAAGACCTCGTGAACCTTCCTTTCTTTATCTGGTGGACTCTAAATCAGCGATGCTCTCTATGAAAATTCCCAGGGTAATCAAAACTCGGTAAAGTGGACCCAACTGATGGTCTACATAAGCAGTGACTACTGTCGCAAGCCACTCATTTAATTAACCTAATTGGCGCACGCGATTGGTTCGACTAAATGTATAAAAGTTACAGTTTACCACGTTCCTCTACGAATGATTGCTTCGACAGGACATGGATTTAGAAATATGAACACCAATCTTACGACAGCGGCAATGGAAACCATGCTTAGTTTCATTCCGCTCGATCTATACTGTAGCAGTCTGGCTGCCAAAACCGCGGTAAGACTAAAACAAGGTCGACTGTGGTCATCGAGCCTCTACGGTCATGCATCCATTTTGTCTCGATGGGAGACTACCAACAGGTCGACGGAAACTGATCACATGAACCCGATATTAGCTTTTGAAAGCAGATTCGCTACAAGAATTCCTGACAGAGTGTACTGGAAGAACCGTAAGAGCATGAAAAAGGAGCTGGCATTCTACACCGATGGTTCTAAGATGGACATTGGCACGGGAGCCGGAGTTTATTGTAAAGCCCTAAATAAATAATATAAACCACTCCTTTAAAATTCACGACGACTGCAGCGTCTTTCAGGCCGAAGTCACAGCCATCATACAGGCTGCTGAAATTATTCGCGAGGGTAATATCGTTGGCAAAACGATCACTGTCTATATAGACAGCCAGGCAGCCGATAAGGTTCTGTATTCAGCTGCAGTCTCGGCTTATGAGAGATATCTAGAGCCAATGCCGTGACCCTCTGCTGGGTACCAGGGCACATGGATATCAAAGGAAATGAAAAGGCTGATGAGCTTGCTAGGAAAGGATCGGCACTGCACTTATCGCCGGCCCTCCCTTTTGTAGTAACCCCAATCAGTTCCTTACGGAAAAAGATAGAAAGATAGATAGAAGCCATCGAACGAGCAAACAGACGTTGGGTTCATCTGGAAACATGCGCAACGGCCAGGGCACTATGGCCGGCTTTCAGCAAGAAGAGGTCAACCTCTCTAATAAAACTTAGTCGTTATAACGCAGAATTTGCAGGGACGAAGAAGAAATTGAATCTGTTCGTCATCTGCTGTGTGATTGTCCTGCCCTATCCGTCATAAGAATGAGGACTATTGGCAGTTACTTCTTTTCGGAACTGGAGGACTTTGGAAATGTAGAGCTGACGGACCTCTTGAGATTCATGTCATTATCTGGATGGTTCTATCAGCGGACTTTCCGGACATTTCCAGGGTTAAATGATTGGGCACAAGGGACCGACCTTTTCTAAGTGAGCAGTGACTCTATGTCACAAGGCACCTACCTACCTACGAGTATTGCCAGTCATCCTAGCCACAGCTTCTTGTATACTTTATCTTCCACAAATCTGTAGGCTACTGCTGGCTACTAAAAAAAAGCCGATGGTAAGCCTCCAAGCAATTCTGCTTTAAAGGTTAGGTGCAGATGTCCAAAAAGGACGCTCTCGTCCGGTGCATGTAGGTGAAGGAACTGCTTTTGTTTGCCCAAGAACCTTAACTCGTGGCAGATTTCAACAACTGAACCAACGGTCGCCATTCTCCGAGGAGAATATTGCACAAGGACTTCGGATTATTTGCTTACTAGGTTCAACTCACTAAAAAGTTGAAGCATAATATTCAAAACCGGCTTCACTATCAGTTTTGGACGGTTAGTGCGCATTGAGCTGGAAAGTGATGTTTATTCTGGTCGCAAGACAATTTTTTAGAAAGAAACTTATAGTTAAAAACATGCGGCTACCAACGTACGTAACCAAAATTGTGACAGACTACCTTAGATACTTAGATACAAAATTGTTCCACAACACCCCGACTGTGAACAGAAAGAATAAAATGTGAACGGAGATGTACCACAGGGATTTGTGTTGGGACCAATACTGTGCATAACAATGTATAATGGCATCTTACGACTCTCAATATGTGCGGAGTACGCGATATCGCACTCGTGGTTGATCGCAAATTGCTGGAAGTAGAATAAATGGGTTATAAGCACCTCCTCTAAGGAAAGTCAAAGCCAAGACACTAACACCGACATTTACTATCAAGAGAAGCGATAGAGCTTAGTCTAAATTGCAAGTTTCCAGAAATGGGGTACTGATTCTGGAATCTACATCGAGACTGGATGCAGACAAAACCGGAAAAAAATCGACGAAAGCAAAGAAAGCTTGGGTAATAAAATCATATAACACATCAGGAAAGGACAACATTGGATCAGTGATGGTACAAGACTCAGAGGAAACCTTTCACTGCTGAAGCGGATATTCACAAGCTGCTTTAAGCTGGAAACTAGGTTGAGAGAAAGAGGACTGTCATCAGCTTCCTACGTTAATGTCTCCAGAGAGGATTCACTATTAGAATTCCTGAAAGCAATGTCTGGGACAATCGTTAAGTTCCCAGTTAAAAGGAACTGACCTTCTATGCTGACGATTCAAAGATGGATATTGGCATCGCAGCTAGAGCTTAAAGCAAGGCTTAATGGGCAAACTGTTTCTGTAGAATTAAAAACAGCGTCTTCCAAGCCGAAATTACCGCCATTACCAAGCCTGTCAAAACCATCAGTGAGACCACATTGACAGCCAAGTAGTCGATAAGCTTATTGAGATATTCAGTATCAATTCAGTGACCCTCTGCATGGATACTTCAGCATATGGGTATCGCATGTAATGAAAGAGCTGGCGAAGTTGAAACGAAGGGGTTGACGTTGCATACACCACAATTGTGGGGAGTCACAATTAGCTCTTTAAAAGAATAGATTTATGATGAAGCCATTAGTCGAGACAACACAAGCTGGGTTCAACGGGATACATGCCTGGCGGCTAGGGCCTTATTGCCTCCTAAAATAGAAAAAAAGACCGTTTTTTGGTAACGCTTTGTCGCAACAGCAATATGAGCCAGTCAATCCTCTAAGAGTAATTGCTTGTCTCTGGGCTTTGGAATGGTGGCATCATTGATCCCTACTTCTTTGACAATTAAACTGGCAACAACTTTACGACGAATAGAATCGATGATGAGTTCCAACAGGATGGCACACCAGCGGCACCATAAACAGAGTCTTGAACAGTGGTGGTCTTTTAGTTTCAATGTACGACGTTGTGGTAGGTCACAGTCGGTCAACACGCCTAGTAATAAGGATAGTGCCCCTCACATTCTTTGCAGAAGCATCCTCTATTAATCCTCTGTTTTTGGCGCCGTGGACCGTAGCTTCCATCCACCTTAACTTTTTCCCTTCAAATATGCACATTCTACAAGGACGAAGTGCTATGCTACTCCACGAAAATTTGTGGTACCAATTCAGTCATGCAGCATATTCGATGACGCATTTTGACCTTCACCTACACCCCAAGCCTCGGTTTGACTCTCCACGGGATACATGCCATGCATTCACTCGTAATTTGTATTTTTCGACTGCTTAATGTTTGTTCTTGTCAAGTCGGCTGATCTCATAAAACCGTCCGACTAAAAACACTCCAATGCTCCTCTGAGTCATCGTTTATGATTCCTGTTGACAGGGGAAACAGAACGAAAAAAAATTGAAAACAACATTGTCGCCCTCTCCCCCGAAAACGGACGGAGCTCTAATAAGCCCCACTTTAGACGTGGCATGTGGATTGCCAGCATTCTTAGACAATATTCCAACTTTTTTTTTTCCAAACACATACGACTATGACAGCTAAATGTGTGCTCTATGGCACGAAACTTTTTTTCTGCTGCTCCTGCACACGATAATCGCACGCGAAGGAAAGTCCACGTCATGTCGATTGTGGTCACTGTACACAGCAGGGTGGCTGGCGACTAGTTACAAAAACTCCGGCAGCCAGCTTTTTATTCATCCGATGATTCATGACTCAAGTTGATGACGAACAACTGGGGAAGCTCACCAGCGCGGCGTCACAACGACAGACAATGCAACTGCCAGAGAGGAGAATCTCCAGGTACAATATCGAGGTTTTCCTTGACAGTTTCGTCAACTAATGACACCCAACCGAGCTGCAACTGATTCGGCCCCGTTTTTTTTTTGCCGAAACCCATCACAGACTTTATGAGCTTTTGCGCCCCCGGTTTCGCTGAATGGACGCGCGGTAATAAAAAAAACGTAATCAAAGGCAAAAATTTTACAACCCTGCATACAGTCAGTTTATGACGGCGGGGGCTCTATATCGGTGGCCATGGAGGTGTGGACCTTCGTCACAGTTGGTTGCGTTGGGAATGTGTTCCTTTTTTTCGGGTGGCCAACATACGTATGAATTTTTCAGCACCTTCTTTGGACGAAATTAGTATTCAGCACAGATGCCTGGCAACGTCAGGAGGTTATTTGAAGTCTGTCCACTTGGCGTTGGTCCATTTACACCAGCGTTGGCCGCTTGAACTGTGTCCAGGGACGTTTTTTTTATGTTCACAGCAGGACACAGGCCGGTTTCTTTCTTTTTTTTATTTCTGTTAACACATTTAGTACTTGTGGTGTAATTTGCTCTTTGTGCAGCAGTAATTTCGGTGGTGACCAACATTTTAACGTTTCGTTTTTATTGGGGCAATTAAAACGGGAAATTTGATTGAAGGGAGGTAGGTTTTTGTCCAGATGGTGCTGCCAGAAATGTGTCCATTATAAAGTGCACCTGAGTATAAATATGCGAGATGAATAGATGCGGTAAGGGTAGCAGGTTAGAGAGGTACATATTTGGAATGGTGCAGTGGTGTGGATCTCCCCACGAGAGCAAGTGAAAACGAAGCAAAACCTTTACAAAGGAGCATGTGCATACGTGTATGTATGTATTTATAAACTATGAACTTGCGTTTGACGTTTCATTCATTGTCGGAGAGAAGGGTCCTTGAACGTTTTCCAATTTATTCTTGAAGTGTTTTTTTTTTTACTCAGTCCCTGCAACTCGATATAAGTACACCTCTCTGTTTCATTAAACTCTTGGTCCGTCTCACTGTGGAGAGTCTGTTATCTTGATATTATCAGCTTAAGTAGCAGTCTTCACCCCTGCCTCGGTCAGTCAATGTTTGGCATCATCTCTGTCAGTTATATCCCCACTTTTGTAGCTTTTTCACTCTCTGACTTGAGGTGCTTTTTGACTGAGGGTCTTGACTCAATCATGACTCTTAGGTACTTCATGGCCCGCTTGAAAGTGATGTTGTGTCTTCCCACCGTAAGCGTAGGTTACTTGTCGCATGCTGTTGATAATCTCTGCTCAGCCCATTAAAGGACACCGGACTAAGGCAACGCGTGTACTGTTCCAGTGGTTGTACTGCTCGTTAGCGTGATCTCTTCCACAGCAATGTCATCTACAAATTCTACCACCTTGGCTCCCTGAGGTAATGAGTTTTAGAACTCATGCCAGAGAACGGGGTCTGATGGTACTCCTCCTGTTTGTGTTCCTTTGAACCATATATCAGAAGAAATACTTCGGTGGAAGTACTCCTTGATGTATGTACATATGTACGTTGGTACTTCTATGTGTCAAAGCCACGTGCCTTGGACAAGTTTCCAACCCCAGAGTAAGAATGACATTGAGTGAAATGATTGTGCATTGGATTCACGATACCATTGTTAGCCATGGAGCGTCGTATTGGGTCAGTCCAACTGCTTCTCCTACCGCTGCTTCGAGTCTATCACAGATTACACTTTACCTTAAGGCCAGGGCAAAGCACTCAGTTAAAAATCGGTCTTCGATTCGCGAAGCTTCACATAAGCGTCCATCGTTTTGTTCGGTGGAAGCAATTGAGGTTCCGCCCGTCTACTACTGGTACTGTATTGGTACAACCATACCTAGCCTGACCGCGATTCTAGAAACAGTAGTCACAATAACATCGTAGGAACAAAACACACAAAAAGTGCCTCACACCTTCAACAATCCAATATCTGGAAATAGGGCATCGATTTGCCTTTAGACGGGGAAAAATGGAAATCTACCACCACAGCCAGTGCTGAGTTACAGAGAACATTTTTCCAGACTGTTAAACGGCGGTGACAGTCAACACTCCGAATCAGGAAAAATGAGTCATTCAACTTGGACGACGACAATCGGAACTTCCGTCCACCTGATGAACAAGAACAGGGCTGCTGGGGCGAATGGCCTTTCGGACGAACTCTTCAAAATAGCGGGAGATGACTTAGGTTAGGTTAGGTATGTGGTCTGCCGAGGAGAGAGATTGCTCCCCGCCACACTCAGGTCAATGCTGACCCATTGTGATGCCCTTTGGGGGAAAGGATGTCCCTTGCCCATTGAAACCCGTTTCCGATGCTAATTTGCTCCGATATAATTATTGTTGCGAGTCTTTGCATACAAACCATACTGACGACTTGATGAATTTCATTATCCTGTCTGATACCGTGCTGGCGAGTTCATCTAGGTCTTGGAAAAAGTAATTTCCTAGGAATTTGTTCCTGCTGTGTTGGAGGACAGGGCAGTAGCATAGGAAGTGGGTTGTGTCCTCAAAAGCTCCCACGTCACCGCAGCCTCTGCAGAGTTCTTCTTCCGTCAGACGTAGTTTTTCCAAATGATACCGTAGAGAGTTATGCCCCGTGATAACACCAACGGGTATGGAAAAGAGATTTCCTGTCTTCCCGTATAAGTCTCTCGGTTCTGCCTTTATCTAAGGACGGCCATAGTTTCCTTGGGATTATAATTATACAGGAATCCAAGGAGGTCCATCTGGTCCTACTTCAAGCCTAAGTGCGCAAAGCGGGATGTTGACGAGTGGTACTGTTTGTCTTGAAATGGCTGCAGAACCCTCTCTTGCTAATTCGTCAGCTTTCTCGTTACCTGGTATACCCTCATGTCCAGGGACCCAGCAGAGCGCACCTTGTGCTGTGTTCCAAGAACCTTAAGCTCTTCTCGACAGCACTTCATAAGACTTAGAATCAGACACCAACTTATCTGTAATGGAAGCTCAGCATCGTTTGCCCCATCCACAAGAACTATGCCAACTACAGAGAAATCAGTCTAAGATCCTGTCGGCCGTACTGTGTGAAAGCTTGAAACCGTTTGTCGGCAACCTGATTGGCCCTTATCACCAGATACTCTCACTATGGCATATCTTAGAGAAAAATCCGGAATTTCAGATCCATACCCACAATCTCTTCATAGATTTTAACGTCACCTACAATAGTAAAGATAGAGACGAGCTATATAGAGCAAAACTCGTCGAAATATCACGGTTCCATTAAGATTGGCAAGAACGTCACCGAACCCTTTGCTGTCGGAAAAGGTTTAAAACTTAAAGGTGACTCGCTATAATGAAATCTGATTAACATCCCACGTGAATCAACTGTGTGTATCCTTAACGCCAAAATCAGAGACAAGATTTTTCAAAAGTCTATTCCGTGGTATTGACATACTTAAAGGATCTGTCAGTGGTGCGCTTGCAGGGATTGAAATCGAGGCGGCAAATGTGGGTTCGGTTGTAAATGAGGGCAAACGAGATACATACATATATAGTGTCAACAAGAAAAGATTCTCAGCATCGACGACTCGGCCAAAACGTCACCATGGACAGCTTTAATTTAGAAGTAGTAAAAGAATTTGTAACCGGGCTCAGCGGTTACCTCGCAAACCGACATCCGCAAGGAGCTCAAGCGAAGAATTACCCCTGTCAACTGCTGTTTTTTGGACTAAGAAGGCACATACCTTCTAAAGTCCTTTCTCAAACGACTGAGGAGATTTTATATAAGATCCTGATCATTCCGTGCCTGTTATATGGCGCAAAAGCATGAACTCTAACAAAAGCGGATGAGAATTCCCTAGTTGCCTCGAAAGGAAAATTCTTCGCGTGATATTCGGTCAAGTTTGTGTCAATAGAGTGTGGAGGAGAAGATTAAACGACGAACTCTACGGATTATACAGCGACGTTAACCTGGTCAAAAAGTTACAAGTGCAGCGACGGGACACGTGGAGCGTATGGACATTAGCGCACCGGTCCGTCGAGTCTTTGAATCCACTCCAGAGAGACAACGCAGCAGAAAAAAATTCTACCTTAGGTGGCGTGAACAATTGGAGAATGACCCAGTGGACCGAGCTAGCTTGAGGGGCGTGTTGCTTGTTGCCATGGTCCACCCTGGACTGTAAGCGTTTTCAAAAGCTATTCTACCACCACACCCCGACTCTGATTTCAAGAGAGTTCTGGGACGAAATTAGAGTCTTATACACCTGCAATGTATAGGTCTTTATAGATGGCTCAAAATGCATGAGGCTGTCTACTCCGAAAGTTTCTCAATCAACCCTGCCCGCGTGAACAAGAAAACTCACCAATGCCTTCGCAATGTTTATAAAATAGAAGGCCCGCCTCTGAGCAATACACAAGCCTTATCATAGGATATCCCGAGAATAAATTGCGAAGGAGCTTTGTTCTTGGAGTATAGGAGCAAATAGCTTATTCAGAATACAACTCTTGCGGCCTGAAAAAGAGATTCGCTTCTTACATGCACATCCTATTCAGGAAGTCTCTGTGGAATACGTACAAGGCAACGAAATTACGGCCACGCAATCAACAAAACAAAAATTGTTTCTAATGCATGGTCCCCCATACCAACCTGATGGCCTAGAAAGCTGCTATTTTGTACACTTATAGCACAGCATCGACGCAGGAGTATCTAATTTTGTATCTTCCGCTCGACCTTACACCTCATGCATAGGCCCATCTTCTTGATCAATTTCTTCATTGATTGGCTAACGATTATCGGCCATTAGAGCCCATCTTTTACTTTGTGTCTTAAATAACTAAATTCATCTTCGCCATCATCAAACTAACATTCATGACACGATCCACAATGGATGCCAACAATGTTGCTCAAACTGTTGCCGCTACACCTCATTACTTACAATAAATCTACGATAAAACCCTAAACACCTGCCTAGCTTCGCGGGAGAAATTGTTTCATGCATTTATCTCTGGTGGAGCGAACGTGCCTGCCATTGCCACCTAGCAGCAGCAGCAGCGTTATTAAGACTAAGTACTGTCGCGGGTACCAACTCGTAAATCATTTCGCAAAGCGGCCCACAAAATGTCAAAACATTCACTTTTGTTTGGCGAACAGACTGCGCGGTGAGTGGGGGCGACTTACGCCCATACTCCGACTTGGAGTCCGAAATTCTATCGACTTTGTCACCTTCATAAACAAACTCCCTCCTCCTGGGGACATGTAACGAGACAATTAGGAAACATAATGCTCCGACATGAGTGGTAATGACGTCCATAGATGTCTGGTCTGTTGTTCTCCACCCCACCGGCTCCATGTGGGAAAGGGCGACGACAGTGTAGCTCAAAAGTCAATAGTCTCGCTTGTCAGAGTTATGCGCTGTGTCGTTGTTGTGTTTAGCAAAAGGTAGGTCGGTGACAAAAGTGTCGTTCGGTGATCAACCCACGCGACCCACTCTGGGACCCAGCGGACAAACTTGGACCCGGCCAGCGAACAATAGTCGTAAACGCGACGTGCGATAATTATTACTGTAATTGTGTCGCTTAAATGTCGACGTTGTCGTTGTCGTCGTTAGTGTCGTTAATGTTCACTTTGGCCTGGACGCACACATGGGGAGTACGAGTGTTTATGGCATGGCGATTGTCATGTTAACCAGTCTTCATGATCGCTGTCTGTACTGGGTGGACACAAACGGACAGAGGAACAACGGCCTTTTTGGCATAATTTCGTAAAAGTGTAATATTTCGCGGTCTAACAATAGCAAATATGTGGCCAGGACCACCACCTGGGGGACTGTGACTGTGTCATAATGTCGCGCCAGTCATAAATCTGCAATTTTTTGGATTTAATTGGGTATCATTGAAGGAGGCGGATCGTTAGCTGTGATGAATGAAAGTTTGTTCGATAAAGTTTGGCAATAAAATGAAATACTTCTTGCGCGGTGCACTGGCTGCACGTGCAGTCCCATGACAGCGATTGACGCTTAATAGGTGGGTCGTAGGTGTCTTGTTAAGCTTATCATGGTTATGGGTAATCTAAAATATGCTCATTTGGGCGATTAGGATTGGGGCTACGAACTTTCAATTTCAGCACAGTGGCCGGGTAGTAAGAGCACAAAGGCATCGAAGAAACCGCTCACATAGGCGTGTGAGTTTGATGATCCACAAGAAACCAAGCAGCACTGCTGTAAGCCAGCAAGGCCATGTATGACAAGTAAGCAAGCTGGCAAGTCTACTGATATCATCCCTGATGACCTCTGCGTCTGTTATGAATATTTTAGTCTTCCTGAAAGCAAGGACATTTCTTCTGGGCTTGCAATGAACCATTCGGACGGTTGAATTTGTTCCGTATACGTTCTGAGCGCACTACTTGGAAGTTTAGGGCTTTAATGCATGTCAGTCAAGGAAATATGGATGAAATTGGCATATATTTCGACGGCGTTATGTTGAAAAAATTGATTTCGAGGCTTTATTGCTACGAGCATAAGCGACGTCAGCACCAACTAACGATGGGATCCTTAACGTCACGCTAGCCTAGGTACCAAGACTTGAGAGGGATCTATATGTATATCAAACTTTTTGCCAAATTGAACCAAATCAGGGATACAAGGACGATAAGTGTGCGAGAATTTCAGAAATTAAGGCCACGTGAAGAGAGACGTCCTGTAGCCTCTGCGGAATGCGTGTGCTCAAACCCGAAGCATAGCTAGAGAACGCTCATTGAAAGTAGATTTTTCCCGCCGATGTGGTCACTGAGATCCTTCTGAAAGTGGATCAATGCTTCAATCCACCTGTTGAATAAATAATGCTACTCATGCCCCCCATGACGGCACAGCCGAAAAATAATTTTCGAACTATTAGCACCGCAAGGAGGCTCCACTACAAGAAAATCACTTTTCTGGTTTAAGGACTTGTTGACAGGGCCCTGAAACGCACAAAACAATTGTAATTTGTGCGCTTTACAAATGGTTACTGTCTAAGATAAAATTCTGATGCCGTCCTTGAAGCTTAACTATCGGGATACATGTACGTAGAATGCGATATATTCTGGCCGTGGTATTACCCCTATTTCTTATAAAAACCACATCTGGTTTAAGAAATTCCTACAACAAACACACCCTCGAAGTGGGGGCAAATTCCCGACATTCTTTCAACAGGTCCCTCCCGCCGTTATTCGTTACGAAATCTCTCCTAGGGGGAGACGCCCCCTAAAGCAAGCAATTCACATGGAAATGGCTTTCAATAAAACACAGTTGAAAAGCCAGTTACATGCAAATTAATTTCCGTAAACTAATATCCTACCCCGTACGTACGAGTACTTCTGTCAAAACACAACACACCATCATTCAACGTCTTCCCCACCTGAAGGATCCTGGCTGCAGAAAAATCACCGCAATACAGCCCGGGAGGACAAAGAAGCACCAAGCACCAATCACCAAGCAGCAAGCAGCACATCCGCATGTACTGCAAGAGGGCCACAGCTCTGCTCAAGTAAATTGAATTTGAATAATTGATGAGGCATAATTATTTAGAGCCAGTTGATTAGCCATCGGGAGCAACACAGTACCACCGCCACCCTCTACAACCTTCGAGAAGAGAAAAATCTCAGACTCTGCTACGATGGTTCGTCTCTGCTGCCGCCGCCACTGCCACTGCCGCTGCCGCTGCCTCAAATGGAATTCTAGATGTGATTTAATAGCTGGCCATTAGCCTTCAAATGGACCCATCGTCTCCAACGTGTATGTAAATTCTCATATCCGGGGGGCATATCCGAGGATATGATATCCACCTCGCTTCCTGGAGAAGAGTTCTGGCTCACAACACTAACCTTGCAAAATAAATGAGCAGCAAACTTGATTCTTTATTATTGGGATCAGCTATTTGCCAGCTATTAGAGTTAATCCTTCGGAAGATTACACCCCAAAAAGGGAAGAGATACTGTTGGATACAGCGCGCGGTATGAGATGAAGAGTCGTAGTCGTTTCCGGTTCTTTGGCAGGCGAGAGACACACTCGGATGAAATATTGCCAAACACATTACAAACCGGGTGCCGAAGGATATTAAACATTCATCCAGATGTCATGGGCCATGTGGGTGGCTATGGTTGCGTGTGTATGTGTGTGTATAGATGGACCTCGACAATAAGTTCATCTCACTCCCTCCCATAGAGAAGACTACAACCCTATTCCCAGTTTAATTCATCACTTCGGCAGGCACCCGTGTGCCAAGTTAACGAATCCGTTTCGTATCCTGTCGACTGTCGACACGTGAACGGCAGAGGATGTGTACTGCTGGTGTGGATATTTGCCTCGAAATGTCTGTCAAAGTGTCGACTTTTCTCGTTCGTTTCACTAGAGCTGTCTATCGAGGTGAGATGATGAAGGATTTATGGCAAAACTCTCAGGAGCGACGGATGGACACTTTAATAATGAATTCCTAGCCGTTTGACAAATTTGAATTTTTCAAATGTCAAGCCTATGTGTTTGCACTCTTCAACTCCTGCTGTCACTGCACAGTGCACACGTACACGCTACCGCTGCTATTCCATGCAAAATTAATCGAATTGAATATTTGTTCAAGGAGGTGGACCGATAAAAATGACTCTCATTCCCAGTCCATGGTGCGGCAGTGTCGTTCCATTGTTCGGTATCCACATCCATTTGAGGTGCAAATTCCGGAAATTCTATGAGTTGGATGAGTTTCTGAAGTACCTACGCGAAAGTTAATAATTTAAGTGACTCGCTGATGAGAAGCAATAGACGAGGAGATTAGGGGTGCTTGGATCAGTGGTGAGCACTTTTTCACTCTGGAGGGTTAGCAGATGGGGAAGCATCCGTTTTGTGAATGAAATAATTAAAATTTCAGCACATGAGCTGCTGCTCCGCACTCGTACTCGTATATCATTTAATCATCTGGTAAATGAGAAAATTTTGCACTCAAACGAAAATGATTAAGCGGCACAGGGGTAGGAGTGGCACTTATTCCACATCTCATTTGAATGTGTGTTTAATTGGCCCGCTGTGGAATGAATGACTAATGTGGGCTGCCATGTGTGTGCCTTGGTGTATACATTCCTTCGGAATGTTTCAATTGAATTCATCAGGCTCAAGTGGTAGGCCACCACACTTTTGTCCTTGTCAATGGAAATGGGAGGCTCTTATGCCAGAGGGGTATCTTATTTCTGGCGATAGTATGATACCGTTTGGTGTGTTGTCCAAATGAGATGGATACTCGTGTTGGGTATCTGCGTACACACAGGCTAATATAGTTTTATCACATGTGTTGCTGGTAAATTAATTTATTCTTCCCGGACGCGATAATAGGAACGAAAGTCTCAACTTGCGTAGGAAAATAGTGCTGGAAAAGTTCCTAATTAACGAAAAGTTTGCGCTCGATTGGTCTTTGAAATACATTTTGAATAATGAATGAGATCTTAATTAGGATGCATTAGGCCTTGGGGTACCTATCCGCGTAGGTAACAATCGGTGTTAATTACGCTCTTTAAGAGCTTCCCAGAAAGATTGCAGAAATACAACTCAAACGAGTTCGCAAGTCCGCTAAGGTTGGAATATGTTAGTGGACTGCTCATACCTGGATACAGATATAATTAGACCACAGCGAATCTATTGAGATTCCACGAGATCTATCGCTGTTGTCAAGTATGTATGAGGTGAACGGAGGCCATTTTTCCCTGCATAGAACCAAACTAAAAACTTTTTTTGTAGACTTGAACGAACCATTCAACATGGACGATGACAGCAAAATCTTCCGTCCACCTGACCAACACGAAGTGAGGATCCAAGCTAAAATCCAATAAAGCTGCTGGTTCGGCCGAGGTACTCAAGGCAGCTGGAAATAACTTGGTAGAGAGCATACACCAACACATTTCCAAGACTTGGTCAGACGAGTGTATGCCCGATGAATGGAATCTCAGCATAGTTTGCCCGATCCACAAGAAAGAAAACCCTCTCAGCTGCGTCAATTACAGAGGCATCTGTCTCCTCAACATCGCGTACAAGGTCTTCTCTGCCAAATTGTGTGAATGCCTGAAACCTTTCGTCAACAACCTGATTGGCATTATCAGTACCTATAGTTTCAGGCCAGGAAATGGCTGAAATAAAAGGGGCGTCAACCAACTTGGAGTGAGCAACTGGAGGCAGTTAGCTGAGGACTGGACTAAGTTAGGTTAGGTTAGGTTGGCTGTGCGCACGAGCGGGCAGACACACTTAGACCAGTAAAGGTCCTTTGTGATACCATGGATCAGAAACCATTTGGCCACTCAGGACTAACAAAACCAACCGGAGCTTTTGATAAAGCGATGAATGCGCATGACGCCCAGGGGCGCCAGATCGCCTAGGTCTTTAAGGAAAGGGGACCCTAAATGGAGCATTCTTTTATGCGACAAGGCTGGGCAGTTACATAGGAGGCGAGGGATGATTTCCTCCTCCTCCTCTTCCCTACAGCTGCTGTAGAAGTCATTACAAAAGGGGCCAAGTCTTCTGGCATGTTGGCCTATAAGACAGTGTCCAGTGAGAACACCGACAACGCAGCTGATCTGTGATCGCTTTAGTTTGACCAACTCGGCACTACGTTTATGATCTACCCTAGGCCAGATCTGTCTCGAAATGTGACATGTTGGGCCGTTTTCCCATCTGAGGTTGGTCTTGCTAATAGCATTCAGCTTTAGTAGATGCTTACATGTGGCTAGGGGCATACCCAGGGACTGCCTATCAGACAGAACCCTTAGAGTAGTGCCTTGTCTGGCGAGTTCGTCTGCCCTGCAGTTTCCTGGAATGTCTCTGTGGCCTGGCACCCAACGTAGGTGAATATTGAACTGCTCTGTCATCTTCATAAGAGATAAACGGCAGTTGAAAGCGGCCTTTGAGGTAAAGGAGCACGATTCCAGGGACTTGATTGCCGCTTGGCTGTCAGTGAAAATGGTAATATCCCTGACAGATAGTACATTACACTTCGGCCAGGTCAGGGCTTCCTTAATAGCCATGATTTCCACCAGAAATGATCAGGGAGGCGGAACGATATTCTCAGACAGCTGGAAAGCCCACCCCGCTTTCGGTTTTAGAGCCGTCTGTAAAAATGTGAACCGAGTTGCCATCGATAGGGAAGAATTGTTCCAAACATCCCGTTCAGGGATGCTCGTACGGAAGTTTCGGTCAAAAATCATTTTCGGTGGGGTGTAGTCCGTATTTTCATGTTTAAAGTTGAGGAGATCAAGTATCGAGGAGTGGCCAGTGTGATAGCTGGACCACTGAGATGAGGCTTTCAGACGATTGGCCGTACAGGCAGCAATCTGTTTAAAGGTAGCAGGTTGAACAGAATGTCCAGTGCCGCTGAGGGAGTAGTTCTCAGTGCACCACTGATGCAAATGCATGCAGGTCTTTGTACCTTAGCTAGTTGAGCAAGGTGGACAGCTCTATCAAGAGCAGGCCACCATACGATCATGCCATAAAGAAGTATAAGCTTGATAACGGACACGTACAGCCAGTAATTGATTTGAGGTTTCAAACCCCAGCTCCTACCTTTAGCTACATTGGCTATTCTGATACTTTCAAGTAGAGGACTGGGCTAACTGGAGAGGCTTGTTGACTGAGGCCCAGGTTCACCCCGAGCTTTAGCGCCACCTAAGTAAGTAAGTAAGTAAGTGAGTAAGAACTAAACGGGAATAGATTTCTTCCTTCACTTCGTCCTTACAGTTCCTGCACTGCTTGTTTAAAAAGAGACACTAGCCCATTCCATCTGTGGTTGGTTTCTGATTGCATTCAAGTTAAGCTTTTGAATTTACACGGAGAGATAAGCTACAACTTCTTTGGAAAGTCTTGTAGCTTATGCGGCAACACACAAGAGTGGTAGGAGTGTTGGCACTAGGCACTCTCTCCTGATGGCAGCGGAAGAATTCTTGAGCTTGGACCTCACTGATGCTGACTGTAACGCTTTTATGGCTGCTTGACTGTCATAGATGCTGATTGTTTTTCCAGAGATCTTACCCTCTAATCATGTCCGCAGCTTGTCTTTTGGTAGCAACTTCAGCTTGAAAAACACTGCAGTCGTCGTCAAGTCTGAACGACCGGTTTGTATTTCAAGACTGCCAATAGACACCAGCACCATTTACTACATATGTACATCCATTTTGGATCCATCAGTATAGATAAACAGTTCATTTCCGGTACAGCCTTACCCTTAATCCCACTCTTTCCTGCTAGGAACTCTGATAGAGAATCTCCGATTGCAACTCTTAGTGGGACGATGCAGTCCGTTTCCGTCGCGATATATTCCACAGGTTCAGAATTGACGCAAGACCATAGGGTTTAGCTAACCATTGTCCGGGTTCCCTAAGTCTTAGTGTAGTTTTACCTTCCGAGTTGCCGCTAAATGTCAAGTGAAAGAAGATTCAGTATTGTTTCCAAGCTCCTGTTGGTGTTGGTCTCATCGATCCTGTTACCCCCAGGCAGCCTGCGCGTTAAATCTTCGTCACACTTTCAAGATGGTATTTCAGCTCCAGTGCCTTCCACCAAACCTCTACAAGTTTAAGTTTCGAACCCCATGTTTTCCCGAACGCTCGTCTGCATGCATACAATGCCACGTAAGCCTTCTTCTTTGCTTGTCTATGTTATCTTTCCAGTATAATTTTGAGTCCAATAGATTAGGTTAGGTTGAAGTGGCTGCCAGCTAGGATTCGCCAACACACTTAGACCAATGAAAGGTCCATTGTGATACCACGTGGATCATGGGAGAAAGTTTCTCTCTACCTACTCGTTAAAACCATTTTGAGCTTCTTATGAAGCGTAGGAGGCTCTTAATGTCGACATCCATCAGGAGGCCTTTATCGTTGTAATAGGGAGCTCCTTAGTGAAGCTTCCTTCTACGGGAGAGAGCTGGGCAGAAACAAAGAAGGTGAGGAATAGCTTCTTCCTCTTCTTCATCCATGCAGCGAAGAGACCTTGTAGCGTGCTTGCCTATTAGACAGTGTCCAGTGATGACACTATTGTAGTACCGATATGCGATCTATTGAGAGAATTCAAATTCTTAGAGCGTTTTAGATCCAGCTTCGGTCAAATCTGTTTCGTCGCTAGACATGTTGATCCACTTGTCCACCTAAGATTTGTGCTCTCGACACCAACCAGCTTAAGTTTAAGTTTGCGAGTAGCGATTGGAATACCTAAGGTGTGGGTATAGTTGTTCCTATTCTGGCGAGTTCATCGGCCCTACAATTTCCTGGAATGTCTCTATGCCTCGCCACCCAACACAGGTGAATATTGAACTGCTCAGCGATCTCCACAAGAGACAGACGGCCGTCTAGAGCTACTAAGGAATTTATAGAGGTCCATTCCAGGGATTTGATTGCTGCTTGGCTGCGGATATCACGTTTTTCTTTAGCTAGGATAGGGCTTCTTTGACCACCATAATTTCCGCCTGGAACACGGTACAAGGATTTGGAAGACGGAAAGAGAGCTTAAGATTTAGTCTATCAGAGAAAACACCTGCACCAACTCCGTCTTTGGTCTTTGACCCGTCATCGTTCTCCCAGATTGATCTGGAAGGGATATAGAGGTGTGGCCGAATTCTTTTCTTGACCACTGTTGGGTTGCTTTAAGGCGAACGAATGCATTCGCTGCCATTTCCTTGCCAAATATATCGAGGGGTATCAGACGGAACAGACGCTCTTATGCACAGACAAGCTGGACCTTGGACCTTGCTTAGGTAGTCGCGATTTATAGCTGTATCTAAGGCTAAGGCTATCACCCCGTATGTGAGTATCGGCCTAATGACCGAGATGTAGAGCCAGTGAGTTATTCGAGGTTGTAGGCCCCATTTACTTGAATGTTGGGTTTCCAACCTAGCTTCCTATCCAGGATAAGAACCAAATATTTTGCTTTTCCAGAGAAAGTTAAGCTGATACCATTGAGAGAGGAGGATCAACTGTCGGAATTTTATCTCTCCTGGTAAAGAGTACCAGTTGAGTTTTGTAGGGGCTTACACTTAAGCCACAACGACCCACCCAACGTGTTAGCTTGCTTAAAGCGTTTTGTAGGATAGGCTAAGTCCAAGATATTTTGCAGCCCCTATGTAGCCGAGACTTTGGTCGGGTTGCGACCTACATTTGTCGTAGTTTTCAGAAGCATGTACCTGTTCCAGTTTGAATAATTGGCTGCACCCACTCACAAGAGTCTATGTAATCTTTGAAGCTACATAAGCCCCGTCATAATGTTCGACAGACTTTATCATCGAGGTCAACTAGATATTTTTCTCAGCATGCTAACGATGCACAGAGAAACTTTGACATGCTAGGGTTGTCTAGGTCAACCAGCCTCCCCACAATCCATCGCTTGCCATCATACTAGCCAAACACCTCAAAACAATGCCTAAAACCAATCCGCAATGCATACGTAAACTCTGTTAAACCTAACACGCTTCCAGAAAACCAACACTTGCCACCACGAAGGTGGGTAAAACCCTCCACTCCATCACCTGATTATGATCGCTTCACTCCCAAAAGCCGTAAAAATCGCCCCAATAAATTACAACTTATTAATCAACTATGTTGCGAATTATGCCCGCACTCCCGTCGCGGGACCCCGTCACGCATTGCCCTGGTCACAGCACCGACGCGACGCGCACACAAGAGAACCGCTCCAATCCAAGCTCTTAATTTGTCATTATTATTTATTAAGCCCGTGGAGCCCCGAAGATGAATGTGGAATCCCCCCAATCGAGGTCGTAACGCAATCACAAACAAGAGAGGAGAATCGCATGGCCGGTGTCTTTCCGCCTTAATCCGATCACGGCAATAACTTAGGGAGATGATAATGCCACAATAACAGCGCCCAAAAAAAGATCAATCTGTCGGCTTAGAGGCAGAACAAGCGCGAAGGTCTCTCTGATCATCGTTCAGCGATTGCGGCCTTTTAATCGTCGTCGCCCGGCCGAGAGTCAACAACCACAATGACAACGACGAAGACGCCCTTTATCTGGAGCTGCATCACATTCCCCGGGCGAGTGCCGCAGATGCAAATTAATTACGCCCCGTCCCATCGATAAGGTAAATTAAAACAAATCTCCTCACGATGTGGCTTAATCCCTTCTGCGTTATGACTTAGAATTCCTTGAGATTGCAGCCAGCATGGTGCTGCGTGAACATTGTAGCCTCGGACTGACACTAATCGCTTGGGATGACAATACTGCGAGTGTTTTGAAGTGGAAACATCTCGCAGTTTGTTGACCTCCTCCGCCTGGAGATGGCCAAGGAACAATTATTATTGGCAACCCACAGAGGAATTAGAACTTGGGCTGCGCGTCACCTCTTTGAAGTGCGACGACAACGACGTCAAGATAATTGCGCTCCGGTGCCCATAAAAATCTGTAATTGCGCCGCTACTGGTTTCTGATTAGTTGTTTGCCACTGGCCACAGGCATGTTGTTCTCACCGTTCCTCGAAAAGCCCAATCCAACAGAGAATTCCTTCTCCTTGTTGTTGTGTTGTCCAGACAGGAATTGGTGGAAATTTATTTGGATCTATCTCTTTATGGTCGCCAACAAGAAGGACAAAGAGTCACCAAGTCACCACCACCTCGGTTCGGTGTCGGTGTGTCGTGCTTGATAAGAGAAGCCACAAAAGAACTTATGTCACTGTCATGTCGCCTTGACTTGGAACAAATGTAATGAACGACCGATATTGCCACTTTTTTTCCTGGCTGCTTCCACGGCTCGCTTGATGGCCGCTCGTCCTGAGAGACTCTTTCGGGCGGTGATGGGTTGCACACTCGCCTTATGAAAATTAATCAAAAGAGGTTGCTGGTGATTCGGTTGTTTTTTTTTCTCTTATTTCTGCCACTGGATCCTATTAGGACAATGTGCGGCGCAAATAGATGAGTACAGCTTTGGCTTTGATTAAACACTGTCCGTTGGACGTGGTGTTTTGTGGCTATCTGGCCGGAGTTGCGAGTATTATGTAAGCAATTGCCACCGTCGTCATGTGAAGGGGTTACTTGGAGTCCATCAAAGGAAAGATGCATCGATGTTGAGCTGGAGGGGAGGACGGATGAGATCATGTCAGGGAGGACGCATGGTGCACCTAATGAATGCTGGAGTGTCAGTTTTACTCTTTGTGTCAAATTTGTTTTGGCCATATAAATGTGTAGATTGTGGAGGATGTCATGTTGGTATATAAACAGAAGCTATCAATTGATTGGTCGGCACAAATGCTTTGTTTAGCCGAAAGGATACACTTCGCAGTTGTACATGTATGTAGTCAACAACGTAAATATTTCATTTGCTGTTGGGTAGAAGGAAGGAGCCTGTCCGTCCATGGTAAGGAATGCAACAGAACGAGAATAGCTTAGATGCCACCTCGCGTAAGCCCCAAGCAAGAAGCAAGAGCAGTAGACTGCTTCTACAAAGAACTTATATGAGGAGCAGGACGTATTCGGAGCTGACAGATTGCAGAGCTTACACGGAGACATATGTGAAGTGAGAAGAAGGAAATAGACTTCCCAAGAGAAGAGGAGTCCATGCTGCCTCGCGCATTTAGATTACCGAATAGTCCCTCTATTGACTTAAAGAGCAAAAGCAGGGCTTATTAAGCACCATGTTTTCAACTTTCGACGCGTAAGTAAACGCCTAATAACAAGACATGTTCCCAGTATTCCAGATTCCCAAACTTTGCGACAAGATACGAACCTAGTACCTTGTCGCAGCCAATGCTTTAATCCCGAGGACCAGTGGCAACATTGCCAACAAGCCAACAAGGAAGCTGCAACTTGTGTGGTTAAAATTCGCCAAACATCCACCTAGTAATCCCCGTTTTGGAGGCGAGTTGCGACAAGCGCATGCAGCAAAACAAGAGGTCTATGCAGCGGCATTCCAGAGAAAAGCGGGAGCTGCTTGTGAGCTTCTCCGAAAGAAAAACGAAGAGCGCGATGGAGAACTTACGGAGATGCCACCTCAAAAACGATGTTCGGACTGATATTTTCCATAAATTCAAAAGAAACTCTTCAGGACAACCTGTCCCGACCAAGAACTTGTAGAGGTTAAGAAGGAAATCTTGTAGTAGAGTCACAGTATGAACACTGTAAACGTCGATGAAGACCAGCATTAGGCTATCACGCAGAATGACCAATTCAACTTGGCCAGAACTGACCAAAATGAAGTGTTGATAGGCATATGATATGACGTAAAAAGGCTCTAACGAGGCTCTTTATACGAGTAAAACCCTTATCATTCCAGGCCTCCTATAGCGCGAGGAAGCAGTGGCAGCGCTTTAAACATAGGATGTCTGGGACTATACCATTTTGGCCTGGTGAGTTTTCGAATCCAACCTGATGGGATAACCCAGCGGAATATGGTCTCGTCTTAGATAGTACAAAGACACCTCAATCAACATAGGGTGCCAACTACGCGACAGAGATTGGGCCAAATGGGAAGACTTGTTGGTTAAAATCCCAGGCTGATCCCAAATTCTAGCGAACCTCAGTGGTATATTTAACTAAGCCACAAACCACAAGATGTCTGTCTAATCTATGGCAAGTGTACACATAGCCAAAAGGGTGTAGCAACTGTGACATTCTTATGACACCGACACTCGTTAACATTTACCATGCCTTTCCTACTTAAAGGATTAAAGCCGTGTGCTTAGTGAGCCTTCTAAGCCTTAAACTCTGTGTTGTGCTAGCCTCACGTTGTTAGAACTACTTTTACTCGGACGCTAGTCAGTTTATCCAGCGTCAACACTTGACAGGTCATGTACATATGTCCTTGAAGAAGTACTTACTCAGCGTTTTAGAGTAGGACTTCATCCCCGTCTCTATAGATTTTGCGAAATTCATTAGAAGGTACTACCATTCTTCTTGCATGTCGTCCTACCCAACCCTTTGAGGGCAAAATCTTTTAGAGCTCATGGATCATTTGACGTACTGTGGAAGGAACTACTCGTTCTACAACTTGAACTCAGAGCCCAATCTCATTCTTCTAGAAGTTAGTCCTTCACTGGCCCAAATTAGTGAGACATAAACGGTGCAACTATTCTGGTTCACAGGAATTGGCAGCAGAATGATGCGTTCAAAGTCGCTTCAGCTTTCGGTTTCATGGCTTTCATGTGTAAGATATCCCTTAAAGCACAGTGTTGTATCTATAGTGACTCCTAGATACTTAATCTTCGAATTGGATTCAATTTCATGTCCTCGGCTGTGATTTATTTAATTTTGTTCTACTAGTTATGAGTCCGCCTCCGTTTTATGATCCCCTAGAGTTGATTAAGGTTAGGTTGGTGGGTCGATGAGGAAGAGACGAGCTCGATATCCTAATTTTTTAGTTTCCGTCCCAATAGATAGATAGATTGGCTAAAGGGGAATATGCGCACTGCGGCCTTTATGGATCTATTGTGCTACCCCGACGAGGAGCTCTAGTCGATGAGATTCTCGACTTAGAGCACCTCCTCCAGTCCGATTTCCTTGATGAATCGGAGTATCTGGAGCGGATCTTACAATGGTAGATCTTCTTGTAAAAGTTGGTAGGTATGCAGGTGTTTCCTTCTTTTTTGGATCAGTGCTTCACATATCTTTCGAAGGTGCCCTGGAGTTTCCTCAACAAATCCGTAGAATCTGCAGTCTCCACATTGCTCAATACCCACTTTCCTGAGGTTCTCCTTAAGTCTATGGTGGCCCTTCAAATACTCGTCGGTCTAAATGAAGATGTCCAGCCATTGTGATATACGACTGTTTTGAAATATCTCGGAAATATAGCTTCCAAGTGTTCTATTCCTCAAATGACAGAGACTTGGGCAGTGGGACAGAAAGTGATGTGCATCCTCTTCATCGTCTCCAGCTGAGATTTAGTTTCATTGTGTGACTTCCCAGAAATGTGCGGCCAGTAAGTCCTCCTACCAGCATCGATTGTGATTTTCTCCGGTAAGGATCTGGTTTTATAGTATCGTGACCAAGGTTTTAGAGTGATTAAAGGGTTCCACCTGCTGTTAGCTTCCATGCGAAACTTATACTCAACTCTTTCCTCGAGGTAACAGAGTGGAGTTTTAATAGATTGAAGAACGTAGTCATATACCCCTGCAGACCCCTTTCTTGCATCTTAATCGGCATCTCGTTGCTGGTATTGACCTGGGCTGGCATCCAGCAGAGTTTTACAGCCTAAATGAGCCACCGTCTTACGATTCTTGTTAGGGATGTGACGTCTAGATGCTTGGAAATGCTCACATTTTCGTTGCCGAAATACCCTTAGTTCGAAGTATCAAACACTAACAAAGCACATTCCCCCGAGTCGGTGAGTATAAAAATCAAATCTCACTTACACCTCCACCTGAAAACGCCATCTTTTATTCACCCTTTTGCGAATACTTCAATACGTCCCATGAGCATTACACACAACCAAACTCCTTGAAAGCCATCAGAGACGTCAGTGCACAAAAAGTCAAAAGCCTCGTCAAAAACCAACAAGAAACCGACAAAACACAAATCACCGTCAATGAATTATGCCCTCGCAATGTGCAATTGACGTTGGGAATTACTAGGCTTGCTACCTGTCACTCAGTGCCACATCGAATCGCACCATTAGTAATGGGAGTCCGGACTTTGCCGCGTCCGCCGCCGGCCAACTTGATGATGTGGTTCCTGACGCTGTTTCCACAACCAGCCGAACCGACTCACTCCCATATACGACAAATCAACGCGACTAACTGCCTCACTCGCAGACGACACCTTTCGGTGCGGCCGCGTACAAAATGCGCGTAGCCGCGTACAGCTCCTGTCTAGCTCTAGCACTAGCAGTGCCTCAGATCCCCATCTTTATTTATTGGATTTGATAAATTATTGATTGTCTTACTGATTTCATAAATACCTAATTAAGGTGGGCTGACAACACTCAGTTATGCTGTAGCTATGCGGCTATTACACTGCCAGCTTGTCACAGTCCCCGCCGAGGCTGAACTGAAGAGTAGCACGCATCAGCGGAGATGGTGCTCCGACTACTGCTGACGGTAGTCCTGTCCCTGTCCTGATTGGTATGCGGCTTTGATACTGCGATTAATTAAATTTAATAAATAATAATGGCCCCATCTGCGATAGCCCAACTTACCGGGGAGTTTGTCGCCGTGTGGTTCGGTTGATTTATGGTCTCGTCATCCGTTTATTGAGTTTCAGATCTGAGCAACGCTTCAAGGTGATTCCTTGATTTTTGTCATGATCTGGAATTTATTTTGCGCGGTAATTGACTGTTGTAAGTGGTGCTGGTGCCAGTGCTGGAGCTGGTGATGGTGCTGCTCCTGCTGATGCTGTACCAATTGTCCACAGATATCGGCTCGGAATATTTGTGTTATTAATTTGAGCTCATGTTTTCACACATTGGAATTGCAGATGTGCGCTCCGATGGCTGGCAGGTCCCTCTGGGATCGATCGGGAGTTGAGCGTCTGGAAGTGGGACAAAAAGCAGGAAGATGATAATTAATACTGCGTTTGCTGTCGCTGATGATGCGATAAGCATACTCAGTGAGGAAGGTGGCGAATGTTGCACCTTTCAATTAAGTGGTAGTGGCTACGGTGTTAGGAGTTTCAATTGAATACTCGTCTTATGGTGGCCATTGGTGGGAGCGCAACTTTGTTGCAACCTGGTTTCTGGTGCCAAAAAGTTTAATCGGGAAATGCGACGTCGTTTAAGGAACTTGTGTGATGTTCAGCAATAAAGTTGGTGGGCTCTGAGAACTGTTGTGGTTGGAAACCTTGACTTCGGCGAATTAAATTATTTCTTGCACCCGAACTGTGGATTTTACCGATGATTGTACGAAAATCTGTTGGAAATATCCTAAGTTCCACTTGATGTGGAAAACGCTGTCCGGACATCTATTTCCATTGCGACATATCGATTTGTCCAAGGTTTCTTCGCTGATTTATTTCCTCTCCTGAATTGCTAGGATCTACAGATCTGCGCCATATACGCAGAACTTCAGTCTTCCTCCGGCGGCAATTCTTAGATATTCAGCAGAGCTGGGACTATAATCATTTGTTTCTGTATTTTCTGAGATTCGAAATTGAATATGCCTCGCAGAAGTCCAACGCTTTAATCACTAAACCCTGGAGTCGTTGATGTCAACGTCTTTCCATATATGTAGATCCCATATCCTTGGCAGCGTATCTTAGAAAATAATTCTTTTGTTCAAGATAACTTCTGCGAGACTAAATAATTCGTTGGGAATCATTTTTACGTACAGCCGGAGCTGGTACTCTTGCCGCTTGGCTGTCATTGAATGGGCAGATCTTGTTACTGCCAGACCGTGTTTACTGTCATGCATCTGTAAAGAACATGTTTACAGACGTGGGTGACTGCGTTTCCATTCTTCAGTTTGATTTGGTTTTGATAACATTTGTGTTGCAGATTTTCCCAGAAGTACCAGATTCTGTTCAGGATTGTTATTGTGATTCTCAGTAGTTCAGTAACACATATCCGCGGAAATCTTTGAACCTTAAACCCAACCTAACCTGAAAGTAACTTTATCGGCAGAAAGTCACCTATCCTAGTCCCCAGGCTATTCCAAATAACCGACTGCCAGCAGAGAAAGTCATTGAAGCTTTCCTTGCTTTTCCTTTTACGTTATGTCCCCAATTAAGCGCCTACGATATGTCACAAGTGACTACGCAACCATCTGTCAACTAACTCATTCCGTGTTTCCAACTGTCTTCAAAAATCGTAAACTGTCAAATTCCAAAAGTCTTTAAATCTTAAAAAGGACATTATATCCGCCTCCATAGTGACCATTCCCTTCGATTCCATCGGCAATCTGCAATCACAGCAAAATCTCAAATGTGTCGTTTGCAAAAATCACGACAAAGTCATTAAGCTTTCACAGACCAGCAATTATTTGACACTCAGAAATGTCATTTAGCGAGTTGCCGATGTCATCAGTGAAAGTGAGATTGTCTGGCTCTCACATGCTACCCAACCTGGGGGCAACTATCATCCTATCATCGGCTGTCGCCGGCTCAAGTGTGTGAATTCACGTGAGAGCTGGCAGCAGTGTCTGGAATAATTTCCCAAATTGATTGTCACCTCTTGGCCCATAGTCATGTGCTGATGTTGCAACATCAGCGGGCTCACACATTGCTTGTCGGACGACCACGATTTCTTTTGCTATATGGGTGTGCTCGGGCAGGTTTTTCTCCTCTTGTCACAGTGAGGTGTGACATGGGAGTCTTTTTCTTTTCTGTGAGGCATTCATTCTCGCAAAAAAAAAATATTCGCACTCAATTCAAATGTCAAAAATTGCTCGTACTCATCCCTAACGTTACGTAAAGTGCAAGTGTCAACACTTGACACACTCAATGGAACGAGTTAAGCGCATTAATTTCCATCTCGAGATGAGATGATTGTTTCAACAGAAATAACAAATTAATTTCGAAAATTATAACCGACGACGACGCCAAGAAGTGGATAAAGATTTCGAGTTCCACATCCGTATGGAGAGATCGGCATCATCATCGGCTTAAAAACGTAAGGATTATGACAGAAAACGTGTTGGCGCATTCCAGTCGAGTGGATTCGCGAAACAAACGAATTGCGGTGATATGCGGCTGTTGAGTATTCGAGAGCACTGGCAATGCGATTGCTGTAAAACGGGCCAGTGAATGGGATGGGATGTTGACAGAAGAAGTGTATATATTCGTTTGAGAGCGTGTAAACAAGTGGAGGAACAGACAGTTAAAGGAAATTATATGGTCAGCCGGAGCCATAAGGCGATGCCATTCAAGTCTGTCTCTCTCTCTTGCAACCCACGGATGTTTCCACTGAAGTGCGGTGAGTTAATGAGAATGTTTTGTTTATTTAATTGGATATTGGTTCGATTGGATTGGTTGTGGTGCGAAATTGAAAGTCAGGTGTGAAAGCATTTTTTTCAAGTTGAAATCGTTTAATCCCATTGAGAATCCCAGGAGAAAGGCCGGTGGGTGGAGGAGGAAAAATGTTGATGAATAATAGCTTTTTGCCTCGATTCACACGAAGTAGGGGCCCGAGATTATTAATTGAAAATAATAATTAAAGTCGACTGCACATACTATGAAGGCTTTCGAAATTAAAAGCCAAGAATAGGTCGTGTTATTCGAGCAAAACGTAAGGGAACTGGGTCCGTCTTCAAGGCCCACGTCAAGAGCCGTAAGGGAGCCGCCAAACTAAGGCGCCTAGATTTCGCCTAACTTCATAGCTACATCTATGGCTACAGGGGTGTAGGCAAAGAATTCTTCCACGATCCACGTCAGGGTGCTCCATCTGCAAGGAGATGACCATCGCCTCCGAGGGTATGCATACGAACCAGTTAATGTATTGCGGATATAAAGCCACCCTCCAAAGAGGTCAAAAATGCCTAAGGATACCATCGTCTGCAACTTGGAGGAGAAGGCCGGTGATTGTGGCCGTTTGCCATGTACCTCTGGCCACTATGCCACAGTGGCCAGAGGTACATGGCCACTCAGGACACAAGAAGACTCATGTTAGGTTGCCGTCTGTCGCTAAGGAAGTTGTCGCGTCGTGCCATGATTGGCATTTTTGACGGTGGCGGCCGTATTGGAAATCCCATCGTGATGGCAGGTCGCGCCTACCACTAGTAAAAGGTGAATAGGAACAGCTGGCCAAAGGTTCATGGTATTATCCGATTGAACATCCTCACGAAGGTGGTGGCCATCAACATATTGGTAAGGCATCCACCGTCATGCGAAGAACATCTGCTGGTTGTAAGATTGGTCTTATTGCGCCTCAAGGTCTTTTTATCGTCTACGAATCTCCGCAACTGGATGGATATCATATGCAACTTTGAAGTCGATGAGAAGATGGTGGGTTTCGACTGGAATTTCAAAATTCATCGTTTTTTTTAAGGCCTTCTGTTGCTCTGTTGTGCCGGATACCACACTGATGTGACCCAAGAAGTGTGGTTCAGACGTTCCCATAGAACAATGCAAAGGATCTTGTCCGCAACTTTTAACAGGAATATAGCTGGATAGTTCCTATACACGACATACGATCGCCTTTTCCATAGATGGAGCGGGTAGGGCTGATAATTTATGATATTCTGTTGCGAGAGATTTCGAATCAGACCACAGTGGTGGGTCCCTTTTCGCCTCTCTTCCATGACCCATCTTAGCCCAAGAGACTCTCTGGATTTCTCCACAGTTCTACTCTGGCTTCCTCCTGTCAACGCTAGCATCTGTTTAACAGGAATCTGGTTTATCTTCTGTGTATCTACCCGGTGGCGCTCCAACACCTCCCTTCTTCTGCTAGCTTATGCCGGACCTTGACACAATATAGGTACGTGTCGCCGTCTCGATTTCATCCAGGCATAGTTCACAGGCCTCCGACAATCTGAAGCTGCTTCTCTTGGAGGGCAGCTGGACTTGGCCCTAATCCAGGAACCGTGGATTGATAACAATCGCGTGATGGAATTAGGGTCTAAAAGGGGTGACGCTGGCAAGTTTCGTGTATCGTGGCTTAAAAGAGTCTCCATATACTAATGCAGTCTCATTTCATCTCCGGCGACTTGACAGTGGCAGATGTGAGAAGGATAAACGGGAACTGCACGGTGGCGTCTGGCGTCCGATGGTGTTCTAAGATGGACATTGGCACGGGAGCCGGAGTTTATTGTAAAGCCCTAGGAATAAACCACTCCTTTAGAATTCACGACGACTGCAGCGTCTTTCAGGCCGAAGTCACAGCCATCATACAGGCTGCTGAAATTATTCGCGAGGGTAATATCGTTGGCAAAACGATCACTGTCTATATAGACAGCCAGGCAGCCGTTAAGGCTCTGGACTCCGCGGCAATCAGGTCGAGGCTTGTGAGAACCTGCAAGTCATTTCTAAACGAGATATCTAAAGCCAATGCGGTGGCCCTCTGCTGGGTACCAGGGCACATGGATATCAAGGGAAATGTAAAGGCTGATGAGCTTGCTAGGAAAGGATCGGCGCTGCACTTATCGCGGGCCCTCCCTTTTGTAGTAACCCCAATCAGTTCCTTACGGAAAGAGATAAAAGATGAAGCCACCGGTCGAGCAAACAGACGTTGGGTTCATCTAGAAACATGCACAACGGCCAGGGCGCTATGGCCGGCCTTCAGCAAAAAGAGATCAACCTCTCTAGTAAGACTTAGTCGTTATAGCGCACGGGTTATTTCTGGCATAATTACTGGACACTGTGCTATCGGCGTTCATGCAGAACGACTCGGTGTGCTACATAATGACTTTTGCAGAATTTGTAGGGACGAAGAAGAAATTGAATCTGTTCGTCATCTGCTGTGTGATTGTCCTGCCCTATCCATCATAAGAATGAGGACTCTCGGAAATTACTTCTTTTCGGAACTGGAGGACTTATGTCACAAGGCACTCATCTACCTACCTACCTACCATAGTTCACAGCTACCCTTTTCGCCTTCCGGATCTTCTCTTCTACATGAAAGTTCCAAGTTAGTCCAGCATCTAGGTATCTATACTCCCAGATACTTAACCTTCTTGGTCGCCTTCAGTTCCGATGCAGAAAGTGTCAAGAGCTCGAATTTCAGATCTCTCTTCTTCCTTGGGTTTACTCCAAATTTAGCTATAAAGCGAACAGTTTTGTTGTAAGGACATTCTAGGGATTGCAAACCCTTATGTACATTAGAGCAAAGAATGGAATCAACCGTCTCTTGTAGGCGATCTCCCAAAAAGGCTAGCTAAGCATTCTATTCAACCGATGATAGCCCAAGCCTCTATATCAAGAAATTCCTTCCCCTCATCGTAGTTACTCAGCAGACCGCAAAACCAGAAACGAATCTCAGCCACACATGTGGTCGGATAAATTCAATTTCAAGACACCTTTTCCACTAAGTTCCACTGGCACGTCGGAATGCGTGTTATATAATTACTTCATCTCTTCCATTCCAACCGCAACGCACTCTCAAAAGCAATCAAATCCCCGAGAAGCACAATTATCCCATCCATCCCATTCACCGGGAAAAACATATTAAAACACTCATATCTGTCATAGGCCATGGGCGATAGCACCCCGGGCTGCGACAACCACAAGTGCCGACCCACTCGAGTGTACCGCACTCGAGTATCTTCTTCATATTCCCCAGCTATAATTACCAACATTAATGTTCATCGATAAAAACGACACGTTAGCCCGGCCAAATATCTGCAATTACAGATCACTTGCAATGGCTTGGTTATTACAAGCACTTGTCTCTAGGACGGGTTAACACGAACGGGGTCGTAAAAACTCATTTACGACGAGTATGACGGCGCGTTTGCAGCCAGCTTTGTCCAGTACCCGAACTCTCGTATGTGACTGCGACTGCCGTCGTTTGTCTATCTGGCAATTATAACAGACGTAAAGTCAATTATTAACTTAAGCGAAGTGCAGCACCCGATTAGCTGGCCAATTAATCGTCCACAGATGTCGCTGGTCTTTCGAAGAAATAATTACAACGCGCACCGAACTTACACTTGCTGTCCCGTCGTCAGGTGGAATCTACTCGTATCTGTGTCTGTGGGAAGCTGGTCCAGGGAACAATTAACGAACCCAACTGATTTTTTTTTTTTTGTGTCTTTGGCCATAATTAAAATTCTCCACTGGATTACGACAGATTAACGAGTAGTAAGTGTGTTGGGCACTGAATGACAATCCACATGACATTTGTAAGACACTCTTGCAGGAGATGCAGTTGAGCGTTGTGTAACACTTAACTGAAATGTCACCTCGAGAAATGAAAGTGAAATATTTTATTCAGATGCACCTGTGGTTGGTTCGGCGGAGCGAGAACAAAACAAAAAATAACGCCGCAGGACAAGTTTTTTCAGCGTTCGCGGACTGATCTGGAAAATGTTGGTTTCGCACGATATGCTTTACGAGTTTGACACGCAATATGGGATACGGGAACACGTGTTCGGATTAGAGAACACTTAGTATTCATGTGTCGTTCGAATGGCTAATTATGAAGTGGAAACTTTCGATTTTTATCTTAAACTTATGCAGACTAATGAATCGGAACTGATTCCAAGGATTTCGTGAGCATTGCAGCATGTTTTAGTGCAACGTTCCAAGCTCTGGTCTCAAGCATGGGCTGGGACAATGGTTGGTATTAAATATTTATAGACTTTGGGAGTAGTTTTTGGTATCTGTTGGTGTGGTTACTGTTTTGATTGACCAAGAATTAAGCGCGCAACTCTGATCATTGTTAGCAAACCAGACAAACATTCTCACCTAACCTTTGATCTGGTTGACTATAGTGTGGGCTTAAATAGAGTCCCTAGTGTGAATCGAATTGGCGTTTGGCAAAAGCCCGTATATACCCGAGATTTTCGCACAGTTGCAGGGTAGAGTAGGAAAGTAGTCATGGATGGAGAAGCACCTCAGGAATGCGCGAGAATTCTGAAAATTGATATCCCAAAAAAATCTTCAGTGGAGAAAGTTTGGAGGAACATCCAAATGGCCAGCACGCAAATTGGCATTTCTCGGTGACCTCTTTGCCAAACCTTATAAAACGTGGGCCAACTGTCGGTGGCTTCGAAACTATGCGGTTCAATATTTTCCAACAACTATTGCTTTATTGAAGAGAATTGACCTTCCGATTGTGTATAGAAAATAGTTTCAATCAAAAGCTGACCACGGATGGCTTGGCACATCTTGTCAATCAAATTTTGCAGTACGTTGCCTATTGCTTGTGGCTTATATGCGTGAATAGCTGAAATGACGTTTTCCTTAAGTGCGTCAGCAGTTTGTGGATTATTGCAGAAAGAATGTTCCTCAACAGTTCCTCATTAAAAGAAGCTTAGCGGCTTCAAATCATGCACTCCAAGGCACGTCTTCAAAACGGCTGATGACAAGGACTTATTGATTACTGGTGTGAGACTTTGTTCCATCCAATTGAAACTAATGTCCAAATAAAAATCGTCCAATTGCGGGCACTCCGTTCACCGTACCTTTGTTTTCAGCTTCACTTTCAAAGATAAGGAACCAATGACGCCACCAATTCAGTCTCCAAATCACTTCTTGAGGATCTACGACCACGTGTGGATTTTAGGACACTCAATTTCTAGAGTCTTGCCTGTTGAGTAAGGTGCCATGCTAGCAAATAATGCTAGAACTTCATGCAGTATTCTCCTCAAAGAAGTGTTAGTTGCTGAGTTCCACGATGAGTTGAGGTTCTTGGCTTTTGGCGAACACTTTGGGCAACAGCAGCAATCCTGCGATTTCGCAACATAATCCTCACTTTGGGAATAAATTTTCAATATTTTTGTGCGTTATTCAAGTATTTGATGACTCAAGAGTATACGGCGGAGACTAAGAGTTAAAAACTGTCAGTATCTGAAGCACGTTAGTGTTACCAGCGAGGAAATGATCTGCACCCGAGAAAACAACCGACAAAAGGCCCACCCACTATAGCAAGACCTGCACATGTTTCTATCTTAAGAGTCAAAAGAAAGTAAGGCACAGAGACCATCAACAGCGAAAACAGTATTTCAGCGCATCCAAAGCCTCATGGAAGAATGGCTGATTTTGGAGATGAAGTCGTCATGGGCGACGAAACTAATTCTCATCGCAAAGGCAAGCGGATTACCAGCCCAGAAGTTGGCGTTACAGTTCGCCATTAATCTTGACATCCATTAGCAAATTTTGCGGAAGGATATGTCCGCTGTTAGTTTGTGTCTGTCAAGTGGCTGCTGCACTCAGGCAAAGGACTGAAAACGTATATCCTTGCAATTAAATGCTGCGTTCACTTTCTAAGCAGAATGTGTTTTTTGATTTAATAGGTTTATTTAGATAGTAGACAACCCGTGCCTAGCAGCTATCAGGACTTTACCCAAGAAATACAAATAAATGGTGCAATAGCCCCCTGTAACTAGGCTGAAAGATTTCTAAATGGAAATGTACCAGCGCAGGAAACCCAGCAGTTAACCCCAAACATGCAACAAACTGCGTACTTGAAACTGCACACTATAAAATTGAAGCGGGACCTCAAGATTTTTAACCAAGTACGCCTAGAGACAGCAACGCAATCAAGTCCCCTAACATCAGAACAAACAGCATATGCCTTGACCTTATGCTAGATAAGGCGGGCAACGTTTAACTTATTAGTCAATCATGGCATCAGTTATATCCAAAATACTAGAGACCGGAATACTTCAACAGTTAAAAAAAAAAAATAATGGCGCTCCTAAAACCCCTTTAAATTAACCGATAAACTGGGAAGCTACCACCCAATCGCCCTTCTCAGCTCTTGCTATAAACCATTAATGGAAAATTATCTCTTATTGTCGACCAAACCACGCTTCCAAACTGGACATAGCTGCTCCAGTGGCACACATCGAAGCTGGATATGAAAAAATGCATAAAACATCTGTGCCGCCTTCGTTACGGTATTAAGACAAGGTCTATTCTACTAGCTTCTAAAGGTTATACTCTCCCGTAAAAGAGTGCATCTACTCGCAGTCGACAGTGTGCTGTATAACCGAAATTAACAAGTTTTGCTCAACGATGCCAAAAGTGGTATAAAAAAAGGCTCAAGAATGGAATGCCGCAGGTGTCGATACTGGTACCATACCTATTCAATTAGGTCGAGAATGTTCTCAAGCGCCAATGATCTCATGCGTATAGCCGCCAGTATCAGAATCTAGGCGCAACCGAGCGTACGCTGAATACCGATGTCAAAGTTATGAAGATTTGCCTTAAAAATGGCTGTGCTCAAGTACCCCAAAGACCCAGCATCCTGTTAATTCCTTAAAGGACTAAGTCACGTGCCACGAAAACCTTTTAATTAGAAAAAACATTCGGACTAGATTAAAGACATCAATTTTTTTTGGTTCAAATCTAGACTTGACCAGGGCTTATGGTTGAAACTATAAGCACCTCCAGCAAAGATAAACGTTGAGACGTTGCAACGAGAATTGCTCGCATTAGGGTCAAAGAGCTGGGAGCGGTCCGTAACCATAAATTCTGTTTTTGAGACCATAAGATGCAATTGAAGCATCGTTCTCAATTCGTTAGAGACGCGTGGTAACCGCCGCAGCAGTAGTCTGTACATAAGGATTGCGAATGCAACGAGGAAGCAACTCAAAGCTGAAACCTCAAATTTGTCCCCATATTCGGTGCACATAGAGAACTCCAATTTCGAACTTTTAACAGATAAATGAGTCATGGACATCTCTTTGCATTGCTCATCCTCTGCCACGTACGCAGTCCTTGCCAAAAACTGTAAAATTTCTCATGTCACGTATCCTTCCACAATCGACAAATTAACTAATATCCCCAGCAACTGTGATTTCATCTCCAATTGATTCAATTAAATGTCCCGCTTTCCACAAGCGATCCCCATCTTTGTATATCGAAATTATCATCAGGACATGGGAGCAGCTTTCATCTACCATCAGCTTGCAAGGTAATCTCCACCGTCTAGCTGTTGCAGGCAAATTAAAATTCCGATCCGCTGGTGTAATTGTCCCACTTTTCGACTCTGGCACTGGTGTGAGTACTAAATTTAAACGCCATGCCCGGTCCAGCCACCACCGCTGTTGCTGGTGCAATAAGGATTATGCCCGATGTCATTTGTGCATGGCGAGCTTCCAGCTCCGCCAAATGGAGCCGCCTGAGTAGGATATACGAGTACAGTGTGTTGGGCCCAGTCCCAAGAGCAAACATTTGCAAAAAGCATTTCGATGGAATACTTTGTCTAATTACTATCGCTCCATGTAGCTTACAACAATAATTAACAAGGACCCACCTCCACTGCAGCAGTGGAGTTGTAGTTTCGGCAGGAGGAGGCATGTTACACCACGTGTATCCCACTGGGATCCTGATCATTAGCTTCGCTCAATGTTTTTTGGCACTTGCTCCGATGTTGTTTTTTCGGCTTCGCTACGAGTGTGTGTGTGTGTCGTTCGATTTCCGGTGCCGTATTTAAATTGAAATTTCCATATTCGAAGGGAATTTCCGCAGTTGCTGGCGGCCACCACAGTCGCACTGGATCACTTAATTGTGAGCCTGCTGGTGGGGGGTGTAGGCTCTGGGAAATGATGATGACAGAAAGTCGTTTACGTTTTACAGGGAAATTATGGAAAGCTCTCCATAATCAAATTAGAATTATGTTCGAAGGGATGCTGTGTGTTTTCCACGCAAAAGTCCTGGCGAAGCGGAGGATTACGGCCTAATTGAAACAACAATGGAATACATTTACGGATTTGCACGCTGCAATGGAGTGGTGGACTTGTTTTTTGTTTCCTCTTATCGGAGACTATGACTTTGGATAAGGGAATAATGGAAACACTTTTAAGCCAAGCAGATGGGATGAGTGGGTGATGGAACAAGGATGGCTGGTCCTAATTTGTTTTTTGTGAATTATGCCGTCGGGCGAGAAAATTAACTAATGGACAATGCAGTGCGAAGGCTTTTCGTTAGCTTGTACTTTGCTTTAGTGGGAACTTTATGGGGCTTCCTTCTCGTTTGCATTACCATAATTCCTGGTCTATTTTAAATCAGTGCCAGCGGTTAGCTGCTATTTTTGCGTGTAACCCGCGGGGCTTTTACGCCTCCTTCATATTTTCCCGGAAAATCCTGACGTCGATTCTATGTTAAATTCACGCTGGAGGCCTCCGTCAATGATGCCACCACAGTTGTGCGCTCGAATTTCATTTTTTCTGAATTTCATTTTTGAAAAGTGGCCTCACTTCGTGTACTCGAATGTATATGAACCAATTTGTCTTCACTTAGTGTACAAAGGATGTTCTCATTGAACTTCCACGGTACTGTTTTGTTAACCGTGGAGTAGGTTCATGAAAAGCATCTGGTTCCACTGAAGAGCTTCCATTGTGATCCCAAAGTTAGCTGTGGTTTGGTCTATCTTAGTCGAAATGAAGAGCTTCGTAGGACAGGGGCTTACTGCAGAAGAAATAGTTTAACCCTGTCACGTAGCCCTTCGTCCAGAAAGTTGATAGCTTTCTTTATGCTTTCTTTATAGCTTTAAGCATGACCTCGCCTAACGGTCGCAAGAACCTAATGTTGGCAGCAGACTCGGGAGAGCAAAGGCTCCGTTCAGTATGCCATCCACAATCTAGAAATGCAATGAACACAGCAACTCTTTCGTTCCTATTTGAAGTCAGTACCTCAACATGTGTGTAGTTCTTGGAAGATGACCGCCATAGTCCCTTGTGAGCTGCAGAACAGATGTCTTCATCATTCTAAGCGTTTTCCTGCCAAATGGACCCTCAAACGAACAGCCTCATATGAGACCAAGTCAGGAACCAATAGACATACCATTCGGAGAAGGCAGTGGATCCGACATACCTTATGGCACAAAAACAGCTCCATTGCGCAGTATGCTATGCTATTGATTCCGCTTACCCAGTTTGGCAGAAGAGTGGGCCGCCCATTGCAAACGTGGTGCAGGGCAGTTGTAGAGGAGCCGAGGTCACTTCGAATGAGAGGGAGAGAGCTGGAATACGTTGTCGAACATCAAACAAGATGGCGCGCAGGCGTTGTGGATGCCCTAAGCCCCACGAGAGGTAAAAGACTGGGTGAATTGCTCAGGATAGATTTCGGCCTTAGTTCAAACTGGGAAAACCACAAAAGCTTTACGACCAACTATTTGGCGATCACCA
Organism: Blera fallax; assembly: GCA_946965025.1. NCBI lineage: Eukaryota > Metazoa > Arthropoda > Insecta > Diptera > Syrphidae > Blera > Blera fallax. Next base: position 72,235,727 of record OX337248.1, read on the forward strand.
TATTGCCATTGTCAGTAATATCAGTAGGAATCCTAGAGATATGGCGTCAAAACCTTTTGATTTATCGTTCAGGATAGATGAAGGTCACAAACGGTCACCATGCCCACATAGGTTGTGGTCACCTCGAGGTAGAGGTGCCGCTCCAAGATGCAGCTTATTTCTGTTTTTCAAGGTTCAGCGAGGGTTTTGCTTCTGTGAGATCCTAAGCAAGACAAGATTAATGCCCCTCAACCTCATATCAGTTACCAGCCAGTAACCCCTTTATGGCATAGTGGTTGGAGAAAATTAAATTTTTATGTTTTGTGGCTATAGCTGATTTTGCGGGGGTCGAACCTGAACCGGCTGGATCACTACACCGTGGCCTCTAAATAGGTCGTACGATCATTATCTGAAGCACGACGCCGAAATCGTGTTCGGCATTTTTAAGACCAAAGTCGGAACGGAGCTCATCTCTGGTCTCCACATTCAACGAACTATAGACGTTCCAGCTACTATGAATCTATCAATGAATTTCAACTCGGACCCCTATATGGTGGCATCCACTTTACGGATGCCGATATTTACCCCACAGTAACAACAAAGAGGTAACTCTGTAACGGTTTCACATCGAACAGTCACAACGACACCTGCTTTGATGAAAAGTAGCGAGCACATGCAGCAAGATCGATGGGAAAGGAGACAGGACGAGCATTGAGGAGCACTAGAAGCGCGAAGTTGAGTCAATTGAGAGGTGTTACTTCAGAGGTGGCGTTTGAAAGTCTTACTAAGAGAGAAAAGGGCATCCCAAAGTTCCCCCAGGCCCAAACAGACATAGAGGGAAGTTTCAACCACGTTTGTACTCCGCTGATTCAGAAATCTCTTCCCGAATCTGGCCTAGAGGGGTTCACTAGTGAATGGCATTAGACGTACAACCAAATTCGTCTACAGATGCGCACCCGAGGGTGATCTCAGCACGGATTTCATACTGAAAACTAACTGCGGGACCTAGGTAGACAAAATCCTTAACTACCTCGATGTAGCAATCGCCTATGACGGCGTTTTGTGTGTCCTTTCTTCGTTTTATCTTGAAATCCATCTTGACTACCTTTGTTCCAATACCAGAAACGCGACTTTGACAGGGCGCTGCCATCTTCGTCGCACCGGCTTTTGGAATACCATAAGTCCCCTCGGCCAACTCAACAAGATACTCGAAACAAATCCTGCAAAGTGTTCTGCCTTCAATCCACATCCCAAGTGAATCCAAACAAACGATTCCCAATGCATTAAAAACCATCACCGTAGATGAGGTGATAGCCAAATATTTGAGTTCACCTCCACAGCGCTAATTGACGAAATTCTCCGTCAAGTGCAATAGCAACACACGCAACCGAACAAACAACTGAAATGCAACAGTTTTCGTAAAGCATTAGTTTCGCTGGAATAAAAGAGCAAACACGGGTGTGATGGGGTGGGAATTAATTCCACTTGCCACACGCCCCCGTCTTTAGTTGGGGAACTTGAATAAACCGAATAGCAATGGAAATGGAACAAACGCATCCTCCCTCTACCCAACATCGAATTACTGCAGTTCTATGGTCGACACACACAAAGAAACCCACATAGATACAAATTAAGCTTCGCATCCATAGCAATTTATTTGCATTGTTACGATCCACACATCTGCATTTGTAGCTCACTGAAATATTCCGAAATAAATTGGCGGAATAAGCGTCAACTGACATAATCCAAAGCGACGCGTCAGGCGAACACAGCCGCCGACCGCGCCGCGCTAACTACGACTAGCGCGCAAGGACGAAATGAGCAACACCACCGCACCACACCACGTTGAGACGACAAACAGACAAACAATCGAAACGATTAAACAATTTCGATATTGCAAGGCAATAAAATAGAAAACCGCTAAGCAATACTCGTACAATTGGCAGATAACCAATTCGCATAGACAAATAGCGGACAGCGGATTAGGAACACGGGGAGGAGGGCCGGTGCCTGCTGCACTATGTATCTGTGTCACCAGGGAAAATCCTATTGAAAGAGCTCAACCGGACAGGTCCTACAAGTATGTACGATTTTGAGTCGAAAAATAAAACCGACATGTTTCTGAACAGAACACGGAAAAGCCATCGCAATTGGATTTGACCTGAATCCGTTTTCGGGCACAATTTAGTTACGGGGTTGTGAATTTTTGGCCTCCGCATTGCTGTTTAGAAGTACAACGCTGGACAACAAAAGGAGGCCTCAGAGGAGCAGCGTGTAATTAAATATTAACTTTGCATCGATTTTTAACAATTTACAAAAACTAATTGCCGGGTCGGTGCCGGAGTCTTTGCCTGCATGCAGGGATGGGGTTGGGGTTAATGTGCATATTTAATGCGCCTGGCAATTATTCCTTTAATTGGACTGCTGGAAAGTCGAGTGGAAATTAATAATTTCATTGACATAGACGGACAGTAATTGTGTCATATAGCGTTCGCCATGAACAGAAAATTTAATCCTTGACCTGCATACATTGTAGGTATACGCTCCTGCACGTAAATATGGATTATGTCAGAAATGATTTAATGAGGCGCACATAAAAGGGGAATTATGTGCGGAATAGCGGAATTTGACTTAGAAATTAGGACATTTGCGTTTCATACGTATACACATCGCAGGCATGGGTTTTTGAACAGCAGAGAGCTTGCATGTGTACCACGGGTTTTGGGGGTTCAACCCAGACTGAATTTTGCAACCGTCAAAGGAATACGTTCACCTCCACAGAAGGAACAAGATTGCATATCAGGATATTGTCTTTGCTATCGAAAAAGTATTCTAAGTGAGGTTGAATGAAGGAGGAACAATGTTGAAAGATTTGTGGATTTCTGCAGTACCAATCACCTAGTCATAGGAGGGACCATGTTGCTGCCACAAAGTCAGCTGAGTTTCAACTGACAGACAATCAACGATCAGCCGACGTTCAGATATATCAGACAATCAACGATCAGGAGCCGACATAGATATGACATGAAGCCTTAGTAGGTGCCTATTGAGCATTGGAAATGGGCGAGGAGCTATTGTGGAGATAGTACCAGATCTCTTAAGGAAGCCACAGTCCAATGGCGAACTACATCTATTCAAAAAATTCGCGTGGTATCACCAGAATGGCCAAGTAAAATATCGTCCAGTTAAAAATTGCTTAGTACACCAACTATTCGGGGTTCATCTATCGCATTCGGTGGAAACAACCAGCAGCTCACTACCGTCCACCATAAGAGATCATTGGAGCCCTGTGAAAAATTGTCGGTAAACGGCAGAAAAGGCATAGAACGTGGCTTACCGGAGATACCTGGAGACAGATGGACGAAAGAGAGGTATTTGAAGGTAGTATCGAAAAAAACTAGCAGTAGAGAGGAACGGAGTCCCAATATTGAATGACAATGTCAGAGGTACAGTGTAGTGTGCAACGTACATGCATATGCAATTCTGGTAAATACATCAAAGGCACAGCAGCAAAAAGCTGCGAGAGTAGAGTATATTAACTTACTTACTTAGGCGGCGCTACACACTTCGGGCTCAACCAACAGGCCTCTCCAGTTAACCCGGTCCTTAGTTAACTACCTTCAGTTGCACACTCCAAGTTAATTCAAGTCCCCTTTTACCTTGTCCCTCCTTCCCTGTCCCTCCGGGTTAGCTTCAAAGACTCTGCGGTCCGAAGCATTAGTGTCCATTCGCTCTACATATTCTAGCCATCTCAAGCGACTAATGCGGAGTTTTTTGACTAGGTCGATGGGCCTGTCCAGCTCGTAAATCTCTTCGTTGAATCTTCTCCTTCAACGCAAATGGGACCGAATATCGTACGAAGAATTTTTCTCTCGAAACGACCGAGGATAGGTATCTTCATCCGCTTTCGACAGAGTCCATGCTTCAGCGCCATAGAGCAGGACTGGGATGATTCAGGTCTTGTACAGAGTCTCCTTAGTTGTTCGAGATTGGGCCTTACTACTCAATTGCCTTCTCAGCCCAAAGATTGGCAAGAGTTTAGTAGCAGAGCCAAGGTAGACAAAGTTCTTTTCTACCTCGAAGTTATAGCTGTCGTTCTGTCCAATTCGTCAATGTTGTGCGTCCCTTCTTGTTGACAGCCTATACTTGGTTTTGCCCGCATTAACAGCTGAACCCATTTTGGCAGCTTCTGTGTCGATACTAGCGAATGCACCTGTGACAGCCCGCTGTGTTCCGCCAATTATGTCGATGTCGTCGGAGTACGCTAGTAGTTACACAGACTTTCGAAAGATTGTTCGTCCGGTGTTCGCTTCTAAGTTTCGCATAATTCTTTCAGCATGATATTGAAGCAGTGACATGACAGTGCATCACCTTGTCTAGATCCTTTTGTGACATCGAAGGTCTCGGTGAGGGCATTACCAACCTTGATGGGGCAGCCAGTATTCTTTACCGTTATCCAGCACAGACGGAAGAGTTTGGCAAGGTTGCCAAAACTAGTCATGGTTCTGTATAGCTCGTCTCTACAAATGCTGACTTTTGCGGCCTTAAAATCTATAAATAGACGGTTGTCAAGGGAATTCGAGATCCAAAGTGGAGTGCGACAAGGCTGTAGTCTTTCGCCGTCGACAGAAGATTGTATTCGATGGACTCTAACACCTCGCCTAGATGTGCCACATATACTTCCTGCCAACACAAGATAATGGACCATCGCCGAATGGGGTAGGCTTGACGATAAACAAGGCCAAAGCAGAGCTTTGGTATTACTAACTCATCAGTTCAAGTAATCATTGTTGGGCAGCCGGTGGGGAAAGTAGAGAGTCTCTTATATGTTGGGAATATTATCTCTACCGGCGGCGAAACCAAACAGGATACAATGAACCAAATTGACGAAGCAAAGGCAGTGGATTAGATACTTTTCGAAAATGTGGAAATTTACAGCCATGAAAAGGATAACAGAAGACCTTTCCAACCTCCCAGCTTTACTCTGTCACAACTAACCTGAGACCTAAAGCTAAATCGTCAGCTGTACCTAATCTTTCTTGAAACTACCTTAAGCTGCACCTTCAAGGTATCTGCAAAGTATCAGTGGCACTTTCCCACCATTGTAGCTCAAGGAGACATCCTTTAGTACATTCCTTCGTTGACATTAGTGAAAGAAAGGTTGACCCTGCAGCAGAGATAGAATAATATGTTCTTCGTTGAAAAGATATGACGACTCATTGTTAACTACGGGCGGGACGGTTAGGGTTATGACTGAAGAATATATTAAGGTGACATCGGAAAGAGATTTAACGTGCCGAAGATAAGAATTTCGTGGTCCAAAAGATATAACCTTCCGCCTTATGTGGATCGATTGAAGCAGGCATCATCAGGAATTGACACGAAACTGGAGGCTTCACACTGCTTCAAATGATCTGCTTTGAACGCATCCCACGATAGCTTGAGTCTGTAACCCTGTATTTGTAGAATTTCTGTAGGGATACGGTGTAAGCAATCTGGCTTTCCTGCATTGCGAAGGGACGTTGTTGATTGGATTTCACCTAGTCAGGACTTTAACCACTCTAAGCATGTCCGTTGAAATTGACGAAACTCTAGATGGGTTCAAAGCCAGGATCTGATGGAATTCCTTTTATTAAAATTCGCTGTATGTCTTCGCTATGATATGCGATCGTATCTGCCAGTAAATGCATATCTAACGCTTCCCTATTTCAAACTTTTTGCCCCACAACCAACCATATCACCAGCTGCAAAGCTACTTTCAACCCATTTACGGTGAAACGTACTCACTGCGTAAGGCTTCAGGTGCTAATTTAAACGAACTGTTAATTCGATTTAACACCTCACAATTGCTTCTTTCTTTTATCCTTTTATTGAGGTTGTGCTTTGGTCTCACTTGATAGATAAAGTCCCTCAAGCGCAGTTTGAAGAGTAAAAGCATTCACCACCTTTCGTAACTGCCAGCCATCACTTGTCTTCTCCATCTAAGGCAGTGGTGCTGCTGCACAAATGCCCTCCTCTCCAAGGTCCAGTCACAGCCAAATCGAAGTTATTTAATTTAACTGCACCTCTAAAGTATATCTGCATCTTGGTCGCTATTAATTCTCCAAACAGTTTCAAAGTTTAAATGCGATGATAGCACTTCATTCCTTTCACCTTAAATGCTGCTGCTGCTGTAGTACTGTTGCTGTGCTGTATGAAGCCGAACCAAGTTCCAGCTCCTTGAACGACCTATTTGACTGTCTTCAGCTGCTGCTGGTTCAGTGAAAGATAAGGATCACCAAATGGCCAAAGGTACACTATGGTTGGCAATTCGCAGTCGTCGTATTGTTGGAAGCTCTTCCTTCTCCACTAGTGCTTGTGCACCATTAACAGGCGAAGGAGAAAGACCAAACGTTGTCCAACAACAACAACGCAGAGAGTAACTTTTTCCTGAAATTACGAGAAGTCACTCGAAGAAAAGATCACTGCCAGGAGATAGCGCTGTATCCGAATCCCCCGTCCTTTCTCTCACAATTACCAGCACACTCCTCTTTCGCTCGCTGCCAAGGCAACATAAATCGCACTAAATAACAACTTTACGGTATTGGACAGGCCAGAGCAGGAGCCAGAACCAAACTGTGGTGATGGTGTCGCTGCGACAACTTCTGGAACACAGGAGACACCTCCAGGGTGGCAAATAATTGCCAAATGTATCCCGGCGACAAGCAGTTCTCTCTGATTTCTGTTGTTATTATGTGCCTGCCTGCCTATTCCTGGTACCACGTAACTGTGTGTGTGTGTGTTGCATGGTCCGTGCGAGTCTTCATTTGCACATGCTGAAGCAGCCACCGTGTTTGGTTAACCTCCTTGCAGACCCCGGGACTTGGTCATAATTAATTAAGTATCACACGAGCGTGTTCACTTCTCGATTGGAATTATCAGCTGCTGCAGTCGCAGGCTTAGGGGTTGACTTGAGGTCAGCCTTAAAGACACATCAGGAAATTATCTGTCCAGCTTCTGCTTGTACCTTCTCTGTGTATGTCCCCATTTCCGGGTGTCTTCTGTTGGCGCTAATTTGGCTAAAGGGGGCCCACTTCGAGCACGTGATTCATTCGTCTTTAATTTTAATTGTAATTTTAATTTTCACCAACGAATTTTTTTTTTTTTTATTGTCGTCCACAGCTTCCCACTTATTCTGCATCGTGCTCCTTTGTTGGTGTACGGACTTAGGTGCTGATTCTGTCTGCTGCGGTGGTGCTGGCTGTTTGACCCTTTTCGTCGTGGTCGTCGTCATCGTTGCGGATTTGTGTCCAGTTGTTTCCTTTTTATTTTAAGATTTTTTTTTTCAGTTTTTTTTTTAGGTTTTTTTGTCGTGCTCTTGTTGGCGGATATTTGTTCGCACTCGCTGTGGTCTCAGTCTCTAAATTAATTCCTTAAACACGACCGAATCTGAGGACTCACCACTGACTAGTAGAAGGAGAGAGAAAAAAAAAAGATTGAAAACGAAAAACAGCGCGCAATTCATGTTCGGTTTGTCGCCTCATGATTTCCAGCGAGAACGCAAAGAGGCGTGAAATTAAATTACCAAACCTCCCAAACAAAAATTAAAAAAAAAAGAGGAAGAAACATAAGACTGACCAGGTCCAAGAAGGAAAGGCATCACATGGCAGATGTTGGAATTTATTTAACCACAAAACCTGCACTGGATGGCTAAGTTTTGCCAGACCAGCTGAGGAGACAGGTGACATCTGCAGAGGAGTTAGCTTTTTTAAGGAGGTTAGGGTTTAAATACCGTGCAAGGATACTATGCCAGTAGCTCCACAGAACGACCAGGACTGGTTAGGTTTCTAAGAGAAGTTAGAAATAACAGCGAGTGTGTGCTAGGATCAGCTTGACGACATCGAAGGCAATGGCAGCACATCCTTTATTATTCATGGATGGTGTGGTATGGTAAAGAGGGAAGCGCACCACCAGAGGTGGATACACGGGGTGAGTGCCCTTGCTGAAACTAACCATGTTCCCGAGTGGGATTTGTGCCAGGTCCTCTAATTCCACAAAGAGTCTGTTTTCCATGTAGCGGAAGCGACGGGTTTGCTGGTTGGGGCAGTCACAAAGCAAATGCTCGATAGTTCCTCTTTCTTCCGTATCATGGCAGCTTTTGCAGTAGTCAGGAGAGCTGATGCCCATTCTGACGGATAGTGTCTAGTTATATTAATAAAACCCTTGCCCATGTGGCAGACACTGCGACCTAAAAGATCAATTGTATCAAAAGGGCATGGTTAGTCTAAGAGACGTACTACCTCCCTAAGGAAGGATAGTAGGTCCTTAGTAGCAGAGTTTTTCATTTCGGCTGGCGTACATATTTCTTCATAGAAAATACGTCTCCTTAACCAATGTAAAGCTGGGCAATTGCAGAGAATGTGCTCGGATGATTCGTCCTACTCCGAGCAGAACCTACATTCCGTGTCTGAGCTCAGGTTAAGTTTGTTATGGTGGTATCTCAAGCCACAGTGGCTTGCCCACCAGCTTTCTGATACTTTCCTTATTAAGGTTAAGTATATCCTTATAGGAGTAAGGTTTGATTAATAGATGGGATTGTCTCAAGGTGTAGATTATGTTCCCAGTTACTATTTAGCGCTGTGGCGAAAGACCAGTTGATGCCACAGTAAGGTTCAGGTCCTATGAACGCAGATTCTGAGCCAGCCCTAGCTAGTTCATCTGGTAACTCGTTGCCTGCAATCCCTTGATGGCCGGGGACCTATCCAAGTTTCACCGTGCTTAGTCTCGCCAGGGATTGCAGTGCATCGTAGCAGCATTTAACTGGACTGGAGTCCATTAAGTTGGACGACAACGCTTTGAGTGCTGCCTGGCTATCACATAATAGCGTCCTTAATACCCTTACCAAGGTTCAATCTAGCGCGGATTTCAATGGCATGGAGTTCAGCCTGAAATACCGTGGGACACATTCCCATAGGTATCCAGACTTTGGTGTTGGGTCCAAAGACACCAGCTCCAACTCCAGATTCCATTTTCGATCCGTCTGTGAACCAAACTAGACCTCTAGGGTCTAATACCGGAACACCATTAGACCAATTTGCACGATCTAATATTCCTACCTCAAATAGCCTACCGAAACAGTACTCCTTGACCATGGTGTCAGGGATGGTACAAAACATGTCTCTTTTGGGGGTTGAGTCAAGAATTTTTCCACATGTCCCAACATGGTCACCTGATTTATACTTGTATTCTATCTGCAACTTGATAGCACACCTAGCGGCTGTCTTCCTAATGAAGATATGAAGAGGTGAAAGCCCAACAATTGCTTCTAAGTTTAGCTGCCGTTGTCCGTTCAAGAACTTTCGGCCACCAGATGATAGCCGCGTACGTGATAATAGGCCTCACCATCATTGTATACATCCAGTGTATCATTTTTGGATTTAGACCCCGAGTTCTGCCGTACAGGCGCCTACAGGCCCACATAGCCTTAGTAGCACATGGCCTTAGACACGAGGTAGTGTCCAGTTATTACCCCTGTCATGATGCTGATTTCTCATTGGTAAAACACTTTTAGTCCTTCTATCGGTTATTACTGGTCATGAGCTGCGAAAGATGACGCAGTCACCCCTGGCTGCCTTGGAGGTGTTGACTGTTTCTCTTACTTTAAGGTCTATTCTGCTACCAATAGGGATGGCTATTGATTTCTGAATGAACGCGTTAATGACCCAGCAGAGTGACTTCGTGAGTGTTGTATCTCTCTGTTTATAGTCCTCCGAATGACAGAACTGTTTTTGATCTTACTGTGTCGCTGTCTAGTGCCTTGAGTGCTGCTTGACTATCCACGAAGATTGTAATCCTGGATGGATTTAGTTTCTTGGCTTGTATACTCTGTGTTGCGAAGACTTCGGCTTGGAAGATACTACGGTATGATATTCACTAGGAAGGGAAATGGAGGGAGTAGTTTTTCGCTGTTCTAAATACCCTTCGTCCACCAAAGCTTCCACCAAAGCTTGACCCAAAATCAAGACGCCCAAAGCTTGACCCAAGTTCTCCGACGCCCAAAACTCCAGAATTCGTATCTTTGCCGCGATTAAAACACTCAAGCCTTAGGATTTGATGGCCTCCCAGTGGAGCTCAACATGGCTTCACCCGTAGTAACTGCAGATTCACAGCTGCCATTAGTGGAGAAGGCTTTGAATAGTGAAACTTTTCTTGCAGAGCGGAGGAAGGAAATGCCTGTCAACCTCGAAAAGTAGGGCAACTGAGCAGAATTTGAAAACCGAAGATGTATTTGTATGCTTCGGTCTATTGCTTAAATACTAACCAACATAAACCTCGAACGCATTCAGAAACACCTTGAAAGTACTCTCGCCCTAATAGTGATGATCAAGTTGGTTTTCGAGATCTAGATCCTGTGGCGAGCCATTTAAGAGCTCAGGGACATTAGTCGAATAATGTGTCGAGTATAGATCTCCACTACACCTGCTGTTCACTGATCTAGACAAACCGTTCGACAGTGTAAACTGAGAGTTAATATAGCCTGCAGAAAAGGCGTTCCGAACAAATTTGGTGGCCATTATAAAAGTCACGTGCTGCATAGAGGTAGGTTTTCGGAAGAATTTGAAATATGAAGCGGCGTTCGGCAGTCACCACTACTCTTTGGTGGTGATTCGAGGGTGCCAATGCAGTTTGTCTTAGCAGTTTCCCAGCACAATTGCTGAGAGCTGAACCAAAACTAGTCAGTTCATCAACCCGTTCGTAAACTTAACCACTTAAGCAGGCTTATTCGTTGTTGCTCTGTTGCAAAAAATTGGAGACAGTTGCTTGGAATTATTGGCTGGAATGTCGACGAAGATAGCATCATCTCAACGCCCAGCAAGCCTGGAAATTCAGTATCACAACCTAGAGATACTTGCCTGTGGGTAGAAGGACTTTTATTGGTTGACGAATTCCGAAAAAATGCTCGCACTTAGGTCAGCCCCATTTTTGAGCTTGTTCAGCACCGCGGTTATCGTGTTGCTATTTAGAGCCCAGTACAGATTGATAACGGGAGGTTTTATTTTCAGATTCAACTGCGTTGTTGCATTGCTGAGATTTTTCTTGAAGTTCGACTTAAAGGTAATGTAATCCGTTACTATGACAGTCAAGTAGCTATCTCCGGCTGGATTCCCTATTACCAGCAAAGAAGTAGCACCCGTGGACATACCTTTCGATTGACGACAATTACTCAGCTTGTAGCTCCATGAGCTTACTTCCTTAAGGCAGCTTCGGTAGCATAAGCTTGTCACAAAAACTTATTTGAAATCGTCCTGGTTGTCCAAGGTAACTAAGGGACTTAACTTAGTCCCTTAGACGAAACTGAAAGACGCCAGAAATGGCACACTCGGGGTTTCGTCATGGCGATGCTTTATGTAGAGAACAAGGCGGATAGACCAGTTCCTACTCCTTGTCATCGCCCCAATGAGTTGGAACGTCGTGCACCGCCAATATCAAAAAATGCATCAACAGTGTCTCAAGAATTCATCTGTACTACTCGTGTCAGTACCATGATAACAGAGGTGGCATGCTTTAGTGTGGTACCGACAGACTTTAGCAGGTTAGAGGATTTTGAAAAACAGCTTCCGACTGAGTCCAATAAGGAAACATTTCTGAAACTTTTGACATCCATTAAAAGGTGACTCAATCCTCTTACAACCTCTAAAGAGGTAAAAGTGCTACCGACAGCTATGAGCCACAAGACAACAAGGCTTTGAAATAAACCAGAGAGCTATGGCTGTTTAGCTGTGTAGGTAACTCGAATTCACAAGCTCAATATCTCTGATTATCTCACCCTTTGATGACGGAGTTTAAAAACCTTATTTCTCCTGTCAGTCTTTCCATCTAAACCTAACACGTCTCAGTTTCTCAAGCGTTTTCTATTTTATTAAGCAAGCTTTCTAATGTCGCCATCTAAGCTTAGAAAGGTTAAAAGGAAAAATGTTGATCAATGTTCACACCCCTAAGCCTGTCAAGAATTATCCTGGACATTATCTTCTACGCTTCCAAGTCTATGCCTTCCCTTGTAGGGTAGCAATCATCTTTCAGTTTATATTACATCCTGCTTAAAAATTCTGTGGAATCCTTGTGGAAGGAGACTAACTGTCTAAATGTCGCACTGAACTGCAGCAAGCTTCTTCTTAAGATTCTGCCAACATCCAAGCTCTATTCGGCAATGAGTTTAATAATCCAAGACACCCGCTACAGAGCCACCTCTCATCCAAAGCTTATCTCGCAGGTAAAACTCCAAGGTGCAGGTCACCATATGCGTGTGCGATTTCACACCAAATTCTCGTCATTAACCCGCTTGTGTGGCAATCACAGCATAATGCCATCTCTTAATGCATGACGATGCCCAAACACACGGATTGTGTCGGAATGTTTCGCCATTCTCTTCATCATCGGACAAAACATCCAGCTAAGCAGGCATCCTACTCAGAGCCCGTATGCACCATGTCAGGATGATGTTCAATTTAATCAGACTTAATGAACATTAAATGCAAACAGTGAAAAAAAAAATAGAACGGGATCCCGTTCAGGTTGTTGTGCTGTCGCAGGAAGTGGCGACAACGACGTTTACTCCTTTCCATGTTAGAGGATCAGACCTGTCAAAATTAATTCCAAAGTCATCTTAGTCATGGAGAGCCGTCGCGCGTCGGATCAGAAGGATATAAAAGCGAATTTCTTGTCCTCTCTTTGGAACCCACAGACATTCATGGATTTATTCCGACGACAAGTGAAATCGAAACCCGTCAGCTCATTACGTGGTTTCTATCATCGTATCGCCGCCACAGCCACCCCTGACTTCAGCACATCATCACTAGTTGCTTAGGCCCCGGAATAGCCCGTAGGGATTTTCTGCGACTCTCCCTCCCCGTGCACTCATGTTCAAGGATAATGACTTTGGAATTCTCAAGTTTAAATTTCACCAAAGCAAAAGCTCATTGCTGCTCCAAAAATTTCGAGAATAATTTAGAACGTGCAGAGGAGCAATTTGGGTTGTTAAAGGGGGTGAGTCTCCTAGCGCTCTGTTAATGATGATGATGGTTGGGTTGGGTATATCCTCGTACACATGGACTCCTTCTCTCAGCAGGATTATTTTAAAACGACATAAAAACTTTCTGTAATGAGAATTTGATTGTGTGTGCAGCAGCAGCAGCAGCAGTAGAAGAATGGACCTTTAAAGCTGCTCTGCCGGTTTTGTGTTTATTTCCCCTTCCAGGATCGAAACGAATTGAATTTCTGCTCGTTACTACTGCTAATGTTGATAGAGTTGGAGCTGGGTGAGCTGACTAGCAGCTCATAGTTGGTTCGGACTCCTGCTGGACCCTGGTGGTGAACCTGTTTAAAGAACAAAGTTTACGCTCCAGTTTACAATGTGTGCTGCAATTATGTGCACCTGTTCGGGAATTTGTTAAGGCAACCTATATTCCGTTGTAACCCGGTTACATTTGTCTTTTTTTATTTTTCATTCTTTTTTGGGAGAGGGGTCCTTGTGGTGGTGCACTTTGGGGATGAAATAGTTTTGCACATTGTGTTGGTCGTTATTTTCATTCCAGTGGACTTAGTAATTTCGGTTGAAGTAGTTCACTGCAAGTGAGGTTCTCTGTGCCAGTATTTAACTTTTGGGCGAACTGGGTCTCTTTGATTAACTCTGTGGGTAATGTAAAATTGGAAGAAAGTGGTTGGTATTTATTTATGAACTGGGCTAGTGATGTGAGGTTAATTTTAGGTTGATAACAATGAGCCACCTATTACATCGCAGGTGTGAGTGGTGTTCTAGGCATCCGTCTGCATTTTGAAGGCGTGCAGCAATCTACTATACTCAGCGTAAGGGTTGCAAATCTTGATGAAGACTAGGGTTACACTTTCATTCTTTGAGACGAGCGACTGCAAGTTTTTGCTTGACAACGTTACGTGCTATGCATATCCCTCCATCCTACAGAAAATTGGCGATGTTTCAAACCTCTCCCAGCCACTTGAACACGACTTCTTTTTGTCGGGGTAGGGGAACTCCGCTTCGACTCAGTACCGATCCCTTGAACTACCAGGAAGCAAACCCCTGTTAATGAGTTTGTTTCGTCTTAGAACGGTGAGTATGCGCTTTCGATATCGTCCTTACCACGGAAGTTCCAAAATATTCTCCACCTGGCACAATCAAAAGCAAGACAATCGCAGAGAAGGGACCTGCAGTATCGTCATCCTGTCCACAGCCATCACAGATAGGGGTGTCTCTTAACTTTGGCAGACTCATATGCCTGGTAAAAGTGAAGTTCATCGTAAATATGCAGGTGAGGTGTACGCCAGTAAGTTGTTGAGATACAGCATGAATTTCTCTGATTTTTTACAGACGTCCAGGAGCATTAATTTAGTCAGACCACATCCTAGAGAGCTGTGCTACACATGGTGGACCGAGGACGCCAGAAGATCCAACGCAGAATGAGAAGGTTATGCAGGGCCTTAAACTTATCCTAGCTTAAGCTACGAAAGGCAGAAACTTAGACCTCTCCGCATACTCCTTACAATATAGTTCAAGACCATTAGGATAGCACAGGTCTCCGCTTAGAGAACAAATGCATCTTTCCTAACGAGGAGTGCAGTCTTATGTAGTCATCTATATGTATGTATTACTTCGAGTCATACCGAATCTGACTACAGTTATGGGTCCCTTGCCCATCTAGCCTGAGAGACTCTCTGGATTTCCCCACAGTTCTACTCTGACTTTGATTCCTCGTGTCAACGCTAGCTTCTGTTCAGCAGAAATCTGGTTCATCTTCTGGGTTTCTACCCAGTGGCGTTCCAAGATCTCTCTTCTTCCGCTAGCTAATGCCAGACAATGACAGAGTATATGTGCCGCCGTCTCGATTTCCTCCAGGCAGTGATCACCATCTTCTTTAGGTGATACCCAAAATGTCCATGACCTATAGATAACGCTACCACCAATTTCAGTGCCCTTCGCTCCAAGCTTAGAACCTACCTATGAGTGTAGCCAGTCGGCCCTTTAATAGCCATTTTAGCCTGCCTACAATCTTCTACGGTTAACCACCTTCTCTGGTGTTCCGCCGCGATCCAGTTGTTAATCAGGTGCCCCACCGTTCCTCTGCCAATTGCAGCAAATGGTTCCGGACCAGAGAACTCCGAGGTTAACCCTTGCTTTGCTAGAGAGTCCGCCTTTCCATTGCCCTCAGTCCCTACGTGCCCTCTCACCCAGAGCAGCGTCACTTCATTTCGAGTTGAGCACTCACTAAGTTTATGAACACATTCCACCGCCAGGGATGTATTTATATCAGTTTGCTCCATGCGTCTAAGCACTTATTGATTGTCCAGTGCTGTAGTAATATTTGTACAAACAACTTGACCTCGGGACTGAGGCTAGTTCTAGTTCTTCTGCAAACATACCTGCCCCCGCTCTGCCAGCCATCATGGAACCATCCGTAAACATGGTTATATCACCTATTTTTTTATCCGGAGGTGTTCCACCCTCGATAAGAGTTTTGTGAAACTTTTGTGGAGTGGGCACCGAGAGCTAGCTACTTTCCGATTTCTCGGAGTATGTTATGTACCCCTGCTAGGGTGTCTCGTTTTTCTAGCTTTCCTTAGCTTCCTTCCTTCCTACGATATTACTCACAGCGTTTGTTCAGAGACTCGTTTGCAACTACCTTCGGTACCGTCACCTTTCTCCTCTGTGGAGACCTGAGTACATTTAAGAATATTTTTGGCGAATGTAGCCATGATGCGAATTTCTATAAAGTAGTCGTTCATAGAACCAAGATTCATTATCTAAGCTTTTCTTTGCATCTAAATAATTGCTTATCCTGTTGTCTCTAGGAACCGCCATAGTACATACCGCTGTCTTTTGATTTCCTTCTGTTCGACAAACTCCATCACCTGTCTCGACTGACAGTGATATCTCCGCAGTCCAAGCCCGTCGTTATTTATTTAGTTGCACGTGGTCTGTTAAAGGACCTACCTGGACGTAGTAAGAAAACCCGAAAGTCGTCCTTTTCGTTTGCTAATGTTGTCAGCAGTAATATCTGAGATTTTTTCTTGCCATACTTACATTGATGCCATTATCCGTCACCATCTCTCCTGCAGGACTTTTCCGAAGTAAACACAACCTTTTCCCTGCCAAAACCCAACTCTACTCAGTTCACCTGCCATAAGCTGTTTAAAGCGGCCACCTTTCCATCGCTCCTCCTCCTCCTTCAGGAGTTCAAAAACAAAATCACCGGCCAGCCCTCTACAAGTACAGCGGTCAAATCATTTAACTCGCCAGCATCATCCTCGATTGTCCTCCTGTTAGTCCTCGATTTATTTGACATTACCCATGACAAGTGTACCTTCAGTCTCCAGGGAGAAAAAAAAAATTTGAGGACACCTTAAAGCAGGGATGGAAAAATCAAAAGGCACACCGACCACCCTTCACCGTTTAATAATTTCTCAAATCCGTTTTGATTGGCGAGGACATTGAATGGAATTGACGACGATGACGATGACGACGTCCTCTTGTTGTCCTGCCTGATGATGCTTCAATAGAGCAACAAACAGCTATCGACCGCGCTCTATGAAAACCTTGAAGACACATCGTGCACCGCTGCTGACAACAGGTTGGTTTGCCGCCGCCGCCGCCGCCGCCGCCGCCGCCGCCGCCGCTGGTGGGTCGGTACTACGACAAACAGCCAAACTCAGTCTCCATCTCATCTCGTGCGGCGATGGGTCACTGCAATAAACCGTGCAAATACAGCTTTATGAGATCGTTTTATAATTTTAATTGATTGGAAATTAATGATCTGCAGATATCGATGGCCTGCCTCCCATTCCATTGTGCATCGTCGTCGTTCAGAAAAGATGATTTCTTCTGACGACAACGACGACGACTGGATGTCTCCTCCATGTAGCGCTGAGTACTCACCAAGCACCAAGCACCACTCACTACAACGGAGATTCAATTTTTTTTCGTTTTCCTTCCATTAATCTCAGCAGCCGAGGTCCTCCGGTTCCCGGTGAGATTGACATATGGCCGTCGACATTTTCTGTCTGTCGAACGTCGGAATGTTGTAAATTAATTGAAAATGAGCAATCGATGATGGGCTCTGACTTACAAAGCGGTCTAATAGACCCCGGCCTGCATTCTCCGACTGCAGCTGGTTCTTTTGCAATCGTTACCGGAGTCGCAATGTTATTGATACTAATGCTGATGACTACGACTACGACCACGACCACGACGACGAAGACGACGACGACAATGATGATGATGATGATGGGAGATTGGTTGATGTCAAATCGTTGTTTTGTGTAGTGTTTGCTGGATCGGGCTTAGGATTGGGTGCTCCATGCACGGGACCGTGGCATGGATTGCATTGGATTTAAATTATGATTCATTAATTCGATTTATCTGCGATATTATTGTGGTTCGTCGCTGAGTTTGACTTCCCGTACTCAGTGGGGAAATTGGTTTCGGAGTCAATCAAGCGTTCAAGGAGGTTGTCAGTTTTGTGCGGTTCACCATCAATCACAACGATGCTCGCACAAATATTCTGCATTAAGTTTCGACGTTAAAAGGGGATCTGGTTTGGAAAATATTTTTCGGGGTTAAGAATGAGGTTCCTTTCTACCTTTATCCTGCATTTTGGAGACGGTCTGGATGAGATTTGACATCACGTCGAGTATTTGTGTTGTTAATTGTGATCTTCCCTGGATGTGGTTGCAAGGTTACAGGACAAGATTTGGAGGATATTGGACGGGGGTAAAAGTGGTGCTTTCAAGAAGTGAATAATTTTTTTAAATAAACCGGACATCAATGGGTGCAGATGATGAGAAAAATTGTATCCAATGGGTGATCTCTGGAAGTGGTTAGTCTTTTGGATTGTGATTGCGTTAAACTCGATTTCACTTCATTTGGCTACTGAAACCTCTTTTGATATTCGTTTCACTTCTATGCTTTGCAGATACCTACTGTTGTAAGACCATCCCTATCTTTTGGATTTGGACACTCTTAGTTGTCATTTCTATGCACTCTACTCGTAGTACTATGATAAACTAAACTAAACCTTCACTTTACCAAAGTTTATTCGGAATGGTAGAGTGGTACACACCGGGATCGATTTGCTGAAATGCTGCTGCTTAAGACTCCAGAGTCCCTCGTTGTAAACAGCCTCTAAAATAGTGTGTTGAATAGCCACTCTAGGCAAAACAAAATCAAGGTAGGTTGGGGTCATTTAAGACGTAAATTGTCCTGCAATCAAACCATATGAGAGGCATCCGAGTTGTGTATTTAATTTAGGCACAAACTGAAAGGTTATTCGAAAGTAAACAAAAAATATGTTAACAACCAGACGGGGAAATAAAAACTCTTAAAATTCGACCTTACTTCTGCCCATTACCTTGTAGATATGTAAACCATCTTCTTTTCCCTTTGTTCGGCGAGGTTATGATCAGGATTATAGAGATCATAACCCTCCCACTTTACTGCATCCCTATTGGTCCGCCTGTGGGGTTCCCGGTTGTGGATCACTTCGTCACTGAGATCATTTAATTGTTGCTGCTGTTTTTGCATTTGGGTGATCCAGGAGTTTTTTGGCCTGTCTCTCTTCTGCGTTTGTATGCTTCTTTAACGTGAAGGCTTCCTCGGAACTTCGAACTTCTAATTCGATCAAGCTTTGTTCCTCCTACTGTCATGCGAAGCATCTTCATCTCAGCTGCCGTTAAGTTATACATTGTCCAGCATTGCAAACCGTATGTGAACGCCGGACAAACAACTGCGGTGTAGAGCCTTCCTTTCAGCTTAGGTGGCATTTTTCTGTCACAGAAGGTAGGAGAGTTTTCCAGCGACTTCATCCACCCTTCGCTTTCGCGATGACTGTTGTCGTCATCAATAGTTGCTTCGCTATTGATCATAGATCCCAGATACTTGAACTTTTTGCACTTGGGAATCATATTTCCATTCAAATAAATGTCTGGAATGCTTAGGTATAAGTAAATAGCAACGGACTTAAGACGCTTCCCTAGCGAACACCAACTTTAATTGGAAACTCTTCGGTCACTCTGGCGTTTTCTGTACGTATGGTTCTGGAACTCCTCGATTTCATTTCAAATTCGACAACGGCTTTCCTTGCGTTGGGGATTGGCTTCGGCCAGAGTCTGAGCCTGGATTGGGCTTCACTGATGACTCCAACACTGATCAAGAGTCAAGCCCAGATGTTCCTCTGTAAGCCGAGAACACTAGACTTCACTACTCGTTAAGTGTGCATGCCACTGTTTTCAAGCAGAGATGTATTCTATTCAAATGGGTTCTGACTATATTGCGTATTTGCGTCTATAGTGACAGTCAGGCTGTTCTTCAGACCTTACTCAACCATGTACCCCGTTCCAAAATAGTTCGATAATGCAAGAGCTCTTTGTATTTGGTCGCAAGACGAAACTCTCTCAGGTCACACTGGGATTGCAAGAAATGAGACCTACGATGAAATTGCTTAGCACGGCTGAGAGGATGTTTTCTCAAAACCTGAATCCGCGTTGGGTCTTCCCGGAAACTATGCTCGGCTTAAGCTCTCTAGCTCAAATATGATTTCAAGCTCTACATATATATAAAGGAGCATCGTGAGATCTGTGCGCACTTAAGACTCTAAGTTGTGGTCCATGACAACCGCAGACAGACAGAACCTCCATGTCTCCGAAAGAAAAATTGTACGAAAACTATTTGGACACAAACCCAGAGGTACTCCAACTGTGGGGAAGAGAATAATTTGTACAAACGTCTCCTATAAACAAGCCACGTTGCCAGAAACGATACAAACCGACCCTAAAGAAAAAGTTAATAGAGTCACACGTCACTTTTCATTACGGACCACGGACGACCAAGAGTCCGATTGATGGACTGCGTAAATAACGTTGCCAGGAATAAAGCCGTGGCCACCAATCGAAAAGTTTGTCAGAGAAATGCTCAACAAGCCTAAGCTCACCCCAAGGTATGTCGCTACCAGAAGCACAAGTAGGTCAGACTCAGCCTTACAAAGTAGTTTCAGTTTACGCAGCAGTGTGTTAGTAATTTGACCCACTTAAATTATTTTCCCATGCGACCAGCTTGATATTTTAAGAGCGAGGTCACGTTTTCGAACAACATCCGACTATTATCCTCCGAACCCTTTCAAAAACCATTCGACAAGCCTCCATTACTAAAACGTGAAACACAAAATTAAAATGCGGCTTTGCCCCCCCAGAAATTCACGATTAAGTCTCATCATGCGGTGCATATCGAAACCCAGTTCAATACCATTTCAGCATGAGTACCAACATGACTTCAAATTTGCATTCGAAATTCTCTGCTCGACAGGACCTCTTTTTACTACCTGCCGCCGAATCAATTTTCAATTTGCGCCCACCCACAAGCACACAACACAATTCTCCTCTGTTATTTTATAGGGAGAAATAAATTTGGACCCACTCGTCGTCATCGGTCTGAATGCGTTGCATCCCTCAATTCAATATACGCGTTGCGAACCCAATCGGCATGAATATTTAACAGTGTTTTGCGTTTCAAAAAACACTTAAAAATTCTATTTACATTCGTCCATATACTCTCGATGTACGAGTCCTGGGGTTGACCACGTGCACCGCCCACTACCACGATTGATTGGGCGGGGGCGGGGGAGGCGTTCGCCTGTTTCATTTGTTTTTGACTGTTCAATTTTCGGTTTCGATCACTGAAATGCTTGCGGATTTTTGGCAACGATTTGGGCAGTGTGTGTGGTGGCTTTCATTGAATGACCGACCCGGCCGCGTGTGTGTTCCTGATAACTTGAGTGGTTTGGGAGGAAATAAAATAAAAAAAATGAAAACCCAAATGGAATGCAATTTCTTTTTTTTTTTTTTTATTGGCGATGAGAGGGCGAAAAATAATTATAACGCAGAAAAATGCATTCGAATGCATGGCGAGGAATGGCAATTGCGAATCCTGACGGGAAACTTGCCAGCTTGTTTTTCTGAGGGATTATCGACACTGGCACAGGAGTCGTTTGTTGTTTGGAGTGCGTATTATTTTATCGTTCCCACCCATGAGCATGCATGACTGGAGAGCAAGTGTATGGCATGGCATTGTGGCCGAATGGGTTTTGCATTTTCTATAGTCTGCATGCATGCATGTGTGCGAGGGGGGGTTTGTGCCGATTGATCGACCGCTTTTAAATGCAAATTTTTTGACAAATTAAATTTCACGAAAAAATGCTGCAACGCACAGTTTTTTGAACCTTTTTTTTGAACTGCAATTGCATTTCAATGCTGAATTGAAAAGGGAATATAAATCCAGTTTGCATAGTTTTTTTACTTTAAAAAAAAAAGGTAATAGACGTTCCAAATTATTTATTTAGAGTGCATGCCATAGTGAGGGGATTCAATAAAATTTGAGGGCTTCTAACGCTGAAAAACCGTTTTTAATAATTCACTCCTTTTCTCCCACAAGCGCCAATCGAAATAATGCTAAGCCGCGTTCTGGTAATAGGGACCCGTATCGTATCCACACGATTTTCTCCAACAGACAAATGCATAAAGAAAATTGTAGAATACGTGCTGTATATGAGGTAATATTGTATGGATCGAAACACACTCGCACAACGCGTTCAAAAAGTCAAAACTCGCTACAAAAACGGCCAAAATATCGTGCGAACGTTTCGTTAAGTTCGTACTTCTTTTGGTCATCATCAAGCTTCTTCTTGCACAGCTATAGTGAATTTAGTCGATAAATTTGAACGTCTTTGACAGGTTAGCGATGTGAAGACTCTAACTCGTGTTCTTTCGGCAGGGTTAGCTGAAATATCGCCGCCGTAGCTGAGAGTATGACTGAAAACCCAGGTGTATTCATTTCGAGACCATGACGGGAATTGGGCCTATCCGCAACAATGAAGATCTTGGTCCACATGCTTATAAGATCCAGTTGACACAAGAGTTGACGCCAGCAGACCACGCACAACGCCGAACTTTCGCTGATTGGGTGCTAGAAATGAATGAACAAGATCATGGTTTTCTACTCAAAATTATGATGTGGGTCATTTCCATTGATCTGCGCACGTAAACAAACAAAACTCTCGCATTTGGAGCTCCGAAAACTCAAGAGAAATAGTGAAACACACTCTCCATCGGCAACGAGTGACAGTTTGGTGCGGTTTTTGGGCGGGAGTGCCATATTTTTTCGAAAATGATGCTGGTGCAACGGTTTCAGTGAATGGATTGCGTTATCGGATTGAGTGTTGACTGACTGTTTTTTACCTGAAATTGATGCTATGGACGTGGACGATGTTTATTTTTGGCAGGACTGCGCCACTTGCCACACAGCTGGTGAAACAATGACTACCTTATTGACAAATTTCCTGGACGTGTGAGACTTCTATTGGCCACCGAGATCCTGCGATTTAACGCCATTAGACTTTTTCCTTTGGAACTCAGTTAAAGATAAAGTCTACACCAATGCTCCACCATCGATTCATGCACTAAAAGAAAATATCAGAGCTGTTATTCGCAGATACAGGCGCAATGAAAAAATTCATCAAAAGACTGATTTTTAGTAGGCAGAGCCGAGGTGAATATTTGATAGATATTGTATTCCAGTATCAACCTCATAGTTTGTACTTTAGATTGAAATAAAAATATCACCACTTTTCATAAAAATGTAGCGTTTTTCAATTAGTTTAAAATGACACCTCTTGTTGGATGACCATATACTAACCGATCCATGCCTGCCATCGCTCGTCCCATATGATCCTCATATCCTCACTCGTACAGTGACTTATGCATCCATGTTATGCACCCTCTTTGGTCAGCAGCTCCTAATCTAATTCTAAGTTGCCTTCGAGAGCTTCATTTCAGCTAGGATACAACTAACCCAGCTGTGATCCCATAGGGGATAGTAGTACAAAAGATCTTCTGAAGGTCGCCGTACTTTGACAGGACTTTCTGAGCCCTCAATCACCCTACTCTATCCTTCACAAAAATAAGTGTCGAGATGTGCGGTAGCAAAATGTCGCATTATCTCGTCCTCGTGGTGCCTGTTGGATAGCGATCTAAAGATGAGAGCTATGGAGGTGATATTTTAGTAGTGAGTATGCTGTACACTCAACCAAGTATAGGTGACGTCCCATAAAACCCATCTACAAAAAGGACGATCCTATGTCTTGCTTCTATCGAGGCATATCCCTGCTTAAAGCCACGCATCTAACGTACTGTGTGAACGTCTATAGGCCAAATCTTCGCATTAAAGAAAATCCTGGAAAAGACTAACGAATTTCAAGGTGAGGCACACCATCTTTTCATCGAGATCCTGCCAAAATTAATCCAGCAAATCTTCTTCCTTCTATTCGGCGAGGTTATGGTCAGGGATCATAACCCTCCCACTTTACTGCATCCCTACTGGTCCGCCTGTGGGGTTCCCTGGACAAATATGCGATTCAATGTTCAATGTGAAAGTAGCTCTCCTGAATTGTTCCAAACGTGCGCCGGATTTCGGCAAGGAGATGCGCTATCAGTTAATTTTTTTCAATCTTCTGCTGGAGCAGATAGTGTGTATAGAGAGGATTTCACGGCAGTTTGTAACCAGTCGAAACGAGTTCCTGGTTCGAGACGACCGATTTAAAAGCCAAGTTATCTAGGATGCCGAAGGGTTTTGTCTTGGCTAGAAGTAGTGTACCCGGGATCGGCGAGGTCGGAAAGCTACCCTGTCTTCGGCAGAAACTCTACACGAGTCGGGAGCCTAGAAAGGAAGTAACAAAAAAACAAAATACTTTCCGGGACAGACCGTATGTGGTCAAGGACCTAGCTTCTCGAGACCACTCGTTTTGTGCGTGTTAAAGTTTTTCTGACAAAAAATGGAAGGGACCTATTGCTTAGAGCCATATCCAAAAGGCTTTCTTTTTTAAGAAGCTTTCTCATGACAGTCAGACATTCGCGAGAGGTCGGACGGTGGAAAAACTTTTTGGTGTTCTCTGGAATTCAAACCTCCCGCTCATTAATATAACGTACTAACCACTGAACCACTGCGTCCACAGGCATGTAAACCTTGTCCAATAACTGGTTGAGTAGATGAATGTATGAAGCACCAATGCCTGTCCTTGCCCAGTCGTTGCAAGTAAAAGTCACAATACCAACGCCATGTCAATGGAATTTTTTCCAAAGCAAAAGCCTCCCATAAAAGCAAGCAGATGTTAATTACATGAAGTGTTTTCCATTCATCATTAAACGGGAGAAAGAGATAAAGACACGAGGCTAAGTACACCATCTAGACTATGTCACATCAAACAGGGATGTCAAGGGCGAGCACAGTTCCACCTCAAAGACCTTCCAACCGACAAGTGTAATCATTTTAAAAAAGCATGTCTTCAGACAAAGGCGAACGTATTTGCCTTTCTTAGAATAAATTACGATTTCATCCCAATACTGCTTTATGTTCAGCATGTCCTTTCCGAAAGCACAGACAAAGAAATCACTCAGAATTCCTGGTACTTGTTTGCCTGTGTTCTCTCTGGGCGTCCATCATGCAAGGACGACTCTCATAATTTTTATTAATATTACCTTGTGATTTTCTTGTTCGTTCCTTTAATTTAGTCGCCCTCAAGACGTATCCTGATTTGTATACATTCCACTTGTGCCCAAAGCCCCCAAGGGAACTTTCAAATTTCCAGAAACAGTCCTACTTTTCCTTTTTTCATACGAGAGACTATACGACGACTGCTTCCTATTCTCAATCAAATTCAAACCAAACACACACACTGGCCCTTCCCGTCATCCTTGGCCCATTCAAGGGATAACAAACGAACTCTCAAGAACTATTTCCCCAAAGAACAGTGGTGGTTAGGAGTTTTCCTTTTGTTCTCAACACACACACAAGAAACAAATGATGACACAAAATGTACGAAATGTTTTAGTTCACCCACAAACCTACACATGCAAACACACACACAGGAAACTTTGCCCTATAGAATCCTTTGGTTATTTAAGTTCACTTTTCCTCGAGTTGGAGTCGGGGAGATCCTTTTTTTTTTGTCCGAAATGAAACTTGGAAATGAAAAGCGTTCGAGATTTTTTCATCTGCCGGCGTGTTCGCTTCTGTGTTTTACCCATGAAACAGGCAATTTGAGGCAACGCCTGCTTCCCGATATCCAACGATGCGGAGGCAGAGGGACACTACCAACGAAAACTCATTGAATTTGAATTTGCTGCTGTCGAACCACAAAGAGAGATCATCAGGAGCAGAGTAGGCACTAGGCAGGCGGGGTACGATTTTGTTTTTTTTTTTTTTTTTTTTTCATTCTCAAGTTCTATTCGTTTCAATGTCCCGAGGGATATTTACCCATTGTGTACACAACACCAACCAGCCATCATTTTACCTCAGTGGCGATGGCGATATTGAAATTGTGAACAGAAAAACCAAAAAACTTCCCGCATTCCCCGAAAACGGGCTTCGGGCGACCAACTAGTTCCATTCGAACTTTTTCCAATATCCTTTCGCAACTTTGGTAGTTTCTGATGTGCTACAGCAGGTGAACAGGTGAAAACGCAACATGGCGGTTTTACATTTGTGAATATCCTTCGAGGTAGGATAAAAATGAAACGAGAACACAATTACGTTGAATTGGTTGGTCTCTGGTTGAAAGGTGACCCACGTAGCTGGCGCTTCCTTGGGGGCACTTGAATTAAACTTTAGATTGGCATCCTGATTATATTTATGTGCTATGTACGCGAGTGTGGGTTTCAATTTCTAAGTTGGTGACTTGTGCCAAACGGATTAGGAGTATGCCTGTGTATCCTTTAATTCATTAAGCTCATGTTGCACGCTTTATTCAGTTGCTCTGTGGTCGGGCGTTTTGTAAACTTGCCAGGACACTCGTAGTCGATTTTTAAATTGATTTTGTTATGCTTCAAGTGATCCTTATTGCAGTACTACTCGTATACCCGGATGCGATAAAAGTGACTTGCACAGTCCACTGCTGTAGAACAGTATAGAAATTGAATATCCAGCAGTTTCCTATTGCTGTCATTGCCGATATCCTCTTTTTATCTTTCGCTGTGACTCTTTGTGCGGTGGGATTGGTTTCCTTATTTCATTGTCTATCCTGCTGTCTGCCGGTTTTTCATGTATCCCCATAGGAGGAGAGCATGTGTGGGAGGATGCTGATGGGTCCTATCATTGTCGTTAGTACTCATAAGTTTCTACTGCACTCCATTGGTCATGGAGGGATAATTGCGCGACGGTGGGAGGTTTCTTTTTATCATTCCGATAAATTGAATGACCATCGTTGAAAGTTGAAAGTACTTTCTGAGTTGGAAATAAATTTCTGTTGATTTCATGAAAAATGGACGTGTACGAGGGGCCATTCTATGCGGAAGCTATGTTGTCGAGTAGAAAGATGCCATTCATGTGGAGTCGGTTGGTTTGGTGAGATTATTTTCCATCTCCAGATCAATGATTTTCAAATATACCAGGCGGATGATCAACAATGACAAACTAGGATACTGGCGTGGAGTACTATCAGCCGACAGAATGGCTCGTCATCCACTTCTGTTCCAAACTAAAACATTTAACATTTGCTGCAAACACGAATTAAAGAGACATCATGACTCAGCAAGTCCCGAAAACAACAACAAAATTCATAAGTGAAAGCCTCTGGGTCGGTAGCCAAGGTCTGGGAGTGAACCCCTTAAAGATGGAGGCAGTCCTTTTCAATCCCTATCTTCAGACCCCCAAATATTCGGTGGTACTGAACTAAGTCTCTCAAGTTCGGCTCGGTACCTGGGCTTAATCCTAGATTCCAAACTAAATTGGAAGGATAACATTACCGAACGCATCAAAAAAGCAAGCGTAGCTTTCTACACTTGTAAAAGGCTTTCAGTAATACGTACGTGGGGGTTCTAACCAGCTGTGGTGAACTGGATATACATGGCGGTTGTAAGAGGTTATGGTGAAGCCCTAGGAATAAACCACTCCTTTAGAATAACCGACGACTACAGCGTCTTTCAGACCGAAATCACAGCCATCATACAGGCTGCTGAAATTATCAGTCGTTCACAGAACTTCGCGGTACCTAGACGTGTTTCGGCTTCGCTAAAAGAAAAACAAAAAAAAAAATTCTAATTTCTGCAGCAAGCAGTATACGCTTCAGCGGCGACGCAGCCCAGTGGTGGTGTTTTGGTACCGTTACCAGGTTTCGGTATCGCGCCGGGGTAAAATACCAGTGTTTGTGTGTGGTGTGCTTTTTATGTGCAAATAGAAAGCAAACAGAATAAAAAAAAAAAAAAAAAAAAAGTGATAGAGACACAAAAAAAATAAATTACAACTAAGTGACAGAGACACAAAGTGAGAAAAAAAAATAAATAAATTAATAAATAAATAAAAAGTGATGGATAGTGAGGATTCCGTTATCCCCATAGCGGGAGTAGCGGAAAAAAAAATCGCATCAGCCGATGAGGCAATTTTGGGTAGCCGCGTACCACCAGCGGCTACCAAATCTATAATTAAAAGGAAGGCAAAACTAAGGTCTACTCCTAACCTAGTTAAGCGCCTCTCTCTCTCTGCTTCAGCCAAAAAGCTGCGGGGTGAAGTGAGGATAGGGGCGCCATCGACGAAAAAACCAGCAGCAGCACAACAGCAGCGTCATCGGTCCGACGATGATAATGTAGAAGGCATGGGTGACAGCAACAGCTTCGCCTCGCTAGCGGCTTCCGAATCGGAAGATGAGGAAGACGAGTTGGAGTGCCTAGACACCAGCATAAGGCAGCTGCAACAGAGAGTGCTCGCCATAAAGGCTAAGCAGACGGCCAGAAGGGAGAAGGAGGACATTGAGCTCCAGCGCTCCCAGGAACAACAACAACAACAACAACAACAACAACAAAAACAACAACAACATCAGTTGCCTGCAAATAAGGCAGCAATAACAATCGCAGTTAACAAAACTGCAAAGAAAGCGGCAGCAACAACAAAGCTGCCGCAAAAATCTAGTCAACTGCCAGTAAGGCAGCTGCAACAACAACAGCAGCCAAAGAAGCAGCAACAACAACAGCAGCCGATAAAGCAGCTGCAACCACAACAACACCAGCAGAAACAACAGCAGCAGCAGCAACCACAGCAGCAGCAACCACAGCAGCAGCAACCACAGCAGCAGCAACCGCAACAGCAGCAACAACAACAGCAGCAACAACAGCAGCAACAACAGCTGCAGCAGAAGAATACGAAGGCGAAGGTCCCGCCTATAAATACATACAAGATGGAGCTGAAGGACACCATAGACCTGTGTAAGTCGGCCATAGGTCAAAATTTTTATATCAAACGCCTTAGTGAGGATAGACATGCTATCCACTGCAAAACAGTGGAGCATTATAAAAAAATAAAAGAATTATTAAAGGACTCGACGACGGAGTTCTTCTCCTTCACCCCGAAGGGGGAAAAGCTGCAAACTATGCTGCTGAAGGGGATGGACTCGTCTATCGAGCCGGAGGAGCTCCTTCAAATGCTGAGGGATAAAAAGTGCGACGGGCTTGAGTTCGTGGGGGTCAAGCCGTTCACCACAGCTAGGGCAAAAAGGGAGAAGCGAAAGCTACCGTTCTTCCTTGTTCAGCTTTCGCCCAGTAGCAAACTGGATGGTCTCAGGAGTATTAATGTCCTAGACTACCAGGTTGTGTCATGGGAAAGAGTAAAAAGGAGCGATAGCATTTTACAATGCGTTCGCTGCCAAAGGTTTGGGCACGCCGCGTCGAACTGTGAAATGCAGCCTCGATGCGTGAAGTGCGGTAAGAACCACAAAGCAGAGGAATGCTCTCTGGGTAAGGATGGGGTAGCAGATAGGGCCCAACTCTCATGTGCTTTATGTGGAAACTCGGGACACACCGCAAACTATCGGGGTTGTCCTAAGTTCCAATATATGAAAAAAATAAATCTGGTTCGTCAGCAGAAGGTCGAAGTCAAGCGTCCACCCGTTTCTAGTCAAACACCAGCCGTTACTTCCCAATGGACTTACGCCCAAATGGTGTCAGGCCGGGGAAATACGGTACAAAAACAACAACCGAAGGTTGCTTCACAGGTCCCATTGCCTAAAGCACCTGAGGCTCAGCCTGATATGCTCGCTATTTTGCTCTCAATTCAAGGGCAAATGAGCCAGCTTCAGCGTCAGTTACAAGAGCAGGCGAAACGGGTAGACCAGATCTACGCATTTCTGCCGGACCTAGCGCACCACCAGTCGTAATGGCTACGTTGGCGGAGAAATCATTGAGGATCCTTGCGGTGAATGTGAATTCACTGATAAGGATCGAGCGAAGAACCGTACTTTTTAAATTGTTAGAAGACCAAAGCCCTGACGTACTTTTGGTTAGCGAAACAAAGCTATCCCAGAAGCACAAACTATGGCACAGTAAATATAATATTATAAGAAGAGACCGACCCAACTCCATTCAAGGGGGAGGTGTTGCGATCTTCATTAGGAAAGATTTGCGTTATAAGGCTGTGTACAGCGGTGAAGTGCGGAGGTTTCAGGAGCTGGAGGCCTGTATCGTGTGCATCCCTCTCCGTAGTGGAAAGAGGTTGTACATGGTCGCAGTCTACGCTTCCGGAGCTACTCAAACCACTTCATTTATAACAGAGCTCGAGACACTTTTTCGATGTCTAAGGCTGGAGTCGGAGGAGAACTATTTTATTATGGCTGGAGATTTAAATGCCAAGCATAGTGATTGGGGAAATAATATACCAAATTCTAGGGGGAACCTACTACTCAATTGGTGGGGTCTACACAATGTCGAGTATAGACTCGATTTGAAAGCTACCGATAGTCCGTCGTATCCTAGCGGCGGCTCCTATCTGGATCTTCTGCTGTTCGACGTACGGTTACAACTGACCAACACGAACCGACAAACGAGAAACTGCCTACATACATTCGTGTATGACAGTGACCATTGCGGACTCAGTGCCGAAATAACAATTCCCAACGAGATTGCGGAGTTGGAGGAGTTTGTCCAAACGTACCCCTACAATTACAGTAGGACGCGTTGGACACGCTTCTCCAGAGTATTGACAAGAGCACTCCCCTCGAACTTGCTCTACCCACCGTCCAATAGGAACCTGTCAAATGAGGAGATCGACAGATACCTACAACGAATGGACGAGACCATTAAACGAACGATGGACAGCACGATACCTCGGTATCAACATACTGACAACGTTGACATATACCGCAACGCAACAATTGACGCACTTCACCTACAAAAAAGTAGACTTCTGTCAAGACTTAAAACCTTGTACAGACGGTTTACTGACAGACAAAACTCGGAGGTCAGGACACTCAAGTCGTTGATTAAAAATCTCCAACAGTTAATAAAAGAAAATTACAGACTCTCTGTAAGTTTGCACTGGAACAAAAAAATTCGGGCTGTAAAATCCAGCAACCCGAGTATGTTCCCGCAAATAAATAAAATATTTCGGAGGAATAATCAGAACGACCTGCCATGTCTTAAGATCCCCCGAACGACGAGCACCGAACAGATACTTATAACAGCAGGCATAGATCCAGGGAACGCCGTCAGTGATGACAACTTCTTTGTGATCGAAGATCCGCAGGAGAAGGTGGAGGCTATAGGAGCGACTTTTCAGGAAGTGTATAAGGTGAATGATAGTATTTGCCCGAACCACGACCTGGAAAGTCGAGTCCTTGTGCACAACTTTAACCTTCAAAATGATATACAGCACTGGCGATCAGAGAACAACGGTTTCACCGAGTTCAATGACGATAATATGGCAAACAATGTCATCGCCAATGTGGAGGTACATCCCCCGTTCATATCGAAGGTAGAACTCCAAGCGATCTTCGAATCATTGAGAAGGAAGAAATCCGTGGGTATCGACGGAGTGTCTAACATTGTGCTAAGACACCTCCCTCCAGAAGTGGTGAACATTTACACCATCCTGTTTAACAATGCCCTGAATAATGCACATTATCCGGCGCACTGGAAAACAGCGGTGGTTCATCCTATTCCCAAAAGGGGTAAAGATACGTCCAATCCGGCAAATCTCCGGTCGATAAGTCTCCTTCCGAACATCAGCAAGGTATTCGAAAAGGTTGTCAATAGAGCCCTGTCTAAGTGGGTTGAGGACATGAATATAGTTCCGGATAACCAATTCGGTTTTAAGGCGGGGCATGATACAATACATGCCGCGTCTAAACTGGTGTCGGATATCCAATGGAACAAAAGCAAGAAACAATGCACGGGTGCCTGCCTGGTTGACTTGGAGAAGGCCTTCGATACCGTATGGCTAGAGGGACTCTTTTACAAGTTGAGTAGGCTGGGCATAAGTAAACCACTGCTATACATGTTTTGTAACATGCTCACCGGTAGACAGTTCATTGTGAAAAATGGCAATGTGACTTCTGCTGGTACGTTTGATATTAAAAATGGTCTGCAACAGGGTGCGGTAAATTCGCCGATCCTCTTTAACATTTACACAAGTGATCTTGTAGGATCTCTTCACCATGCTATAGCGTACGCCGACGACTTGATAGCGTACAGATCAGGACCAAAGATCGAGATCATTGCAATACTCTTGCAGCGTGACTTCGATAAGATCACGCGATATTGCGACGACTGGAAGTTGAAAATCAACTTCCAGAAGTCGGAAACCATCCTGTTTAGGACGTCGTTATCTGGGGCCTCTGCGGATACCAGAAAGAATTGGCGAAAGTTCTCAATAGTGGGACAGCACGGACAACCATTAGCGTCTCGAAATGTAGTCAGATACCTTGGGTTCTGGCTAGACCAGTATCTATATTTTAACAAACATATAGATGCTGCTCTGGCCAGAGCCAAAGCGGCTTTCGCCCTCACAAAGAGACTGTTTTATAGCAGCCAACTCGATGCGAGGGTGAAGGTAATCTGCTACATGGCCCTCATTCGGCCCATGCTCGTGTATGGTTGTCCCGTGTGGTTCAACGTGGGAGCAAGCTCGTTGGAAAGGATTCGGGTGTTTGAGAGGGCTTGCCTTAGGGCCTGCCTTCGCTTATACAGAACACCAGAGTCTCAGTACATAAAATTCTACTCCAATGAGATCCTCTATAACAAGGCGGACATAAGCAGGGTGGATAATTTCTTGATCAAGATGATTCGAAGGCACATTGCAAGAGCAATGAACTCGATGAATAACCTGATCTCTGGGGCCTACTACCCCAATGATATGTATCATGAGAGCGTGCGCCTTAACGGCTTCATTCCCCCAGAGGCGTTCCTCTATTTAGATAGAGAAGGTCTGATACAGGACAAAGTAGCGGTGCCGCTAATCTTCCATGTTGCCCGGACAGCTGTGGATAGGCGACTCAACTACGACCGAGACGTAGCGCTCAGCATGACGGAGCGTCTTCGGTTCAGTAGAGCGATAGCAGGTCGCGATTTGCGAGACGTAGTAAGGCAGCATCAGACATTCTGGTGGTTAGGGGACGGAGAGGGAACTCCCTCGTCGTTTCCTTTTGATACAGGGTAGCTCCTCCTACGGCGCATAGTTGGCCTGGCCGGCTTACATAGGTTTAAGGTTTAGGTGTAGGATATTTATAAAAAAAAAAAAAAAAAAAAAAAAAAAATTAATATGTGTATATCTATATATATATAAATATATATATATGTGTATATATACATATATGGTTATTTTATTTTTTAAGGTAGTTTTTAAGGTTTATTGTTAAGGTAGTTTTAAGGTTTATTTTTAAGGTAGTTTTTAAGTTTTAGATGTATAAGTTTTTATCTTAGTTTTTTATAAAAAACACGTACGTTTACTAAGTTTTTTCTAAATTTTCCTTAGTCATCCTAGTTGTTAAGTCATTTAAATAAATAATTAATTTTAAGTTAGGTTACGTCGAAAGACATAGTTTTAAGCATTAGGTTTAGCTTAGAGCACCCGCATAGGGTCAGTAAGTTAGAATAAGATTAAGTTAAGTTAGTTAAGTTAGTTTAAGCGTTTTTGTCTAGCTTGTAAGAAATAATGAATTCCAAAAATAAAAATGCATTAAAAATGAAAAAAAAATGGCTGCTGAAATTATTCGCGAGAGTGATATCGTTGGCAAAACGATCACTGTCTATATAGACAGCCAGGCAGTCATTAAGGTTCTGGACTCTGCTGTAATCAGGTCTCGGCTTATGAGAGATATCTAGAGCCAATGCGGTGACCCTCTGCTGGGTACCAGGGCATATGGATTTCGAAGGAAAGGAAAGGGCTAACGAGCTTGCTAGGAAGGGGTCGGCGCTGACCTTATCGCGGGCCCTCCTATTTGGCGCAGATCCATAATTCTATGCGAAAGCAAGCAAAAATCGTCAGCGTAGTCCCGATGTTTAAGGTAAGATGTCA
Organism: Blera fallax; assembly: GCA_946965025.1. NCBI lineage: Eukaryota > Metazoa > Arthropoda > Insecta > Diptera > Syrphidae > Blera > Blera fallax. Next base: position 72,269,070 of record OX337248.1, read on the forward strand.
TTGTCGCACCCCACTTTCGACTACAAAGTCGTCGGACACCTTAGTAATAGCTACGAGTTTCTAAGGGATACCCTCCTACGCAGGGAACACCAGATGAATTCCCGATTTCCACTGCCGAAGGCTTTATCGAAGTCGATAAATAGCAGATTCATCATCTGATCGCGGCTAAGATCTCCGAGTTACTGGGAGGACTGGTGTGTATTCGGGTACTTATTGCCACGGTCAACTCATTTGAGTACGAAGAAGCGACGCTATCACCTAAAAGGTTTAAGACCGCTGCGAAATGCTCCATTCACCTTTTGAGCTGATCCTCAGCCGAGGTCAGCAAGGAACCATTCCAACTCCTGCCCCCCGACCAGTACCTTCGTGATCACATAATCGGTCCTGCTATCGCATCTATTTGCTGCTTCCTGAGTTTCTGAGGCAAGGGCGTTTCCGTGATTCCGTCTCACACTACACTGTACTTCCTTCCTTTTCATGCGGTACTGGGATTCTCGCTCAACTTTCTCTGTTGCTGAGACCGCTGCGATTTGAGCCTTGAGTGAAATACGCTCTTCGATCCGTTTCCAGGTCTCTGTCGGTAGCCATGTGCTGTTGTGTTTCTGGTATATATCGACAAACCGTTCTGCTCCAGCTGCAAAAACGTTTTCACAGCTCTCCATTGCTCATCTATGTTCATTTGAGCTGCACTGCTGATCGTTTCGGCTCCTTCGGCGAGATGGTATCTAAACTGTTGGGGACCTGCGGGATCCTCAAAAGGTGTCTTTGCTAAAGCAATCTCTATCGGTTCATTCAAAATAAACTTTTTTAATTCATTTCAGTCACTCAAAGGACTTTTGAGATTTAGTTTCAAATAAAAGTCTTTAAGCATGAAACCCATAAGCTTAGGTCCACAAATTATTTTTTTCAAAAACTTTGCGCAAACAACTTAAAGACGCCGCCAGCTTCCCATAACAAATGTAACTTATCCGTCATTAACTTACCTAATCTACGGGCACTTTCTGTTCCAAAAGCTCAACAGTCCTGGCTGCCATTCAAATGCCAAAAGTACACATGTCCTATTTATTATTTCAATTAGTCCCCCGGTTCACTTTCTACATTGTGTTGCCTTCCATTAGTTTCATTTCCAGTATCCGACAATGTGAGGATGGAATTTATTTCAGCTTCGTCCTGCCCGCCACCCACCCCATATGCCACAACCGTAGAGCATTCGATTTCAATTTACGTTTTAACGTCATCGGAGGACAAGAAGTTTTCACATTAGTGCAGATAAGCAGGTATCTGTTTCCTGTTTACCTATGAATTATATATGACATTGATGTTAGCAGGCAGCATTAAGGACTTTCGGGCTGTGAGATGCTATTGTGTGGAGGCATGTATGTGCTTGTGTGCAGATGGAATGGAGGGGATAATATGGGTCATGGATGGCAAATGTTTTCTTCGTTCAGGTGAATGACGACAATTGCGGGTGTTGGTGTCCTTTTCCCTATGGAAGTATATCCTTGGGATTTCGTTGCAGCCATTTGGTAAGAAGATTGCAATTATGCTGATCCTTTCGATTTTGCTTCTGCATCCGTAACTTGACAATAAGTAGAGAATTCAATGAGTACCCGACGTAAGCGGTTTTCGGGGACTTAGTGGGCAGACAAGAGAAAAGATTTTCCAACGGATGACAATGGATTAAGGGGATGAGGATTTTTTTTTTCTACTATGTAGGCAACTACGAGGATTCTGATGAAGAGTGTAGAGAGAGCGAATTGGAATCAAGGGCTGATCTTAAGGCTGTAGGATCATTAATATCATTTGCGTTTCCCTGGAATTGGGACAATTTTTTATTAGGTTCTCTCCAGAGTCTCTCAGTTGGAAGCACAAAGCAAATATTTACAACCTTTTTGGGGTTACAATCAGCATTCATCGAAACCATTTCTTATTAGTTCCAATGGTAAACTTTCACTTTCATTCACGGTTAATTGAAACTTCAACAAGTCAATAAAAGCATACGACCCCCGGAGTAACAAAACAAACGAAACGAGGCAGCAGAAACATCCTTGACTAATTCCCAATTGAAAATAATCAGAAGCAAAACAATTACATTGTCCTTTACAAAGAAATGTCTTCCCAATTGATTTGCTCACAGATCGCCCGCGCCGTTTGCCTCAGCCCACCCAGGACTCTACGAGTCTCAACTAATACGAGAGTCAAATTGAAAAAGTCCATTCCACAGCCATGAACCTTCGGGGATTCCAATGAACCGGACGAAGGATACCACCAAAATAATGAAAAAAAAAGGAAATCCATTAAAAGTTTCACTCATCCGCCCTAAAAACAGCAGAACCAAACAAAAAAAAAATTCTTTACAAATTCATGAAACGTAGTGTTCAGCCGCCCACTCGATAATTGGAAAAACAATCGGCAGCCTTCGGGGGGGGAGGAGCTAAAAAAAAAAAAACAGGGAAAGCAAATAAATAAATAAATCAACTGAAATGAGCCGTTTCGAGGAAGTTAACTCACTGGTTCCGTTGCTCTGCTGCAATCCGACCAGCTCGACAAAGAAAGGACTCAAAACGAACCAATGGACGTCTAAAAATGAACGAACGTAACAATTGCAGGACGACATTGTTTTGAGTTTTAATTTAGTTTTTCTGTTTTATTAAGCTCGGACATCCGGTTCCTGGTCTAATTGGAATAGGACTTCCATACTCGCGGTTAGCACTGTTGAATCCGATGACGATGATGACAATGGCAGCAGGGATATAAAAATGCTTGTGGTCTATGCAGCAGGATTGTGTGATTCGAATTTTGTTGCAGTGAGCCTTGGGTTGGGAACCAATGGGGCAATTCGACCATTCAACAGATTATTGAATATTATGGTAGCGGCGGGGTGCAAGAAACGGAAAGAGTTCGAGACTGGGATCCTTTTTCCTTTTACGAATACAAATTCTTGGCGCAACGGACCGTATGTGGTCCAGGGCCAAGCTCCTCGCGACCATTCGTGTTGTGCGTGTTATATTTTTCACACAAATGGAAGGGACCTACACAGTTTAGAGCCATATCCGAAAGGCAGATTGAGAAGCTTTCTCATGACAGTTATTACCCTCGGACGTTTGTCAGACATTCGCAAGAGGTGGGACCGTGAAAAAACTTTTGGTGTTTCTGGGATTCGAACCTCGAACCTCACGCTCGGCGATCCAACGCACTAACCACTTGAGCCATGGCGCCCACCCTTTTTCCTTTTGCAAGTCGAAGATATAAAGAGGATCGTTCCCAGGCCTTGGAATACAGAGCAGGACAGTGCTGCCCACTGTAAGTTTAGATGCCCTGGACCTAATAAATTTGTCCTCCTCTAGACACCAGTCTCTGTGCAAGTGCCGTCAGCATGAAAGGATTCCAAACTATTTAAACATCTCCTTGAATTCCTTACCAAATGGAAAAAGTGTTCTAAATCTATGTCTGCCTGGACTGGGAAAATAAGAGTCTCCTCTTATCCCAGCACCCATAGGCAACTTTGGATTTCTTTTTGTCTCGTCTTGTTCTCCAGTCTCTTCCTTATGACTAGGCTTGACGCCATGATGTTTCTGTCCAATAATAGGATTTAAGTCCTCCAAAAGCACTTGGCTTGGAAAAGCTTCCACAGGGGTTACTCTCATCTGAATTGGCCTTATTTAAAGCTGCCTCAATAACGCAATAAATATTTTAGGTCCTGGTACATTCACCCCCTTCGCCGTGGCCTACAATCGTTCTCTGCTTTTCCTATGGGTCGCTGCGTAAAATTCCCGTTCTCGATCGATCTCACCTCCTCCAATGTGCAATATTTTTGTCAAGGCTCCCCTCCAAACATCGGCACCTAAACTATTGATTTCTCTGTTTCTCTTAGGTGTTCATGGGAAAATGCCCCAAGAGATTCCCAAGGGAGGCATTTCAAGACAAGACACTCTAACCAAACCCATCGCTACGCAGCACTTTCATAACTCGCATCGAATTCTCCTTTTGGCCTTCCACTCAATTACACTTCCGCACTCATAAAGTGATGCTCACAGCTTCATCCAATCAATCGAAGCCCACGAAGCCACAATACCCAACCCCAATACGATTCCCTGCCGCGTGCTTGGAAGTCTTTATTTACGTGGGACACCGTTGCCAATAACTGTAACTAGACTTCCCAGAAAGGTTATAAACAATTTTTGCCAGTTTTGTGCAAAAATTCCGATCACCTTCTACCATGGAACTGGACACAATCCCGGCCACACTGCAACAGTTCACGTACGATCGCGAGGAAATTTTTCCCAAAGTCACAAAATTCCAGAACCAAACCGATCCGAGGCTAGTCGGAGAAAAGTCGACCGTTCAGCTGAATGGTGGCTGATCATCATTAAATGTGGTACATTGGTGCTGCACATCGGTTTCCCATTAACCCATTGCAGGACAAAACACGCATCACTCCGCCATACAATCGGCGTCCTACCGCGAGACGACCATGTACTTGACGCCAGATATCAGTAATTGCCATCATTTGTATTATATGTGTGAGCGTCCAGTCGAACTGAATGATCACAGATCGCGTCCACCGCCCGAGGAATTTATTAAAAGGTGTCAGCGTTACCGGCCGTAGACCGTTGTTGTCTCCTCCACAACTCCTTTAGTGACGATGACTTTGCGGTGCACGCGCACGCCAGGCATAGTGATCGTAGCTTCACTCACTGCTTTGGCTATGAGAGATGTCGTCGTCATCGTCGTCATCGTCGTCGTTGTAGTCATAGCCCGGTCGAGGGTTTGTCTTGTCGTTGGATTCCATTTTAGCTGCACAGAGGTATTCACGGGGAGGAGGCAGGCTGTGTGCGCGGCTAATGCGTTTTTATGGCGAATTAATTGCTTGTCCTGGTAATTTCGGATGATACTTCTCGTTGCGGGACGCTACGGTGGTTCTTAAAGGGAAACCTAGTCACACTGGAATGGGGAAATGCGTTGCATTAATGGCTAGCATTTGTAAGTTTGATTACTTCTTCATCTCTCTTGCGCAGCGCACGCTCAGTAATGGGATTTCAAGTCGTAAAGTGATCTGGTCCTGCAGCTAGAGGTAGTGTTGATGGGGCAAGATGCAATGAGCTGCTGTAATTAGGTACTCACTGAGTTATGCCTGGCAATCAAGGCGCCGGATGATACTACTAATCCATAACTTCACGCAGTAGAATATGAATGCTGTGCCAGGTGGATTGAGTTAGGCTACATAATTTGCTACGCCTTGAGTGTGTGTTGGCATTTACTTGGCTGATTGCCTGACGTGTAATCACGTCGCAATAATTGAAATTTTTTACATTAATAAACGAAAGGAAATTGAAAGATGCGCGAAAGTGTGAAAGAACTCATTCTGGGGTGCATTGCGAATGGCTACGCAGAGGACTTTAGGCGACTACCTTGGCTTGAGGCTTAATGAACTGTCTGAAGGGGAGCAAGATATAAGTTGTTGCTAGCGTACTAGCGTACCGTTGAGAGATGGCAAATGACACAAGACACCTTAATATCAGTGCCGGGAAAAAAGACGCCAATCATTAGAAGTTGATGCGAATCTACGTTCGCAAGATCTCGAAACCATATAGCAATTTTGCGTAAAATAATCCTTCTGATCCCTCTGACTGTAAGCCAATCAGCTACAGCTTACTGCTCAATGAGCAGGACGTTGATGGATGCTAGTCAGTATGGATCAACGGGTTAATTCAAAACCTTATATGTGCATCTATGGTGCAGAAAAGGACATTATTACAACGGACATGACTAAAATTTTTGTGCCATGGCTTACCACAGGGCACAGTTATAGCGCTGCTACTCTTTAAAACTTTACTTACTTTCTTAAGAGGATCGTGACCCATGAAGGGTATCTACTGGATACAATGAAGCACTGGCATTCGCGATCATCTGCTAATTGAAATAAGCGTTCGGCCTTATAGGATGCCTCACGCGTGGGGACACGTATGCAAAGATGCTCTTCACGATTATTCCAGCGTTCGATGTGACCGAGTATTTATACACATTTGATGTATCTTGACTTATTAAACGCCCACAACTCGGTGGAGCTCGTAGGGTTCTCCATTGTATCACCCTTTTCATTTGCCCTCCAAGCACAGCAACTAACACCGGTTTCCAAGGGACAGCCTTCCGCGAATCTCCACTAAGGTGTCGTTCAATTCTGGTGGACGGAGAATAGATAGCCGATAGTTTCTCAGACAAGTGCTCTAGTCGCTGCCTACTCCAGGCGTCCTTAGGTGTTCAACGCTAAATCTCCTTTTTTAGGCACTTCGAAACTTTTTTTCGACAGTCGGACTTTCAATCTTGGTGCTGTGCTACGAGAGTAAGAATCGATGATTGCCCATCTGAGTCCGTACTCATTCAGGATATTTGATACGTTTGTCATATTCATTGACATTCATTGGCAATGGTTGTCAATTCGCCCATCTGGACATAGCCAGGTTGCTAAGTCTATTCGTTGTCTTGGGAACCTAGTGCTGCTTACCACCGTATTAAGACCTGTTGCAAAGTCTCCTAATATTAATCTCTTATCTGTTGTTGTGTCGTGAAGGCTGTACTTTCCAATTAACAGGCAGAAGATGTTTTCATTAACGTTAAGTACAATTTCGACATCGTACTCTGGACAAGTACTCTCGGGCATAAAACTCTTCCTTGATAGCATCTTCAGGATCGTTTGGTAGGGACCGTCTTCACGCATCTGACTTAAATACAATTCGAGCAAAAACATAAGTGAGATCCGAAATAATTCTGAATAAAAACTTACGATCTAGTGTCGAAAATGTGAAAGATACTGTCCCACTCAATAAGACGCGATAAATCAGATACGAAACGTAACTGGAAAATGTGTAAAATACGAATTTAAATGGTGTTGTATCGACTAAAGGACAGTTGTTAATCGTAGATTTGGACAAACTGTCGCACGAGAAAAGCCAAAAATTGCATTTACGTCTCTTAAAATGAGTTTCTACTCCAACTATCTAAACCTCAATGTGAAAGCCATATGTTGCGAAGCCTTCGTGAGTTTCGTCTGGTGGAACAAAAGCCGTTTACACTCGAGTGAAAATCAAACAAAAATTTCTTCAAATCTGCATCCAGATACACACACTTTTTGACTTTCGGCTCAAAGTTGTTCGACATTGCTAGTCCAGACTTAACAATATCGTCTTGGATCTAGCGGTCAGCTAACTTTCAAAAAATAAACTAAATTTAGGGCTGTTTCATGCTTAGGATTTCAAAGACACTTTTGAAAGTGGATGCATATGTCATTAAGTATTTTTATGTCTAGATGCCGCTGGTCATTCATCAGACTTGATGAACGTGCCCATTATATATCATCTTCTTAAATAAGAAACCCAAAGACAAATTCTCTATGAGCCTATCGACTCGAGTGTTGAAAATGTCGACTAAGATACTGCGCACACATACCTGAAAGGGAAAATATTTGTGGCCCGATTAAACTGAAGCTAGCTTCCAGGTTACGTAAGACTAGGCCCTGAATAGGTGACGTTCACTGAGCCATCCACTTTATAATTAATGGGCCTTCGAAACATTTCGGAGGAGGTAGGGATTTCACTTCTCAATGCAAAGGATCAACACCATCGTCATCACTGTCATTATGGAAAATAATAAGGAATGAGTGAGACTAGCTCTAAAGTAGGGCAGGTTAACATGCATATGTGGGTGCATACACCATATGAAGCTAACTTCAGCCCGTACAATAAAAGTAGTAGTAGTAGTAATGTAACTTTTTCTTCTTTTGTTCTATGATTGCACAGTGTACATTCATCACTTCCATCAGTCCTGTGTGGCTTGTAGTTTAACTGCAGTAGTTCACCCCTGGCTTTGAATACGGTTAAGCTAAGCTGTATGCTGTTTCTCACTTGACTTTGTTCACTTTGCCTTTGAAATATGTATCTGCTGCGAAGATTCTTCGATCGTACTTAAAAGTTGCTGCAGTGCATTTCCTAGGTTTGTTTCGGTCCCAGCCTAGTCCATTCGACAAAGAAATGGAGGTTCCTATTTTTTAGGTGCGTAGCAATTTTATAAGGAAGACGATGGCTTGGTAGTGATAGAATCTTCAACACGTATAGGAAGTGAAGTCTAAGCGTAAACACATAAAGCGGTGGCAACCCAATTTCCAGGTACAGCATGTAGTTTGGCGTATTTACTGGCAGTCTAAATATTTTCTTTAGGAAGTATCTTAAAAGTTGTTCAACCTCCTCAGACTGCCAGATCTCCCACAATTGACCCGCATAGCACATTATTGACCTTATGACTGCTTCAAAGACTTGGCACATTTGTAATTTACACTCGGCGCGATTTTCATTTTACCCAAGATCTCTTTCCAGTTACAACTGACTGCCCTTTTTGCTTCTTTCAACTTCTCTTGAAGGTGTTTTCTAAATGATAACTGTGGAGTGATTAGTACTCCGAGATAGTTATACTCCTTCACTTTTTCCAGTTCCTCATTTTGCCAGATCTACTTTTTACCGATTGCGTAGCGCGCCCATCCATTTCAGTTGCAAGTCCCATATTTGGCAGTATTGGCTCAGCTTATTTATCATGATGAAGATCGAAAACAAAAGAGGGCTGAACAGGCATCATTGCTTTACACCAGACTTCGTCTGAAACCATTTAGACAAGATGTTTCCATCCCACACCGCTCTGGTGTTATCTTCGTACATTTTTTGTATCACTCTCAGTACCTTTGTCGAGACTCCCAGATTGCTCAGTTTATAGATAAGGGCCCTTCTTTCGATGCAGTCAAAAGCCGCCTTAGAATCGACGAAGAAAGCATACAGTTTTGTACCCTTATCCAAAAACATCCGGGCGATGCTTATTAGAGAGAAGATATTGTCAATTGTGGAATAATCTTTGCGGAAACCAGCTTGAAACTCGCTAAGAAGGTCGTTTTCATATACCCAAATTTATTAGTCGTTCCAGGACAATTCCTGTAAAAAAATTTTCGCCATCTTAAGCGACTGATGCACAGTCTTTTGAAGTATTCGCTATCATCGTCTACGTTGATTGGTACATTCATTCCTGGCAGCGGTATGTTGGTCTTCATCGCCCTTTTACAGTCTGCAGAAAAAGGTTTCCCATAATGATCTGTTATGTGAAATGCCAACGAAGCAGGGATAGTCTATACTATTTATGGAAGATACGCCTTTGGTCCCCATTTAGGCCTCCATTCGACCCAGTGTGTTGCTTATTTTTCAATACTCTTGGAACTCGATTGTTTTGGATAAATTTTTTTTGGGGATCATCTGGCTATTGAAGGTGTTAACAACCCGACACACCCAGTATAGTCAGACATTTGATTATTTTAGACCAATTAGTATACCAGAAATCCTTCAACAATTTGGCGACAGATTGGAAGTGATTCAGATTTGTACTTAAACACATGAAAGATGGATCTTCTATCTCAGTATTTCACTTGTTCTCGGTGGATTTTACCACCTAAGTAATATTCACCAGCGCCTTTAAGGTCGGTTTTAGTGCTGGAATTCTTCTACAGAAGTTGATGGTTTTGTGGCCCTGTAGATAGGATCTTTTTGGTACATCCACTCCTTTCTTTTTACATACTTATGTAGATCGCAGCGAAATGCTCTTCAAAGCAAGACCCATTATAAACGCCAGTTTTCCTTAGCCCATTAAGGCCCAATCAGAACATCAAATATTGCACCAATGAAAGCACAACCCCTTTACAATGCCTCGTATCGGAATACAAACGCTTATCATCTCCAATATACGGTAAATCGACATCTTGTGTACATCAGCCCACCCATAGACACATCCTCAAAGTTAATTTTGGACCAAGATGTGACTGCGTTAACTTTTATCGCCTCCCGGCGAGTCCTGATTAAAACATCTGCCAAAAGATTTTGTCTTCAAATAATTGCCAATTATTTCCCCCAAAAACACATCTCTCTGTGGCACAGTCACGGCAGAGGAGTACAGCAAAGCAGAGCAATCGCTTGTGTCCTCAATATGACCCACAGTGAGAATGGAACAACACAAAGCAAAGACAAACAAAACACACACGCACAATACAACATAATTTGTTCGTCGAACGCACATATGTACATATGTATGTACAACCGCCCACATACGAGTATGCCTGCAGAGCATCCCCAGAGTGAAGCAATTCCTAAAAAAAACTAAATCTATGGCAGGAAGAAGAAAACATTTTGGCCCGAAAATTGTTCCCCGAAATCGTCCTCCACCAGCAACAGATTCTACTCTCGGTGACAAAGTCAGAAGGACCAGCCTCCAAAACACACATTACCACCACCCACTAATCAATGTGCGTGCATACAGGTTCCACCCGTACGAGTACACCACCCCACCCCACCCCACCCGGCCAGGAAAATGTGTTTACTGCTCGTAAACACACAGGCACACGCACATGGCTTCGTTTCGAATATGTTCCCGAGCGAAAAATCAAAACCAACAAACGACGACGACTACAACGAGATTCCATCTCTATTGGATGAGGAGCGAAGTCATCCTGTTCCCAAACATGACAAGGGAAAATATTTGCCTTTCTTTGGGGTGTGGGACAAATTCCGACGGAAAAATTTGCAATCCACACTCGCACAAGCACACACATTCACCCGGGCTTCCTTCCTTGGATTCATAATTTTCCCAACACCAGCAACCCGACGGTCGGGTAAGGATACGAGCGAGCGAGGCGGCGCGGCGGCTGCTTCCAGCTGCGTTATCATGTCAAACAAGAGATCGACATGGGTACAAAGAAATTCCACCGCGGCACAGCTAAACGATGTGCCGCTCATGTTTACCCAGCGTCATCAACATCATCATAGTCGACATCGCGTCTCTGCCGCAGTTATCAAACTTTAGAGAGTGGGCGCGAGGCAAATTCACGGTATCATCGCTCATCCAGGGCTTGTCATCGTCACACATCCTTCGACCGAGGACTCGTGATTCCACATGTGATTCCATGTCATCCCGCACTCCACCGCATGATGGGAATTTTTGTCAATACTTACATTTAATTTCAATTATCATTATGATGGAAAAGTTCGGGACGCTTTTCCTTGATTTCGGTTCGCTCCAGGACGCGGGTGGCAGGTGGCAGGTGGCAGGTGGCAGGTGGCAGGTGGCAGGTGGCAGGCGGCAGGGTGTGCGAGCGAGATTTGAAATTTTAATTAAAATTGGATAAATATTTGAATTTAGTGGGAAAGCGAGTGTAGTGCCTCTGTAGTGCGGAGGTACTAAAGGGATGACAAGGACATCATGCTCCTGGCGTGTATGCGACAGGAACTCATCATCATCATCATCGTTATCGCTCCCATCCGCAGCAGTAGCAACAGCTTCGTTCTTGTCATTGATTTCTGATGGAAGTGGCTATGTTTAAATTTGCCGCAGATGTGATGGAAATTTGTTCATCAGCATTTGAAGGATATTTTGCTTCCTTTTTTTTGCCAAGAGAGCCTGAAAATAGTCATGTATTTGAATGGGAATTGAATGTGTTGTGTATGTCCCGCCGTTGGGTTCTGAGGAATCAAACATATTTTGGGTTGAATTTGGGGTTTGGTCAGCCGTAGGTTCTCGCAATTGGGATTTGTTTTCCTTGGGATGTCTTTCATGTTTGTGGCTATTGGTGTGGAAGCTGTTAAGCAGGGGGGTATTGGCATGGTTAAGCACTGCAGCAAAGAACACAACGAACACATGTTTCCAGGGACTTCATTGGTGCCTGGTTCTCTGCGAATGGTTAACACCTTTGAGAGGTACAGGATGGGTTCAAATAAAGACCCTAACGCAAAAACATTTTCGTTATTTGTTTACAGGATGAAAAAATTGTATTTGATGCGGAATTGGGCAGCTTTTGTGTAATTTTGTAAAGCTGTAATAAACCTTCATCCAAAGGGGTTATGCATATCCTGCCCTAGGATCTCTACTAAGCCTACGCACCAACGTGTACGGTTTCTGGTAATGTGCAGCAGCTCTCCCCAACTTTTCCCAACTACAGTGCCCCCTTTTCCACTGTTCTTTGCCATGTTTTTCGTGGCCCAACAATTCTTTTGCCTTCATAGGCTAACGGATTCCATTGCAATGCAGCCTCACCCTTTCGAAACGTGTGACCAATCCATTGCCACTTCCTTCATTCCTGACCCGTTCTCAGATAAAGATATTTGTTGGATATCCGATTGGGCCAGAAGATCCTTGAGATGTTTAAGATGGTTTGCAGCTTTCGTGTCTTGCTAACAGTCACTCTCTGCTGCATTTATACAACAACACAGACTCAACCTTGGATCGGAATAGTCTCAGGTTGTTGCTTAGGCTGATTACATTACTACGACAGATTTTTGACAGCATCCCAAACGCAGACTTTGCTTTGCCTATTCGGCTGGATGCACCCAGTTCAGTTCCGCCATTGGTAGGGAAAATACTACTAAGGTACTGGAAACTTTCTATACTCTCTACCGATTGCCCAGCGATGCAATCGGTAATTTTTCTTTCGGTCGTGTTAATATTCAGCCCGACACTTGCCTCCCTCTCGACACCTGCTGTCATTTGGTGGAAGTCCATAATTCTATGCGACAGCAAGCACACATGTCAGCATAGTCGAGGTGTTTGACTTCGGATGTAAAAGTACATCGAAGTCCTCGATGATACTTCGTTGCGAGCACTATGAGAGAAGTAAGCATTTTTGCTGTAAAAGACTTGAATTTTAGAAACTATGCCTCTGGATGCTTAAGCTGACTTCTAATGGAGACTGTTTGGTCCGACTGGCATCCAGAAGTGTCCCCTGTGGGAAACCTGTGGGAACCACGTATAAACGAATTCAATTCGATTCAAGGTCGAACAAAATTCGACGATGAAAAGATAAATTTCGATTTTCTTTGACATTTTCGCTTACAGTTTGGAAAACATCTTTAGAACGCACATTTTCGTGGCATATTGGTGTTCGTTTAAAGAGCATGCTACTGTACTTATTCGATGTGCGCCATACTGTGCGTACATAGCGTTGTTCAAGCGTCTGCCTGTTCACGAAGATTTGCCTGAATACACTCAGCATAAATGTCAAAAAGAGCAGCCAGAATGACAGCTTGGTCTGACAGTTATCTCGTGAGTTATACGTAAGCTAAAACAACACCACCTTTTATGAAGATACTCATTTACGAGTTACATATTTTGGAATTTAAAAAAGGTTAAGATATTGAATCGTCAAGTTACAAGATCCAGACAAAAACGTTATAAGAACACTGTCCTTACTGTCCTGTTCTCATCTGCATTTGATTGTACATATCGAAGGCTAAGCATGAGGTCTCCATTTGTCATTGCTTTGATCAGATGAAAGAAAAGACATATGAGAGCTGTCGTGCGTGTACTGTCTTACTTAGCATAAAAGTGCCATCTCAGATGACTTAGGTGACCACAGGCACCAGCTCTTAGGTATATAAAATTTCTAACTCTGAGACTTGACTGTCAATACCCAGTCATTTAACAAACCTCTACGTTTGCTAAATTTACGAATGTCAGAGCCGCTGCGCCGCTTGTGGGGTTGGCTAAGTTTGCGGACCTCAACATCCTTCTACAAGTCGCTCTATTTTGGATTACTTCCTCGCTGAGGCCGAGAATTTGCTGTTGTTTTTGCTTTGTTTTCCGTCTGCCTCTCTTCCGAACTTCGGCTGGAACTTGAGTCGCTATTGCTTTTTGAACAGGATTTTCCGACGATCTTCTTTGTACATGACAGTACCAGCTGATGCTCTCAGCCTGGACTTTTTCGACAATTGGTTTATTTATATGAAGGCCTCCGCGAATACGCGCATTTCTAATTAGGTCGCGTTTTGATACCCCCGCTGACATCCGTAACATTTTCATCTCCGTCGCTGTCATTTTTCCTTCATAATTTTCGTACATCGTCCAACACTGCGAAGCGTATGTTAGAGAACGCACGACTGTCGTATAAAGCAAGCCTTTAAGTTCAAGTGGCTTTTTACGGTCACAAAAGACTGCTGAATTTTCGCGCCATTTTAACCACCCCACGCTCATTCGGTGTGCAACATCCTCATCACAATTTCCCTAATAATTTACGACCGATCCTAAGTTTGTAAATTTGTCGCATTTCGGAATGATAACTCCGTCCAACAGAATATTCGGAGTCGGGTTTGGGTGTTCGGGAAAACGGCAATGCACTGATTCGGCTGATTCTTAAACCACTGTCTTCCAATGCCTTAATCCAATTATTATATGTGCTCTGAAGGGCTGTCGCGTCGCTACTTATGATAGCGCTATCGTCGGCAAAAAGAAGAGAAGTCGTTCCCGTTTCGTCTATGCACCTCTTCAACAAAAAATCTTGCACGACATTGAAAGCAACGGAGTTTGGCAACTGCCTTGGTGCACTCCCACTTTAACCGCGAATTCAGCAGATATTCCCCCTGTGCACTTCGCTTTTGTTTTTATGTCATCGTACATATCTCGTATTTTTTTTACATACAAACGACTCTGGCCGTCCATATGAGATCTCTCGGAACTCTGTTCTTCAGATCGATGAAGATGATGTGCAGATCCTTCGACGCGTCGGGATGTTTTCCATCACGTCGTAAGTAGATTTGCCTTTGACAAACCGCATTGACTCTCATGAAGTTTAATAATTATTCGCTGCCGAATGTCTGTAAAACTCCCTCATAAATTTTCATCGTTTTGCAAAATATTGCTCTTAATTAATAGACAATTCCTCGGCACAAGGTCGATCCAAATACTGACGCTTAATATCTTCCGATTGTCGTAGCCCTGATTTTAAGTAACAATTGGGCCAAAATTTCAAGACTAATCATAGAAAGTTCCTCAGTACACCCGAAAACATCTCAAAATGAATGCTTCCTTGGAAATTATGTCCTGTTATCCAATGCCACACCAATCCAAAGGAGCAACTCTGCATTAATAGCAACTCGGTGACCTGGCGCTTTACATTCCACCCAAGAAAGGTCCTCCCGATACAAAAAAAAAAAACCTGACACAGCCTGGAATAGATTTTATATGCACTAGCCCCTACTCGTACAACATTTTGGGTGTATTTTAAGCAAAACCCCGAACCATTGTTCATTAAATCAAAGCCAGCAGTCTTTTATTACATTTTCAACCCCGCACTGCTTACTCTTCCGCTGAGTTAACAGCAAAAAACACAAACACACACTCATACAACACATCTTGAATTTGAATTCCACTGCCAATAAAAAGATTACCCAACCGCCAACGAAAATAGTTGGCTTCTCGTCTAAGAATACACTTGCAAATCCTTGTGCTGCCACAGCCGAATGAACGCAGAACACCAGAATTGCCAATTAACAATAACTCTGCTCCGTTTATCTAAATTCCAATAATCCCACAATAAGGGCGGATAAATCAGCTGGCTGAAGTAGGGAAAGAACGCAAGAGACACAAGAGCATAAGCACTCACCCCACCACCCACCCCACCGCCCACCACATCAATAAAGCGATTTTGTTTATTCCTTACATTCATCCTTTTTGTTTCTGTGTTGTGCGTTGTTCATTTCGGGGAAAGAAAAAAGAGAAGAAATAAAAGAAAACGACATAAGAACGAACAGTAAAAAAAACATATGGAGAGAGAAAATCCTTCGTAAATCTCATCTTATTATCCTTGCGGCACTATAAGTGTACACAAGGATATTTTTCTCTTCGCCGCCATCAGCAATCAGGCCCCCGCCACCCCACCCTCCAGCCCGTCCTGTTCACGGCCCCCATGTACTCGTATACTATATGAAATCCTTTTGCAAAAACTTTTATCAGTGTGTATTTACCGGAGCAAACATCCAGTGATTAGCTGAGGCTGGAAATGATTTCAATTAGGGCTCGAAATCCTTTTGATTAATTAATATGTTGGCATAGGATTTTCTCTGAATTACACATGGAAGACAATTCTGGTGGAATTACGACAAAAGGACGAAAAGAAATAGAGCAGAGCTAATTGAAAAAGAAAGTGCTGTCATTTGGGATTCTGCTTTAGTGCGCTTCACAGGCAAGAGAAGCCAGGTCGGCGGCAGCCGTATAGGGCCGGGCGAAAGGACAAAATGAATGTCAATTCACCTTTTGCGTGTTAAATCGAAAATAATTTACCAGAGCAGGAGTGACCAGGCTAATTAGCACCACCAAATCTTGCTGCTGCTGCATGTAGATGCATTCATTACAGATTGCCACCTAATTTCAGTGCGCGCTCTCCAGTTCGCCAGGTATTGGGTGGTCGAAGACATCACCACGTCCCACGATCCTTATCGACTGGGTGACAGCCAATCATGCTGCTGTTGCTGCAGCACGGAATCCAATCTCAATCGTTGATCTCTGGAAGTTACTTTGTGGTTCTCCTCAGGCAGGCAACCTGTTTTTGGATGCAATATGATGCAACAGACTGCTCTGTGGAGAATTAGAATCCAATCGAAGCCAATCCGTGAAGATATTTAGATATCTCCCTGGAGTCGTATCGATACTGCTTGCAGGAAGCACACCGGCTTCGTTGGCTTATTTGTGGCACAGATTGTTTTGCATCGCGATCGAATGGCACTTGTGGAGATCTTGAACGTAGTGCTGCATTCATGGATGCAGTGGGTGCAGCAGCTGGTTGGTGGAACGGTATGAATGAAGTAGTGACACCGTGAAGCTATGGATACCAACTGAAAGTAGGGAGGACGCTTGAAAAATCTTTATTTGGTCAGGGATATCGGTGTGGGTTTATGCTTTGGGAAGTGGTTGTGGGTTACCTTCTTTTAGTTACTTTGCCATAACTACAGTGCGGGAAGGTACTCGTAATTTAGACGGTCTTGCTTTGACATTTTAATTTTGGGAAAGTTGATTCAGGGTAAGATACTAACACTCCGCCGAGATATATGTTACTGTATCCGTAGAGGGAGATAGATGGAGTCCGTTGAAGCACATATTTTGCTGCCAACATGATTATCTATGAGGCGCTGTGCTGTCATTAAGACTTGTACCTACTTTTTTCGATCGAGCTAAAGGCATAACTATCGCTTGACATGACTCTAAGAAAGTTGGTTCACGATAAGATAGTGATACTTCAGCTAAGGGGATATTGGTTGGATGCTCTAAAGACGATCTGATGTCTTGCAAGGACTACAAGATCTACGTATGTATACATGGCGATGGCCGGCTTCTGAATCCCGAACCAACTAACCCAGTTGAGCCACGTAATTCTGGAAAGATGCCAGTGTACTGTCATGCGATTTCCTCAATCCAGTACTGGAACAGAAAATGAAGTGCCGCTTCCACTGTCTGAGGGAGATAGGCGTATCCATTCAACGGCTGGGATACATAGGCCATACTGACATTATCGGGCGCTTCCAACGGGCCGTCATGCAAGCTTTTAGCGCAAAACTCCATAAACGACACGCTTGTGGCAATCCGACGAAGATGTATACTCGGTAACCGACGCAACTTTGATTTGGCAAAGCAAACGGGTTCAAAACTCTTAACTTAAAGGACTAAATTGGTGCTCTATAGAGCGTTGATCCTTCCGGTTACATTATAGAGTTCCAATTTCTAGACTGCAACAAGGAACGCAGTGAAAATACACCACCATATGCGCTACGAGCTCTACCAAGATTTTTTTTTTTTTGTCAAAAAGGGCCTCGGTCACATCGAGAAAATAAAAAACAACGCTCAAGCGAAGAGGATCTTTCAATCCCACTCCCTGAGCTCAAGAGGTTCACGAAGAGTGATCTTCCATCTTAAAGGCCACGGAGGCAGTGAGCCCATTCCATTCCATTAACGGGCTCCCAACCCGTGGAGGGTCCCTGCCTGAAACACAGCGGCCTTCCACCCTCTTCGATCCTGGACACGCTGCTTCCAGTTTTTCAGACCAAGCGCTCTGGCATCCGCGATAGTCTCGGACCTGGGGGCTGAGGTTCGAAGATCCTCTTAGCTGGAGCATTATTGTCCATTCGCTCGATGTGGCCGAGCTAGTATAGTCGACGTGTTTTGGCTTTCCGGACTACATCCACACCTTGATACAGCTCATAGAGTTCGCGGTTATATCTTCTTCTCCGTTCGCCCTCCTCGCATATGGGACCGAATATTCGACGAAGAATTTTTCTCTCGAAAGTATTCAAAATCTGCTCTGCTTTCCTGCTTATCGTCCAGCACTCGGCACCGTAGAGCAGAACTGGCAGGATAAGAGTTTTGTAGAGCACGCATTTTGTCTTCCGAGTTAGGAGTTTTGAACCCAGTTGTTTCGCTAAACCGAAGTAGCAGCGGTTTGCTTGGGTTAGCCTTCGTCGGATCTCCACTAAGGTGTCGTTCGTGAAGTTGATGTTTACTCCGAGGTAGGTAAACTCCTCAACTACTTCGAAGTTACTGCTGTCAACAGTGACGTTTTGTCCTAGGAGGCGGACAGATGCTGTTTGTTGACAACACGTACTTTGTTTTGTCCTCGTTTACCTCAAGATCGACTCGTTTCGCCTGGTCTTCAATTGCCATAAAAGCCTCTATGACACGCTAGGAGCGACCGATGATATCAATATCGTCTGTGTATCCCAGCAGCTGGACGGAGGCAGTGAGGACATCTATGTATTCCGGGATCCTTTACCTTTATATAGATTTGGTTCACCTGATTTCTTCAATTATCTCGGTATTGTTTGATTGGTGGAAAGGACCCATCCTTATAAGACCGTCACCGCCTTGAGAATCTCATTTAATTACTGCCTGTCTATAAAAAACTGATATGCAGTCGCTGGACTATCTATAGACGAGGGATTCGGTGCTTCTCGGAGACTCTCAAGTTGCTTGGTATACATTCCTTCATTCCCCGCTTTGATTAACTGATGGAGTCTTAATGGTTGACCCAATTGAAACCACTTAGGCTCTGTAAGCGTAGTATAACCCCTTATCCTTCTTCTTCTTCTTCTTTTCCTTGTTCGGCGAGGTTATGATCAGAATTATAGGGA
Organism: Blera fallax; assembly: GCA_946965025.1. Taxonomy (NCBI): domain Eukaryota; kingdom Metazoa; phylum Arthropoda; class Insecta; order Diptera; family Syrphidae; genus Blera; species Blera fallax. Next base: position 72,288,035 of record OX337248.1, read on the forward strand.
TCATAACCGTCCCACTTTACTGCATCCCTACTGGTCTGCCTCTGGCGTTCGCCGTTTGTCGTCATAAAGTAACTGTATGCCTCCCGGTTTGGGATCATTTCGCCACTGAGGCCAATCAAACGCTGCTGTTCTTGCATTTGTGTGACTCAGGAGTTTTTTGGCCTGTCTCTCGTCCGCGCTTATATAGGAACGTTAATTGACTTTACCTTTTTGACAGGGTTCGTAGGTCATGTGTCCTTTGAATGTGACAATACCAACTGAACCGATCGCGCTCCAATTTTTTCGAGACAAGTTCTTTGACGTGAAGGCTTCCTTGGATTTTCGAACTTCTAATTCGATCAAGCTTTGTTACTCCTGCTGTCATGCGAAGCATCTTCATCTCAGCTGCCGTTAATTTTTGTACATGGTACAGCATTGCCAACCGTATGTGAACGCTGGGCGGACAACTACGGTTTAAAGCCTTGCTTTCAGTTTAGGGGCATTTTCCGGTCACAGCCACTTCATCTACCCCACGCTTAAGCGATGATTGATGTCCGAGATAATATTTCGAGATACTTGAACTTTTCGCACTGTGGAATCACTTTTCCATTCAAATAAAGGTCTGGACTAGGTCGGAGTGGATCAGAGAATAGGCAGTACAGGTACTCTGTCTTTTTTGGACTCATTCGATACCCATTTCCCTCCAAAACATCCCCCCATACACCAATCCACATTTGATTTTGGCTTATGATGGCGTCACTTTTCCCTCAAGCAGATAGTCGAAGACTGTAATAAATAGCAAAGGACCTAAGACGCTTCCCTGATGCACACCGGCTTTAATTGTTTAATTGCAAGTCTTCACCCTTGCAATGAATCTCTGTGCCAAGTCTGACCAATTTCTGAACGCTCTAAAGCTCTGCGCCTTCCTGCTTAAAGCTTGCTTTAATCTTCCTTCAAAAGATAGAGCCGCGGGAAGGTACGCGATTTAAAAATTATCCGGCACTTTGCACAAACAAACGTAAACTGTAAATCACGGCCTTATCACAGCCCCATTGTGACACATCTACTTTAGTGTACATTTGTGGCACGCACTTTACAACCTTTTATATCGGTCCTGCATGTTTTTGTTTTTAATTTTACCGCTATAATTAAAGCTGGATGCAAATGCAAATTTCACAAAAAACCCATTCCAATGGAAAATTTGCAGCCCAGATAAGTGCGTTTAATTATTCGCTTAATTTTTATTTGCATGTTTTTTTACAGACAGCAAACAAATAGCCACTTAATGCCGCGTGTTTACACATTGAATCCAATCGCCGTTGGTGCGCAGAGTGGCGCCCGCAATTGTCCTTATCAGTCTTCGCTGCGCCCTGTGCCACCCCTATCGGCCACAATCAGCTTACGCCAGGACCCAATGGCCAGCAATGCGAAATAATAATAATTAATCAATTTAAATAACAAAAATTATTAACATAATTAAGTGCGCTTTGTCCTGTTATCGGGGCTTAATTCCTCATTACTGCGGAGACGGCCAGCTATCCATTCAAGTAATTATAAAACCGTCAACATTATTTTGCGATTTCGCATTCGCATTCGCATTCGCATCGGATCTCAATGCAATTTGCGTTTCGCAGTTAATTCTGGATGTTTAACTGACTTTTTTGTGTGTGTGTCCTTTTTTGGTGAGTTATTGTTTTCGGTTTTTATCAGGCCATGTCGGTCGGGGCTTTGTGCGGTGCAGTGCGTTGCTTTTTAATGTAACTCAATTTATGCGTCCATCCAATTATGGTATACAAACACTCGAACGAAAGACAAACGAATTACGAGAATAATTACTGTAACTATGCGTCACGGCACGGGCGCTTCGCCCAAAGGATGTGAATTTAATTCGGTGATTGTAATTATCCTGACTTTCGTTTCGCAGCGACTGAACGGGGGTATGGAATGCCTAGGCATGCATTTGAAATTCGTTACTTTCCCAATGAATTAATTACATATTTTGGATTTTCGCTTTGTGGTTCAGCTGGGCGGTGTATGAGTGTATCGAAGGATGTGTGGGGCGGGGGTGACTTAATCCACAAATGATGTTTGCTTAATGGTTTGGTAAATTTGCTTAAATATTTCATTTAATTGTGGTGTAGCGTGTGCTCGATGAGAGGGATACCAGTAATTTTTCGAATTCTGATCAAATTTAATTTAGAAATCAATTGAAATTCAGAAATTGATTTGTTGTCGGAGCAAGCAGATTATGCTTATGAGTTACACGTTGCTTGCTGCTTGCGGCACTTTTGGGGCTACTTGCGATTTCTAGACTTTTAGTATTTGAATGAGTGGATGCAAAGCTCTTTTGAAATATTTGTGGAGTGATTTGAAACCCATAAGGTTTCTCGGATCCCAACTCGGTGAACCTTGGATCTGAGATTGGGTTTTAATTTCATTATAACGTCGATTATAGCAACTAACGAGAGAAGCGGCAGAAAAAAAAGGTGGAATCCACAATGGCGTCTTCATTTCGAAACTTACTTAACGTGTTCGCAAACCATTTTTCGGTAAAGTGCAATGTGCGTCCAATTCTGAAGACCAAACTACGTAGAATCACCATTCGCTTGTCGTTTAAATTGATAATTGGTCTTCCTGAACGTCTTGACCCCAGGGACTGAGATTTGGAGATCAACATGCTCCAACGCTGTTATCCATGCGCAAAATTTGCTCACCCATCCTGCGCATAGCCTAGCACTTGGCACAGTAATTTATGACAAAAAAAAATGAACGTCCTTAGAGCATCAATTTAGTTCTTCGTTTTAGGAGCTGTTTCCGAAGGTCAATCTTCGTTGGAATTTAGTACACTTCAACAGACTATGGGCAGTCAAACAATAAAGCAGTTGTTATCGTCGTCAAAGAACTCGAAGATGACTATAGACTCAACCATGTCTGGTGATTGGTTATGCATTCAGGCTAAATTTACAAGCAGTAGCCTATCATTCAGTGACACCCCATATAAGGGAAAGATAACGCCACCAAGAATTACGACCCACATCATGCAGGCACTGAGAGATCAATGCGTATAATAAAGGAACTAAGAGCCTTAGAAAGGCAAAGTAAGATACGGCCAATCTTCGTTTTAAAAATGCCCCTGTTAAAGCAACAGCAGGTTGGGAAAGTTTATCGCTTCCTTGACTTAGGAAATATTATCCCGGTCACACAGCAACGGAAAAGCTTTGGAATACTATCAAAAATCTAGAGAAATAGTGTTTCCAGGACCAAAACCAAGCTACGAATGTTTCGGGCCAAAGTAATACGTGGAAGATCCGCTGTCATTCGAAAGCTGCAATCCTTCGTGAATAGATGTCGTACTACTCTTAGGATTTTCTAGCGTAGTTGCGTTTGAAAGAATGGGACATCACCACACGGCGAAGGAAGGGGCAATGGATTCACCACACCTAGCGTCGCAAAGAAAGGAAATCCAAACAAAACGTGCCATGTAATGGAATCTACATATGACATCTGAAGTCTCTGAGCCCATTAACTGTCTACAACAAGGCGACACGTCATGTGATTTCGTTAACGTCAAAGCCAAGCTCACATACCGACTTTAGAGACGGTATACGTCAATGGCCGCTACTAATGCGCGTGAGTCGAATATGTGGTCAAGATGGATTAAACGACAAATATTCTCGTGTACTGGCCACAACAAAGAACATATTAGTGGCAGATTTGGTCTACCTAGTCTTTACTATAAATTCTCAAACCGACATCCCTATTGAGTGTCAAAGCCTCAGACGAACTATGCAACTACAGGGTGTGCCATCTGTTGGTTTCTTTTTGAAGTGCGTGTTTTGTCGACACTAGCAACACTAAGGCGGTTATTACCAGATACATGTATAGTAGCTGACCTACGAGGTAAGGAATGAATCACCTTTACTTGAACGACGGGAAATATTGAAAAAAAATTTCCAAAGTGAGAGCTGTGAGTGCTCGCAGGAGCCATTTGAATGAAACTGTTTTCCAAAAGCAACCGGAACCCTCTCTTTAACAAAACATTTTAAATATTGAGGTGTAGATTTAATTGCAACACACACCCAACAGATGGCCCAGCCTTTGTATGTGACATAGGGTAAATTCAAAAACCTCTAAAAAAAGGCGCACAAGTTGCGCAACACTGCGAAGTACGCGCTGCTTTTACACTGCTGCTGCTTTGTTGCCGACACCATACTTTCCTTTGCAACAGAATAATTATTACTGCACAGGTTGCTTAGTTTTGACTTTCAGTTGCTTTACAACTGCAAAAATGAACTTTTGACTTGAGCAGTGGTGCCAAAGTGTTGCATTTTTGAACTCGCTGCTTTACTACTTGCGGACATCACTCGTTAAACCCGAAAACTAAACTAATCCATCCCGATGAAACGACGTCACGCAGTTATCAAATAAGGCTCTATGGATCGAGCTGATAGAAAAGAAATGTCGATTGAGGCCATGGTCCACCTCGAAGAAAGAACGATGGCTATGATCTCGGTATAAAATGCGCTACAATCAGTTTTGCTAGTGGCCAATCACTCCGAATTTCTTACCGACGTCTACATATACACATACATACACTAAGGCGCTCAAAAGTACATTTAGACTCCCTTCCCAAAACTACCGCCAGATTTAGTTAGTTTCTGTATACTAGCTTACACAAAGAGCGGCTTAGATCAGTGCCCTGTAAAGGGTATTTTTTTTACAAGGACCTAACGATAGGGACAACTTTTCAGTACAATATCGCAAATCATCATGAACAGGCCTGCGCCTGAACGCTACCAAATAATCCAAATTTACATTGAAAATCTGTTGTCGATTCGCGAAACTTTTAGACTTTTATGGCGCACATAATCGTCCATCTGAGCAAGCCATCCTTTGAACTGTGGATAGATTTTGTACCACTCTCCGAATGACGCAATAACACGAACATGACGCAGGAATACATACAAATGTATGTGTTCTGAAGCGAATATGTTCGCTGCAAGCGAAACTGAGCAAGAGTATCTACCACCGCGCCGGTTATGTGCCCGAAATTATTTCCGTTCAAATAGATTAAAGTTTATTTTTGTGTGCTCTCTTTAAATTTAAAGTTCTATAGGGCTTAAGAAAATAGCCTTTAGATCCTACCCATTATCCTAATGGAGGCTGTTGTTTGGAACTCAGCCAGAGCAAGTTTCTCAAATCCCTCTGCTACTACCGAACCACAGCATTGAACTGCATCATTATCCTTATCCTCCATATAAGTACCTACTATGTATCCCTGAACTTCATTCTGAGAAATTAAATTCTAATTTAACTGAAGAGGCCTAAGTTCCTACAAGTGGACACCTGTACATCGCTTCTCAGTCACACACCTACTCCACTCACTCTCTCCTTCACCGCGATATATTTCGTAAATTGATCCCTAATTGCAGGCGAATGTGAATCGGCCTGCAATGATATTTTTAATTGGCCATGTAATGCGAGGACACACGAGTATAATACCCAGCATCTACGTCCTGAATAATCCGCATTCCTCACCACTGTAACACGATGAGAAACAATCACGGAGTGCCAGCCCACCCATACCCCAACCATCCGGCGAATTCAATTCAACTGAAATCTGAATACAATCACGCCGCAATTGACAGACTACATTTCATGCAGATTAGATACTCGTACTTTAAACAATGTCCTCCGCGTTCTCCAGCGTTTCAAACATTCCCTTTATCGCAAGAAACTTTTTCAAAATAATATGAAAAATGAGGCAATGGCGGGAGTAGAAGAAATCAAAGCCATAACACAATTCAAGTGAAGTTGTTTCGGTTATTTTATCCTGCGTGTGCATGTGTATGCGTGTGTGAGATGTAATGTAATCCTTGTTTTGCTCGCGGCGACAAAAATTTAATTTCATTTGACTGCTTATGACATTTGATTACAACCCGTAGCAGCGGGGTTATTCCTTTTCGCCGCTACAGTGATACAGCATTCCAAAGGGAGGTGGATATGATTAAATTTACATACTTTTGCGCGGGTTTTTTTGATATTTTTTTTTTTTGTTGTTTGAACAGACAAACAAACAAAATCACTCGATATGAATTTTGCAAAAAAAAAGTTAAGTGTGCTGTGTTAAGCCTGAAGACAGTTTGCCGAGGAAATGAGAAGAAAACAGCTTTTGCAGAAGACTTGAGTGCGACCAAGAATGGGTGAAAGGATTTGCGTACTGCGGAAGGATGGGCATACGTTATCTACGCTGGTCTTTAACTTTGCAACGTTTTAGGTTTATTTTTTCGCGGGAGTTGATGGTCTGGGGTTAGATTAGGTTACTGGGAGAAAAGACTCGACCTCATTGCACTTGGACCCACTGTGATGCCGAATTGAGGGGTTTGGTCAGGTTCATGGTATCCTTCCTTGCTGCTCATTCATGATTAGGGTCGTGATGTCGCTTGGAACACCAAATAATTCTTGTATGGCTTGGAAGTAATAATTTTCGAGACTTGAGGAATGTCCTCGAGGGCCTCTTCATGACCACAGGTTCTGCCTACATTGTCACCGTTCAGTTTCATTTTTATTGTGTGAGTTCTTAGAAGGTTATGGCCAGTGAGTGCAACCAACAACGTGGACAGTGACTTCCTGTCATTTTGTAGGAGTTGCTTGGTTCTGGCTTTGTCGTATCTTAGGCAGATCGCATGTGTTAAGCGATTCCCGCCTACTGTTCGCTATCGTTTGACTTCTATGCTCCACCCGTTCTTTTAGGATGTAGAATGTTGGTTATGGCTTTACAATGAAACAAATTTTCTGCAGACGAAGTGGTATGAAGCCGATTAGTTAGCTATCAAGCTTTTCTCGATTTGGCGGTTTTTTAGGTCGCTGTAGCATCATACTGTACAACAACTCTTCCCCAACATGTATAAATGAAGACCAATACTAATTATGAGAGAAACGTAAAGTGTGGATTATCTGCTAGTTTCTTTTTGAAATTTCTATTAAAACTACGCCGTTCAATATTTTCCAATGATTGATACTCCGTTGAAGAGAGTATACCTTCCGATTAGTTATGAAAAAAAAATTATTCAAATGTCTGTGGCGGATAGCTTGGCGGGAGTCTAACCTTTCAGCTCAATTTTTCATTTCTTTGCCCATTGTTTGTGGCTTTATTTCGAAAATAATTTCCACAAGTCCGTTAACTGTTTGTGGATATTTAGTGTTCCTTTACTGTTCCCCAGAAAAATATATCAATGACATCAAATTCCAGTAGCGCGTTGGTCAAGCCGTGTCCCCAAAACAGCGGATAAGAAGGTTACTTAGGGCGAATTCCATTGCAAGCATATTTGGCAACGGAATTTTCTTGCGGCCGTAGGGTGTGGCGATTGTGATGTCGATAGGTTCTCGCATAAAGGTGTCCATTCGAGATGCGGTTAGGCCAGAAAATCCTAGTGGTGATGCGTAGGTGATGCGTAGATATCGACGAACAATCGCAGTTTGCGAATGACAATGTCGGCGATTTTCTAGGAACTCCAACAGTCGCAGCTTGGTGTTAGTATTGATGACGAGCTGACGAGGTGCGGTACAGGTCAAAGGAAGAATCGTCCTGCATTTTCTATTAGAGGCCAGGTTGCACTGGACGCAGAGTTGTATCATATCAAGGCAAATGCGGCGAGCTACAACTGGTCCAGATAACAAGATCAACAAGACCAGACCCGTACAGACATTGCAAGGATCATAGCGATTAGTACGGGTTACTGGCCCCCATAGGAACAAACGCACCCAAATTAGACATCCCATTCAATCTACATTGTCGTAGCTGCAAGAGGGAGAGCAAGAAACCGCGTTTCCGTTCCTCTACGGGCTCTAGGCAGGGTCAGATATCGCATACTGGGCAAAACCTTCTTCGACAACCTTAACTATTCAGTTTCGTAAATACCACAGGGTGGTTGTAGAGGATTTCAGCTCTCTTCTACTAGGTTCTTACAACGACATTGAGGATGAATCACGTGAGTTGTGGTGTTCAAATGGAACTAAAGTGCTAATTTAGCCTCATCGTGGAGCTGGGAAGCTACCACTTCTATCTTCCTGCCATTGATCAACAGTTCCAACCTACTTGCTTCTGCTTGTAGGCTGCGCAACATTTCTTTTTCTCCTTAGATAGGGTCAATGACGGCAATTTTCCTTACACTGCTATGAAATCTAGAGCTGATATCCTGTCGCTGGGATGAGCCCTCGACGAACCTTATAGGTTATTGGGTGTAGTTGAAGTCAGCAGACCTTCCTTACTGTAGATGAGATCCAGACTCCTATCGGTGTCCGCTGCCATTAGTCAGTTTTTGCGTTCGCTAAGCCATAGACCAACCGATACTAATCCTGTTGAAGAAATTCGCAGACAGTACCACCCGAGTTGATACTAAAAGTCTTCTGCTGCACTGACCCTTTCTCGTTATTCGATGAACATCTGTCGGAAGACGCTTCATCTTCAAAGGCTTCTTATGTCATTAACCATAAATAGGTAGATCAGCGCGAGAGATGAGGTGAGTCAACCACCACGTTACATAAATGCAGTCAGTCAAATTGCAGATGAGACAGTAATACGTGGACACGAAAGCACAGACGCTAGGTATCCTCTAGAGAAGTTCAGGTTCATATGCGCCTTCTTCTTTGTTCTTCACAGTGAACTTCACCAACCACGTACGTATGACGTATCTACCTATAATCAGCCAGTTCATGTAGGGTATCTTTGGTTACCACCATGTTTCACCTTGAGCCTGCCTCGTGCAACCCGGCTACCCTACAAAACCGCGACTCACTTGCAACTGGCCAAATCATTAATTTAAAAGACCAGACACAAACCGCACACTCTATCAACTTAGATCAGAACAAAATGACGCGGTCATGTGTCAACCGGCGTATCGATGGCTCATTCATTAGCTCCGTGGATAATAAATTTCGCTAAACATGAAACAACAATCGCTTCCTGTCAAATTGTGTCTCAATCGAAGCGCTTAACGATGATTTATCACCGCTGATGCACACAACGCGCACACAGTGTGCTCCAACAAAATCATACAAAATTACCAATTAATTCAGCCTCCGATCCTGTGTACGAGTGTACATGTGTGCGGAGGATGCTGCAAATGAGTTTGCCACAAAAATAAAGTCGAACCTCCCAACCACCTGAGGTATTTAATTGATATATTCCGCAGCCGAGTCGAGTTATCTGCGCATCGAGAACGCCACACGGTGCAAGAGGTAATCACTTAGAGCACATGCGCGCGCTTCGCCGGACTGAAGCTATCGCGTCTCGAACAGATTGTGCGATGATTCCCACATATCAATGGCCATAAACACAAGAGCACCACACATTCAAATGACTTTGTCAAGTGGGCTTAAATTTATTCCATTTCCCCCGGGGGGGCGCACAAGATGTATCCGCCGAAGTCGAGCTTAGGTGCTTCTCCTAATGAGTTCGAACGAAAAGGGAGTCAGTCCTCCACGACGATAGACGAAACATGTTTTCAATTAAGCCAGAGTCCAGGACAAGAGTATGCAGCGATGCAGCGCAGCGCTTTCTTCACCTACTCAGCAATTGGAATGATTCAATTTTTCTCCCCGGTCAAGCATCCTGCCGCGCTGACTCTCTGTAAATTGAACATGTGTGCGCGCATGTGGCGGAATCTAATCCCGCGGGCCATGACTGCAATGAGATAGGCCCTATGATTAATCGTTGCATAAACAAAAGTTAATGAGACTATCAAAGTCCAGACGCGCCAAGGAAGCCAACCAGCAAAAAGGTGCTGCTCCTCGAAAAAGGATATTAGCTCATCGATTACGTGTAATACGTGTGTGTGATACGGTGATACCCACTGTGCGAGACGAGTCGCAAGATTGCTTCGATTGGAAATTTCATTTTTCGGTACCATGCCGGTTATTTGTTTTTAGGCCGTCTGTAGAGTGTGTGAGAAAAGGACGATTAATATCTGTAATGAGATTGCGGCCATGATGTATGGGCAGGTCTTTCATTACCCATCCCATATGCTGCGGGAATTCCATTCCAATAGTGCGCCAGCTGGCCCAATGTTGATTGCATCGGGCTGTGTTTGTATTAGCAATTCATCAGGTTCACCCGGGGTAATCCGAGAACAGATCCAATTATTTGCGCATTTCCTCAGATACAAAGAGTGAAAAAGAAACTTTCTGATGCTATCGGATGTACGAGTAGCTGGGCGCGATTTCGTGACGTGACGACAAACTTTTCTGACTTTTTACTTTAATTGTCGGTCGGTTAATTAGCTTCGACTTGACACACGAATCTTGGAGGTCAATGGGAAAGTGTGCCAGCTGCAGTGGTTGACCCCAAATGCAGTGCAGCATTCACACTGTGAGGTCTAGCAGCAGATGCGGCGTCAAAAATTTAAGTTCGTTTGTAGAACGCTCCTCTAATGGTTGGCAATTTGTTTGGTTTTCTTCTTCATATGTGGAGGCAGGGCGATGCAATGAAATGCTTTGAGATAATCATGACATTAAAAGCTGCTGCTTCTCGCTGCTGCCCCATGGTCATCTGCAGTGGTAACGTCTTGTTTTGTGACTCTGCTCGATGATGACCATAATCATCATTAGTGGTGCGTATGCTTATGTTCATCGTTTCCCCCGAAATTGAGCTGTAATTATTTAGAATGGGAGTCAACAGATGGATGTGTGGTTGTCGAGATCTTTCCTTTTCTTTTTGGAAGCAATTTTGGTGGAAAAGGAGTTAATTTAGGTGCTTCTCAATGGGGTAGTTGCATGATGATGATGTGAGAGTTGAGTGATTCATTTTATGTCGAGGTTTCGTGCTCCTGTAAATGTCAAAATAGATGAACAATATTACAAAGTGCAGTCAGTGGAGCACTCTTAGCTTGGTGACCGGTGTCTCACACAGATTGTCACAAATGAGCTGCACCTGCTAAATGCACGTGTATATCTTTAAATTTTTCCTCGCTTCTGAATGCGCTGCATTTAACACGTAGAATATTGTCATGATTGTATCCTGGAGGAGATAACCGAATACAAGGTCAACACTATTTGAAAATAAAATACTGAAATACTTAAAGCATCTCTTGTTCGCCTGAGAAACTGAAACGTGCATCTAAGATGTCTGACAGGAGTCCTCAGAAGGAGGAAGTGCAGCGGTAGATTTCTCTCGACGGAATCAAGACGGTGGCGTCAACAATCGGACTAGCGGATACATTCCATAAGGTTGTCTGATATACATTTGTATGTATACAGAGATCAGGTCAGTAAGTATTCTCGCTGTTGAGCCAGGGTCAAAGAGTGCGCGGCAGATTAGTCTTAAGTGTGTAGCACTCAGATTCACCGCAGTGGGTGACCGATATCAGTTTTATCTGGTCCTTATCCTGGGGGCTTAGTACTGGAACTGGCACTTTCAATTTTTCCGTCGGGATAACTTCCTTACCAAGATAGACATTAGACTCGTATAATGATTCTCCCCAAATGAAAGCAAGACCCTGAACGCCAAAGGACTATGATTCATACTGATAAACCGGCTGAGGTTAGGAGTCATTGACTTTAAAATGTGATGATTGCCGCCAGTAATTGGCATCAAAACTCCGTTTTACAAACTTCAGGCCAGTATGTGAACAGGATCCTTCCAGGTTGAAGAAGCTATGAAGAGCGGATATTATTACCTCCTAGACAGGGTCTGTTCGGAGTGCTGTTGGGGGGCCTTGATGCTAAAATCTTCTATGGTTTGGCTCGAAAGTATAGCTTCAACGATATGATTCACCATCCACAAACGTCAATATTCAGTGGAACCTGTATTGCAACATGATTGTAAAGGTAACCGAATCCACAATGGCATGCTAACTGCCCCGAAAAAAGGTCCGCGGCATGACGATGTATGCAGACATTTTAGAATCGACGACAACAAATTAAAATCTTAAAGGACTCGCAGGGCAAAGCAAGGACAATAAGGGAAAGTACCGAATCAGATTAACGGAGTGCGAAGAAGGCATACACGCAGTATTTCAGCTCAAGGAAAACGGACAGACTTACTAAAAAGCAAAGCAAATGGGAGCTGACTACAAGACCAGAATGTAGACTCTTCGCAGTAGTAAAATCTGACGAATCTCGTCACCGATGTTCACGGAATTGTAGATACCATCCAGCCATGTACCACCCACACCCCATTTAAAAAGCATCGTTGGCAGGTTATCGGAGCGAGGAGCCATTTTATTCTTTTGCTTCCTACTAGCTGCGCCATATTTACTGTGCGAAAGGATTAATCTTTCGTTCTTGTCCCGGAACAGATAGCGTTTGTGACCGTTTTCAACAAATCCATCCAGTTGCAGGGATATGTTGACGAAAGCAGCTTCATTGATGGCTACCAACGTGGCATGGAAGATACTGCCCGACAATTGATGAGCAGGCGAATTGAGTTGGTCTTAAAGTCAACGAAGGTGAAACAGAGTACGTGTCATCAACAAAGAAAGCAACATCTCTACACCTAGGACAAAACGTAACCGATAAAAACTATGTTCAACCTAGAGGTAGCTAACGAGTTCCACGAATGATACCTTAGAAAAAATCGGCCGAAGACTGACTTCTGCTGACCGGTGCAAGTTCGATTTGGTAAGAGAAGCCAAATGCATGCTTTATAGGACGCTACCCATGTCAGTTCTACTTTATGGCGCCTAGTGCTGGAAAATTGAGTTAGCTGAGCAGACATCTGGCGAATTCGAGTGGAAATTCTGGGCAAATTTTTGGCTCTGTACGTGAGAAGAGGGAGTAGAACACAGAATACAATCGCGAGCTATACGAGCTGTACCACGATGTGGATGTAGTCTAGATATGGGACAGGACCCAAACTAATCGCTATGATTCTTAAGTCCTGTTTTGTAGATCTTGTATTTTGAACCAGTTGTAGCTTGGCCACATCTGCCTTGATATGACACAATTCTGCAACTCGTGCCGCCTGATGTTGGCCTCTGATAGAAAATGCGAGAGGATTCTTCTTCTTCCTTTGACTGCTCCCAACGGGATGTGAATACACTTCGTGAGGGACCTGTCAAGGGCTGAACTGCGCGTCACCAGTACATTAGCCCGTTTATTTCCCTCTGTGTTACTGTGCCCCGGCACCCAAAGGAGACTGATATTAAAGCGATGCCCTAGCGAATCGAGTTCCTCTGTTCCACCAACTTCGGAGTTGTAGAATTCGATGCTAGGGCCTTGATGGCAGCCTGGCAGTTAAATAGGATGGATCGATGCAGCGATGTCTCTCAAAAAGCGACAAGTAAATGAACCCCGCGTTTAACGCATTTCGCATTGAGAGAAGCACTAGTGAATGACTGAAATGAGTAATAACATGAGTGTACCCCGCGGATAATGACTGAAAATCCGACTCCTGCCTTCCACACAAAAATTGTTTCCTTCTCTCCTCTTCCTCCTTCAACCATTTGTTAAAGTCATGACAGAGCCAAGCTAACGAAATATTATTCCAATGCAAGTCGCCCATCCAAAGGAGGCGCACCTAACCCATTCAAATGTATAATTATAAAGCCATCCATCAAGTTGCCAAAAAATTAAAATAAATGTTCGAATAAAGTCATTAAGATTGCGAATTCAGCACTCCGTCATCCATCATTAGTCAAAAATGAATGTTCCTCGCGAGGCAGAGACGAGAATTAAATGTCTATCCTTTCGCTCCGAAAAAAATACACAAATTGCTTGCGTCTCCCCGGGGACATTTAAAAGAAGCACACCCAGACACAGCCACATGTACATCGACATCCACTAGTAAGTATAGGTAGACAGCGATGAGATGAGATCAAAAGGAAGCACAAATGGAATGCATTTTTAACTTCTTCTCGTATCCTTTGATGTAGTCCCTGAAGAATTTTCCGTTTTTTTTTTTTTTGTTGCTCTTCTTTGTGAAACATCCCAAACCGCGCAATGTACTCGTATCTATCTGATGTTCGTTTCGATATCGATAGACAGTTATTCCACTTGAACTAAAAAAAAAGAACACAAGTATCCTGGAAACTAACACTGCACTTGGAGGTCACAAATCGGAATCGAGGGTGGAGTGGAGACCTGCAATCAACTGCGACTAAGTGGCGCAACTCGCCTACCTTCGCTCCAACGGTTTCGTTTGTAAGGAACATTAAACGGAATATAAAGGATTCGTGTTGATCCTCTCTCGCTCTCATCCTCAAAGGAATACATTTATTCTGGGACACGAAGAAATTGTTCATGTGGCAGCGAATGGAGAATCTTTTTTTTCACAACAAAGGATCCATCTCTCAGTGCTTTGCTTGGGTACTTGCAAAATGAGGGCGGGAAGACAAACAAAAAAAAAGGAAACCTCTCTGTGCCACCCGTCGACGTTATTGCTGCAAAACAAACATGTAATTCCATGTGGAAGATGTAAATTTCTCTACGTACATCTCTTGGTTTGCTTTGTGTCTTTGTTAGAGCTGCCTCGTGACCCAAAATGTCTTAAAAGGTTTTCCAATCGGGCGTGTCAAAGTGCCTCTGTGAATTGGCTAGGGATGAAAATTTATTTGGGAGCAGATTTAGGCGAAATGCATGCTCCCTAGTGAAATCTTCACCTCTAGACACCTCTAAGTCCTTAAACGAAAATCAAATCCAGACGCAAACTGAACAAAACTGGTCCTTGAAACTAGATTTTCTTAACCCCACACCGGGGTTCTTAGTTCCTTTGTTTCATTGCCACGCATTTGGCTCTTGTATAGGTCTCTTGCATCTTCTATCCCCTCATCTTCATGTTAAAAAAGTAGGAACATTGGCGCAATCTGGGCCTATATCCGTGCAACCACAGTAGCGTTCTACGATGCAACTGACTGTCTAGGCCACAAAACTTCAGCATTTACCTTCCAGAGCGGAGAAGATGGGTCTCATCTATTTCGAGGCGAACCAGGTAAACCACGTGGCGATAAGCCGGCGCTTTAGGAGTTGTCCTTCTGGTCTTCGAAGCGACCACCATCGTATAGCAGCTCAAATAAGCCTTGGTACTGCATCCGTTAGTAGCTCTTATATCAACATGCTTACTATACCCAGGGTCTCGAGAAAAGTCGTTGTGCTGGCAGCTCTAGACGTGAGGAACGCCTTTAACTCAGTACAATGGGCAGATATGCTGGAACCGCTGGAAAATAAATTCAGAGTACCACAGTATTTGCTGCAGGTGTTGGGGGACTACCTCAAAGACCGGAAACTGCTCTACGGCACTGCAGAGGGACGCCGCAGAAAGAACATCACAGCAGGAGCAGCGCGGGATTCAATACTTGTGTAACGTCTCGTATGATGGAATCCTTCGGTTGGTGATGCCTGAAGACACTTTTCTTATAGAGTACGCAGACGACATTGGCGCAGTGATCAGCGCAAGAGATGTAGCAGAAGCGCAGCGAAAACTCAACCAGATCATGAGACGAGTGCAAGGGTGGATGGAAGACTGAGATACTTCCAGTAATCAGGAGACGGATCCCGATTCACGTGGATTTCCACGTAGGTACAGAGACAATCAAAGGTTCCTGGGTATGACTCTAGACTGCAAACTAACCTACTGGGACCAAATAAGATCGGCATCACAGCGATCGGCGAAAGTAACGACGTCACTCAGCAGGATAATGGCAAACATCGGAGGCTCAGTAATGAGTATACGGAGACTGCTTATGTCCATCACTCACTCCATTCTCTTGTATGGATGTGAGATATGGGCTAAGGCACTCAACGTGGAATAATACAGGAAGCAAATGGCTGCAGTGCAGAGACGAGGTGCCCTTCGTGTTACTAGCTCCTACCGCACAGTGTCCTCATGGTAGCGGGGGTGACCCCTATAGACCTGCTAGCGGCAGAAAGAAAGTACGTTTACGACAACAAGACGGAAATGGGGACAACGACGAAAAAAAACAGCGCAGCCTGACAGTACGGAGACTCTGAGGAAGACGATGCCTACCATACCTTCTTCGTCTGCAGTAGGTGGGCAACGCATAGGACCATGCTTGAGTCTGAGATAGGCAGCCTCTCCCCAGACGACGTGGTCCAGAAGATGATCTCGAGTACCACCAGTTGGAACAGGATCTGCGCTTTCATCGAAACGGTGTTGAGAAAGAAGAAAAGCGAGGAAGAAGCAAACTATACCCAGGGACAGACAGACAGACTTCGCGATCCTGCAGTGCGCCAACAACTTATTTTTCTCTGTCAACAAACATGGACGCCCATTGGATCTGTAAAAAATATTTTCAAAATGCGACGGGAACACAGAGCGTAGGACCGAAGACGGTATTTCAATCAGAGTTCGAATTGGAGCAGCATCTGCAGTAGAAAAGTCTGGGCTTGAAGCGCAGTACCGTGTAAAAAGAAAGAAAGGACAGCGTAGTGAAAGACGTGGCCGAGTATTATTATACTGACACTCTGGTTGGGTGCAATCGTCTTTCATATTTTGTTTCCCAATGTTTGGCATTGTATTTATGATTCCTAAGTATTTCATCTCCCGATTGGACAGTACAGCATAGTTGCCTCTAATACTCACCTAGGACCGCTTCCGTTTATGCCCTGTCAACCATTTCCGCACAATCCTGAGAGCCTCGTTGCTAACGTGCTCCATTTCTTTCTCTATTTGCACTACAACTGTTATGTCATCAGCAAAGGTAACAATTTTAATGAATCTTGGGATATTCCGCTTGAGAACATCGTCCTTTATTATGTTCCATAGCAACTGACCTACCACGGATCCTAGAAGAAAGCCGCCTTTATACCTTGCATATGAGTTTAATCTGGTACGTTGTTTGCCGTGAGTATGTACAGAACAGACACCCAATTGGCTCCACTCCTTCGCGTTTACTGTAAGGCTCCTTGCTGTGCCAACAAGTTCCATGATAGCGTCAATCCCCAATCGAGCTTTTCGGAAACTAAAGGCCGCCTACATTCTTCATTACCGTATCCAGGTTATAACTTGTAATCTGCTCTAAAATTTTTCTCATGCAAAAGGGATCTTGAGATGATTTGTTTCCTTTTCGTCTCCCAGGCACACATACATACTTTGAATGTGCCCATGAAGGTGTGGATGATGCTTTTAGCGCTAGATTGGGAATGTCGTCGGGTCCGGGCACTTCGGATTCCAAATTTTTTGATTTGCAGGACTTCTCCAATGGTGACAGGGAGCGGCTCCTTTCTCACTTTAAAATCCAACTCGCTATTAGTGTAGGAATGGGACTGTAACTACATCTTACAGAAATGTTGCAGATATGTGTGGTTATCTATATATTTTATTATCCCGACTTTATACGATTTTTAAGATTATCCTGAATGACCAACCCAGGTCTTCCGATTCAAAGAGTGGGTCTAGCTTCATCCCGCTGTCGATAATATAACAACAAATCTCCAAAATTTAAACAGAGTTGGAGACTATTAGAGCACAGATGGATGTTGCATAATATTTTGAAACTCGAACCTCAACTAATCTGAGGAGGAGGACATGCATATATTAGAAATCTCGTTCTCAACCCGCTAAACAACACGCAACACGAATTCATTCAGATGGTTGCAGCGGCTGGATTGCTTGTCAACCCATTTTTGCCGTACATTGCCCGTTGTTTGTGGCTCTATTTTGCAAAGACCTCGATGGATGTTTTCCATAAGTCCACTAATTATTTGTGGATCCTTAATTACCCTAAACTCTCATTAACAGTTCTCAAGTCCAACAACAAGTCCAACGGCGTCAAATAGCACCTGCGCGGCGGCCAAGGCACGACTCCAAAACGGCCGATAGCACGGCTACCGCACTTATTGCACTGAAGATCGTCTGTTCGACAGCTGGTGTAATACGTTGTCCCTTCCTTCTGGAACCAAGGCCCGCCCAAATTTAAATCGTCCTCAAAAGAAACAGTTATCATGTCTCTAAAGCGCTCTTTGGAGGAGAAGATTCAACGATGCAATTTACGAGCTATACAGCGACATCAACCAAGTCAAAAACCTGCTCATCAGTCACTTAAGATAGCGAGGACATGTGAAGTGAATGGACACCAATGCTCCGGCCCGCAGAGTCTTCTAATTTAACCCGGAAGGACAGCGCTGTAGAGGACGACCTCGCCTAAGGTAGAAGGGCACCTCAACCAACTTGGAGTGTACAACTGAAGGCAGTTAGCTAAGGAACCGGCTAACTGGGGAAGCTTGTTGGTTGAGGCCGAGGTTCACTCCGAACTGTAGCGCTACCTAAGGAACTAAGTAAGAGTTAAAACTTCTAAGAGAACATTCCGAAGTCCTTATGCAATATCCCCCCAGAAGTGCGACTAATTCACAATTGTTGACCTCTACGATGAGCTGAGGTTCTTGAGTTTGTCACACACACTTTGGGCCACAGATGCAACTCTGTGCAATGACTTCATGAATTTCCTTTCACCAGTCGCTGGAGAGGCTTCATTTGGACAGCAACCACTTTGGAAATGATTTTTCAATAAACCTCACCGCTGAGCCTTGACGCTACATATCTGTCAATATTTCAAGCGCGTTAGTGTTGTTATCCTCAATATAATACGCACTTCAAAGTGAAAGCAACAAATGACCCCCACTTTTCAAAGACTCCAACGTAGATCATGGCTCACAAATGTGCAAAGCTTTAGCAGTTTGAAGGAAGCCCCAATATCCGTTGAATTCATTTTGTCCCGCTTTCGCAATTACATATGTGCATCCCCAATGTCTAGGCTATAGTTTCGAAAAGCATATTACACTTGGAGGAACAGACACTTTCAGAAGGCTATTATACACTTCCAGCTCCAAGACTAAGCCCATGAATTTTTTTTTGAAAAACGAGTCCTAGACCTCCTCGCCTTAACACCAACCCTCGCACCCTTCAAAACATAAAATCAATTCTCTTGAAGCTCAAAACTATTCAACTCTAATTGACACTCTCACAGTTGGTGGTAATCTGAATTGACTTGAAATTGAAATTTTCGAAAATTTTCCAAATCATAATTGCAAATGACAAACCCCCAACCAATCCTCTCAAGCAATTCAATGCTGCCGTGCACCAGCAATGCCCCACAGACAGACAATTAAAGTCAGCAACATAGCAAAACATTAACAATTGATAATTACAACTAAATTAGTGTGAATATTGAAAATTCGTTTCACAAAACAGTTATTATTAGAGCTCTCAATTTATGTTTTTTTATGGTTTAGAGGCAATTATGGAAACGCGACCTGCACAACCCCTTCAACGCCAAAAGGTGGAGATCCTGCTCCAACCACCAATTATGGTTGTCTCTGGCGCCCGAGGGAGATGCGCATCATAATGGTCACAATTACGACTGCTGAACTGGCGGGCGGACGAGTGACAACCGAGTAGTAATTAGCGAGCTTTTTTCGGAGCACACAACGCCACAAAGGCCATCGAAAATTGATTTTCCAGTAAATTGTGTTTGTCGGGAATGTTTGAAAAAGGACACGATCTCGAATTGACATTAAATTGTTACATTAATTGCGTAATGTGATGTCACAATTATCCGAAACAATTGACTAGATGAGATGGTGGACAGATTGTGATTGACTCTCGTGAATATTGATAGGGGCGATTCCAGATGAGGGGGTAGTTTTCATATGTGTGAGTTACATTGCACAAAATTAAGGACATGCGAGTATACGCGTTGGATACATTCCTTTTGATTCATGGATTGTGTGGTAGATTAACATTGACGAACCGGAAACGACTGCCAATGCTGCCAAATCAATTGAATCATGACTGCCCGTATGTCTCATCCCCTTTGGAACTTGAAATATTTCCAGCTATGTATGTATAGGGTGGCGCAAACTTTAATTTACGTATATAATAATTTATAATTTATATAATAATTTTTACAAAGGACCCTTTTAAAATGTCGTAAACGTGGCCATTTTGGGCTTCGCACATCCGTGCTCTTTCCAAAACATTTTCTATCGCTTTTTGCAAAATTTCAGATGTTGTGACACAGATTTCAGTGCGAATATTGGTTCTCAGTTGGGGGGCGGTTTGACATACAGTCCCTAGTAGTTGAATCCGGTGAACACTACTTTGTAAAATAATGCACTCGTCGAAAATTTCCCGCAGCGGAGCCATTGTACCCATTGAAGAATGCACTGTGGCTCCATCTTGTTGTAACCACAGTTGTAGATGGTTTGACACGGCTGGCCTCGAAAAATGTTCCAACATCGTCCGATTCATTTCATTGAAATATAGGTCACCCACCCATGTTTAAGTGGGTGTAATTGTCGCTGATGAACTGCTCTTAGATTTCTCGTAGCTTTGCTTGTTGACGGAGCATTTTATTTGGAAATGGGACCCACCAGTCATTTTCAAATTGTGGATAAATCGATTGCTGGTAGTCTATGAGCTTCAATTCTTGCACAAGTTGGACTTTATACGGGAACATGTGCAAAGTGTTGAGCCAAACGTCTCCTTGTTGATGTTTATGGACTATCCCGCACACGTCAATTATTTTCATCCGTCTGCAGTGGTCTTCTGGTACCAGCAAAGACCCTTACCAACCTTTCTTGCCAAAAACGTGCAACTACACGATGTATTGTTTGTACTACGGGTGCGATCCGTACATTAAAATATTAACGTATTGCACGCTGCGTCAAAACAGTAAACTGTCAAATGTTTTA
The DNA here is from genome assembly GCA_946965025.1 of Blera fallax. Classification (NCBI taxonomy): domain Eukaryota; kingdom Metazoa; phylum Arthropoda; class Insecta; order Diptera; family Syrphidae; genus Blera; species Blera fallax. The sequence goes on from OX337248.1 coordinate 72,308,660, forward strand.
TCGATATAAAGCGGTTATCGATAACAAAAGCTCTCCGCGTGCTCGTCCGATTTGCTCAGATGGTCGCAGATTCTTTTATTTTTTTATCATTCCGGGAAGTATTCGACGACTCTCTTGACCGGTGCTCTTGTGCTCATCTACATATCCCTGCAGTCAAAGTCGTTCAAGTCGAACTTTCCTGCCCGAGTTAGGGTCGCTATACAGCCTGTAGAGTTCATAGTTTTATCTTCTTCTTCACGGTACGTCACCTATAAACGAATTGATGAGATTATTTTCAAGAAAATTTACAGCCTTTCTAGGAAGGATTGCCTCGGCCAAGGGTAATGGTACCGGACGGGACGTGTTTAACAGAACCCTTAAAGCTAAACCGGCATTTCAGTACAAAAACTAACCTACAACTGTTCCACTGTTCTGCTGTAACGTAGAATTAATTCTTTTTTATGGCTTTAGTATCTGGAAGGTGACTATCATTATCATTGAAAAGCTGCAAGCCTTCCTAAGTAGATGTCTGAGCATAGTCTTAAGGATTCTTAGTCTACCCGCATATTTATTGATTACTTACCCCAATACAATGTCAGAGAAATGGTCAAGATCATATGGACATACGTACATATATGCATCACCATAATAAGGAAAAGGTGCCGGTGGATTGGACATACGTTCCAGGGCAAAGACAAGGCCACTTCGCAGTGGATTCTTTTAATTAATTTAATCATCGGTTCTACAATATTCCAATTGTTACTGCATAGCTAACTTACATATGTATATGTATTTGTGGTAGAGAAATGAAGAGGAGGAGGTAACGAGGTGCGGTGACTGTTCATTGTACCTTTTTATTTCTACGGGATCCTGCCGCAGATCGACTGCTAGATCGCTTCTTCATCGCTATTTACAGGTTCTTGCTTGTTTTTTTGAATGGGTGCAGGCACAGTATACTCCTTGTGTGGTTTTGGAAAGGGCACTAGTTTCCGAGACGCTTTTCTAAATGTTCGCCGTTCTCCTGGATTATCGTACTACTGTCATGGCCTGGTTTTCGTTGGTCATGTGAGCTTCTGACTCCGTATTGGTATCCTGTTTCGATTATTTCAATTGGTTGTCATCTTCTTCGTCATCATCCTCGTCAGATGTTGCCGAGGAAGTAGATTGTGATGATGTTTCATCATCATTTAAGGCATCATCTGGTGGAATGAAATCAGAGTCATTGTCGCTGCTCACTTCATGTACTTGTCAATGATTTGGTCCAAGGTCAGGTCGTGCTCTGATCCGTCTTCATCTTCGGTTCTTCGACGTTTGGATGATGAAACATCCGTTCCGCCTTTGGTCTCATTACCTCCGGTATTACTAGCTTCTTCTTGAAAATCATCGCAATGAAAGTTATCCATGGCAAAGGTCGCACAAGGGGTGTGCTGGAATCAGTTTTATCTTGACTACTTTGTGGCAAGCACCATTTGGCTGTATCTTTAATTAATTTCAAGAGTCTGTGAACCTTTCCCGTTGCATACTGGCCCACATAAGCTACTGCGAACTTTTCTGCCGCTTTCGAACATCTTGTCGTAAATTAGGCCATTTACGGTTCTCGATTTTTCAGTTTCATCAAACTCGACATCTTCGTCGGTCCTTTCGCGCCTCTGTATTGGGGCTGCTCCACTCATTTTTAGTGAAGAATATTCGTTCAATTTAACACGGAGTGCGACCGCAACTCGTTCAAATTTGTTAGCACAATCCAATCTATTACAGTGAAATATTTTTAAAACGCTTTAGGTTAGGTTAGAGTTCACAAAATACTCGTGCTGTACTTCTTATGCGGTCGTGTTTACAATAATGAGAGGGCATCCCTTCATGTAACGTTGGAGCTGAATTTGAATCATGCCGTGCTAATGGCGCACCCTTTATCTAATGTGGGAGACAGGCTGCTGGTATTGATACCATGGTAAGGATACCATGGTATAGTGAATACTATAACGCCTGACAGACTGCACTTCGTAGTATACGTTGACTTTTGCGCTACGTGGTATACTTTGACATTTGTGTTGCGCCTCCTCCAGCTCCTTACACATTTTTTGCAACACTCCAATATTGCGTCTTGCTCCTCGTAGCTGGTCGATATAATTCCTATAAACTTCTCTTACTTCATTGTTTCCAATGCAGATAAAATTGTCCTCCTTAATCCATTTCCAAAACATTTTTCGCTGTGATTGCTTGCTTTTGAATTGTCAAAGAAGCTATGAAGAACCACCAACAGAAAGAAAGTGGCGCTGCAAGCAATAAGATGGTGGTATACCACCAAAAATTTGCGAATCTCAATACTAGGTTCTATTCATGGTATACTAAGTTTTTACGTGGTATTGCAGTGACAGACATGTGGTATAGAACGTAGTATTGCTATACCATGGTATCAATACCAGCAGTCTGTCTCCCACATAACGAAGCCTAAGTAACCTATAAAGCGGAAGTAAACATTGCAACAAAAGCTATCACAGCAACCAGATCTTCTAGTTCTTCTCCACAATATAACCATCTTTGATAAATTCGAAGGCGGTGCCTCTTAACACTGTGCACTTGCATGTGCATCAGTCTAAATGAGACCACAGAAGTTGCACGCAAACACAACACCAGAAACCCCACTTTCACATAAGTAGCTGCTGCTTCTTACACGACACCAATGAAGACTAATATACCCTTGTGCCCATGTCAAATGAAGACATAGCCATCACTGTGTGCAAGGCTCCCCTTTTGTCCAAGTCGTATCACTTACCACAACGTGCCGGACAACCTGTCCAGCCATTGTGCGAATAAAAATAACTCCTTACCTCGTCGTGTTTATTTTTTACCACAACCAACGAAAGAAGGAAGTTCCAGCAACACAGCAATAAAAGTCAAGAAATATGATATGATTGAGCAAAGGTCTATATCGCGCAGAGACCAGGGGGAATTTGGTCGCGTCTGGGCGTTCTTCCAAGTGGGCACATCCCTCGCGTCCATGTGCGAAGTGAGTGCAGCAAAAAGTGCATTTCGATGGTTTTTCTGGTTCCGCCTGGAGTGCTTCTCTCTTGCTCTGCTGCCTACCGCTTTGTTTTATGAGATCAATTTCATTATTAATTCTCCGGAACACTAATGTATGCAGCTTGTCGTCGTTCCAACGGATGATGACGACAACAATCGGAATGCATCCATAACTCTGTCGTGGTATTTTTTTGCTCGCGAGTTCTCAGCCTTTGAGACCGACTCGAATGGCCAAGACAAAGGGTGAACTTCTTTCTGGTAATTGAAACCTCCATCCTGGCGGTGGAAATGGTTATTATATAGTTCAACCCTTCCACAGTCGCTACGACGACGACGGTCTTAAGGAATTAATTATTTATTCATTCCATTGTATGTGTGTCTTATTCCTTTCTCTCCATCTCTGACCACAGCCTTGCCTATGAAGTGGGGATTGCTTCCGCCGCGCCGCCTATTGTATCCTAGGATTAAGGGATTAAGGATTTTAATTAGAACGGAATTAAGAATTCACAGTGCAATTGCTTTGCCTGTATTCTCCTTCTTTTTTGTTTGCAGTTAGTAGCAATATCCCTGCACACATACACACAAACACGCGTGCACACAAAATGAGGCGAATTAACCGCAAAATGGCCTCCTGGAACGCATCAAATAAAAATTTCAATTTTGTGTCATTAATAAAATATAAGTGAGCAATAATTTTCGACTTGGAAACTCGTAAGATTTTATGCGCACCAATAAATCTCTGAGGTAGGCTACCGGGGATTTGGATTGAATGCAGCATGTGTAGGAAATATTTTCACCTGGCGTCTATAATAAAACGTAGCGCGGACGTAACTCACACTACACGCAGAAACTAATACGGGAACGGGCGGCAACAAAAACCGTGATGGATGACATTTTGGTAAAGTTAAGGTAACGTTGGTGTGCCATGTCGGGTCGTGTGGTAAAAACGTTTAACAACGTAATTTTCAATTGAAGGGAATTTGATGGCCGAACGGTGACTCGGAGGAGGTCGGTATTGTAGTTTGAGCTAAAGAAATTCTTTTGGCAGCTTTATTACCATCGTTAAGGGGTAGCCTAATGGACGTATCATTTCAAAAAAGTTTTGTTGTTGTTGTTCCTTTGGAATCTAAATGTTTCCATCAGTTTATTGACAATCGGTGCTGGAGAGAATTTTCTTTCTAATCCTAAGTTAATATACGTTGTATACATTCCAAGATACGTATGAGGGGTCTTACATTCAGAACTTTGATCTTAAATTAGTAAAAACAGAAGGTTTCTCTCCAAAAAAGGGCGGAAATTATTTTGTTTTAAACTCTACCTTCAAATAGATTGTTTATAGGGGTGTGTGCGGGATCTATGGTGCCCCTCCAACTTGGACATCTAGTCGATGAAATACTCGACTTATAGCACCTCCCCAAGTCCAATTTGCTTGATGAAGTGGATCTAGCGTATGCAGGTGTTTCCTTCTTTTTTGGATCAGTGCTTCACATTTCTTCTGAAGGTGTCCTGGAGTTTCTTCCACATCTCCGCAGAACCTGTAGTCTCCACGTTGCTCAAAACCCACTTTTTTGAGGTCCTCCTTAAGGCTGCAGTGACTCATTACGAAGCCTGTAAGGATGCGGACCCGATGTTGATGCAGAGCTAACTTCTTTTTCGGTTATATTTAGTTCCCGAGATGTACCTTGGCCTAGCTTAGCTTAGAAAATTCCTTCAAAAGTTTCGCTGTTTTGCATTCTTTTTCCTTTCTTTGTTCTTAGTTCTTAGCCCACAAAATGGTTCAAGGCCGGTAAAAACAGTTTCTGATCATTCTCTTGTTCATTTATCAACTGACCTGGTACCCAGTACTGGGTGACTAGCTTGTTCTCACTTAGTCGGTTTATTTTGGCAAGGCACTGCCATACCAATGTAGATCTGGTTTCATAGGAGCTTAGAGCTGGGCCCGAATACACCTGCTCCGGTTCCTATGGATGTTTTCAATGCATTGGTGCAGCACGACTTCACTACTCCATTCTCTTTTGCTACTCAGTTTCCGTTCAGAAAGTGTTTCTCGCTGTCTGTGTGGGATGCATTTTCCTTTCCCTCTTTGATTATTCTTAATGCGGTTGCTTTAGCGATTCTTTCTAGCTTTTAGAGGGGGTGAGTCCCAATATCACTTCCAATGCTACTGTGGGACAGGTTCTCATACAAATGCAACCTAGCCTCTGTTTTTTTAAAGAATTTTCCTCGTTGTGGTCATCGTTCAGTAACGCTCAGTACGTTAAACTCTACCATTACATGTGGCACACAATGTCTGATAAACATCCACCTCGGCTTCTCTTCTTTTTGAGAAATTTTGACGTTTGACATTTTCGCACAATTGTCACTCGATTTCGCGATTACCAGCTCTGAGATTATACTCGTTTGAGTAAAGAAAGAAATCTGCGCAATAGTGCTGTCTTTTCACGCCTTTTGTAGCTCTTAGCCCCATCCTTCTGAAAATAAACATCATTTAGGTCTGGCTCTTCAAAAACAACACCGGTTACCATTCCTCGGCAGCGCAATCCATTAAATTTGACAGTAGTTTCGAAAATGCAGCGAGCCTAAAAACTACACCAAACTGTCACTCGTTGTGATGGAGGGGTTCCTCGGCAATCACACTCGGTTTTTCATCAGTTCTACTGATAAACAAGCCTTGCAGATGGAAACCGGTACCGTCGTCATTACCTGCCTGCATTTCTAATACTCAACCAGAGACTGCACGGCCTTGTACATAGCCTACCAGTTTGAGTCAGGTGAGCTTTTTAAGCATGTTTTCCAAGATCTTTATGCTAAATGCGGTGTAAGCTGGTTTGGGATAACGCCTTTTAATGCGCAAACCTGTCTTTTCAGCTACATTTTCAGTTACGGTAGCAATGTTCGCGACTAAACTGCCTTTTTGAAGTATTCCAACCTGGTCGGCTGACTCAAAATTATTGATCAGTTTCACAACAGCTGAAAGCTACCGAAAAAAGTGTGATTTTTGCGAAAGGTTTCCGTGAAATTTTCATAATTTTTTTAGCGCTGCTCAAGTGTACGCCTTTGAACCCTTTCCTTAGCTCTTAAGTAGTTTCTAAGTTTAGATCCTGCAAGGTGCTTGTATTAGGTAATTAATAAATTTAAAAAATACCGGGAAGGGACTCCATTAAAACATGTTTCGAAAGTGCTGCTATAATCTTTATTAAGTGATAAGAAGTTTATAAGCATGGCCTTCTCTGTAGCCAGACATTTGCTAAGGAAACTAATTTAAAACTCACTGAAAAACTTCCATTATCCTTCGCAACCTTCTATGGTAACTTGAAAGTAGTTCCAATACAAAAACAAGCACACTCATGACAATCAGCGCAACAAACAATTGAAAAACTCCCAACAAATTCACCAACGACATACTCTCAGGCTCACCATTAATTGAGTTCCTCTTCCGTAATTGATCCATCGTGCCATAATTCTTAAAAACATGCCCATGTGAATGCATCTGTCCAAGTTGCTTATGAAATTCGACTGCCAGATATGAGTACTTACGCAAATACATGCAAACTACAGTAACAAAAACCGGTTCCTTGACAACGTAGTAGTCCTCATATTTTACCGTAGCCAGAGACAAAAATAGGTATTCCTGCCAATGAATAAGGGCATACTTTCCCTCAATCCGATCAATATATTGGTAACTTTCCGCGCCAATATCACTCAACCTGATCATCTTATTCCTCAGTTCCGGTATTTGACTGAAGTACCGATAAGTTAAGGGCGAAACAAGGAATTTAAAGCCCATATCAATAGCTTCATTGAGATTATTGGGTGGAGCTCTATTTGGTTTATTGTGAAGGAAATTGAAAATCGATCCTTCGTACGAGCTGCGTAAAGTTAGCACGCTTAATGCCCACAACATTGTGTAAAATCTCCGACAGTATTTTTGGCGAGGAACAAAATACTTCAAAGTCCTTTCGCATAGCCATTTTCCCACACAAAGTATGAAAAGAGCAAACCAAGTATGCTTATCGAAAGGAAAAAGTAATAATTCCAGGCTCGAGTATCCTTTGGGTCGTTTGACAACGATACGCACATTCCAGAAGTCTACTCCAAAAATTGTTCCGAAAATTGCGTACCTATCATTGGAGCAAGTACCAAGAATCTGATCACCCGTCCCATCATTTAACTGGAAACAAATAAAATAAGCAAACGCTCCAAATGCCGATCATAGTTTCTAGGACTCACCAATTTAAAATTTCCGGTCAAGTTGGTATCCGAGTAGATCTGGCCGAAGCCGTCTGGAGACATTACAATTTCAAATGAGAAGTTCAATACTTTAGCGAAAAGCAGTAGAAAATTTGTGGTCATTCCGGACAGCTGGTTCTCGCTCAAAATGAGATATGGAGGACTGTGAGATATGATCAGTTTTACGGGACACTGCTGTAAATTATTCGTTTTGCGTGGAAAAGTTGGCTTATTCGACTCAAAACTTCCGTTGACGAAGCGGTTGTGAATTGTTGGACTGCTATCGCCACAGTTATTCTCTTTGAATGGATAGTAGGTGAACAGTGTAACGACTCCATTTTTGTCTTTCACCAGGACATTGACGTTTATAATGGACTGCTTCCAAAGGAATTGAAAGATCTGCCTAGAGGTTCCTCTCGGGTTTGGTGTATTGGGTGGCAACACAATGAGGTAGTACTGCCTTTCGCCTGAAAAATCGTCATCCCTTGTTCGTTGTCGTGTGATTAGGAATCTGAAAATACGAGTTTTCGAGCGAGTGAATATGCAAACATTGCAAACAGTACTTACTCCAACGATTTCAACGAATCAATGAAATATAGTCGGCTATGAATGTTGTACGATGCTCTTTCATCATTGCTTAGGTCAATTGCGACTTTGTCGTTTGATGCACCGAACCTTTCGACTGTTTTCATGAAATCCTGCCTTAAAAGTGTCGACTTAGCTTCGACATTAATTCGAATATTAACCATAAAATCCAAACTTGGATCACTATAGATAAACCGTAGACATTCTACCAAATTATTCTCGACTGATAGAGACTTCAACAACGTGTTCGTCAGATTGAGATTTTCTAAACTTCCAACCGAACTTGAGACTGTCAGTATGAACCAACAGATTTTCAAAAAACATCCCATTTCTGAGGATAGCTCAGTTCAACTGAGATATAAGGAATTGCACCAGTAGTTGGCACGTATTATGAAACGAATTTAAGCACCGTTCATGTAAATACGACTAATGGAAGTGGTAAATGAAAGAACGAAGGCAATTTTTACTAAATAGGTCCTGACACGAGAATCGATTTTTAAAATGGATATTTAAACAAATTTGATGGACACAGACGATTGAAAGGACTCAAATTATAGGAATTTCGTACTACACCTAAATAATCACCTGTTAGGTGAAAAACACCGTCGTTTAGGTAAAAGATGCAACGATACGATTTGAAATTTGCTACGTGTTCGATGAACATGCATCTCCGTAAAATAAATTTCTGTCGATACAGAACAGTAAATAGTTTTATTTAAAAACTAAGGAAATTTTCTGAATAAAATGCCGCCAATAAGTCCGAGAATAACTGCTTCGAAACCGACACGTTGCTAGAGATGATCTAAACGCTTGTCATTTGAATCGATGCATTTTCGCAAAAGTTATTCGTCATTAAACAGTAAATTAACCTAGAAAGACTTGTAACTGGACGTTAGGTAAACATTCAGGTCACCGCTGATGTAACAATCATGCATGAAACTTTTATAGCTTAGGAGCTAGAGTGTGGTAATGGACAGAGTGCGGCATATTGTAAAAAGCTGGAGGCTCACGATATCGATAACAATTCCATCATAAGTTGCGAGTTTTTCAGAAATTAGTACATACAAGTTGTATTGGATGTATGTATGTACTTCCACACCATTTTCAGCAAATGCTGGCATGCCCCAGGGTTCTGTCCTCTCGCGGACACTGTTTTTGATATTCCTACTACTCTTGACTGCCTTTTTAAGAGATGCAAAGGCTTTTTACTTCCGCAGACTTCTCCATGATCAATCAAGCATATATTCGTCCAAGGCTTGAATATAACTTACAGTTTGGGCGGGAGCTCCCACAGCATGTTTTTGATTCTTCTAGATTGTGTTCAGCGACGGACTTTTAAATTGATCCGTGATTGGTTTGCAACCAAATTCCTTGGCTGGAACACGAGTGTTCGGATTTAAAGCTGTGTCCCGCCAGTGCAATGCGTGTTCGGAATCATTCCACACGTGCCTACGTCTTGAAGTCTGTTTTCGGACGTACAGTGAACAACACGAATGTGGAATGACTTCGAGAAAACTATGATCTACAGAGTATCGAAATTTGCGCACAAGGTCACCTCTCTCGATCACCTTTTCTAACCCCTATACCCTTTCTCCTTACTTTATCATTAGGTTTTCTAACATTAAAGCGCACTGTCCTAGGTGGTGTAATGGATAGGCGAACGGGTACACGAACGAAACCAATAGAGTCCCGTGAACACAGATCCAAGTCCACCGCCATATACTGCATGCACATAGCCGCCTTAAGTCCCATTATAACATGCCCATCGCTGGTCTAGTGATCCGCTTTAATCCAAAAAACTGACCTGGAGACACTCCAATTTCTACGAATCTTTAGGCCAAGCCGAGAAATTTTTCTTCAGGCAGAGGTTCTATTAAATGTCGGACCCACCTAAGAAATGTAAACAGACAAGACATGGTGGTAAGGGCATTGGACTTCTGAGAAGGAAGCTCGAATCTCAGAAAAGTTGTTTTTCCACAGTATCATATCTCGCGAATGTTTTACAAATCTTCGAGACTAATAAATGTCATGAGAAAAAGGCTCAATTCGCCTTTCGGGTGTGGTTTACTAAAGGTCCTTCCATCTCTGCGAAAAAAATATAACACGCGCAACACGAGTGCCCGCGTGAAAGGTCTTGGGCCCTCTGTTGTCCGTTGCGCAAAATATTTGTTTATTTTACCCACAGTGAACCTTCGATAGAATCCACAACACTAGGATGTGTCCGGATGGCCGATGAGCTAGCAAGAAAAGATTCGGAGCTGGACCAATCGATGGCTGACTATTAGTTGTAGTTCCCATGGGCTTCTTATGGGTACAGTGCATCAAAAAAAAACTCCTCGCCGTTTGCAGACCAATTTGCCAAAACAGGACACAATTTATTCGCGACTAACCTAGAATAAATGTCAAATATTTTTGACAGCCATGTGAGGGCGAGATTTTGTTCACACGTCAAAACCAACAAATTGAGCACAAAATGCAAGGAAGGTTAAGCAAAAAACGGTCCATGCATACACAACAGAAAAATATGACTCTAAAACCACTGCTTGCCAGAAAAGTTTTCATACACTTGCCTACAACATCAAGACAAAGTCTCACTAATTTATTCACCTCCAAGCCCACCTCTCATCAAAACCCGATACTCAAGGACCGAAATTTAATTTTCCGCCATCGGAATATAAAAATGAAACCCCAGTCAAATGTGAAAGAATGACTTCCTGAATCGAAATCCAATTGATTTATACCCTAAGGCCGCGTCAGTGGGATCTGGCAGCACAATCTCTCTCTCTCTCATTGCATGTGAGACAGTTCTGTATGGTAAGTCCTTTCTAATTCCTGACAATATCGACATTTAGCATAACGAAGTTTCAGCGCACCCACACACTCTCGTACCTGGGGAGTTCCGAGTTTTTTTTTCTCTCTCTCGGTCCAATAAAATTACCATTTTTCTAAGGATGTGAATTATTGTCTTTCCATCACCTGGCATTTGGTATTCTTATCCTGGCACCCGAGGATGCATGCATATGCATACAAAGTTGAATTCCTACAGTTTTGCCGTTTTTGCCGTTGCAATCGTGACTAAGTCTCTGAATGAAAGGACGAAGAGGATACAATTTACTTGGGATTCACGAAAATTGCTACCAGGCAGAGATAGTTACAACGCGCGGTAACGCGGGACGACGCAAAGTTTTTTTTCCCCCCAGTCGTTCTTTGTTCCACGTCTAACCTTAAAGAGTTTTTGAAGGATTTTTTTTTCCAGCCAGCAGCGTCCTGAAAATAAATGGCAAAAAGAAGAGAGAGAAGCAACTGTCACATGAATGTGAATTTTAAGTAGTTGCAAAGACTTTTCGCTTCACATGCTGCACAGGACACTTTGTTCGTATGCTGTTCTACCCATGCCCCTTAAGGATGAAAGAATGGATTGGATTTTTCTCCTATTTCGACTGTGAGCTTCCATTTTGCAAGAACGGGACTGGGAAAAAAATTAAAAGAGAGTGGAATTGAAATGCTTCACCCACTCAGCCGCGAATAGCCGAATCCGTATTAAAGCGATGGGGGATTGCATGGTCCCTGACCTGGTACAAGGAGCAACCTAGCTAATTAGTTCCAGGAAGTGGTTCTTTTTAAGAAGCAATAATAAGGTACTCGTGCATGTGAATGAATGTCAGACATTCTGTGGGAATATGAAGAGAGGTTTCTTCAGTCTATACATTCGGTTCGGGTAAGGGTTGAAACTGTGAAGGAAGTGACCACTGGCTACTAGAATTCTAAGGTTGTTCCTGTTAATATTCACCGTCGGGTGTCAATTCAAATAGTTTTCGACTTTAGCACCGCAATTGCCTTACCTTGTTTTTGAAGATACTTTTACTAACCCCACAAATAGTTTCAAGAACAGTAAGGGAAAAAGCAGCCTCATATCCTTTATGAGGTCGCATTCAAAGCAAAGTAATTAAATTTCTCTTTGTTAGTTCCAAGAGCAGGGCGTCGGTCTCTAGAAATTCCTTGGATGATGCCTGATCAAAGCGCTTTTAAAGCTGCTAAGCCAACAGAGAAGATAAACACATTTTGTCATGTGTGTTTGGTGTCTCAGGGACTGGTTGATGGCAAAGCTTTCTGCCTGAAATTTCGATTCAAGACTCATAGTGATGCGAACATTAGGGGATTTACCAGAAATAGCAGACGCAGATCGGTCGTCCATCTTCTAATTTTAATTTTAATTTGACGCCCCCAGGGGGGCACTTTATTAAGCTTAATACAGGCCAGAAACTTAAACAAACTAAACTTACAAACTAGAGCCTTATAAACTATAAAATTAAGTGAGGGGAGGATGGATGAGATTGAGGAGATAATAGACTTAAATGCTAAATGGTTATACTAAGCTGGACTAAACCTAGTAACTAAGAGGGATGATTGGAGATTAAGGAGGATGATTGGAGGTTAGGTATGGTTAGGGCATTACGAAGTACGCATTTACTCCTATTAAAATCAAAGATATGCGCCGTGTTATTTGATTTGCGCAGCATTCTTGATAATGGTTCGTTGTACCCATAGTTAGTGCGATGAGGAGGTATACGGAACAGAGGAACAGACCTTAGATTGCGGGGATAGGTATTTAGAAAAATCGCTTGAAGTAAGGCGGGATAATCAATGTTGCCAGATAACAACTGATGAATAAAAAGTATGTCGGCAACATCACGAAGTTTCTCCAATGACTGAAGATTAATCAGTCTAAGACGATCCACATAGGGTGGAAGGTTGAGGTTATCAGCCCAAGACAGACCGCGTAAGGCGAAGCGAATGAACCTACGCTGGACAGCCTCAATTCTTATGATATGGGTAGCATAATGTGGCGACCACACTTGGCTGGCATACTCGAGGAGGGGTCTGACGAAAGTGAGATAAAGGGATTTTATTACGTAGGGGTCAGAGAACTCTTTTGACCAGCGTTTCACAAATCCAAGTGCTGAATTGGCTCTACTTATGACATTGTCGATATGTGATCGAAAGTTAAGTTCACTATCGCAGATAACGCCCAAATCACGTACAGACGTGACAGAGGGTACAGGCTCATCACGAATGAAGTAGATCCTAGCTGGTGTTGAGAGACGCAAGATGGCTGCCTTGAGGGAAGCCCGATGTTGCTGTTATAGGGTCTGATACTGTTGATCGGAATCGAACTTTGTATTGACGGTCCACTAAGTACGATTTGATCCATGAGATGAACCGCGGTTGAAATCCAAGGGCTTTCAGCTTAAAGAGAATAATTTGGTGGGAAATTTTGTCAAAAGCCTTACTAACCATCTATGAAGCAGATTTGTTCGAGTTCTAATGTGGAGGGCTTGTAAATTCTACAAAAATCCTGCTTAAACCAGAATCTGGGAAACACGCCGCTCAACAGAAGGCTTCAATAATATAGAGTACGAACAGGTAGGTAACCATTTTGGTAGAATCAAGAGCCGTTGTTGTTTAAAAAAAAGTCTTGGAATGCTTAGTATCGAGGGCTCAGAGATGCTGCAAAATTAATTCGCAGGTAACCCGTGATACAATTTTCGGTTAACCGTTGGATTCGATCCAGCTTTCTTACTGTAGTCACTTCGTCCTTGTCCACCAAACCATTGCACCGTCAAACAACCAGAGTTTATAATCTAAGCATCATTTTCAAGCTTATCTCCAGTCTCTATTAAGGAACAAACCTCGATTCCCCTTCTCTATTACTAACCATGGAGCCAGGCTTGGAGAATGACAGAAAACAATTCTCTCGAGATATTCTTGTGGTATAGAGTGCTGTGAAATAAATTACGAGTCTTTCGAACGACTGTTTGGGAAACTTAGATAGAGCTGCTGAAATGTATCCGCCACAATGTCGGTAGAAATCTACGGCCCACCACCAGGACTTAAGTAAACTTTCCCTAATGGGTTCTGGTGTATACCTGTTCCCAATGTTGCCAAATAAACAGCAAACTATGATACCATCAAGTCGAATATTATATGCAGAAGCCCAGTTTCTTACTCCTTTCCAAGGTCGTAGAAGTGCACAACTTACGTGAACTGGATGTTTGGATGCATATTCAAATGGGACACTGAAAGACTTAGATCCACAATAGAGAATTAGTTCTCAAACTGTTAACTCGATAAATTCGTCGAAGAAGGGTCTACCTAGCTCAGGTTGTCTGGGTCTCGCTAGGGCCGCGTATCCACAAAGAAATTAAATCAGTGAGCCTTTCGCCTTCTTTAAGTAACGGAGATTGAATTTTCAATGATGGTCTGCAAGTTGATTATGTGGTTAACGCACGAATGAATAAAGACCTGTTTACTGCGTGAGTGTTTATTAGAAACTCCTGAAAGTGGATTCCCTAATGGGTGCTTCTATTTCAGCGATTGCGGGAAGCACGGTGACAGCTCTCTATTCATCATTTTCTGTTGGGATGCCTTTCTTTAGGGTTTTGCCACTTTAATCTCCCATAAATGGATGCGAAAAGTCTGCCGATGTGGTTGGAGAGATTTCGTAGAGCTCCGCGAGAATGTGAAGCCCTATAGCCATGTTTCTTTGAATGTATTGATCGCGGTGCATGTATTTTGTGGAAAAGTGTCCCTTCCATCTTTTTCGTTCATTCTTATCGGAAACATGCAGAGAACCACCTAACTTTTTAAAAGTATGTTGTCGTTGACCGCGGCCGCCTCTCTACTCCTTTGTGGGTCTGTATACAGTTCTGTGGTCGGACCTACTTGCAGCCTAAGTGGCTTATTCTAGGCAAACGCTGCACTGGTAGATACTCATATAAGTGGCGATGTTATGCGAGCACGAACTAGAGACTAGAGAAATTTGCCAAGCTCTCTCCAACGAAGCAAGGCCAACGCAGACAATCCTACTGAAGCACTAGCTGACTTTAATCAACAAGAAAATCCTGGGTGAAGTTGAATCGAATAAGCATCTGTCCGCCTCTAGCTAAAATGAAGCACAGGAGTGTAAGCTCTATATTTCTTCAATCTGCCAAGGGCTGTACTTCTTTTAAAGGCTACTGGAGGATAGTTTCCCACTAGAAAGTCAATCGATTCCATTTCCTCTATAGCTTCTTCAGTAATAATTCTATAAAACACTTAACCATACCGCATGATTGCTTACCGAACAGTGCCCAGTCTCGCTGCAAACGACAAAGTCCGTTACGATTAAACCGAACAAGACTAATAGGTCTCTTCTTATCGGCGACTGGCTGTAGTGCATGTATTTAATTGAGACCACCTTTAATTAGTCTTCTCGATAGACTTTGTTTATAACTCTCTATGCCGTGTGCTAAGCGGTGCACAAGCATCGATAAGAGCCTGTGAAGAATTTATACTCGTACCACAACCACTGTAAGTTGGTGCATCTACTTTTTTGTTTCCCAAGACATGCATATGACCCTGCATCCACCCAGCCATCTTGTTGATCGTTTATATACGGTTAAGCTTTGTTTTACACCTTTTAACGAATCCTATAAAAGTTGATTATAGCGCCTTGACTGTCAACATTGATATTAGTTGTCTTAGCTAGGACACCTGGAAAGAAAGTGGTCAAGGGCTTTTTCATCGTTGAAATCTTTTCAATTGCGGCACTCTAACTAGGACAGGGCCCGTGCGGAGAAAGCAAATGAAGGACTTCTTCCTCATTTTAATCTCTGCAACCGCGGCAGTTCGTTTTGACTGCTTATCTTGTGTCCGATAGCTCATACAGGCTCACACAGTGCGCACTTTATCTGGTTTACTTAAGTAGTATGTGAGCCTTGTGTTTCGGCTGTCAGCAGTAGGTTTCGTTAAATAAGGTTAAAAGATTCCTTCCTTCAAAGCTCCGGGCTCAATGTAAACTTTTTTTGAGCGCTCGTTCCCTCATACATATGTACCTAATTCGTTGTCCTTCTCATTTCCTTCCATGCCTCTATTACCTGTGATCCAGAGAAAAAACGTCTGAGACTCAACTTCTTAAAGACGACGTTAATTTTGAGCCTACTCTACTTTTAGTAGCCTTGAAAGCTTACCCAAATTTTTCTCATTTTCATATGGTACTGAAACTAAAGCTCACTTCTACCAACTGCGCAGGTAACTGCAATGCAAGCTTTAAATTGCTTCCACTCCACTTGCTATGGACATTATTTCAAAAAAGGCAATTTTTAAGCAGATGACTCGGATTATGTGGCGGTCCTTTTGCCCAAAGATGATGCCACCCCTGACGTTAGGTGTCTCCCGAATCCACAAACCTTTCAACGATTATCATCACCGTTACTCTCTAGAACATTCCTAACTGTTAAGGATTATTTAAAACTACTTAGAAGTGGAAGAACCTATCATATGAAAGGATTTGCAAATCCTTTTTTCCCTTGTCTATCAGTAAACAACTTTTTTTTGCACATGGATACCCTTCACCAACTTATTGTGAAACCTTCTAGCCAACCGTGACTCCTTTCTAGGAACACGCTAATGTTTCTTTGCGTATCTGGTTACCCATCAGCAGCACCCAATATCAATCACGGTGCAGGAGTCGCGACTGTCTTCATCTCATCTTCCGCGATGCCATGGTCATCGGAGGATGCTGCATCGGCGGCAAAAGTAATCTCAATTAATTTCCATTTGACATCGATGACTGACCGCGACAAGTTGTTATTCCTCCCGTGTGTGTTTGCGTGTAATGGCAAAGTTTCCTGCACCATACAAGTAGCCACAGGGCCCCCATCTTTTGCATTTAAATACTGGGCATCAAAAGAGCTGCTGGTGCGGAATTCGCACAAATCGCAGCGTTCCGCCAGGACCGTAGCTACTAAGTATAAACACACACAAGTTATTAGACACCGCATTGTCAACATAAATCCATCATCGCTATTGCCATGCGGCAGCTACATACAGCGAGGATACATATCAAGGCTCTATCGCAGAGATATAGTGGCTTTCAGCTGAAGTTGCTCTAAAAAACTACACTCGGTTGGCGCAGTAGCTAAGCAAAGGTGGTTGCCGGGGTGGTAGCGGTCGGATTCCTTCCACATTCAATGAACGCTCAACGCTGTCAATAGACATGCAACGCAACACACACTGGCAACATAAAATTTTAATTAAAATTTTAATTAATTCTATTTAATGCGCAAATAACATCCATCATTAATTTAATTTCGCGCTCGTTTTTGTACAGCTTCATTGAAATGGAGCGCGCGATGATGCCTCCTCACTGGGATGGGGGGGATCCTTTTTTTCCTTTTTCGTATATCGCGCTCGGTTTTTTGTGAATCATTTAGTTTTTTATTCATGGAAATATGTTTACAGGAATTTTTATTGGGGAGGATTTTATAAGGGAAATCGAGGAAATAAAAATGGGAAATTTAGGTTAATCAGATTTTTGCACGTCATCCTGAATGCAGGATAAAAACAAATTACGTTGATGTGATTAAGTTTGAGTGT
The DNA here is from genome assembly GCA_946965025.1 of Blera fallax. NCBI lineage: Eukaryota > Metazoa > Arthropoda > Insecta > Diptera > Syrphidae > Blera > Blera fallax. Next base: position 72,325,895 of record OX337248.1, read on the forward strand.
TACAAGCTGGAAAATGTAAAGTGCAATGGATGTAAAAAGGAATTATTTTTGTGAATGGTGTCGGATTATGAAAGAGCTTCCTGTTGCATCGTTGATACGTGGTCGTCGAACTTGGATTAAATTGGAAGCGGGCTTGGTTGGTATAATAAGGACGGCGCAGGGGCATGAATGAATGGGAAAGCTACTATCGTAGTCGGAAACTGAATGAATAGTCAATGTGTCTGCTTTAAATTTACAGGCACAAAAATTTATATATAGGCGACGTAGTGGCTCAGTTGTTAGTGGAGAAGTTTAGATGTTTGAAGCGCAGATAAACCAAAAAAGTTCCTTCAGGGCGTATAAGTATAACACAAATGAGAAGCTTCTCAATTATTCCTTACGCCCCTTCTATTCGTGCAAAAAATGTAACACGCAGAACCCGGATGGCAGCGAGAAGCTAGGCACTATACGCGCTGTTAAAATGTAGTTAAATGTAGGTCATTTAAATCCTGGTCTTGTCAGTCAGTCCTGAGCCAAAGTTCCATTGTCATTCCTTCGAACGGAATATCCACGCCGTAGGATAAGTGCCTATCAACGCACTCAGCCTCACAACTTCCACAGCTCAAGGAACCATTGCTGGACAGCTGGTCGGGAAAGTTGACAACTTTCTATACTTAGGAAGAACAGTCTCGGCCGACGGTGGCACAGAGCTGGGTGTAGACAGTAGAACCAGGCAAGCCAAAGCTGCGTTATCACATCTCTAACGAACACCTCCACTCGAGAAGGGCTCAGTATCCTATTGACATCACAATTTGATGAAGGAAATGGCAATGGCTTGGCCACACCTTGCGCCGCGGAGAAAGTTCCGTTGCCAAAAACGCCATGCAATGGAATCCCCTAACTCGAGTTGGCAGAACTGGGACCCGCCTTAGACATACGTAGCGCAGAATGGTTGGAAAGGAGTTTGGAGCCTTGAGAGTGAGTTGGAGAGAGTTGAAGCGCGTTTTAGAAGTCCAAACACGATGGCGCAGGCATTCTTGGCACTCTATGCCCCTCGAGGGGTGACGGGGTACACAATACTCCAGTGCTGCTCATAGCAAAAGCAGGCCTATCCAAACGATATGTCTTTCATAGTACAGCACATGATATGTGTCAGTTCGAGGTGGATCTAGCAGAGCATCTAGAACACCATCAGGTGCACTCGAAAAATCTCCCATGCAGCCGAGGCAGTCCGTTCTTTAAAGTATAATGTAGAGGGCAAGAAACGATCTCATTGTGGCCATAAGGATTCAAAAGACCTTTGTCGGTGATAGGCCATATAAAAACTAAGAGTGCCTTGGATGCCTTCAAGTTGAAATACTTTGAAGGTTTTTTAAATATTTGGCTTCATTGGACATCTAAATAGCGACGTCCTTAAGCACTGGTGGATCAGGTCGGTCACCATCCCTCTTTTCGTAAAGAAAGCAACCCTTGCACATTAAAACAGACAGTTCTAGGAATGACCCCACAGAGAGTTCGGCAACATCATCCACATATCCTTTGGCGTGGATCTTCGAACTGTCAAGAGTATGCACCAGAGAGTCAATCACCATGCACCATAGCAGAGGACAGTCCATAAACAAAGCTACGTAGCACATCTGTTTTGCAGATTTCCCAGACCAGGCAGGTCATCGCCACATTCTTTTACTACCACTCTGCAATTCCGTCCAAAGTATCTCAAATAACATTGAATCTTTTATTGCATCCCAACGAAGCCATGTAAACGACTGACGACAGAAGTGAATGTGGCCATTGATTTACTCACATTGTTGAGTTCTTCTTTTTTGCAAAAATGGATCCGGCTCGGATATTGATGAACGCAATAAAAGATTAACAACTTCGCTTCAATACTGTATTTGCTCTAACCTCAACGTACAATTACAGAGTGTGTAATGATAATAATAAAAAAAACAACGTGGTTTATTGACTGTCAAAAAAGTCAGAAAAAGATAGAAAGAGATACATATATGCATTATGGTTATTATTATTAATATGCTGGTAGTGTTCAGAGACCCAACATATCTGCCCCGCGATGATGTTCGGAAGAATATCATCCAATCTGCGCCAACTGATCATCTGTATAAGGTACATACGACTCTAAGAAACCTGTAACAAATAAGGTAATTGTGCAATTGATATTACTGTGTTTGGTCTTTCGATGAATCTTGCCAATTATCTTGAATGGGCAGTGGGCATAACTTCACGATGGGGCGTTTTACTAGTCCATTTTTTGTCTTAAGAGTGACGACTCTCACCAAATTATCAGTTCCAGGATGTAGCTCCACTATTCGGCCTAAAGGCCAATTATTGCAGGGAAACCTCTCATCCCTTATCATCACGATATCGTTAATTTTCAGGTTAGGGTTGCGCTTCAACCATTTTGGGCGTCGTTGTAATCGTGACAAATATTCATTACAGCAGCGAATCTCCTACTAAAAAATGTCCTGGGGTTAGAACCATTAGGTCATCCGGATCGTTGGTTAACGGGCACAGTGGCCTTGAGTTTAAGCATGACTCAATTTGAGCCAAGACCGTATTCAGTTCTTCATAACTTAATTTTTGTTCTCCAAGTGTTCGCTTGAGGTGGTATTTTGTTGACTTAACACCCGCCTCCCACAAACCACCAAAGTGTGGAGAGGAAGGTGGTATGAAATGCCATCGTACCTGGTGCTGAGCGAGTTGCGGGTGGATTTTCTCAATAAACCGTTGGTAAGTACTCCTATCTTCCTTGAGCTTTCTATTCGCGCCTATAAAGTTGGTGCCGCAATCGCTGTATATGTCACTACATACACCCCTCCTGGCGATAAAGCGGTTCAAGGCACCAATAAAGGCATCTGCGGTTAGATCCCCAACCAGTTCCAGGTGGATAGCCTTTGTAGTTAGACAAATAAAAAGAGCAATATATCCTTTTAAGGAAGTACGACCTCTACCCTTAGAGGGTAAAACGTTAAAAGGCCCAGCATAGTCAACTCCTGTAGATGAAAATGCCCTTGCGGGACGAACACGCTCGGCAGGTAGCGCACCCATCATTTGCGTACAAATTTTTGGCCGGTTCTTGTAGCAAATAATGCAACGATGAATTACAGATCGAACGACATTACGTCCATTTAAAATCCAAAATCGTCTCCGGATATGACTTAGCGTAAGCGTCACACCACCATGCAGAGTGCTCAAGTGACTATATTCGACGATTAAATTTGTTAGATGATGTTTCGCCGGTAGGATGAATGGATGTTTTTGATCCTTTGACAACAGTGCATGTTTTAATCTACCACCGAGCCGTATAATCATTTCCTTTTCGTCAAGGAATGGGCTAAGAGGGCGCAATGTGCTATTTTCCGGAAGTGGTCTGTTTGAAGATAAAGAGTTCCATTCGGAGGAAAAGGCTTCTCTTTGTACTAATCGTATGATATTAATCATAGCCTCATTCAACTCGTCGATTGATAATCTTCCTGTTGTTTTGGACCCGAGCCTTGGACGACAATTTCTGGCAAAACGAAGGCAGTACGCAACCATTCGCACTGTTTTGGAGAACGATGACCAGTTTCTCAGCAAAGAATTTACCTCCGACTCCTCTGTGTAGTTTAAAAATATCTTCACCTTTCTTACCTCTTCTTCAACTGCTGGGCTTGGCATATTTAATGTTGATTTCGGCCACTCATTAAACGGCAACTGAAGAAAGGACGACCCATGCCACCACAAATCGCAATCGGATAGTCGTGAGGGACTTATTCCGCGACTGGAAACATCAGCGGGGTTGTTTTCTGAAACAATATGTCGCCATTGATCTACTGTGGACACCGCTATAATTTTTCGGATTCGATTTGATACGAAAGGTTTCCATCTACTGGGATCTCCTCGAATCCAATTTAAAACAATAGACGAATCGGTCCATAAGAAGATGTTCGAAGAGGAGACATCCGTACAAATATTTTGTTTGATAAATTTTAACAACTTAATGGCCAAAACGGCTCCACACAACTCAGCTCGGGGAATAGTTAACTTCGTTTTTATTGGATTTACCTTACATTTTGCCATCAAGAGGTTAACTGCGAATTGGCCGTCCTCTTTACAAATTCTTAGATAAGCAGCAGCAGAGTAAGCTGATTTGGATGCGTCGCAAAATAGATGTAATTCATAAGATCCCAAGTTGCCTCCACTGCCTAACCATCTTGGAACACGTAGCTGTGTAATGGCTGAAAGCTCGTTACCAAATATTCTCCAAGCTCTTTGAATTTCTTCCGGTAATTGAGTGTCCCATCCTGTTTTGCTTGACCATAGTTTCTGTAATATAATTTTTGCTGATATGATTACCGGATTAAGCCACCCTAATGGGTCAAAGAGTCGTGCAATAGTAGACAAGATCGAGCGTTTAGTTGGGAATTCCAGGGCAATCTTGAAATTGACTTTGAATTTAAACTCGTCGGTGCAGGGATCCCAATATAGACCCAACGCCTTTATAGCGTCTGTTGATTTGAATTCTAACATACCATACGTATACCGGTATTCCTGAGGGATATTCTCCATCAATAAAGGATGATTACATGCCCACTTTCGCAATTCAAAGGACGCGGTCCGTAACATGGCGATGACTTCCTCTTGCCTCTTCAAAGCGACCTCAATGGTATCAGAACCAGATAAAATGTCATCCACGTACATTTGCTGCTCTATTATTTCTGCGGCCAACGGATAACGACTTCCTTCATCGCGAGCCAACTGATGCATAGTGCGTATTGCTATGTACGGAGCAGGAGCAGTTCCGAACATAACTGTCGAACAATAGTACTCTTCAATTGGCAGATTAGGATCCTTCCTCCAAAGTATCCGCTGATACTGCGCATCTTCCTCATGCATATCGATGCGCCTAAACATTTTTTCAATATCTGCCATAAAAACATATTTTAGCTTGCGCCAGTTTGTTAGGATGGCAGATAAATCCTTCTGAAGGGGTGGTCCTATGGCCAAGATATCATTCAGCGACTTTCCATTGGAAGTCTTCGTAGATGCGTCGAAAACGATCCGTACCCTTGTGCTTATTGCAGACTCCTTTACAACTGGGTGGTGAGGAAGGTAGCAACAAGTATAATGCGGCACTCGATTATCTCCAATGATGCAATGTTGATCCTCAGTTGTCGTAACCGGCTTCATTTGCCCCAATTGTAAGTATTCGTCGATTGATTTAACGTATGCGTCCTTCAAACCCTTATCCTTCAACAGTCGCCTCTCTAAATGCCCAAAGCGCTTCAATGCCACGGCCCTCGACCTCCCTATGAACTGCGTAGAATCGATTTCTGTCTTTAGGGGCAATCGAACGAGATATTTTCCGTTTTCCAACCGTTCGTGTGTGTCGCAGTAGAATTTTTCACACCATTGATCCTCCTCTGACTGGTTAAGTGGCTCCGGCATGTCTTCTAATTCCCAAAATTTCCTTAGTAGGTGATCGATTTCGAATTGAATATGTAAAGATGACAGCATGGAAGATGATGTAGATTGCCCAACTCTTTTTCCTGATACGATATAACCGAATGTTGTTTTCTGAGCAATAGGCAAACCACTGCCTGCCCTACGAGTGTCATCCAGAATACAATCATCGTATACGTCACTACCTAACAGAACATCAATAGCTTGCGGCTCAAAATACCTTGGATCTGCTAGATCTAAATGCTGTAGATGGCCACAACCTGTGGTGTTAACTTTCCTTTCTGGCAAAACACCCGCTACTTTAGGTAATACATAAGCCACAACATGATAATTTACAAGAGGATCTAACCTAGAACAAATTGATATTTTTACGCTATAGCGCCCGGTTGTTACTATAGATCCTGATAATCCATTGACATTGATATATACTCTATCCCGATGAAGACTCAATAATTGAACAACCCGTTCCGTCACAAAGGAAGCCTGTGACCCTTGATCCAATAATGCCCTAAACTGATGTAATTGCCCCTCTGCCGACTTAATGATAACAACAGCTGTTGGGAGAAGCACGTCATACGATATGGATTGATGTTGTCTATTGTCCCCTGATATCAACCTACCCTTTGTTGCCACATGAGTTGCCGATGTCGTCAGAGTAGGGACCGTAGTCTCCCGGTCAACATGGATTAGGGTATGATGTTTTCCTCCACAGATTCCACACGTTCGACGGCTGCTGCACTTCGAGGAACGGTGATTGTATCCGAGGCAGTTAAAGCAAAGCTTGAATTGTTCTACCGCTGTTCGTTTTTCCGTCGCACTCATTCCGATAAACCTCGAACATTCCCGCACTGGATGATCAGCCTTCTCACACACAGGACACGTTATAGCCCTTTTTACAGCATGCATCGATTTAAAATCCTTCTTCCCAAATGATGCAGTACCTTGTCCTACAGATTTCCTTTGCCCCATTGTTCTCTGCTTGGAAGATGTTACCATCATTAGATATTGTTCATCTAAAAGAGATAATAATTCATCAAACGTTGGGATACTAGTTTGTTTTCGTAGAGAGTGATCCCACTCATTACGAATTGAATTCGGTAACTTCTTGATTAAGAAAAACACAAGAAGCTGATTTTGCTCATCGATATTGACACCAAGGTTTTTAATGGAGCTGAAACATGAACGACAGGTCTGTGTAAAACGTTTTAAGGCGGTGGGATCATCACGAACTACATCCGGCTGCTGATCTAAGACTTCCATATAATGCGAGAAAAGTATGCGATTATTGTCGTACTGCGTGCACAACATTTCCCACGCATCCAGATAATTCTCTCCTACAAAGCCAATGTGTTGAATATCTTGTGAAGCATCTCCCACCAACGACGCCTTAAGATAGTGAAACCGCTGCAAACTACTCAAGCTCTCATTCTGATGAATCCGATCTAAATATATTTCCTTGAAGGCAGGCCATTCGATGTGGTTTCCACTAAAGGTGGGAAGTTTAACTTCTGGTAAAGGAACACAATGAACCGGTTGGTTTAGCGCAGGAGAAACAGTAGAGTCATCAGAGTTGTTTCGCTTAGGTTGTGTTACCGATGTTGCAGCAAGGGAGTCACGGATAGCAGTAACAGCCTCAATATAAATTTCCTCGAATTTGTCACAGACATCGGCGTCTATATAGTTCGCTTTAACATTTTGATCTTTGGATTTGCGAACTAAAATACGATGGTTTGTTCGAAATTCCACTCGATACGATGCCAATGAATCTAGACGAGCATTGTGATAACCTTCGGTTTTTCTCGCAACGGGATCTTTCTTGAAGTTACGTAGAGTTTTCTGCACGGAGTCGAGCAACATTAGCTGCTCCTCAACAACATAGTCCTGCCCAATTTCATCTTTATCTCCAGGCATAACGCTTGTAAACCAGGGGTCGTGAGTTCAAACCTCACAGGAGGCACCAAATGTTGAGTTCTTCTTTTTTGCAAAAATGGATCCGGCTCGGATATTGATGAACGCAATAAAAGATTAACAACTTCGCTTCAATACTGTATTTGCTCTAACCTCAACGTACAATTACAGAGTGTGTAATGATAATAATAAAAAAAACAACGTGGTTTATTGACTGTCAAAAAAGTCAGAAAAAGATAGAAAGAGATACATATATGCATTATGGTTATTATTATTAATATGCTGGTAGTGTTCAGATAGAAAGAGATACATATATGCATTATGGTTATTATTATTAATATGCTGGTAGTGTTCAGAGACCCAACACACATTCATAGGATTAACTCGCGCGCCACAAGATCGTCTCGAGCCAGATTGATTGCAAACAACTTACACGATTAAGCAAAATACATTAAGCCAATCAAATGAAGGTGCGCCAGCATCTACAGTGATTTAGATATCGATCTAATTGATTCTGCCTGTCTGACTAACCAGCTGGCTGAGTCCAACAAAGATTCAGATCTACTGATAGCCAAATTGATTTCATGTTTCGCCGGACAGTGTTGACATTTACACCTCAGAATTCAATTAACTGAATCCACCTCTACAATTGGTTGTGCAATTTATATTACACTTCTATTTACGTGCCACTGGCCACCAGAGTGGATCATCAACTTTACCCACTTTGTTGTGTAAGTGAGTTTTTGTGGACAAAGGAGAAAGGAGTGCACACAGATTTCCATTGAAAAACTATGCAAAATGATGCACAACACCTTTATGATGCACAGGAATCCCCACCCGAAAAATAAAGGATAAGAAAAAAAAAACTCAATTTGCTTTCTTTTGACAGGAAAACTTCCTCCTCAGAGTGTCCTTGTCTCTCTGACCATCTAGTGCAATTACAACAGAACACGATGACACTTTTAATGTTTGTTTTATGTCGCACAACTATGATCATCACGACCGTTGCTGCTACCAGGACACTACACCATACTATCATAGGATAATGCTGCCGCACCATATGCCGTCAAACTGGACGACCGAATGGACCAACTTTTCTCTGCAAAGTACCTTTAGAGTCAAAGTTAATGCGAAATTGGATGCAAATGACTTTTAGTGCATTAAAAAATAATTTCAAACGACTCTCGTTCGAGTGCAACATTCCAACAAAAAGCAAAAAAAAAAATAGAAACTAAATAGAAACAAAGCACAGCAGGACAAGGAAAGCACTCGTACAGAGGGATAAAAGTACCTACAAAGTTGACATGCTTTCTAAGGACGAACACTAGGGCAGGGGACAAACTACAGATAAAAACCACAAAATACAAAATGATGCAAACCGCATAATGGTTCTCGCAACGCATAAGGACTTCTTTCTTTTGACAAGACCATGCTGATGGTGATGTCCTTTTAAAGAAATTGAATAAGTAGTCAACAAGAACATTTTTTTTTGTTTTCACCATCGCATCGAAAGGAATAACGAAGAGAAAACAGTGAAAATTCTCATCTATATCTTCAGATTATTACTATTATCCTTCATTGTCCTTCGCTTGAGAGAGAGTGGAGAAATCTCCTCCCCCAGGGTGGCAATAGAATGTACTTTGGATAATTACATTAGCATATAAAGGATTTCAAAATGCAACGCGATTTAGAATCGCGAAAAGTGCTCGGAATGATTTCAATTACGGAAAATAGGATGCGAGTGCTTTGAAAGGATTTTTACGTACTTAAGATTGCTTTACATGGTTCGGGGAAAAATTCCTTTATTGCAGCACATTTCTAGAACGTGACGGTTCTTTGTTTGACTGGCAAACTTTACGGAATGGAATTAGTTAAATGTGTTGACATTCTCAGCTTTGGTGCTTACAGTGACAAGTTTTGGTTGGATTATGCAAAGAAATGCGGAAAAGGATTAGCGAGCTATCTTTAATAAAATGCATTCCAGACAGCAGTTTGTGTTAGAAAACGGTTTTCTCAAAGGGAAATGGACTGATTTCTAGTAAACTCAGATCGATATAGACTCAATTTGAGGCCTGTTTGGTCTATGAGTATCCTTGTGCATGAAGCACTTCCTGTTTTTAATGTTTTCGGGTTTTGAACTGCAATCTTGAAAATATCGTGAAAAACATATCTTCCTAGGAACTTACATCTCAAGTAGAACCTGGGGTAAACCTGGGACTCAACCAACTAGATTCTCCAGTTAGCCCGGTCCTTAGCTAACTGCCTCCAGTTGCGCACTCCAAGTTTGTTGAGGTCCCCTTCTACTTGTGAGCGCCACCTTAGGCGAGGTTGTTCTCTACTGCGTTGTCCATCCGGGTTAGATTCGAAGACTCTCCGGACCGGAGCATTGGTGTCCATTCGCTCTACATGTCCTAGCCATCTTAAGCGACTGACTGCGCATTTTACTTTTTGACTAGGTACAGATAGTAAATTCCATCGTTAAATCTTCTCCTTCAAAACCCGTCAACGCTAACGGAACCGAATGTCTTATGACGAACTTTTATCTCGAAACGACCGAGGATATCCTCACCATGACTGGGATGATTAGGGTCTTGTATAGAGTCTCCTTAGTCGTTCGGGATTTGTTAGCTTTTGTAAGAAATTTAATCCCTGCTTCGTGGTTGAGTTTCTAAGGCGGGACTTCTACTAAGAGATCGGCTTAGTCTAAATCTGATGACGGGTCTGTGTTGTGTCCTAAGACCTTTGAAGTGGCCATGGTGTCGTCTTAAATGAGAAAACATAAAAAGTCTTAGATACTCCAAATTCTGCTTCAAAAAAGAAATCACTGCCTAGTAGTACAATCAGCCGAGAAGAGTCTGACTGCTCTGGGATCTGGTTTCCCTTTCAGTGTAGATGGCTATCAATTGCGCGCTTGTTGTCCCGATTAGATATATGTAAGCAGGAGACCCTATTTTTTATTCTAAGTTGGTGAGTATTAAGGATCTGAGTAGGATTCTTTCGTGCTCGATTATAAGCCATCACTTCTGGCGTATAAAGACTGAAGAGACCTACTGAAAGCAGGTTAATGATACGTGGCACGCAATGCACGCTAGCTTTTGTATTTTCATGATAGCTCTCCTCCAGGATGGTTTTAATGACTCCCTGTCACTGTACCAGACTAGGGTCTTACTTTCATTGATGTTCATTCAACTTTGTTAAGCTCAACTTCTTGTTAAGCACAAGTCTTAAGTATTTTGCAACCATTATATACAGACAGTGTACAATAGAAGTCTTAGCAGCCCACGTTTTACTGAAACTTATAAAATTGCTTTCTTCGCGGCAAAAGCCGGAAGGCACTTATTCTAAAAAAACAGAATTAGGCTCTGAGAGGCCTTCTGCCTATCCCTGGGAAGGCCAGACAAGCACCGCGACCTAAAAGATCTTTTGTGCTATCGCTAGGTTCACCTAGTAAAGGAGAGAATATTTATCACGGGTAAACATCAAGGTCGTGAAGGAACCTTAGGATCGTTTTGCGGGCGACTGGTTGGCAATGTTTGGACTAATCTCCCTTCCAAAGTGTCTTTGCCTGCTTCAAGCCATGGCGGGACAATCGCACAGGATATGCTCGGCAGTCTCTTGATCTTCCAGACAATATCGGTACATGTCCGTAGGACTTATGTCCATCTTGGGGAGGTGGTAGTTGAGTAAACAGTGTCCGGTGAGGAAGTCCGTGAGGAGCTTAGCATCACGCTTGTTCAATGTGAGAATTTCCTGACTTCTCTTGCTATCGGAAGCATTGATGAATCTCTTGGCTTGACGTAGCCCAATTGTTGAGTTCTATTTAGAGAGTCTCTCTTGATGGCCCCATGAGTTGAGGTCCATTTTTATGTGGCTGGTGGGTGAGCCGCAAAACGGAGACGGGCCAATGAATGAAGATTGCCCTATATTCCCCCATGTCCTGGATCCCAATGAATTGTGATTCAATTATGAACAGCGAGCTGCTTTAGAGTGTCCAGGTAGTTCTAAACGAGCTTGGACTCAAAACAAAAGGAGTTCAGAGCCTTTATCGCCGCCTGACTGTCGGAAAAGATGACAATCTGTTTTCTACGGAGGTTGCGTCCGATGCTCTCTGGCACATAGCTCAATTGCAAAAACCTCAGCTTGAAAGACAGATGTGGAGAAGCCCAGAGAAACTGCTTGTTTGAAGTTGGGGCCGTATATGCCTGCACCAACTCCGTTGTCTGTTTTTGAGCCATCGGTATACCACACCGAGTGGGAACTAAAGGATACTGGAACCCCATAGCTCCACACACTACGTTCCGAAGTAATGGCTTTGAAGCGGCTGGCGAAGTTCATCCGAGGGGGCATAAAGTCCGTAATACAAAGCGACGGACTGGAAATCAGACCCATCCCTTATGCACAAGTCATTCATCGATTTTATACAAGAGTGCTTGCATTTTTTTGCAACTGCCGTCAAAGATTTTCTCGTTTGGATGTAAAATCTCAAGACTTACACTTGGAATCCTCTCAAACAAGCATGCAAAACTGCAAGACGCACTAGGAAAACGTGGCGTAGGTCTCCTTCCTTCGAGTTTATTTTCAATCTTGTTGACACGAACGTGAATGGCAGATGCACAGGATTCGCCACTCCTAAAAGCCTGTTAGTCGCTCAGAGGTTTCTTTTACAATTCAACCAATCTCACGGCTTTGTCCACAGTACGTTCTAGGTTTCTCAACTTTTCAGGCCCTTAACTAGGTGACATCATCTTTGGACCGGGTGATTAACGGCCTCTAGACGTCATTTAATTTCAGGATCTTCTCCTTGCCCGTAAACAATGCAATCTCTTGACCTTAGTCTTTAAAGACTCAATTCCTGTTGCTAAGTTTTTGAAAAAAATACAAATGCTTGGCGCAACGGACTGTATGTGGTCCAGGGCCTAGCTTGTCGCGACCATTCGTGTTGTACATGTTATATTTCTTACACAAATGGAAGAGACCTACAGTTTAGAGCCATAACCGAAAGGCGAATTGAGAAGCTTTCTCATGACAGTTATTACTCTCGAGCGTATGTCAGACATTCGCGAGAGGTGGGACCGTGAAAAAACTTTTATGTGTTTTCTGGGACTCAAACCTCGTAGTCTAACGCACTAACCACTGAGCCATGGCGCCTACGTAATCAGAAAATAAGTAAAAAGCCTGATTTTATATTGACCCCGTTCCAGGACACCAGTGGCTACCTAATCGCACTTTCACACTCAATTTCATTTCACGGTTCGTTATCATCTAAAATTTAAGGCAAACAGTCTAATCCTTGAAAGCAGAGTTACCCACCATGCAAACAAAAACATACATTTGTCGTGACCAAGACTCACCCAAAAACAAAAAACTTGTAACCAGCAGAAAGGATACTCAACTACAATGAGTGTATTGTAGAGTCCTATAATCTGCACAAGTCCAGGGTTACAAATAGCAACACCTTAATGCGGTTCGCTAAACTCTCTCATTTATTTTAACCTTTTCGTGCGACGCGCTAATATTCGTGAGAAAGCAATTTTCTCCATTTTTTGCATCCGTCCATTCACAAATGACCAAAAAAGACTCAGCTGCAGGAGCTGCAGTCCAAAAAAAAAACACAAGAAAAGAGGTGAACAAGTAGCTGTAACAAAGGCTTCCACCTGTGTACCCGCTTTAGTGGTCATAGCAGCAGCGCACAGTGGCTTCGTCGTTGTGCAGTTGTCCTCATCACCTTATGACAGAGCGAACATAATAATCCTTTCTTTGGTGTTCGTTTTGCTCTTGCATTCGTTTAATGTGATTTTCTTTTTTTATCTATTTCACCGCGTAGGGTAAGTTGGAATTGTTTGCTTGATTTTAAGTTGCATTTGAAGGCTAAGCTGGGTCTGCATAAAGATGAATGTATGGGATCTTCGTCAAGCAACCACCCATTGGCTATAAACTGAAGAAGTAAGACCTACTGTGGAACAAAGTTAGCTACGTTTATCTTTTCAATATGATTCAAGAGAAGGGATACAAGTGCCTAGCCAAGGCATTATCGACAACTTTCATCGCGACGCTGAAAAACATGTTACACACCCTTCATCTGAATGTTTCTGAACAAAGAATTGTGTGCTGCGACTGAGGGAATCATCCTTAATAGAGGAGGTAATGACTCAGGCCTTGTACACCACCAGATCACCTTTATGGAAAGTTATTGACTGAGGGCCAATATCGATGTCAGACATGGTGATTCACACCATCAGTCAACCAGATATCCAACAAATATCCGTGATATGGTATTGGAAAATGCGTTCCCTAACTCTGTAGAAGGTTCTTGGTCATAAAGCGGTAGATAATATTCCCCTTAACGGCAGTCCTTGCCTTCGAAATAGGAGCATAACTATCCCAACCCCCGGGACAAAACAAGAAACCCGCTAAGTACCAGTAGAGCAAACATACTTGTATTACCCTAGTAAGGGTACTAGCAAGTCAGTAACTTCTATCCCTGCATGGACGAAGAAGAAGAAGAAAAGAGCCGTCTACATTGGTCCTGCGCTAATACTTTTCGATGAATTCTTTGATGTAACCTAAGCGGATATCAATAAAACCTAGGAGTTTATCCAAAAATAGCAAATTATTCCAAGAGTAGTGAACACAACCGTCTTATGTGACAGCTCAGTGGAAAACCTCAATAAACTTGAAGAAGGTGTGTGCCTGGGCTAAAAACCCTGTAGTATGGAACAACTCCAGCCAGGACTGTCAAGTACCACAGCTGCTGAGCAGGAAACGTGAATGGCGCATTGTACTGTTGTACTTTACTAAGCGCCATCTGGGGCATTGCTGCGAGTAAACGTTAGGAATTATTATCACAGCGCTCATTGTACAGCCACATTCTGCGTGAAAATACAAGAAAATCTCAGGATATATCCACTGTAACGTCGGCCTTGTTTTATAGGCAACCACCCCAGCTCTGTATGAAGCAGTTTTACGCAAGATTAAGGATATTGTGCTACCTCAAACGTTTTTGAAAGTCAAATCAAAAGATTTCATCCTAGAACCCTTGTAACTAAAAAGCGTCTCCAGTTTCGAATGTCAGTTTACTTGATGTTCCTTTCCAACTGTCCGTGCCACGTACTTACGTACGTAAGACTTTTGTGCCTCTACTAATAGCCTGGGGAGTTCCTTCCGCATGATAGTTGCTGTAAGGAGACCTGCTTCTTTTAGAATAGCCCACCGTCTCTAGTCCAGTTGCATTGTGGAATCTGAGAATGATAAGTGGGTCGGCATATCCTATCTAATTTACCTAACTGTATAATTTTGTGTGCCAATACCTCCTAATATTTCAGGACATGCTCTGGAGTGTCACTGGACTCTGCAAAATCTGCAAAACACTTCCAATTATCAACTTAGCAGCATTATCAACTATATCATGGTGCTTGCCATAGGGTAGTATAATACTGGTTCTACCGACATATCCTAAAGTAGATCATCCCTTAAAGGTTTTCAATTTGTACGTCTCTAGTTCAAATTGAAAAAGCTAGAATAGCCTTAGATTAGTCTATTTTGACCGATGCTATGAAGCAGTATTTTAAAACGTTGTGAGGTACCAAAATGCTGACTCAAATGCGACAGAACTTGACAAGTTTTGTCTAGACACTCACCTACCCCTTCTAGGTCTCAGTAAAAGGAACTGCATTCCATTATCATTGAAGTTAATGCTTAGCTTTCACTTAACTTGCAGGTAACGTCCTCAACAATGCAGAGAACCTCACAATTTCTGCATACATTCGAGTCAATCCTTGACCAGCCATTTTGGTGATCCTTTCTTTAACTAGTGACCTTTTAAAGCACGAAAGCAGTTTCTATTCCACCCAATTGACGATCTGTGGCTGTTCGACACCATTTCTTGCTGGCTCATCGACAAGTTATCTTCTATTCCACACTGAGCACCTGCCCAACATATTCTTATGACCTGCTACTTTGGCTTGCATTTGAAGACCTCCCCAGTTCAAGATGCTAACTATTTCTCATCAAGACCAAAGCCTTGAAACACATTGGTAAACTATCCAACATTTTCCAAACCAAACAATAGTCCCACGTAGTAGGAAAGCGTGCGCAATTCGACTTCGATAGAAAATACCGAAGACACGAACCTGCAACTGTATCTGACAGCCAGGAGCCGAGCCTCTGGGAAACTATTTTCAATATAATGCAGGACTGGCTAGACAGACTCAAAAAGTAAGGTGGATCCAACGACATCATTTTGGTGACGGCACGTGGGTATAGAAAGCAACGAAGAAGCCGACCAGCTGGCGAAAGAGGTACAACAACCTCGTTCGTAGGACTTAAGGCCTTAAGTGGAATGGGTGGGCACATTATCTGAGAAAAACTTTGGAAAGTGGGAATCGAAAAGAGCCAAACTATGAAAGCTATGGAGAGAACTCGACAAGCAAAAGCACTACTCGGGAACTACAACCGGAAGAGAACCAAAGCTACACTAACTGGAGTAAAAATAGGTTCAGGATACTTACAAGCTTCCTTACAGGGTACTGCAAACGAAAGGAACATCTGAAAGAGTTTAGCCTTGGAAAGGAGGGGACACGTCTATTTTATAACGAAGGTGAAGAGGCTTCAGAGTAAATTGCCTGGGAAGAAATAGACGTGAAAGACCTTCCGTATCTGGAAGATCATTGACCATTCAATGGAAACCAAATCGAACGGGGTACTCTGGTCTGAAAAGCTTCGACTACGAAAGAATGCAGAAAAATGTCATCAACACTTGACGATTTCATATTCGACGCACGAAAACAGTCTCGTATGTGCACAGTTGTCTTGGGAATGTATTATACATGCCACAGTGCCCTAACAGCTTTATAAGCTCAAGTATCAAGGATCTCTGGCAGCAGGACAAAACCTATTTTAGTTGTACGTAGCCGCTTCACGATCTCTCTATAATTCACAAGGCAATCTCAAATATTCCGCCATACGGTATACGGTATTCGGCATACGGTATACGGTATACGGTATACGGTACATGCAGCTTAATTATTGTGTAAACCCTAATCTGTCTGTATGTGTTCGTTCCACGACTCTTTACTTCCTTATTGCGCGTCCCAAGGATAACCCAAATGGAAAAATGTTTTATTTCCCCAACATTTCGAATTAAGTAAACACAAATTTTTATTATCCTTCATTTCTTTTCTTTGAGCTGCAGCCCCAGCTCCACTCCACTCCACTCCAGGCATTACACTACTCTTTGTCGTCCAGTGGTGTTGCTACTTCTGTTGTAGCTGCTGCTCTTCTGCCAACAATGAGGACGGATGGAACAACGGAGTCGACGACGACGACGACGACGATGGTGGTGGTCATGGTTGAAATGCTTTGCTTCGGAGGAACCTCAAGCCATCAAAAAATCACCAGCAGGCAGGAGGGCACTGTTGTGGGGATTTGAAATAAGAGCCCGCGAATTGGTTGATGGTGTGGCGCACCGCAATTTCTTTCCGCGGGAATTTAAGGAGCATTTTGTTGTTGTTTTTTTCCGTCATTTTTTTTTGTGATGCAAGAAGGCGGATATGTATTTCATTTGTGTGCAGTGGTGGATTAAACGTTTTTTTTTTCTGGTATTTTTTCTTTGCTTCTCTGTCTATATGCAACGCTATTTTGGTAAATTACGCCATTACAATGGTGATTTGTTTAAATGAGAGAAATTTCTGTTGCATAAATGACGGTGG
This sequence comes from Blera fallax, assembly GCA_946965025.1. Classification (NCBI taxonomy): domain Eukaryota; kingdom Metazoa; phylum Arthropoda; class Insecta; order Diptera; family Syrphidae; genus Blera; species Blera fallax. The sequence continues at coordinate 72,342,949 of OX337248.1, forward strand.
CTTGCTGGATGTATGTGTGTGTTTGGGGGTGGAGAAGGGGGCTCGGATTATAATTGTATATCCACGATCGCAATGTAAATCGGAAATTGCTTCATTAAGATGCTACATGATGTTATTGTTCGTTCATGAAGGGGCTACCTGTTGTGAGTAAGGTGGTTCTTAGGAACGCCTTAATGGGCTTATCTATCAGTCAAAATGAACAGTGAACACATGCTGTTGCTAAAGTGCAGTACTTACTGAAAGTACCTATATATTTTGCCACCAATTCGTAGTGAATATGCCTCCAAGTTAGTAACATTCACCTTGAAGCGTATACTAATGACAGGCAGTAAAGCCTACACACCTAAGTAACTACAACTAGACAGAGGCGACTATTATTCAACAGTTTCCGTAGGTCATGGTAGTCGATAAAGTAAAGAAATTCAGAAAATGAAAGTTTTGGTCTGAGATTACATTAGACGTCCAGAGCGCATTCAAATCTGACAATTGGGAGCGTTTAAAACATGAGTGTTTTAAGTGGCTTCGATACTCCACCCAAAATAATATACCCTGATGTGGAGAACAGGGAAGATACATACGTAGTTCCTTTCCAAAATGATATTGCAGTTTACATGGAAGGTTCCAAAAACAGTGAGGGCGCGGGGTCAGGTATATATTTTTATGAGAGATACATACATACATATATGTACATGTAAACCTAGAGGTGGCCCTAAGACTTCCGAAAGTATGCCGTGTGCTCTTAGCATAAAACCGGCAATGTGCGTGGCTAAGAGAGTTATTCTCGATAGAATCTTCAACTTATGTAGCTGACCTAAGATGGTCCAACTTTGAAGGGGATAGGATGTCTAAGGCCTTGTATCCAGTGTCAGATCGAAAAAAATCTGAGGATTAGTAGGTTTCTGCCGGTTCTGGACCACATGGAGCATGGAGCAATTTTTAGGGTTCTGGCGTTTGATAATTCTGGTAGTTTTAGGTTTTGACGTTTGCTAGTGCGATGATCTTGCTCGGATCTATTACAACCTGTTCCCGGCAGTTGTGGATCCGGTTTCAACTATTTTGAAGACAACTACCCCATCGGGTAAAAGCCGTATGTTTTTTCCTACCAGAACGTCTTTCCCTATTATTTAGGGTGTCTGCATAACGGATTCTGATATTACGAAGACGTTTGTGTTAGATAAACAATTGTCTATTCAGATGTTCGCGTTAAAATACCGTGACGCCTCCACCGGGTTTGCTGAAAGCCCTCTGATTGCAAATGTTTAACGAGTGATCGGAGGAGCCCTAGATATCACTGATCTAGTAGACCTTGCAATTTAATGCCATTAATCACTACCTCTTTCATCGTATTTGGATGACCGATTTGCAACACGTTCGGCTTTCCTTCGGTTTTTCGTTTAAGGCAGACTACAGCTTTGTAGCCAAACCCGTTGCAGTTAAGGCATTTTAGTTGCTCCTCCGTACAAGAGTTACTTTTGTGTCCCCCGCGACCACAGTTGTAGCACCGACATACCGTGCTGTCCGATATGCTCAAGCTGTCCGTTTGTAAAATTGACATCTCCAACCTCAACTGCATCTCCTTCTCCTTTACGCGAACCTCGCTCTCCCTTCGAAATAACTCCAACTCCTTCTCATGTTGACGCCTGCAAAACACACTGTCTTCCTTTATTCTGCCAAACCAGCCAGAAAGTCACAAAAGTCCGATGATGGCTAACTCTAACCGAAGGAAAAGTTAAGCTCCAACCGAAGTTGCTACTAAGAACGAAAAGGATGCTTTCTGCAGTCAACTAGGCGCCGCTAACAATTGAACGCCTTATGGGGCCTCGTAATGCTGATGGAGGATCTTAACAGTGGACATCCAACCAATCGACCACGATATTAACACATTAATAGAAGACTTTGCCGGGCACTGCCTCAATGTTGGGCATTCGAAAAAGCTTGGTCTGTTCTCCAAAATGATTTCTTCAGCAGCTTTCCGGATCCTTGCCCAGCTCCCTCCATTCAATGAACTTGAGAACGCAGGAACACCTTTCACAACTTAGGCAACCTGGCAAATATAAATTAAGGTGTCTCTAAAGCTGCATAAAGAGCTCCAATCGGCTCTTAGGAAAAACCTAGATCTTGTGGTTTCTTTGTGATCGCTGGCTTAAGTGAGTTCGTTCTCTATCTCAGATCCTCGGAGTGCGGACATTGACTATAACCTTACTCACCTAGTCTTCATAAGACCATTTTGCACAATATTTCTGTATCAGAGGTGCAGTTTTATCCAGACAGAGACTGAGGTAGTTACAATAACCATGTTTAAGCCTACAATGAAGGCAGTACCGCGTATGACATCACATAGCAAACAGGCACCAAGGATGGATATAAAATGAAGTCAAAACTTCTGCTGATATGCGCACTCTAGATCCTTGTTACACAGCAGAAGAAAATCAGCGTCAGAACCAGTGGATAAGGCAACTCAAATCCTGCCTCACAAATACAAGAGAGATGTAGAAACTAGGAACAAATGATAGATGGAGCTCTCAAAACACTTGAATAATTCCAAGAAAACCATGACGTATGACTCGTAAGAAATCTATTCCAAGTTAAAGAAGATCTCATCAGGACATTTGCGTCTAAACTACATACCTTCGACAAAGTTCCGGAAACATAAATGTTAACGAGGATGAAATTCCTCCACGAACGAGCTTCCATTACACAGGACAATAACTGTTTCAAAGATCTTAATTCTCCAAATAAGTTGCGTATACGCACCGATAAACGTTGAATTCCAACTACAAACCTCGTCATCCTTAAAAATGAAAAACCCTCTCCCATCTTCCTCGTCCTGGCTACACACACAGCGTAGATTCTACCGCTGCTTCACGATTGAGTAATTTTACTGCGTTGCACAGGAGATTAACTTCGTCCATAGCCATTCATTGTTTTAATGGTAAACACATCTAAAAGCCCGCTCCTGTTCGAACGACTGGAATCATTATGATTGCTAATTAATGAGAGCTAAACTTCATCAGATCAAACGACCGGGAAATGCACTAATTTTCCCTTTTTACGTATCCATTGTACACTAACGTAAAATAAAAAAAAAAATAATAAAAATCCTCGTCGCGGTCCAACTACTGAAAATCGGATACCATGCTCATGGTATTCTGTTTACAGATTACCGATGAGTAGGATGAGCTGGATACTATCCCGAGTTGATATCAGCAACATGTGTGCGTGCGATGCGATCGTATTTTAATGATACGCCGATGATAAACAATCGAAGTGCAGTCCTTTGGTTCCGATAGCAAATATTGGTTATTTAGTCGTTAGCTGGCGGATGAGGTTCACGCGGATTAGTTGGCAATATTTACATTTTGAATTACTATCCACGTAGTGGGTATTTAATTAGGAAAATCATCATTGGAACGCCGCGCCGCCGAGGTGGTCGACTGTGGTGGGGATGGTATCAGCACTACGCGGCGGTAGATAATGGCAGTCAAAGTTAATTTATTTAAAATTGGAATTCTCGATTGGTTCGCCTTAGCGGTGGGAATACAAGGGCTAGGCTAGCGGCATCTGTGAAATTAGTGTTTATAGCAATGGCGATGATGAGTGAAATTTTGTTGTATACACGGTGGAGAGCCTGGGCGAATAATGTCTCCCTGACCACTTACATTTCAATTATTTTCTCGTCTTGATGATGCTATGAATTTTAACTAAAAGCTGACTATTTCCTTTCATTCGTTCTTGTGCGCTGTCTTCCAAGCATTACTCGAGAAGCATCCATGATTTCTTATATGAAGCCAATGTCCCTCACCAACGTCCAACTTTTGCTTCATTGTAAGTAAATGTATAGACACATCATAGATGAAGAGGTTCATGTGCCTTCTAAAGCAAACATATGAAGTTATCGAGAACTTCCTTAACCCGACAAACAAAAATGTAGGTGTCCACTAAAAATGTCTCCAATTGTTCAAGTTTATAAGTCCTTAAGCCTTCCTTAAATAATAGTTTATCCTTATAAATAATTTCAGGTGATTCTAAAGTTTTAACCGTGAATATTTCGAATTACAAACCCAGTGAGGTTCCACCACGTCTCCCCATAGGTTAAAGGGTGGGAAGGCCGTGATGTCACTTCCTAGGATAAATTCGTTTGATGGCCCAAATGGCGCATTATCACCTCCTCACTGTGCACGCTGAATAGCTACCTGATAGTAAACTAAAGTAGAACGTATCCCGGACACGATTAAACATGTGTTGCCGAACCCTTGGCCCGCACAAGCGCAAGGTGAACTTTAGTACTTTTTTTTTAAACAAAATCCTAGAAACACTCAGACTATTGTACTACCAGGAAGCAACTCGTATTAAATCAGACATCTCTTGTTGTACCGATTGACTGAGCTGAGCGTCTGAGAAGTCTGGCACTAGTCCTCAGAAGGGGGACGTGCGTCCGAAGAATTTTCTCTACGAAAACAACTGTGAAATTTACAATTGCAACTTGTATGAGCTACTCTGACATATTTATGGCTCAGGTCAGCAAGAATTTCCATGGTTGAATTAAAAAGGTGGGGGGGGGGGATGAAACTTTAACGGACCAATGGCAGCGATCATGTTCCCGTAGCGGATTACTGAACTTTTTTCCCATTGCAACTGGTCGTCCAGGTTGGGTGTTATGTCGTCGGGATAACTTCCTGACCACGTAAAAATATGAGAGAGTGATAGGAGCCACGGATAACGGTATAACACCCCAAATGGAAACACCACCCGGAACGTCGAAGGACTGTGATCTATGGGTATGCACCTGGAATGTGCACACACTGTACATCCCAAGTGGTAACCAAAAACTTGAAAATTGTCATCTCGCAGTACAGATTACGATTCAGAAGATTCCATGGATAGAACCAGGTATACAAAAAAGAAGAACTGTCATAAAACCTTGTACATATGTACATGGAAGGATGCGAGTTGGTCGTAGGAAACGGGCTCAGGTCAAAAGTCATTGACTAAAAGCTAATAAGCGGTCGCCTGGCTGTGATTCGCGTCAAAGCCAATTTCTAAAACTTCACCCTAAAATGCGTCCACGCCCCTATCAGCGAGGCTGAAAACCCTGCCAATTAGAAATCTTGTGATTGACAGTGTCAAGGGCTGTCCACAGTACGATCTCGAAGCCATAACTTAGAAATTTCAGTGCAGAAATCGGTAAAGAAAATATCTTCGGCGGATCAGTTGAGCAACCCAGTCTCCACGACACGACAATTGATAACGCCTTCCAACTAATAGACTTTGCACTATCTCAAAATAAGGTGATAAGTAGGACAAGGTTCCCAGGACTACAAATCCATGTAACAACCTGGCTGTCTCCAGATGGTCGAGGCCCCAACCAAATAGGCAATGTGCTAGTCGGTGCGCAACACGCATCAAATAAGTTTCATTGTAGTAGCCGCATAAACAACCCCGCCGCAACCAGGCTTAGCCTATGAAGGGTAAATTTTTTTCGATGCACTGGATGGGTGAAATCTTTTATGGATACTCAGTAGCCCGTGCTACGCGAGTTATGCCAGACTCCATGCTCCTGCATGTTTACGTGGTTAAAACGCCCCCCAACCCTGTCCTGGTTTCCCTACGGTACCGCCACTCAGGCATTTCTTCGTAGGGCAGGTTTTGACATCATGTCTTTTCCTTCTTATGATCCAGGGTTTTCTTCCTCTTGGACTCTCCGCTGTTGTGTGCCCATGTATGTACGTATGTCCGCCTGTCTGTACGTTTGCATAAGTACATCTTGGTACGTTGCTGCGTTTCCACTTTCTACCGCTATATTGTTCATTGCTTATTCTTCGCTTTCTCTTCTCTCTTGTTCTAATCTCCTCAGCTCTTGACACATATCCTCGGATTCCAACATGTGTTGTACCAAATTCTCTGGAGTTGGTGTTTCTCCTAGTGCTGTTTGTAGTGCTTCTCTTTATTCGTGGAATCTTGGGCAGTGAAAGAATACATGCTCCACGTCTTCGGGAGTATCACTGCATGATGAGCAAGTGGGAGAGTCATCGTTCCTGCATTTAAATAAATATGCTCGGAAACACCCATGTCCTGTAAGCAGTTGCGTTATGTAGAAGTTAACTTCACCATGTCTGCGTTTACCCAGGCCTCTATGATCGGGATAAGGCGATAAGTCCAGCGGCCCTTAGACGAAAGGGTCCAGCGTTGCTGCCACTCTATCATACTTGTGGTTCTTCCTGTTGTGTCCGTTTCACCGTAGGGTTACCTCTCCTGCCTCCTCCCTAGGAACTTTTTCTGCAGTTCTTCCGCCAGTAAATCGATGGGTAACATTCCAGCGATGACGCAAGAGGTTGTGCGGAAAGCGCTACTTACTCTAAGTGCATATAATCGATTTACTGCTCCAATTTTCATTTTGTATGAAGTCACTTTCATAGCTCCGGCCCAAACTGGTGACCCATAAAGCACTACAGATGTAACTACTTTAGCTAGGAATAGTCTCCGGCTATATCTGGGTCCTACTATATTCGGCATAATCCGCGCAATGGAGGCGCACTCCCGAGAGGATTTGTTGCTTACATACTCCAGATGTTCTTTAAATGTAAGCCTTGCGTCAATCAAGGTATTTAATGGCTGGTTTAGGTACTATCTCATGTCCACCTACTGTGAGAGTAATGGTTTCTCGTTGCTTTCTACTGGTAATTAGTACAGCTTCCGTTTTATGTTCAGCTAGCGTGAGGCCCATGGATGATAGCCACCGTCGAACAATTGAAATTGTTTCGTTGCTAATTTGAACCACTTCTTCCAGTAGTTTTGCTGTTGAATTTTTGATTCACCTGGTATTTGAAGACGAAAGACGCCATCGTACATGAGGTTCCATAGCATTGGTCCCAGGACTGAGCCCTGGGGTACTCCTCCAGTAATTGCGTATTCCCTCACACCATCATCTGTGTCATAGAGCAGCACTCTTTGTCGCAAATAGTTCTTCCGACTGGGCTTGGAAACAGCGATAGTAACTAAGCTAATACTTGGGCTTCCAGCTTATTTCTCAATAAGGATAAAATCTCACAAAGCCTCCTCTGCTTAACAAGAGTGATTTTGTGCCAATTCCAGAGATGCAAACATCCTCAACAGCAATTTAAAATCGTTAAAATTGTTACTCGAAGCCTGTCATTAAATTCCACCTCCAATTAAACCCAATTGGAAACAAATTGCTCGTCACTCTATAGCCCGTAAATTACCCACCTACCGATAAAGGTGTTCAAGTGTGCGCCATCAAAATTAAGCTTCAAGCTGTTATTTGATCTCAATTTAACTATTGCAATAAATTGAGTCCTCTTTTGCGCATCATTTGCACTATAAACGTGAACACTGCGTGGTGACGTTTTTTATAGAAAACAAAAAAGCCTGTGCCAGTCGATTAATTAAACTTTACGTCCTACAAGGCGTCCAGTGAATTTTATTTTCAGCTTAATTAAACATCCAGAGCGTGGTCAGTTAGGAAACACCATTGCCACTAGCCGCTGTCCCTAACAACATCATCAGCGGCTCACATAATTCGGCACGAGATGATCTCGCCCCGAAAAGCTCATAAAATCGCTGGTGCACGTCGCACCACACAGCGAGATGGGAGTTAATCCGTTTCCACATAAAAAATGGCCGCATAAAAGCGATGCAATAAAAAATAATCCGACACCAGAACGCAGATAGATAGATGCATTGCATAGACATACACACACATTCCTCACCCCGCAGCAAACGTGTCGCAGGTAAAGACTTCGAGTCGTCGCCAAAAAGGCAGAGCACTTTGTTGGCGTTTTCCTGCGACTTGTTTTGGATGGCATGGCACATTCAAGTGTCGCCATTAAGGACATATGAAAGCAGTCTAAGCCGCCGGAAAATCTGTTCTGGATGCAGACGCTCTCCTTCTAACCGGGACAGACGTCTAAATGTGTGGCAATAAAAGTTTATTACTGCGAAATGGTTGAGTGCCAAAAATTCTCCATCCACACCACGTAGTCATCGTTCTCTCGTGCATGAGGGGCTCCGGGTCCTACATCCTTTTTGTTTGTAATTTTCTTTGTTTTGTTTTTCTCTGCTGCTGCTTTTGGGGGTGTAGTAGGAGACGCTCATCATTAGGGCCGAGCCTTGTTAATGCAAATTTCCTCTAAACAAAGTCATCACATTGCCAACATTGTTTTCGGGAGGAAGGGGGTGGCAAACATGATGATGAAACAAATGGAATTAGAAGCTTCGCATTCTCAACCCTTGGGATAATTTAAATTTAAAATTGGTCGGGTGGTACCAAGGGAGAGCTGTTCTTTTTTCAGCTTCACTGATCTATTCGAATTGCGTGAAAATTTGTGAGAATTTTCTTGAAAAGTTTTCTTTTAAGACCGCCCCGGACGGGGGTAATGAAGTGCTAACAATGTCCTCGAAGTTCACTAATTGACACATTCCGATTGGGGTTTTTTTTTTTGGGAAGGAGTGGTGGATTTGTGTGACCTTTTTTTGACTTCCAAAAATCACTTTGCGTGCGCGCGCTCAATATAGCGAAAAGCCTTTTGCACAGTCGAGTGGATTCTGGTCTCCGATTTACGATTCCTTTTCTCTGGGTCATGAATTAATTAACGATTCGCTTCTGACTGTTTGTCTAGGAGGCAGAAGGACGATGGCATACAATGAATCAAAATGATATCCGGCTGGAGCATGCAAGTGAATTGAAAAGTTCTCATTATTTTCCATTAATTCATTGCGAGCGGCAAGGCAACGTTCGCTGGTAACAGGAAGAAGTCGAAAATTATTTAAATTGGAGGAAAGTTATGAGCGCCATAAAGCCTTGGCGATAAGGAGAAGGGGGCTGATTAATATTTTCCGAAAATGAGGAGTAAAAAATCAGGATATTATGGATCGACAGAAACGACCTTGTGATATCTCTTCCACGGTATGGCCATGTGTTGTTATATCTGTGAAATATTTATTTTTTTTTATGGAAAGAAATCGATAAGTGGTCCTTTGAATACGGAAGCTGGAGGAAATATTTATTACAGAAGTCGCTCTTGGAAAATCGAGAGGTGATAATTATCTTTGTGTACCGCAGTTATTCGTTTCAATATTTTTTTTATCCTGAAGGAAGGATTTCAGAGAATTAAAGGTGGGATTAGAGGTCACTTTTAATTTAGATTATTGGGCAATGCCGGAGCAAGTAAAATAGTGTTAAGCAAGGACGAATATAAATCGAAAGTCTTTCATGTGCTAATGACAAGTATGGGTAGCTTAAGTCCAAAGACGGCTTAAGCCTTTGCGGACCAAAAAAACACGCGATCACTGCGAAATCACAACAAACATGACATGACAAATTTGTATAATGCTGCGTTTGCCCAAAGCATGTAAGTTTATTAGACTCAGGTGGTCCCAACCACCGCTCACTGGGCGGTAGAAAATAATATTATGCACAGAAAGGGTTAAGAAGGTATACAAGTAGTATGTTTGTGATGGTTCTGGCGCACATGGAGCATGGAGCAATTTTTGGTTTGTTGACATGTGATAATTCTAGTACTTAGTTTTAGTTTTAACGTATCTAGTGCGATGATCGCGGATAATGCGGTTCTGGTGTCTTATAAGGCGATGACATTATGCTATGTGTGGTTCTGGTGTCTGATATTTCGTTGATTTCATCTCGTGTGGTTCTAGCTTGTGCTGTTATCTTGTGCCCTCTTTTGGTACACCTACAAACCAATATTCTTTTGAAATATTTTCATATTTATCAGCAAAGGAGAATGAGCATAATTTGGGGTACCGAAGAGGGGAGGGAGAAGAGGAAATCAAAAAAACAATTGTGCAATACCAACTCCCACTACCACGTAGAGCTCATCTGCATACGTTGCTGTTTGAAAATAAGAAAACTATCGATCGCCTTGGGAGATATTGGATACATTATGTATGACGATGTGTTATCATCGTTTTTGGAGCACCTCGTCATCGTAGCAGCAGGATAACTTATTTGCTCAAGCAAACGTTTCGTTAAAGAGACAATTTTTGTGGCTATAATAGCTTAGAAGTTATACCATTTAAAGTGGTTCCAACGTCGAACGTCCCGCTCAGTGATTCAACGCACTAAACACTTGATCCCCAGCGCCCACACGGTAGGTTAGTGTTCCTCATAAAATAGCACTAACGCTACCCTGAGTACAAAGCAAATATTTTCCACCCAGTTTCTTAAAATAGGTTCACTAATCTTTGATATAAAAAAAGTCATCGGCATTGCGTCTTACTTCAAATTTATACAACACAGCAAACGATTATATTTCTTCAGCATTTCTCATATTTATTTTTAATTAATAATTTATTTTATAAATCCTTAACTTATTATGGCACTAAGAGGACCCGAGATGAAACTTAAAGTGATCGAGGTTGGTACCCTTCATACCCTGTGTGTTCTCATTAATTTTTCATCTTCTTTTACAGCGACCACCCTCTCTGGCAAGCCGCATCGCCTATTGGACTGCCGTCTTCGGAGTAAATCTCTACGACATCCTTGGCCTGTGTCACTTAGTGCCTGTGCACGCTCTGCATCTTCATCGTCCATACATGATTTCTGCATCACAGTTTAGAACTAATCGTCGCAAGAAAGTTTCCACATGAGGTGTTTCCTCATATAAATGATAACAAAAAAAATATATATATATTTAATTAAAATAATTTAAACCATAGAAAGGATTGAGCTTTTTAGTTTCGTCCTTTTCTTCACTTCTAAGAGGATTAAAGCAGTGTGCACGACTGGAGTGGAATACCGAGAGAATCGTTTATCTATTGTTGGTGGGACGACGGGAGACGTAGGAACTGTGCACTTGGAGGTCCTCCACTTTTCTCTAATCCTTGTTCACCCCTGAGTGCACAGGCATTACCAACGAAGCCAATTAAATGGGGTACCATCATAAACTGGGTGGTGGTTTGCCATTCACAGCATCTCTAATGCATTTGACATTCATGCGAGGTGACGATGGAGGTCAGATTTTATGGCTGCGGTTGTAATTGACCCCATGTGGCTGTAAGCTACTGCTACTTCAGCCTTAAGAATGCCTTGATTTGGGGGGTTGGAGGGCTCTGTAAGTCGAGGGGGTGAAAACTTTCTCAGCATGACATACAAGTTGCACGGTTAACTATGTTTCTCGAGTTGCTCATTTTTTTTTTCTGTTGAGATCCGCTTATCGAAATTACATTTGCAGCTGGGTAAGAGCTTAACATCCTTGTCGGACCGAATGCACAAGTCCTTTGCCGTTCAAAGTTCCCCTAAGTGGATTGAAAGGGGATTTAAGAATCATTCATAATGTAGGTTGCCTCACAATCACGCATATCCTTATGATGATGCGAATCACCATCAGTTCAATGGATGAGAATGGAAAATCCTTGAAATCTCCTATAAACGGAAAAACCGACGTAGGGAGGATATTATTTATGGTTTACCCAGCTCTTGCAATTATTGCAATCCGTCTGAAGATTCAATTTAAGGTCTCCATCATCACTCAGCTTGACCGCAATCGATTTGATGCAAGGACTGTTGTGTGCCCAATTTATTGACCAATTATTGCGATTTATATTTTTATATATACTCGTCGGTATGTCTATATTATTTTTTTTTTAGGGAATGCGTGTGTTCCTTGTATGGGACGGGTCTTCTTCTCTAGTGTGCAGCTGGATGTTGATAGTCGCTCGAGGTATATTGTAGGATATTTTCCCTGTGTGTGCGCTGAACAGTGGCTGTGGCAGAAGGAAGGATGAAATTATGCATCGTATGTGGGATTTATGTGATGGTTTTGATGATGCACGAGCATTGGCCTGCAGGACATTTGAAATTTCGGTCATGTATCATGTTGAGAGAATTTGGGAAAACGTCATATGGTTTTGCCTTGGGTTGTTAGAAAATTGCCTACATAGACACAGATGGGAAGATATTGTTCGGTAAATATAAGACGAGATTTTAAAATAATGACATGATGCGAAACAGCATCTAACGACATGCATTTAAAGAATGAACTTTTGAGCTGATAGCCACTCGGCATAATCGTAGAGATTAATAAAGTTGCTGAAGTGGTAAGTCTCCACTACTAAATGCAAGAAAATACCTCCAACGAAAAACTTAATGATCCTAGAAACGAGCGAATAAATTTCAGTGATGGTAATGATGATAACTGATTGCTTGCTTTCAAATTTAGATCTGCTCAATCAAATTGCTTATAAGAGACCTTACACGCCGCTTTGAGGGGCCTGTTGGTGCATTACAGACGATCTCATTAATATTTAACACATCAGTTAGTTCATACCCTGCACCAAATCTTCTGCTAATTTTGCAGTTAAACCATTAGTTTCGGTGTCCTTACTGCATTCCATCTTGGATAAAGCCAGCCTCACTTCAGTTGGGTAAAGTGAAATATTAGTTGTGATCAAATGAAACATTTTCACTGACATACAGAGAATTGACAGAAATTCAAAAACCAACTCCTCTGTGCTTTAAAAAATGGTTTTCAAAAACCGGTCGCCATATATGTATATATTTGCAGCCACTGGGTACACCATGTATATCAACTCTGGTATCAGGTTAAACTAGGGTAAAATACACATTTTCCGGATGTAACCTGGCGTACCACTCGTGAGACTGAGGTGAAAAGTTTATTTAAAAACACTGTAAGTTCTGACCGCAAATAATCTTTGGAAATTGCAAAAGCGCAGGACATAGCCTAACATACGATTCTGGATTATCCCGATTTGCAGGGAGAATGTCAAGAGTTTGTATTTGGGCAGAAATCAAAACTTCTCGAGAGGTAGAGTCAAAAAGTGTTGAATACCCGGTTTATGGACAAACATTTTGATTTTACGCTCAATTGACCAATGCGACAATTAACAAATGACTAAGACCACGTATTAACCAGCAATTTCTTAAGGTCCTACCATGCGATTTTAAAGAAAACACAGAAAAGGGTGACAATAGTAATACAATCTACGCGAAATGAACTCCGAGTGATCAAATCTTTGTCGGGGCTAAACGTCGTTATAAACAGAATTCGATTTCGAAACCAGATAGTTCTGTAGTTTTTCGATATTTTTTCGAGCCGTCAACATGAATATAATGGCTAGCGGTAGATATGCGGATATTGTGAAACCCAAAAGATGTCAGAAAGCTTAAGATCGAACAGCTACAATCTCAAGGGTAAAACATGTAGCAGACTCGATTGTCTTCAGAAGTCAAATGCCCTCAACTGTGCAGAAGACCAGTGGGTTCATTTCTAGAAATCAAGGACTTTTCTCATTGAAAGCAAATGAACGTTATGGGCCGCAAACTAGTAGCTGTATAGTAAGTGCAGCTTATAAAATCCAAAACCAAAAAAAGAGGTAAGAATATATAACTTATCAAAAAGGATAAAGAAATATCGATGTGACCCTATACACCTAAAAAAAAGTCTGCAGACAGTAATTACTAAGATCAGGCATACTATTAAAATGCATCAGGAATACTATTGGAATGCAAAATTGAATAAAACTCTGCTTTTAGGGTGATGCTATAGCAAGGCATATGCAAAAGGAGTATTGTTCCGATAAGAAAATAGCAAAAAAGGGGCAAACATCATGAGCTTAAAAGGTCACTATTTTCTTACCATATGATTCCTCGAAATTGTCAACGCTGAAGTCCCTGATAAGGCGTCCTTGCTAACCATTGCTGTGAGTATACTTCTCAGTTTGCAAATGAGCAATGCAAATAAGAGGACTTGCCTAAACCTTTGGGAAAAAATGCGGGCAAATTCTGTTGAAAGCTAAGAACCTCTATTGGTTTATGTATTGCACAGAAATAAGGCTTACGGCCACATCAGTAGTTGGCGGTATAGTCAGTGCTCAGAGTACGTTGTTTACTCACGTGCTGTGAAAATCGCAAACTTTTCACCTCAGTCCGACGAAAATATTTCAAAGTTTATTAACATCTCAATACAGGGAATATCGAAGGGTCAGTCAACATGCAAGGGGATAGTGGAGATCTTATGAACAAAATCAAATTCGCATGGAAATGTCATTTTGCAGGTGCATCGTATTCATCACAGTAACATTTCCTTATCTAAACATTAAGGTCGGCGTGTTCTATGAACGTTATCTATTGCTCAAGGGGCTAATTTAGCTACCCACGGAAATTCTATTTGGAAGGTAGTATTAGAAAAAGTTTCTCCAGTACTCACTACCGATTACTAACATATTGAATTCCATATTGAATCCATTACTCTAGCTGAAGAGTCCTCAAATCTATTTGATATGTTGGCAGTTCCCAAACTCATGATCAACATCTGCTTTCTGACAAAAAACATATATTTACAAATACATAAGTTTACAAAGACTCTTGGCCGTCTTTCAGGACTTGTCTAACATTTATGTTTATTCTAGAATCGTTCACGTACTGACGGAACGGACTCCAGAAGTTCTCATCAGCACAGTGTTCAAAGAGCTGGGTGTCTAGTTCCCATTCGCTGGGTGGTGAATTAACTTCGCATTTGAGTTTCTTTGGATTGGGTGGTTCCAATGGGGCGTCTAAAATGGTTAAAAAATAGTACGCAAATCAAAAGTAATGCCCCACACTTTTACCTTCTTTTGTTTGGAATTCATTCCAATTCTCCAGACTAGCCTTCATCACTCTCGGCACAGCATGATAACATAGACGGCTCTGTTTGGACATAACTACAACATCTCCACTCTTAAGAAACAGAGCAGTCGGCTTCTCTTCTTTTGTGGCACCACCAATGAGAAATATTGCTGTTTGTCCAAAGCTAAAGATAAATCAAACATAAATACTATTCAATCTTCGGGATACAATCCCTTACCTAAATGAGAACAAAGGCGCATCTAAATCTGCCTCCGAATGGTCCGTATGCCCTGCCAAAGTCGTTCCAATCGGATAGTAGTTCACTATGGCAGCTTCAGCCGAGTACTTTCCCAGCTGTAATGCCTTCGAAAAATACCCACTCAGCTGCGCCAGATCACTGGGAAACTTGTTCTTCATTTTCTCACTGTATAGCTTGCTATCCCAATCGTGATGGTAACCTAGTGTCGTCCACCTCATGGAGACCTTCATCCGACGCTTGTCATCTTTATCGTTGCAGTTTTGAAAAGAACTCCACCAGTCTTCGATAACCGATTGCGGGAACAACTTTGCATTCAAATTCACGACGTTGGGATTCTTGGGATAGTCGCGCAGACATCTAGCCATCCAATATCGCTGTCCTTGTGGCGTGAATGGATTTCGAATGAAAAGCAAACCAGGACGGTCCGATAGTTCGTAACATTTCCATGTATACACTGGTTTGAGGCCGGGCAGGATTCCTTCGTATATACTGTCCACATCGAGCCCAACCTCTGTGACACCCTGTGAATGTCAAAATAATGCATGACAACTGGGCGATTTTACCTCCTCACAAGTGACTCACTTTTAGAGACGAGCTATCGAAGTCCAAGACATCAGTAAAATCAGGAACTGGCCACTTTGCTTTATAGAATTTAAAGGTTTCCTTGAACATCCCCACAAGAGAAATTTTACGCGGAGAAATGTTTTTCAGGACTTGTTGACATTTTGCTTGTCAGTTTTGATTTTCATGACATATCAGACAGGGGTGGTATGAGGTTATTTCTGTTCTCCAAAATTTTTAAAGTTGAATACAGTGTTTGGGTACATTTTTAATGTTCGATTAAAATTTCTCATGCGTGGGAAAATGAATAATTTTGTGTGACGCTACATATTTTAAAGCAAAATTCGGGTGTCTAAAACATTTTACCAGAGTTAAGGTAATACTTGTATAATTAAGTTCAGCAAATTTGCTTTGCACTTCTAATTATTCTGACAAAAAAAATTGAAATTATTCAAAATTAGAAACGAATATATGATGCATAAAACGGTTCCAAACGGTCCATTTTTTCAAATGTTCGAGACCAGCCAATACATCGTTTTGAAACACACTATGGTTTACTTTCGTAGATGAATTCAAAAGATTTGCATAACACCTCGTTAAAGGTTGATACTAACGTTGGTATTTTCATACACCATAAAACAAAGTCACCAATTTTATTTTTGCTTGCTGGTACATTTTTTACTTTTTATGAGGAGTTTCAAAAAAGTCTTCAATTTTGACATTAAATTGAAGAAGCCCCCAGTCAGTTCGCTCTTTTACCGACAGCCTTAATTTGAGTCTTATTGCTTGGATTATACATGCCTCTTCCCATTTTCCCGAGAAACATCAAATGTAAGTACAACCTTAATGAATTTCCCCTTCGTAGCATAGCACGCGTTGTTCTACTACTTTTTCACATTGTCACATCTGACATTTCTCTCCTCGTGGAAAAGTAAACAAAAATTTGTACAATGTCGCACATAGATTTCGGTGAATTGAAAAACGATACGAATTTCACTACAACGGTTAGTAATTTCTCTCAAAATTTGGACGACATCGATGCATCAATAACAAAAGCAGTTAACTTCAAGGATTACGATGAGTTAACCACAGAGGAAAAGGTTAAATTTGACAATTATCTGGCGTACACCACCAACTCTTTGTACTGGATGTACGTAAGGCTCCAAGGATTGGACCCAAATACTGTAAGTCCTCTTGGCTCTAGACTAAACTATTTATGCTAATGCGTTAATTTCAATTTAGCATGGAATAAAAAATGAATTGGCACGAGTACGACAGGCAATGTTGAGGGACAAACAAGTGCACGAGAGAAACACCATTCGTCCAGTCTTAGATAAGGGCGCTGCTGGAAGATTTATCAGACATGGCTTGCACGACAGATCGAATCGAGAAGATGAAAACGAAGACGATGAAATAGAAGAAAGAGCACCTCCACAGCCATTAAATAAGAAAATTAAGTTTAGCAACGATTCAGACTGAAAGGATATCTATGGTGTTGTAGACTTTTGTACAAAATTTTATCATTTCATGAATAATACATTCTTTTGTTTTTTTTTAAGTGTTTATAAGTGTTTTAGTGAAAGGTGTATGTGTATCTCTATTTCAAGTGCTGAAGAAGAATTTGATATCGAACATAAGTTTTAGACTCCGAAGTAAAGGATTAAGAGGAAGGCCGCTAAAAGAAGTAGCAGGGCGATGCCTGAAACTCAGAAAAAAACGTCCTCTGAAGTTACATGGAAAAAAAGCTCTCTCACTGATCCTTTTCGTCAAATTGCAAACAATTCTATAATTCCTAAACGAGTGTAAGTAATAAATGTCGGGATACTTTAGCTTGGTACATATGTATGTATGTAGCAGAAAATGTGCAGTAGCTCGAATTAGTTTATTTGGAAGCCCGACTTAAAGCTATTATTCCCATAAAGGATTCCTTATTTTGCTCCTTGTCCTCGAAGCCTGGAATTGTTTTTAAGACTTTTTTATTCCTTCTGTGGTAATCTCACAATAAAATATGAAAACGAAACTGAATTATAAAATCAAACTTTTATTAAAACTAACCAAACTATTCTATTACGATGTCCAAAATGCGATGATTCTAAAAACGCGCTCTATGTTTGACTGTCTATCCACTTAATTCTCTTGCATGCCAATCTCTTCGCCGGTAGGGGCGCTGGTGAGAAGAAAAAGGAATAGAAGTTCGCCACATCTACTCCCCCTCTAGTGACCTGTCAGTGTCAGCTGTTAGGTTGCGATTTTCAAAAATGTACGTGTTTTCTTTGTGTTGCTGGTCCGCCGTATGTTTTTAATGCCGGTCTCTTTAGATTTTGTTCACACGATGATGATGAAGCATCCGTTCCTATTGCTGCTGTTGGTGGACTTCCTCGTTGGCTTGTGGAATCGTCGGTGGAGAGAATTTCATTCGGTGTTACTTCAATGAAAGCTGGCTTGAGTCTGTCGACTGATATTTCGGTCGGAATTCCTTTGAAGTTGATCTTGAAATGTGTTTTGTTTCTTCCTAGGACAGCGTACGGACCTTCATACGGCTGGTCTAATGGCCTTTTAACACTATCGACTCTGATGAACACATGTGAACTCAAGAATAGTGACTTGTGGGTGAAAACACGAACTTTGTGGTGATGAGCCGTAGGTTGCGATCGAACTTTGCGGATCGATTGTCTGAGGTGTTCGAGGAAATATCTTGGATCCTGGGATGGTTCGTCCCCGATGAAATATTCTCCTGGTATCCTCAGTGTCGTTCCGTATGTAAGTTCGGCTGCTGAAGTTCCGATGTCTTCCTTGATGCTGTTGCGGAGTCCGAGCATGACAGTGGGTAGCACTTTTGTCCAGTCCGATGTTTCGTAGCACTTGATAGCAGTTTTGAAAGTGCGGTGCCATCGCTCGATTGAACCGTTGGACTGTGGATGGTATGCCGTCGTTCGGCAGGTTCTGCTCCCAATCATTGCTGCTAAGGCATCGAATAGTTGCGAGTTAAACTGTGAACCCCGATCAGTTGTTATCACAGCTGGTGCTCCAAACCGTGCGACCCATGTTGAGAAAAAGGCGTCGATGACAATCTCGGCGGTGATGTTTTTAATCGGCACTGCTTCCGGCCAACGAGTAAATCGGTCAATCATCGTTAGGCAGTACCGATATCCCTGTGATTCGACCATTGGTCCCACGATGTCAAGATGCACGTGGTAGAATCGTTGGTCTGGTACTCTGATGTGCTCGGGTGGCCTGCGAGTATGACGGTGGATTTTGGATCGTTGGCAAGGAAGGCATGTTTTAGCCCAACCGGTGATGTCCTTATTCATATACGGCCATACAAACTTCTTCGCGATCGCTTTGCGTGTTGCTCTGCCGCTAGTGTGTGCAGTATTGTGCACGACGTCGTAAATCCGTTTGCGTAGTGATTTCGGAAGGGGCGTCTAAAATGGTTAAAAAATAGTACGCAAATCAAAAGTAATGCCCCACACTTTTACCTTCTTTTGTTTGGAATTCATTCCAATTCTCCAGACTAGCCTTCATCACTCTCGGCACAGCATGATAACATAGACGGCTCTGTTTGGACATAACTACAACATCTCCACTCTTAAGAAACAGAGCAGTCGGCTTCTCTTCTTTTGTGGCACCACCAATGAGAAATATTGCTGTTTGTCCAAAGCTAAAGATAAATCAAACATAAATACTATTCAATCTTCGGGATACAATCCCTTACCTAAATGAGAACAAAGGCGCATCTAAATCTGCCTCCGAATGGTCCGTATGCCCTGCCAAAGTCGTTCCAATCGGATAGTAGTTCACTATGGCAGCTTCAGCCGAGTACTTTCCCAGCTGTAATGCCTTCGAAAAATACCCACTCAGCTGCGCCAGATCACTGGGAAACTTGTTCTTCATTTTCTCACTGTATAGCTTGCTATCCCAATCGTGATGGTAACCTAGTGTCGTCCACCTCATGGAGACCTTCATCCGACGCTTGTCATCTTTATCGTTGCAGTTTTGAAAAGAACTCCACCAGTCTTCGATAACCGATTGCGGGAACAACTTTGCATTCAAATTCACGACGTTGGGATTCTTGGGATAGTCGCGCAGACATCTAGCCATCCAATATCGCTGTCCTTGTGGCGTGAATGGATTTCGAATGAAAAGCAAACCAGGACGGTCCGATAGTTCGTAACATTTCCATGTATACACTGGTTTGAGGCCGGGCAGGATTCCTTCGTATATACTGTCCACATCGAGCCCAACCTCTGTGACACCCTGTGAATGTCAAAATAATGCATGACAACTGGGCGATTTTACCTCCTCACAAGTGACTCACTTTTAGAGACGAGCTATCGAAGTCCAAGACATCAGTAAAATCAGGAACTGGCCACTTTGCTTTATAGAATTTAAAGGTTTCCTTGAACATCCCCACAAGAGAAATTTTACGCGGAGAAATGTTTTTCAGGACTTGTTGACATTTTGCTTGTCAGTTTTGATTTTCATGACATATCAGACAGGGGTGGTATGAGGTTATTTCTGTTCTCCAAAATTTTTAAAGTTGAATACAGTGTTTGGGTACATTTTTAATGTTCGATTAAAATTTCTCATGCGTGGGAAAATGAATAATTTTGTGTGACGCTACATATTTTAAAGCAAAATTCGGGTGTCTAAAACATTTTACCAGAGTTAAGGTAATACTTGTATAATTAAGTTCAGCAAATTTGCTTTGCACTTCTAATTATTCTGACAAAAAAAATTGAAATTATTCAAAATTAGAAACGAATATATGATGCATAAAACGGTTCCAAACGGTCCATTTTTTCAAATGTTCGAGACCAGCCAATACATCGTTTTGAAACACACTATGGTTTACTTTCGTAGATGAATTCAAAAGATTTGCATAACACCTCGTTAAAGGTTGATACTAACGTTGGTATTTTCATACACCATAAAACAAAGTCACCAATTTTATTTTTGCTTGCTGGTACATTTTTTACTTTTTATGAGGAGTTTCAAAAAAGTCTTCAATTTTGACATTAAATTGAAGAGGCCCCCAGTCAGTTCGCTCTTTTACCGACAGCCTTAATTTGAGTCTTATTGCTTGGATTATACATGCCTCTTCCCATTTTCCCGAGAAACATCAAATGTAAGTACAACCTTAATGAATTTCCCCTTCGTAGCATAGCACGCGTTGTTCTACTACTTTTTCACATTGTCACATCTGACATTTCTCTCCTCGTGGAAAAGTAAACAAAAATTTGTACAATGTCGCACATAGATTTCGGTGAATTGAAAAACGATACGAATTTCACTACAACGGTTAGTAATTTCTCTCAAAATTTGGACGACATCGATGCATCAATAACAAAAGCAGTTAACTTCAAGGATTACGATGAGTTAACCACAGAGGAAAAGGTTAAATTTGACAATTATCTGGCGTACACCACCAACTCTTTGTACTGGATGTACGTAAGGCTCCAAGGATTGGACCCAAATACTGTAAGTCCTCTTGGCTCTAGACTAAACTATTTATGCTAATGCGTTAATTTCAATTTAGCATGGAATAAAAAATGAATTGGCACGAGTACGACAGGCAATGTTGAGGGACAAACAAGTGCACGAGAGAAACACCATTCGTCCAGTCTTAGATAAGGGCGCTGCTGGAAGATTTATCAGACATGGCTTGCACGACAGATCGAATCGAGAAGATGAAAACGAAGACGATGAAATAGAAGAAAGAGCACCTCCACAGCCATTAAATAAGAAAATTAAGTTTAGCAACGATTCAGACTGAAAGGATATCTATGGTGTTGTAGACTTTTGTACAAAATTTTATCATTTCATGAATAATACATTCTTTTGTTTTTTTTTAAGTGTTTATAAGTGTTTTAGTGAAAGGTGTATGTGTATCTCTATTTCAAGTGCTGAAGAAGAATTTGATATCGAACATAAGTTTTAGACTCCGAAGTAAAGGATTAAGAGGAAGGCCGCTAAAAGAAGTAGCAGGGCGATGCCTGAAACTCAGAAAAAAACGTCCTCTGAAGTTACATGGAAAAAAAGCTCTCTCACTGATCCTTTTCGTCAAATTGCAAACAATTCTATAATTCCTAAACGAGTGTAAGTAATAAATGTCGGGATACTTTAGCTTGGTACATATGTATGTATGTAGCAGAAAATGTGCAGTAGCTCGAATTAGTTTATTTGGAAGCCCGACTTAAAGCTATTATTCCCATAAAGGATTCCTTATTTTGCTCCTTGTCCTCGAAGCCTGGAATTGTTTTTAAGACTTTTTTATTCCTTCTGTGGTAATCTCACAATAAAATATGAAAACGAAACTGAATTATAAAATCAAACTTTTATTAAAACTAACCAAACTATTCTATTACGATGTCCAAAATGCGATGATTCTAAAAACGCGCTCTATGTTTGACTGTCTATCCACTTAATTCTCTTGCATGCCAATCTCTTCGCCGGTAGGGGCGCTGGTGAGAAGAAAAAGGAATAGAAGTTCGCCACATCTACTCCCCCTCTAGTGACCTGTCAGTGTCAGCTGTTAGGTTGCGATTTTCAAAAATGTACGTGTTTTCTTTGTGTTGCTGGTCCGCCGTATGTTTTTAATGCCGGTCTCTTTAGATTTTGTTCACACGATGATGATGAAGCATCCGTTCCTATTGCTGCTGTTGGTGGACTTCCTCGTTGGCTTGTGGAATCGTCGGTGGAGAGAATTTCATTCGGTGTTACTTCAATGAAAGCTGGCTTGAGTCTGTCGACTGATATTTCGGTCGGAATTCCTTTGAAGTTGATCTTGAAATGTGTTTTGTTTCTTCCTAGGACAGCGTACGGACCTTCATACGGCTGGTCTAATGGCCTTTTAACACTATCGACTCTGATGAACACATGTGAACTCAAGAATAGTGACTTGTGGGTGAAAACACGAACTTTGTGGTGATGAGCCGTAGGTTGCGATCGAACTTTGCGGATCGATTGTCTGAGGTGTTCGAGGAAATATCTTGGATCCTGGGATGGTTCGTCCCCGATGAAATATTCTCCTGGTATCCTCAGTGTCGTTCCGTATGTAAGTTCGGCTGCTGAAGTTCCGATGTCTTCCTTGATGCTGTTGCGGAGTCCGAGCATGACAGTGGGTAGCACTTTTGTCCAGTCCGATGTTTCGTAGCACTTGATAGCAGTTTTGAAAGTGCGGTGCCATCGCTCGATTGAACCGTTGGACTGTGGATGGTATGCCGTCGTTCGGCAGGTTCTGCTCCCAATCATTGCTGCTAAGGCATCGAATAGTTGCGAGTTAAACTGTGAACCCCGATCAGTTGTTATCACAGCTGGTGCTCCAAACCGTGCGACCCATGTTGAGAAAAAGGCGTCGATGACAATCTCGGCGGTGATGTTTTTAATCGGCACTGCTTCCGGCCAACGAGTAAATCGGTCAATCATCGTTAGGCAGTACCGATATCCCTGTGATTCGACCATTGGTCCCACGATGTCAAGATGCACGTGGTAGAATCGTTGGTCTGGTACTCTGATGTGCTCGGGTGGCCTGCGAGTATGACGGTGGATTTTGGATCGTTGGCAAGGAAGGCATGTTTTAGCCCAACCGGTGATGTCCTTATTCATATACGGCCATACAAACTTCTTCGCGATCGCTTTGCGTGTTGCTCTGCCGCTAGTGTGTGCAGTATTGTGCACGACGTCGTAAATCCGTTTGCGTAGTGATTTCGGAATGTATGGTCGGATTTCTTCGGTGGAGGTGTCGCAGTAAATAAGTGTTTCGGTTCCGTCGACTCGTAGCTTTTTTAGCTGCAGGGCTCCTGGGTCTTGGAGAAGCGATTGTAACTCAGCGTCTTTTTCCTGCTCCGCGGCGATGTTCTCTGTGGTGACGATGAGTGGCAGGTCAATATTATTAATTCTGGAGAGCGCGTCCGCTACTTCGTTGTCTAGTCCGGGTATATAAACGATTTTTTTGATGAATTGGCTGATAAAATCTAGTTGTCGTTGCTGTCTGGGTGATGCTTTTGTTGGAGGCTGGTGAAAAGCGTACGTCAGCGGTTTATGATCGGTGTAAAGCTCTGTTTCCCGGCCTTCGATCATGTGCCGGAAAAATTTGATACCCAAATAGGCTGCCAGAAGCTCGCGATCGTAGGTGCAGTAACGTCTTTGTGTGTCTGAGAGTTTCTTGGAGAAGAACCCAAGTGGTTGTGGTACCTCATTCACTATTTGCTCCAGCGTCGCTCCCACAGCTGTGTCTGAAGCGTCTGTGACGAGTCTCAGCCCGACTCGTTCCATGGGGTGAACAAGCAACGTTGCGCGTGCAAGTTGGTCTTTGCACCGTTGAAAAGCATGTTTTGTTTCTTCTGTCCAGACTAAAGGCCGCTTGTCGTTCTTTCTTGATCCTACTGTCATTGCGTGTAGTGGCGCTTGTGCCTCGGCCGCGTTGGGAATACAAGGCCGGTAGAAATTGATAGCTCCGAGGAACCTGCGGAGTTCGATGAAGGTCTGCGGCAACTTCCAGTCCAACAAGGCTTGAATCCTGTGAGGTAAAGGGCTCGTTCCATTGGCCGTTACTAAATAGCCTAAATATTCCACCTCTGATTTCCCCAGCTGGCATTTTTCGGTCTTCATGGTCAATCCGTGTTTCTGCAAGCGTTCGAGGACTTGTCTCAAGTGATCCTTGTGTTCTTTCAATGTCCTTGATGCGATTAGAATATCGTCGATGTAACAAAAGATGAAATCCAGGCCTCGAAGTACTGTGTCGATGAACCGTTGAAAAGACTGAGCGGCGTTGGCCAGGCCGAATGGCATGACGTTAAACTCAAATAATCCAAACGGGGTGATTATTGCTGTCTTCGGACGATCTTCGGGTGACATCGGTATTTGGAAATAGGCTCGTTCTAGGTCCAACGTGGAAAATATTTGACACCCATGCAGACGGTGCGCGTAGTCCCGTATGTGAGGAACAGGGTACTTATCAGGCACTGTAATAGCGTTTAGTCGCCTGTAGTCCCCGCAGATGCGCCAGGTTGCGTCCTTCTTTCGTCGCATTAGTATAGCACTCGAAAACTGACTGTCCGAAGGTTGTATGATGCCGTCTGCGATCCATGTCTCGATTTCTCGTTTGGCCCAGCGTAACCTTTCGGGAGAAAGCCGTCGAGCACGATCGTGGCAAGGTGGTCCTTTAGTTAGGATGTGGTGCCGTACTTGGTGTTGTGGTTCTCGAAGTCGCGCGGGTCGTGTGACACTTATAAATTCTCGAACTATCGCATGGTAATCAGTGTCCTTGCTAAGCGTAGTCACCGTCGGAACGCTGGTCGTGGTTATCTTTCCCAGCGTTGTGATCTTCGTAGTGCCGTCGATTAAGCGTCGATTTCTGAGATCGGGTAGGAGATGGAACTCATGTAAGAAATCGTTCCCGAGGATTGGTTGTGTAACGTTTGCTATAATGAAATTCCATGTAAAAGATCGTCGTAAGCCCAGATCGAGTGTCAAGCGGGTTTCACCATATGTGTCTATTCTGGTTTTATTCGCTGCGTAGAGTTTGCGTTCGGTTGGCGACGTTTTCCTCCTTGTCTGACGTGGTATCACGGATACGTCGGCTCCTGTGTCAATTAGAAACCGCGTTCCTGTTTTACGATCCGAAACAAGGAGTCGTTTCGAGGCTGGAGATGCGCCGGCGGCTGCCTCGACTCGCGCCGACGAAATTAGTTTTCCTGCCGCTGATTCCAACGGCACGGTGAACGACAATTTCGAGCATTTTCACCGAAACGATTATGGTAGTAGCAATAATCCGAATTTGGTTTGTTGTCACGCTTACGGGATGTTGATCGTTCTCGTCCTCTGTTGCCATCACGATTTTTGCGTGGCCGGAATCGATTTGTACGGACTTCGTGTGACAAAGCCTCTATAGCAAGTCTTAACTCGTTCATCTCCGCACGGTAAGACCCGTCGATGTTTGTTGCCGCTGGTCCTGTGACGGTTGGTTTTGTAGCTGTGTCTTCGCGTCCAGATCCATGTGTTAAACCAGGAGAATGGATTAGATTGATGTACGGAGGCATTGCTTCCATCACTCGGTCCGCCTGTGTCGCCAGTGCTGTAAGGTCGTTCGTGGCGTTTGCTGCCAGGATACCTCGAACGTTGTCCGGGAATTGTTCGAGAAACAGCGTCCTAAGTACGGGATCGCCGACTTGTCCTCCTGACAAATTTCGGAGCTTCTGGAGGAAAAGGGATGGTTTTTCATCACCGAGCGTCTGTCCGCGTAGCAGGCGGCGAAGTTGGGTCTCAGCAGAGTCTCCGAAACTGGAAATTATTCTTCTTTTGATTGTTTCGTATTTTTCGGTTGCTGGAGGTGAGTCGACTACGTCGCCGATAACGGAGAGCATATCACAGTCGAGATTCAAAAGGACATGTCTAAAACGGGTGTCATCAGAAGTGATTCGGTGCAAAGCAAATGCGGTTTCGGCAATTGTGAACCATCTCGCTGGCATACTGCGCCAAAAGGGTTGTGGTAGTTTAAGAACTTGTACTGACCCGATGAAAGTAGTATCGATCCCTAGGCCAGAACTCGCCGCCGTCTGGTCGTCTATTGGCGCCTCCTTTATTTGCTCTGCGGTAGGAGTGGTCATTTTCGCGTTTCCTAGCGCGTCTTTCGTTGATTCTGGGTTGTCGTGAGTAATCACGTCGGGGTCACCAACTTTTACTGTGGTAATCTCACAATAAAATATGAAAACGAAACTGAATTATAAAATCAAACTTTTATTAAAACTAACCAAACTATTCTATTACGATGTCCAAAATGCGATGATTCTAAAAACGCGCTCTATGTTTGACTGTCTATCCACTTAATTCTCTTGCATGCCAATCTCTTCGCCGGTAGGGGCGCTGGTGAGAAGAAAAAGGAATAGAAGTTCGCCACACTTCAATCATTAGTGGCGTCATCTGATTGCGAAAGTTAAACAGATGCATGTTTTTTTGTTGCCTGAAATTAGGAGCTCCATTAATGGAAAGGAAACTACAGTATGTATGTAGTTGCAGAACTTGGCTGCTTACAACAAACATTATTGCATTTGTGGAAGATTTTTATGAGGTGAAGCGACCTATGGCTGTTGGTGAAGAGAACGCATAGAGTTCAGGGAGTTATCCAAGAAAAACAAGTATGAATTCACTTGGAGCTCTGTAGACTTGAACGCGCGTATAACTTGAAGTTAGCTTTGGAAACAAAAAAAAAAAACAATTCTGAAAGGAGTTTTGAAGGAAATTGAAACGCAACAACAGACCTGCGAAGAAAACGGTTTGGTAGACTATCCATTGTCAAAGGACAGAAGTTGTATATCGTTAAAAACTAATTCTCACACAATGACACGCAATATCACAGGGGTCACAAAACTTAAATTTCGCTAGAATTTATCTTTACAGTTGTTGTGAGCCAGGTTGAGGCCACGGGGGCAACTTCGGTGTAGGTGAGGAGGACTTGCGGCACGCTCGCGGTTGCTCGGCTCAGCTCGTCGGACGGGGTGGTTCTTGTCACACCCCACCAAAAAAACAAAAAAGACTTTGAACTTTCTAGTTGATTGTTGGCCTGTTTTGAACACTCGAAGCAGCCTATATGAAGCCTTTAAGAAAATTTTTGAGTTTCTACAGACGGTTATGACGACGACTATCGTGAACGTTCAGAAGAATTAACGAACAAAATAACCGTTTATTAAGCTCAAATAAAATAAAAGTGCTGCAAGGCAAAACCATTTTTATCGCGTCTCTAAAAAGGAGAAATACTCATCGTTTCAAATGTAATAACTCCCTATCAGAACGGTTTTAGAACTGAAAAATCTTCATAAAACCTTCACATTATTCTACAACTTGGGGAAGACTATATCCTATTAGTATCCACCAAGTGTTTTTCAATTTCAAGTCCAAGTGTCATCAGGATATCCGACATATTAGCCACTTAAACTTAAAGAAATATCATCGATTTCGTAAAGGAATCTTCTTGTTGGAAGAGTGGGCTTGTTTCAAAAAGAGAAAGAGCCTTAACCAAAAACTAAGACACCTCTTTTTTCGACGAATGTAATTTAAAGAAACTGAGTGTCAATAAACATTTATTTTAAGCATGCTCCTTAAGCCATTTCTTTTAAAGCAACTCTGTCGACCTTACCACAACTCGTCAGGGGCATTTCCGAAATCACTTTGAAGCGCTGAACTACCTGTAACTGCTCCTTCATTAGTTTACCTCTCGTAAACTCTTTCAATTCGTCTTCGATTTTGATTGAACGATGATTGCTCCGTAAAACCACAAAAACCGTACCCACTTCGTAGGTTGGATTCTTTGGATCTGGATGTCCAACCAAAACAGATGTTAACACATTCGGATGAAGATTCACAATATTTTCCACATAATTTGGAATCACCTTAGAAAATAGGAAATTAAGCAGCTTTAAGAGCAATAAAACAAAACTTCAGAATGACTTACAACTGTGCCAGCGGACCGCACCAAATATATATACCGTGTGGCTATATTCAACAAGTTATCCGTATTTATGCATCCATAATCTCCTGTACTGAACCACCCACCTTCTATAAAAGCATCCTTATTGGCTTCTTCATTTCTCAAGTATCCCAGGAAGGGCACTGTTGTCTTCAAACACAATCGCCCCATTTCATTTGGCCCCAATGAGTTATTGTTATCATCAATAATTTTCGCCATAAGCCCGTTCATTAGAGCTCCTCCATTCACATAACTGTTGCTGATTAGTTCATCTGAAGCAATACCACCAGCCAGCTCCGTCATTCCGTAACACTTCACGACCCTGCATTGTGGGACAATCTTTGCCGAGAAGGCTACCAATGACTCGCTAACGACCTCACCACCAATTAAAGCTGTCTTCAAAGAGCTTATGCTCAATGAGTCTTTGAATTCATCTGCAGCTCTCAGCACACGAAGGTATATCTCGGGAACAGTGAAAAAATGTGTTACTTTATATCTGTCGATTATAGCCTTCGCATAAGCCGGCGAGGGAGACATAGAAGTGTAAATCCGTTGTACTCCAAAGAATACCGGTTGCATCATTAATGAAACTTGACTAATCCATCGAAGCGGACTAAAGCAAAAAATTTTATTGTTCGTTTCAAGTTGCCACCAATTGTATAGGCCTTGCATCATCATCGCATGCGAATGAAGGATAACCTTTGGAAATCCTGTAGAACCAGAGGTAAACATTAAAGTCGCTGGTACGATGCTTGGGTCTCCAATGTCAGGGGGCTGAAAATGTTCTATAGCCACTGTGGGCTTAAAGAGAACATCATCAATCGGTTCAGTGTCGGAGTCTATGCTAAGGATGTATTTTAGCTTTGAAAGCTTCAACTGTTTAAGAGCTGTGAGAAGTTGAGACTTGTATTCCTCTTCGTAGATGATTGCAGTTGGATCGAGCAACTCAAGAGCATAAATAATCGCATCTGGAAATGAGACTTTTAGACAGTTTGAATAATTTTGCAGCACTCACCTTTTTCAAATTTCGTTTCAAAGAAATTGACAGGCGCTCCAATTGTGTAGCAACCAAACGTTATTGGCGTTACCTTCGCATTCACCATTGAATACAGTATGACGGTATCACCCCTCTTCACACCAAGTCGCATTAAGTTCTGGGCAACAGCAATCGTTTGATAATGTACGTCCTTCACTGTGAGCTGCGTTTCACTGTCATAATGCACCTCAAGCACCCTTTGCTGATCGTCTCCCTTTAATTTATCTAAAATGGCCTGACCTAGCCCAGAGTAACTGATTCCTAGTGCTGGGGTGCACCACACTCTCTCTGACTCAATATATTTAGTTTGCATTTCGTAGATGCGAACTTCACTTTGCCATTGAACTTGACTGAATGCAGCGTAGATCTAATAAGTGGCCTTTATAAAATCGTTCCCTTTGAATGTCGTTGCATATTGCACATCTAATGCACTTAAGTGTATTACAATAGGGGAAAATTATACTGTCTAGTGGGGGTGGGGCTGTGCCAATCACCTGTTTGTTGGCATTTTATTTGCAAGTTGTTAAGACGTTTGTAATAGATGATATTTGCCGAAGCTGTATATTGAATGACTGTGCATGTTGATTAGGTACCCTACCTAATGGGAAAGAAATTGTTTAACAAAGCAGGCATGAGAAAGCACATTTCCTTATCACAACGAATTCTACTTTATAATGAAATAAAGCAAACTTGAAAGTGGAGAGTAATATCTACAACGATCATCTTAAGCTTTTTTAACAGATCAAGTGAGCATCGTATTTATGAGGAGGAAGCAGCTGCAGTCTGTCTAATCGATGTGAAGTTTGAGCGAGCCACAGGAAAATACGGTTAAGCAGTCTAAGACATAAAATAGATTTAATGGAAAACAACAAGGACACGAAATTCTAATTTTTTTTGAGAGAAATAGCTTCCAAGTGACGTCCTATGCTGATGATGTTGTCACTCTATATCAGGTAGATGCCTTCCAGTTCCATACAAACGAATAAGCTCTACTATTAGTTAATTATTGAGCCATTAATAGGGATCTGGGGTTCAATCCCTCAAAGATGAAAATATCTCCCTTCACCAAGAGCTGTGTTGGGCGGCCATTCAAGGTTTTATGAAACCTATTCTAACGTACCTAACGGTCTTGTCGAAACACTTGAAGGCAGAAACACAGTCACAAGCCATAGAACACATGCGGACAACAACACACTGAAACTCATTCTGTCATTCCTCAGAATTTCTATAGCAACAGTATGACAGCTACTACCACACTCAGATTAAGGTTAGTGGTGCAGTCATGCCACTGTTTCATAGCGATGAGAATTTATTAACAGTAACACATAGATCGATTTCGTTGCTGAATTTTGACAGAAGACTCATAATAATTGCTGCTGTATTTATGTTCGAATGAATTTCCTATGCCCGACGGAGGAAGCATATGACTACGCTGTTTTTATTACTTGTTGACTGCCCTATTATTGTTTAAATTCACTAGTGCTCCAATGTCAAAATCTATATAGATATACCCTGTCAGTAGCTGATTCTATTAGAACCATTCTGTTCGGAGGTTTGTTCACGCCTCATTCTTTAAGCAGATCCTTGTGGGACCCCGCTGTAACTAAATAATTCTGCACTCTGTCGTCAGTGTCCTATGATGGGATGTTTTAAAACAGAATATTTGGGTCAGTAATTGATTTTATCTCATAAAGTAGCACGGTCGTGATCAAAAATTATTATTTGCTTAGGACGATTACAAAAATAAAAACATGTCTGTCTAGGTTTATTTTTTTCCAAAACCACATTTCAATCGATGCATATCACGTTATCTAAATCCCATTATAAAGCAATTTCACCTATCAGTGTAATAAAAAAAAATTTCCAATTCATTTTCTCGTATCACTTAATTACTACGTATTCCCAAGCACATGTCCCTCGCCTTCGCTCTTAAATACTTTCCACTGGCGGTCTTAGGAATTTCTTCAACAAAAAATACCCCACCACGAAGCCATTTTATTTCCGACATCTCCTTTGCGACATGCTCCACAATCTCCGTCTCAGTTAGTTTGCATCCAGGTCTTTTGATAACCGCTGCCGTAGCTCGATCACCATCCTCATCATCGCTCGTTCCAAACACACAAACTTCTGAAACATCGTCCAGCTCCACTATACAATTTTCGATCTCTTGCGTTGAGTAATGGTGTCCTTTGTATTTTAGAATCTCCTTCTTCCTATCGACAAGATATAGATCACCATCATCATCAAAGAAGCCAACATCTCCAGTGTGAAACCACCCCTGTTTGTCGAGCATTTTTTCAGTTTCTGATGGATTACCATAGTATCCGCCCCAGTTAAGACCGTTCCACACAAGAATCTCTCCACTTTCTCCTACTCCCAAATTTGTGCCATCATCATCTATAATCCGTGCCTTAACTCCATTCAAGAGCTGTCCCACAGACTTTGGCTTATTAATACTGTAATTCACGGATACACCTCCGAATTCTGAGCCAACATAGACGTTTGTAACGACACCGCTTTTGAGATATCCTTGCATTTCAACATAAAGCGGATGTGAGACATTTGCTCCACCTACCGCAAACATTCGCACGCTGGATAGGTCACAACGCTTAGCTTCACCACTTTTTACAAAGCTGGTCATAAGAGATCCCGCCACTACTACGACGTTTATTTTATAGTTTTCAATCAGTTGCCGCAGTTTCTGTGGAGAATACTTCTCCGTAGTGCAGATCCTTGTCGCACTAGACAAGGCGCTGTGTAGTAAGAAAGACAGACCAGACAACCAGTCTATGTTGCTAAAAGTGAAGATGATAGAACCGCAAGGAAGAGGTCTAAATGAGACAAATATTAGATTTTAATTAAAATTCTATAAGAAAACTCACTTTAATATATTAAGAAGGTATGAGTGGGATAGACACACTCCTTTAGGCAATCCTGTGGTTCCCGAGGAGCATATTATCATAGCAGTGTCATTTCCATCTCGTTTGCAAGTCTTGGGGCTAGCGAAGGCAATTAGTATAAAAGTCACTCAAAAAATTTGACTTACTCACCGAAAAAGTTCTTCCGAGCCAGTGGGTTCCATAAGATCATGCACACTCGCAACTCCTTCAAGTCGACCGTTTACTGTGTAAATCTGAGGGTCCAGGTCTATTTCCCTGCAAGCACCCACAAGCGTTTCATAGTTATCTGCATCACACAATACCACTTTTGGTCTAGTTATCCCAAAGAGGTGACGGACGGTGCCTAAAATGTTATTCATTGTGTCTGCTCTAAAATTCTATGAGAGTCAACTCACTCTGGTCAAAGGATGAGTTGATTGGATGGAAAATAGTTCCTCTTAACCAAGCTGCAAACAGAATCGGAGCCTGATATGTAGAGCTGGCAGCCATGATTCCCATAATGCCGTCCTCTTCTACATTTAAATTTTGTGCAATGCGAATACTTATTGTTAGAATCTCCTCGTATGTCAGACTGACACCATCTGCATCTGAGATCTAAAGAAAAGAATTTCGTACGAGAAAGCTTCTTAGAATCAAAACACTTACCTGGCAAATATTTGTTGGATTCGTCTTCATAAGTTTAAACAAAGCCTCGCCTACAGAACTTTCCGGAGGAAATTTCATCTCCTTTTTAGGTCCCGACCATGTTTTTGCAGAGCTGTCATATTTGGTCTTGACAGTGAACATTGTTGTGCTTATGCGAATCAAGTGAATTAAGTGAATGCAGCTAATTTATTGCTTTCGATTAAATGCACTTATCATGTATTCTTATCGCTTTGCATTATCTGTTATTAAGTAGTCACTTGCAATAATACATAGCCTTTCAAAGTGAAACTAGTTTCCAATCAGTTTACTGTCAACATTACTGTTGTTGTCATTAGGTGACAGCGGCATTATGGAAGTCAACGTTGTTATCATGCTTAGAGTACAATAACAACAATGATCAATACAAGCATACCTCAATTTAAGGCCCTAGAAACGCATGTAATGTGCAGTCTCAGGACTAGCCTACGTTGCACCCGCACTCTTCTTACGCCCCCTAGCGCACACAATAATTCAGTTAGAAAAAATGTACCCAGACAATTATTGCGTTATGAGCTTAAGCACAGTTTCCGTCAAATAATCGTGAACGTTGCAGAGAATATTGGTGGTCATCAGCTTGGGAGATTTCTCGCAGTTCACTTCATTTTTGTTAAAGCTTTGGGAATCGGAAGCATGATGCGCATTTTTTTACGAAATTTAAGACAAAAATACAAATACAAAAAAAAACACTAGCGACCATTCGGGTTGTGCGTGTTATAATTTTTTTCACACAAATGAAAGGGGCCCCTACAGTTTAGAACTATGTATGTATATCCGAAAGCCTTTTTTGCGAAGCTTTCTCGTGACAGATATCACTCTCTGACGTTTGTTAGACATTCGCATGAGGTGGGACCATGATAAAACTGGTGTTTACTGGGATTCGAACCTAGAACTTCCCGCTCGAAATTCAAGACCATAGTGCAAAAAAAAGTGTGGAACTTGCGACTCAAATTGAAATTTTACGCAGTTATAGTGTTAAACAGGACAAGTATACTGATGGCATTGTAAGTGGGATCAAAAACAGCCTCTCTTTAGACGAGAGATGGCTTTTAGGTCCAAAAAGCGCCTCTCTTTAGACAAGATATGGCTTTTAGGTCCAAAAAGCGCCTCTCTTTAGACAAGATATGGCTTTCAGTGTGCAGCCCATGACATAAATATAGAGCTGGAGAAGTTCAGCAGGACATCTAGAATAGTGACAGGCATTCTAGGTCAGTCCCCAATGCAGTAGAGACAAGTCGCTCTCTTTGGAAAAGCTGTGACGCGTATACGATTGCTCTTACCGTCGTGGTACAATATTTCAAGAGTTTGTACAATTTTTTGCATACGCCGACGATTTGGACATAATTGGAAGAACGCAGTGTGAGGTCAGTATTGTCTTCGTTAGTATTGAGGGCTCATGATGTCAAATCCTACCCTTATGAAGAAATGCCTTAGCCCGCGGTATCGAAGGCGGAAATAGAACAGGGTTCGGGGAAGGGGTATTAAGCGTAAACGTGCATGAGCGTGGAGTCGGGCATAACTCGCACCACGGGCTACCGAGTATTCGTTAAGGATTTCACCACTCCAGCGCATCAAAAAAAGCAGAAGTGCTAAAAATAAATTGCACGGTAAAAGAGGACAAAACAAAGTACGTGTAGTGCAACACTAAATACTAACGTCTCAGAACGTCGCCCTCGACAGATAAAACTTTGAAACTTGATAGGTTAAAGCTTTGTCTATATGGGTTCTGTGAGGACCTCCAATGATAGTAACGCTAGCTTCGCGCTCATTTTTGAAGATATAAGATATAAAACCGTGCCAAATAGTGCCTTTTAATCAATCTAATGTGGTATGTAGAGTTGGATTGGTTTGGATGCGATTGGTCGTGATTTCGCGATAAAGGAGCTTGCACTTGCTCCAGTGCCCAATCAGCCAAAGATGATGGTCTTGTGACCTTCATTCCTGCATGCCAAGATTTTTCTGCAAAATTTTCGACATAGTAGACGAACGATCGCCAAATGTTGAGACCGACAAAGAATCAGCAGATTTGAGCCTTCTTGCACACTTTCCTTGAAAGCGGTTATATTCTCTTCAGAACGGACTTTCCATTGATATGTTGGTGTTATTGCATCATTTAGGGATTATGCGGTATAAAATCTATCCACCGTTTAACGAACAGTTTGCTCATCTGAACGATTATGTCCGAAGTCTAAAGTTTCGCGAATTGGTAACCTAGTTTCGAAATAAATTTGAATAATTTTGTAGCGTTGAAAAATATACTGAAGACAAAATTTCAAAAAGAGCAGCTCGGTTTGACAATTCAAAGCCAAAAAAACTCCTACACGGGTAGTTCAAAACACCAAGGCTCGACCACTAAAGACGATCGTCGAATCCCACACTCCTACACTCCAGGTTCACTGCCATTTGACAAGCCTAGCAATTACGTGCACCAGACAGAATGGACTCTTCATAAATCGGAAGCCTAGTCAGTAAGTAAACATTTAGATGGGGCATTTAAGTGAGCGTTGATATTTCGATCTCTCAAGGCAGATGGACTTTATAAGCATGAAGGCCAAGATGTTCTTGGTTGCGGATATGTCCCATTCCTGTGACTGTTTGAAATGAATACACCTGGGTTTTCAGTCACACTCTCAGCTGCGGCGGCGATATTTTCAGCTGACCTTGCCGGGCGAACTTTAGTTGGCGTCTTCACATCACTTACCTGTCAGAGATGTTCAAATTTACCGACTAAATTCACTGTAGCTGTGCGCGAAGACGCTTGATGATGGCCAAAAGCAGTACAAACTTAACGAAACGTTTCCGTGATATTTTCACTATTTCAACACGTTGTGCGAGTGTGTATCGATCCATACTTAATAATAACCCCTAGTTTTTACTTATCAAAAGTCATCGCAGTGATAGTTGAATATTGACAGTTCCACAATGGCGCGAATTTAAAATGACTGGCCCCGTGCAGGCGCTCTAAGTAAACCTAATAATTAAACTCTATCTTTCGAAGCAACCTAATTAAATTTCTTTATTAACTCGACGTACTAAAAACTAAGAAATTTTTTTTATTTTTGAAAACTTACTTGAAGATCCTTCAGTTTGAGCGCGAGTTGATGGGGTCAAAAGCGTCGAAAATTACCTTCACAAATTTATAACATTTTATGACTCAATTAAGTAGTAAAAATTAATTACTTTCCTCTGAAACACGAACTCGAAATATATTGAAAGTAAATGTGCAAACTGTAATTTAAAAGGTGAAAGGCATGAACTAAAAATTCTGTGTGGTCATTGCACCCAATATTTTCATGCAAAGTCCACTAAATTAGGTAAAACGAGATCCGGTTTCTTGAAAACAAGGTTACAAATGCGGATGTGTTTCTCAGCGGAGAAAATATAATTTTGACTGATCTTGTACAACCAAGGACTCAGCAAACGATTCTTCATCCGTTCCAATATCCACTGATTCTTCATCTTCCATCTCTGCGTGCCTCTATGAAGCGCACGGTTACGCTCCACGTGCTGTAAGGTGAGATAATGAAACTACAAAAGCTACTTAAATACCGATGCACTTACAAAGATTAAGTGTTTCCAAGTAGACCTAGACCTGTTCTTAAGAATCATATTTAAAACAATATTTTAACAAACTTGTGAGGCAACATGTGGCCAATCCATTGCCCTCTCTCTACCGGTTGTCCACCACTGCATATCTAAGCCGATGAGTTTGGTCCAAAGCTGGTTTTCATCGCATTATCGCATCAGCCCGACGACGTCCCTCCCTCCCTCCCCATATAGTCTGCCATTTGGCAAAAGTCATTAATTCTGGGAGAGAAGATGTTTCAGTTCAGATGTCAATCGAATTCTTCCATTTCCGACAAAGCGGTCTGAAGCACATCGCTAATAACCAATAAAAATAGTATCGGTGAAAGAATGCAGCCTTGTCTTATGCCACTTTGAATTTCGAATATCACACACAACCATTCTATTTCTACTACGTAAGGTGCTCCAGATAAACTCCATCCAAATCGAACGCGATCGATTCTAAACACATTGCTCGATGATGATCCGCAGAGTATTGGCATGGTCGAAACCGGAGGAACCGGAGCGAAACCCTGCTTGTTCGAGGTGTTGATTGATTCACTCTAGGATGATCTCTTAGCTACAGGAAGCAGAAAGAATGGAACCGTTTAACTTATGATGGCAAAAGACTTGGCGGATCACGGATATAATGACGTAGAACAGTCGTGAAAGAGGCACGACAGTAGGGGAAAAGTTGAGGAGAGATGAGACACATTGCCAAAGATCGTACGGGATGGCACTAGGATACGCAAGGGGATACAGGATGTACATATGTAATAAATTTTGAGTAGTTCAGAAGCCTGAAAATTCCGCCATTAAGAACCCTATACTTTTTTAAAGTCCTTAAGATATATTTTTCTTAGATCCAAGTGTACTACAGCCAGGCTGTATGGTAACTACAACTTACGGGCTGACAACAGAAATTTTGTAATGGTGCCTAAAAATTTTCCCGTTACTGAGTAACATTTACATTTTTCAATTTGTTATATCCCATTGACACAGTAATTATTTTGATTTTTTTTAATAAGGGTGCATTCGCATCTTGTCCTTCTGACAGCAAATTGCTCGCATTTCACGTTAAAACGTGAACACATTTCAGACTGCTTTCCCAAAATAAAGTTTTTAGCATAATAAATACGTTAAATTTAAAAATAAAAAAATATTCTCAAATATATTGTCAAACAAAACTCAGCGTGTGTCTGTAGAAAGTTTTAAGTGGAGACATACAGTTACAGTGGCTGCCGGGCCATAAACTTGTTTGGTACACACATATGTATGTGCTGACAGGTCTTGCCTTGTTAACCATATTGAACCACATTTTTGGACTGGAAACGACTATAAAAGTTACAAGAGACTATATAAGAGCGACAATGCCTTAATGAGCTCATGCGGGGTCGTTTCAGTGTCTTTCGCCTGCCACAACGGTCTGCTCGTAATGAGAATTTTAAAAAAGTCAGATTTACAAGACTCAGAGACATTTTTCAATGCCAAGGAGAAAATATGGAGCGGAAAGACAATAAGTTCTTTCGTCCACAAAAATGTATCTATAGGACAAATCTCACTGTCAGCATTGGAGAAAAATCCTGATAAAGTAATTCAAGTGAGTACCTGGGACATGTCCTTGATTGACATCAATTAAATTTTAAACC
Source organism: Blera fallax (assembly GCA_946965025.1). Lineage (NCBI taxonomy): Eukaryota > Metazoa > Arthropoda > Insecta > Diptera > Syrphidae > Blera > Blera fallax. The sequence continues at coordinate 72,380,664 of OX337248.1, forward strand.
TTTCTCTTTCAAGATATGCGATACAACTGGAGAGCACTTGACAAGTAAAAATCTAGCCAAGCTCGGCACTAGAGTAGCTCAACACTTTAACCTCAAACTTGGACTACAACAAGAGGATGTAGTTGGGCTTATGGCCAGGAACACGACTTATGTTGCTCCGGTGGCGCTAGGTGCCTTTTTAGCCGGCACTCCACTAAATCCAATCCATCATGCTTTGGACAGGAAGACCGTAAAACATGTATTCGGCTTAACTAAGCCAAAAGTGGTTTTCTGTGATGTGGAAGCTTATGATGAGCTGAACCATGGCTTAGATGATATCAGTTTAAACTGCAAAATTTTTACTATGAACGGTCATATCGACGGTGTGGCAAATGTGCACGAGCTATTCCACAAAGTCGACACAGGGGAAGACTTTGTGTAGGTATTTCTGCTTTAAGTTTCTATCCGAAGGCCTCACTTAACATTTTACAGTCCGGCTGTCCTTAAAAATGGTGGAGAACAAACTGCAGTCGTTCTATGTACATCTGGGACTACCGGCGTTCCCAAAGGAGTGTGTCTCTCCCATCAGACTCTGCTATGTAGGCGAGATTTGTGAGTCACTGGCAGATACCGCTTTAACTAAATTTATGTTAATTTTCTATCATCCTTGAAGCGCCTTTATGACTTCTGACGACGTCTTGTTCACATTTAGCACTCTCTACTGGATTACAGGACTATGGATAATTATACGAAGTTTCATTACAACAGCTTTACGTGTAATTACAGACAAACCTTTCTCTCCAGAGCTCTTCCTTAAATTAATTGAAAAATATAAAATTACCCAAATTATTGCACCTCCTGCTTACGCTTCCCTGTTAGTTAAGTGTCCTGACATAGTTCGACGGGACCTCTCCAGCGTTCGAACATTCTTATGTGGAGGAGCTCCACTATCAGTGTCTGTTGCTAAAAAGTTTAGTAAATACTTAAGGAAGCATAGTTTAGGTGAAGTATACGGCTTAACTGAATTCGGAGGATTGTGCAACGTTAATAGATTTCTGGAGGAAAAAGAAGGCTCTGTCGGTCGATTAAATTCAAACACGAAGGCGAAAATTCTCAGAGACGACGGAAAGCCTGTGGGCATTGGTGAAGTTGGAGAGATCCACCTTTGGTCACCGTACAAGTGGAGTGGATATTGCGGGAGTTCAGAGACGACTCGACATGTAATGGATGCCGATGGTTGGATTAAGACCGGAGACTCGGGCTACTTTGACGAGGATGGATTTCTATTTATCTGTGGCCGATGCAAAGAGATTTTAAAACACCGACATATTTTAATTTTTCCCAATGAAATCGAGGAAGTTATTCAGAAAATTCCTGGAGTAATTGAAGTTTGCGTCTTTGGAGTGCCGGATCAAATGGAAGAAGATCTACCGACAGCCGTTATCGTTAAGTTTCCAGAATGTCCTTTAACTGAGGAGGATGTTTGTAAGACCGTAGCCAGTTGCTTGCCTGAGGCTAAGCATTTACATGGTGGAGTATTTTTTGTAAAAGAGTTGCCAAAGTCCTTCTCCGAAAAAACTCAAAGACACAAGCTGTTAGAGATTGTAGAAGAGTTAACTAAAATTAAATAAAACGTTTGCGAGTTCATAATACGTTCAGATATAAATTTTGAAGAAATTATGTACCACCAACCTTGTGAAATTATATATTTCACTGACCAAAAAGCCACTTATTTACGGAATATACTCAGGGCTGCCAGGCAAATGCAGACTTAGATTGCCCAAGGTTGTCCCCAATTCGTTTTAATGCAAATTTCTAGGATGGAAGGTGAAAGATTGTGTTCTCTCTGTCATTGTACCTACAATTGTTCCGACTCCGACTACTGCTTAGCTTCTCAATAAGATCTTGCTTATTGCTTCTACTGTGATTCCTCTTGGCTAGAAATGTTTCTTCGATTTCTCAAGAGCACCTCCGCAACCGCGATCTCTCACCATAATACTAGCATTTACTACCAGGTCATTTGGCCGATCCCTGGTGTTCCAGTCAGTGATAGTCCAAGATTTCTCTTTTTCTGACAGCTTATGATGGGCATTAGTACAATGTGCATTGGTCTCCATTTATTTCAAGTATAAAGGCGGGCGATATGGTTGGTGTATGGAATAATGTGATGGAAGGTTATGGGTTCTTGTCACAGCGAAGAATAACAGTCCATTTCCTTACTTAACGCTGAAATTCGAAAAGGCGCATATCCAGCTTCGACTCCTGCTTGTTAATTCCTTTCAATTCAACAGTGTCCAGGATCCCAAGTGCGAACTGTCGACGCACAGGCACATAAAAATGAACTCGAATCGGATCTATTATATCCATATTGTGGTGTTGCAATTTTTTTTTTTTTTTTTCAAGTTTTACGGTGAATAATCAACCCTTCAGTGCGGAAATTTGCATAACTCAGAGTATGAGTTGGAACCGGGAGCAGATATTAAAGGTATTTACAGATATCTATGCATATCTGAACTCATGAAAAAAAATGTGATGATCAAAGATAAATTTTAAACAATTTCGATCGTTCTTGTCAAATTTAACGAGCCTAAGAACCTCCTTTTTTAGAAGTGCTTTACTGCATATTGGGCGCTAAAATTATTTCCAATTATATGGCAACGCAATACGTTACTGATCTTGGTTAAAATACTCGTATTTATGTAAGTACTTGAAAATATTCCAAGCCTTCAATAATTCAAGTTGTGCACGTAACCTTACATACAATACAATGTTGTTCCGCATTTACAGGTAATTATTGCAATTTTTCAACTTGATTGGATATGCATGCAAATATCGTGCATGTTGTACTTGTACGTTTTAACTTGCGAAAACCTTGTTCTACTTACTTAGTAATTGACCCAGGGGCGCATTTTAAGGAAAGAAAGGGGTACCTGAATCTTAAAAAAACATTTTTTTTTTTTTGTAAATAGTGTGATTATGAAATTCCACAGAAATTTAAAAAAATATCTCACTACTGCTGTACTTAGCAGTATTGCCAGAATTACGCTTTTCGTAAGACAACTTTTTTTAGAATGCCTTAGATATATACTTAAGTATATTTGAGTATACATATGTATGTACGTGCAGTGTCTTTCAAAAGCCACGACTGAACTTTAACATTGTGATTATGTTGGAAATGACAGTGCTGTCGTTCTGTGACGATTGTAATCTGTCACAGGTTCGCTTTAATCGTGGAAAACCACATGCATCACACGTCAAAATTGTAAGAAATTGCTATAAAAATTCGTACTCTATTCGCCAAACGATGAAGTTGTGATCAAACTGAACTCGGCAGCAGTTCAACGAAATGTAGCAAAATTCAGGAAAACCAATTCGGTTGCTAATTGAGCTGTGCCTGAACATTTAGTCCACCAATGCTCGAACGAACGAAAATATTGCTGCGGATGCTGAAAGTGTCCATGAGAAACGGAATCTGTCAGATTTCCCTCATTTACATGAAATTGGCTTTTCCGGCCCCATAACCAAAGTACACGTCCAATGTTTGCTGAATGGTCGAAAAAATTCATTCACTACTTTACCGTTGATGATGATTCTGTTCATTTGATTTGATAATTTGATGAAAGATCAATTTTATTTTGGTTATTGCTCAGCTTTAGAAGAACGTGCAAAATTGTTCACAGTCTAAAATAATCACCACACATTTCTCGTTTTGTTAATAATTGAGTAACACCAAAAAAGTTGTTCGAAACTAAAGACGTACTAAAGGTAGTTTTTGAAGGGTTCCTGACGAGCTGCAGGGGTCAAAATTAGCATTAATTTGCCGAAAAATACAAAAATGTCTAATAATTCCAATAATGCTTTCTTCTACAACTTCATGATGGCAACAACCTTTCCATTTGGCTGATGCTCTGCAAATGCCCATGACTGACCCAAAAATATTTATATAAAGTATACAAAATCAAACCAAAAAAAAACAATAAGATTTGATGGCAATGCACTTTGTCTTAAGTAAACTTTGGCATATTGATTGCGTTTCCCACAAAACGCAATCTACTTAGCTATCAAAAAGAACTCAAAAAGTACAATTAATAAAAAAAGACAACCCCCTCGAGCACTTGTAATCTCCAAGGCTAGTCGCGCACTCGCCACTTTTCGTCATTGTCATCGTTTTCATATTCTGGTGCAACAGTAGATGTTAAGAGTACTTTAGCAGTCTCAGTTTCAAAATTGATTTCAAGAAGGCTGCAATTGGGCTTCCTGTTCGTCCAGGAGGTTCGGATCCAAGAAAACACCAAAAACTTTTTTCACGGTCCTACCTCTTGCGAATGTCTGACAAACATCCGAGAGTAAAAACTGTACGAGAAAGCTCCTCAATTCGCCCTTTGCATATGGCTGTGTTGGCAATCTTAAAGCCTTTTGCACTGCAGCAAAAGGTTATGATTCCTCTTCAATAAGTATTTCGTTATCAACATCTTCTCTTATTGCAACCACCATCAGAATGTTTAAACTTTTCTTTACTTTACATCGCCGAGGTGACAGTAATATTTTCGTCACCCAAAAGTCTTTATTCAAAGGTGCTAAAGACTCACCCTGTTGTAATGGCAACCCTAGCGCAGATCTTCATAAAAAACAACAAAACAGTTACGTGACCGAAAGTCACCAGTACGCTGCCGTCCTTAATGATATAACAGATAAGCTCCATCGACAGAGCGCCTATAACAATGTCTATCAAGCATTAATTAATTATGCAAGTGTTCATACTTGTACGTGATACGAGTTCTACGTTTGATTAAGGTCGACTTTTTTTCTTCTGCAGTCTTTAATTATAAAGCTATTTACTGAATACTGCACATGCACCGATACTTGGTCTTCATAAGCAGTCGATTGGAACTTTTAGTTATCTTTAGCTGTCGGTTAAGTCCACACGAACATTTTGAAAATGTTATCTCCGGAAGAAGAATTATATTTTGATGCTGAGCAAAAAGTATGGAGCGGAAGGAATATAACCCCCCTATATGATAAGGACATGTCTGTAGGACAAGTCTCGCTGAACGTATTAGGAGCAAATCCCCAAAAAGTCATTCAGGTGAGACTAGACACGTTTATCGTCAATATTTTAAGAAACTTTCTCGTAGATATGTCACACAACTGGTGAGCGGTTAACATGTGAGAATCTAACTCATCTAGCAATTAGAATAGCTCAAAACTTTAAGTACAAGCTTGGCTTACAACAAGAGGATGTCATCGGGTTTATGGCCAGCAATACAACATACCTAACGCCGGTGGTGTTGGCCGCTTTTCTAATTGGCGCACCTATAAACTCAATTCATCACACATTGGACAAGAACACCGTTAAACATATATTCAGCTTTACTAAACCTAAAGTAGTTTTCTGTGATAAAGAAGCTTATGACGCCTTGACGCAGGGATTGGATGATATTGGCTTGAGTTGTAAAATTTACACACTACGAGATCATATCGATGGGGTGCCTAATGTGCAGAATCTTTTGAAAGAAATTGAATCCAGCCTTGATTTTGCGTAAGTCTGACTGCATTAGGCTACTTTCCACTAGCTAAACTTGATATTTTACAGTCCAGCGGTTCTCAAAAATGGTGGCGACCAAACTGCAGCCATTCTTTGCTCATCCGGCACTACAGGCTTTCCTAAAGGAGTGTGTATATCCCATCGAACTTTGCTAAGTAGATTGCCCTACGATTTGTAAGTCACTTCTTTTCCTTTCACTCGACACAAGCTAAGGGATTTTTTTTTTCCTCAATGTTAAGCTCCTTCTTTGAACCTGATGATGTACTGTTCACATTTAGCACAATTTACTGGATTTCTGGACTATGGTTTATTGTGGAATCTTTTATCAAGGGATCTTTACGTATAATATCGGATCAACCTTTTTCGCCAGAGCTTTTCTTTAATGTAATTGAAACGTATAAAATTACTCAAATTATCGGACCTCCCTCACAGGCTTCATTGGCAGTTCAGTGCCGCGACATAACACGCCGAGATCTCTCAAGCATTCGAAATTTTTTATGTGGAGGAGCAGCAGTCTCTGTTTCTTTAGCCAAGAAAATAAAACAATTGTTGGGAAACAAGAGTTTATGTGAACCCTATGGCTTAACTGAATTTGGAGGGCTAACAAGCATAAATAAATGGCCCCACCAAAAAGAAGGCTCCGTGGGACGATTAAGTCCCAATTCCAAGGCAAAAATTATTGGGAACGATGGCAAATCACTTGGAATTGGAGAAACGGGAGAAATTTACGTTTGGAGCCTATTCAAGTGGAATGGTTATTACGGAAATCCAGAGACAACACGGCTCACCATTGATAGTGATGGTTGGATAAGGACTGGCGACTTGGGTTTCTTTGATGAGGATGGATACTTATTTGTCTGTGGTAGAGAGAAAGAAATTTTGAAATATAAAAATTTTCATATTTCACCAACTGAAATCGAAGAACCTATTCAGAATATTCCTGGTGTTGTTGAAGTTTGTGTGTTTGGAGTACCAGATGACGTTCAATGCGATTTACCAGCTGCAGCCATAATTAGGGCTCCAGGATGCACATTAACTGCGGAAGAAGTTTACAGCAAAGTCGCCAGTTGTTTGTGTGAATCTAAGCATTTACATGGTGGAGTATATTTTGTTTCAGAGCTACCAAAGACACCATCAGGAAAAATTCAAAGACAAAAAATGCTTCCGATTATAGATGAGATGCGTAAAAGGGAATAAGATGTTAGTAGTAGACTATGTACGTAATTTGCACAAATTGTATTTTTAACATTCTGTTACACGAATAAAGTAGAACTTGTTTAAGGACATATAGACACGCTACCGATGACTATGAGGAAAATTTAGATAAGATTACAGAAGATTAACAGATTTAGACTAGCAAAATTAAGGGTTACTGATCGGACAAAAATCTACTGATTCTAACTTCTACAAGACATGCAAAAAAGAACTTCTCAACAATGTTTGAAACAGTCTTAAATGAACTAATTTTGTTACTATGATGTGAGTCCAACACTGCACGCCAGAAACGAAACAGGAATTAAAACAGTGGGTGGAAGCCGATGGCTCTTAGTGCAAAGTGCAGTCGATTTCATCTGTCGAAAAAGTGAAGCACAGTGTTTTCTGTGATACAAAGGGATTATTTTTGTTGATTACTTTAAAAGGGTAAACTAGGGATAAAGTTATTGATTTTATATACATATCTTCATACATATGTACATTTATTTTGTAAGGTCTTTGAAAAAGCACTCAAGAAATGCTTTAGACTCCGATTATAAAGCATAGATAATCGATTTTGTAAAGAAGACTGCGACAGTTTGGTGTTAAAATTGGGCGCCTGGTCGATGTTTGTTGCCTTTTCGTTTTCTTTAAAAACAGATCTATCTTGACTCAAATAATAACCTAGAAGCCAACACAGGGTTGCGCCGTATCTGTCAGCAATCTCATTCGGTAATGTCAATGATTTCGCACAAATGTTGGCTCTGTTGGCTCTCTGTACGTAGATAAGTACTGTATGTATTTTATTTTATTATCGCTTACTCTCGCTTGCGAAGATCCATTGGCTGACACTAACTTATAAAGGTAAGGACTTGATTTGCGTCTCGGTCAAATTATACGGTATCCACCGAGCTCATATTTTCCTGGCGGCTATAATGATCACGGAAAACTGTTTTTATGCTACTCGCGGATATGACCAAGGTTAATTTGAAATTCTTCTATGTGTATCGGTTGTCCTTTACCAGGGTATTCCGGACATCGTCGATAGATTCTGGGATGACGACAGTGGATAAGTCAAGATATGTAATAATTCCAAAACCCACACTTTCTGGGAAATATTCTCACCGCAAAACTAATATGCTAATTCAGGCAGCAGGTGCGAAAATCACCATTGCCGTCATGTCTTCGGATCCCAAAAGTATCTCCAACGACGTGTGATATTTGAGAATCGATCAGGAACCTGCAGACATCGCAGTCCGACGAAGAAAATCAGAATAGTCGATGGAAATTCAAGAGCATTGAAAATTAGTTGGAAGGAACTGAAATGCGTTGCGAGGGCTGAAGGAAATTAAGAAAGCAACAAACCAACTTGAACAATTTAATTCTTGCTAAATATAATTAGCGGTTCAAGATAAAGTAATAAAACACCGTAAAGTTTAATTTAAAAAATGCATTATATATTTTTCCTCTCCTCTCAACAATTACTTGCTGTTTGCATGTCATTATACAATACAATTAATATTATATAATATATATTTGTATAAATAAATAATAATAGTAAATATTATATAATATATTAAAAAAAAAAAAAAAAAACATTAGAAAATAATAATGGGCTAGTAGTAAATTATCAAAATCAGTTTTCTTTTATTATTTTATTAATTTTACTTTTCCTTCATTTATAAAACTATTTAAACTTATGTCATATTTTTTTTTGTGTATATATTAGTGTTGTCAGTTTGTCTCATTTGATTAAAATTAACTTTTGTTGTCCTATGTATTTTCTTTATTTATTTAATTCATTTTCTTTGCATTTTTCTATTAAATAAAATATTTGCTTCTTTATTAAGTTTTGTTTAGTTATTTGCTTTGCTAATAAACTTTGAATTTGATCTATAATAATTGATATTAGTAAATTATATATTTTTTCGTTTTTTTTTTTTCATTTGTAAAATTGATATATTTTTTGTTTAAATTTATTTATTTAAGCTTAAGATTAAGCAGCAGTATTGGTGCACACTTTAGAAATGTAAACGAAATGCGAGTCATCTGTGTTTTATTCTTTAACTAATCAAATGTACTACTCTTCCGTTGATTGTTTATTATTGGGGATAATATAGGGGAAGTGTTGTGTAGATCGTTTAAAAGGTGAAAATTAAAAAAAAAAGTTTTGGTTAAGTGTACTGTACAAATAATTGCATGTTACGCTCACACGTGCTTCATTATGTTCCCAGAAGCAGCAAAGAATAAATATGTGTTTTTTTTTGTTAACTAAAATTCATGTCCCTAGTTAAAGTAAATCATATTCACCTGAGGTGTACTAAATTTTTAGTACAAAATTTTGATTTGTCCATCATCTTACCGAAAATAAATAAAACTTAACTACGCTATGTACTAGACGACATATGCAAAAATTGTCTCAAACAGAATATAATACGAAAACAATGGCTTTTTATTCTTGAAAAATACTAAATTTTAGTACACTATAATCTTAAGGCTAAAAGTCTGGCATTTACAATCTTAAATTTTGCTTGCATATAAAAATAGACAAAATGTGTCATAAAAATCGTTTTTGTTTTGTTTTCTTTCTACTCTGCTTATGGCCTAAATACGCTTTACAAACAGTTGGTTGTATAAACTTTCATTCAATCTGGCAAGACTACATCGATTATAGTACATATTTGTACTAAAAAGTTAATACACCTCGTTTTTTTTTAATTTATGCAAAGCACTAGCATTGGGAGGATTGATTTTTTGTTTGTATTATTTACACTTTTAAAACATGAGGAATAAGTGGTGATGTGCAAGGGATCGCGCATGAAGGGGAAGGGGCATAAATTAAGAAAGTATACTAGAGATACATATATACGTCCATTCACCATCATCATTTTCATCACAGTCGAACGCAGTGTTGCATTGGATTTTTATTTCATTCATGGATTCTTGTTTAAGTTCGGCCTTTGCTGTAATGCTGTTCGCTCGGATTTAATCGGACTAAAGTTTGTGGTCGGTCAAAGTTCTTTGAGGAGCGCACTCTTAGCATTCTTCACTTTATCCAGTCGTTTTAAAAGGTAATTATTAGATGTTTCTAGTTCTTCTAGTCGTTCCATTGCCTCACGGTTCTGAAAGATGAAATGGAAGAAGGGTTAGTTTAAATGACAACATTGGTGGAAGGGAAATGAAGTGAATGTGCGAAAAAAAATGTCAAGCGGGTTATGAATTTAACATTATCGAGGCATACAAACGGGGGAATACATTCTTCAAATAGATTGAAATTGAAATGATTGTGTTAGTGTTATTAAGGTTAAAAAATATAAGAGTGTGAGCTCTAACTGACTGAATTTGATTCCTGCTATCAGCATAGAGTGGGTAAGAACAGGTGGGTTTCTCCGTCCTCCTATACTTACAAATACAAATACTTGGCGCAACAGACGTATGTGGTCCAGGGCCTAGCTTCTCGCGACCATTCGTGTTGTGCGTGTTATATTTTTCACACAAAATGGAAGGGACCTACAGTTTAGAGCCATATCCGAAAGGCAAATTGAGAAGCTTTCTCTTGACAGTTATTACTCTCGGACGTTTGTCAGACATTCGCGAGAGGTGGGACCGTGAAAAACTTTTAGGTGTTCTCTGGGATTCGAACCTCGAACCTCCCGCTCAGCGATCCAACGCACTAACCACTTGAGCCACGGCGCCCACGTCCTCCTATACTTGTGGAAGCGAAATAAACAACAACATATAGAACGTAAGCACATCTTTAAAAGTGAAGGTTCTTAAAACTCTTGCGTAATAAGATGTACATATCTGTGACAAGCTATTTGCAATCGAAACGAAGGATTTGTATGAAGCTAAGTTTTCTTCCATACCCCTATCCTAAGAAACTGTACGCTGCGGAGTACCAACAATATACACTATGGCTATGCCAAGGGACTTAGTTGAGAATCACTCCAAACCAAAGCCACTGGAACCATTAAAGGTAGAAACGTAATGGAGCCAATCAATTACTCAAAAATACAGAACACAGAGCTGAATCTATTGCGGTTGTTCCTAAAAGGCAGACAAAATATTCCACAAGTGGCTTTAAAAGTCATCAAGGTGAGTTTTTACGTTACCATTATTAACAACAGCTATAAACTTTTAACGCCTTACCCTAGTGGTCGTGAATATAAATGCCCAACACCGAGCAGATGCAAGTGTGTCCATTTCTTTCTCCTTTTTTCTTCAACTCTTAAAAGTTTTTCGAGTATCCCTGATCTTGGATTGTTTTTGCGTATTTTTCCCCCTTTTTCGTATTTAATTTCAATTTCAGTTGGAACGGCGATTTTCTATGACCACCTGCTAGTTTTCCACCTTTTTCGAATGCTACCACATCATTACTCACGACCGTAATATCACCCACGAAGAGGAAATAAATGGTTCCGTGTTCGTTGGCGCTTTATTTAAAAAGAAAAGGAAACTTGAACCGAATCTTTGCTGTTCATCTTGCACAAAATGCTAATGTGTGTATGCTCTCAGTACTGGTTATATCACTTCCTTTGGGACTCTGCTGAAAGCTCTAAATATTCTGCCACACAAGCTGCAAGGGGGCTACAGTTTCATGTTCACCTGCCAAAGACGCAAACTTTCTCTCTCTACTAAGATTTATTTTTTTATAGGCTCATTCTGCAATCTATTCTCAGGATAGTTATTTCCAAATTATAATCTCCAGAAATTCAAGAGCTGCATTATCAGCTGTCTACTTTGCCTCTCACAAAAGATTATAAAATTACGTAAAAAAGAGCGGGCGGGGCAGCAACGATGCTGAATTTCCAATAATTTGAAATAAACCAAAGCTTCAAAACTAGTTTTAATACTATACACCCGTTAATGGGCTCCGATTGAAATACATAAGTTACATATATGTAAGTCAGAAGCTTCATTTTATGAATGTCCGGGCACGTTTTAACACACTGAAAACTGAAACTAAGCACCTGAAGAGGGTTAATTTTTAGAGTACAACTCAATACAACACACCCTTCGTAAACTTATACACTTTTTAAATTTTTTGGTGTATGGAAGACATTTTCCTTCCTTCCTTCGATTCCTGGTTTTAGCGCCATCTAAATAAGTAAAGCCATTCAACTCCACAAATCAATTTTTAGACCAAATCAAACACGGTGTGTTAAAACAATTAGGCAAGGGGTTCTCATACATAAAACCAAACAAAAGAAAAACAAAAAATCACAAAAGCAAACTCGAATACCAACACCAGAGAGAGAGGCACTCATTGGCAATGGCACTCATCCCAGAAATGGATCACCAATTCCTGGAAATTGTAATTAAGTAAAAAAAAAAAGCGTGTTTGCATTAAAAGGTTTTAGTATATATGTATATGTAGTTTACTCAACTTCTTGATTGCAAAAGAAACCTACCTCTCGTTGAAGCTTCCTCCTTTCGATTTTCAACTCTGCCTCGGCCTTCTCAGCGGCTTCCGCTGTACTCTTATATCGTATAACTTGTGTTTCTGATCTAGCTAAGCTGGCTTGTAGACTAGCGATTTCTTGTTCGGCCTTTTGTAGTTTATATTTATAGTCGGAGATAATCTTGTTTGCTTCCCCTGTAACAAAATTAGCTACTTAGTGCATACTTCAAGCCATACACACCCACACGCTCGTAATTACTTACTTTGAGCTTCATAATCGTCATCAGATCCCATTGGGCCGTTCATTGAATTGCCCCGACCTCGTCCCTGTGTTTTAACATTTTCTAATTGTTCCTGTAAATTCTGCACTTCGGCTTGAAGTTGCTGTTTCTCTTCGGTGAACTTCTTAAGTCGAACATCTGTCCAAAGGAAAGCTTAATAAATGAAACGAACGGATAGCGAAAAGTTTTAGTAACTTACCCAGAGACCCTTGTACAGAACCTAACAATTGTGCATTCTCTAAAGTGACTAGAGCACGTTTGGCATCTGAGCCATCCTCATTCTCTACAGCTACAATTACCAAACCCTGTTCAGCTATAAGCGCATCGCGTTCAGTCAACTGACCATGAACGAGCTTCAACTCTTCTGTCAATTTGTCAAGGTTACGCTTGAAAGCATTGCATTCGCGTGTTTTCTCTTTAAATTCACGCTGTAACTGGGCAAATGATTCCTCCATTTCCTCAAGTTTATCCTTAAGCAGTTGGATTTGATAGGATTGCGATGCCCTTTCATTATCCAGCTGCGCATTGGCTATCATTGCCTTTCTAAAGCGTTCCTCAACATCCTACGGAAGACAAGAATTAGAAAAAAAACACTTCCGATAGAAACAATCTGATGTAACTCACCTTGAGTTCATGCCTAATATCACGTAAGCTGCGCCCTTCCTCCTCCAGGGAATCTTCACTGCTTCGGCGGGAAGACATCGAGCTAGCGCGGACAGAATTGACCACCCCAGTAACACTGGCCGCAGTAAGACGTGACCTAGCCAGAGGATCAATACCAGCCGCTGTTTGCATATCGAATACCCGATCGGCATTTTGTTCTTGCTCTTTTTGCTGGCGTTCCAATTCGCGCATGCGAATTTCCCGCGCTTCTGCACGTGCCTGCCGTCTTGCTGCCAGCCTCGCTTCAGCCTGAAAAGAAAAAGGAAAACAAAGCGAATCAATACAAATTGACTTTTTAAAGAAAAGGAGAGACCCTATAAAACAAAAGAGTTATTATTGCCTCCAATAAGATCAACTGGCAATGGTTGCATTTGTGGTATAGTATAGTTCATGAATAACATAACTTCCGGCTTTTAGCCCCTCGGTTTCTTATAGAAGATCTTAAAGAACATGTGGATGTCATCCTTGAGTTCTGAACTATGAAATGAAATATATATGAGGCGGCCTAAGACTTTTAGAAATCATTCAGGATTCGCTGTCTATTCTGAAAGTAAATAGATTCGCTAAGCATATGAGACAAGAACCACCCCGTCCGACGAGTTGAGCCGAGCAACCGCAAGCGTGCCGCCGTCCTCCTCACCTACACCGAAGTCGCCTCCGTGGCCTCATCCTACCTCACAACAATGGCGCCCAACGTGGGACCCGAATTTAACCGGCTAGAAGCACATTGCGACTCCAAGGGGACGATGTTCCCTTTCGAAGGTCGTCACCTTGGACTTGCAATAGCTTCATTCGCGATTTAGTTTTTTTTCAATTTTTACTTTCATTTTTTTTTATTCTATTCTATTACTTGTTTCTGTCCAAGGACTGTTTAAGCTCTTTGTTTAGTCACACGCTGAAGACAGCTGTCCAATCCACAGGCCCTCTGCTAGTGGATCTCGTGAGGTAGTTGGAGGCGTGTAAATAAGCAAAGAGCGGGATGAGGTGGAAAGGCTAAACGCTTGCTGCGTGAGGTCGAGAAGCTTTGTCCGTGTGGAAGTTTATCTTGAAAGTCCTGGATAGCCTTCTATTGGGTCATAGCTGATAGAAGTTGTGGTAGGGATGGAAGAGATAAACTGAAACACTCGTCAGGTATCCGAGGGAGCCAGGATCAACCGTGAGTAGTCTTTACTTAAACTTTTTTAAACCAATTTTGAATTTAAGGACAGAATTTTAGTATCTAAGGTTAGGTTTTAAATTTATGATTAGACTTACGGTTCATAATAAATTGTTAAAAGTGCAACACAATGAGTGATTAGGTTTTCTTTCGTTTGGTGTGTGGAAGGACGGCCGGGCCGCCTCCTGTAGATGGACGAGGACTAAACAGGACAATACGAACGATGACAATTTGACGTTAAGACCGACTAACGTTCCACCAAGGACTTAGGTTGTGGCTGAAGGAGACTGTAGGGGCTACCTTTCGTAAATTTCGACCAGAAAGGTAGCATTTGGTTTGTGTCGCAAGACATGAAGGGTGGGCTGGCCAACCTTTGCCAACAACATCTGGCATACTTCGGGTTCCTTACGAACCTATGGAGAGAAGAGACACTGGGAAGGTGCGCGATTAGGGCTTAAGTTAGGTTAAGTTAAACGTTTGCTTAGGTCTAGATTAGGGCATAGATTAAGTTTTTAGGTTAGTTTAGGTTTAGTTTAGGCTAGTTAGGTTAAGCCCGCGAAGTCCTTCCCGGTCTTTCTCCTGGCCTTAGGCATAAGCCCTTGGACATTTTCTTTTCTTCTTCTTTTGTCTTTTGAGAGTATTTATGCTTCTGGTTCATATAGGAATAATTCGATTAAGTCTTCTTACTTGATCTCAGATGAGCAATACTTGTCCCTGCGGAAAACTGTTGCCAGAAATTCTACTGACAGCCATTGGAGAAATGATTTCTTTCAAGATATCTGATCTCTAGGACAGATCGGCACGAAATTATTTTTTCTTATTCAATCACGAAAGAAACCTCTTTCTCACGAAATGGAACAGTGTTTCGAATCTTAACCAGTGTCTGTTTGAGAATGGCATCCTTGTCATCGAACTCATCCTATGTAGACTATGTCTTGAGTGGTAAGGGTTCTCTTTATTTTCTCACAGAATGCCAAGTAGTCATACAGATAGACCACTAGGCAGGGAATTTGTTGTTCTAACATCCGTTGGAGTACTTAAATTGGGTTTCTGGGCACAAAAAGTCTCGTGTAGAATACTGTCTACCCACTTTTGCGGTATGATTGCCCTTTTAGAGATTGGACCTCAATTACGCAATTCCTGGTTATAAACACTGTGAATGAACGCTGAAAATAGAAAATTATTTTCGAATGAGCGACACCCTCATCTAGCCTAACCGACGCACTAATTAGATAATTAGAGTTAAACAAAGCGGAAAATAGCTATAAAAGCTGTCAATGCCGTCGGACGCCACCAATTTAATGGTTGATGCTTACTAGTTAAAAGCCAATGAATATAACAACAAAAAACACAGCAAAACACAGTATTGAATTACGAACGCGGACATGGCACACATATCGCACGACAAAGCTGACACAGCACAGCGCCGCCTTTACTAAGCGTTTTTTTTTTTTTTTTTGTGGATTACGGTGTGCCCAGGCATTGTTTAACTTTTACCAGTTCCACCACATGGTCTTGTTTTTTTTTTTTTGTTTATTTTTCAAAAACACGCAGGCGATGTTACAAATTTGTTTTTTTTATCCAAATTTAATTGCTGTCTCTCGTAATCATGTCGCATTTAATTAAAGCCAGTCTTTGTCAAGTTCAAGTTGAGCAACTTTTCTTGAGACCGAGAGAAGGCAGAAAAACATCAATTAAAATCAGCATGATGTTGATCTGACCATAATTATCCCATCACCATCATCGGTTACAGATTGAAATGAATGTGCAACATTTTGTGGCATCTCTACGTTCGCAATGCTTGAGGAATAATAAACGATTGAAGCCTTATACGAAAAGCTCAGTTCTGGACATATTTGGAGAGAACTAGTTTCTGTTTTAGTACTACAAGTGTGAGAGAAGCGCGTTTGAGGCCACTGGACTCTCTTTCTGAGAACAAAAAAAAGAACGTCAACAAACTGTGTAAATATCAAGTTTGACTTTAAGTGCAATGTTGCCCAGTTGCTAGCTTGCTTCATGTTCTTAGCTGCAGCGCATACGTTAATAAACTTTGGAATAAATTACAAATTTTATGGGACTTTGCCATTGTGGTGTAGCGGTAATAGGGCTATTTATAATCCAATGAGTCAGTGCCTCTTAACTACGCGTGGAAATCAAATATCAATATGCGACAAGCATGTACATATGTATTTAGGTTTTGATAAGAAATTCGCTCAACTAAGGCACACCATTTTAATTTACAAAGTCATAGCAACGTAACACAATTTAATTAAAAGGTTGAGTGGAGATCTGGGTCAATTGATGTGATCGTAGCAATAAAGTGTGGAAAAGAAATACGAAAACTAAGAAAACTACACCGACAGGGGCGATAATTAATAGAGAATCGCCAGAGAAAAAAATTGTGAATACAATCCAACTTAGACCGAGTTATGACCAGACCTTAGCGGTTGATTTTCCCAATAAGTCACTCGGGTTTTCTACATGCCTTAGGTACTTTCTTCGCCATAGTTATGCATAGATAGCTCCTAAGGAATATTTAAGATTAGATTAGAAAGCAGTTGAAGCAATTGCAGATTCAGCTCACATAGGCGGCCCTTAGCATTGCCCTTAGTGAGATAACCTTAAAATAGAGAAAAAGAAAGGAAAGGAGAAATCACCAGAGTTGCTGTCGATTGAGAGATAGGAACTGTCTTGAATGACAACTTTTCCCAAGTTGACAAGTTCGCACGATTCTCTGGAGAGTCTCCCAAGGAAAATCGTACTTAAGGTACGAAATGACACACAAAGTAGTGACCGTTTGTCGTACCCATCTGTCTTGAGAGTTTACCAAACAAATTGCTTCTGATTAATGCTCTGACTGCTTCGGATGTGGGGAATATGGACCCTATTTCTGTCGATTGGCCATGAGGTGATTTTAAACTTTCTAATGTTTTCCCGCATGTTATTCGCTGGAATCAAGTACTGTTTTTACGTGTGACATTGATGGAACTTCGCCAGAACTCCCTCCTGGTTAATTCATTTGCTTTTTCAATTCCGATCAAGTCTTTGTGGCCTGCAAACCAAGTAATGTAAATTCTCCTCCTTACAGTTTGCTATCGACAGCGCACGACAGTTTACTTAAACTACTTCTACTACTTATGTATGTACTTTTATCTTAAAAAAGCAGAAATAGAAACACGAAGGAAACCATGCTTCCTTACAAAGCCCACGACTTTTAAGCAAATAACTTTTAAAAATTTATGTACGTCCTAACTCAAACAGATAACTGAGCAAAACTGTTCGCAGACTTGTCTGTCTTAAGAGCGAGAGCTATGAGAATACATAAAAGTCCTTACACTTAGTACACGACAAGGGACCGATGAAATTGTCCTCGAAATTGTTCGACCAAATCAGACAATTTTACCTGCAGAATATCACCAGTGTCGGAGATGAAAATATGTTTTGCGATCAGTGCCCAGAGTCGCACATTTGCTCACATCCCTTACTGTTAAGGCAGCCTCAGTGTACAGTCTCTTCAAGGCAAATTGTGTTGCTTTTGTGCTGTTTTACCCATTCTTCGAAGTTGATCTTCGGAAAAAACCCACTAGAAGAGGTGAAATGCCTCTTGTAACACCACAGAACTACGTATGGCGGTAGCGTCTGACACAGAGGGGGCGCTCCAATCGGAATGTTATTGATTGATTAAATGTCAGATGAAATGTCACCAATTCCCTTAATTCTTTTGAGAAAACTTTCTACCAAAATCAATGAGCGCTTGGAGGCTGTTTATGGAAGCAAGACACATTCATTTCCAACTATGAAATTCTGGTCTATTCAATATTAAAGTCAATTCATGTGATTACCGCAATAAAATTTGACAAATTATCTGTCATTACACGTAAGCTAAGTCCACACACTCATACAGTTGTCACAGCTCAACTCATGTCAAAATTAATGATTAATTGCAGCAAAATACTCCACTATATCCCTGTGGCGGTTAACTGGTTTAGAAAAGAGGCCGTCCCCTAAAGGTGTCTTAATGATATAGCAATTTATTTCTTCTTTAAAAAAAAAAAAAAAACTTCTTTTGGCACACCGGGGTAGCAACGCCAGCGGAAATACCACCATAATTAGCAATAGTGTAAGAAATAATTTGCCACAGGCTTGCCAAAGAGAAAAAACAGAAGGAAAAACAAACAAACGATCAATCCATCTATCGTCATTCTCAAGGAAAGGCGCAGATACACATCTTTATCTGCCCACATCTATTGGTATACGTGCACCTTTCATTAGGCAAAAATTTTCCTTTCAATTAACGTATCTTCTCTCCATCCATGGCTCTTGTGATGACATAATAAGTAAACAATGGCAAACCAACTACATGAATCTAAAACTTGTTTGCTTACAAAATTCTTTATGCAAATTACGTACAATTTGATTAGCTTGTCCTAAAAATTGTACAATCAGTTCGTCATCTTCTTCTGCCACATCGTCTTCCATTCCTTCGTCGCTGTTATATCCATTTGAAGCGTTTTCACTACCGGTAAATTTATCGCTCTCCTTACAGTCGACAATTTTTCGCGGCGTAATTGGACAGAATGCATCGACTTGGACGTCTTTAGCCTTTTCGAGGTTTAGATTTGCCGGCTTTGTTGTAACACCTGTATTCACTGAATCGCACACATCATTTGAATTGACCGTATCAGCTTTGCATACACTATCGTCACCGTTTGACGCACTTAATTCACTATCACTGAAATCGAATTCCTCACCGATTTCATCATAATCCGGTGAGTTTTTTAAATTATTATTATCCTCCTCCCCATTGCGTTGATCGTAGATCAATCCGTTGGATTGTTTTAACACTTCCGACATTGTCACACGCACTATAGTAGCTCACTCGTAGTAAGAATATTTATCTTGTGTTCAAGACCCATTCGGACAGGGCGACGACGACAACGACGTGTGTATTACTAAGATTAAACTGGAAGTTGTATCTTACGCGTTGCCATTCATTATTTTGCGCGAGCTCTTTCGCTGCCAGCGACTGACTAACGATGTCGACGACAAGCTCAAGCTGAGACTTACGACGACGATGGCGACGAAGTTGTTGTGTTTTGTGCCCCCCTCTTCTAAAATGAAAATAAAAAGTAAACAGAGGCGAATATGTGAGATTATTTCGCAGAGGGAGTTTCAGCCAACTGGACTATCTTATCTGGCGATACGGATGGTGGTACTAAAATGTATGTATTATCGCGTGGTGCTCTGATAAGACACCGGCTGACGGCCTAATGCAATAAGTTGTCTTTGTCACGAGTTAAAAATACAATCAATTGTTAAGCGCTGTCATGCTTGTCCCCTGCCACTGGGTCAATTGGAACATGAAATTGTGGCTCATGTTTGGCAGATATTAGCTAAATGCTGTGGGCTATGTTACCTTTGTTGTAGCTTCTCAGACTTCATTCAGTTTTATGTGCCGACGCCTTGAGATAAAAAGAGAGTCAAAGCAAGCTGTTTACCTTGCACTATAGCAATGTATGAGGTTTCTTTTGACTGAGAAAATCAAATAGTGGGAGAAGAAAGGTTTCACGAGAGTTGGATAAGGTTGATGCACTTCTAGGGCACCCTTGGAATGAGATCTAATACATGCAAGTGAAACATTAGACGTTTGAAGCACTGCGCACTCTATTTGTTACGGTCATAATCAACTACCCGTTTGAAGGTTTCATGCAAATCCGTCGGATCTGGTGCACAACGATATTCTTAAGGGCTGCTTATATCGTAAGATTAATCTTTGAGGATGCATGACTGATTCAGTGATGGATTTCAACACTAAAAGTTAAATTTCCACCACCTTTTGCAGAGGTCTTTCATACTAGTACTTCTGGGCTCCCCAGGAACGGATCAAGCGACAGAAAATTGTACATACATACATATATGTATGTACATATAATTGTAGATAAAACCTTAAGCTCTTTAAGCTTTAGCTAAACGAAGGCAACCATCTTGCATCTGGAATACATAAAGCAAATGATCAGAAAGGTTCCAAATAACAGTCTTTAAAATTTTAGGCGGGGATCTGAGGCGATAATGAACGCTGAAGTTGTGTTTAAAACATCGAGCGGCAATGCCAGGGACTGAGATGCAAAGTTCAAGGCGAAACAATTGAAAAGTCACGTTTGAAAATATTTGAAGAATTTTAAGTACATTCGTACCACTGGTATACATAAGGTTCAGTTTGCCTCAGTTCGCCGCGATTTAAACGAGCCACTACTAAATGCTTTGCTGCATCGCTTCATTAAAACAGATACAAAATTTTAAAGAAATAAGTACGCCTAGTTTTATTGATTTTCTTCAAGCTCTATGATCAGCTCTTCAAGTCCCACCTCTCCGAAAATATTGAGTAAGGCCCTAATATATTTTCGTTTATTTAGTATCATTTTGCGACGTAATATCTTTGTGACCGTGTTGATCCCGGAATCTGGTTCAGGTTTAAAGAATATTAAGAATAACGAAACTTTGATCTTTGGGAAACTGAAAGAATTAGTAAAGCTCTGCGGCGTAATACTATGTTTCCACCCAAACTCTGAACATCTACATATGTACATCGATCGGAAAATCCTAGTTCGAAGGAGCACAATTCGAAGAGTATGATGGGGTTTCTAACCAAAGAGAGATAAGATCGAGCATTTTATGCTGGAAAAATATTGTCCTTTCTGTTATACAGTAGTAGGCATTTTTGACGGATTCTTAACCGTTGTACCTTTCATGGCGCCCCCTTCTTGCTGTGTAAGTCTTGGATCACCTGACCAGCTAAAGAATGGACCTCTTTCCTTATAATTAATCGGTCCAAGGAAGGTTCAAATTCAGTTTGGACGAGCATACAAGGCGAAATGTTCCGCTTCGGGGTTCCCTACATACCTAATCAAATGTCAGCGCTTGTTCGAGAATGACAAGGCTTCCGCGGGCCTATTTTTTTTACATACTCTATCAAATTATTGAGGTTCACATCAAAACATAAAACTTGTTTATACCTTTTATCGGTTTCGCTTTTAAATAAAAAAAAAGTCGACTCTTCTGAAGAACTCTTTTAGACCTCCTCAGTGAATGAGTAGAATTGAGTCGACTCACTAAAAAGAGTCATCCTTCATCTGGCTGAATGTTTTAAAAGGTGGCTTTACGAGCCCAAAAAAATACATTGGTAGCCCCCCTCATATACAAATTTTTACCAGAAGAACTTTATTATTAAGAATAAGGCTCGTATGCGATATTCAAGTTGTAAGTTCGGTAGCAACCAAAACCCTCAGTTAGCAGTGTATAATTTCCGCTTAGAATGGATTCTATTGCATTTTATATTCGAAACATGTGCGAATACATCTATAATTGGGAATGTAGACTTCTTTCAGTTACTTGAAGTTATCTCAGGTATGGCATTTCCCTTATAAATAAACCATATACATACATATGTATGTACGTGCCATGCCTCTTATCATAAATGTTTGCCTGTTGGCTATAACAAAGCAAATAATTATATTTTTCTCTGATAACTTTATTTCAAAACACCTATCAACTTGGGGATATACCGTACTTCAAACTCAAATCAATTTACTCCATATGTAGCCCCCAATCGTTTGATATTTGCAAAACGAACACAGACTCGATCCTACCTCACAAAAAAAGTACCAAAACAGGCCAATAAATAAAGCTCCGACACTGAGTCACCTTTCCGTTGGAAAACAAATAGAAAAAAAAAATTAATAAAGTACGAGTATCTGCATACATAAGTACGAGTACTCGTATGTATATCCACACTCGCGCAGTTGGATTTTTGCTTTATTTTCTCAATTCAAATGCGAAGTAGCTAAAGGTCGTCTCGTCGTCGTCGGTTGTAAGCTTTAATTCAGCACACCTTGTTAATGGCTTGCGTAAACAATATTTCAATTGGCCTGGCCTTAAGGCGAACAGTGAGCTACATCACTTACAATTCAAATTTTGTGAACGTTTTTATGCACGCGAATTGTCATAATTAAAAAAAAAAATAAAAATAAAACTCCTTCACGAGAGATAAAGGCGTCAATGATCTTTATTTTAGCCAACACTACCGAGTCCTCAATAACATAACCTTTATCTTGGTTGTCAGTTAAGCCAATAATTACACAAAGAAGGGTATCTCCAGCGAGTGCTTTGGCATTTAATCTTATCACCTTTGAACAACATTTAAAGCGGGTCTATAATTGAAACACTTGGTGATGTATTTGGCCGCCGTAAACACATCATTTTTGCACTTGAGTGAGTATTTGGTTTTTAAAAAAGAAATGAACGACAAGTATGTATACTAAATTTTTGTACGTCGAAATTAAATCTAATCAAAGTGCGGTTGGGTATAGGTGAGAGCAGATAACCAACTGCACCTTTGAAACAAAAAAAAATAAGCAGGTGTAGCACACACATTCTGCATGAGTGAATAATTAAAAAGTGCGCAGTCATCTGCGAGCAAATCATTTACACTTGACTGGAAACGTACGTACCGGTGACGCATGTTTCTTTCGGAAATGTTGTGTAATCCCATGTATCTCGAAAGATTTTATGTAAATTTGTCTCCAAGTTGACAAGCTGTCACGTTGCTACTCCCTCGTTTGGATCTAATTTTGGGAAAGACCAGGTATGCCACACAAAAAAAGGTCGGGATTTGGGTTCCAAGAAGTATGGATGTTAGTCATAAGGCTTTGCTGAACAATATGTTTATAAAGTTCAAAGTTGATGAACTATTCTATTTTGGGTCTTGATGCTTGTAATGCTGAATACAAATCTTTGAAAAACATTTAACTTCAAAGCAGCCTGAGTAAGAATTATGACACTTCCCCCGATTTTCGCCTATCGTAAGAAAATAATGACGGCTTTGGGTGCACAAATAATGCTGAATTCGGGTTTCCGGCTTAACTGATGCGTCTGTGTTGGGAAACGCTACAATGTTTAGTTTGAAAGTAGTTGCTCTAAATTATTCCAAAAATAAATCGAATTTCAACATGATTTTGAAGCTCGTCTCTGCTGTTGAGAAAGTGATAATTGATATCCAGGCTGGATGAAGATATTCCTAGTCGGAGAATATTGTCCAAAAAGAAAAGGGCCTAGAAAACTTGAGAGTGTACAACTGGAGGTAAATAGCTAAAGACCCCAACCAGGGGTACCTGTGTAAGTTAATGTTAATGGCTGCAGATTCAGGCTTCACCTTAATAGAAATAGGCAGCATTAAGTTCGATTCAAATGTATGTACCCTATTTTAAATGCTTTCCAGGTCGTGCGTTTCAAAACGCAAATGATAACCTCAGGCTGCTGTCATGAGCAAAGGAATGAGTTTAACTAAAAATTGCAAGCAAGATGTCAATGAGAAGAAGAATCAGGGACAAAAGAGAACCTTGAGAAACACCCACCGGCATGTATTTCGTACATATCTCCAAATTGTGGCCCGACTGAGATACCTAACATATGTATGTGTAAATAGACTGACAGAATAACAGCACCACCAGATTAATTACAACGTCCAGGTCAATGTTTTCGCGAAACCAATTCTTACCCTTTTGGTTGGTGGGTTGGTTTGGGTGGGCCATCGATGGCGTGCACTCAGACCGAAAGTAGGTCAATTGTGTTATCCTACCACTAAAGTAGGGAAGGGTGAGTTACCTCGATTACTCCCAGAATCATATCCTTTTCAGTATAAAATTTGCAGGTGCAGGCGTTGTTGAGGTCATTGAACAGGCATTCACCAGAAGTAGCCTTCCTAATGTTATGAGAGCACGACATGCGCATACGAAATGGAATGGTCTCCTTCTCTTTCCTGCTACTTTCTCGCCCAAGTGCAAGTAAAAATCATGTTAAAAAATATAATTTTTTTTAAATTCAGCTACAAAAGTTCTATCTACGTAGCCAAGAAACACATTTTAGTTTATGGCATTCGTGTAGCTTTTTTACGATATCATAAAAACTGTTTTTCGCTTGTTTATTTTCAAATGTATTGATCAAACAATTTAATAAATTTAAAATACATTCAATAAGTCTTCAACCGAATAAGGTCACACACAAAAGTAGCATTCTTCTCTTGCAGCCAGCACCGCTGTCAACTAACAAATTTTTAAAGACCCACAAAAATAAATAAATTTGTATCTGACTATCCACCAACGCAGGAAATTATATTAGCGACCGCTTCCCATTCATGTGAGACATGATAACATCCCCTTAAAATATTTCGATTATTTATTCTTGCAGTGTAGCCCATAACACGAAGTTGCACAAATATTAATCGGAAGACAGCCGGCATACAATGAGTCACGAGTTTTCAAAACAGGAATGATTTTTATTTTATTCTAAAACATTCACAAAATACCAACATGTACATATGTACATATATACATGTTTGTAGGTACATGAATATATTTATGAATATGCACGACACAATGGAAACAGGTAAGATTTTGTTAATTAATAATTAACACTTTGAGATAAAGATCGAGGGGATAACCTTGAAATTTAGTGTTTTATTGTTTTCATGAAGCCTATAGAAATACGATCTACTGAATGAAATAAAAACGTGAATAAAACTTTGATGACTGTAAAAAGAATTCAGTAAAATATATTTTACTGCGTGTTGTCGGAGATTTCCCTTTCAAACTAACACAAAAGACGTATTATATAACCGTCGTAAAGTCAGATGTTCATATTTATGGGACCGCCTGCAAAACTTGACTTTATACGCCACCTACCGTCAAAATTAACATTTTTATAATCAGCTCGAAGTTACAGCACTTATCTCGTTATTTGGGTTACAGATCTCAAAGGAAAGACGTATTATATAACAGTCGTAAAGTGAGATGTATTTGTAAGACCTCCGGTAAAACTTGACTTTATATGCCACCTTAATTAACATTTTTGTAATTTACTAGAAGTTACAACACTTCAGTTTCGAAATTTAGTTTCGAAAACCCAGACGAGTATACAATTTGTAGATTGAAGTTCTATCAGTTTCTTCTAAAAAGATTTTAGCGTTTTTCGGTCTAAACAACAATTCAAAAACTATTCACTCTATGCCATTAAAAGAGACCGATTACCCCGAGGTAATCTCACATGCTGGATGAGTTTTTGACCTGTGTATATCTCACTTTATACTCATCGTCACATTCCGTAAAGCGACTCATCATCAATATCGCACAACAGTATTTATCGTTCAGGGACCGCTTAACAGATAAATCTGCTTTTATAGCTGCCACAGCCTAAGGCAAATGACAATCTTATGATCAACGGCACTTCAAACAGATTGATAATCTCGTGATCAACAGAAGGTGGTGCCAACTATGTTGAATGCCGATTGCCCCTTTTAAATCAGCAAAATTGACAAATTGATAAAATATGCAATTCATTTCAAGGTCGTGTTTGCGAAGATGAATTGCTAAACTTCCATTTGGGCTTAATAAAAATTAAAATGGGATCATCCAAAATTGATACCTCTGTCCTTCCACCTATTCCTAAATGTAAACAAATTTATGGCTGACAAACGTTTTGAGTCAAATGAAGAAGTATTAGCAGTCGTATATCTTGAAGAATCGCACTCCAAACATGGAATTCATTCATTGAAGAAACGTTGGACAAAGTGCATTCAACTAAAAGAATGATAAATGCATTTTCGAACTCAAAAACATAGTCTTTCCCTGCCAGACAGTGAACTATTCACCACGCTTTAGAATTATCAAGGAAGCAGGTTTTAGTTTCCCAGCCATTCGTGTTGTGCGCGTTATATTTTTCGCATACTTGTGGGGACTTGCGTTTAATGCCATATCCGAAAGTCGAAGTTGAGGAACTACTCGTGACAGTTATCACTCTCGGATGTTTGTCAGACATTCGCGAGACTAGGGACCGTGAACGTCGAACCTTACGGGCAGTAGTCCAACGCACTTTGGCCACAGGCCAAACACTATGCGGAAGATTAGAAAATGAATTAAAAAAATTCACCCGAAAACATATCCCTAGTGAGAGATCGAAAACCAAGACACATCAATTCTTCATCCTTCACAGGAATTAGACTTTACAGTGAGTTGTCATGAAAGATCTTCATCTCCATACGCAAGAGATCCAACAGGCCACTTCAAGCAAAAAGAATTTGTTAATTGGTTGAGAAAACATCAGCCATTGAACGATAATTTTGCTAAGAAAATCATCTCTAGCGACGAGCTCATTGATGATAACTGATTCTTTCCGTTCAAATACCCTCACATAGTGCATTGAAAAGGAACAGTAAGCTAGGATTAATGGTTCTAATTGGAAAAACATTGGTACATCTCTACCATGGACACTCCACGTTTCTTTTTTAACCTCGTGATTCGACAATTATACAACTCTCTGAACAGCAATTTGACTCACTGCACACTGAATGTTTCTAAACATTCACACTTCAATGCCAATGATGTCACACATGAGATTCGTTTTTATTCCACCATTTCAGTCAATAACTCATTTAATTTAATTCTATTTCTTTTAAATTTTTCACTCAGGCTTAGAGCGGGGATTCTTGTTTCTTTTCCTTCTTTTTTTTTTCTCCTCTTTTGTCGATTGCGTCATCTGCTGCAAATAGTTACACCGATAAGTCTTCGTCATTCAACGTGTGGAATTCTCAAAGATTTCTCTCTTTAACTGCATTTCTTGGGAATAGCATTCAGAAAATGGCTCACATAGTGAAAGGCAGCAAAAAAAAAACTACAAAGAACCATCACAAAAGGAGATCTTAAATTACAACACAACTAAGAGGCAGCAGCAACAACAACAACAACTGGTCGCAATCAAGACTAGATGATGGCAAAAAAAAACAAGGATGACATGACAACCGTTTTCATCAAATCTTACGGGTAAAACAAAAGGTTTCGGGCCACGTTGTTAAGTTCACAAAACATCAACCGATTTAAATTAAATTTTATACTCTAAACCCGCGAATTAATGAATGGCAATCGGCTCAGATTTCGATCTTTTTGTTTATAAGACACGAAACCATCTTCTTTTCTTAATCCACCGACTAAACGCGTTTTTCCCGAAGAATAAACACACCTTGAGCCGGGCGTCAGCGCTCATAAACAACAACAAAAAAAAAATTCAAAAATTCGGCTCACTTCTATGAATCACAAACGGAAACTGAACCGGGGTTTTTGGTGTTTCGCTGCTGGGAGAGTGTATATTGTACCTCCAGCGCGTTGTGGAGGTTGTTGTGGCAGTTGGTTGTTAGACAAGCAACTTCCAGACAACTTTATCCAAAAAAAAACCACACGCGACGACGGTTGTTTTTTTTTTCTTTTATTTGCTTAATTTTTTGGATTCATTTTTTACTTCTCTCGGCTCAAAGACAAGAGTTTATGTTGTTTTGTGAACGCGCTTCATTGAGTGGTTTCTTAACTTAGGCTTCTGCAGTGTTTTACGACTTTTTTTTTTTACTGTTGATGATAAACTACTGGGTAAGCCACCGCACCGGTCCCTCCAGTATTTAGCAAGAAAGAACGAAAACACGTTTTTATCAGTAACTACTGGGTGATTGAGTGGCTATGACCTTGCACTATATTTACATGCATTAGTCGCACTCAAGTCAAATTTTGATAAAACATAAAGAAATATACTACCATTCGTCGGCGAATGGAATGTGTGACAGATAAAAAAAAAAAAAATACACACGTACAAGCACATGTGTATGTACATTCTTAAAAATTCTCAGCTTATTGGCAACATTTTGAAAAGTTTAACTTATTGCGCATAATTTATTCATTAGAAGTAGGTTAACTGAATGCTTAGGCAAATTTTACAGACTTACAGTTGATATGGAAGAAGTGTTTGTTAAGAGAACAGATTTAGGAAAAGGTCGTTGATCTAGATGGAGAAACTGTGAGAAATATTTTTTTTTATGAATTAGAACGTGATTGCTTTCATTATACAAACATTTTTTTTTTGTTTTCTTCTGTTAACGTTTCTATTTTATCAGCTTTTATGGGCGATTAAAAACATTCCAGAGAGTTATCAATATCGTTAGACTGAGCTAGATATCAGTACAGTTTAACGATATTGATAACTCTTTGGAATGTCACGAAACGAATGTCTAGAATGCAATTGGATTCGTACGCGTAAAATCAAATTCTAACGGAAATTATTGTCAAAATTTACAATACAAAGAGAGGCTTAAACTCATTCTCTCAGAACTGCCATTATCATGGTCCCGAAATTCGTCCAAATATCATTAGTTTTCCTTTGAATAGCTGTAGATTGTGAAATGTGTCCTGGGTCTGAATCCAAAGTTTTCTTGTTCTAATTAAAAGAAAGGTGCTCCCACGATTTTCAGTAGGTACTGCAATGATTGCTCGTCATACTCTTTATAGCAGTCAAACGGGGCAGTTATTTTTGGACAAAGTAAAACATGTTCGTCAAGACTGTCCCAATAAGAGCGGCGAATTCAAATTTTGCTCCCTTTTTTCTACAAGATTGGCAACTTTAAAAATGACATCTGTCATCTGACATGTTACGATTTGTCAATATGGAACTCTACACGAAAGAACAACGCGGTAGTATTCTTAAAACTGAAGATCTCTGTAAGTCTGCTCGGAAAACTAAATTCATTGGTCTTGTCTGGGTGCCAGGTCACACTGGAATCCAGGAAAACGAGAGTTCCGATCAACTTTCAACATTCAAGCGAAGAGCAAGTTTTCCCAGGTCAATTAGCAGTTCCATCGATGACTAGGTTTCTCGTCGGTGGCGTGGCTCAGACAAACTAAGTTTACTTTATGATATCTGCCAAAAATTCCTCGGTTTTCCTTCTTTCCCTAAGAAGAGTTGACTGCAGAACTGTTCGTAGGTTTTCGTAGTGAATTCTCACAAAGGACCAGCATCTGCGAACAAGATCAAACTAACCAAAGAATTCTTCATCATCAGCTATTGAACGACAATTTCGCTAAGAAAATCATCTTTAGCGACGAGAAATACGTCCACTAGATGTCACTGTTTGCGGTGAAAATATTACGTCAGCTGGACGCAACCACTCCGAACTGATGTCGGATTTTGCCTGCTATCTGTCCGTTTCGGAGTTGGAAAAAGAGAAAAGCCTATGACTATGACGATGACTACACAAAAGTACACGGAGCCGCCGCTGCGTAGATTCTTGTCGCGTTGTACATTTTCTTTGGAAACTTTTAAATAATTTTAAATACATACATACATATATTTAATTAAAACTGTTTTCTGCGAGACCACGACGCCGAAATCCCACTAAACTGCGTAAACTTGCTCTTTACAATAATATTGGCCAATGTGGATCGTTACCAGAGCATGATTAATGAATATTTCTTGAAAATATGATATGGTCGCTACGTGTCATACGGCGGGCGAAATCAACTTATTGAAATACCAATTTCGCGGTAAATTGATTTCGACAGATGGACCTGCCAATTGACTTCAAGATCATCTGATATAAGACCTTTAAATAATTCGTTCAGGGGATAAGTGGAGTCACTGATTTATTCTGATAAACCAACAGCAAATGATGCTTTGTAAGCCAATATTGTTCACGTTTTCATGACATATCATTCCACGAAAAAATGATCCGAAAATTTTCAAAAAAATTGTTGACTAAAAGTAAATTGATAGGTTATAAAAACAAAACACTTTAAATGGTTATTGACAGCTCCTTTCCTCAGCATTTCAGCCGCATTGTAGTATGACTTAAAGTCAGGCCGAGGTACATTTGCTTTCACCCCCAAAATTAACTAAAGCCATGTATATTAAACCTGGCAGGAATTTCAAAGAAAGCGTTCTGCCCCCCGAACTAGAACAAGCTTATTTATAAGTAAAAAAAAAAATAAGACAAGAGTCGTAAGAGTGCAGGCAAGAAATGCCTTTCCATCATGTTCATACATACATATGTATGTACATCTGGAAGTGATTATAGGACATGATATTGAGAAATTAAGAAGTTAAAGCTAAGTGAAGATGAGCTATTTGCAAAGCTTTACAGTGACGGAAAAAGTCTTGAGAATGCATTTTTTTTTACCTACCAATCTCCAGACTAAGATAAAAATTTCTTAAAATAAATCTGTATCTTCCAGGATGTTGAGAAATTGGAAAACCTGAGAACGATATACGAGCGCTGTAGGAACCTATGTACTTCGGACAGAGATTGCTCCACGAGCCAGGATACCTTTCCCCACTAAGCCGCGCAAGAATCTGAGTACATTGACTGCAGTGTGGCTTAGAAAAGTATTTTTTTCCTTCCACAAGTCCAAATGTTTTAATTTATTAAAACTCAAATTTTTAAGAATTTTAAGGAGTTTGCTTTATAAGCTGTGTTTTCCACAATTTAACTCGCATAAAAAGCTTTTTAACACGTACGTGTGAAATCGTATTCAATCTCCTCGCATATGTATCTCTATACAATCTCCAACAAAAAAAAATAGTTCTTTCTGTCTACCACAATGGAAATTATTTGCTGAGAAAAACATTCCGAACTTTTTCTTCCCGCATGGATTTGAACCATCTGTCTATCCATACATCAACGACAACACCAGGCGCACTTATAAAAACAACACACGGGCCATTGAACCGGCATCTTTGCGCCGGCCAAACACCGAAATGCAAATAAATGAAAAACTGGGGAAAAAGACGGCCATCGATTTTCCCAAACCCCACCATACACGAGTAGCAGGAGCACTCTCCCACCCCGTACGCTACAGGATGGAAAAATCAATACCGGCAGACACGACGCAATATAAATCTTCGTAGGTACGGATACTTACAGATTTCCAAGTTCCCTTGTTGGCTACGCCCGTCTTCAAGGAAGCATGGATCTCCAGACAATCACTTAGTGATGGACCCCATTGCTTGGCAAACTTCCCAATAAGTCCACTGTCCAGTTTTAATTGCACCATCGTTTCGATTTTTGCGATACACAAAAAGATTCTAAACTGATTCGATTGATATCCAACGCACAAATGGTTCACAAAAAATATGAAAAAACTTTAAATTATCACTATCCCACCTAGGGATACATTAGCACGTCACCGTTATTAGCACATTTGTGTTGAAAACTTGTTTTTTTTATGAAATTAGTTCTGAGATACAACCGGCGTTTTGGAGCGGATGAAAAACTTTGAAAAGTTTTGCAGAACTGAACTGAACACCTCGATGGACACTTTTCGACTGTGCGTGTTAAGGGCGATGCTCCTCCGAAGATCTCATCATGCGCTCCTCCAAAAAACCACGGAGGATAAAAATAAACAAAAAGCAGGGAAAGCGTCGCACACAGCACGTAGTTCACAGCAGACATGGGCTGTGCTATTCAATTGGGGGAGATGTACTCGTACTCGTATTCCCCTAGAAATTTCACTGAAAAGAATTTTTTTTCTTTCAGTCCGCACTGCAGTCGTCCGTTGGGGATGTCGTTTGCAACATGTCAGATAGAAATTGCAATCGTGTGTTTAGCCACTGCAACCCTGCGAATCGGGGGTGTGCGGAAGTACATATTTGCTATTTGCATCTTCTTCTTTGGTTTTTGAGTTTTCTTACCCCACGCAGCGATACTAAGGTCTTCCGATGAGGATGCGGATGAGGCGGAATGCTTGTGCCTCTCGCTCTGGCGTCTGATGTGGTTACGTGTTTCCTGTAGACATTCGATGTTTCTTTGTTCTCGCAACATTGTTTACAAGTTTTGCGGTAGAATGGAATTAAGGAGGGAACAGTGATGATGTGTTTAAGGTTCCGATAGAGCGGATATTACTTCCGTTTTGCGGATGCTCTATTTTTGTTTATGGATGGATGGACTTTTTGATTGACACTCAAATAAATACGATAAATTATTATTGTATGGAGTACTTGAACGTTGTGGTATAATGCATTTCGTATGATGGAGAGGAGTATGTAGAGTTTTTGAAGGGACTCTTGCTTTGGACTTTGATTTGATTAAGCACAAGAAGGAGTCTATCTGAGTCGTAGTTTTGATCGTGTTGCTAGCGAACGTTTAAGTATTTCCGGGCTACAATAGCAGATAAATACTTAACACGAGAAATACATACTTTTTTTTGACAGAGAAACTTCACCAGCAGGACCCTGAAACGTCGACGAGCATGAATATAAGGAACGAAAGATGGCTCGGAGCAGAGTCTTCAGATGTCTGCCATTCGATGCACTCCAAGTTTCCTGCCACTGTGATGGTACTTGGAGTAGTGAGCAATGAAGATCATGTTATGCCGCACTACTTTTTCCCACGACGTCTTTGACTAAAAATTGACGGATACCTCAAGGTGCTAGAGACAGTTGCTAAGCACCAGATAAACATTGCGAGTAAAAGAAGGTCATAGTCGCAAGGATTCACGAACTTATGGCCACTTAATTCACCAGACCTTAACCCGTGGGATCGATGGGCAACAAGGATTGTGTTATTCGGGCGTGTTCAAAGCAAGTTAAAGCTTTAACACCTTAGTGATAAGTCGCCCTTCCGAGTTCGACTTTCAAAGTAGTGGACTTTAAAACACTGTTTCAATCCGATTGTCGTAGTTTTCATTTTGGTTTTTATATAGAAAAATTGTAGAGAATTGTAGAGAATTCACCACGCTCACAGATACAGGGGTAGACTTTAAATCAGCTTTTAACAAATCTGAGCATACTCACACAATCTGTACTCCATCCACGGACGACTATTGACCTCAGTTTTGCGTACCGAAGACATACGGTTCCATTTCAATAACTGCGAATGTGTAGTGAATTTCAAGGCGGTAATCCACGGGAATCAATTTTTTGATAGTTAAGTACAGTCGAGGGGAAAAAGAAGCAAAAAATAAAGGAAAATAGTACTCAAAGGCGAGGGTATATTGACGGTTTTGCAACCAACGTAGGCAAGTGCCCGTATCTACATAAGTAAAACTGCAGCCAAACAAACATAGATATATGTACATATGTATATACTCCCAGCAGCGGATAGTGGACCTCAAATGGCTATCAATATATATACCTATATGTATTTCAAATTTGCTAACAAACGAGTCTTTTTGAAATTGAAATTGAAAATTAAGGTTTACATTTACTCGCACGTGTACTAGGTTCCAAGTTTTAAGGGTATAAAAATGCTGCCATTAACAAATCGGCATGAACTTCCATCAGAACCGCATTTAAGAACCATTGGTATGAACTTAGAGACGGTTATACGGTTATAGGACGCCTGTCATATTTACTGCCATGGTTATTACACCCGAATAGCAATCATTTTAGTCTACACTACACTTTAGTTAGAGCAACAAATGAAGAGAATTCTGACATCTTTTTCGTTACGACAAGCAAACTTAACGCAAACATTAACTTAGAATACTTGTAGGTGAATTAATCGACCAATCATTTTCTAGATCTTTTAAGGAAGCACTCTCTTGCTATTATTTAACGTGTTTCTCAGCATATTCATGGCATTTCTTGGTAGCTTATACCTTAGAAAATGATGACTAGGAAAAAGCACCCAGAATTTTGAGTTTGCTAATTATGGCTTCATAATGTACATTCTGATATATCTAACCTAGCTAAAGATACCTTGATGCCAACGTCACCAGCGCCGTGCGTTCATATACTATTGCAGACCTGAAAACCTTTCTAAATCTTCCTACACGGCACATAAAAATGAACAAGTCCGCAGCAACTCTGGTCAAGGTTCAGAGGAGGTACAAACATATACAAACATATATACATAGGTACAATTAAGCACCGCGCCTTAGAGTGCATTAGGAACCATCTCACATTAACACAATTTCCTCAGACGACCAAGCTATCCTTAAGGCCCAAGCTACAAGTCACACTCTTAAGCTGCTTATTGTACACAAAACAAAAGTTGTATTCCTTAAATGTTCTGGACATACAGGCGTCCAAAGCAACGAGATTGCGGATGAACTTGCGAGCGAAGGTTCACAACCTCCATTTATCTTAACCACGCAAAAATTCTTTAGAGAGTTGCTGGCTATCCTTTCAAGGTAAAAAAAATACCGGCACCGCAGCTTAGTTGACCACTGAAGTCAAGGTTCAGAGGACCAACAAGCCTAATAAACATCCGATAGTTATAACTTTCGTAAGAAGCTTCTTAGTCTCCCTTTCAAATCACTGGAAGAAGCCCGGTCATAGGGCCTATGAATGTGCTCTTTGCGACCAATATAGGATGATTGTGGCCAAAGCCTAAATAAGCGTTTCATCTAATTTATTTTAATTCACTTGTTCTGTAAAATTTAACTCTATGCACATGCATATTTCGAAGTCGAATTTGTTTGGAATTCTTCGTACCACCAACCTACATACGGACGGATATCTTTCTAAATTCGATACAAATTTAAATCATTTTCAAAATATCATTCGCCCCTCTCTCATCCCCAATTTAGATCAAATTGCAATTCGACAAAAATAGTCTTCTCGTCCAAAACCAAATTAATGAGGAGCCATGAATTTGTTTTGGATAAATATCCGAAAACGCTAATAAATCTCTTTGAATGATATCAAATCTATTTCGAATCGATTTCCCCTCGGTTTGTGGTGGGAACATCTCCGAGTATCGAGTATGAGAAAATGTGACAAGATCCTCCCTTACTTATGTTGTGTAGAGGGGCGGCGCAGAAAAATTACTGCACTTTAATTTCAGGACACGCATGGAGAAAAAACAGCCATAAACTAAAAAACAGTAATATACACATGAATTTAAATTGTACTCGTTTTTTAGATGCACCCATCCCTATAGCTGAAGACCATTAAATTCTAAAAATACAAGTATGCGGCCGACAGTCAGAGGCTCATTTAAATTAGGTTTCATTCAATATGGAGACATCGAGACACTGTACTGCGTGATCGGATTGGATCGGACGCCCTTCTGTTGTTGTTTTATTGAAAATGTTTCCGTGCTTGTTCCTCCCCCCGTCTGGATGACGTTCAACTGTCAATTTCCCATTTTGACACAAATTTTTGAGAGCTTCCTTTATAGCCGTCAGATATTTCTCATGGATACGTGTGACACACGTGATTTTTGCTTCGCCTTGCACCGGGTGGGAGTCTGGGAGTGTAGACTTCCCTTTAATCCAATTCGTCTATTCACACGTTTGACTT
The DNA here is from genome assembly GCA_946965025.1 of Blera fallax. Classification (NCBI taxonomy): domain Eukaryota; kingdom Metazoa; phylum Arthropoda; class Insecta; order Diptera; family Syrphidae; genus Blera; species Blera fallax. The sequence goes on from OX337248.1 coordinate 72,415,988, forward strand.
TTATGAGGTAGTGAGACGGAGAAAAAATAAATAAATAAACGGAAGGAAGACGCCGAGCGTCGCCAGTACTTATTTTTTTTTTTTTTTTTTAGAAATGTAGTTCACGGGAAAGCTGTCATGTAAGAGCACTTAGAACAGGAAATTTCAAATATTCTTCCATTTGTACGTGAATTCGATTGTACCACCAGTGAAGGCAAACAAGGGATTCTCAGGAAAGAGTGGTATTTGGTGAGTTAAGCTGGATTTCAAGTGAAAACTAAATCTGACTAGGAAACCTCTACGTTTGGAATGGATTAAGAATGTCTCACTTGGTTGGTTAATTCGTGCGGGCGAGGGAAAAACGCTTTACATAAATAAGTGTGAAGTAGACATGTCTTTCGTAGTTTCGAAGCGTTGTCTTCGGTTTTCGTGGTTCACATCGATGGGGGAAGTGTTGAACGGTTCCAACTGAGTTAATGTATAGTATACAGAAGGTAGTTCAAAAATATTCGTAACAAAAAGGAGTGATAGTATAGAAAATATCCAATAGACAGGAACTGTTTGTAATTTTTACAATTTTTTGAATCTAAACCTTGTGGATTTTGCAGGAATCCATCTATAGAGGAAGAACTGAGGTTTTACTTAAGAATTTAAGGTAGCGAAGCCAAAATATGAAGCCAGTTGAGGCTCCAAAGGAGCATAGCAAGCATTCCTCAATTAAAAAAAAACACAAGTAGGAAAGGCCACAAGAAGAAAGTTAGCATCCAAGGAAGACCGGTTCTGAAAGGAAATTCTCCAGTCGAAATTAGTCGCTTTATTTTGCCCATAACAAGATATGTACTTTTAACGCAACATTATTTAGCTCTCAGAAGTCAGCAAAATCTAAAATTAAATCCATGTCCACTCTGTACTAAAAGCTGCTAAAAACAACTTCCTACTAACGTGCCGGCGATTTTTGAGAAACACTGTACTCCAGCTTAACTATCTCTGGGGCCAAATAAAGACATAGCTGAAAATAGATATCCTTCTCTGGTGGACTTAATTTTTTGATTAACGGAATTTCTAGAAATTCTCTAGAAAAATAGAACGACAAAAACTTTCTTTTCAGCCCATCCAACTGCAATTTATTTAATTCACACAAGCAAACTGCTCAGTCTCAGTGATCACCAAGCGGGATAAATGGTCTTTGCTGGTGGACTTTTTTGGGGACCATCAACACCACCAGACACTCAATTGTACGCAATTAGCATTTATCCATTCGCCAGTAGCACTTGCGATTCCAAAGTGCGAGTGCAAAATAAAGAGACACGATTCCATTGGCTATTATGGTGAAGCAGCAGATACATGCGGAGACAAGATGGCAGGGAAAACTATCTCTAGATGTGTATGTCTTGTATTTTTGTAACTTCCGTCTAGACATGACATGACACATCGGCCGAAAATGGAAACATACTCTTGTGAGTGCAGAGAAATCTGTGTGGAATTTGCTATGGCTGTTCTGGACTCGAGAAGGAACGGCCCACTCGCTTATCCGCGTGCGAGTCGAAGGCATGTAAAAACCAGGAAAAGAAACAAAGATTCTTTGTGACGATGTGAATAGATAAATCAATCAATGAAATCGGCGCAGTTGAATGGAGGAAAATATGTACGAGTACCAGTACTTTGTTGCGTCACTAAAGATATGTTATTTTAAAACCAACAGATATTTGTTTTTTTAGCAATTTTATTTGACAGTGAGCATCCGACTTTTAACGTTAGTGCACTTGATTGATGGGCCACTAAGCCATCCATATAGTACGGGAATATTAGGAGAGTGATGCGCTAAAATGAATTCACCCATGCGTCCAGGTCCAGATGAAGTCCAGGAATTTATGAAGTTGAAATATTTTGGCCCCCTGAAAAGGATAGAGGTCTAGCCTGGTAGGATTTATCGCTTACCCAATGAAAATAAGCTACGATTTGCCATAAAAATGTGGCTTCCGATCTAAGTTAGATATTAGAGTACAAACGACCTCCCTCCGAATTCAGACACAAATGATGAATGACGAAGAAGGCATACAGCTCCTTAATGGACATCGAATAGGGAGTAATAATAAGAGAGTGGCTATTAAAAAGTAGCTGAATAATAGCAATACCAATTTCGGTGGTAGAAGTTTTGGCATCTACGGGTATGCAATGAAATCTGAACTCATCATTTGGTAATATAATTTTAGGTGCTAGAAATAACGGTTTCAGCTTTTTAAAGTTGTGAAATTTGGCATCAAAAAGTATGAGGATCTCATCACATTCAATCCACAGGTCAGATAACAGCGCCTTAGAGCTTACACAAGTCACTTCAGCTCCTCGTTTGCGGTGATCAAAGAGATTAACTCTTTTAAGGAATTGAGAACAAAGAAAAAGTGTTAAAGATCACCTTAATGTTTCGATAAATGATGACCAAACATTATAGGCTAAATAGAAGCCTATTTGCAAGGAGAATGCGTTTAAATGCATTATAAGTGAAGTATTCCAGACCTTGCACACTTGCTCAAAGAGACACACCCCTTAAATGCCACTTAAGCTGGGCTTTCGTTCTTACATAGTTCGTTAAACCACTCGAATATCCTTCCGATGATGTTGAATTACTAAAATCTAGTGAAGACAGGCTACCCCTCGATAGATTCGTGAGAAAAATGTCTGTTGACAGCTATCAAACATCTTGTACCTTTTTTACCGTTTTAGAGGTGCCTCCCTCATCTAGAATCAAAACCCATCCTTGCCAGACATATCTTTCATTCGCCACTTAAATCTGGCAACGTATTCTATGTACTTGGACTCGGTGTCATCGCATCCCATTTTCCATGTGAAAAAACAAAAGTGGCTGATTTAAAAGTCGCCGGGGGATCTATGACATAGTGTTAGATTTTGTATCCGTGCGCGCATACGGACACATTTCACTTACTCCCCGAATTTATTCTAAAATTAGAAAGGTGAATCTCCTGCTCTTGCCTGACAGACAGCACACATAATTATTACGATTGCAATAACTTGTGTTGCTCCTCGTCATCATGATCATCTTCGTCATCAGCACGATCATCAGTAGCACTAGCGTCATCTGAAAATCACGGAACCCCTATTTCGTGGTTTTGCTATGGATTGCAACAACTGTTCTCTTCATCGGATTCAGTTGGATATGATCTGTTCTAACAAAAAAGGAATGTTAAGTACCTTGGAGTTTCCTGCGTGAAGACCCCACAAAATAAAGCCTGGGGGGACTGTTCCTATCGATAGCGGGAAAATTCTGTAAAAAGGGTTGGGGTGTCGTCTAAGATCAACATCAGCAGCAGTAGCAGCAACTCCGAAGACATGGATTATTATTAAAAGTCAGCACGAGAAGGAACACGTGGGAAAAGGGGGCCCGTACACAACACAACTGTGCAACTATGATTTTTCATGCTGCTACACAATTTATGAGAACTTCAAATGCATCATTTATATTATTTTGATTAATTGTGATTAGATTGTAGCCAGGGTGGAAGGAAGCTTAGCTATTTTTAAAACCTGCCCGCAAGAGAGAATACGCTTCCGACTATGTTTTGGTCGATTTGAAACAAATTTTTCGCCTCTCTCGGAATTTTTATCACGTGAAAGTTTTCATTTATTTATTTATTTTTTGGGTCACATAAATTCTCAGCGATTTATGCATGGGTCTGGAATTGACCTGAGGTTTTTTTTAAGGTGTCTCTCATTCCCTATTAGTGGGGATGGTTGGGAGAATTATTTATTTTACTAGATGATTGAGGTGTTTCCAATTCTTTTCACAAGTTTTCGGAACACATTGCTTTGAAATTAAAGTTTGGAGGCAAGGTTGAGTAGAATCTTAAGAATAGATATTTTTAAAATACATTTCTTTACATAGTTTTCAGATACTAAAGATTACCACACTTCTTCCTGTGGGTTTCCTTAAAACCACAGCTTTTAAGTGGTCTTGCTTAAGAAATACAAACAAACCACAGCCAACTCTTTTGAACAACTCCACAACTTCCATAGTGTGTCGATAGACCTCTAACTAATCTGAGAGGCACATCCTCAAAATGTAACCATACACTCGTTAAAGATGAAGAGTTGAGGTCGCCACATTTTCAGCGCATTCCGAAAGTAAAATGAATGAAACTGTACAACTTTGACAGTGAACTTCTTCCGAAAGATTCAGCCATTGTTGAAGCGGTCGAATAACTAATCGTAGTCCCTCAAATCTTTTACTCCGGTTGTAGATAAAAAAAAAAGAAGTTCATCACAATGCAAACTACCTCAAAGACTCCAGTTTCTACAAGGAAAAAAGACGGCAGAATTGCTTCCTTTAACTAAAGAAGTGCTCGAAACTTGGAGAAATCCATACTATGTATGCATTTACATATATGGGAGCACCTTTCAATAATAGCCCAAAGCAGATTACTAATCCTGATCCAATAGGATCTTACATCAAAGAGACTCAGATAACAAGAGGGACCTTCAAACTTCTCCTTTCCCGACTTACGAAACGAGTATACATATTTTCCTTCTTCAAATTATCGGAGCAGGGTATTCCTACGAGATTCCAACCAAGTCTACTGGTGCTTGGGTAAATGCGTAGTGTCTTTTTCGGCACCAGGGTCACTGCAACATCTAACAGCTCCTGTTAGTAATTTTATGGCTTTGGGTATGGAAAACATTTTAAAGTATTCATTCTTATACTGTGTGCTTGGAGGGAGTCTCAAACCTAAATGCCATGAGATCAATCGATCATTCAGCGGGAATCAGAACTATGAGGATCTATGCATTTACTCAAATGATACAATAAAAGAAGAACGTTCGACAGATGTATTGCTCAGATGGACGATTATTTGCACCATAAAAATCACGAAGTCATTTATTTACGACTCAAAGTAAATTTGGGTAATTTCGTAGCGTTGCTCAAGCGTAGTATTATTCATGATGACTTGCCAGACTATAAATATCAAAAAGAGTTTTACTACTTTTCTTTTTATTTCCCAAAAGTTTTTTGATTGCTTGAATCATCTCATCAAAACTGCAGATTCTTAGAAATCGTCGCCATTCAAAACTTACTCGTAAAGCATAACTCCACGCGGAATATGATTCAAAATAATGGGGAATCCTCCTATTCTTCCAGTAAAGTCCACGAGATCGATACAGTTTCTATTGAAATTTCTTCAAAAACTCCCTATTTCCGTTTATACCCAATACGACACGCCTTTGTATGACAACAGAATCGTTCCCCTACTTTTATAACACAACCTGCGTGCCTTTTTGATTGATTCTCCTTCAGTCGTCCCATGTAATAAGCATTCATCCGCCATCCATCAGACAAAGATCCCCCAAATCTCCCCAAAAGGCAGCGCAGCCATAACTCAAAGTCTTTGCTGAGTTAAAAATTATTTCCAAGAAACTAAAAAAACACCATTAAGATTGTTTTATATTTAATTACATGTGTTGTCTCCAGGGACTCTCAGTTATTCGTTTGATCGACCCACTTAACGAAAATTAAATTTGATTACTACGTTCGAATCCAAGATCGAGGGGGAGTTGCAACTAGTAGGTGCCACAATCGTAATTGTAACTTTCACGATCCCCCAAAGGAATCCCGAATTTTAAATTTACACTGTTGGCTTACAAGATTCCTTGTGTGCTGCAGTCATCGACATCGACGTCTCTAAAAGTAATTTGCTTACGTGTGTTCAACATTTCCGGCGCAAGCGACACAACATACTCGTACCATGTCATGCATACAAAAGAAGCCTAATCCGCATCCGGACAAGGGGAAAATCATCTCAAATTTTTACACCGTAAAGTACTCGCCAATCGATATCCTCCCTCGTCGAAACCAATTTTAGAAATTTCATCTTTTACGACGAAGCCGAAGAGAAAATAGTTCACTTTATTGCACACTGGGTAATGGCTAATTGATTTTTGGCTCTTAGCATCGATGGAATGCAAATAAAACTATTAAATATAAGGGACCTGCATGGATCGTAAAGGACAACAAAAGCGGCCCGGCGTAACCAAACGGAACACCCCCTAAAGCAAACACAAAAGATTTTTATGACACATAAAGTATAGAGAGGCTCTTGTTGGTTTTTGGTTTTTATTGGATTAACTTAAGTGGCACTTTTATTTGAATATGGCCTTAATGGAAAAGAAATGCTAACACATGCACACACTTACCTCTTTTGCAATCTGATCGAGCGCTTGATCTTCTGCATTGACTCGTGAATTGCCTCGACGCCTTCCAACAGCGCCGGGGCTATCCATTTTGGAAGACGTTTGGAATTTTGGACTAGACACACAAGTGAGAATTTAGACACGTAATACACTGCTTTGCGACACACTAAATGAAAAGAGAAGAGAACATGACGTGAATATGATGTATGTAGCGTATGACGGTAAAAAAATTGATTCTTTTTTTTTACAGTGAGGACATGTTAACAAAATATGTTGTATAATTATCATTATAGGATAACATATCTTTAGGGACACAAATGAAAAAGCGTATGGCAATGGAGGTGTAAATAATTTTTTTTTAAGTGCATACATATTTAAATATTTGTACACATCCTTCGTTAAGTAATAGGTCTTAAGGTGTACTAAAAGAAGGTTCATATCATCATCTAAAGGAATGGTCTTACTGTAGATCATTAAAAACAGCCTGTGATCTTAAAGTACATCAAAGAGTTTAACAGTGCTAAATGTTAGAAGTTTTAACGGTGGAGCCTTACGGAAACGTTCCAGAATCCGTCAAGAAATTACCTTAAATTTTCTCTAGCCAACAGTCAAAACAATCCTATTCGAGTTAAGATAAAGATATAAAAGTTTTTTGAGCTGCTGGAGAAATAATGTAAGTGCTGCCAAAAGATTTGTACAATTTGGTGCAGTTGTAAAAAAACGCAGTCAACTCTGAAAAGTGGAAACAAATTACAGGCATTTATGACAAGAAAATAGGTGTTCAAATTGGACAATCAAATTCGTGTAAAATTACTTCGAATAACGAGTGGTCGGCCAGCACCCTAATATTGAAGATCAGGCATAACTTGTATCCGGTAGAATTCCGCAATAGCAGGTACTAGGACCTACATACGTACCTTGTGGAACATATTGTACGATGGCACGCTGAGACACGGAATTCCTAGCAAAATAGCTGAAAAAATCACACAAGTCGAACTAAAACTTGCTGAATAAAAAGCGAAACCAGTGCAAAGGCACAATAAAATAATGGTTATCATGATAAGGGTAGGCGACAGTTACACATTAAAAAATTGGCATGAATCCTCACTTAGAGGAAACTCTACACCGACATGCAATAAAGCATCTCGAATGTATCAAGGATAATTACATATTACCCAAACATTACCCAAACAATGCTTCTACTACTGAGACTAACGTAGTCTCTACCTACGTAAGCGGCAAAAATATGGGCGAAAGAGAACAGACAGTCTCAAACAATGCGATAAGAGTTTATACAAGCTTCCTTCGAGACAATACTCTCAATAGTTCAGAAACCCGAGCTTCTGCAGGAGGAATCAAAGATATGAAAGACCCGACTAGATATTTGTGATATTTGTCCGCAAAGAAACAATGGATATAGGGAAATGAAAAAAATATGAATAATGACTTAAATCAGGTGCTAACAGGGATTACCTATACATGTAGGTTTCGACATAAAAATGCCCACGCAATTTCAGTCTGGACAGAAGCTACTGAATAAAATTTGCATCACCTACCGAGAAGAATAAATTGGGGTCATGAAACATACGCTTTCAATGCAGATGATAAAAGACAAAAGACGAATATGTATGCCAACTATATCCTGGTTTTTTGCACTCGACAAAACACTGCAAGACTTCTTTAAAGGTTCAAACTCACTTTAAAGTTCTCAGTTGGTATTGTCATATTCAAAGAAGGGATCCTACGAACCCTGACATAAAGGCAATGTCAATTAATATTCCTATACAAGTGCCGAAGCATTTGACTGGCCTCAGTGACGAAGCGATCCGAAACCGGGAGACCTGCAGATACTTTTTGAGGTCAAATCGGCAAACGCCACAAGTGCATCAGTTGGGATGCAGTAAAGTGGGAGGGTTACGATCCCTATAAACCTGATCATAACCTCGCCGAAGAAAAGGAAAAGAAAGAAGACTACGCCTTTGCTTGGAATTACGAAACAGAGAATGCCTGCGCCGAAGAAAAAGCAGCGTCGAAGAGCACAGGAATAATTAAAGAGATTAATTAAAAGTGGAGCACAAGGTACTTTCCATACTTTTGTTCTTAAATATCAAAGACCGATCGAAATCGAGCAACTGCCGGCAAGAAGACTTGCACTAAATATTTATCTTTTGTAGAGGCAAACAAAGAACAAGACCCAGAATTTCTATGGTGGCTTTATGCAGTCAAGCAGTGCATTAACAATACAATGGTACTCATTAGGTAACACGAGTGAAGAACATAGTGAAGAGCTTAGTACTCGTAAATATTACGCTTTAGTTCCAGAAGTTAGTCAGGAAACTAGAAAAAATAAAACTACTCGATAAAGAAACTTTCATTAACCAGTAAACGGATTGAAATCATGTTTTTGCTATCAGCATAGTTTCAATAGGACGCAAAAGTTTCACCTTCCCACATTCACTATTGGTATACAACTTCCACAACACATCACATCACTTATGCAATACAGGAAACTCCTTCGTTCGTCACTATGTTTTTAATTTAAAAATAAAATACTGCAGTCGGTCGCCTTGATTTAGTTCATGATTATCCCCCCCATTCGTGTAGTGTTTCAACATCAGAATGCATGCATCAATCAATATTTTCGCCCGAAAAAAATTCGCTCTTGCGGTGCCAACGCGAATTGTTCGACGTCTATCAAATCTATGCACAATAAAAGAAAACGAATTCTCCGTCAATATACGAGTAAAGTGTATCATTGGCATTGTTTCTACGAATCTTGATAAAGATTTCTTTTCAATTTGTATTCTCTAGTTTTTTTTTTTTGTTTTTGTCGTGCTGCCTTTCCAATGTCATTTGATAGTCAGTGAAGAGTCAGAAGACTACCAGCGATAGAGGCGCTCACAGCAGAGATTATTCTGCAAATGTATTTATAGATTTTCGAAACACACATCTATATGTCCCTGTGCAAAGTGATAATGATGCGTCCGCGATGCGAATGAAGATGTTCTCCCATCACGCTGCCGATGATGATGACGAAGAAGACCATTTCTCCTGAGCAGAGCAGAGCACACACACAAAATAAGGCCAAAGAACTTGCACAATTTGAATATATAATTAAACATCAACATAATACGGACAGAAAAGAAAAAAAAAACGATAAAAACGGACACACAAAACCCGGAGAAGAAGCAACAAAAGCTACACATATCAGTTAGGGGAAATTACCCAAATAAAGGCATCACACAGTGGGGCTTACAGGAACGTTGAGCGGATATGTAAATACATCTATCTGTTGGTTCAGAGTTTTAATTTTAATTCCTGATTGTTTACAGTTTTAACAACAGATTATCCGTATTTTACTCAATTTAGAATAATTATTTCTTTAACTACAAGTCACTGCTCCAAAATTTGCACCTAAGTACACTATTCTTCACTGTCTCCCCGTATAATAGAGGGGTTCCCAATGGACCTTTGGATCTTCAAGGCTTAAAAGAAAGACTACTGAGCTACATTAACAAAGCTGGCAATAAACTATGTAACAACCATCTCCAAATAAAATTTTAACTTAATATATTCCGAGTAGTGGCAGGATATTAGCGTGTTCCCTGCAATTGCAAAGACACATTTCTGTAGAATAAGGCCTTGATAGTAAATAAGTGCGATCAAGTGGGTTTTGAATCTCCTTGCGATGACTACATAAACACCTTAGGAAGCAATAGCGAAAAACGTGTCAAGTATAGACCTTTATAGACAAACACCTACCATCTTCAATATAGGTAGGTATACTGGCTTCGGTGTTGTTCAGTGACGTGCATCGTAGTGCTTTGTCGAAATTCATTCTAGGAAAGCTATGTTAAGCACCCCGACTGTACTGATATTTATCTGCTTTATGAAAAGATTATGGAATTGCACGAAATGCACACTACTTTTATGAATCCTAAAGTTATTAAAGATAAACGCCAAGAAATGAAAAAATCCTTAATTTGATTGGTCAGCTGCTCCCCATTTCCATTGCTTTAATGTTGTTCTTTAATGTATTTATCATCCTGAGCTTCGAATACGAGATTAATCTGTACGTCCCTTCAATCCGAGCAAAATATTTAACGCATCCAACACGAATACCTGCAAGAAGCTAGGCTCTGGACCCTGCAAGTTGTTTCAAATATTTCTGTTGTTCTGAGTAGTTTTTTTTTATTACCAGGCATACATATGGTATGTACATTCATCCGTACATAAATGAACTTTGTAAACCTCCACAAAAATTTTGTTTCAGCACAGATAATTTTCAAACCTCAACCGCAGTTCACTTCCTTCATATTTTTCCGTCAGTTATTTCTCAGAATTAAGAAATACATAAGCCTACAGGCATACAAATGATTTCAGTTGAATTTCTTATGTAATCGTTCATACAAATATTCCAATAAGAACGGAATCTTTTACGCTTAGACACACCTCGTATCTAAGATTTTCTTGACTACCTCTTTTTGGAACCACTGTACAACATAGAGAATAAAACAATGTGGTAGTGGAATACATTATTCAATGTAGAGAGGAGAAAAAAAACAGGTATTCTTGTTGTAATAGAAAGTTGTAGGTGGAAGGAAGGTGGAAAGACGGGAGATGAATCTTAACCACAACTAATAGAAGGGAATAGATATTAGAACTACTTCTAACTGAATTGCTAAAGTTTTTCGCTTCAAATTGTCTACCTTATGTTCCTCTGATAAAAAAAAGTTATACTCACCAATTTTGCAAAATGTGGAAACAACTGGATGCCCGTATGAGGAGCGATAGCGACAACGACGACGACTATATCGATGGTTTTGATGTTTGTTCTCTGCTCAAAAAAGGAAATCTCAACTCAGCTGCTGGCCTAAGCGGTGAAGCGTGGAGGGGACGAAAATGACACACGCAAAACCGACGAATCAACCGACCATCGACCGACAAAACAGAACCGAAGGTGTGACAAGCACCCCAAAAGACACAGAAAAATTAAAAAATGCGAAGGCGGTACCTTTTCGTCCCAAAAAAAAGAGAAAAGAAACCACAAAATTCACTTTTTTATGTAATTCCCGATAAAAAGCATTATCCTGCTGCTTACGCCGATCACACCGAATGTCCAACACTTGGACTGCACTCGTTAAAACCTGCCAATGATTTTTTCTATCACCTTATTTCAATTATGCAGATGGCAGGAAAATTTTGAATCCTTTTATGAACGAAAAAAATCCAATGAGACGAGGTATTTTTCTTTTTTTTTTGACACCCCAGCCAGTAAGGAGAATGAGGACCGTATGTAATTTAGCCGATTTTCACTTCTAGTAGGCACTTAACTGCATTCTAGTTGGCGCAATTCACGGTGAAGATTGCTGAGTATCCATTTAAGGGGTGCTTGCAGATTTTCACATTTATTAATTGAGTGAAATTTATGATTTTCTGCGGTTTTAAAAACTGTCACGAATATTTTTATGGCAGAAAACAGTCGCCATCATGAAATTCTGCGAGGTGCTGCAGATTAACCAACTTCAACATATTAAAATCCAATTTGATGGGCTTACACTGAAGAGTCGCAGTCAGAAAAGTGTTATACAATCGAAATGAGATTCGAATGAGATTTTCGTTTTCTTACAAAGCTACTTCAAGTGTTGTAAATTGTTAGTAAGATCTCATCATACTTCATATCAGGTTTTGACTAACTTTGTTTCATAGGAGTTGGAAGAAAACGTGCCGTATCGCTTTTCGAGAAGCTCATTTTGATTATTAGAGATCCCGCACTATTATAAATGTTTAGCCGTTGGCTCATAGGAGGTTGGTAGCTCTACCTAGGCTTGGTATACAAATCAAAAATGTTGTTAACAAATTGAATTGAACTCAATTTTACTGAATGTTAAGGATAAAACTACAAGTCCAAATATTTTGACACCTATATTGCTAAGAACTCGTGGATTAAAAGAAACTTACAGTCTTATTTTTGAACTGAATATACGACTGAGAAACTTTTCATGCCATTTTTCACCATCGTATAATTGTCAGACATTGTTGAGAGTGAAAAAAAATGTTTATATGATTTCGGAGATTTAAATTGGAGTTCGAATCTGGGGTCCCATTTTTGAACTTCACGCTTATACAATTCTTTCTGTACAGTTATTAAGAAGCTCCCACTGAAAGCTGTTTTTTATCTGCATTTTTTATAATTTCGTGGCTTCCGTATATTTATTATACTTTCTACCTACATAACGAACGTGTTCAAATTAATGTAAGACTTTGTTAAGAAATTCACACCCAGTATTTCTCTTTTCACAGTTGCCTATTCTGTCTTGTCAGTGAGTGGAAAAGCATTTTTATCGCACGAATAAAAACCAACCCACTGGCCGGTCAAAGATGTTGAAAAAGCTAACGATTTTCCTATTTGTTGTCACAAGTGGTGCATTTGCCGTGCTCGAAAATGAAGCTGACACCCTTGTGCTGCTCGATAACCTCGCTATTAGGGAGACACACTCGATTTTCTTTAGAACTTTGCAAGGTAAGTAAACATGAGCTCCCACAAACAACCGGCAAAAAGACACGTCACGCAATGCTATGTCGGCTGACTATTGATTTTCTTTATTTTTTTCTATCGCAGAACGTGGCTTTAAGCTTACATTTAAGTTAGCCGATGATGCTGGATTAGTAATTGCCAAATATGGTGAATACTTATACAAGAATGTGATAATCTTCGCTCCATCTGTAGAGGAGTTTGGTGGGGATCTCAGTGTGGAGAAGCTTACACAGTTTGTCGATGATGGGGGCAACGTTTTGGTTGCAGGTAGCGATAGCTCTGGTGATGCACTCAGGGAGTTCGCCTCAGAGTGTGGCTTCGAAGTAGATGAAGAGGGAGCTTCGGTAATTGATCATTTGAACTACGATGTGTCGGATGCAGGAGATCACACTACCATCCTGGCTGAAAGTAAGAACCTTATTAATTCGCCGGTGATTGTGGGTACCAGGAATGTGAATCCATTGTTGTATAAGGGAACTGGTCTTCTGGCTGATAAGGAAAATCCTTTAGTTTTGCAACTTTTGACTGCTGAAAGCACGGCGTACAGCTATGTTCCTGAAAATCCGATCAAAGAATATCCACATGCCGTCGGTAAGGGAACTCTTCTAATTGCTGCGCTGCAGGCTCGTAACAACGCTCGTGTTGTTTTTTCTGGATCGCTGTTTTTCTTTTCTGATGAGGCATTCACCTCTAGTGTTCAGAATGCCCAGTCAACGAAGACCTATCAGAGCTCGGGCAATCAACAAGTGGCTTCAGCCATTAGCAAGTGGGTGTTTGGAGAGACTGGCCGTCTGCGAGTGGCTTCTGTTTCTCACAATAAGGAAGGCGAAAATAAGCCACCACAATCTTACACAATTACCGATCCTGTAGTCTACACAATCGGCATTGAGCAATTGGAGGACGGTAAATGGAAGCCTTTCCAGGCAAACGACGTTCAGCTTGAGTTTGTGCGCATTGATCCATTTGTACGCACCACTCTCAAGGTGAAGAAGAGTGGAGTATACGAAGCTAAGTTTAAGATTCCCGATGTCTACGGTGTATACCAGTTTAAGGTCGACTACGACCGAGTGGGATATACGCACTTGTATAGCACAACTCAAGTAAGTCGAATTAAAAAGTTGGCGATTGGTTGGCATATATCATTGAATGTTATGTATTTATAGGTATCTGTTCGGCCACTAGAGCACACTCAGTATGAGCGGTTCATTCCGAGCGCCTTCCCCTACTATACGGGCGCATTCTCTATGATGATTGGTGTCTTCATCTTCTCGTTTGTATTCCTGCATTTCAAAGAAGATGCCGTCGTCAGCAAAGCCAAAGGAGACGACAAGAAGAGTCAGTAGTCTTAATTAATTTGTATTTAGTTTTCAAGTTTTGAATAATAAAGTGATTGTGTACGAAACCCTTATTGCACATTTTACCGAGTATCGTGACCACTTTACACCATTTGCAATTCACAGAGCGAACTTTTTTATATATGTAATTATCGTAACATCTTACGTGGCAAACGAGAATGGGGAATTTTATTTCAATGTACATGTCTACCCTTTATCGCGCTACTACTTCCAGCACATAGGTGACATCACTTGAATCGCAGGTAATCAACAACTTTCATAACCGTGTCAGCGCTCTAATAGATACTGATAAGAAACCAAAGGGTCAGTATTGATAAGCCAAATTCTTCCACAGCATGTTGAGCATAGAATGAATCATGGAAGTTGTAGGCGTTTGTACGTAACCAGGAGACGGCCCAGGCGAATGTTCTCTATTCCAGAGTCTAGGGATTGTTGACATAAAACTTGCCCTTATTACTTCAAATAAAGAAGTCTGATGCCTTTCAATAGGGCAGTCTCGTAGGCCATACCACATCGCCCAAACGTAAGATGAGACCCGAGAACATGCATATGTACGTGTGCTGAAGCACCATCTTCCTGAAACCGCATGCAATTTCACATCTATAGCGCAAGAGATGACTTGAATCGAGTATTCATGTTCTCCATCAAACGGATTTTTCACGATCTTTTACGATGCTTCGTATTTATCAGCGACCGGTGTTATACGAATTGATCGCAAGGATATCAAATTTTCTTCACATTTGGAGCCGCATGACAACGGTAGTTTCTTCGGAAAAAACCTTAAAAATACGTTTGGCAAATAAACCTTTTAGAAAAATGGAGGCCAATTCACGTTAGGGATTGCATTGAAATTATTTTTTTTCAATGCAAGGAAACTTAAATTCCAAAGCATTGTTCCAATTTCCAGACGAATTTTCCTAAGAAAAATGTCATATGAATGGCAAAGGGGCGATGATTTTTAAGATTATAACATTTTTCAATTATTTATCTGATAACTGTTTCATGTTTTGATTACAAAGACAGCCTTAAAGGGAAGTTAATCGCAAACAACTAGAACTTCGAATCAATTATTATATTGAATAAACTGAGTTTAAAACTATTGGAAGAGTGTTAATAATTTAAATGTGCTTACATCTGCGATGAACTGATTACGACAGATATTAAAAACGTACCTTGCCAGCTAATAATACAATTGAAAGCCTTTTCTAATATGACCAATATTTCAGTCTACTAACTGCATATTTTCTTTCTTTAGACGACGAACCTACCTTCTTGCATCTCGACCCATTGGGCCAGTGCACGCTGGTTAAATCGGGGGTAAGATCGGGGTATCTTTTACTTCATTCGCACACTGGATGAATAACTCGGGGGAAAATTGTGTATACATTAACCGATTTTCAGTGAAACGAGCCAGTGTGCGTTGCCCCATTCGGCTTATCTTTGTTTCGCCGTTTCAAAGAAGTACCGCAACTCGCCATCTTGATTTGGTTAAGTGCAACAAAACATAAAATAGTTAATGAGGTTCTTACACTTTTGTCCACAGCTGTATGTAGTCCTGATTTTCTTTATATTAATGCAAAAACGCCAATCAAGATTTTATCTGTGATTATGAAAATACAGATTAACATGACTATGGATATTAAAATCGGCAATCAACGCACAGAAACACCTTCTACTCGCACGAAAAGATCACCGTTCCATATGAAATTAAACTTTATTACATCTTTCTTCTGTTTTTTTTTGTTTGTTTTGTTTTTATCTTTATAATTTAAAAAAATTCTAATTACAAAGTATCATAAGTATATTTCTAAACTAAAGCAATAAAATAATGATTAAAAAACATTTATTACTTATCATTGTTGTGTATATTATTTAATATAATGTTAGATTAGATCACGTTTCAGATGAAGCAGAAAAAACAAGGAACACTTTATTAAAGAAAAACGAAAAAAATTACAATTTGTTGCCATAATTTGGTGATTCGAAAAATACAAATGAGTAGCCGAATATATTTTGGTCAAAAGGGTGGTGAGGCTTACAAGATGAATGAACGCAAACTACTATTGACTGAAATAGGTGCGCTTACTATCAAAATTCTTATAAAATGGGGATATGAAGGCGGAAAACTGTGTTTTCCTAAACGAACATTGTTACATTTACATACTAGACATGATATCATTGTTTTTGTTTTTGTCTCAGTTAATTTTATAAGTGATTTGGAAGATTATATAAAAATTGTTCGACTAGTTCGCGATGGTCACAACGTATTCAATGGCCTTGATGGTGTGTTTTGATTGCAGAAAGGTGTTAGCAGTTCGGGGTGTGATGCATGAGAAACATTGCGACTTTTTTTTTTGTTGAAACTCATTTAAGGCAAACTAATTAATTAACTTTGTGACCACGCATTTGTTTTTATAGAAATGATAATTAATTAAAAAAAAACTCCCTATGAACACACAAAGTATAAAAAGAAGGGCTACACTCATCTTCATCTAGAGGAGTAAGAACGTTGTATACAAAGTATAAAATATTTATGGAGGCTATTAACTACCATAAGCGACATTGACACAACATACATACATAAAACACTTTGCGTGGGAAGATATTGTTTATTTCTTTTGTTTTAGTAACTGGACACTTTAATTAAAGGATGAATCATTATAATAAGAATGAGCTCGTAAATGCCAAGGCGTAGACAAAACCGTCCTTATCGCATTTAGGACGCGTAGTAGACATTTTCAAAAATGAATCGATCAGCATATCACATGTTTGTGAACTCACAGCACAAACATAACACCGCAAGAGCACTCAAGAATAAAAAAATAATATTGCAAGATTCCTCTGTCATTTAAAAGCAACTTTGAATGAAGACAAAATTATGACCTGTACTTGCAACAGTATTTAATAAGGATTTTCAGTATCTTAGAGTTTTACTAGCTAGAATAATGCCCGCTCACATGACCCCTTAGAGGATTCCGTGGCATTAAACTAGTTAATAATAAGAAAGGCAAACCCGCAGTCCTTTTCAAGAAATATCCCTTGACGTCAACAAACTCATCCGATACTACCCTGATAATGTGTTGTGTGTAAAAGAAGAGAAGACAAGGAACATTGTTCGTTTTTTTTTTTTTTCAGTGGCTTTTCCTTGTTTAATTTTTTTTAAGTTCTTTCATGTTTTTGTTTCGATATTTTTTAGTTTTTTTTTGCTTTTTTGGTGTAAAGTTTTACAAATTTATATATTTCTCTTAAATTACCGTTGTTGGTTGGTTGTTCTTGTATAAAAGAGACTAAAAGTGGGGGCCTCTCCCGTTGATGAATTACAAAAAATAGAATAGATGATTTGTTTCTGTTGATGTACCCCACACACATACTACCCCGTTTAAGAACAGCAACCTTTGTAGGCTGGTTGACTCGCTTGTCGACGATCGACAACCACACGCTCAGGATTTTCGGCAGCTTCACGTCCAGCGGTTTTATCTAGAATAGCTTCAGCCAACTCACAGAAAGCCCTCTCGATGTTGATATTTGATTTGGCGGAGGTTTCCATAAAACGTATGCCATGTTCACGGGCAATCTGAAAGTAACAGGAATTTTATAGTTAGTTTGTGTAAAATTAAAATATGTATGTATTGATGACGAAGAAGTAAAAATCAACTACACTGTGCCATAATTCAATAATAAATAAGAAGCCCAAGCAAGAACAAGATAAAAATGTTTATGAGGCAAGTTTAACGGCCGGGGAAAGTGTATCTCACTGGAGTAAAGAGATCACCAAGCTCCATCTGCCTTTCCAGAGAGGTAAGATTTGTGTAATTGAACGCTTGAGCGTGACATGATAGCAAGAACCCAGCGTGATGTCAGTGGCGCTTTCGGTAGTATTCAGACGGAATAAACGAAAATGAGTTCAACGGTCAATGAGGCAAGACCAAATACATACATACATATATGCTGTCAACGGGAAAAGAATAACAAAACCAACGACTCGGACAGAACGTCATAAACAGATATTACTTTGAGGTAATTAGAGACTTTGTCTACCTAGGCTCCGGTATCAATTTAGACAATGAAATGGGCGTTTTGGCGTTTTTTTTGGTCTAAGAATGCAATTGAGTAACAAAGCTCTCTCCTAAACAATTAAAGTGACTTTATAAGAACTTAATTATTCCAGTGCTGCTCTATGACGCAATACTTTAATAGCTATCGTTTCTATCCCAAAGTAACCTGTATAGGTCAGCGCAATACCTTAAGGTAGATGGATGAATTCTTTGGATGGCGCCTGGAAGACCCAGCTTGATTTCTTTTTAAAATTTCATAAAATACAACTAAATTTAAATTACTTACTGCTTCACCGCGATCCTTGCTAACTACTCGTTTTTCTGTCATGTCACACTTGTTGCCCAGAATCATCTTCTCCACATCTTCATTTGCGTGCTAAAAAAAAATATTATTAAAAGTAAAAAATAAAAATCCTTTCCTCTAAGTTGCTTGCTCACCTCGTCTATATTTCGCAACCATTTCACTATGTTTTCAAAACTTTTTTCATTTGTTATATCATAGACGAGCATTATTCCCATCGCACCACGATAATACGAGGTGGTAATTGTGTGGAAACGTTCCTGACCGGCAGTGTCCCAGATTTGCAATTTTATCTTTTTACCCCTCAGCTCGACTGTTTTTATTTTGAAGTCAATTCCTGCAAAAAGTGTTAGTAGTAGTTGTTAGCCAATTAGCGATATTGCTCTAAAACAGGGAGAAATCAAAGAATCACTTAAACTCTGTGTTTAAATGATTGTCGGCTTTAGGTAGTTTCTGTGTCAATTCACAGTTGTGCCTGCGGAAAATATGTGATTTGGAGAATTGCTAACGTCGTTAGTTACTGTAACCATTTAAAAATACATTAAATAGTATTTAGATTTGTTACGGGTAATACAATTCACAGCCTTTCTTTTCATTGATACTTTTAGTTTAGTTTATTCGCTTGGCTTCTTCCAGAGGGTAATCGCATATGTATGTACGTTAAGGTTACATTGGAAGTTGTAAAACACCGGAAAAAGGCAAACAAAATACTTCTAAACTCTAATTTGGCAAAATTTCATGTTGCATAAACGTCGACTGTAAATCTTTACGATTTTACGCGGGACTGCACAAGTTCATTGAAATGAAATTCAGCAAGTATGTATATATGCAGCAAAGTGAATGGGAAATTTCTTATTGACTTGATAAGCTGAAAAATGCATCTCAGAATTCCCGACATGCTGAAGTTAGGTAAGCTGAGGCAACAGCTTATGTGGTCTAGAACTTAGCTTCTCGCTACCACTCGTCGTGTGCGAGAAGTGGAACGGTGAAAAAACTCGTTGGTGTTTTCGGGGATTCGAACTTCAAACAACTAACTAAGTAGTCCAACGCACTAACCAGTAAACCATTCCATTGTGTCATAAAAAAATATAAGTTGAAATAAGACGGCAAGATATGCATACACATACATATGTATGTACACATATCAGAAACAGGCATGTGTATGTAACAAACTGAGTAGCAGAAGAGTTTGTACTAGAAACGGGTAAGAGTGTATCCAACTACAGCATCGTGATTTAAATTCGATCTATGTATGTATGTGTAGGAAATAGCTATGTATCAAATCCTCGCGCTCCTCCGCACTCATTCCTTTTTCAACACATAATTTCGATAAAGTTTTAATTTACATATATCAGCATAGAAATATTTATTTACATTTCGTTTGCAATTATTTAATGCGATATTGTTTTCGGTCTCATCTCATTTGAAAATTTACAGAATAGATACCCAGAATCATATAAGATTCAGCTGGATATCGCAGCTGTTAGAGAAGGTTATTTCCAAGAGGACAAAGGTAGTTACCTAATGACCAACTACTCGTTAGTATGTAAAACACCTTAGACTGTACATGTTTCGTTGTGCCTTTATTCATTGATTCTCTGACTTCTTGTCAACATGCACGTAAAGGCGACAAAATAAGAATAACAAAGATTAGTTCTTCAGGAGCAAAATAAGTTAAATTGCCACATCATGCGCAAAGCGAAATTTATTTTCTTTCATCATTCAATACAGTTGGCGCATGGCTTATCTTATATTTGGCCTTGAAGAGTATTTGTTTAGTGGGAACATCAAGGGTGTAGCCCGCTAAAGAAAAAAAATCAAAGTTATTTTGCTACGTAAACAAGCGGAAAGGGGTATGTTTATATTTTCAACTGCTGATGAGCTAATTTACGACTTATAGCCCTGAGTGTGTTTTGCCAAGAATGAAATTTAATTCGCCCGAACAGCAGTCGACAGATAAAGAATTCGTGAATGATATCATCGCATAGATAAATCTAGAGTAACCGAAATGAACTTACTAATTGATAACTTGGTGTTTTTATATTTCTTGCATAATTGGACTATGCTAGTTCCAGAGCAATTTGCAATAACTAGTTTCAGCTCGCTGTTGAACACATTCAACAGTTCACCCCGAGATGTGATGACCTCGGTGACATCAATCAAGGCAGGGGAGGGGCGCAGTTGTTGTGCACCGCACTCCAAGTTAAGATTAATTAGATGTAAAGGGAGAAATAAATTGCAAGCAACCAAGCTTGTCTCACTGATACAATAATGCCCATTCACTTTGAATTGATCTGCTATTGCAATCGAATCCGAAACGCAGTAATGGAAGAACAAAAAAAAAAAAAATGCCATAAACCGCGGCCGACTGAAACCAAATAGGGAAAAGATTGAAACCAGTTTGTGTGAAGGGTAACAGTCCCCATCCTTAGAATTAGAGAAAATTGACTATTAACTGCGTCAACAATTAAACTGCGATGACAACAGAGTTTAACTTCCTTTTTGACCACACCACTATGGGTGAAGCGAGAATCTAATATGGTGTGGGCGATACGCCCAGTCTACTTCAGCACCACCCTCCCGAAAAGTCCTTTGATCCTTACCTATTGTTGAGATGAATGTCGATGTAAATGCATCATCGGAGAAACGAAACAGAATGCAGGTCTTTCCAACACCGGAGTCACCAATTAACAACAATTTAAAGAGTAAATCGTAAGTTTTCTTTGCCATTTTGTTGTGAATGTGTTTTTTGGCTGTTTTTTTGAATATAAAAAATGTTTTTTCGCGAGAAAAAGTCTGATACGAAATTTTCTTGTAAATTTGTAACAATGACTCAAACGTCAGTTTTAATATAGTGGAGTAGAAAGAGATGGCGTTTGTTTTATAACTTTTTTGGCTGGTACGTATTGGTATGACTGCATGGGTGCTGTATTTAGCTAAGGCGTAAACCGTGTGTAAATGTGGAAATCAATGCAAGAAAATTAGAAAAATGCAAAACATGACCCAGTTCGATATATATATCCTTCCACGATGAATATATTAAATTTGAAACATAACTTGTAAGAGAGAGAGAAATCTGTCCACCCATACGTATACTATTTTAAAACTAGCCTGAAGCTAGCTCAATTGTGTCCCTGGTCACAAAGAGATCGCTGGCAATGGGATTGCTGATGAAGTAGGCAAGTCTGGCTCCCTGAACCCCTTTGTGTCTCACCCTTCAACCAAATAAAGATAAACCTAGATCGTTGTGAACAACATGAAAAGCACTCACACTGGCACACACATACATATAGATGGTATTTTTTTAAAATAAATTTGATAAATTCAGGAATATTTCATACGATTTAACCACTTCTATGAATTTGCTGCTCCTTCATTGTCTACTCCTTGCGACTACGACTACGACAGCAACTCACTCTATTCACACTTATGCATTTGGGTTTACATACATATTTCAACGTTTGACAGCACGTATGAAAGCGACCGTGTCTACAACAACGTGATTATTGCGCTCTAGAGGAAAGGCATTTTCAGAAAGGGGACACCAACCCTTCTGATATAATCTCCACTTCAGCCCAAACAATTAAAAGTTTCCTTTCGAGAACTTTATTTCAACTTGGCAGCAACTAGAAATAAAAAAAAAAGTTTCTGAAAACCGCAGTACTCTGTTGAGACTTCTAAAGCCCTCTATCACCCCACACTGCGACTTACTTACTTACTTCATAAGAAAACTTCTCGTTTAGTTATAATTTGAATTTCAGTTTGCTTCAGCCTAATATTATTCAACCTTTAACTTACAAGTTTGAACTTTAGCTCCAAGTTTAAATTTAAATGAAGTTCGCTGGTAGCATGAAAAACTCAATACTTTTCAATGGAACGGAACACATTTGTACAACAATAGCACACATCAACTTCAACGTCAGGCCCAAGATCTAAATTCGCTGGGCTATGCTGTGCAGCCAATTTTGCAATGAACATGTTTTAATCCAACCAACCTGAAAATACAAAATTATTGACTGAAATCAAACCCAACAATCTTTGTAGTTTTTTTTGTAAATAATCTAACCGCAATATCAAATATCGCTGTTTGCTGTTCCTGTGTCAATGTGTTTCACATCACAGCAACTACCATTTGCTGTCAAATTTGGTGTGTACATCTACAAACCAATCTGTGCTTGTTTCGAAATATCAGTACATGGACTTCCTATCCAACGGATTTCCTAACCAACTTTAAAAACTCTGCATTGGCAACCCGAGTCTACTGTCAAAAAAGTTTTAATGCGGTTCGAAGTTTGTGAAGAAAATTGACGAAAAAAATAACAATGGAAAATATTCCTCGAACTCACGAAGGTATTTCCAAAACTTTTCCAGATTATTTGTATTAAAATTAAACTTCAAAGAAACCCCTTTCTTTTGGTATATAAATCAGCAATTTATGCATGGAATTGCAATTGGAAAATATGCTTACAATTTCTTGCATGCAGAAAACGATTGACGGCCATATTGAAATTATGAAATCAGTCGCGCAAACAATTTTGCTAATATTTTGTTTTTCTTTCTTATTTTTTGTTCTCAATTAGATATCGAAGCGCAAATTAAAGATTTGCAGACCAAAAAGAAAGAAATCCAGCTATCAAATGCTGAAGGTGTGGCATTGTTGGACAGTGGTGGCTTCTTCGACACCGACCTTTACGATGACAGTGGTAAGGTTGGGAAAGGGCGCTATGAGGGCTACAACACGTCAATAGCCGCAAATGACGAAGCGGAAGAGGATGAAGAAGATGGATTTCCAGTACCTCAAAAGAGAACTACATACACAGCGCCAAAGTCTGTCCTTAAGGATGTTGTGCAGGTTAGTAAAACAGAATGTCACGTCGCGATGAGTTTACTTTGTTTTCTTTTAACAGGGCAAAGAAGATTTCGACCCAATGGCCGAACGTCGCCGTCCCACCATTGCTGACCGAGAAGATGAATATCGTCAGAAGAGACGTCGAATTTTGATTTCCCCGGAGCGAGCAGATCCCTTCGCCGATGGTGTGTATTTTAAAATTTCTACATATCTTTCTGTATTTAGTTAAGGTTCTGTGTTTAGATACAATTTCATTTATATGTACTATTTTAAATAACATTTTAAATACTTGGAATGAGGTAGATTCCGGAGAACATTAACCAAATATTGGTACATACATCGTTCAAGCTACATATGTACATAGATATATTCCTATTTAAAACGCGTACAATACCAAGTGTTGCATTGTATCCTGGACGGATTGTGAGAACGAATCGCTGGGCCTACTAATCGACACACTTTTCGGGCTAAATATGTGTCTTTGAGAGAGTCGTGGCGCAGTTGGTGTGGTGGACCAATGCGAGAAAAGTTTTTACACTCACCTCTCGAATATTACACATTTACATCCGAGAGTAATTACTAAGCTAAGCTCTAGGCCCTTATGTGGGCTGACTGCGCCCAATATACATTTGTCTCTGATGAAAACCCTGTTTTGAATTTGACATATTTTTCTGACTTAGCCAACCATGAGAGATTGAAATGGACGGTTGACTCCCGGGTGCGGGTGCATTTTTTCTAGTACAACTTCAAGTAGTCCTTGGAGTAATCATTAGTCATCTGTCCTGCAGGTCTACCTTCCACTTGGAATGATCCCTAATATCGTTGCCGTGGTGAAAGTGCTTCTAAGGCAAGCAAAATCGCAAGCCGCTGCGATTTGATGTTGTTTGAAAGCTAGTATGTCACGTTGCGCCGTCCTTCTGTAAGCAAAGTCAGCCTATAAAGCCCACACAGAGAAGCAATACCGAAGCGGATGGTCATTTTGCTTCCACTCTTGAGTGGAATGGATTTTGTAAGCAAGTAATCCAAGATCTGCATGCCCTATTTTCCTCAGAAGTGCCACCAATGCTCAGTTATTGAGCTCTGCAACGAGTTGAGATTCTGAAGTTTTCAAGCAAACTTTGGGTGCACCAAACGAGCTCGCGGATAGATTTTGTTATAGTTTTTCAATATTCCCCACTCTTGTATAAGTGCAAAACGATTCATTTTTTGCTGCGTGTATGTCAATATTTCAAGTGTGTTTGTGTTGCCAGCTTCAGCTATAGCACGCAATTCAAAAAGAAACTAACAAATGGGCAACCATTTACAAATCTTCATTCATTTGGTTGATTTGTATTACTTAGCATTGGAGTGGACACAGAGGATAAATTTATAAGGCACCATGCGGCTCCTCGCGCAAATATTTACTATGAAACCGTCGGGAGTAGATCTCTTGTGGCACATTGTCACAATGACCGGCTTGACTGCCCATGTTTTATGTTACATGACAATGGTGTGCAGGGGAATGTTTTTTTTTGCGTTAGCTAATTCAGAATTGATAATTCCCCAAGGCTCGCCAAGATGTGAGTGAAAGACAGTTGTCGTTTTTTAACGCCGCAGGATACATCTTTGCGTAACAAAGCTAGCTCTACGTTGGGATGCAGAACTAATGCCCTAATGCAACTAACCTTTTTTATTCACACCCATTTCTACCAATATTTGTTAGAATTTTTGAATTTAAATTCCACCTCCTACCGAGTTCCAAGTATTAAAATAAAAACAAAAATCTACTTAACTGTGTATGAGAGGTGATTTGAGTGAATGTGAAAAGTATGAATGCTTCCGAAGCAAAAGACGAAGTTTATTAATATTCACAAACGTTTTGCAACAGGTCAGCGATATTAAATATCAAGGATGCCCATCCACAGCCATTGTGGATTAAAAAATAAAAGTTGCAATATACCTGCAAGATTCAGATATTCAGAAACGAAGCGCTGTGGAGAGCCGCTCTCTGGGCACAACAAAGAGGGGGAAAACGTTTCAAAATTCTTTTACCATCTCCTCACAATTCGAAATATCCTCCAACCAAACTCCTCATACGTTTTCCCCCTTTTTCAGTATGAATGTTAAGAATGATTGCTAATGTTGAACAAAATATTAATCGCAAAAGCATTATTTCAGGCTTTGTTAACGAAGTTAAAAGAAAAGTATATCTAAATGTATGGGAGTCTCCTCTGAACACGTACGTATAAAACAATAAAAATATGAAATTTTTATTTTTAAAACTTGACTTGTATACCGTTTCTGCTGCGTAGACGGGACCAAATTTCATATTTTTATTAAAATATTATTTTAGTATATCAGTAGAGCCAGAGAAAAAAAAATCATTATCATAATCTTATACTGTGTATGCCGTTGGAATTGAGCTCTGCTTATATCTGAAATAATATATTTTTTTAATTCGATAAAAAAGCACAGATCGACTTGCATTGGAAATATTTTGTAATTTGAATAAACGCAGCAATGCTCTCTGTTCGGGTTTTCTTATGTTTCAGGTGGCAAAACTCCAGATGTTGGCTCCAGGACGTATACGGATATTATGCGCGAGCAGTTGCTTAAGGGCGAGGAGAATGAGGTGATTTTTTTTGGATGTGAATGGTGTATCAGTTTACTAATTTTTTATACTTACAGCTTCGAAAGAAAATAATCGAGAAATCCAAAGACGGCACATTGAAGGCGGTTAACGGTGATGGAACAAAACAACCGGAGCAGAGAAAACGCGGACGCTGGGATCAAACAGTGAGTGAGAGCTTCGTGCCGGCTAAAGTTGCGGCCACTCCTAACAGTGCTGCCACACCCACGTGGGAAGATGTGAGTACTCTATCAGAAATATATAGATATTGAAAAAAAAAAAACGTTGGATAAGGGTGGTAAATGTCCCCTATTTAGCTCTATCGTTTTTGGTCCGAGTAAATATATCGCGTTTCATCACTTTAACTTCATGGGAAGTATTATGATATCCCTACGTGTAAAGAAAATGAAGAGGGACAGGAATATCGAACTAGATCATCGTCTATTTTCTTTACCGTTTTTTTTTTTCTAGTGCAGCGGTTGGAAAAACGTGGGTTATATTTATTTACTCGTCTGGCTGCGCGTAACATTTTTCTTTAAGAGACAAATTATTGAGTTAATCTCAATTGAGAGCCTCTCGAAACTGTACAGATTTTTCTACTGTCACATCCATTTACTGTTTTCTCAGCTTGTGAGATTTCTTGCAACTTGTCTTCCTACGCAGTAAGTTTTCCTTTTCATGCAATGCTATGCATCTAGCGCAATTATTTCTGATGGCGGCTGTCATTCGAACTTTAATTAGAATATGCTCATAACCCATAGTTTCCATGTACAGAACACGTTACAACCGTCAAGTGTCGGCATTTCAACACAGATGGCATCTCCAAAACGTCGCTCATTACGGTTTTTATTTCCACTATTATCCTTCCCAACGATTTATATTTATTTAAAACTTTTTCTCAAATAATAGTATTTTTGTTGTTTTTAAATAGAAAACCCCAGCAGACCATCGATGGGATGAAACGCCAGGTCACAAAGGTATTTCATTTCAAAATTCACTACTTCTACTATATTGTTTTAATTACATTCTTTCTTTAATTTTTTAGGTAGCGAAACCCCAGGAGCAACTCCAGGTTTAGGTACCCGGATGTGGGACGCAACACCGGCTCACCCAATGACGCCAGGACATGAGACTCCGGGCCATGATAAATCTGCTAGACGTAATCGCTGGGACGAAACACCAAAAACGGAACGTGAAACACCAGGTCACAGTGGATGGGCAGAAACCCCAAAGCCAGATAGGGGTCCAAGTGACAACGTCGTTATCGAATCGACACCAGGAGCATCAAAGCGTCGCAGCCGTTGGGATGAAACTCCCTCAAATGCTACCCCTTCAATGACCCCTTCTGCTATGACACCAAACATGACTCCAACAATGACACCACACGCTACACCTGGTCATGCCACCCCAATGCTTACTCCCGGTGGGTCAACTCCGATAGGAGTAAAAGCCATGGCCATGGCCACGCCAACACCCGGAGCTCTTGCCGCTATGACCCCTGAACAGCTACAAGCATACCGTTGGGAGAAAGAGATCGATGAAAGGAATCGCCCATTCACTGATGAAGAACTGGATTCAATGTTCCCACCCGGATATAAGATTCTGCCACCACCAGCCGGTTATATTCCTCTACGTACCCCAGGTAGAAAACTAATGGCAACACCAACACCAATCGCCGGAACCCCAGCAGGTTTCTTTATTCAAGTCGAAGATAAGAACGCGAAATTTATGGACAATCAACCTAAGGGTCAGAACCTTCCATTTATGAAGCCCGAGGACGCACAATACTTTGACAAGTTATTGGTAGACGTTGACGAGGATGCTTTAAGCCCAGAAGAGTTGAAGGAGCGAAAGATTATGAAACTCTTGCTGACAATCAAGAATGGAACACCCCCAATGCGCAAATCAGCACTGCGTCAGATAACAGACAAGGCAAGGGAGTTCGGAGCAGGACCGTTATTCAATCAAATTCTCCCTCTGCTCATGAGCCCCACGTTGGAAGATCAAGAACGTCACTTGTTGGTAAAAGTTATCGATAGGGTTCTCTATAAATTGGACGATCTAGTCCGACCATATGTGCACAAGATTCTTGTCGTCATAGAACCTCTGCTCATCGATGAAGATTACTATGCACGTGTGGAAGGTCGAGAAATTATCTCCAATTTGGCCAAGGCTGCAGGTTTGGCCACTATGATTTCTACAATGCGTCCTGATATCGACAACATCGATGAATATGTTCGTAACACAACGGCTCGTGCGTTTGCAGTTGTAGCATCTGCCTTGGGCATTCCGTCGCTGCTGCCTTTTTTAAAAGCTGTTTGTAAGAGTAAGAAGTCGTGGCAGGCTCGTCACACAGGTATAAAGATTGTGCAGCAGATTGCTATTCTTATGGGTTGCGCCATACTGCCACATCTGAAAGCATTGGTGGAGATCATAGAGCATGGCTTGGTGGATGAGCAGCAAAAGGTGCGAACCATTACAGCGTTGGCTATCGCTGCATTGGCTGAAGCTGCCACACCATACGGTATCGAATCCTTCGATTCCGTTCTCAAACCACTGTGGAAGGGTATCCGCACCCATAGAGGAAAAGGCCTGGCCGCGTTCCTCAAAGCTATCGGTTACCTTATCCCTCTGATGGACGCTGAGTACGCCAATTACTATACCCGCGAAGTAATGTTGATCCTCATTCGTGAGTTCCAGTCGCCTGATGAGGAGATGAAGAAGATTGTGCTGAAAGTCGTAAAGCAATGTTGCGCAACTGACGGTGTGGAAGCTCAGTACATCAAAGAAGAGATTTTGCCGCACTTCTTCAAGTTCTTTTGGAATCACAGGATGGCGCTCGACCGCCGCAACTATCGTCAATTGGTAGACACCACTGTTGAGATTGCGAACAAGGTTGGTGCATCGGAAATTATTAACCGAGTGGTTGACGACTTGAAGGATGAGAATGAACAGTACAGAAAAATGGTCATGGAGACAATTGAAAAGATCATGGGTAATTTGGGAGCGGCTGATATCGATTCTCGTTTGGAAGAACAACTCATTGATGGTATTCTGTACGCGTTCCAGGAGCAGACCACCGAGGATGTGGTAATGTTGAACGGATTCGGAACAATCGTCAATCAGCTAGGCAAGAGAGTAAAGCCTTATTTGCCACAAATCTGCGGTACCATTTTGTGGCGTTTAAATAATAAATCCGCAAAGGTGCGTCAGCAAGCAGCCGATTTAATTTCAAGAATTGCCGTAGTGATGAAGACGTGCCAGGAGGAAAAACTTATGGGTCATTTGGGAGTTGTGCTCTATGAGTACCTTGGCGAAGAGTACCCAGAGGTGTTGGGATCGATTCTCGGCGCTTTAAAGGCCATTGTAAACGTCATTGGAATGACAAAAATGACACCTCCCATCAAAGACTTGCTGCCTCGTCTAACTCCCATCTTGAAGAACAGACACGAGAAGGTGCAGGAGAATTGCATCGATTTAGTTGGCCGCATTGCGGATCGTGGTCCAGAGTACGTATCGGCCCGTGAGTGGATGCGCATTTGCTTCGAACTTCTTGAATTGCTGAAGGCTCATAAGAAGGCAATTCGTCGTGCTACAGTCAATACATTCGGTTACATTGCCAAGGCAATAGGTCCCCATGATGTGCTCGCCACCCTGCTTAACAATTTAAAAGTCCAGGAACGTCAGAATCGTGTATGCACAACAGTGGCAATTGCCATAGTGGCTGAAACTTGTCGCCCATTCACAGTGCTGCCTGCACTTATGAACGAATACCGTGTTCCGGAGCTCAATGTACAAAACGGTGTGCTGAAATCACTCTCTTTCCTCTTCGAGTACATTGGAGAGATGGGCAAGGACTACATATACGCAGTGTGCCCTCTTCTTGAAGATGCTTTAATGGACAGAGATCTAGTGCACAGACAGACGGCGTGTGCAGCAATCAAGCACATGGCCCTTGGAGTCTACGGCTTTGGATGTGAAGATGCCTTAATCCATCTGCTGAACTATGTTTGGCCTAATATCTTTGAAACCTCCCCGCATTTGGTTCAGGCATTTATGGATGCCGTTGAGGGGTTAAGGGTCTCATTGGGACCTATTAAAATTCTGCAATATACTTTACAGGGACTATTCCATCCTGCGCGGAAAGTTCGCGATGTCTATTGGAAGATTTACAACTCGCTGTATATTGGTGGTCAGGATGCTCTGATTGCTGGATACCCACGAATATCAAATGATCCTAAGAATCAATACGAGCGATATGAGCTCGACTATAAACTATAAGGTAAACAGCCGTAGAGCAGGATTTCACTTCATGTTTCGTTATTCTATTGTACACCCGGGATTTCAATAAAAATTATAGATGATCAAAGCAAATTGTGGTTTCTTTTGATGAGGCAGGTTGTTCAGTTTGGTCGTTACAAATACATATGTGTGCATGTAGTAAGAACATAAAACACCGGTAAATCCTTCCTCCACCTTTTATTTTTCTTAACTATCGACGTTAATATGCAGGATTTTAGCATATTTTATAAACAAGTTTTTTTTTTAGTTGGACACCCTACCCAACCCATCACTTTTCTTAACTACTCGTGGTTGACCCAAAAATTCACCGTTTTTTAGTGCTCTCTACCTGCATGATAAACAGAAACATACATAATGGATCCACATGTCTGCTTGTTCGTACATTTTTCACACCCTTGTGTATTTTAACCGATTCAACTAGGGAAATAAATTTTTTTACAAAAATTTGGTCAGTTGAGCATAATTAAGAAAAACTCCGGGGAAAAATTGAGCCAGGTGCGCTGGCCCAATGAAAATCAACACAACTGGTTTTAATTTGAGTTCGTTGATAAGTCTAACCGTTAAGAAACGTTGAGAATACTAGCTTATAAATAACATATCATAACCTTAGGCGTCGTACATAGCCTGCAAAATGATTGCTTTGGTTTTTAATAAACTTATAAATCCACAGCATTTATGATTCTTGTTTAATCTCAGTCAGATATGAAGTATAAGTCAATTTATAATCTTCGCCTGCCCAAATTCTTATCCGGAGGTTATTCATTACTTAGCGGAGGTGTGCGGAGAATAAACAAAATATCCAATAGGGCTTAAAGGTTTTGGGGTGAGTTGTGAATACAAGAAATTTTTGGAATTGAGACATTCAACGTCAGAGTCTGTGTGTTAGTCAAGAAACGCGGCCTGAAGGTCGGAAATGGGTAAAATAGGATGCTACAATTGCATCTACAATTTGGCTGCATTATGAAGGCAAAAGATGTTTTTGATTTACTTATTAATGATCGCTGCTAATTACCTTGTTGCCTCCGTGTCCTCATCTTCTCTGACCGTTCATATAATTTACATGTATATTGACCAGACACTGTTTTATTTTTTGTTCACACAAGTTATAACTTCAGAGTTATGGAATTATCGAATAAGACCTCGCCTCAGGTGGCACGTACAATGTGGTTAAGCGACCTCAACTACATAACTTATTTTGCGAAACTGGAGGTAACAATCGAGTTGGCTGGAAAGACTTGTTCGCTGAGGTTCAGGTTCACCGGCATTATAGCGCCATCTAAGTAAGTAATCACTTGATAGGATATTGTTAGGAATAATAGAATGATATTTTTCTTGCGCTTCTGTTCTTAAGAAATATCCTAAACGATTTTAGAGTTATGCAGAAGCGATGCATCTCATTATATCTTGGA
Organism: Blera fallax; assembly: GCA_946965025.1. Lineage (NCBI taxonomy): Eukaryota > Metazoa > Arthropoda > Insecta > Diptera > Syrphidae > Blera > Blera fallax. The sequence continues at coordinate 72,447,582 of OX337248.1, forward strand.
AATTAGAGCATATGGAAAATCGAATCGACAATCAAGCTTACTTAAATATGCATCGAGACTAGAAATTAGCTAAATTTTTAATTTTATTCGTAGTCAATAGAAACAGAAATTAGTAAATCGAATCAAAAAGAATAATTAATAGTAAGCTAAAACTCAGACTAAAACATATTTTTTGTTTTTTGATAAAGCATCGCGATATTTGTATAAAAGCAGTCCATATGCAAGGCGTATATATAAAGGAGAATTGCTTTGACTTGCCCTTACCTTTTCGCGATATCTAATATCCCAAATATGAAATAACGGTCGAGAGCTTATATGAGTTTTCAACTCTCCCTGAAGGCACCCATTATCTATTCTATGAACGCACTTCTTCTCCTCAGCAGTGAAGCCAACACACAGATACTAAATAGTGATTGACAAACTGACAATCCGCTGAAAAAAGCGAAATGTGAATCAGCATCGGTGTTCAAGACATCTGTCGGTGTGTCGCGATTTTTTTTGTAAATTCTATCATCAGCCAGAGAGATTCTTTGCAAAGCAATTTCATATTGAAATCGCCGCAAATTATCATCTTTTCCATTATAATTTTAATTTGCAACTTTTTATACTTCACTTTGCATACCTGAATTACTCACAGAGCAATGGCTCTAAATCTACAGTACGAGGAAATTGGAAAAGGATTCGTCCAGCAGTACTACGCAATGTTCGATGATTCCTTGCAACGGCCAAATGTTATAAACTTTTACAGCGTAAGTGTTTTTAAAATATAAACATTTAACCTTGAGGCTGGGAAAATATCCTCTAGGAGAATTGGGTGGAAACAAAAATCCATGGAACTATTTTTAGATGAACCATAACCTTAAAAGGGAAAATCATTTACTTGTTTGAAGGATTTACTTTAGTTCAATTGCACTGTTTTGATATTGTTCCTGTTGGGCGATAAGTTTGTAGGTCGACCCTCTTTGTTTAGTTCAGTGAAAGTATAGATTGTTCTGGAATGGACGAGTTAATTTTGATTGGTCATCAAGAGAAGATCATGAACAATACATCCGAGCTATTCATTTAAAAGCATCGTTTTTTTTATCTTATCTTTGTGAAGTGTCATAATCGCTAAGATCTTGGGAATAAGTAGACTTTGTTGCTTCAGAAAGGGAGGTGATGGTTTACGGGTTGCTATGGAATACATGACTCCAATCAAAAAGCGTTTAAGGTGACACGAGATAGGGTAAGGTGTTATCCCAGAATATTTTTTAAAATTTGAAACTGACAATTTTTTCAAAGTTTTTCAAAAATTGTTGATTTCATTTACTTTTCTACGTGATTTTTCCGCATTTTTGTATCTTTTTGCAGAAATGTACGACCTAGATGCTGCAACAAGTTCGATGAGGTGATGTTGGTTTTTATAATCCATATAACCGCTTGATTGGCAATCAATCTCTTGAAATATGTAATTGCGCTTAAAGCATTGTAGAAACTTACAATCGGACTCCCATCTAAATTACTGTTTATCGTCTAGTTAAACTACGCCAGCCTATTTCTTTGTGGAATTTGGTCGCGATCGCTTTGGTTTTTTTACTTTTGAACCCCTTCTGTGTTCCAAACGCATAAAGCGATTCCACGCAAATGGGAAAATTTATCGTAATGTGTATATGTATGCACATACTTATGTAGTTGGACCCTAGAATTGACAATGCGCGAAATTACTCTTAAATTTCTGAATGACTTTGTTTCCATTTTTTTTTGGGCTCAGAGAGATTTCACTTTTGTCCTCCAGTTGCTTCACTTACTACAATTCGTGGGTCTTGGGACAGTGTTAGGGATACATACATAATTAACTGAACCAAAAAGGAGTGATCTATTGAGAAGTCTGCCACATTCAGAATGCAGTAATATCTTTTTTATGTAAGATTTTCCACTATGTATTTTCAAGGTTGACCTTAAAGTTTGGTGGGACATAAATAAAACTATGTACACCCGCGTGGAGATATTACAACGACTGACACTCCGAAACTTATGCTTCCTTAGTTTGTAAAACAACTAGTCTTAAAACTCTTAATTCTTAAAACTGAATTAATGCTCTGTAAATGTAAATGCTATATAGTAAGAAAGAAGAGTGAACAAGAAAAGCCTTCGAGCCTTTTCAGGATTGTGGATATAGTCAAAAATGCCAAGGCCTGACGAATATGTTGGCTCGATCACATCATGTAAATGGACAGCAACGCCCAGCTAATAGGATCTTCGAATCCTAAAAAACGTTTTAAAGACCAAGCAGTCGCTTGATTCCTCCGTCCGCACCAACTTTTGATAAATTTTGCAGCTCACTTTTGTACGCCAATCCTTGTATCAGTTTTTTGTTTGCTTCCTATGAATCATCATTCATATTGTCTGTTGCAATTGATTAATTATCTCTTTTTTCCTACTCAGGCTACCGATTCCTTCATGACCTTCGAAGGACAGCAAATACAAGGGGCGCCAAAAATTATGGAAAAATTATCAGTAAGCAGTAGAATCGCACTTATCACCCCTCGTATACCATGTAAAATAAAAATGTTTTCATTTACAGAGTTTAACATTTCAAAAGATCAAAAGAGTAGTGACTGCAGTGGATTCCCAGCCCATGTTCGACGGTGGTGTTTTAATTAATGTTTTAGGAAGATTGCAAGTAAGTAAACTTCATGTGGTATTTTAAATTTAAAAAAAAAAAAAAAAAACTTATGGGATCATTTTATTTAAAAAAAAGCATTGTTGTACTTAATTTGTGATTCTTCTTTTTTTGTTTGTTTGTTTATTTAAATATTGCGGCTGCTCTGCGCTGGTATTCATTGTCTATGGTACGATAACAGACAGATGACGATCAGCCTCATGCGTATATACAGACATTTGTGCTGAAGCCGATCGCAACTAGTTTCTTTGTGCAACACGATGTCTTCCGGTTGGCTCTTCACGATCTGTAGCCTGATCAAAGCAATTTGTCCAAAAGACTTAGTTAAAACTACCTATAAATATCGATAAAATGCAATTGTAATAATAATTTAGCGGTGACCGAGAAAGAGATTTTCATTCGTACGTAAATAGGTTGTAGTGAAATATTTTTTTGTTTCTGTATTTTTTTGGTGTTTCAAGTTAAAAAAAAACACTAATTTATTTATGTTTTTGGTTGAGTTTTTATTGATTCATTTTAACACACTAAAGTTTTATACATTTAAATGAAAATCCACATTAATGCAGCTAATCTAGTGATATAAAGAGATTCTATGCACTTTTATTTTTTGCCTAAACGCATTGTAAATATCATCATATATTAACAGAAAAATGCAATTACTTACTAGGTAAATAGGAGTCTATTCTGCTTTGGGAAAGGTTCTAGAATTAATGGTATAAGATTCGGCAGAATTAATTTCGCGTCCTTTTTCTCAGTGATACCTATTCATTTGTCTTGTCTTTTCTTTTGAATAAATTCAAGGCCAGCCGTTACTTTTGGGTTTTGTTTGTGTCTTCCAATGTTATGCGGAAGACAGACATGTCATCCGTTAGATTTTGCATTCTTATTCCTTGGTAGTGTCGTACAAAGCTTCATCATTGACGATCACCAGTAAGATTAAGAACAACAAACACTTTTTTCTGCTGTTCAACTTCGACACTCATGGATATCAGCTTATTTGGGATGTCTCTGTTTCTAAGCAGGCACCAGATGTTGTCTCAGTAAATAAGGATTCGTTAGTCGCTGATGTTATCTATGAATGATAAGTTTATTCAGCAACCAGTTTGGTGTTTTTTAATAGTGCTGTCGAGTTGAGGATACTGGATGTATAAGCTTCACAAATTTTCTGTTTAACGAATTTTTTTCGCTCTATCGTTTTCGATCGAAACAATTCTCTGTTTATGTGCAATAAATGAATGCGGTGTTGAGTTCCTAATTCGTTATTTTCATGTAAACATGATTATTCACTACTATGCCGTACTATTATGACGTTTGTGGTTAGAATCCTATTTTAATTCCTCTTGACATAAAAATTTTCATCAAGGTGCTCAAGTTGCTCAGCGCGCTACTAATTTAATGCCGAATGCATGGGAAGTCCCAAGCAGTCAGTCCAAATGGCATGTAGTAGCCATATCCACTTGGATATTTTTGGTGAGCATAAAACTTCTTGTCATACACCTACGAGAAAAAGTGTCAAATATCAGTGAATTCTCACTTGCCATGAGGATCAAATTGCAGTAATTATAAAAAACCGCAATCGGCGATTTGCGAAACCAATTGGCAAATATCAATTGATTCTCATTCCCACGAGGGCCAAATCACATTAATTATAAAAAACACCGCAATGAGCGCTTTAGATTTGGGATTTTTCTAATTTTTTCCCTTTAATTACATACGATGTATATGTTTCTTTCGAAAGCGAACGGAGGACCTAGAAAGCTCAAGATTCATATGGATCATAAAGCAGGATAAAAAATCGTTGAATATTCGATTTTCGAAATAGGTACATGGTGTTGGAATCAAATTTCCTTTGCTTTTAGATACGATTGTTCGCACTGTGATCGCTATTCGGTTCGTTGGATATGGCGCGCCGAACATACTCGCTGGAAAACAGGATCGTTGAGTCCCCTGACTTAAGCATACTTATCTTTCCTACTTTTTTTAAAACGCTAGGTGCTTGAAGAAATTTTGCAAACGGCATTGTAATTGATTCCCGTCATTTTTTAAGACCTCAATAATGTCACCATGCATCGGAGCTCGACCAAATTTGCCCCATTTCTACAAACTACAAAAAGTCATACCTCACGAAGTACAGTGGACTCCCCCTAAGTCGAATTTTTACGGGATACCATGATTTGTTCGAGTTAGAGGGAGTTTTGGAAAAATTCGAGTTAGAGAGAGAAACAATTTTTTTTGTTTTAAAGCGTTTATTTAATAAATAAAAAAGGTTAACAGAATTTAAAAAAGTTAACAAAAAAAAAAAAAATAAATAAAAAATAGGAATGCTAAAATATAGCGAAAAAATACGAGTTAGAGAGAAATTCGACTTAGGGAGAGTCCACTGTATTTGAAAGTACGAGTATTAACTGTCATGAGGAGCTTTTCAAATCCGCTTTTCAATTCCGCAAAAAGTCATACCTCACGAATTATTTGAAAGTACGAGTATTAACTGTCATGAGGACCTTTCAATTCCGCCTTTCGGATGTGGAATATAAAACGAATAGCTGCGAGCAGCTAGGCCCTAGGAGCTACATGGGGTATTTAAGTAAATAAATAACGGTAGAACGCATTCTCGTTACTCTTAAATTCATACAATACAATCGATTTCTCGCAATCCATTTGTAGAATGTACTTAAAATTCGGCTGTGCATGTCTATCTCTACGGCTCCAGTTTTTAAAATCTTAATTGTGTTACTGCAGTCATCTACGATCAATGCGTTTTTAAGTTTGTTTCGCTTTAAACAATCAAAACAATTCAACACACATGTTCTTACATTTTTATTTTAGTTAACAGATTTTCTTTTATTTTACTACTTTTTACTTTTGTTTTAATTCATTTCTTATTTTTTAATCTTATCTTTTAAATTCTAATAATTCCCAATATTTTTTATTTTTGCATGAAAATCAATGTCTGCTTCTCTTACAAATCCCAATTAAAACAAATTTAACTAAAAAAACTTTGATTTCATTTGCAGTGTGATGACGATCCACCACATGCGTATTCACAAATATTTGTCTTGAAACCACTAGCAGGAACATTTTTCTGTGCGCACGACATCTTCCGTTTGAATATTCACGATACAGCTTAACTTAAACCTAAAATATAATATTGATGAAAAAACACAAAATGCGTTTTAAGAATTATATGAACCCAACAAAAAAACAACACATATTTGCCTTTTGTTTCTCAATTTAAGTGTTAAATGAAAAAAATAAAAAAAGCAAATGAGCAGCACCTTTTCTAATTACTAATTTTCATTTTTATTTAATATTCCCTATAAATTATAAGCGCGCTCAATTTAATAAAGTAAATTATTTTGTAGGAAGATAAAATAATAAAAAAAAAACTTGCAAAGTATTGTCGCTGGGGATCAGATTCTTTCATTATTATTCTTCATATGTTTTGCTGTTTAATTTTGACATGGAATGCTTGTTTTTTTTAAATACAAACAAATTCTGTAATTATAAAGAGAAGTAAAGCAAATTAAATAAAGTTATAATATTTTTTAGAGAAAGTTAAGATGCAATTTATTTAGAAGTTACGAAGGATTTGGATTTTTGAAATACTCGTATAGTAAGCAACACTACGCTCTCTATGGGTATGTTCTTGGTATTGTTTTACGCAACTGTTTGTTGCGCGACTAGGAAATCAGCTAGTGATTTTCAATCTTATGGGCTGTTTAAAACAAACAATGACAATGACATTCAAGAATCAATGGATGTACTCGAGATGAGCGAAACGTGTCATGACTAACATATTGGTTCGAGGCCTACTTTCGAAAAATATGTAGGTTTTTGATGTGAGCTTTGGCTAGCATATATGTATATATTGGGAAGGTTTGTAGTCGAGTTGTAGTCTTGTTACTTTGATTTCTCGGCAGTTTCGAAACGTAAAAAACATTCAACACGTTTGGATGTTTTTAATTTGTCAGCCGTTCGTTTCTATACAAGGGCGGAAGAGAGGCAGGCAAAAAAACTCCTAGATCACACAAATGCAAAACAGCAGCATTTGATTGGCCTCAGTGAGGAAGTGCTCCCAAGCCGGGACGCCTGCAGATAATTTTTGAGGTCGAATCGGCGAACTCCACAGACGGACCAGTAGGATGAGCATCACCTCGCCGAAGAAAAAGAAGACATTCGAACCTCCCGCGATCCAACGTACTAACCACTTAAGCCACGGCGCCCACATCAACAAGGATCGTTTAATTTAGCCATGTTCAAGTTTCCGCTTATGAATTGAACAAATATGTGCTACAGACGTATACAGATGTATATGTATGTATGTATTTATGTTTTCTAACAAACGTTGCATAAGTTATGTACATTTCCTTTTTTTCCAAATTTCTCCTTAAATAGCTTCAAATAGATTAAGTCTGAAATTGATAGCTGATTATATCACGAATAAAAATGCGCTTGGAACTTAAGGTCTGCAATCTGTCTAATTTACCTACAAGTTCCTCTATTTCTCAACATTCTACGAGTGACTGAAATTTGATTTCTGTGTTGCTCAGTTCACCGGTAGTTCGCTTCATAGTTAAGTAATTACCCCAAGGTACTATACTTGGTGTAATTTTGTTTCTTATTTATGTGAATGATATGATTAAAGTTGTGCGTTATTCAAAATTAGTCTTGTTTGCCGATGATGGTCTCCTGTATATTTGTGGTAGTGACTTGAAAACCTGTATCAATAATTTAAACAGTGACTTAAAATCAATTTGCGAGTGGTTGAAGATGAATCAACTTATATTAAACACCGATAAAATAAAGTGTATGTTAATAAACGCCTTACCTCAAACGTATCTACCGATTTTAGTCGACAATGTCGAAATTGAATTGGTTGACAAGGTCAAATATCTTGGCATTATACTGGACAATAAATTAACAATGAGTGATCATATTGACTATATGTGCAAAAAGATATCAAAAAAGATCGGTGTGCTGCGTAGAATAAGACGTAACTTGTCAATGAACTGTACTGTCAAAGTGTATAACGTGATTATTAAACCCCATTTCGAGTATTGTGGAAGTGTGTTATTTGTAATCCCCCAATATCAAAAGAACAGACTTCAAGTTTTACAAAATAAAGCAATACGTATTTTACTCAAGTGTGATAGATACACGCCAATAAGACTTATGCTAAGTTCACTAAACTGGTTGAGCGTAAACCAAAAGCTACATATAAGTGCCATGATATTCATCCCCAAAATGAAAAACGGAATGTGTCCTAATTACCTGCGTGAAAATTTATGTATTAACGACGGTTCATCGCATAGCCTAAGAAGCGAAGGAGATCTGAGAATACAGAGGGTAAGAACTTCAAGAGGTCAGCGGACAACCAACTATATGGGTTTTCAAGCTTTTAACAACCTACCGACACACTTAAAATTAGAGACAAATATATATTTATTTAAAAGAAAAATGATTGACTATGTAAGAGCTTATGTAAATGAAATAAAAACCTAGTCCTTATTATAAAGTAAATTTAAGAATTAAATTTCAAGTCCATAATATACCAATATAAATGAATAAATGTAAATATTGTAAAAATAACTGTAAATGCTAAATAAAGATCAAACTAACTAAGTCAAAGTATTTATTTAAAAAAAGAAAAAAAACGAGCAACGTGCTTTTAAAAGAAAAAAAATTTTAAAGCAAATCCATGAAGATATATTAGCCTCAATAAAGCCCTGTTAAAAAGTAAGTAGACGAATTTAAACGTTGTGAAGAGAGAGTTAAAGATTAATCCATTCTACACATCAACTTCAACTATGGAGGAAAACATCGGGAAAAGACAAGTAACAAGGGGGCATCTCATATAAGTGGACACAAACCATTATTAAAAACGAACTTGGGTTCTTCAAGCTTCTCTCTCTATGCAAAATGTGTGCCGGAATAGTTTCAGTTCAACAAAAACGCAATTTATGCGTCGCGAGTGAAAAGTTTCGGCTAGATTTGTGACAACAAATGAGATCTGAGTTCCTGAGCTAAAGACCAGACCTCATATTAGGATTTGAGTGCCAAATTCATTTGTGTATTACTAGATGCAAGGAATAAACAATTAAAAACACAAAATTTTAATGCTCATTGTTTTTTTTTATTACATTTTCTTTGCTTCTTTTTAAGATTTCCTTCAATAAATTACATAAAATTCTATAATTACGAATTATAAAGAATTAATAATCATAATATATATTGTTTTTTTGCTTTTATTATTATTTCACTTCAAAACTTTATGCTTCACGCTTCCATAAACAAACTAAATTTCTTCAAAAATATAAGAACAAATTGAAAAATGTAAACAATAATTCAAATCTAAAACTACGATTCAAACAAAACTTAAAAATATACCGCTTTCAAATTTGTAACAACCTTCAACAAAATTATCAAAAATTATAAGAAAAAAACTTTATTAGTAAAATATAAATTGGAAAACAAAAAAATACATTTCCCAAGTTTAAAAACTAAGGCGAGGTTTGATTCATTTAGCATTTCTTATAATGTTAGGTAAATTTTTTTGTTTTCAGCCTAAAATTAGTTTTAAAACCAACAAAACAAACGATAGCTGTGTTATAATTCTTTGGTGTATTTTAATCGCATCATTGAGTGAGGCGAATCTAAAAATATGGCGAGTTTTTTAAATACATAATTTCTCTCTGTAATTTGTTCGATATAGCAACAACTAAAACTAATAACCAAAAGCAAAGTAAGTACATTCAGATCACCAATTCAGTTGAGATTCAAAATCAAATGGCATTCTTTGTCGTAGAAAAAAGTTCTGGGAGAATGAATACCTAAAAGAAATGATATATCTTGGGAAATGAGAAATTATAAAGTTTTCTATTTGTTTTTGTTTTTTTTTATCACAAATTCTTTTGGACTTGAGAATCAATAAATTTTAAAATTAAGACTAGTTCTCAAAAAAAAAAAAAAGTCAAATGAAACAAAGATTCATTAGAAAAGAAAAGAAAAATATCAAAGAGATCCCCGTAGATACTCAGCCAAAAGCAACTCTTCACATATTCCGTTGCTCTAGTGATAAGGAAAAGAAAATCGAAAATAACTAACTTATGCGCATATTAATAATAGAACGTCTGCCTGTGTGTATGTGTTTTCTGTGTAAAGAGTAGTCACGATTAATTTCTTTTTTGGTGCTCTTTTCTTTTAGTATTTTCTGTGCTTGAAGTTACGCGAAGAGAATCCTTTGAGGGAGCGCATTGCCATTGCTCGGTTAAAGTGGCGCTGCATTTTCGGCTCAAACTCTGATTGCTGACCACAAGCATCCGAATTGTCCGATGACGTAATGATTACAATAAAAACTGCAATAACCTTTTAGAGAGAAATATTTAAAGAGAAGGAATGCTACAATTTAAAAAAAACATTTCAATTTCAAGGATCTTACCAAAGCGGCAATGATTAAAATTGTGTATACGTGCAACGGTGACGTCGGATTATTTTCGACATCACGCAATGCCTTGAGTATTGGCTCATGCTGAGGATAAAGCTCCAGTGCGTGGCGCAGATGTAGCACAGATTCTTGAAAATGTCCATAGGCCTTGAAGATCTCACCAAGGGTGAAATATTGACGCCATGCCGAACGATCTGGTGGTTGAACTTCAAGAGATCTAAATGGCGAAAATGTTTGTAAACGCTTTTCATAAAAGAGAGAAAGTAGCAATAAGTAGATTACCTTCTTGTTAAGTGTATGGCATCATCAAGATACTGTAAATTGTACAGTACTCTCGCTAAATTGAGTAGAACCTCGGCATTCGTTGGTGATATTGCTAAAGCACGTCGGAAGCACTCTATTGATTGTCTTGCGTCTCCTCTTATTCGCCAATAGTTGCCAATTTGATTATACAAATGTACAGAGCGCGGCTTATCCTTTTTGGCGCGTTTTAAACGCTTTTCCAATAAATTGATGTCGAAACTTTTAAGAGATTTCTCATCTTTATTTTTAAGGAACAAATAGGCAACCTGAAAATAGGATGTACAGATTTTACAATAACAATTAAAAAAGAAAACACTATGAAAACAAATGAACTTTCTAGCCGACGAACGTCAAATTACAATTTTTTTGGAATTTGGCTTGAAATGCAATAAAAAGTATTGTTAAACTACAGAAGCTACTAGTTGATTGCAAATTTCTTCACAGCAGTCAATTTTATTCAATCACCGACAAGCCTCCAGCTATCTGTCTCCAGTTTTGTACGCCAAGTTGTGTCACTTGGATTGAGGTGTTTCTTTTCGGCATTGAAATCGAAACTTTTTGGGACGGACTGCATGTCATGCCCGTATATAGCTAAGAATACTTTCATAATAACAGCCGGTAACAGTTTCGGAGATTAAAAAGCAACTGGGCCAGTTACTTGCTTAGGCTCACTTACTAGGTTAGATAGCTTATCTAATAAAGTCCTTAAAGCCGCTTTTTAAATGCGACCAGACATGTTCGCGAATATTGTATAACTGATTCCTTATTGAAGGAGTGTTCCCAGATCGATAGAAGGAACAGAAAATGGCATTACCGTTTCGTTATCGTATCGTATGTTCCGTAACAAGTTATTTGTTAAAAGCTCAGCAACTAGGCCGTACCATCACTTTGTTTTGCTCTGGTCAACATCATACTTGGCTATCATCGCCATTTGGCTGTTGATAATCAGTAGAGGAAAGTCAGTAGTACTCTTAGTAGTCAGTACTCTTTTCAAATTTTCAGCACAGAAAATTGTTGTATGTGGTTGCTGGTTTGTGCTTGCAATAATTTCTGTATGACGTGTGTTTACACTCGTGTCTGTCTGTCATTCATATTTCGGAACGGTATTCGTCACTGTGAATTTTTAATTTTGGTGGCAAACGTCCTTGGCACAGATCCGTAAATCGATGTCCTTATGAGTTTGTGAAGCTTGACAATTTTGAAATAAGACCTTTCCCCCAATTTGTTCCATGATTCTATTGTTTTTCGTAGTTGAAAAACACACGTGACTTTTATTGGACTTTTTTCCAATTTGCTTTCTTCCTGGAGATTCCGTTGTCTTACAGCCAAAGGGAAGCAAAATTAATGAGACCAGTTACTTCCATGCTCCTCGAGGAGGATATATGTACATACACACATATATAATATATAGGTCCATAATTCGTAAGTTTCTAATTTCTATGAAAAAAATAACTACTCACATCAGGCTCTGGTATCAGCGGATGATTAAATCTCTGCGCCACACCGATCAAATAATCGTAATAAGTAAAATTAACAGGTTTCCCACAGTCCAGTACTTCGTCCGTTTCGCGGTTTGCTTTCTTTAAAGCCGACTTACTGACCGTCACAGCAGATGCTGTGGGGGGCACATCTTTTAAGTTCATCCCACTTCTCTTATCACCGCTAAAACAAACACAAAAAAAAAGAATAAAAAATAATTTCATTTCGCTCGACTACAGCATCCACTAACCCATCACACGGATTATCACACGACCTCTCGATAGACTGTTTGCTCCATGTGGAGCCATACGCAACAGTGGAGGTGATTATGTTGAACACATCATCGTTCTTGTACTTCTCATTAACAGCCGGACTGAGGAGAATGATGTCCTGCGGGGATTGATAAATTTCGAATTTCTCTTGTTATGATGCAAACATACAGAGCTCGCTCGAGCTTACCTTATCTTCATCGATGCGTCCAGTAATCTTTCCCTCATCAGTGTTTAGCTTCCAAAGTGTTGAAGTTCGAGAATTTGTTATTGGAATCTGGAGGCAAAGAGCGCACACGGCCAGATAAGCCATAAAAACATTCAGATTCATGGTGCAGCTGCAGCCGCTTGTATCGTATTGCTTCGATTCGACGAATTAGGCTATTAAATGGTCAGCGACTGCATCGAACATTGCTTAAGAGTTACAGTGATTTAGTAGAGGATTTGTTTTTATGGAAATTGTTTATTTAATTTTTTTTCACAAATGGATTTTTCCCCTTGCAGCACTTTTGTCAAAATTCACACTTTTTGGCATACACAAATATTTTGGTTTGACAAATGCAAACTGTACGAAAGTGACCTGTTATACGAGGGTGCATCGATAAGATCACAATGGTAATGTATGGTAAGTCACAATGGAAATTAAAAGATGTGAAAAAATGGAATGCTTTAAACTGACAGTTGTAAACCAAATTCCATTTTGCGAAAAAAAAAATATATATAAAGAAATTAGTTTTGTATGAAATATGTATGACAAATATTTCTTAAATCTGGAAGTTCCTTTCAGCAACCAAGGTTGGACAGTTCTGTGGCCACGATCTGAGAGTTGCTACTGTAAGCTTCAAGGCGAACAATAAATGGAAAACCAGCTTCGTCGCGCCTACATACCTCTCCAATCAGTAGTTACTTCCCTCACCATTAGGGCAATAACTGACATCGTAGACTATATTGAATCTATTGTTATTAGGTACTTCTCAAAACATTATTTGGGGCAACAGTAAATGCAATATGTGAGGAGATATTGGTCGCAAATCAACGTTTGTTACTGCCGGAAGACGAAAATGTCCCATTTCCATCAACAATTACTTGATCATATTGTAGATAAATGGTAAAGTACCACGTTTTCGGAATTTTTTTTAGGAAAATAATTAAGTACATTTTTTTGGAAACTAATCTCCCGCTAATATGCATTGAAAACACTCTGAAGCATGTAATTTAAAGGCGTTGGGAAACTGCCCTTGATCCCTTAGGGCGATCACGTATACACGTATTTAGGACTTAGGATAGTTTCATGACCAGGGTTAAAGAGATACTCTCTGAAATAGTCCAAAATTGATTTAGACAAAAAGCTCATTTCACTGTGATTCCATTTCATCCAATCAATAATCACTAGTATAAGACAGTACATCCACATATTTCTGGTCCGCCTCAAATTGGGATGACTAGTTTTCGACTGCCCAGACAGTGTTACTGCACTTAAATTTTGAGAAAATCAGAGCCAGGAGTGGACTGATCATCACGTTGGTGGAAAAGCGGTCTTTCCTTAAGCCACACAATGTCGAGGGTTCTTTCCGCAGTCTTGTACACCCATTGGAAAGATTCTAGCCAATATATCGGCACAATCACTTGCATTCTTTCTTTAGGGTTGGGGTCAAAATCCCGAAAATCCAAAATCACGAAAAACCAAGAGACTGGATGATTGCAAGTGATTGGATGATTGCAAGTGATTGGATGATTGCATGTGATTGGATGATTGCAAGTGATTGGATGATTGCAAGTGATTGAATGATTGCAAGTCATGATGCAATGTAGGTGATTGCAAGGAATACATGTGATTGTAAAAGAATGCATGAAATCACAAATGATTGCATTCATTTGAATGGTGGAAGAATGAATGCAATCTTTTGTATGCTAAATGAATGGTGATTGCATTCATTTTTTTGAAGTCTCAATATGAAATCAATGAATGCAATCATTAAACTGAATTCATTAAAGAACGCATTTCGAAATAATTGTAATCTTTTACAACTCTGCCATCTGGAATTCACCCAAAACGAACGATGGAAAGATAAAGGAAGCCAAAACTTAAGATAACATGCGCAGCAACTTGGCATATGAAACTGAAAACATTTGGTAGGAGAGACCTGTTGGTTGAAGACCTAGTGCAACCAAGAGTACGGCGGTATTTAAAGTTAACTAAAGTGAAGAAAACAAACACTTTTCCTTAAGTTTAATTTAATGATCTATAAAACAAATGAATGTTACAATAGCACAGTAAAATATTTTCTTTTTTTATATTAAATGCAGAGCATGTCTACTGTAAATATATAAATGCATTCTATTTCTAAATATTGTAAAAAGTAGTGTATATGTACATACATATTGTAAGGATTATAAATATGTATAACGAAAAAAAAAAAAAAACTGTCATCAATGATTGGAGATTTCACGCTTTCATACACTGCTACCAAGTAAGTTCTTCTGGAATTCCACCAGGGTATTCCCCTGTCAGACAAGCTGTACAATACCCAGCCTGTTTTGGATTAGAAGACTGTTTGTTCATTTGCACGGCTTTCTTCAAACCAGCGACACTTAAGTAAGCTAAACTGTCAGCACCTGAAAAACAAGTCAAAATTCGTTAATTTCACTCCTTAAAATCTTTGAATCTTCTGAACTCACCAACATGTCTAGCTAGTTGCTTTGCATCCAGCCTATTCGCAATTAGTTCCTCTCTTGTTGGAATATTGATACCCATGTAGCAAGGGTACTTAAGTGGAGGACTTGCGATTCGTATATGCACTTCCGCAGCGCCAGCATCACGCAGCAGTTTGATTATGGGTCCGATTGTGTTGCCTCTTACAATAGAATCATCGATAAGTACCAACCGTTTGCCTTCTACATTTTCTGATAAGGCACCAAATTTCTTTGCTACACCCAATTGACGAAGTCGTGTTGATGGTTGAATAAATGTTCGCCCAACGTATCTGTTCTTGCAGAGTACTTCGGCGAAATGAAGCCCAGACTCTCTGGCATAGCCGTGCGCTGCTGCTGTTCCCGATTCTGGTACGGAACTTACGATATCTGCTTTGATTGGAGCTTCTCTAGCTAATTGACGGCCGCATTGTAGTCGCACAGAGTAAACCATTTGGCCCTCGAATATGGAATCACTTCTCGCGAAATACACATATTCAAAAATGCAGAAAGCTTGCATCTTTGAGTCGGGACGCTCAACAATGTCAATGGTGCGAATGCCGTTTCTCGTCATTTCCACAATTTCTCCTGGCTCTACTTCTCGCACATATCTCGCTCCAATCGAAAGGAAGCCACAGCTTTCACTTGAAACAACCCATCCCTCTGCGGGCGCGTCTTCTATTTTTACTATAAGAAGGCTGTTGCAATATTCAAATCGAGAGTACTACTAACTTAGCTTGTTACCTCCACCAAGATTTATTGGTACAATCTTTCCTATACATAGCGGACGATTTCCATAGGAATCGCGCACAGCATAGATCTTATCCTTGAGCATTACCACTAGAGAGTACGATAAGGGAGCAAGTGTCATAAAATGACGAATTCTCGCTGGCCAATCGGGACCATCTCTCTAAAAATTCCAATATCAGTTAGTATCCCTTTCGAATGGATATCAAAATATAGTACTTTACCTCTGAGACATCTGGACTGCAGCATAGAGACTGAGCAATTAGCTCACTATCACTGTGAGTCGATAAACCGACTCCTCTTCCAAGAACCTTAAATATTCAAAAGGAATTAGTATTGACAGTCTACGATGTCAACTGATAATAAATTACTTCACGACGCAACTGCTCACAGTTCACCAACTCCCCATTGTGGGCAATAGCTAGAGCACCATGTGCTGTGTGAACGACAAAGGGTTGGCAATTCACAACCTCAGATGCTGCTGATGTAGAATACCGTGTGTGTCCAATGCCAAGGTTTCCCTTGAGCTTCTTAATTGAGTCATCATTGAACAGGTTATTGATCATGCCCATTCCTTTATGTACGTTGAAATTTTTTGAACATTTTCCCATGCTTGTGACAATACCAGCCGATTCCTGACCACGATGCTGGAGGGCTACTAAGCCAAGGCAAATCAGCTGCGCGATATCTATCTGTGGATAAATAGGAAAAGTAGTTGATTAGTCGTGTGCAACTATTGTAAATAATCTTGCATTGTGTCCTCACTAAAGCATAGGATCTATTAAGTACATTACATGTCCGTCCGTCCGTCCATTTTGACAAAATATTTACAAGTAATATTTATTATAAGGTTAATTCCGATTTGACTTTTGGCGATTCCAAAACCCTAATAACCGCTTAGTTATCAGCTTACAGGGTGGCTATAGGCTATTCTTGATTAGTTGCACTGCCTGTGTTATGACCTTGAAAAACACTTGTGAAGTCTGCCTGGAGTTAAAACACAGGAATAGACCTTTCCCTGGTGAACAACACGATCTCTATCGGGGTTAGTAAACAACCACGAACTGCTCACCCAACTATTTACATACATGCCGAAGTGCATTAGTGATAACATAACCCGAAAACATTTTCCCTAGAATAATCATACGAGAATGATAACGGCACATTGAAGTCACCTATCCATGTCTAGAATTTCAAAAATCTCATCAGATCTCCCTTAGGTTTGAATTGAAAATACGAAATTCGAGCATGGACCCGATCCAGTCACAGAGGACCATTTAGAGATGTCCAAGAATTGGACACAGTTTACGTTGTTAAAGGCTCCCTCTATATCGGGGGAAGTAAATAGAGTGTTTCATCGGCCAATCAACCGTAAGCACAGCATTACGTAAAACTGTGTCCATCGATCTACCTTCCAGGTGTACATGTTGTCTCCAATCACTTCTCTACGTACGAAGCATATAGAGTTTTCAACGAGTAAGACGACAGACAAATAAATTTGTAATCTCTAGGTTTTAAATGATTCCCAGAGGTTAGGTACACGGGTGCCTTAGTTGAAAGGAGGCTGTCAACAGCTCACTTAGACTAACAATGAATCCATTGTGCCCAAGATTACCTAAACTTCACTCCAGGCTCTGGAGACTTAGCACAATAAAGGGGATTCTGTGTAGTTACGTTACGATGAGCGGAGTGCGCTCCAGAGGCATAAAATAGAAATATTTAAAAAAAAAAACATGACTCAACGATTGTCCCTCACACGAAAAACGTAGTCATGAAAAATTGCATGAAATCTGAAGACAATCTTGTAGCACATGAAGGTCTTAAAGAAAAACATATGCACGTAGCTGAGAATAAACAGATTTATGAAGAAGCAAAATTAGGATTAAATTAAACGAACAGGAGGGGCTACTAATAGCGTGAAATCTGATTATTTAATGCATTAACATTATAAAGGAAGGATCTCATTTGATTCCGTGTCATGCAATGAGTGATCGCAAAAATCTAAATAATTCTACGTAGTTCCATCAGCTTTGTATGCTGATGATTCGCAACAAACTCGACTGAGTATATTGAATTTTGTTGCAAACGAATGCTCTAATTTCAATGACAAAAAGAAAAAAGTCGTTCATCCAACGCAATTTATAGAAATTTTAATACAGTCAGCTACATATGTAAGTATTGCTATTAATTTCATTCATAAACATGGTCAATAATGTGTGGGTATCATTCAAGTCGAACGTCTACCACAAGAAACGCGGTGGGGACAAGATATTCATCATTGATTTGCTTTTTATATTAAATATCAGTCGTAGTTTCACATTTCAATACACTGAGCATAGGAACCGATTTAAGATTTTTGTATCTCTACTTCAAATATGTAATTAGTCGTACATACACGCAACCCACACAAGCCACCAGACTTGCAATAAGAACTCACCTGCGTAGGCCAGTCGCCACATGCTATTGCTCCAAATACTCCACATTCGTGTGTTAAGCCAGTCACTTCTTTAGGGTGTCCCACTGGTTTGTTCTTTCTTAATACTCTCAGGTTTGGCTGTTGCTGGTCTTCAGAAACTGTAACAATTTACATTTCAGATTTTGTCCATTGTACCTAATGACAAGTCATACATACCTCTGCCTAGGCAATTACTACTGCGATTCGCAGCAGATGATCCACAATCAACACATCTCGTACTGTCTGCGTCCATATTTGTTCTGTAACTGCTTCGAATGCTGCTCCTGCTTTGCTTTGTTAAAGATCTATGTAGTGTATTTGTCGTCGACCAAACTGAACTGATTGATCTGAAATTCAAATTGAAATTAATTTTAGTTCGTTTGATAGAAAATCTTGGCCTAATCGGCTGTAGAGAGATAAGACTTTATGTGCAGCGCTCTGTCGCACGTACATAACTCATAAAACGCATTACAGGGGGTATTCTTCCATCGGAACTCTAGATTTCCAAAGCCCAACTCTAACCAATAAAATAAATAAATTCACCTTATCAAGGGGGCACGAGATGATCGACCGTTTGGCACAGACCACAATGGTAGATTATTTACGTGTGCATTATTGTTTAATTTTAAATATTATTGCCAATATGCCAATCCCCGGGTTTTATAGATGGCTTCTCGATAGCTACTCGATGACGATTACGACTGTAAACAGGTCGATTTGTTATCTGTTGTTGTTGATATTACGGATGTGATTTAAACACTGTTTTAACAATATCATGGAAAATTACAAAAACACAAGCTCGTTAGTATAGGTCACTTAAACTTTGCTGGGCATATTTACAAGGGTTTTTGTCGATTTTAATTTTTCAAAACTGGAACGATTCAGCAGTTTCTCTACGAAAAGTGATGCAACTTCGTAATGATATTTTGTCAGGCGGCTATTTGGAAATCTATTTAGTGGCGGTAGATAATGTTAAATTGTCATTTGGTATATACTAGTATTTTAAACACCTTTTGCTTATAGACTTTCAGCGTTTAGCCTTTTTTTGACTTCCACTTTTAGTCAAAAATTAATTTTTAAAAACACTTTCCACCTCGAATTGCGGTGGTTACATACTCGTATCAACTGCGTTGAAGAATAGAAATTATTTACTCCTTTAGCCTGCTGTTAGGTTGGCTGTCGTTTGGTGCATGGATTTTTTTTGTAAAGTCCAGGTAGAAAGGCTAACAAAAAAAAATCTAAACGCTCTTTCTTTGCAGAGGTGACAGGTATCTTTTACTGTAGAAATAATGTTAATAGTATTTCAATGTCTTTTGTGCTCGTCCTTCTTCTTTTTAGATTTTTTTTTATGGTTATATGTATACTTTATGACGGTCGTTGTAAACATCATTCCAATCAGGTATTTGTTTTGCGTCGTTTCGTGGATGCGAATATAGGTGAAGAGGAATTAAATTGCATACAATTTATTGCTATAATAACTTCTTCTATGGGTTACGAAGTGCATATGCACAGTCTAACTTAGCCATTGTACTCCGATCTCTATCTTTTCCAATGGTTGCACTGGTATCCCTATCATTGGTGGCACTGTCATCTCTTGCATAGGTAGCTTCAGTATCCGTATCGACAGAAATAGAATTGCCCATATCAACACCGAGCTAAGCTAAAGACCGGGCTAACTGGAGAGGCTTGTTGGTTGAGGCCCAGGTTCACCCAGGCATTTTTGCTCATATTTTAGATTTTGAATGAGGCATTGTACGATTTCTCCTGCCATTGCATACCTATTGACAGTGCTTTGTACTTAGCTGTTAGCTGCCCCGTTTGCTTAACAAGCAGCTGAATTGGTCATCCATACATTTTCACTGCACCAGCATTTGTTCCGCTTTCTGTAGTTTGGTTACGGGACGAAGGACACTGCTTTTTACTTTACCTCACCTAAGCCACTGGTTCTTATTCCAAGTCTTCACCACACTCAAAATGCACCATCTGACAACGAACATGCTGTTGGAGAAACAACCGGGAAAGAAAGCATTCTTAGCAGGATCATACCCTGCCTCTGGATAAAATGTTTTCGAATTTTTACAGTTTTCCGAAAAAGTTTCATTGTTTTCGTTTTAGAGTCATTAGAGCCGTTGTCGTGATAATAAAGTACCGGTAATTTTAGGATTCACCCTACAGCTCTCAGATATAAAGTTAGAGATTCAGCTTTTTAGACCTTTTAGAAAACGAACGTTTTTACGAACCCAATATCTAACCTTTATGGGTGCAAGTACTCGTAATAACAGAACGATCATTTCCTACGCAGAAAGGCCATTAACCCTTCTAAAGAAATATTCTTTGAATTGACTCCGCGAATATGTGATTATGTTTTCACTTCAAGTCTCAATTTCATTCGCAAGCAATCTACTTATATAACTGAAGTAGGAAAGACCGGACGGTGGACGTACACGGCGTTTTTTACTATTTATAGATTGCATTGTTTATTTTGACGATTTGATAATAAAGTCTTAAATAAACAAAGATTTAAGGAATAATTGTTTGTTTTATTAGACATTTATTAAGAAGAGCAACAATTAAGTGAGTATTCAGAAAAGCAATAAAGCGGAAACGGTATTTGTTTCTATTTTTAAAAATTAAGTAAAATTCATCTTAATATGCATTAATTGAAAGTGTAAAGATTAGAGTTCTAGGGTTAAAGCCAAATGGCAATCATTTAATTTATCCAAATAAGCTCGATTGAATAGACTTTTTGTGCCCAAATTTAGGAATGAATATCTATGTCTATCCTTACTGCGATAAAATACAAAGGAAAAGACAAGTTCTACAATTCTATTCATCAGAAGGACGGTGCAATATCAATTTTATGAAAGAGTTGGGTGGAGAAGAACTATCCCCAATCGCCATCGTAATCCGGCTACTTTTAACAATACCTTCTTTACTGATAGATTGAATTAAGAATTAGCAGTTGACTATTCAGCGTAGAGGTATACACTTTTAGGTTGTCCCTAAACCTCCAAAAATTTTCCATAAATCTCGGAGTATGTAGGCAGCTCTATAAACTTTTTGGATTTTATGATTATGTGGAATTGCCTGACCACTTTGAAATAGTAAAAATTCAATTTTTTCAGCAGACCCTCATAATCTTCCTTTATAGGCGTTGAACTGGTTATATTCCACATTTGGCAGAGTTCGAAGCAGATTTAAAAATGTTGGTAAGAGTCTCAGTCCCCTCTTTCAAATTTAGCTCATGATGAACTTCCTACAAGACAAAACCTTGGCAAGTTTTAAGGTGGTTCAAGGAGAAGCAGAAAAGATATATTATGCCGCTGTCTTTCTGATCTTGTTGATCTTCAATAGACTTTAAATGCTTCCTGAATCCAATAATGCGAGTATGTTCACACGGTGACCGCTGCCAAGAGAAAAAACGCTACACAACTGACTACACCACGGCAACATCTTCAACACTTGGGTAACAAAATCTAAATGTCGATCTGGTAGCCAAACCAGAAAAGACTAAGCTTTTAAGAGCCAAGAATGATTTTTTTTTTAATAGTAAATAAAATAGTTTACTACTAGTGCGCTCATGACTATTAAATCAAAGTAACGAAGATGTATCTTACAATAAGCAAATAGGTATTTTTAAGGAATACTCCAAACCGTCGACAATGATTGAAAAATAAACTCATGCAAGTAGAGATGCCAGATCTGAAAAATTGCCTCGTTTTGCAATACTAGTTAATTATGAAGATGGTACGAAAGTTAATGTATAATTATCATTACTTATCAACGGAAGTTATTTGCGAAACTATTTTCGCTTTTCGAATCTCAGTTTCGCAAAATACCTTAAATTCAAGAAGCTCGGCTTCCAATACTGCCATAGGAAGTTGATTTCAGTCATCTCACCATGAGTTTTTCATGAAACTGAAAATTCTTTCAGAACTACCATTAGACACGGGCAATAAAAACACAAAATTGCAAAGCATTTCCAAATTTGGGGCCACATTACTTTTAAAAAAACCAACCTGCTTTACCTACAGAATGAAATGTCAAGACTTCGGAAACCACTGAACTTGTTATTACCTTAACACTTAACTTAACATTTTTATAGTTTAAAAATATAGTTTTATGGATTGATAGCAAAATTTGAACGGCGAAAACTGAAAGCGGGATATTTCGCTGGACGGTCCTGTGGGACGCCTGGCATTCCTACATGCAATGCATCCCTAAAGGTAGTATCTCCCTTGGTAACCTCAATCTTAAAAATGTCTAAAAAGAAGGTTGTTTGTGTTCTCCGCTCTACGGGACCATATCAGAGGCAAATGCACACTATTCATTCTTCCGAAGGATTTTGGTCCCATTCCTACTGACAGTTTATGGATGAAAAGATACATACGATCTTTAGTAGTTTTTCACTGCTGAGTTGTGATTATACTCCACATACATATACTCCGTTACTCCGTTCTTAGACATTAAAGTAAATGATAAACAATTTAAAAAGTTCTTAAGTATCTATCATTAGTAACATTAGATCACCAGTATAAGCATAAATTATAACACAAAAAATGTCTAAAACACACCGATTAATTATCTATAATAGTCTAATTTAGGCATGTTAACAAGTAATTAAGCAGGTACAGTCAAAATAATTTTTGTAGTATTTATCGAACATAGGTAGTATAAAACAAAGTTGAACTGGGTAAAACTGGTTTGATGGCATGATCGACTGACTGCCGAGGGACAAAATATTTTTTTTTTTTTCTAGCCCGAGGTTCAATATTTTGGCGAACCATGCCAAATTCTGCAATCCAAAAACAGACGCACAATTGCGTCTGGTAACCTTGACTGCGTGCTCGAAGACAATTATAGAGCTCTGCAAAACACAAAGAACTCGATATTCTCCAAATAGACTGTGCCATCGACGAGTACTTGCAAAGAACTCTAAAAGTTTAACTAATTGCCGAACGAAAACCACGTGCGTCTACATATATTACTTATGTAAACTATTAGATCACTGATCACCAAAAAACTGGTAATGATTTGCATTAGAATTGAAGTAACAGAACAAAACTTATATTCCATGAATGAATGGACAGACAAAAATTGGTTTCAATTTATCTCAAGAACTAATTTAACTTACGTTCAGTCGCGGCCGTGATAGTTTCTACGTCTAGCCCTTAAGTACGCACCAAACAAAAAAAAAAAACTGGTTCGACGATGAAATTTTTAAATAAAACAAATGTTCACTTCTAAATGTGTTGTCGACCGCCAAAAAAACACGATCGATATCTTAGAATGTTTGGAAGAACACGCCACTCTCCTCTCATTAAATATACAAACTGTTCCGTCGTAGAGTTTTCTACTCCCGCACTAACAGCGGAGACTGCGTTACCAAGTTGTCTGATACGTGTAAAGTTATCGAACAGTGTAGAGGCTTAAGGAGACGATAAAACTTGCATGAATTAATTATCTGCAGTGTACGAAAAAGCAAGACGTAGTTGTTGGTCTTATACATCTATCTCTGTTTGCCTGGGTATACTGCCTTTTTATATAAATCACGAATATGGTATATCCGGCAAGGCGGCAAGTTGATTTACTTGCTCTACAAGAAGAACTAATACTATCGCGTGGAAGTTTAAGGCCCCAGCTGAGCTTAACAATGTTATGGATTGGGTTAAAATGAAGAGCTTTTTGGTATAAGACCACTCCATTTAAGTTGTTAGGTATGTTGCTGTTCCATCCATCCATCTGTTATTTGCCTTCTTGAAAGAAATATTGCCTACTCCGTGATTAAACGCGTAAGGAGGGACCTTCATAAGTGATTAGCTTCCCGACCTGCATCGCTATTTTACGTGCGGCTCTCAGCCTGAAGAACGTTTTCTGCGATTTGAAAGTCTGACTGATTTGTATAGGCCCAGAGTTTCAGAAACGTTTCTCGTATCTATGCTTACATATTTCATACGTCCATTTTGGCTCATCAGTGTAAATGACTGTGATCTTCACATTTTTTAATTTTCCGTTTTTTCCAATCCGGATAGAGGCTTACAAATTATGGAAATTGTCGAAATACGTCGATGTGAAATCTTCCTTTGGTTTTTTAACAGTACATACATACAAGCGTTCAAAAGCTAAGACTATATAACAATTCGAATTATTTAATGAAAAAGTTATGACCCTAACAAAAATGGAGTACATTACTCCAAGCCATCAGGCCTGTTTAATTTTCTTGTTGCAATTCTGGTAAAGTTCTTCTGTCAATTTTACTTATGTGTTTTAGTAGAGAATCATTTCTGCGGTTGTCAGAAGGACAAAAGTGCTGGGCTCTATAAATTTGCCTGATTCCGTAACGACTTATGTCTAGGCATCATTCTATCAAGTCGGTTCATTGAAAATTCCTGCTTTTTAAAGCGGATTGCCCATTTCTAAATGCTCAGACCTCAAGCACCGGTCGAACTTGTGGAACCGTGTATTATTATCTTAGTAATGCTGCCTTCGGCTTGGTTCCACATTGGAAGCTGTGGAACCGGAGGGATGGTGAATTGGTTCGGACTAAAGCTTACTAAGTTTGCTGTGCACCACTGCACCACTTCCTGCAGATATTCGTTGAGCGAATTTGGTTGGCTCTTTTGTCCGAAACTATACTAACTGTTATTAAAGTGGTAGTTCTCTATTGACAACAATAATATGTATTCCAAATGCATCGATAAGATACGCCTCCAATTCGACAGGTTCGACTGGGGTTGGTGGATAATTGCTGTGTTCCATTGACGGTTTCAAAATTCTCATAAGCAGGCTGTGAAGGGAACGCATTAAAACTGAAAGTCAAAATATATTTAGCAACTAGAAATATTTAAAAATTCTGCCAAAGAATAGTAGTGCTTAGAAAAGATTTAAGTAAGTACCATTGGCAAAATAGTTATACTCATGAGTTGGGTAGTTACGTGTATGTAGGTATTTGGAAGTAACAGTAAGTGTGTTGAATAACGCACATCAATATATTGAGACAGAAAGTGGAAGATTTACATACATATGTATCATCTATGGTTTCTTTTTAGGATTCCGTATGTAGATCGCGGAACTCTATTGCTCTGGCTCGTCTGTCCGTCCAACCTTTTATCTCTCAGTTTTCCAACATATCTGACAAAATTGAAAATTAATCATAAATCGCAATCATATTCTTTCTTAGGGAAACCTCTTTGCATGAAGTCATATCTGACTAATTTTTGTTCGTGTGGGATATTATGACCTAAAATCTGCCCAGAATTTCGTTTTTGGATCATTTTCGATTAAAATTTCGGCTAAGAACTTACAAACATGGCCAGACAAACTGTGCTGATTACATAAGAGTTCAGGTGAATCCACTACTGTGTTGAATCCTTACGATTATGCATACGTATGTACATAAGATCTTATCGTATACTCTGCTTCCAATGGTTATCTAATTTTTTTCAATTTCTGATCACTAACAGCATTTTAGGAGGACGACGTTTTCATTCGTTAGAATCTTTACGTTAAACCGAACTATATTCAAAATTTCTTTAAGCACATCTGAGAAGTGAATACTGTGTCACGAAAGAAGGGATAGCCCCAACAAGCACGTGCTTTTCCAATGCTCGGAAAAGAAACAGAGATCTATGTGCGTACACCCAGAGTCCAAAAGTTAGACCAAGATAGAGTACACCGTACGCGCCATGGATAGTAATTTATTTCTCGTAGAACGAGTACCTTGTCATGTATTCCGCTGGCTGACACGATCGCTTGGCAGGGGATGAAACCATTGTTTTGGTTTTTTTCCATACCAGAAGGAGAGAGTTCATCTGATTGTTTTTTTTGAGTAATCTTCCATTGGCAACAGGCATGCTACCAAACAAATGCAACAATCAATTGGTTGCATTATCACCGCGTGTCTAGGGGAAATTAACCTTGCACCTTGTACGTCGTATCAGGAAGCACAAACAAATAACAAAATCTCGTTTCAGAAACGAAAGAAAGGGAAGACCTTAGATAAGCTAATATACATAAAAAAAAAATGTGCTCTCTAGCCGGTGTTGGGATTTCTGCTAGTGTGTGTGCGATTCGTTTTTTAAGCGATGAAGTTGATCAGAGATGTACTTGGGTTTAGTACGTTGTCGCTGCGATTGATTGTTGGTTGTTGCCGGCAAAGTGGAACATATTTTGTTTTTTTTATAGCTCGTTCCATTTGGAAATAGATAGTGAAATGGCTACAAAAAGTGAGTAGAGTGGTATGTAGACACAGGCGCACTCTATTTTATCCAAACTCTAGTTGAAGGTTATACTTTGGGCAAGTTGCTACAGGAGGGTAAAACAAAGCAAGTTTACGATCTGCCGGAGCACCCTGGTCTCTGTTTATTGCTGAGTAAAGACCGAATTACTGCTGGGGATGGGGCGAGGTCTCACGATTTGGTCGGCAAAGCGGAAATCTCAAATAAAACTAACGGACTGGTTTTCAAGATACTGAACGCAGTGGGTAAGTATCTAAGTGCGTGGTGGTTTTCTAAAGCACATGGTTTTAATTTTTGCGCTGTTATGTAGGACTTAATACAGCGTATGTCAAGCCATGTTCGCCTACTTCTTTCATTGCAAAGAAATGCTCGATGATACCGATTGAATGGGTGACCAGACGTTTAGCTACTGGTTCGTTTTTAAAGAGAAATCCTGGGGTGCCAGAGGGTTACAGGTATGTTTGTTATTATATTATTATCCAAGCATGTACTTGTTAATCTGTGACATTTCATAAGTTCTGTCTTGAGTGGTTAGTGCTGAATGCTATTTCGAAAGCATGTGGCTGCAAAATTAGTATGCTATGACCATAGATTCTATTTCTTGGAAACAAATTTTATGTATTGTATTATTTTAATTGTATGACATAAAAGTGTCGTATATCAATTTTGAATTCTACGCTTCTTCTTCTAACTCCTTTTCATTACCAGAGCCAAGTCGAGGCTTCTTTCCTTTACACTACAAGATTGATGTAGATTGAGTTCATTCGAGTACTTTTACTAAAGTAAATTGGGCAAATGGCAGATAAAAGTACGCGAATGGATTTTGTGCTAAACTGTTGACTTTTTGAGTGGCCCTGTAGGTAAATAAGAAATAAATAAGAAGAATTTATTTTAAAGCGTGACCTTTTGTGTCGAAAGCCAGGTTTAAGCCACGATCAATTTTCCTAAAGAAGTCTGGAACATCCTTGATCTATGTATGTTAATACATTGGGTTAACCAGAAATGGCCAGACCAGGGAGAGGGACTGACGTGGTGAGTGTGTATCACCTAAGCTCTTCATCGAAGAATCCTCTTCTTTTCTTTCTCCGATAGTTGAGGCTGACTGAACCAGCAGATAGCAGCAACGTCCTAGCACCTTTTCTATAAAATTTCTCATTACTGGCGCATGATTCTTAACCGAAAAGTTTGAATAAGAAAACACTGTCAGATGTTCTAAGTAGTTTCGAGTCCTTGTGGTAAGATCCACAGACGCCAGCACGAAGTCGAGTCAAACCGGACTAAACTTGATCATCCTTTCATCTCGTCAAACCAATCTGAACTTTTTAGGTCACATGTTATCTAATATGGTTATTCATAAGCTCCTAGCAATGAGCAGGGCGTTACAACTTGTTAAAGATCTTCTTTCCTTCTATCCTCCTTCTATTAAGAGGTTATCTTAGCTGCAAAAGTTAGGATTAGATTGAACCAGTTTACATGATGAAGCAGTGAAGTAATGCAGGGCCACCTACAATGTTGGTAGTGACTATTAACAGAGTTGCAATTCCATGGTTTCGTACTCGCCTTTTGACTGGGGTATTGGATAGACCAATTGCGTTGTCCCTTATTTTGATCGACTTTATTATTTACGGTTTAAAATTGTACACAATGTTTAATAACAAACTAGGTCAATATATTGTAATCATGAATTGCTTCGTAACAGCGGTTCTAGTCTAGGTACGTTATTATGTTATTTGGATTTGTCATGGTGTCTGAAATATACATAATGTATGTACATGTACACCACATGCTAGCGAAAACTTTTGATTAGACCCCAAGGACCGAAAATAAACAAAACCGATTTTTTTAAGAACATCACAATTTTGAACACCAAACTACATTTGCCCGTCGTTAGATCGATCAGAGATTTCGCAAGGTTCCATCACTATCTTTATTTTATAACCTACTTTCTGTGGTTACAAACCTGATAATCTTTCGTTTGTCGGTCTTGTAGTGATTCTAATAATTGATCATGGGCCAAAAAACTCCAGGCCTTAGTCGAATATATGTATGTTAGTCCAAAAAATGTTGAGGCATTTTTGTTATACGTTTTCCTTCGGTACAAAAACTCCAAACGGTGTTGGAAAAAGCGTTTAAGCGTTTTTTCTGCCCTTAAATCGTTTTGATATTCTTTTTATCAACTGTAACTTTATATTTTTATTAGTTTAATAACAATAAAAACAATCCATTACAAGTATCAATTAACAACCAATTGCAATAATTCTATAAATGACGTCGGAGGGGTTCAATAAGTTGATAAGAAAATGCAAACGACTTATTTATTTTCCTAAAGGAAACCAAAAATAGGCATAAATATTATTATTTGTTTGCTATTTGGAGCAATAAATAAACAAAATGATTTGTGACGCACTTTGAAACAAACACTTTACAAACAGTATGTTTTCACTTTCAGATTTGCCCCACCAAAACAGGAAACATTTTTCAAGGATGACGCCAATCATGATCCTCAATGGTCCGATGAACAGATCATATCAGCTAAATTGCAATTTAATGGAGTGCTCATTGGTAACAGTCTTGATATTGTTGTGTTCCTATTTTTGAGACGATTAAATTAGCTCAGAAATTGCATGAGGTCTTATTATCTGCTCGAGTTATCAGCGACTCTGCTGGGGACTTGCAATAACAGCGACAAGCGAATCTAGAATAATAAATCTAGATCATGACCTTTTTTTGTAATTTCTGAAGTGATGGACAGTCTTGAACTTTGATAATCGCTGCATAAACACTGTTGCGTTTATTTAAATAAATTAGGTACAATTTTTAAAGTTTTTTTCAACATTTTCAGGTCAAGATGAAATTGACATTATGCGCAAGATGAGCGCCATGGTATTTGAAGTCTTGGAGAAAGCATGGGCAACAAGGAATTGCGCATTTATCGACATGAAAGTTGAATTTGGAATTGATGTTGATGGTAAGACGGTGTTTTTTATTTTATTAAAAATTTAAGAAATGGAACAGAGTGATCCAGTAAAACTCGTATTTCCTTGAATCTATACTCAGGACCTTGTACTTTTTAATTTAACTTTTAATTTGACTACCATTTTATAGTTTACAAAACCTCTCGACACATATGTGGGTATACTTTTTGAATTCTCCAATTTTCTGATTAGAAGTGAAAAATTATACTAGTGGTTGGTAATAAACATAAATAATTGTTTGTTTCTGCGGCTCGAAAGAGGACAGACATGACACATCAAACTGCAATTTAATTCACTGTTTTTTTTACGCTTTTTAGAAGAAGCCGATTAAAGGCACCGTGGGCGCCGTGGCTCAAGTGGTTAGTGCGTTTGATCGCTGAGCGTGAGGTTCGAGGTTCGAATCCCAGAGAACACCAAAAAGTTTTTCACGGTCCCACCTCTCGCGAATGTCTGACAAACGTCCGAGAGTAATAATTGTCAAGAGAAAGCTTCTCAATTTGCCTTTCGGATATGGCTCTAAACTGTAGGTCCCTTCCATTTGTGTGAAAAATATAACACGCATAACACGAATGGTCGCGAGAAGCTAGGCCCTGGACCACATACGGTCCGTTGCGCCAAGAATTTGTATTTGTATTTGATTAAAGGCACATGAAATAGCTGTAACATATAATACATTTATTTCGTTTTCCTCATGAAAAATAAGGCTGGTTTCATGCAATGTATGAGGAGCTACACGTGGAATTTTTTATTTCCTGGTAGAAAGGAATAATTCATTTAAGCGAGTGTTGAGTACATCTGCACCAATATAGTCAGCAATGTTTTCCTTGACCCCGTTTCATTTGCCTATTCTTTGAGATTTTTGGTTTTGATTTCTGTGAGCATTCCGTGAAGATAACGAAAATTTAATTTGGCTAGAAGGTTTTCCGACGTTGTTATGCATGACAGCTTAGATCTCGACATCGATGATTGTATTGAGTTAATTGTCTAATGACCTTATGACCATTTCGAAGTTTATTGCACTCTCTGAAATTAATTTACCTAGAAGGGCGTATTCGAACGGTTTCGGTCCACTGAACGTGTTCAACTTTAGTCACTGCCTAAGTGACCATTAGGGACATCCACTTCATCCAATCAGCCTCAACCTCTTCGTTTTCCCTATATCCTGATCGGATTTATATTCAATTTAATTAAGGATACGCACGTGTATGTATATAATATTTTTATCTTTTCAGGAAACATCGTTTTAGCAGACATCATCGACTCTGATTCATGGCGTCTATGGCCTGCAGGCGATAAAAGGCTTCGAGTGGATAAAGATGTTTATCGGCAATTGGCATCTGTCTCAGCAGGTGACTTGGACACTATTAAGAAGAACTTTGCTTGGGCCTCAGAGCAACTGGAAGGAATCATTCCAAAGAACGATCACTTAGTTGTGATTCTTATGGGCAGTGCTTCTGATACAGCTCACTGTGAAAAGATTGCTAAAGTCTGTAAGGATTTGGGTCTGAATACTGAACTGAGAGTTACATCTGCACACAAGGGTCCCGAGGATACGCTAAGAATTGTGCGGGATTATGAGAGCGTAATGAGTAAATTAGTTTTCATCACAGTTGCTGGTCGTTCAAATGGCCTAGGACCAGTGCTATCCGGGAGCACTACTTATCCAGTGATCAATTGTCCACCAGTAAAGCCAGATAATGTTCAGTTGGACGTTTGGTCCAGTTTGAATTTACCCTCTGGCTTAGGATGTTCTACGGTCTTGTACCCAGAAGCGGCTGCTCTTAATGCCGCACAGATTTTGGGTTTGAGCAACTACATAATTTGGGGAAAATTGCGTGCCAGGCAAATAGATAATTTGCTTACTCTGAAGAAGGCTGATAAGAGCTTGCGAGGTGTTCGCACTGTGAGCTTTGAATGAATTGTTAATAATATTTTTATACGTATATATACACTTCAATAAATGCATTTATTTTTAATGTGAGATATGGTATTTTCATTGACTAAAGCTTCTACTGACTTGTAGCTACAAAACACTCGAAAAGCTCTTTTTATCTGAGTCATTAGCGTAATGTTTAACTTGCTGAATTAGCGTGACTACATTTCACTTCAGTACCGTCATTAACCTAGGTGTGCACGGATCTTAGATTCGTGAAGTTTTGTATCTAATTACCTGAAATTTCTTTCGAGTAATGTCAATTGTGTTACAAAGATTGAATAGAATTATCAAGTCGTCATCAGTTGAATTAAGTGAGTGAGAGGTTTTAGTATAAAGTCGCGTAATCTGTTTATCTGCGGAAAATACCTTAAAGTATTTCGCAATCGGTTGTAGACTCTTGCAACAGTGTGCCAGAGATTGGGATAGTGATTAATGTAGTTATGAAGTGTGTAATGTAGTTTGGATGTAAACAAATGATAAATTAAGCGGCTGTGTTGATGATTAGCGAAATGTTTTGAAGGGAAAACTGAACATGACTTAGCAAAGAATTGGGGATATAATGGAAAAACTAGTGTACTATCATGTACGTTAACTAACAGTTTCTACCCTTTATAAACTCTATGATGGGACAGTGTTACCCCGGATTGAATTCCCTAAATAGCTTAATCAATTTAATACGCTCTCCTAAGCCTTGGATGTATCACTTTTGGAGAATAAACACATTTCAGTTTGTAGTTAGCCTTTCAGGTCGTATACGATCAATTTGGTTGTTGACCCTGGTGAAATGCATCGCACCTAAATAAAATAAATATATCATGCACACCGATTATTGCCAGTTCATTTATTAAGTGTTTTTACTTTCAGTAAGCAAAATGTGTTCTACTCCGGATTCAATTCACAGCGCTGCTATAGATGAGATTCACGATATTCCAATGAATGTCATTCACCGGCCTATTCCATCCGTTTTGGATGAGAAAAAGGTGGTTTCTTTAATGGAATCCCTTGAGGTAAAATTGTTTTATCATCCACACAGGAAATTAAATAACTTTATGTGGATTTCAGAATACACAATCGGAAAGCGATGTACCGCCGATTGATGTCCTCTGGATTAAGGGAACTGCAGGGGGAAATTACTACTATAGCTTTGGAGGATGCCATCGATTTGAAGCTTCTAAGCGGCTGCAAAAGCCAACCATCAGGGCTAAGCTAGTAGAGTCAACACTGAGTGATTTACGCAACTATATGGGTTCCAGCACTCCAAAGGACTTAAAGTGAGGACTCGTAGTCTAATCAATAGTTTTGCTGCTAAGCACTTGTGGTGGTTTTTCTACTGTTAGTTCAAATTGGTTGTATTTCAGGCGTTATGTACTAGACAATTTTTTTTATTAAAAAGGGTTTTATTTTCAAAAATGATCTTGAAATTTAAACTGGCCTCGTTTTTAGTTATCTTTTAGTGAAGGTTGATGAAGTACGAGTTTCATGCTCGTAGCAAGGACAGTTATCTATAATACTTATGTTACTAACATAATTTATTTAACGCTCTGAGTGTACACGACTCTGATTCGCCTGTTTTATTATGCCTTCGGAGACTCTGTTGTCCATGTAATCTAATTTTCAATGGAAGTTCTGTGATGATTCCGAAAGTGACGGCAACCCCAAAACCGTCTCAGGTGCTGACATTCATGGTGCACATACTTTTTCACTTTGACTGGGTAGTTTTAGTTACCACATCTAAATATTTCTTGCAAAGAAGTTCATCGCCTTCGCTTTAGCAGCACAGAATGACATTAGAAACATTTTTTTTTGAAATTGCTTTATTTTTATTGCTTTAGTCTGAAAGATACGTTCAGCTTACAGTTACTTTGCATAAGAGTGTGGTCCGGAAAAAAATTTCAACCACAAGTCCTAATGTGACCTACTCATTGTGACTTTTTAAAGAGATTCTCTAAACTAGAACGTTCCTTTATACAGTCTGATGTCAGTACTTCCACTGAACTGGAAGATTTAATAAGAACGTCATCTTCAATTCGTATTCCAATTCCTCGAAATTCTTCTGGAACGTCGGAGCGATCAGTTGGGATATAGATACCTGGTTCTACTGTACAAACCATTCCTGGCATTAGTTTCATACTCCTTGACATTAAAGGAGTGTCATGCACATCCATGCCCAGGTAGTGCGACACGTGATGCGGACAAAACACAAAGGCGGCCTGCGATAAGTAGAGAAAATGTAAGCGCTATGTAAGACAAATATTAAACAAACCCACCCTCGCAAGTGCTTGATCGGTAGTGACGTGCTTATGGATAAGACCAACTTCTTGAAGATATTTTCCTAATCTCACACACATTGTCTCAAACAACTTGTCCAGGCTTTCACCACCTTCCCGCGCCAAAAGTCCTGCAAACAACGGCATAGAGTCAAAGAAATGGCAACTGTCTTTGACCCACCTATGAGTTCTTTCTGTAGAACCAGTATTACATCATAAAGTACCCTCTGAGCATCAGTAAACTCCCCGCTAACTGGCCAGGTGCGGGTAATGTCACTAGTGTATCCACCGTACTCACAACCAGCATCCATAAGCACTAAGTCTCCAGGCTTTGTTAACTGTGTGTTATTGATGTAGTGAATCGTGGTGGCATTGCTGCCCGCCGCCACAACTGGTGGGTAGGCTAAAAAACTGGCATTCTTCATGCGGCACTTGTAGTCAACTGTTGCAAAGATGTGGTGCTCCGAATACCCCGGTACGGTATCGGCCATCGTCTCATTGATGGCTTCTGACGCAATCTTGCAGGTCTTGCGCATCAATTCGATCTCCGCCGGTGTTTTGAAAAGTCGCATACTCTGCAAAAAAGTCTCAGGGGACCTCAAAGGACCTTCCGGCTGAATAGTCTTAAGATGTTTGGTCAGTTTATACTGATCTGAAGTATTTTCATTGTACCAGATAGCGGTGTTGCCGTTTTCTTTTGCTTTTCTGTGAAAAATTCGCTGTATACTGTTTATGGATCCCATTTATACTCACAGATTGATCTCAGGTAGGAATTGACTGACAGGAAATGCTTCATCCACACCAAACAGTTCTAGTGAACTGTCCACACCAGTTCTAGGTCCATCCCACAGCTCAGCGTTTTTATCCTTTGGTCTCATGAAGAGTGTGGATGTCGTTCGACTTGCTTCATCAATTTTCATCACGAGAACAGAATCCGGCTCAAGACACCCAGTTAGGTAGAAAAACTCCGTATTTTGCCGGAAGACATAGGGAATCTTATCGCTCATATACTTCTTCACAGCCGATGGTATGATGACCTACCCATAAAATTACAAATAAACCCCGACTAGTTGATACCAACAACTTACAATATGATTGCGCAAGCTTGATTCGGAGAAGCTGTTCTTTTGAATGCCTTGCATGAGGCGGGAACGTCGTTCTTTAAATTCCTCAACCTTGATACAAGGAACTACTTCACCATCTTTCAGGAGGTGTGGATGTGTACATGCTGTGGGTTGGCCCAGGTTCTCAACCCCGCTTTGACTGAGCTGCTTATTCTGAGCGCCTATGATTTTGAAACTCGACAAGAGCCTCGCTACAAGCCGACAATTAGTCGAGAATGGATGCAAAATTACCAGCAATACTTACAGCTTTCTTTAGGACATCTGTTGAGACTCCGATTTGTGACCTTTTTTAACAGAAACATTCTTGAATCCAGCAGCCAATTAATATAGTTTCCCTTAGAAAATAAACCTAAAATTTAGCATTTTATAGGTGTTTTGACATGAAAGCATGCTTTGACAGTTGTTGCCAGCTCTGACTGGCATTACCAAATGCTATTAAATATCATTAAATAACTAGAGTGCGTTCAATGCCATTTTGAGGAAATAATTGGCTGGATCTAGGAAAATTAGTGTTGATGGATATGAACATGAGGATGCGAATGTCGTTATATGTAGGTGCTGATGGAGACTGGTAAACTAAATTGTTTGGAATAAATTAAGCTGAATTTGGTTTGAGCATTTTGGAAAGAAACCTACAATTCCACTGTGAACTTCAAGAATTGCAGCCGGTATAAAAGGGTTTTTGAACAGATTTGTAATCATGGATGAGGCATGGGTTCACATTCCTTATTCAAAATTTAAAATAGATGTCAAGTCGAAAATATGCCAAAGTACCTGGGTCGAGGAGTCGAACTGACAGATGATCGTAGTTTCGGTTTTTTTTCTTTTAATGAGAGGAAAAACCCGTTCGTTTTATGTGCTTCCGTTTGGCGGGCGGATGGTAATTATTTTTTAAGTTTGCATCCGTTTTTGCATTTCCTGAAAAGATGAGGCGAAAATTTGGGTAATTATATACATATATAAGAATGGATGTTGGTCGAGGATGTTTTTGTTTGCCAACGAGCTTATTGGGCGGAAAAGTGCGCAGATTTTGTTTTTTAAAATTCTTAAGTTTTTTGTTAATAATTAATATTAATATGGCAAAAATAAATATGTGGGAGCACGAAGAGACGCGAGTGCTATTAAATATAACGAAAGAAGTAAATGCCATGAAGCATTTTGATGGCAGAATCTTTCGGAATGGAGAAATATATAAGAAATTGAAATTAGAAATGAATAAGCGCGGATTTTCATAGAAAGATGATAAGCAAATTAAAACCCGCTTTAAAAATCTAAAAAAAAATATTTAAAAGTAAAAAAAACAGAATAATAAAAGCGGGAATAAGAGGGAAGTGTGCATTTTTTTCGAAGAATTGGTCAGGATGCTTGGCAAAAAGTTAAAAAAAACTTGAGAAAGCCGATAAAATAGTTTTTTCGCGGTTATTAGACATTTTCAAACAATTCGAAAGACACGAAATATTGAAACACACTCTAACAGAGCTAAGAAACGAATGAATGGCGGCTATGCTCATCTGTCAGTTCAACTCACTTTCAATCCAATTTCGACTCAATCTTTCGATTCGGTGAGTCCAAGTACCCAGGTTGAAATCTCAACTCCGTTTCGACTCGACCTTTCAATCCTGCATGTGTACGGGGTAAATGTATGTACTGGCGTGACTTACTACTTTGTTCAAAAGAACATTGTATCGAAATTTGCATACCCTTATGTATACAGGAGTAATTTACTATTTT
Source organism: Blera fallax (assembly GCA_946965025.1). Lineage (NCBI taxonomy): Eukaryota > Metazoa > Arthropoda > Insecta > Diptera > Syrphidae > Blera > Blera fallax. Next base: position 72,483,902 of record OX337248.1, read on the forward strand.
CGTTCCGAGTTACAGTTTAAATAGTAGCTGCTGTATTAAAATCTCATTTTCTTCGTTTCATTGTGCAAATACGGCCCGTAGCCACAGAGTCATATCTGTGTCAATTTTGACACTTCTCTTATCTATCTGCGGTTTGAGGAGCCATGAGTGTCGCAATTGTGATAAACAATCAAGAAAACAAATAAAAAAAAATATAATTCTGTCCAAATTTTTAATTACACCCATTGTTCAGCGTGAAGTCATCACGTAATCTGCTGCAATAGTGACAATGTCAATCTACAAGGATTTGCCTGATGTGAGTAGTCTAGCACTGCAGCACACTTCTTTTCTTGCAGTTTTTTGAAACTTCTCTTCTAAAGGAACATCCGCGGAAGTTAATTCCAGAACTATGTCGGCAGTTCTATCATTTGGGCTGGGTCACTGGCACTGGCGGTGGAATCAGCATGAAACTCGAGTAAGTACAACCATAGTACTTACTTCCATTCCACTCAGCTCTTATTTTTCTCCTATCTAGCCATGAAATCTACATTGCTCCGTCTGGTGTTCAAAAAGAGCGCATCCAACCAGAGGATCTCTTTGTTCAGAACATTGAAGGCAAGGACATTCAATTGCCGCCAGAATACAAAATGTAAGAATTCACTCGGCATCTCGTGACCTTCACTGTTAATATCAAATTCTAGGTTAACAAAGAGTCAATGCACTCCTCTGTTCATGCTATCGTACCGGCATCGTGCAGCAGAGGCAGTAATACATACCCATTCCCAGCATGCAGTTATGGCCACTCTTCTCTGGCCCGGCGATGAGTTCCGTTGCACACACCTTGAGATGATTAAAGTGAGTTAAATCGATTTCTTTGAACTTCAATGCAAATATTTTTTTTAGGGCATCTATGACGATGAAAAAAAACGTCATCTCCGTTACGACGAGCAATTGGTCGTGCCCATTATTGAGAACACTCCATTCGAGAAGGATTTAGCTGATTCGATGTACGCTGCAATGATGAAGTATCCGGGCTGCAGTGCAATCTTGGTGCGACGTCATGGCGTCTACGTGTGGGGCAACAGTTGGCAGAAGGCCAAAACAATGTGGGTTGTCTTTGTCTAATGCGTTTCCCGAGTGGTTTGCTCAAATTTATGTTTGTTTTGGTTCCTCTTTTCAGGGCCGAGTGCTACGATTATTTGTTTTCGGTTGCCGTTGAGATGAGGAAGTGCGGACTCGATCCTGAGAAACTTACTCTGTAGTGATTTCTATTTCAATTCTGTTAAAATACGTCTAAAGTCTAAAACGAACAATTTATATAAGCTTGTTGGCCGATGTAAAATGCATTTTAAGGCGAAATGTAAACGCATATAGAGAGAAGCAGTTCATATTTTCGCGTGCGACATCATTATTTTCTAGGGTATGCCCAGTTTTATTGCTCTTTTATCAATTATACTACTTGTTGCCTAATATTTGTTAACCTCAACAATTAGAGTTTTGTTAAAAGTATTCCCCTTGAATTGTTTTATTTGTATATTCGATGTTATCTCCCGGACAAAGTGATTTGTAATTGCTAGTCAAGTGGGTGCGCAATAATTTATTGTCTGAGTCATTTAAATTCTAAAATCGGGATGTGGTATGTTAATAACATATACTCTGAGTGCTATGTAGATACCAGCGCAGAAAGTTGTTACGAGAATAAAAGCTTAATAGACTAGCCAAAATTGCAAATCTGAGGATCACAACGCAGTTAGCAGCAACTTTTACCATATCTGTGAACTTCTGAATCCTACAAAGAACGGAATCAACCTATGCCAATGCCTAGCGTTGGCAAACCATCACATGACCAGACATCAATTTTATTTCATTTTAAGTTGTAGAGACAGAAGAGGCGAGGCGACAGTATTTTTGACATGGTCTGTTTTGCATCCTAATTGATGATTGCACGTGCACCAATACTGGAGAACATTCTCTGTTGTCCGTACTTAAAACCGATAAAGAATAAACCAAGTCAGAATTGTTTCGGCCAAGAAATGGATTGAATTGCGATTGAGAGAGATGTGTCATTGTTAGAAATCAGAACGAGTGTGTATAAGACAAGTAAGCGCTGGGACCCACCAGCATTTATCGAAAAAGAGGTGGAATTACATCCCATCTATTGTAATCTGTACCGAATGATTACTTAAAAAGCTGGTAACTCATTTTGCGAAGAAGCTACGAACACCATTAGCAAGAAGCTTGTTAACGAGCTGTTATTCCAATTTCACATAAAGGAAGCACTGTGAAACCATACTGACCGCCATTATGAATGGTTTCTTTGAGGACATTTGATACGGTGAGTAGTTTGCAATGCTTTCTACGATCTCAGGAAACTGATGTCAATGCTATGGTTTAATTCGGAAGTCTTATCGCTTTTGCGAACTGGCACAAGGTGTGCAAGATTTCACTCAACTCATCCCTAATTGGGCAACATTTTTCTGGGCTGTTTCGATTTTTTTTGGAAAATTAAGTAAGTGTCGAGCACATTTTATGATTCACACTCAGTTTGAAAGGAGATTCGTCTCTTGCCTTGGGAAATTCGAAACTTATCTATAAAAATCATTCGAGGAGAGCTTTTTCGCAACTCAAATCTGGTGCACTATTAAATCTAATCAAACATTTCAGGTGCTGACCTATTTCTCGATCTTGTCATTTGTTAATGACAAGGAGCTTAATTAAGCTCCGCCTTTCTATGCCTGAACGTGGTTGTCGTGTCTATTCTGCAACAATAGGGATCCAACTTCCTACTTGTGTGGGAGTTGATCTTGGATACCCAGACTTGCACAATACCATTGCCATTAAGATGTTTCTCATATCTTCCCTGTACATCAGGTTTTATCGAACAACCTTTTGTATTCGTAGAATGAAACGAAACCTGTTATACCAATATTTTCAATTAAAAAACATGGTAGTTTTAAGTCAAATATTCAGATGTACAAGTACAAATGGTTAGCATTCCGTTATCCTGTAGCTCTTTTATTAAAAAGTGTTAAGGTCGTTGGGCGCGTTAGTTCATGAGTGGTCCGAGCTTCGAATCTCGGAAAACATCAAAAAGTTTTCACGTTCTCACCCATCGCGAATCACTTTAAGACTTATCAACAGTCTCTCTCTAACTTGCATTCAATTTATTCCTCTGTCGACGATAGTAATCGCTGTCTTTAACTACTGTGCCAAGGGCACGAGACTCGTGTATTTGGGCGGGTGCTGTAGGAACAAACTCAAGTTTAAGGCTAATTTTGGCGTACAGTGTAATTTAGATTTGAATCCATCACCAGGTTGGGAATGACTTAAAATTCTAATCAAGTGCACGCAGGAGATTCAACCTCAAATCACACCCCGCAAGTAAACTCTTTCTTGGTGGAAGTGTAACAACCTTTAAAATCATTTTCTGTTTTAAATAACACTCAATCAAAAGAAAATTCATTAAAGAAATTAAAGTGAACATTGGATATGTAAATACAACTTAATTAAAATTTACTACGTCGCTAATGAGGTGCTGAATACTGTACCGCAGTATTTAGGGGGAGTAGCTCAAAAACATACTGAAAAACTAGTGTAATTTACAGGCTGCTGATAATTTACATGACAATATTACACGAAATATTTAGTGCACACGACTGCATTACATAAATTGTAAGTTTTATTAAGCTCTTCTTCATTATAAAAAGGATATAATTGCAAACACTTTTAGGACTTTTATAAAATCCAGTAATGGAAAGCAACGGTATAGGGAATTGAGTATAATAGCAACAAGTGTGAGTTTACCTTAAAATCTTTTTAAGCATCTCTCCTATAATGTGGGGAATGGCAAACTGTTGCCGTTCTCTACTTTTGTCCTGTTAAATAGCTTAAGAATTATTTTTTGAATTTCAAAGCAACCTCTAAGCTAGAAAGATGTCCGGAAGATGTGTAGAGGGACATAACTCTATATGTATATCGTCAAAACAATGATGGAGTTTTGCAGTAATACATAGATTTTTGAAAATTGTTACTCTTTTTACAGAAAAATAATAGAGACACCTACATTGCAAATTCTATGCGTTACGATTGTGTGAACTCGAACCGATGCGTCCTATAGCAATCAAATTAGATCGTGCGCCCTTCATTAGCGTAGTGCGAAATTTGGATTCCAAATTATTGATCCACTTTCGCAGAAGACGCGGCTACTAAGTAGTGTTTTGATTACAGAGAGTTGCTTCGTATGCAAAGTTTCGTACCGGGTACCGAAGAGCTTTGAAAATAAATAATCCAAAAATGATAACGAAGATTTGGCATTTAAATTACGCACAAAGAGATGAGTTTAGTAATTGAAGTGAGTGATTACATTTATTGTGCGAGTAATAAAGGAAAAGGACGCATAGTTGGAGTCGTAAAGTTCTGAACGAAATCAATGTTTCGAAGTTTGATCGAATTTGTAAAAATGCAAGGCAGCAGTGGCAATATTGGTAAGTGGTAAGTGGGTTCATGTTATCCTTTCTTCGCAATGTATAAATTTGAGAGAATCTAAAGAACCATAAGTGCACGACTTTATTGCTTGTATTTACACCTCTATGTACTTAGGTTGTTTGGAAAGTTTTGAGCCTCATTCTGAAAGCAGCGCTACTTCTCTACAAATTTCAGTCATTTTGGACACTCAGTCTGAACACTAAGTCTATGGTAGTGCTTTTGTTAAAATGAATAAAATCAAATTCACAGAGCTCCATCTTACACTATGGCGGATGCCAATTGCAGATCAAGCTTATAGACCACCGACTGTACTCACCATATTTTGCCAGTGAGACTTTTTTTCTGCTTTCTAAGCTCTGAGAACAGTAATTTTCATCGAACGAGAAGATTATCGCATCCGTAGACTCCTATTTTGCAGAGCAAGACGCCAACTACTATTTGGATGCAGTTAAAACATCGTTAAACAAAGTACACTCACTTTCAATCCGTTTGTATTGACAGTCAGAACTGAATTCGTCAGAAAAATTTGTTTCTTTGACTTTAAAGATTTCAAAAGTCCCTGGTAAATTATTTCAATCCATGTACATATGTACATAAAACTCTTTCACAATTATCCAAAAGTTGGTATATAAATTGAATATTCAAAGAAATATGACGGGCGACAGACATGCAAAATCTTGCGTACCTAAGCTTTGTTCAGCTGTCCAGCTCAGTCCAAAGCATGTCAATTACAGGTTTTCGTGTTCAATGAGAAAATTTCTGTCCAACTCATGTTTGCTTTTTGTTCAATGACTCTGCCTGGACTCTGCCCTGAGCAGAATTTCTGCACTTACTTTTGAGGTAGAACAGATTTGTGAGAAACGTCAAAATCGGCAGTGATTGCAAATTAATTGTTTTGTCCTCGAAGTGAAAAGTTCTCACTTTCTGAATCCATCGCCTCTAATGCCATTAGTTCCAACAAATTAAGTTCCATTATTTTATTGTTTTTATTTCACGATTCATACTAGACTGTAAACTTAAATAATTATCCAACAATCCAAAATGAAGTTGTCATTTTTGACAACTAACATATGGCTGTATTTTTCTGTTCTACCTTTGATCTGACATTTTTCACAAATTTGTGCTGCTCTGCCTTGCCTTTTTTCTCATTGAACAAAGCTATAAATTTGTCCTACACCTATCGGAAACGAATGTTAGATTTTCTGAACTTTCTACCATTTTTATATGTATTATTGTATTTAGTGGTAAAAGATGACATTTTATTTGACTCCTACATATGTATTTTAACTGACTTTTACACTGACCTTCAGAAACTCATTTTTTCGAGTTCAACATTTTCGAACTTTAGAACTGTCAGCGGCTTAGCAAAACTTATATCTGTTCTAACTTAACAGTTGATGTCAAAAGGGCTAAGAATTATGCATCTGTGGCAGGCAAACGACTATTACGCAGAAGGAAGATTTTAAAAAGGTAAAAGAACGTTGCCATAAAAACTAAGTAGCTTTTTTTTTGGTTTTGGACTCTTTTGTGCTAAAGTCGTTTATTTTTATTATATATTTTCTCAGATTGAAAAGGTGTTAATGTATCCAGAGCACAAACAATAATCTAGAATTGTAAAAACTTATTTAGAACTAGTAGTATGGTAAACATTGTTAAGTTTTATGACAGCTGTCTAATGCTTTTGTAAACACCATTTAACATCCCGTGCCTTTTATGAAGCGTTCAAGTTAGGGTGGGTTAATCTCCATCAGTTCCATGTCCTGAGGTTAAGCTACTAGTTGGGTCCCTATGGATTTATCTTAGAAAACTTGTTCAAGGTTGTTGAAGGATAGAGATATGAATCTCAGGAGGTTAGCATGCTCAATGTTACATACACTAATCTACCAGGTCTTCCAAGAAACGACTGCCAAGAGTGCTTTTTTATTCCAAAGAGTGCAAGCACTCATCGAACATATGGGCACCTTTCGGATGTATATTTGCACGTCTGTCGGGGATATATTTATAGAAAAAAAAAAAATCAGTTAATCGCACCTTTTTCACTCAAATTTTCGTTTACTGCATATTTAATAATGATGCGCTGTTCATTCAGGTCGTTAATTCTTTATTGTGATATCTCTACGTAAAAAACAAGTTTTTTAGCCAAATAATTGTTTATTTACCTTTGCAATGTTTACCTATGGTCTGGATTTTCGATGAAACCCATCAAATGCAAAGCGACGGAAATAATCTCTGCTATTATTTTCGGTCCAAATGTTTACACAAAATATAAATCAACACCAAAATGATCCTATTTAACCCTAATGATTATTAATGGTACGTTAAATACGTCAGCCTAAAGAGGAAGGAATACAAATCAGTATACTCTGGGGTGGCCACTATCTGTGGAGCTTAATTCCAGCCAGGAGAGCCAAGTAGTAAGAGGTAACGTCCTCCTCTCATATCTACTCTTTACGGACTGGCATTACAGTAGTGATCAGCAAAATATTAAGACTTTTGCTTAAAGTGTTCTGTTAAGGATATCAAGTGTAACAACTTAACCTTTAAATACCAACCTACGTAATTACTTATGCCGATGAATGTTACTCATACGCCCCGAGTGCTCGTGTCCAAACAATCAAACACGACGTTTCATATAGAACATACTCAGCACTTGGTACGGAATAAGGACCTGCATTTCACATCCAATGTGAAGTACCAGTGCATACCAACAAGTGGGTGTGTCCACCACCCAGCGCCTGCCACAATAATAAGCAAACTGACAACCGACCACCACTGTAATTTTCTGTAATTAATTGCTAATATCCTTAAAAATCGAGGCAAAACCGCATCGATTACCTTCACCAGTGGAAGACGCTTAGCGCGCAATGATGATGAATGATTTCCACCTGACCTGTGTTTGTGTGTCATCCAGTGGTGTCGACTTTTTGCCTACTGGCTCTCGATGCGCAGGTTTATCCACCCACATGTCCCAACATCAACATGTATGTATGCTGCTGCTGCAAAACATCCATACACCCTTGAGGGAGCGCTGTCACCAGGATAGGGGTTGAGAAATCTGGAGGTAATGTCAGTTCTCCTTTCACCAAGTGCTCAGTGCAGGACGAACGTCCTACGAAAGCGAAAATAAACTATAAACAAGCAGCAACTCAACAGGTTCAAGTCAGTCGACATCGTGCCTTCTCCCTGAGCGGTAGTTTCAGCTGGCTAAAGATTTACCGAACTTGTTGGTGGCTCTCAAATTTTTAACCCTTAAACAAAAAATTCATTGAGAAATCTAATGTTTTTGTGGGGGATGTTCGTCTCATTTGCAGTGCGATAGTGTGTGAATTTCGATTGGGTGCAGATGTACATAGTTTGACTTGAATTCGGTTCAGAAAAAAAAATTATCCTTAATCCAGCCTTTTTGTTGTTGGTTTGTTAACTCTTGCTGTGTTTGGTGATGCAAATTGAATTGAATTTCCAAACGGTTTAAAAAGGATTTCGTGGTATTTCTACGGCAGTATTCTGGATTATAAAGGATTTTCGATTTAAGAACCGAAAATATCAACGACTTAATGAGTTTCGTGGAGTAATCCTTCGATTGACAGACGGAATGATTATTGGATTAATGCGAAATAAATTTGGAAATCTAGTCATACAATTAAGGAACTAAACTGTAAGTAATATGTTTAACTTTACATCTAAAGGACTGTTGGGCCTAAAATAGGGGCCTTTCAGTCTATTGAAACTCATAAGGAGAGACCTACATACATATGTTACCCTCTGAGTAACTCTTGTGTATGTTGTAAGGATATTTAGACATAATTTTGCTGATATTTTTTTTCTTAAGTATTATTTCAATATTTTCTAATTTCAAAAATTGTAGATGCAAATACAGAGTATTTTTTTTTCAATTCTGAATAACTGTCTGAGATCTATTGTTGGATTTTGAAATCATTACTTATTTCATGTAAGGATACGACAATTAAATATTGGATACTCGTACATGGTCGAAAGTGTTTTGTTAACTTTTTAAGACATTTTTCGATAATCACAATTTCTCAGTAACGACAAAAAGGATTTCGAATAACATAGAGGCGTGAAACAGGACTATAGACGTAGACGTAGACAAGAATGAAGACATGGTTTTGTACTTAAAATGCGAAGCCATGTTAAAAATTAACTATCTTTACTATAGCTTTGTGGGCTTCCGAGTGCGTTTGAATTGAGCCTACAATAGGTGTGCCACGTCCTTTCAAATGTAACAGAAGTCGTTCTAATTATGAACTCTTTCCGAAAGTGAACTGTTAAGGCCCAATTTCCCTTTGCTTTTTTATCCTAATTTTCAACATTCTGTGCTACTTTCAAAGGCATATACTAGGTGTTATCAAAGAATAACGAGAATTTTTCAATTTCGAGTGCAATTCGTTATCGATTGAATTCTGTTTTTTCTCATGAAGTTGTCACTGTCTGTGATGTGCAAGATTGTAAGACTGATAGATATTATTTCACAACTAATTATGACACGTATTTAGCCATCTTCGGTGATTTATTTGTTCTGTAAATTTGAAAGCAAAGGATTTGAATTTAATTCTTCTTTCAAAGCAGAATAACTTACAGTGAAGAGGATAATGCGTCAGTCGAGGGTACAGTTCCAAACCAGATGTATAAAACGTATCCAAGGGGTCTGTGAATATGTCAACGATGGTTGGGCGGCCTAGACTAATTAACTCCAATCTCCTAAGAGATCTCTTTGAATGCAACGACATAGACTACTATGAATTAAGTCCATAAGACCAATAAGCAGGATTAACTTTTAGTTTGACACCGTTTAAGTGTCGTAATCTGAAAAAAATGACCAGAAATGATCGATTTTTAAACAAAATCAACCTTACAACATTGTTCAAAATCATGCCAATGGCAAGGCTAAGCTTTAAAATGTTTAATCAAAAGGGTATCCCAGCAAGAGCGCCAGATTTAGTTTTTGAATTAATTGTTTTATATATTAAAAAAGTGCCAATATTTCTATTTCATTGTAAAGTAAAAATGTGATGATTAAATATGAAAAAATGCTCTCACGGCTCCGTTGCCAAACTTTTGCTATTTTGATGAAATTTTCGATGACATCCTTGCTTAAGCCTAACATTTTTTTTGAGGTTTATTGCAGGAAAGAATTCGCATGGTGTGAAGTTGCACGATATTGCTGGCCAAGTCTTATCCGCATTTCTTGCGACTATACGCACCTGAACATTTTTCTCATTGAGTTGAAAATGTGCCTCATTGCTAAAAATTATTTTCTTAGAAAGTCTTTTGTTCACTAGCTGGTGTTCCACGAGCCAATTAACAAATTCATTTCGCTCTAAATGATCTTTTAGTTTAAGTTTTTAGGTCAGTTGGTTCTTGTACGTAAGGGTGCGACTTGAAACGTATAGTTCTTATAAGCAAAGACGAATTGATTTAACTGGGGTTTCACTAACATTTTGCCTCACTGCGGTTATGTTTTCGGGTGAACGCCCTCTAGTGTGGATTTGTAGAGAACAATATTTACAATTAAGTGGTGCAAGTATTTTGATTTATGATTTTAAGAAATTAAAAAAAAATTTCAATAACGCAAATTTTTATGGCGCTCGCCATAAAAACCTGGCACCACTCAGCGTCATGTCGGAATGAGTGCGTTCAGCTATAGCCTTTTTTAGTTTGTTAATGCATTTCACGGAATCTTTACGAATATTTCTCACATTCTCTTTTAAATAAATAAATTTAACTTCTTTGTAAACTGCTACAACAGTAACCAAACATATTTCAAATATCTGTTCATTTTGAAATTAAAAAGAAATCTTTTGTTGTTGATTCTTGCGAACGTACAATTGTTCGATTCTTTGAAAATCATTTGTGGTTTATTCATTAATATTTTAAATCGTACGTTGAGCGTCAAGTGAATATGATTTGTCTGCTGTCTGCACGATAATGTTTCCAACAAATATGAGGTGAATAATTGGAAATATATTTTCCATGCAAAGGATATTTTCAATGAAATCTCAGAAATTTTCAATCTCATCAACTTATTCAGAAAGTCCATAGTAAATTTGTAACGAATATGATTTCAATTTATAGTCCAAATATGGCATTTTGGTGGGTGGAGTGTAAATTTTTTTAAATTTTCATTTGGGATTCTGAAAATCTATGAAGATAGACCGAGTGTTCCATTTTTCACCACGTGAATAGCTTTAAATGCCTTTAAATTCAAAATTGTCCATAAAATGTGTCCGTAGGTATAAAATTTGTTTGTGAAAAGTGAGTTACTGAATATTTTTATAGGTAAGAAAATTATTGTAAAAAATACTTTAAGCTTCTATCTCGTAGGCGCAGTACTAAGGAGCTAAGTTTAGGTCCAATTTTTGTAGATATTTAATTGGTGCAAATAAGAGGTTCAACTTGTTGAAAATTTATTTGAAACTGAACTTAAAGCGGAGATTGTTTTATTTATTAAAAAATTAAGTATTCATAAAAAGAGTCAGGGAGTCCGTTCACCAATCTTTGATTTTTTAGGTCGACAATATAAGTCCCCAGAAACTATTACGTATGAATAGACGGTGCTTCTACAGGATGCGATATCAACTTTATTACTACAACTAATTTAAGGCCAACAAAACATATAAATTATAACAAAAACTAGAAAAATGGGCTTATGCAGAGACTGAGACATCTGAAGGTCTCCTTGTCGATCCATTGTATCCTTTTCTTTGATCGCGCAGCGCTATTACAATTTTGGTAGCTTTAGCACGGATATTTTTCCCAGAAGCTGTCTTTGGTAGGGAATCCAAGAAATAAACTCCACCCCGCAGTTGCTTAAAGTGGGCCATTCTCTCAGCCACGAAGTTACTTACATCATCCTCGGTCAACTTGCTATTCGGAAGCTTGACAATTGCTGCTGCTGGTAGGAAACTCGATATGATATCTGGAATTCCACAAACGCACACCTCTACCACATCCGGAATTTGTATGATGACCTCTTCGATCTCCGTGGGAAAAAAGTGAAAATTATTGTACTTTAAAATATCCTTCTTACGATCAATAACAAACAATGATCCTTGGTTGTCAAAATAGCCTATATCGCCGGAGTGAATCCATCCATCTTGATCATAAATATTTTTGGTTGCTTCTGCATTATTGTAATAACCAGACCATTTAAATGCGGACTTAATGCAAATTTCTCCGCTTTCATAGACTCCCATCCGTCGGCCGGATTCATCGACAATTTTTACCTCAAAGTTCGACATTAACTGACCATTGGCGCCTGGTTGTGTGGGTTTTCCAAAGCAGCATCCTCCCGAAATCTCACTCATGCCATAGCCAACAATAATTTGACAACCCTTGACATGTTCTAAGAACGTCTGAACAACTGCAAATGGAACAGCACTGCCCCCGCAAAGGTACAGTTCCAAGGACGACAGATTTCTCTTTTTAAAATCTGGCGACTGAATCGCCATTGCCATCTGGGATGGTGGAGTGAAGATAATGTTAACTTGGTGCTGCTCCACCATTTTCAAAAGTAGTTCAGGAGAATACGCCTGATCGGTGATGACTCGTGTGCAATTGTTTAGAGTTCCTTGAAGCAGGCACAGTAGTCCAGAGGCCCAGTATATTGTGCTGTAGCACAATAGCTTGTCATGAAGTGACAATTTGCTGGAAGGAATCAGATTCATTAAGTGACACAAGGTGGATCAAGTTTTACTTACAAAATTCTTGAATTGATCAAGTTCTCGTGCGACATGCAGACCCCTTTAGGAAGACCTGTTGTCCCTGAGGAACAGAGAATAGCAGCTGTTTGCCTGCTGCCTAACTTTAGTGGTTCCACTTTGAAAAACTTTTCTTTTCCAGTTGTAGCAATGAGTTCTTGTATTTGCCTCACTCCCTTTAAATGATCCTTCATTGTGTAGATGGGGATGCTAGAGTTGATCTCTGCTAAAGCGGCTGTTATTGCATCGTACACTTTTCCATCACAAAACATCAATTTTGGCCTTGTTATCGAGAATATTTGACGGATTCCATCTTTAATGAAAAAATGTCAATTCGGGAGGTTACTATGCCGATGGACTCACCTTTATCGAAAGAGGGATCTAGAGTACTCAAAGTAACGCCACACAGGAGTCCCCCGAATACAAGAGGTGCAAGGTAATCTGTATTACTGCCACAAATCCCAACAACATCTTCCTGCTGCATGCCCATTTCCTGCAAATGTTGGGCCACGCGAATGCTCATAACCGCGATGTCCTCATTGGTAAATTGTTCTCCAGAACTGTCACTGATCTGTAAAGGGTGATGTTGTTCAATAGAATTTCCCTGATTGCATTCACACTTCAAATAATCACAGTCCAATTGAGATCAATTACCACTTCAGCCGAACTAATTGTTTTCCAGTAGCACTGGTGCTTACCTGGGATACATGCTTCGGATGCTTGAGCAAACTTTCCAACACAGATCGACCCAGGGAAACCTCTGGACCAGATTCTGTATCCAGCTTGGGTCCTCTCCATATCCTTTCGTGGGCGTCAAACACCGTCCTAGTTTCAATCACTTTACTGGACATTGTCTGGGTTGCTTGCTTGATTGCGAAGGTTCTTGAAACTAACGTCTGTTGCACTTGAGTGCTCAAAAATGCATCTGCGGCAGTGCCTTTTATTGGATTGTTGCAACTGCATTATCTTGCTGGGCATGTAAATGATTACGATTAATTGAAAATGACGTCCGATATTGATTTTATTTATTCCACATGACCACATGCAAGAACAAGTGACTTTCTATACATTTTTCTTTATGCATATGTATAGTTTGAGGAGCAACAAGTTGGCGTTATCAGAAATGGCTGCATTCATAAACTAACAGAGGAGATCATTGTGCTGAATCATTTTGTCGTCGTTTGGTAAAGATACACGTACACATGTGTACGTGTACGTATCTATTCATATTTACATATTCCATTTAGTAAAGAAAGTGCTGCTGTAACAATGTTTATTTAATTAGTGATAAGGAAGTCGATGCCACTTTTGAAAATAATTTGCAGAGTCATTATTAAAAAGTTAAGGGGCGCTTAAGGGCATAAGCTTTGACTTTTTTTTTACACCTTTCTGCAATTTTCAAGGGCTTAACAATCTTTTGCCGCTTATCTTTTAACGAGTGCCCTTATCAGTAGCCTGCTTTTAGCTTCTGTAAAAATATATTTGTTGCATGGCCTTGATCTAGACACGACACAGATGACACAACAGGTTTCAGAAGGGTCAATTGCATTTTTCCATCAGCTAATTTGGAAAACTCATCTCTGTTTAATGCATTGCAGAAGTGCAGTGTTTATGAAAAACGAGCTACGAGTAAACTTAGGTTGTAAGTTCATGGGCCTACGCAGATGACGTTGGTGCATGCACCTCAATACGACTAGAGAACTTCTGCACAATGCCTTCCCTAAGCATTTCATATTGGCTGATGGGTGCACAATGGGAGTGTGCTCACTAAATTTGTCATCTTCACGACAAAGTATAAAATTTGTCATATAAACCCTGCCAAAATGGATAGTTTTTGTGAAAAACTTTACAGGAAACTTTACAGTTTCAGGATATGTCTTGAAGCTGTCAAATCCTTAAGGAATATACAGACATATGTGCTGTTAACATTTCGTGGACTGTCTAAAACTAGGCTTTACACCTCATTTATCTAGAGATATATTCCCTCGATTTTGCTTCCATTCTGTTGAAACTGCTAACTCAAGGCATCTTTGGTGATCTGATGGCAGCTGGTATGCTGCATCGAATTAGAGTCGTAGTCCAGCTTGCATTATGAAAAACTTAGAATTCAAAAATACCCAAGAAGGTGGAGTCTTCTTTTCGGCGATTTTAGTATCACTTTCCGCCTCGCATATCATAGTTCTAAAATAAAAGTCAAATAGCTCTAAATTGTTAAATTAGCAGATCCTACATTTCCACAGAAACTTCAGTGGCTGTGTATGGGCCGAGTACTAAGCATTTAAAAGTCTCTGAGACTTTCCCCGTTTATGCATAATTTAATTTTCTCAGCGGGAGGTTCGACGTTCGAATTCCAAAACAAAGAAACAGGTTCACGTTCCCATATCTCGCGAATGTCTGACAAACGTCCGAGAGTTATAACTGTCATTTGCCTTTTAGATATGTGTTCAAAATGTAGGTCCCTACGATGTTTGTGAACAAATATAACACTCACAACAGGAATGGTAAGGGAAGCTAGGCCCTGGACCACTCACAGTCTGTTGGGCCAAGTATTTGTATTTGTATCGTCAGCAAAGACTAACTGATGCACTTTGGGATGCGTGACTTTTCCGCCAAGCAAATAATCCAGAACTGCAATAAATAGCAAAGAACTTAATACGCTTCCCTGGTGCACACCGACTTTAAATGGGAACTCTTTGATGACTCCGGCGGGGCATCTAACTCTTGTCTTTGCTCCATCATACATGTCCATGATCATCTGTATGTAGGGTTGTGGAACTCCTCCATGTCTTAGCACCACCCATATCAGATCTCTTGGTTGTCTGTCAGATGATTTTTCAAAATCAACTACTACCACATGAAAATCCTTTAAGGAATCACGGTATTTTCTATTATTATCCTTATATTTTGGATTGCACCCGCGACAAACCCGCATCTAACCTAAAGTATACAAATGGCAATCCACTGCCACTTCCGTCGTTGGATGGTTCTGCCTATTGGTTCCTGACCCGTTCTCTGTTAAAGATGTTCGTTAGAGATACGGTTAGGCTAGAAAACCCTTAAGATGTTACGTAGGCACCTATTGAACGTTTGTAGTTTTTTTGTGATAATGGAGGTCACATTCCAAGTGCTGCACCCATACAACAGCACGGATTCAACATTAGAACGGAACAGTCGCAGCTTGGTGTTTAAGCTGATTGCATTGCTTCGCCATATCTTGGACAACATTCCAAACGCAGACTTTGCTTTGCCGATTCGGTTGACAATATCCTGTTCGTTTCCACCTTCGGTCGAGACCACACTCCCAAGATATTGGAAGCTCTCTACTTTCTCTACCGGTTGTCCAGCAATGTTAACTTGAGTTGTTGATTTGTTGCCGAGATTGATGATTTTGGTTTTGGCAGTGTTAATCTTCAACCCCACGACATTTGCCTCCCTCTCCACACTTGCTGTCATTTGGTGCAGATCCATTAGAGAGAGTAGACAAACGTTGTCAGCGTAGGCAAGATGCTTAAGTTGAGTTGAAAGAGTCCAACGAATTCCTCCGCTTCCAGTAGACAAGGCTCCTCGAAGCACATCGCTAATCACCAACAAAAAAAGTATCGGCGATAGAATGCAACCTTGTCGAACCCCACTTTGGATCTCGAATTCCTCTGACAGCTTTCCTCTATGCAAAACGTGGCACTTAGACCCATCATAAGTTGCTTTGATAATAGCTATTAGTTTATCGGGTATACCTCTCCTGCGCAAGGCAAGCCAGATAAACTGCCTGTTGACACTGTCGAACGCCTTTTCAAAATCTATGAACAGCAAGTGAAGTGGTGACCGGTATTCAACGCACTGTTCAATTATGATCCGCAGGGTGTTGATGTGGTCGACACAGGAGGATCCAGAGCGGAAACCTGCTTGTTCAGCATCGAGTGTGTCTTCCAGATGTTCTTTTATTCGCTCGAGAACTATTTTGGCTATTATCTTAGCAACTGCGGGAAGAACGCAAATTCCTCTCCAGTTTTCGCACTCCAAAAGACTACCTTTTTTGGGGACCTTGACAATCATTCCCTTCTTTCACTCATCGGGGAAAGTTTCTGCCTCCCAGGCCCTCTCTACAAGAGGATATAAAAGCTGTGCTGATGTTGTTGGAGCGGCACGCAGAAGCTCTGCGGGAATACCATCAAGTCCTACCGCCTTGTTGTTCTTTGGCGCGTTAATTGCGGTGGCGATCTCATCTTTACTGGGAGTGGAGGAGCGGATTCGGGAAATTGTTGCATCGGGCAGCTCAGTTTGATTTGGGTGCATATCATTGGCGACTACACGGTTCAGGACCGCAGCAAAATGCTCCTTCCATCGCCTGAGCTGATCCTCATCTGAAGCAAGTACGGAACCATCTAAGCCTTTCACCGGATGTTGGCTGGAGCGATGACCACCTGTTAGGTCTTTGGTGATTCTATAAACAGTTCTGTTATCGAACCTGCTCGCTGCTTCCTCTGCTTCTGTGGCCAGGGCGTTCATGTGATTACGTTTGTCACGTCGTACGCTGCGCTGCACTTCTCTCATTTTCCTTCGATACAGGGACTCTAGCTCGTTCCTCCCTACTGCTGGGGTATCTACAATACGAGCTTTAAATAGCTTGCGTTCAATGCGAATCTGTAGATATTAAAAGGACGAAAAAAGAAACGCTTTTAATTGCCTTTAATTCAAATTATATGTTCTGTTGACCGTTTAAATAGCCTTACGTCATAAACCAACTATTGAAAGAAAAAAAGATGAAAACTAACAACAAACTATATCCAGTTCCATTTAATTGCAATCTTTAAGGCATTTTTTCTTATTTTTAATTTTCATTGAAGTAAACTCGTGGATATAATTGCATCTAGTAGTTCCAGGGAAACTAAGGACGTTTTCAACACCATACATCGTCCTGCGTCTATTAAATAGATTGAAATCTTTTTACTGCTGTCGACAGATGTCTGGTCACGCAGCTGTAGAAGCTTCGTACAGTTCTGTAAAGTCTTATTTTTAATAGTATTGCGGGACATAAGCCCTCTTTCGTACTGTAATCATAAGTTATAGTTCCCTTCTTCATATTTCATTATAAATCATATCAAAACTGTTGGGGTTGTTTTTGGGGGGAATACAAAGCGAATTCTCCACAACGGGGGTGCTCACATTTATTTCATGCAGTTAATTCACACATGCTAAGCCCGTGGTATGTAGCCTTTGTACATATGTACACCTTTGCTATGAAATTAAAATCAATGTCGTTTTGTGTGAAAAGTTTGGCTAACCGCCGGATTTCTAGTTATGTAGGTACTGAGGGGATGGAAATTTTGAGAATGGTCCGTGTTTTGCAGTACATACTCGTACGTACGGGGTAATCTTATTTGACGCCTCTAACTCTATTTCCTGCCACCTATTGGGTCCTTGGGATTGATTATATCCTAACAAGCAGTTATTCCCGTTGATGCACAATTAGGCATATTTTACGGCATTATGCAGTGAATTTTTTGGTAGATATTCTCCTTAAGTTCCTTCAGATTCTGGGGATTTTTGGGAAAAACCTTAACAAGATCAAAAGAATTCTGGTGCCTGTCAAATCGGGCGATATGACTTGGCATACCACACGGTAAGATGAGACGATCCGGGCGAATGTGCTCATAATCTCGATTGTTTCACGTTTTTCGAGTGTCTGTCAACCATACATATGTTGCTTTGGTTCTACTCTTCCATTTGGGTATTCGAGAATGGAAATGTCTCTCATGTGGCATACATATGTGGGATTTAATTTCCTCAAAATGGAAAGTTCTGCTTGTTGAATAAAGTCATCGATCGTGGGGATCAACCTTGTTGATTTCTGGAATGTTAATGTCCTCTCATGACACCGAAAAAGGGGGTCCTAAAAATTCCAGATTTCTCCAAGTAGAGCAGAAATTCATGCGGTAGAAACTGGGTATCCTACAAGTAGGCCAATTTATGTAATGGGAGTATGGCACCCAACCCTCCGAAACTGGTACAAGCTTTCTGGTCTACTCCAGAAAACCAACCAATACCACCCAGGAATATGGGATAGGGCTCTTATTTACCCCTAAAGCTAGAGACAGACTTATGTTCTGTTCACCCTATGGTGACAGGATATTCACAGCGAGGCTTAGGGGTAAGGTCAGCACCATAAACTTTATCTAGTGCTACTATGCGGAGGAGGTCGACAAGGACGATTTCTACAGTAAACTAGGCACAGCCACCATTTCAAGATTTTAACACAAAGGTAGACAATGACAACACAACGTCCAAACATGTGATGGGACCACACTGACTCGGGGATACAAAAAATGATAACGGCGAGAGGTTGATGATTGTAAGTACATTGTTTGACCATGAGGACTGCCACAAGATTAGCTGGCTCTTGGCTGATTGACAACGTAAATCGGACCAGACCTATCACTTTACCTAAAGCCGACACTTTCGAAATTGCATCCAATACGTCTGTAACAAACGTGAAGCTGACATTAGAATAGAGAGGGATCGCCATCTAAAGGTAGCTACAACACGTCTTCGCACTACGTCTGTCGACATCAACTGATCCAACCTACTAAGGATACTGATGTATAATAGTCAGGATCCGGGATGCCTAAGTTCGCCACGCTCGGCCGCTGTGACGCCACCATCGACGTCATTTTCTAATTCGTTTATAGCTCACACTGAGAACCATTAAGGAAGCGGATAAGTGAGTTGGACCTTGGAAGCAAATGATCCGCGACGTTCTAATGCAATATTCTCCTCAGAGACGAGCAACTCATGTTTAGTTGTTGAGCTCTGGGTTTGAAGTCCTTGGGTTGTCACGCACATTTCGGGCGACAGCAGCAGTAACGAGCACTAGAATAGTTTTTTATCCATTAGCACGCTAGTTTCATGGAATTTCTTTACAAATTTTTTCGCACCAGCCACAGAATGGGCTTTATTTCGACCAAAATTTAAATTTGGAACACAGCACTCACTTTGGAAATACGTTTTATGTCCCAGAAATTTTGGAGCGTGCAATGATTCATTTCTTACCTCAAAAATTTGACGCTTCATTCATGGTTGTCAATCTTTTAAAGTTAGTGTTGCCAGCATCGAAATTATATGAATTCAAAAAACCGGTTGGTGATGATATTAAATTAGTGTGCACAATTTATGCTGATGCGTTGTTGATTGAATATAACGTTTGCGTTTTAGAACGCATTGTTTACATCAAACATTTTAATGTCGAGATGGAAGTTTTGCTAATGAAAGTTTTAGTCGACAACTATGATCGTAAAGACGATAAAGTTATTTTTAATATGTGTGAAACAAGAAGAAAGCGGTCGAAACGCGTACGGACTTTAATAAGCAAATTTAAAAGAAGGGAAATTTCTAAAATTTCGCTGAAATACTCCCTGTAAAAAAAAAATTAAATGTTTTGTGAAAAAGTAAGAATTCAACAAAAATTTATAAATTTTTCTGTCAAAAGCATATACATATGCATATCTATTGATAAAAAATGTTTATTTACTTACTTTTATTTCTCTTCCGACATTTTTCTTCCTTTTTGGCCGACGAATTAGCTGCGCATCAGGTATTTCTGTGATGCTTTTTTTTCGTTATGTTTGCGCATCAGTTTGATCAAGTTTGCAAAAATGAACACGTGACGTTGAAAGTGATGCCAATAGTTTGCGTTAATGAACATTTTGCAAAGCATCATGAGCATTGCCAGTGATGGATGCGTTACTGAATTTACATTTAATTTACACTTACACGAAAATGTTTTTTTTTTTGTGGCGACATAATTTGATTTATAAAGTTTACTAAAGCTTTGGTGTTCTGCTTCATTTATCTATCACCTCGTTTTAGGTTAATATTAGTTACGCTTATCATGTGCTAAATGGTATCATTTCAGTGCAGTCTACAATACCCTCCGTTTGGTAGCCTTTAGATAAGCAAACAATTTACTTAGCACGCTAATAGTACGATTGTGATTATACCATTGCCTCTCAGTAAGCTTAGCAGTAAATATTTGCAATTTGCATACAAAATTATATTGCATTAAATAGACAGTTGAACTTGAATCAGTTATTAATCAACTTCTTACCCGCTGTTAAGTTGAATAGCCACAGATGGTGGTAGCAAAATAATTACAAAGTATGGCTCCAAAATGTCTAAAAAAAATAAGTAAATCCTCATCCTTTTGGCTGATTACAGACATTTTCTATATTCATGGAAAAGTTTGGAATGGGTTTATCAATCATCTGCGGTGTTTATAACAAAATCCACAGGTGCTCGTTTCGTACCGAACGGATGGGGATAAATGACGACAGTAATTATGCACCACAGTTGTGGTTAAAGTTCGTTTATTAAATAATATCTTAATTGGGTGTCTGAAAGGTGTTCTATAGGTAGTATCTAATGTCGCTTGGTAATAATAATCAGGTCCTTTGTTCGACTAGAGTGTTAATAGGGGGAAGTAGGCCAGAAAGGATTGTCTAAGCTTCAGATTTCCATTGAACACAGACTATTAGTTGCTTGTGCTTGTTTAACGGAAATAATTTACAGTTACATAAATACCCTGCGCCCAGTTGTTTGATGAAGCTCATCACAGTCACAGGCGCTGAATGTAAACGCGCCGCATTTAAATAGAAAGTCTGCGCAGTGGACATGTTGAGTCCTGGCCCTATTGAGTTGCGTCTGTATATGCCTTGAGAGATTGAAGACTGGTCGTAAAACCGCGTCATCATCTTCACGTGGTGCCCGCTGGATAGCTATCATACTTGTTAATGAAGTAACCATGAGCGTGTGCCAAGTCTAGCGGCAAATGCGTTACTATATATTTCTAACCTGCATAAGCATAGTTGGATGAAGTTCAGCGGATATACATATGC
Organism: Blera fallax; assembly: GCA_946965025.1. Classification (NCBI taxonomy): domain Eukaryota; kingdom Metazoa; phylum Arthropoda; class Insecta; order Diptera; family Syrphidae; genus Blera; species Blera fallax. The sequence goes on from OX337248.1 coordinate 72,504,972, forward strand.
TGCATCTCCATATAGGAAATCTCTTATTGACCTGATCGGCTAGCAAAGAGACACTCAGATGGTGGAGAATGGCGGAAGGGATCCTCAGATGGCAGTGGGGTCAACAAACTGGCAGACGTGTTAGGTGAGCTAAGGATTTCCAGCATTGAAGAAGGGTGTTGGAAGAAAGTTCGTTCATGGGCCTATGGCGGCACTCATATCTTGTAGTGGTCTTCCGGGTGAACTCTGGTCCCTCGTACAGGGGTAACAAGAAAGGGTCTTGTCCGTTATATCAGCGGCTGTAGGAGTTAGCTGTCCCACCACTTAAAAATAGATTTAGTTACGAAGGGACTGTTGACGATTCTGCGTAATGAACAACGACCTTTGAGTTTACGCTTGGAATGTTAGGTTCCTCTACAGACCACGTGCAGCCGAATAACTTGCGGAGACCCTAGAGTGCTTCAAAGCAGACATCGTCGCCATCCAAGAAGTCTAAAGGGATGAGCCGAGCAAGAGAAAGATGAAAAACTGCGGCATCTATTACAGCAGAGTTGAAGAAAGTAACATCGGCTTCTCAAAAGGAAGGAAAAATAGAATAAAAAGCGCTCGATCGAGGACAGTCCCAGCTTGTGTGTCGGTTATTAGTGACTGTATTCTGCACTAAACTTCAATGAATGACGTGAGGCACACTAATGTTTACATTCATGTGTCCCTATACAGCTTGAAGGTCGATAACCTAACTTCGCTTCAATTCATCCGCATATTCATTCGTCTTCCACTACGTGTAGCACGATATGATTTTTTTTACCGACTAAATTACAATAGGGCGACACAATCACAATGAAAATATCCTTTCACTTCTCTACAGGGAATATCCTATCATTTGCTACCAAATCATTTGACGAAGGAGGCACAGCCTGGTTATTTGCTTTCATCAAACAAAAATCCAATTAATCCAGGTGATGGGTCAAAGTGTCCAACACCGATGGCACTCGACATATGAGCAGTATAAGGTTACCCAAAACTAAATATCTTTATTGACACAAAAGTGTGCATACAAACGTTGACAGCCCTTCCCAGTTAGCACTGCTATAAGCTACTCAACATAAACATCCTCGAAAAAAAAAAAATTAATTTCATCTCTACGTCTCCGGGTAATGATTGCTGTGTCTGTTTGCTACTTTGAACCACTTTTGGAGTTTTCCACAAGAATATCCTTTTTTCCCTACCACACACCTAGAACGCTAAAAACATCGGTGCAACTGCGGAATGCAAATGAATCCTTTTCACCGTACTGCGGTGTGGTGCATTAAAAACAAAAGGAGCTTAACAAATTCCGTCCGATAAAAGTGTAAACAAGCATCCACGGCGTCGCGGCTGTCGGCACAAAGGGTTACCTAGTTGCATTTTAAATTTTTCCCCTCAGTATTTTGAAAGGGAAATTTAATTTGTACATCTCCCTGATGTCCTTTCTCACTCTCTTTGGATTGGTGGCATGTTGGCATGGCATGGGATGGGCATCAACATGGTGCTGTTGTCGTCGCCATTCAAGTGAAAGGACACATCCAGCCTGCGAGAGTCTGTGTCGCCAATGATTCAAGGATGTGTGTAGTGCAGCCACGTCACGTGTGTGTTTACCGTTCTCGTTGTCGTCCTGTGAACGAAATAAAATTATTAAAAACGGAAAAGTTACAATATGCAATTAGTGTGTGTAGCTGACGACTGGGGAGGGGGAGAGAGATGGTGCTGACATGACCACCTTTCAGGAAGGGAGTTACATCCGACAGTTGTGCTCCACTTGTGAGAGCTTTGGTGCAGTTGAGAGAATATTTATCGAATACTACTTAATATCTTCAAGGTCCTTTTCGTTTATGGGATTTAGCTGTTGAGGTAGTTTTTGTAAAAATTCTCAGACCGTCATTCGCAAGATTTCTTCCAATTGACGACCATACAGCTGCTGGTTAAGTTTATTGGCAAAGTAGATCGTTGAGTAAGGTATTCCTATTTTTCTTTTTATGCAATTAAGAAAAAAGTATCCCTTCCTCCTATCCTAACAAACACAGAAGACATTGCCATTATTATCATTATCATCGCCATCACACGCCATAACTATAGCAATAAAAAGTAACGTTCTTCCTGTTTTCTATGTTTACAGACGATTAACATAAGTGACACTCTACTGGCGATACACAAGAGTCCTCCCATAGTCTACCTGTTGTCGCCATTAATTATTATTCAACGAGATTAAAACTCACGCATCATGCTGAATGGAAAATGTGTCCTGAAGCAGAAATCACCCACAGAGGTGGCTATAAATAACAGTCACACCGGTATTGCATGTCACAATCATGAGGATAAAATTTCAATACGGTCGATTAGTTCAGAAGACATATCGGGTGCTCCTGGTGGGAGATGTTGCAGTGCTGCTGCAAGAAATCCAGCAATTAAGACCGGACGCAGGATACAACTCTTTCAGGTGAGTGGTTTTAAAAAAATTAATCAATTCTTGTACAGCGGAGTACTTTTGAATGTAATTTGTGTAGGTTTCTGAGCACCTTTCTTTTTTTTTCTAAGTTGTTGACCTAGACAAGTCTATCATACATTGTCGTCTAGACTCACTTAACGGTGTTCACATTAAGGTTTCATTGACTACAGTAGTTTTGCATCATCTGCAAGATCATTGAAGTTTATGTCAGATGGACGATATCATCCGCGAATAAAAGCAGATTTATTTGATGTTGAAAACGTTGCCCGATCGTCCCGAAAAGTTGAAAAAAGAAGTGGACGCAGGAAACATCCTAGCCATTTGAGACTTAAACCAGTTTGACAGATTGTGTCCATCCCAAACGGCTGCTTTATTGTCGACATAAAGACCTTGGGTGGTGTGAATAAAAACTAAGGGAACACTCCGAGTGAACACTCATGAGTGAAGTGTTTTCGTTGAAGGGAACACTCAATTTGGTGTGAATAAAAAATTTCCTCTAACTAGTTTCATCCCCTCAAGTTGAAGTTTGAAAACTAGAGTGGAGAGCTATCAAATCCAGCAGCTGCTTGTCATGGGCTTTAAAAATTATGGAAAGATTGTCCGTCTTTGGGTGGTGTGAATAAAAACTAAGGGAACACTCTGAGTGAACACTCAAGAGTGAAGTGTTTTCGTTGAAGGGAACACTCAATTTGGTGTGAATAAAAAATTTCCTCTAACTAGGTTCATCCCCTCAAGTTGAAGTTTGAAAACTAGAGTTGAGAGCTGTCAAATCCAGCAGCTGCTTGTCATGGGCTTTTAAAATCATGGCAAAATTGCCCGTCTTTATTTCTATCCCCTTTTTGTTCAAATCAATGCCATGGAATTTTTTCTTCCATAGCTTCCAACGAAATTTGCTTTTTAAATTTCATGTCTGGATTTGGGCTTCTTTCCATCAAGCAAGAATAAAATTGTAGAATTTTTATGAACTATTCTTCGTCCATTCCAGATATCTTTTTTTTTAAGGTTTTTCACTTATTCCGTCAAGGTATTCATTTTCCGAAATAGTATTATCCATTTTTTTATCTCCTGAAGTTACCTCCAATGCACACTCAACTTCTTAAAGTGTTCACTCGATTGATTCCATCTTTATTCACACCAAAATGGAGGGAACACTCAACTGTCAAAATATGTGAGTGGAGGGTTTTCGTTAAACTTAACGAACCCTACTCTTATTCACACCAAATGGAGTGTTCCCTCCAAAATGCTGAGGGAACACTCACACTCAATTTTTATTCACACCACCCCTTGTGTTACCCTCAGCACTTCGAGGAAACAGTCAAGTTTCTAAGTTTGTAGAGCGTTCCTGTGAATGGTGTTAAAGCCTTAAAATCAACAAAGAACGCTTTTAGTTTTTTGCCTTGGTCAAGGTACGGATGACAGATGATTGTCAACGTAAAGGTGATGTCCACGGTGGTGTATCCCTTTTTGAACCCCGCTTGGATTTTAGTTAGTAGATTGTCGGTGCACGTTCGACAAGCGTGTCAAGGGAACATGTCTCCTAAAATCGTCGTTGGAGTTTTTTCTTTTTCGTGACACTTTTCTGAAAAGGTTGCGTTCGGAATTGCATGTCGTTGGTGGCGTTCAGCTGACAAGATCATTTTTACGTATCCAATTAGGATAACTCCGGTAAATAAAGGGAAGGGAAGGAAAGGGCATTAATCAGTTGGAGTGCATTGCATGGGGTGTTCAGCAACTGTTTGGATATCTCGTGCGGATGATGTGCCGTTAAGACTTTTCATAATTTTTAAGTTGGACTATATTTGACGCCATCCAAAGCTCTCTTCAGCTGTTGCATGTATCAAGACCTGCCAAAGTCTATTGACTATTAGTATTTACAGATGTCTTTGCATGCCTTATTGGCCTGCAAACAGAAGTCTTTTGCAGCACTACTATTTTCTATTCGGACTAAATGCAGGCAGACAAATGATCGCTGCAACACACTCCCAGTCATACCAACCATGTTTATTTTTTTGGGTCTTGCTATTGGTTCAAATCCTCTGGTATCATCCAATTTCGCTGTCGTCCTTATCCCTGAGTCTTTTATTGAGCTGCTGCTTCTAGATATGAGAGTAACTTTGCTTCCACTGAATTTTAGGTACTAGGCTCAATTTCCATACCTTCATCCGAGGTCATCATAAGTGACAACGTTTGGTGATTAGAGTAAGTGGTTTTATTTATATTGAAATCGGTAATAGATTTTTCGCACAACGCAGTAATCTATTGATAAACAAGCAATGCTTTTAGTACATACTTTCCCAAAATCGAATTCCAAAAAATAGATGAAGAAAGTCACTTCAAAAAATAAAGAAAGAACGTAATTTTGTGCATTTATCACTCAATTTCGTATCCATTTGTAAGGAGCGCTCTCTATTGCTATTGAAAAGCCTTCTATTGTGTTATAAAATATAATGTCGCGTAGTAAGTTCCACATTTTCGCCAGCAATACTCATATAACAAGAGAAACAAAACCCTTAAACGCAAATTGCTGATGCGTCAATCTCGCACCCTTCACTTTAGTTGATTTCAATTGAGCCCCAAAAAGCATCGTAAAAATGTGATTACATAAAACAAATCTCATTGATTGATTTAGAAAATCAAATATGACGCACGAAACAAAGACAATCAAATTGCTTTGCATTGAGGGAATATAAGAAAGCCGCACGTGTTTACATTCAATTGAGATATCCTTGAGAGTTCTCTGTCTAAAAATAGTGCTGGCAATGACTTTTGTTGCGAGGATTCTTTATGTGTCCTTGGTGGCAAGTAAACTTAATTTCTCACATCACATCTGATGATCATAAACAAACTTATGTGTGCGCATAATGTAATCATCGTCAACAGAAGTCACTACTTGAAGCCTAGTAGTAAATTATTTCGAAGATTAATTTGTCCTGGAGCGCATTCAATTCAACATTTGGGTTTTATTTACATACATAATATGTACATACATATCCTGACAGTGCTTTGCATAATATTGCGACGCAAGTTTTGCCACCAGATTTAATTTTTCGAAAGGCACAAATGTGTTTGCAAATTAACAAGAGCAGCTGTCGCAGCTCGGATGAAAAGCGGATGGGTTAGTCCACACCAATTTCAACAAACCAAGGTTTTTCAGACTCTGTTTGTATGATACTTGTGTTAATGCCTTAAATTTTGAGCTTGAGAAATATTTAAAGCAAGCTACGCTTGAGTTTTGACAATCGGATGTGTTAATATTTGGAATGGCAGGGATGTCACTCTGTGACAATTGTGCCCTGCCATTGCTGCCAATCAATTATGGCGAACTACTCGTACGTGCTTCAACCTTCCATTGAAATTGTTGAAGTGAGCTTACGTAAGTTACTACTTCAGTTTTGACTTTTGAAAAACATTTGCCAAACAAATGATGGTGGATGGTTCAGCATTAGACGTGCATTGAATAGTGGCAACATTTTTGGCCGGAGCTCCATGCGCGCTTTCTTGGTTCACTGTCCTTGGAAAGATCCACTGCCGTAAACTATCGTTTTCTCGCTCGTAACAGTAAATCAAAGTTTTGTCACCGGTAACAATGTTGAAAACCTTTTTGACAGGTCTTGATTGATTTTTGGCATTTTAGCAACTTGTGGTTTCAACAAGACTGTGCTACATACCAGACAGCGAATGACAAAATGGAAGAATTGCGGGAAAAGTTTCCAGGTTGCGTAATTTCGTGAAAAGCTGGTATCGACTGGGCCACCATTGTACAATTTAACGCCCTTAGGCTTTTTTCAAGGGATTGCTGAAATCCAGACTAATTTATCTCGAAGAGTCCTTTTGAAAAAGGCATCTCCAATTTTTTTTCTCATTGTTTGAATTGGGCAACATTCTTGACATTTGTTCATGGTGACCATAGTTACTGACCCCGGGCAGTAAAATGTGGTAGCGCAACCAAACCTAGCAGTCTCATTTCCTTGCCTTGGTGACCAGGCGGTTATATCAATCAAGTTTTACACAATTCTGCCTGACAAGGCAAGTTATTTAGGGAGTACTTTACTACTACTTCTACTACTACTACTTTGTTAAGAGTTTTGCAAGGGTTCTGGCACAGAAGTTTACTAGAAGCTTGTGCTGGTAAATATCAGTCTCGAAGGTTTGTCGGAAATTCGCTTCTTCTTGGTATTTCCTGGGATTCCAACTTGAATCTTTCGCTCAGTAATTCTATGCTTAGCAACGATACCCACTCTGCTTTTACACTTGGTCAGACGAAACCACGAAGTGGAGCCTTTTTAATTATGTAAACCTAGCGAGTTCAGTTTTTAAGACAGTGACCTTGATAAAGAAGAAAAAAGTCGGTTCTGCGTTTGGGGAGTGATATCGAAATCATTAATTCCTTTCTTTTAAAAAGTGGTCATGGGTTCTTGGGAAACCAGCAAGTCCCACCTTAAAGCCACCTTTTCTGCCATTATCCTAAAAGATTTGCTCAATAATTCTCTACGAAAACCATTCTAACCCTGAATCTATGTTGTAACTGAATTCGATATAAGCATGTCCTTGTGAAATTCTGTCGCTCCATGGCCACCTAACCCATGTTACATTGAAAATGTCACTGGTTATTTTTACCAAATCCTTTCCATGCACATGTCCTTTCTCAACTCTAATTTTGGTGCCAGAACCTGTCAGTGACCTCTAAATTTCATTCGCACACACACAATTTATCCCCACGACGATAATTCATCCTGTACGGCAAGATACTACCCAATTTAACGAGCAATGACATTCACATTGAAATTCGCCGCAAGCCCTTAATTCCAATTAACTGAAACGATTCCAGTCGCTTTGATTATTTTCTCTAATCCTCTCCCAGTTGGAGGTGGGTACATGTCAACCATTTGTCCCGAAAGCACGTGCTTGACACATCTTTTAATTAGCAAAGCGTTAATGTGCACCCAAAATAAGTTACATCATCTCATCGTCCTTTTGGTAAACAATATCAGGCAGAGACACGATACCGAACTCCGAACCAATTACTCGTAATTACTTTTCGCCATCTATCGCGCTACAAGAAACCACTTAATGACTCATTCATCTCTATTTTCAGATGATCGTCCTGCCATTCATTCCCATTTTGGCGTTGATTGTCCAAACATCGCTTATACTCCAGGACATCCTTATCTATCGCAGCGAGGTGTCCGACATTGAAACCCAGGTAAGAGTGTAAACAGACGAATATATCTCACACCTCCGCAACCCGAAGTCGTGAATTTCAACAAAGTAATTAAAATTTATCGATGCGGCCGACGACGTGACTCGGTAAATATAACCTCGACAAAGTGAAAGGAAACCCCTTTCCGTTCCATCATGGGTGATTCCATCAAAGAGATTGAATCGCAAATTGAAACGACTGTAAAATATTGATACACCCCTCCGTCTATTCCTGGTGCGAGTTGAGTTTGAGTTTTATTTTTATGAAGGATACAGATATTCGACGAAAGATTGCTGCGATGATGACGATGATAGAGGTCTTGTACGTGTCAGTGTGATAGATGCCAGCAAGCAATGCCGCCGCACTTAAATCGGACCCGCAAAGGTCAAAGTGATTCATAATACCTTGGTTGGAGTGTCACCCTATAACTGGGATGCTTATTCTATTCTCCTTGTGCACTTTAGTTTTGCGGTCGTGGTTCACAGCGGGAAGCCATGGATAACGCATCGTTCTTAGTGAGGAGTAGTGGAGAACACTGTTGCAAATGATGAATGAACGTAGCCTCAAGTTTTGCAAGTTGACCTCTTTTGTTGGAAGGACACTGCTCCGCATATGCATACACAACGGGGTGGCCAGTGTCACTGCCTTTTTTCTCCATGCAGCTGAATAATACGTGAAATCTGTGAAGGATCTGCAAATCTGGAATCATGCCCAAGGACGTGGTTTCTTTGTTTTCTTTCAACCGAAGGACAAATGAATATAAATGGCACGGAAGAGTCGACATCTGATAGATCGTTGCAATGGCATACATTACACTTGGCAAAGTATGTCACGCATACGACACAGTGTATCGAAGGAAGTGATAGAAATTGCATGCAAATTGATTCCAATACTAATACGGGGATGTATTCTTTCCTGACAACTTTTCGGGAGCTGGAAGCTGCATGATGAATTTGTTTGTAGACTTGAAAGCTGCGCGAAAACAGGGGACACATTGTTTGGTGAAAGCAATATGAGAATGGCGCCGTCAAGATATTGTAGAACGTTGATGAACAATGAGAGACGTCTGAGATAGTAGTCGGACCAAAAAGTCCCATGCAGTGACCCAGAAGCTCTTTATTGAAATCAAGGATGCGAGTGTGTTTGTGTATGTCTTCTAGACTCATTTGATAACAGTGGAGAAGGCCTGATATTCTGTTAAGATCCTAGACATGATGTTTTCGCCAGTGGAGAGTTTGTTTCGGCGTCACTATTAAATGGGTATCGTCGTAAGATCCAGTACCCTCTCGAGCAGTAAATGTTTAAACTCTATAGGTTCTTCTCCATCCAAACCGGTAGGCAAATTCATAAAAAAGTCTAGGCGGTAAATGGCAAATAAATTTGTTGCAGTGGGCAAGGATTTTGAGGACTTTATTGCATCCCTTTACTTCGTATCATAAATTGTGTAGAGTTAGGGCCGATTTTGGAATCCTGGGCAAAATACGCTCGATATGCCGCCTGACGTTGGAAATATCTTCGTGGTACTCCAAACTAATAACAAAGTTTGGTAAGAAAATGCGCTGCCTTGAGAATGCGTCGTTCTCGTGCTAGAACAGCTGGATATGCAAACATTGTGGGAAAAAATCACGACTGCTAGATCAGTTTGGCGAAATGACTCTTGATCTGGCGAACTAAATCGATGCTAATCTTTCATCCCGTTTTATGCACGCACTCCCGAGGGATGGTATGAATGTAAGAATAAAGATTTGGTTCTTCGAAAAAACATGGATTCTACACTCTGTACCAAGGCGTGGATGAAGCCAGAACCCAACGACTACTTGACTCAGTTAAAGCGAACATGTAGACATGTCCGTGCCCTGAGACTCAGCATAAGGGTATTCATACCCTCTTTGGCGCGCGCGAATTATAAAAAAAAAAAAAGACAATAATTCACCAAGAGGATTCCCGAGTTAAATCCCCACATTCGAAAGGTCCAAGCAGACTGAACCTTCTTTTTAAAAGACCAGGCGAGCGTGACTAGAGATCGAATAGTAAGGAAAACCTACAGTGGTGACTCTTCACGGATAGGAATCTTGTAAAAGACATACAAGCCTGTCTGTACAGTCTGTACAGTTACTTGCTTACATCGACTATATTGCAATTATTGGCTCAACTCAGCGGGCCATCACTGGTATGCTTTAAAGTATACAGACGAACAAGGCTTTAATTTTGAAGTAGTACGGGAACTTGTCTAGCTTGGCTTCGATAATACATCTGCCAACAATATCAGCGCGGAAATCAAACAAAGAAAGCTTCAGTCTGTTGCTGTTCTTTTGAGCTAAGAAGGCAATTGAGTGGTAAGGCCCTATCCCGATAAACGAAGGAGACTTTATAGTATAAGACCCTAATCATCCCAGTCCATTTTTATGATGTTGAAGCATGGACTTTATCGAAGGCGTATGAAGATATCATAGAAGAAGAAAATTCAACGAAGGTATGAGCTATTCAGAAACACTGACCTTGCAAAAAGCTACGCACTAGGCATCTGAGATGGCCATATTGAGTGAATAGATACCAGCACTGTGGCCTACAGACTTTTTGAATCTAGTTCGAGGGTTAACGTAAAAGAGGAAGGCTTCGCCATTAGTGGCACGCATAATAGGATAAAGATTTAGGGGTCTATACAAACCTGGAGTAAGCGACCAGTCTTTTTAGTTTTTTCCTCCACCCTAGTAAATAATGTATAGGGTCGTCCAACAAAAGGTGTCATTTTAAATCAATAGAAAAACACAACATTTTTATGAAAAGTGGTAACTTTTTTATTTTATCTAAGGTACAAACTATGAGGTTAGTAATGGAATTCAATATCAGCCAAATGCCCGCCTTGGCTCTGCCTATAAATAGAAATTCTTTTGATGAAATTTTTCATCACGATTTTGCATAATTCCGGCTGTATTTTGTGAATAACACCTCTGATATTTTTTTTTTTTGCATGAATCGTTGGTGGAGCTTTGGCGGAGACTTTATCTTTAACATAGTCCCAAGGGATAAACTCCAATGGTGTTAAATCGCACGAACTGAGCTGAGAATAAATGTCGTCGACGACCATAGAATCAATTTTAGGCAAACAATACTCAGTCAAAGTCGTTCGGTAATGCAATCCATTCACTGAAACGGTCCCACTAGCATCATTTTCGAAAAAATATGGCACAATGAGACCGCCAACCCGAAAACCGAACCAAACTGTCACTTGTTGTGGATAGAGAGGTTGTTCCACTATTTCTCTTGGGATTTAGGAGCCTTGTTTACGTATCCAGACAAATGGAAATGAGCCGCAGTACTCAGAATAATTTTGTGTAAAAAATCATGATCTTTTTCATTCATTTCCAGCATCCAATCAGCGAAAGTACATCTGCTGCTCAATTCTTATGTCAAGTGGACCTTATAAGCATGAAGGCGAAGATGTTCTTGGTTGCGGATAGGCCCGATTCCTGTGATCGTCTGGAAGTGGACACATCTGGATTTCCAATCACTCTCAGCTACGGCGGCGATATTTTCTTGAAGACCTTGCCGAACGAACACGAGTTCGAGTCTTCACATCACTTATCTGTTCGAGATGATTCGAAATTTATCGATTAAATCCACTGTAGATGTGCAAGAAGGCGCTGACCAAAAGCAGTACAAACTTAACGAAACGTTTCCGCGATATTTTCACCGTTTTTGTAGTGAATTTTCACTATTTTAACACGTCCTGCGAGTGTGTATGGATCCATATTTAATAACCTCCTAGTTTTAAGTTATCAAAAGTCATCGCAATAATAGTTGATTGTTGACAGTTCAATAATGGCGCGAAAATTAAAATGACACCTCTTGTTAGATGACCCTTTACTGTAACTACGATTTTACACAGCAAGGACAAGCTAACCACTTACTTATTCTACAACATTTCTGTCGGCTTTGAAAACTATTAAATAAAATGCAAGCTATTCTTCCAACCCTAAAGCCTAAAGGAGGTCAAATCTACTTAAGAAATTAAAACCCTTACGTCTAATGGCTTAAGTAAAACCTGCTACGTATACTAAGTCACAGGATGTTAACAGCGAGAGTAACCTCTCCAGCTTTAACCTTTTCTACGCAAAAGTGAAACACATTTTCTAAATTGAACCCTCTTTCAGGTTACTATCGCTACGGACCTTGGGAAAGTGGTGACCCGTCTACAATTGGAGCGCTCTGAGGTGGCCTTTTTCATATTCACCAACGGCAGCACCCTCAGGTAAAACAGGACTCACGCAATAATTAATCGAAAGCTGTCCTTCGCAATTTTTCATTTTTCCCCTTTAAAAAAAAAATCCAATTTCAGATCGAATTTAACTCAACGCTTCGCCGTCACCGATCAAGCGTTAAATAACATGAGCACATGGAGCGAGGTCAGCGTGCCGACATCTCCCGATGACGAGGACTACGGAGTGATGCTGAATCGAAGTGAATTCCAAAATCGGCTTAATGACTTTCGGTATGTTACAGGAAGAACCTGAAAATCATCCCTTTTTCCGGGGCAGCTACGAGTATTTCATGTCATTAACATGCAAATTGAATTTTTGAGGTGGAATCGAGATACGTTTTTACCTGAGCGCTGGGAAATAACCTTTGACTTTGTGCGAAACGGTCGGGTTTCTGGACTTATAGAGGATGTTTTTGGGCAATTACTTGCAGATTCCATTGCTATCTGAATCAGCAAAATGCCTCTGCATCGGGGCTATGAGTTATGGTGTTGCATTAACTCAGAAAGGGATTAAATCGTTCGTGAATGATTTAAGCTCGTAACTAATGACCTCGTTGTATTTATGTATTGTGAAGCTATCTCGGAAAAAATAGGCAATGTTTTCTGAAAATTCTGGACTTTTTTTTAAAGAGCGATCAATTTAATTTGAATTTACGTCCACTCAACACCGCCTACGTTCCACATTCCTGCAAATCAGAAAGCCTTTAATTTTATCCAGATAATTTATTCTTACGGTGGGCGCCGTGGCTCAAGTGGTTAGTGCGTTGGATCGCTGAGCGTGAGGTCCGAGGTTCGAATCCCAGAGAACACCAAAAAGTTTTTCACGGTCCCACCTCTCGCGAATGTCTGACAAACGTCCGAGAGTAATAATTGCCAAGAGAAAGCTTCTCAATTTGCCTTTCGGATATGGCTCTAAACTGTAGGTCCCTTCCATTTGTGTGAAAAATATAACACGCACAACACGAATGGTCGCGAGAAGCTAGGCCCTGGACCACATACGGTCCGTTGCGCCATGAATTTGTATTTGTATTTGTAATTTATTCTTACGAAGTACCCATCTACTGGTCAAGGCCAAGTGAACAGCAATTGGTATTTGGACCCGGAATTAGGGTTTTGGAGACGGTATTAAGCATCTACCTCTATTTTGAGGAGCATTGTTCCAGGAGTATTGCGTTTCATTCGTTGTTACCCTACGGCAGCTGGTGGCTCTCTGAATACATTTACATCTGCACTTTGAGTGTGTGCTCTCGTCATTCAGCTTGAAGCGAATTGCTGGGTTCTAGGCAAATCCAATTTTCCAGGTCCAGGCCTTAAGGCCCTTTCTCACTTAGGCTGGAGCGATTTAGTAGGTAAAGACTACATAAGTCACTACGTTTAGAAGGCTATATCGTGTCCAACGTCTGGCCGAAATATTTATGATGGGCTTGGCCTAACCTTTATTCAGACGATCATGTCTTCCAGCCCGCATTTGCGTTCGTAGGCTTCTCGACTTTAAAATTCCCCCGGTTCTGCCATAAAGATTCCTAACTCTGCCCAATTTGTTGCTTTGAAAAGGAAAGGAGTTGTTCTGTGGAGTGAATAGAAACTTTTCTTTAGTTAAGGTCATCACAAAGGACATGATGAAGGCCATATCTATCTCTTGCAGAACTGTAAGCAAGAACAGCCTTACAATTTGGCCGGTCTCCAAATATACTGTTTCTGTTTCATTCTCAATGGCTTTCCTCCATCGATCCACAAGCGTATTAATATGGAACTTACAGAAAGTCCTGCTCTTCGAAAACAAGACGTTCAGTTGAGGAAACTTTGACAGTCTCGTGGCACCAGCTGTAGCAATAATGGTTAGAGGCTAAGACAGTTGCTACCTCAGATAAGCAGAAATGTAAAATTAAAGAACAAAGATAATGTATTAGAGTGAAATTTCGGAAGGAGCCTCATTTGTACTGCTTGCCCTGAAGACGAACTTTGCCTGTCTGGGTACATAAAATCAGGATTGAATTGCTGGTCTGTAGACTTATAACGCACATCTACCAATATTTAGGTTAGGACGAGAAGGGCAAAAAAGTGCGTAAAACGTGGCAAAACTACACATCTAGGGGTTAGTGGTTTAATCTTGATAGGATATGAGGTCCGGCATGACATGATGCCACACATTGGCTGTTGGGAAGCGCTGAACTCTACATGCACATTTCCAAATAGGTGGACACTTGCGCACTTTCAATCAATTCCAAAAAAAAGCTCAAAACCACCCCTTCCAATCACGGCCCATATCTCTGACACCAGCGCTGTCTAAGGTGAGGAGATACATAGAAGGAAACTATCTATGACCTTCAGTTTGGTTTCCGGCAATAGCGTTCCACAGAGGATCTTACGGTGTACCTGTAGGAAAAGTAGAAGCAAATCATGACCACCATCTTGAAAACCGTGCAGATGATAAATATTAGACAAATGTTCTTTTACTCCTTTTTCAACTAATGCTGGTGTACCTCAAGGCTCTGTCCTTTCTCCCTTTCTATATCTATTATTTTTAATGGACTTCTCTCTCTTTTTCGCTATCCAAATCATTATTTCGTGAATGACAGCATTCTTTATTTCGTTTCCTTTTAAAACGTTCGTGGTTTTAAGGACCACAAGGTGTAGAGTTCCTGTAACAGCAAATGTCTTCTTGATGAATCGAGGCCCAAATGGAACTAGCAGTGAAATGGAAGACTCAAAAAGTGTAAATTTTTTTTCACTCCTATGGATTGGCTACGATCGATAAAGTTTACATTCGAAACCTCAATTTTTGGGCAGTTGCTCCTGGGCAGTTGCTCCTGCAATCTGCCGGAGCTTGCTTGATAGTGTTCGCAGAGAAGGGTGCAAACTAATTGGTGATTAGTCAAATCAGCGATCATCTAGCGAACTGAACTGCCTCGGACTTGGTTTGCTAAAGTCACCATATTCACTCTTCATCTGACTGACCATACTTTTAGACCAATTCCGCCATGTGTACATTGGTATATGACAACCTCAAATGATTCTGGGTCAGATTGTTTCAGTCATCCTCTATCATTTGATGCTCAACCTGAGAGGCTGCCACACGTGTAATGGACACTGCCACATCCAGTATACTAAACAACAACCTTTAGAGCAGTTAAATGACCTAGTTCTAAGTGGTGCAAAACATTAAAGAAGATGAAGCCAATAGACTTCCCATCTGACAGCAGCAGCATCCTGCACACATTATTGGCAATACAGTCGTGACTTACATTTCATTTCATTTTTTGTGGTTGAAACCGCACCCAACCTGTCGGTAAAAGAAAACTAGGTCCATCGCTTTCCCACTAAGCTAAAGAGGGGCGTACTGCAGTGGATACCACTGAAAATTTTAGCTTCAGCCATATAGGCGTCTAGTGGCCTAAACCCAACGTAGCTTTTGTGATCCTAGTGAGGGCAAGAAACATGCAGAGTATGATCTTATCTTCTTCATCCATGGAATACCCAGTCATCGAGTATATATATTCAAAGTTCAACGCCCAGTTATGACGGTAGATATTGCTGTTAACAGCTTGAGAGCATACACTTAATTCTTGAGATCAGAGTTTTCATCTCTTTTTCACCTCATTTCCAAGACGCTTACACGTTATGAATACGTACTTAGACGCCTCAGTACCTGAATCTAGAGGTCATCGGGAATCTAATATCCAGAATCTTGCCATTACTGTTTCCATCTAGGCAAAGTGCAAATTCTTCCATCGCTTCTTTACCTCATTATCAAGCTTTTCGCCTTATTGGCCGCACTTCTACTGCTCCGTCCTTCTAAAGATCGAACACCTGGCTTTGGAGGTGAATGTTAGGAGTTCCCAGGCTATGCTTGAAACTTTGCGTATTTCGCTAGCCCTTGGAACTCCCCCTAAATTCATAGCTATTAGTCCTTGAATGGGTTAGCATCCCTTTTAAAAACCTAATTAATCAAACACAACGAAGTTAAATTGATTGCACTGCTGCACCCCTACACCCCCAAGAACCGGTAGAAGCCCACGACAGCGAACCCAAAGGACAGATTTCCCACGCCCCGATTACAATTCGATTACAAGAAAATCAGTCCATCGCTCTATCCGCAATCCTGTTCCAATAGAAGCAACTTCTAATTAAGTCGTTTCCTTTCCGAACTACAGAACAACCCTACGGGACCGGGGTACACATTTAATTAATCGAACAAGCGCTCGTGTAATTATATTTTTCCAATCACGTTTTTATTGTCTTTGTTTACCACTTTATAACGATTTTATGCGGCCATGTTTCAGCAAGAAAATCAGTTCCGAGGAGAGCTCCATATCCGAGGTGATGAATTGGTATGCCGCCATCAATAAGGGGATGCTCCATCATCTGTCCGAACAAATCAAGGAAACCGACAACAGTGGCGTCTGGAGGTATGGCTGTCACGAACGAAATAATGGATTTTAATTGAAAAATAAAATTTCATACTTCCTTCGGACAGATATCTGGTGGGATTCAAGAATCTTCTGAAGAGCATCGAGTGCCAGGGAATAGCGTCATCGTTCGGCATCAAGTACTTTGGACGGGGCGTGTTGGGAACCGAAGCGTACGTGTCTTACATTCGCTATGACTTCTTGGCTAAGGAACTGATAAACTCCACTATGAACTACGTTCCATCACTGAGGTCGATGTACGTGAATCTATCGAGGAATATGGTTGATTTCCAGCAGCTGAAGAACTGGTAGATAGTCTCGGCCATAATTACTGAGAGAGTTGATGACTGACTTTTTGTTTTTGCTTCTGAAGGAGTTCAATAATTTTGAGGAACACGAGGATAGAACCGAGGGTTGATGACGCCATTGATTACTATGACCTGATGCTGACCTATACTGATGAGTTACGAGTCCTACAGAAGGAGTTGCGACGGAAAATCAAGTAAGTCTCTGCGGGATTGGCCTGTAATTTGAAATTACAATCCTGTAATTCACATGTCACTATGATTTTGCAGGGACTACGTGGAGAATACCTTGGTTCAGGCCAGTAATAAGGAGGCTGTGGGGATAGTCATCCTTGTGGTGGTCCTATGTGTATCACCGATAATCATAATCCTTGTGAGAAATGCCGCCGCCACAATTCAGGTAATAACAGACCGGCTAATGAGGGGATGTAAGGCTATGTAAAGGATTTTTTTTTCTTTCACAGATGTACGCCATTCATTTGGCACAGAAGGCCAAGGAGTTGAAGCGTGAGAAGCGTAAAAGTGACACCCTGCTCTTTCAGATGCTACCGCCAAGTGTTGCCATGCAATTAAAGCACACCAGGCAGGTTTGTTTATGGCGAAACGTTTGTCAGATTCTTTTTGAAAATGTTCATTTTGCAGGTCCCTGCTGAGTCATATGAAGCCGCAACTATTTACTTTAGTGACATCGTTGGATTCACAGAGATAGCAGCAGAATGCACACCCCTTGAGGTTGTACATGCTAGGGGTTGAATGTAAATGTGTCCTTGACGGTTTTTTTTCCCATTTTTTTTCTTAGGTGGTAACGTTTTTAAACTCGATTTACAAAGTTTTCGATGAGCGAATCGAATGCTATGACGTTTACAAAGTTGAAACGATTGGAGACTCCTACATGGTCGCCTCCGGATTGCCGGTTAAAAATGGTAAACTTTCATTCCACAGGATATTTTTTTTTTTTCGAAGTACGAGTATGTTGTTCAAACAACCATTGGGTGAAAAGTGGGTTAGTTAGGTTGCTGTAAGTGACACTTTTGAAGAGGTGCGATGTAGTTTCATGACGTGGAAAAATTGTCTGCACATCCTTTTGGTGGGGTGAGGTTAATATGATTTTACGGATCTAGTTATGTAGAGAAGAGATGTGATTTCAGTTCATGGTAGTGGCTGAGATGGCCACTGTTAGTTGGTACTACATCTCTGAGATTTGATAGGATTTTAAATGAAAATCAGAAGCACCTATCGATTTGTATTATCCTGCGTTAGAGATTTATGAAGGCCGTCATGCTTTTGAGTTACAATATACAACTTCATTAGAATGCCTTTAAGGACTGTTATACTTCTCTGATTCAATCCAAGTTGAGAATGAACTTTAATTTTGTGTAGACGTGAATCAGACGGCGGTGCGACATCGTCGCCTAATAGCACCTTCTGTAAGGATTTGAAAAATAAGATTCTATGTTTTCCTTAAGAGAAAATAATAGTTTGTCCCATGAATAGAAACAACGTTCAGAAAGT
Source organism: Blera fallax (assembly GCA_946965025.1). Lineage (NCBI taxonomy): Eukaryota > Metazoa > Arthropoda > Insecta > Diptera > Syrphidae > Blera > Blera fallax. Next base: position 72,523,123 of record OX337248.1, read on the forward strand.
GGTTGAACGGTAACAATTAGGGTCCATTGAAGCCAATAAATGCTAACGAGAACTCGCCGCTGATTTTGAGGGAGTAAGGATGCGTTCCTGTTTACGTAGCCGGACATTGAGGAGCAATACTTTTCCTATTATCTGGCAAGTTCAAAAAAGGCAACGTGATCGTCAGAGCAGATGTAGATCCTATTAGTCTAGGTTAGTAAAGAACGCAATTGTTCTGCGCCCTAAAATAAAGCAAAGCCCACCGTTTGAAATTCAGTTGCGAACTTTTCCAGACGGATTAATAGATTGAAGAGTAGTGATAGGCAATACACACCAGTCTCTGATTCCCACACGTGATTTGCTCTCCTCTAAGCTACTCTATATTCGAACCGCATGACAAAAATGTATCTAATTGGTCTGAAGGATCTCGCTTCTAAGTAGGGATTATTTATGGGTTCATCGGGTATTACTAGGAACCCATCACTTGTCTTCTTATTCCCTAGTCTATACCCTATTGATTGACCCCAAGTTAAGGTGCAGTGATAAGTACACCGAATTGCATTATCCCTGGAAGGACACCACTCAAAGCTTGTGATTTATTAGTTCTGCAAGGAAAAAGTCTAGCTTTGGAACTTGGATCTCTGGAGACTATCTTCTGAAATCTACTGACTGGCAGTTAATTCTCTTTTTTTTGGCGGTATAGGAAACACTCCACTGGAGTACTCAGACGCAACTGGTCCATTGTGGTACCAGGTAGTAAGACCCAATATAACCCATTTTACTGGAATTTCTTCGATTTTCGGAGAAAGCCGAGAAGGTATGTATGCCTTTTAGTGCCCTAGAATGTCACAATGGTCAGTTGCCTGATTTTAGATGACATTGGGCGGTAGTCTTTTACTGGGGCTTAATGCTTACTATTTGATCTAATGGCAGCCTGGCCTTCGATTAAATCAGGCAACCAGGTTCACCGGCCAGGTTATCGATCGAGATCATTCCTGCGGTTAGGAATGCCGCACATATAGGCACATAATCTAAAGACGCTGTTAATCATAGGTTCTTCTTAACCTTCAAAGCTTCTGCCCGAATTGCGAAAAAAAGAGCATTGCTGAGGTCACTACTCTAGTTCCTTGGGTTAGCAAGCATTGGAATAGATTGGGACTCCTTTTCCGCAGTGCTCGCCATATGAATTCAAAAACTGAGATTAAGTAGTGTCCGAATACTTTTCTAACGGATTCTCTTATTTTGCGGCTACTAACAAACACTGCTACCATCTTGTGTTCTGCTAATGCCCGTCCTTTCGACTTTAGCCACTGTTTAATCGATAATATCGTTGCAGTCCATTATGGCGATTTCGACGGCGAATTCTCTTATCTATCCCCCGTCGGGTATTCGCAGTCTCAGTATACTGTAGTACACCATATTCCAGAGGAATGGTCCTAGAACAGAGCCCTGCGTAATACCTGCGGATATTAAGAACTCCTTTGTCCTTTGTGCCTCTACTATATGGCTCCGATTTGCTCTGTTAAACGCGTTCTTGACTAACGTACATATGTATATGCAATACGTGCTAAATATTTGGACCTATCTGCTTCTTGAACTTGGAAAATGTAACTTTTCTGACGGTGAACTAGTTCCTCCATGAAAGTTCAGGAAAGGTGCATAAAATAATTTAGTCCGCCACTGACTTGAGTGGGATTTCGTTTTGAAGGGCATGATTTTCTTCCTTTAAATACAGGCTCAAGTCTGGAGTATCACTGCTTTGCGATTTCAATAATTCAACAGTTTTGGTCACCTATGTGTTACGTAGCATCCTGTTGGAACTGCATTTTGTCCTTATTTACTCGAACTTCAGCCTCAGTTTTAAAGAAATAAGCTCCGAAGATGTCACCAGCGTTCAACCAGCACCAAATTGTGAATTTTTCCAAATGTAATAGAGTCTATCCAAATTCATTCACAGCACTTGTGATATTTTTGCATATTAATAAATATGTTAACTCAAAAACGAGCTGAATACTGCTCTGGACCCTAATTAGGTAAAAGTCTTGTGGCCAAGAATGCACAAAATTTTCCATGTAGTGAACGGGCAGTGTCCCAAATGTTGCGACCGACGACGAATCAATAAATTTGGATATTCTCACACTTTTTCATTTACAGCAACGATATTCACTTCCGGACGCACATTCCCTTGTTGTTTTGGTGCTCTCCCATCACTTAGAGATTACATGTCTGGTACGAAATCCATTCAGAGTATAACAGATGGCTTGCCCCGATGGACGTTTATGAGCGCCATAAAAATCACGAGGGCTTTTATAAGTTTCGTGGAACGAAAACCTACTGGTAAAGTAAATTTGCGCAATTTTGACGGGCTTAAGGCGTGGGTTTATTCATAATATCTTGCCAGACTAAATGGAACATAGATATCTAAAAGAGCAGGCAGAATGACAGTTTTGACAGTTACCCCTATCGGGAGTTCTATCCAAGCATCGAAAATCATTCTTGATATACATCGTTTCGGAAAAATATAAAAAGTGCTTAAAAACAAACCTTAAATCCATCCTCATTCTCTTTCTGTCAGATTTGATGATGTCATTTCATTTTCGACTTTCTTATTTAAAACCAAGCAACCATAACCATCCCCCAAAGGCATTAATCTTAATTTTACTCAAAGATGCCTCCACCACACGTGTCTAAATTCATTCTCAACCAGCAAATAACCCTTATCAGCCTTTAAAGACTGCAATGAGATTAAACTGTCAAAACTTTTGCCAACATGTCACTGAACACTACCATCATCCCTATCTCCTTCCCTGATTGTCACTGCGATTTTTTTAAAGGACAGAAAATCAGCCAATTTCAATGCCACTCTTTGCTCAAGATACTACGTAATTGTCGACTCATTACCATAATTAAACAGAGTAAAACGAATCCAGGTTAAACTCCTAATTTTAGTTTCGTAGTTTTTGGTATTTCCTTCCCCTTTCTATAGTTCTGGTGGTAATGTCCTTTTGAAGAACTTTCTTAGAACTCGGGGCGTAATTAAAAAAACACATTTTGATGACCTTAACAAATTCTATTCCAGGTAACAAGCACATTACCGAGATTTCAACTATGGCATTGGACCTCTTGGATGCCTCGAGCTTCTTTAAGATTCCTCGACGAAGTTCAGAAACATTACAGATACGTTGTGGAGTTCATACCGGTCCAGTGGTGGCTGGGATTGTGGGGACCAAAATGCCGCGATATTGTTTGTTTGGTGACACTGTGAACACAGCGTCACGCATGGAGTCAACCGGTGAGGCTCACAAGATACACATAACCGAGGAAATGAACGATGCTCTTGTTAGAGTTGGCGGTTTCAAGACCGAACATCGGGGGTTGATTGATGTGAAAGTAGGTAATGGCCTTCTCCATGACGACAGTAATAAGAATTTTTTTTTTCGATTAGGGCAAAGGACTAATGAGCACCTATTGGCTGACTTGCAAGGATGGACCTGTAGTCCAACGTGAAGAGATCTCCTGGTATGCTGACATGCAACCAGTATTCCTACAAAACCTCAAGTTCGACGGATACACGAAGAAGAAGTGAAGAGGTCTAGTCGACGAGCTGTCTATTTGTGTACTCGGACGGTTAAGTTGAACCAAAGAGTCGCAAGCACTATTTATTAACGTAACTGTAATAATTTAGAATAAATGTTTTAATAAATGTAAAAAATAAAGTTCGAACGTGCATGCATCCTTGCGGCGGAGTGAATTTTCGAGGATGCTGTGAGTTTTTCGCTTCACTGCGCTGTGGTTGCTGGACAATTTGCATGCCAACGTAATGGGAAAATTGGCCGGCGTTCAAAAAGTAAATTTAACGAGATCCCTTTGTCCTTGTTTGCCATTCGATTTGGGAGTCGGAGCGAAGTATGCGGATAATGGGTATGAATGTCTTTTGGTGGCTTTGTGTACTGGCATCGATAGTTGGGTCATGTAGTTTTATTGGATGGATGTTGTTTTCCTTGTGCAGGAAATGAGTTTTTTTGCGATTCCTTTTTCGCCGTTTCCTTTGGATGGGAGAAATTTATGCGATTGTTTTGGACAAATCATCTACTTTAGCACAGTAGGCTTTTACTGATTGAGTCCTCTGGTTGGTTGGGTAGAGACATCCTGGTCATTCAAGCAGAGTCGTAAGAGGACATTTTGATTTGTGTGGTTCGTTAGGTGATTATCTTTGGCAATTGTGTGCCATAAGGAGGATGTCTGGTTGTTACACAGAATCACATGGATATCGGATGAATCAGAGGAGGGTGCTATAGAGGAAATGCGTCGTGTTGTTAAGTGTGCTCTGCTTTAAGGAGGTTTTTTTTCCTTTGCTTCGTTCGGTTATCGATTTTTTTCCAGTCAAATCGGTTACGAGAGTAGAAAGATAGACTTTGTGTTTGCGTTGACTTTTCTAATCGATTCAACACATCCTTGGGAGGATGATAATTAACAAAAGGATTTATAGTTTCGAACTAATGTCCTTGACGGCGAAATTTTGATAATGTTTTGGCGTCATTTTGACGCAGTTGGATGGCTTGAAATGTAAGAGAAAGAGTTTGAAGATTCAGAAATTTTGATGGGTTTTTAAAAGACTTGGATGGGCTTTCCGAAGGATGACACAAAGTACCTTACCAGCCGTTAAACAATCAATGTTTTGTGCACTTATTCCTTAATAGTGTTATTGGCAACCGAAAACAACGCTTTGACGGCTTTGGACTTCTTTACGGGGTACTATTGAGGACCATTGTTACTCTAACGATCCACAAATAATGGACAACATATTGCAAAATTAAGTGGATGGGCTACTACCTCGCTATTCGAATGCCCTTCTGATATAAATACCAGCTAAAAAGATAAAGAATGACTGACACTAGTTATACATTAATGTGGAGACGCTTCTTGTCTGATTCCTACACTCTCGAGGGGAGATTCATAAGTCTAACTGACGCAAGGTAGCCATATTCATATGAATTCACCAAGGGTTTTACTAATTTAAGCAGCAGACAAAAGCCTTGAGACCTAGCATCACGTGACGGTGCGGTGGTGTCGCATGTGCTAGATACCTCTGTAAAGAGCTTGAATTCTGTGCTATGACATAGCCTTTGTAAGACTATGAAAAGGAAAACTTTCACAAAAAAAAGTCCCATGAGCAATGCAAAGTTAAGGGACTGTAGTCCACCATGTTTGAGCGCAGAATCTACCAACATCTCAGTTTAGTTGATAGTTAAACACACTGATCGTGTGGCGATGGGTATTTCCATCAGGTTCAGTAAAGGCGGACTAAAGCATCTATACTACTTCAGCTTCAGAAAAAAAGTACTGTCTTCATCCAAATCTGCATTCTGTACAGGTCAGGTTCACAGGCTAGTACGTATCAAAATCATTTTGCTTTTGCTTGTTAAGGTTGTTTTTTTTTTTAAGATAAAACTTGTGGCAGGGACAGCTGTCAAACAGAGCTGTCATTCTGGCCGCTTTTATGACGCTTGTGTCCAGTATAGTCTGGCAAATCATCATGAACAGACTCACACCTGAACAATGTTGCAAATTATTAAAATTGACTTTGAAATTCGGTCATTGATTCGCGAAACTTATTGACGACTTCGTGTTTTTTTATGGTGCAAATAATTGTCCGCTTGCGGAAGCCATTCGTTGCGGATACTCACTTTTATAAAAGACTTCGTGCATGCTCCTTATCAGATCATCTCGCGCTGTCTCGAATAGCTGGTGAAGGTAGATTATGACTGTTCTACAATTACAACTGTGACTTACAGGCATGAGCTGGTCTTTTTACCCTGTGGTGAAATTCCCCAACGCCTCCTCTACAATAGCACCTATCTATAGACTCGATTTTACGCTTCACGGGCTTCTTCTTCTGATGAGAAAGCCGATGCAACCCCGCACCGTTTCTCATAACCTCACAAGCATCCTTTTGTATCCCTGCTCTCTTAACTTTTTGGTTTTCTGCGTATGCTGGCTGGTCCCTTTAAATAATCAGGCTTTCGTTGCGAGTGTTGAGCGAAACCCAGCGCATCAGAGGTGATACTTTTGATGTCTTGTTAGCAGTACTACTCCCTCCTGCATTTGATGCTTGCGGCAAAGGGATTGTCGAGAGAAAGCAGCGAAGGCCACAGCAGTCTTTTGCAATTGCAGCCGTTTGTCATTCAGTAATGTTTCCAACAACGTAGAGGCCCTAGTAGGCATTGACTGTGCGGAAGACTCGGATATCTAGGGTACTTGAGGAGTGCCTGGCGTCAATAGCATTGTGATTAGTCTAGTTGGCAATTCCTTGATCAGGAAAGCACCAAGTCGCTTATTGAATTATGGGAAACGAATGCTGCTACGAGGATATTTCGCCCCGCAGCGTAATAAGGTTTTGGAAGGCGTTGCCTTTGTGACCACACAACCAAAGATGACTTTGGCGTATAATCATCAAGCATTGAATTGTCATTGCTCGCTTACATGCAGAAGTCTACTGGCTCTGACTACAAATCTGCAACCGAATAGCTGCTGTTTTCCTCTTTGCAGCATTTGCTGTAGATAATGTCACAGTTTTTCAGCTTTCTTATGCCCAGTCTATCCCACCAAACTTCCTGGATATAACAAAGATATCTGCTTTATAGCAGTCTAATGTTTCAACGAGTTATCCGGTTGCGCGTGGAGTCTGACTGTTCCATGTGAAGATCCGGATATTAACAGTGAAATCGTTCATATCCGAGGCTTGCAGTTGCTAAGTAACTAAAATTTTGTTAAAGAATGACTGACACTAGTTATACATTAATGTGGAGACGCTTCTTGTCTGATTCCTACACTCTCGAGGGGAGATTCATAAGTCTAACTGACGCAAGGTAGCCATATTCATATGAATTCACCAAGGGTTTTACTAATTTAAGCAGCAGACAAAAGCCTTGAGACCTAGCATCACGTGACGGTGCGGTGGTGTCGCATGTGCTAGATACCTCTGTAAAGAGCTTGAATTCTGTGCTATGACATAGCCTTTGTAAGACTATGAAAAGGAAAACTTTCACAAAAAAAAGTCCCATGAGCAATGCAAAGTTAAGGGACTGTAGTCCACCATGTTTGAGCGCAGAATCTACCAACATCTCAGTTTAGTTGATAGTTAAACACACTGATCGTGTGGCGATGGGTATTTCCATCAGGTTCAGTAAAGGCGGACTAAAGCATCTATACTACTTCAGCTTCAGAAAAAAAGTACTGTCTTTTGTTTGTTTTCCATGACTAAGCAGCACAATCCTCAACCATATGCGGAGCCATATGCTTAGTTACAGCGCCTAGAATAAAGGACCGGCTAAACCAGTAACCCACTTCGGCGATATGAACGCTGGCTAAACATGGAACAATTCTTATGGAACTGATCTCTGAATAACTCCAAGTTGCACGCTAAACAGTGTCTCCTGAGGAGAACGGTGAACACCAACACTGATTCCATCTAGAGAACCTTTGGTTGCCATCTACAACAAAGGAACGCTCTTGTCACGCTTTCGCCGTTTTAAGTCAGAATAACAAACAACATGGGTACGTATGCATACTTGGCGCTACTATGTCCTTTTATACGTTTCGCCTTGTACTAACATTAACCCTTAAGTACACATAGTATAAACTTACATAGACCCATGCACTTCCACAAGCTTTGGGATTTAAAATCACTTCATAATCAACTGTTGAAAATTCCCTTTCAGATGTGCAAGCTTTTAGGTTTGTGTCCTTCACAGTCCCCGCACAGAGCACCACTCAGAATGCCTTCTTAAGAAAACATGGAAATTCAACCCTTATTTCATATTCATGGGCTAAATTTGAATTGTTCCACTTTCGTTCCTCTATCACAGTCCTCGCAATTACTTAGATTTATGCATCGTAGACAGAGTACATGCCGGCGGCCCCCTTTCACAGTGTATCCCTCAGGGGGATTGGATAGAAAATGTCATTTAAAGTTTTCACCGCAGACATTTTGGGGCTTTAAAGTTCTTACAGGAAACAATTCGGTTGCAGTTTCCACCAAATCCCCATGCTACTGCTGAGAGTCCTTGCAAATTACTCAGCAAAACATGGACCAATTAAACGATTAGAAAGTCCTGCCTTGCCATCGCTACATGCAATCCAATGTTGTCGCTCACCCTTGCCACTGTGTGACTTTCGGTTGGAATACTAATTCCCAGCTTTAAGGTTGCTGATACCCGGTAAGGATGTTGCAGTATTAGAAATCAACAAGGTCCGGTTTAAAGTTTCCTCCTTCCAGCAGTGTGCCTGGTGGTGACTGCTTAAGCATTGTGAAATTACTTCGTTTGCTCATGCCTCGCCGAGACTGAATAATGAGTTCACTTTGAATTTCAATTTTAAACGTTGACTCGAGACGTGCTTCGTAATGAGTGAGGAAATTAAAATTGCTCCTTAAAGTTGTTTTTTCGTTTTGTCCTTGAAAAACATGCGAATGTGACATGAGATACGAGGAAATCTATATAAACATTGACAGTGTATTGGGTGAGTGTTGTATCCGGCCTTGTGATATGGGATATATTCCCCAGTCGTGTACCTAACTCAATGAAGGAAAGACAACAATAAGGATCCTTGAGTAGAAAGCATTGCTAAAAGGAAAATATTATGTCAACAAATATGGGAGTCCTTACAAAGGCAAAGAGTGGACCAGCCATCCATCCCTTTAGCAGCGAAGAATGTGGGCGTTCAAGTGGTCTTAGGACTCCTCTTGGTCCTGAAAGGAAATTGCAAGAAATTACATTTTTAGAATGAAGATGTCATGGTTACGGCGACGTATGGATACGTTCTGTTTGAGTGATTAAAAGTACACTGGTGCGTTTTGTCTCTAGTTTCATGCTGACTAAATCCACCTTACTTATGTGATGTCTGTGTGATGTGCTCATGTTGGTAGGTATCTAAGTATCTATGGGAAGTGCTATCACGAGGTGCTTTACCTTTGTGATTCCCATCAAACTCCTGTCACGTAACAGTGAACTCGTAGATAGTGTCACAAGTGGATACGTATCGTGCAGTCATCAGTTGAGTGATTGACAACAGGTTTTAATCAACGAAATCTTTGTTGATGCTGTTCACAGAGCAGGAAGAGGATTTCACAGTACAATTCAAAGGTAAAGTGCTACACCAGGGTGGGAAACCTTTGTCATTTGAGTTATATTACACGTCATTTTGGAGTTTTACTTTATAGAATGTGTTCATAAAAGCTGGTGGGAGGGTGGGCATGTAGCCTGAAGGATCTGGCATTTATATTGGACTCTGGATCGCAATAAATTGGTGCAAGTGCTTAGCACAAGTTGGTGGAAGAGGATTCAGTTGGAGGGTGCAAAAAGAGTGCAACAGGCAAACATGAAAGCGGGTTTATAAGATGGGGTTCCTAGATTGTCAAACTGAGTTGGATAATTTTGTTGAATATGATGAAAATCGACGTCCGAGAGGACGCTTGTCAGGCATTCATTAGTCAAGTGACTGATTTTCCTGGTGTATCAGAAATCATTGAGTCAAAGAGTGAAAAGATTTCGGAGGGGAAAATTAGTGGTCGGTCTGGTGCTACATAAATACCCGTGGTCATACATTTGCAGCAACTAGGTAATGGTCGCACCTAGGAACGTTAGCCATTCAACTCACTAGAGGATAACTTTCAAACAATTGTAAAGGCGATCCCTTTTTTTGATGGTGACTTCATCAAGTGAGGCAGCCTTTTGAGTTTAAAGATGCGAGCACATTGTACGAGTACTTCAGACGATCAGTCTTCGCCCCGATACAAAGTGCACCACGCTTGGTTTCTTACTGAAATCAAGGAGTATATTCTAGGCTATATTCTAGGAAAAATTATCTTTAATGCGGGTCGTCATCTTCGTCATGGAAGCTTTGGTTGGGTCATGTATGTGGGTAGGCGTGATACACCACGCCCAGATCAATACAAAGCCATTATGATTCTGCAAAATTAGGTGGCTTTGTGGACAAGCAACTTATTTATTCAGACTGAGGCACGGCAATTATACTTATTGCCCAACGGTGCAGACCAAAACTATCGAGGATGCGGCGTACGTCAACTGAAGGTGAAATTGGGCAGGCTCTCACTCTGGAAGAAATAACCAGGCAGATGGTAAGAACACGGCAAACTGGGGATTTGAGGAAAAAGAGCAGAGCAGCAGGAGAACGAAAATGTGATGGAGCAGGTGACATAAGGCTAGAGCCCCATCTCGCGACGGCAGTGCCGCAATGATCACACGGGCTCAGTTCCGTCTTTAAAAGATTCCCACCTTCCAACGGAAAAAAGGGTAGGGCCATATTCTTCCCGTGCTTGCGCAGTGGCTGTCTGTTGTTTACCTCCCATAGGACCTTGAACTCTGCTTCGAGCTGCAAGCCGGCATGTTTACCGCCGTCATTACCTGATATGCCTTCCTGTAGGGGTCCCAACAGAGCATAGCCTTTTGCTGTGTTCCATGAACATTAAGCTCTTCTCGACAGCACTTCACTTCTAATGACTGCTTTAACTTCATTTCGGTATGGGAGTTGTACTGATTGGCTGTCAAACTGGCTAACAGTGGCAATTACCGCCGCTAAAAGTCATATTTCCATACCTTCAACCCCGACGGTGTTTCATCTGGGTAGCAAAACTTTGGCTTGATCTCTTCATCCTTTTTTTACAGACTACCCTAGCAGCTCTCCGATTTCGTGTTTCGCAAGCTCTTTTGTATTCTGTGCGTGTACGCGTTTTCCGTGATTCTCTTCCTGGTCGTAGAGGGGACATTACAGCGCTGCTATATAGGTTTGCCGGAGCGCATTCATTATCAACTCATGCAGGTGGTAACGTCATAGCTCTTCAAATGTTCTGCTTTTGTGGTTGCTCCTCGAGGACTTCTGGCAAGCTGTATGGCCACAGGATCGGTAAAGACTTCTGTCGTAAATAGCGTTCACTTGAACTTTTTTTGATTCTTGCCCATACCTCCAACTGGTTAATGGTCCGAGACTATGTTTGCATTTCAAAAACTTCCTTTAACTGGGGAAGTGTCTTACATCGATCGCAATCTGAACAATTTGATTGATGGTTGAAGGTTCAGATGTAGGAATATTGTGCTGCGTACTACTGTGTTGTGCCCTACATCAAGTCAGCAAAAGTGAGTCTGTTTGCTGAGGTCGTTTTGAGGGCTATATCTTGGGACTTTATCAACATAGTTGTTCTCTTTTTCGATCATAAAAATCTTCAAGGACATTGTTCTCATTTTCTCGCGAAGAGATCATAGGTAAAATCCTTCCTCTTCCATAGGAGCATGAACACAGATGAGGCTGTTGTTATAAGGCTCCATCCCAATGAACTTTCTGAAGAGCTGTAGAGACTCATTGCCACAGCGTTTGTTCCACGTGATCTGTTCAGAGTTCGCACTTTCTTAGTGCGGATCCTTAAGTCACTGCCCTTTATACATTTTCTATGGTCACCAAGAGTTAGATAGTTCCTTTTAGGCTCGGTTTGTTTTCGACACTTCGTGATAAGCAAGAGACTACTGCGGCACTAGGTGTGGTGTATCTCTAGCTACACCAGGTGGTTCAGCTAGTGGGTTACAAAGAACCAATTCTGGTCGATCTACTGGTTTATCCTTAGGCTTTGCCCACTTGAGGTACTATGTGGAGAACGATGATTTCGTTTCCATCCATCAAAGCTACCATATTGAGCTAAGCCCTAAGTACAACCGGTCCCACTAAACCCCTGAAAGAGCTCAATTGTAGCATATTCTACCTTCCAGAACTTTAAAATCCATTGCCTACTTGGAGCATGCAACAGCTTCCGCCGATTTTGTATCCTTGAAATCGATGGACTTTCTGAAGCCCATGCAACGTGTTAATATATCCTGACAAAATGATGTAAAATTTGTGTTTAAGACTTAATTTGCTATTAAATCAGAAGCAAAGTTCACACGACTTGATGGGATGTATTTTAAAACCACACAAGCACTCAAATCACGAAAATGCAATGAAACTGAATGCACTCCGCAGTCTTCATGTAGTGCACTTGAAATGGGAGTTTATGACCCTGTAAAGCTGAAATTTATTTGCCTTCGAATAGCATGACACGTTGTTTAATGCTGAGTACAAGGATACTTACCTCGTCCCCTAAATGGATGGCACCAACCTGCAAAGATTCATGCACAAATATGCTCGAATCGGAAATATCTGTTCCTCAAACCGACGCTAAATTGGGTCTGCAGCAAATCCCGAAAGGTATCGTTTGCATATTGGTTGGGGTACCCTTAAGAAAAGCCCATAAAATGCTAAATGGAGACACTGCAACTGCAACTCGGTGGTTTCGCATAAAGGACAACTGAAGTGGGCTCTACAAATCGCAGAACTTTTTAGCGAATTAACTTTCAGTCATAAGATGTTTGCTCCTTTCCATGAGTGAATAGCATCAACAAGCCAAAACCCGTGCATACATGCCCCCGAATCGGTAATGTCTGTTACTCAAAGCGGTTTAAAAAGCTTCCTCAAAAATCGGTTCCTGTCTTTGATATTTTCCCGTTCCTGATAAGGGAAAAAAGTTCCCGGTCATGCGCCTAGCCACCTCCAGTGCATTTGCCTCCGTTGTAAGTTTCTGCTACAATTCACCAGCCCAGCCTCAGTTTAAATTAGGAATTCGGTCCGGAGGCAATCCATGCCGAGGAGCTCGTCGTATCCCACCGCCGCCGCTTCCAACTTTTTTGCACTCCTCTCAAAGTAACAAGCATTGTATTTTAATATTGTTTTGTTTTCGCTTCCCAGTGACTGTGATAAATCCTTTCAAACGTCCTTCTGTACAGGGGCACCTCTAGACAGGAAAAAACGATGCCCCCAGCGTTGTGCGTGCGATAGACGTTTACTTATTCTTTCTTGTTATCGTTAATTATGCATGTGATTGAGTGGTTGTGAATTTGTAACGCCTAACATCAAGCATATGCGAGTACATCATCATCAAGACATCATCTCTGGAAATAAGCTTTGCCATAAGGATTAACAAGGATCTCCGTGGGGCCTGATTTCGAAGACAACTTGACTGTAATTACATGCGAAGCACTGTGAACCTCTAAAGGATTTTACTTTAAGGACATTTGTGTTTCGGATGATAGTTCTTGGATCTCATCTATGCTGAGAAGAGCAACGCACCGTTAACACACTTTAAAGTGAGTACCAAGCATGCTTTAAGAGGAATTGAAGTTGTTGTTATTTTTTTTGTGCCGAAGTGGGTGGGGACACTTTTGTGCTCTAGGTGTAGTCCTGATGCTTACTTTATGTGTGTCTTGGTTGTTGTGTTTCATACGTGCTGAAAATTTTCCATTAGGAAATAAGGACGTGGGGTGTAGCAAGCAGTGTTGGCATTCGTACCTGGGAGGAAAATTAAATGTATCATCGGGGGGCAGGACCTGTGACTAGAGGTTTCGAATTGCTTCTGCAGATAAAACATAAGAAGATTACAATGATTGCGAAGAAGTTTGCATTTTTTATGGAGTTTTTCTCTTGCGGAATGGATGATGGTTGTGGAGAGGAGGTGGTTGAACAGTGTTTTGCTTTCTGTGAAAGGAAGGACATTTTAGAGAAATTTCCGGTAAATATGACATTTTGTTGTAGTCGCGGAGTATTTTTTTTTTCAGATTATAAAACTTGTATCTGCATGCAGCATGAAATCTTTGAAAGGATACTACTGAGCTTGTTTTTTATATCACAGTGGGAGGAGTGTATCTACTCGGAGAGTAAATTTTGTTCAGAGAATGCATCTTTCTACTTTCCTTGGTGTTCATTTTTCTAACGTTAACAATCGCTCTTTCCTAAGACAGTACGCAGGATAGATTCTCAAACCTCCTATCTATAAATAGTCGGATAACTTTTTTGGAATTAGGTGTCCGATCTTCTAGAAGGGACTTGTATTTGCTGTTTGAGTGATTGACAAAATCTGCGACCAGCAATCAATTTACTTAGGAACCTTTCGCTGTCCTTTTCCGTGTTCCGTGCAACAGAAATGTTGGGAAAATTTGCGTACCAGTTTAAAAAAAATCGGTCGACGATCAACTTGAGTAGGAGTGATACCTAATGCCCTTTGGTCTCCTTATGGAAGACAAGACATAACACATGTCTACCAGGCTTAGGTGCTGATTTAGTGGAATACTCCTAGCCGGACGGCATCAGTTGTGTGCAGTACGCCTTAAATATCATATCCAAGCAGTTTGTCCTTAATGTAGAGGTGGCAGATTCAGTGCAGGTGCAGATTCACGCCCGCCAGGGAACGGCAACCAACCCACTGTTGAAGAGACAAAAATAAAATATAAGCTTCTCGAACTGGCACATCAAGAGGAGGTTTTGGTGCAGTAGAACAATGCACTGAAGTCAAGACTAAATGCTCTGGGATTTGGTTTCCTTTTTTTATAAAAAAATTATGATAGTGGAGCCTTCAAGTGTTTTGAATTTCGATCCAAAGACTCAAATTGGCATCGTTACGAGCATCCTTTGAGAATTTGATTTCACAAGTTGAACGCAGTAAAGGCGGTGCAATGTTGCAATGCACAAAGCTATCAGAAGTGCTGGTATAGGAATACCAGGTATAGGTATACGTACTAAGGAATAGGTTTATGTGGCCATGGTGTAATGCTTCTGACTCGCTCGGGGTAAGTTCGAGCACCGCCGGAAAACTGCAACAACAGCCGCCAAAATCAAAAGGGAAACAAATAAAACCTAATTCTCTCGAACTACTTCTTAAGGAGAAGGAGTCACTGCCTTGTAGTACAATGGACCGAGATGAGTCTGAGAACTCTTGGACTTGGTTTCTTTCTAAAAAAAACCAAAGAACAAAGGAATAGGTGCGGTTAGGTTAGGTTGGAGTGACTCAAAGCATAAAAGATTTACGTTTTTCTTAGAAGCTACCCGTAGAACCAATTGGAACTCTCTACAAAGCTTTGAAAGAGTTGCCTTTTCTTCTTCCTCGTCTTTATAAAGGTCATCTGTTGGTTTAAAGTCCGCGTTATTTCAACGTTTTGCATGTGTACACCACTGAACTATTGACTGCGAAATTACAAAATAACTGTCGGTTAGGTTGGCTGTCCGCACGAGCGTGCAGACACACTTAGACCAGTGAAGGTCCTTTGTGATACCATGGATCAGAAACCATTTGGCCACTCAAGGACTAACAAAACCAACCGGAGCTTTTAATAAAGCGATGTATGCGCATGACGCCCAGGGGCGCCGGATCGCCAAGGCCTTCAAGGAAGGGGGACCCTAAATGGAGCATGCTTTTATGCGACAAGGTTGGGCAGTTACATAGGAGGTGAAGGATGGTTTCCTCGTCCTCCTCGTCTCTACAGCTCCTGCAGAAGTCATTACAAAAGAGGCCAAGTCTTCTGGCATGTTGGCCTATAAGACAGTGTCCAGTGAGAACACCGGCAACGCAGCTGATCTGTGATCCCTTTAGTTTGACCAACTCGGCACTACGTTTATGAGCTAGCCTAGGCCAGATCTGTCTCGAAATGTGACACGTTGGGCCGTTTTCCCATCTGAGGTTGGTCATGCTAATAGCGTTTAACTTTAGAAGATCTAGGGATTGCCTATCAGGCAGAGTCCTTAGAATAGTACCCTGTCTGGCGAGCTCGTCTGCCCTGCAGTTACCTGGAATGTCTCTGTGGCCTGGCACCCAACATTACAGTAGGGCTGCTGTAAGGAGATTCATAAAATAATGTTGGTGAATCTGGGTTACTTGTGGATAATAACAGCTATCGTCCAGTGAGCACAGATGAAAGAATTGCTGTTGTTGTGCATAATGTGCGTGAATACCTAATATAATCCGAACTCATCCAGAGCTCACATCATGTGAACACCAGTAGCACTAAAGACCTAACACAAGCCTTACTCTGCTGATGTTTCAAAGGCCTTAGTGTTGCCAGCAGGAAGAGTACAAGGAACACCTGTATTCAACGCCTGATGCCAAACAAGCGAGTTTCCGCGTAGAGTCCTCGCGCATCGACCACACTTATGCCTTGCGGATCGTTCTAGAGCAATATGTCAAGTACAGGTCTTCACTTTACCTGTTTTTTTCAGAGACTTCGGGAAGATTTTTGACAACGTGAATCGAGAGTCCATCTGGTTAACTGGTAGAGGCATTCTGCAAAAACTCAGGAGTACGACGAGTAGTGACGTATCTGCGCAGTATCATAGGAAGGAAGTAGAGGAATTTAATGGACAATGACATCGTACCCAAAATACCTGGATTACTCTGACGATGTCTGCCTGCTTTTACACAGACCTATGGAAATTACTTACTTACTTAGGTGGCGCTACAGTTCGGGGTGAACCTGGGCTTCTCCAGTTAGCCCGGTCCTTAGCTAACTGCCTCCAGTTGCGCACTCCAAGTTGGTTGAGGTCCCTTTCTACTTGTGCGCGCCACCTGCGTTGTCCCTCCGGGTTAGATTCGAAGACTCTGCGGGCCGGAGCATTGGTGTCCATTCGCTCTACATGTCCTGGCCATCTTAGGCGACTGATGCGCAGTTTTTCGACTAGGTCGATGTCGCTGTACAGCTCGTAAATTTCGTCGTTGAATCTTCTCCTCCAAAGCCCGTCAATGCAAATGGGACCGTATATCTTCCGAAAAATTTTTCTCTCGAAGCGACCAAGGATATCTTTATCCGCTTTCGAAAGATGGGATGATTAAGGTCTTATAAAGAGTCTCCTTAATCTTTCGATTGTTCTACAGCCTGGAGTCCGATTTATAGTAATTTTAAAGCAGGTCTAGAAAGTTATACAAGATTTTTTATAAACTCTGCCACAGCTTCCCTTTCTCCTAACAGCTTGGCATCATCCATGATGTTCCCCAACAATGAAACCATAACCGAGCCTTGTAATGCCCGTCCTGCGACTATGTACTCCTTTCTATCGCCATCCGTTTCTTTTATTAGGATTCTTTCTCTGAATTTAGTCTTTTGCTACCCTTTTTGCTCTTTTCATGCTCTAAAGAGCATCCAGGATGTGCTTCCGATTACCGGAGCTAAATGCCTTTCGGCCATCCAGCGTAACTACAAAGCAATACCGCCCAGCGCTACCCCTTCATCTTTTGCTTTCTATGGCTTATTCGCTATGCCAACTATCACTTGATTCACGTCTATCCTTTACCATCCTCAGTCCTTCTTAAATGAACGCCTCCAAACTATTTTAGTTAATGCATCCCGTTCTGCTACTTGCCTTTGACGGCAATGCTCGTCAAATTAGGTGTGCCGTTGTGGTGGTTAAGAGAAACTCAGTACGTTGGAGGCGATTTTTATATTGTTGTTATTGGTCCTTTTGACAGTATGTTGAGGGCACTGGATTTTAAGTAACCAAAGGATCTGGTGTATTGTAGTAACGCTCCATCGTAAATTTTCTCTTGGAAATCCCTGGAAATCTCGATGTCAAGGTGGCAGTAATGACAGAATACTCAAGTGTGGGAGTTCACTCCAGATATGATCAGGTTTTGAACCTTCTTTAAAGAATGCTTGTAGGTTTTTTCAAGGATTTTGTTTGAGTTTGTCCATATTTTCGGGGTTAGCACCGGGTGGCTGCTGGTGATGAATTCATCCTTAAAAAACCAGGTGAAACGATAAACAGATTTCATACTCTTGTGGTCTTCCCTTGTTCGCTAATTTCGGGATGAAATTCGTCCTTTCAACGTCTAAAACCGGTTACGGTTTTTCATGATCTTGGACAATTCATCGAAAATCTTAAATGTCTGACGAGTGAACTTACACCTTGTGCATCACAGAAAACTTTCATAAATGGTCGCCAATAGCATCAAAGGTCGCGTAGTTGAACAAAGGATCAAGGAGCTCATATTCTTCAGAAACACCGCCCATTAATAGGACAAAAAACAAGGACAAATCAAACGTTCTTTCACGCTTATTTTTTTGTATTCCTCTCTCGGAAGGGGTAAACGTCTAATGACGGGATAGCGTCTCGAGATGCCTATTAACTCTGCTCTTGAACTGCTGGGGATTGAAACCTTTTGGAAATATCTGCTCTGGGAGTGATTTCAAGAGTTTCCCCGTGGAATCAGGGTCTAATTAACGCCTGGCGCCACCTCACTATCCAAATGAATCTGCAGCCGAAAACCTAACTTCGATGAAAAAAGACAGCACCCAGCATCAAAGTGTTGTCATTTCCAAGAAAACATTTAAGATACTTCGTTTAAACTGTTAATTACACAGCTTAACATATCCCCTTTGAGAACTTCAACAAGGATAAATTACTCCCACTTGCATGACGTGCTTTACTTCATAACATCAATTCGTTAATTAGCTCAAAGGCTCCAGAAAATATATAAAAATTTATTTTAATTCGTAATGCACATCCAAAGGATACATATAAAGCATAAAAGAGTCCTTAAATTCTTAACGAACTTTTATTTACTTTTCAATCCATGAAAGCTGATTCCGCCATTTTTAAATTGCAACGTAAACTGCATGTATCCGGGCGAAAATTTCTCATTCCAACCAACGTTTTTCCATTTAATCAAATTACCAAAGTGCCCAACGAAATGGGGTCCTGGCACATTCATTTGTAAAGTGAACACCAACGCAACTCAACATTAAGCCTATTGTTGGTGTGCACTGTTTCGTTGAATGTTGTTACCTCTCAATTGGCCACTTAAGCGCCGTTTCTGCTCCGGATAAAACCTTTAACATGTACTGTCTGGCAATAAACAATGTTCGCAGTTCAGGTGAATGAGATCCTTTAGGATTTACCATGGCCCAGATCCGAGAATTCTTGTCTGCTAATTTCGCAACGCCTCAGCGTTAGAAGACCTCCCACGGGTCGGTTTGACTAAAACTGGGTTGTGAACTTTAATTAAACAGGATAACGTGATAATTTAAACATTAATCAACCAAGTCCCTGGTGACGTAAAAGGACGAGAGTAACTTGAGTCGCATGCACCATTCTCCTTGAAGGAGATCGAATTTTAATATTTTTTCCAATAAACACCCCGAGTGTTCTGTTTCGGGTAATGGCGGCCTTCAATTAATTAGCACAGGAGTCATTCTTTCTCATTACGGCCGGAACGGAAGGACCTCGATAATGATTTTCTTTTTCGCCCGCTTTGACACGTAATTAGTCGACTTGTTCGCATTTGTAAGTAATCTCTTGCCCCGACTGTCGCTTTAAAATACAAGTTTCTCATCGGGGATTATTGGATCTTTTTGTGCTGAAAACGGGGTATTTTCGGGTGTTCGTCCTCAAAGTAGAACAAATGAGGACACACACATAAGCACCAATCGAAGCCATCAATCACGTGTGATGTGTTGCTTTGGAGTGGCTTTTATCGGGGATGTTTTTGAAAATATAACGGTGATGGATGTTGGGAGCGGTTTGAACCGTTTTTTCTGCGAAATGAAAAGTGGTCACCATTGGATACGTAGGAAGTATATTTTGGGTGTGAGTGAGGATTGATGGGGATCACGTAAATGGATCGTCCTTCGGCAAAGTGCTGGGATTATACCGTTTTTTTTTTTTTTTGTTAATTGTGACATCAAAATAAATGTGATGGCGGAATAAATGATGTAACACGTACGACGTAACATCGTCATTTGAAATATGCTAATCTGGTTGCTTTTTTGGTGTTACAGGTGTAAGCGGGACTTAAGAGTTTTTGTCATCCTCAGTAAGGACAGAAATGGTTTGAATTTAAATGCATTCAAAACAAAATGAATGCGCAAATAAAGTTTCCAATAAATATTTGGCATGAAAAGCGCTTTTACAGAGTTTCGGCCTAGCTTCTCGCAGCGAATTGTGTTGTGCGGGTTATATTTTTCGTACGATTGGAAGGAGCTCACGGATTGATGTCGAAAGACGTAGTGTCAAAGAAGCTTCCCATGACAGCTTACCTCACATTCAAAGGAGTAAGTACTAATCCTACTAAAACTGAGTCGTGAATATGCATGGAAAATGTTTACCAAAAAGGATTCGTCTTTTGGACTAAAAGAGCGGGAATTCTGCCGAAGAAGGAAAGACAATTGGGCTCGAATCTCGACGATAGCATGGAAAGAGAATACCAGTAACAAATGTTGCTGAGCCGTATGCTTGTAGGCACAGTTGGGCTATTCTCAGACCGGGTGTGGGTACCTATGGCCCTTGTGCATCCAACAGGAGTTCTTGCCAGCCGATATGAGGCCACGTAATTCACAGTGCTCGCAACGTACAGCATTGTTTGGGTGTCGATCGGAATGACTTCAACAATTTTGTGCGGGTATCCTGGGCAATCAACTGCAAGTTGAGTACTTTCAGTCTTCCTAATCTGCGATGAACACGTTTTCCTGTAATGGATTCGGGACCATGGTATAGCTTAAACAAGTCGCTCTTAGTTTTTGAGCCTATGGTTGGAGGGACACGCACCTGAAGGTGCTTTCACTGGGGCCAGTTGGTCCATTGTGTTTCCCTTTTAAATAGTGGTACCATAACTGAATTCTATCGGTTTTGTGCCTAACTTTGAAGCTAGACCTGCATATAATGTCGTAAAAGCTACTGCCCAGAGCTTTCCAAGACCGACAATGGTATCCCAATCAAAATACAAATGCGAATATTTGGCGCAACAGACTGTATGCGGTCCAGGGTCTAGCTTCTCAGGACCATTCCTGTTGTGCGTGTAATACTTGTTCTTACAAATGAAGGGACTTGCAGTTTGAAGCCATGTCTGAAAGGCAAACTGAGAAGCCTTCTCATAGCAATTATTACTCTCGGAGGTTTGTCAGACATTTGCTAGAGGTGTGACCGGGACTCAAACTTCGAATATTTAGCTCAGTAGTGAAACACACTAACTACTGAGCGATGACGCCCAACAGTGAAGTCAGAGAGTCGTACCTGCAGCTAAGCACCTTTGGAAACAGACTATACAACGCAGTTCTTGATCTAAAGAAGCACATTTTCAAGCTCATGTCTTGGTAGAGCGTGGTATCAAAGCGTTGTCCATAGCCATTTACACATGATTGATCCAAGATGGATAAAGCCTTGTGAATGAGAATTTGGCTTATCTGAGCCAGCCTAATTCTCGAGCCATAACAGGGATATTCATGCAGAATTCTTCGCAGTGGCAATAGCCAGCCATTAGGCTGCGATCAGGGCAATGCTACGAAAGGATATTTCCTGTTTCATCCACGGACAGGTAATGAAGTAATGAAGTGAATGCAATGAAATCAAAACTTGTTAAATACTGTCACAAAGTTCTCAGGATTCTTCAATAACAGCCAGGAACTTGAGATGATTACTCAGAAAATAAGGCACGAATCTATCATGACGGCGATGGTAGAGTCCACTGAGAAGGTGTGGATAAAAATGCTAGCCACTGTTTAATAAAAGCCCTTATGAATCTTTGTAAGAGTGATACCAGGGCACTCTGTGGTACAGCATAAAAAAAACTTCGGCTGAACGAGGGGAACCCTGCGGAACGTCTCTGTGTAGATCGATGCACTGAACAATTTTATGCTCAATACAGCTCACTTTCTTTGCTACTGTCCACGTCTCTGTAACATAAGAAAGAAATTCATTGAAAAATACCTTTTCTAAGATATTAACGATTTTTTCAAAAAATCAGTGAATGAGTTCGGTAGATTCATCAAGGCTTCAAGATAGTTTAAAAACCGAACGAACTAAAGGGTCAGCATATTTTTATGGAGAGAGAATAATGCACAAGAAACGTAATCCCTTCTCCCCTAATGGGCTTACATAGACCTGAGTGTAGTGAGGAGGAGTGCAGCTGTCCTATGTAGAGTAGAGTAGTGTATCTTCCCTTTGCCAGATGCATCTTTACCACCAGCACCATGCAAGATAGGGCATTTCTATGCATATTTGAACGACTGGAATATCTCTTCGTTTGATCCTTTAGGATTTACACTGATCCAACTTCATAAATCCTTACAATATTCAAGACCCCATTGTGGAAGTAATATTATTACTTCAATCCTCAGATGTTTTTTTTCACTTCTCTTTATCACAACGCTGTCTTTTGAACGTTCGTGTCCTTACTATAGTAAAAAAAAACAGACTTCAAGAGAAATTCCTTTCGTAGGCCATAAATTCGCGTGTAGTCGACTAAAAAATTTACTTAAGTAATTCCGTGTACACCAGTTACAGCTGGGTGATTTGATTCGCACTCGGTTTATCGTTAAAACCATGAGGATAGGAAAAGGAGCCTCCTTTGTTTGCTATGAATGGAAAGGGAAATTTACTTTCAAGGAACACATTAGACATGAGGTGCTATTCTACTCGTGTAATCAAAGAAAAATTCACTCTCTACAGATATCCTTGAGGACTAGATTTGGTGTAAATAAAATTCATCTGCTGGGTCAAGAGCACTCGGGATTTCTCAAACTCCTTCCATTTGGATGCACAACGAATCCCCCGCGCCGAGGAATGTCACTCAAATTACATTTTGTTTTTGCATCGCCGCGTTGAAGCATCTCGATTTTTTTTTTTACTTAAAAAAAGTAATTTACGCCCTCCGGCCCCGATTCTCTTTGAATTGAGAGAATCTTTTAAAAAAATCGATTAAATTTCGATGGAAAGGAGTTTGATAGGTTTCCGACCTCCGCATTGCACATTGCAATAAACCCGAATTAACTGGGCCATTAAAAATGCGTACTGATAGCAGGGATACTTGGATGTCCTTCAATGGAGCTAGAGGCGAAATTTATTCACTTCCTTTTTCCGCTCTTTAAATTTAAGAGTGTTGAGCAAACACAAGGGTAGGGTAGTGCAACTCATTTCGGATTTATTTCGTTGTTTGTAATTTAGGAGATAAAAAAATGTGGATAATAAAAACTGGAGCAGATGGAGTAGATAGATACACACACTCCCATTCGTGGTTGCTGTACAATTAGTCGTTTGTTGTATGTCACGTTCAATTGTGTCCTAATTGCTCTGCCCCAGACAGAAAGGACGATAAAAACTGGATAAAATAAAAATTGATTCGTTCATTTATGTGGTCTCATGCATTTTCTTCTGGTCGTTCCGTTGGACAAAAGAAAGAGATTTGCTTTTTCCTCTAAGCAAAGATGGACATGTGTCCTTGTAGATAAGTCTGTTATTATTTTTTGTATTTTTCTTTTGGAGTTAATTGATCTTATTTTCAACTTCGGGGCTTCTTGCTTCGACGTCACATTTCAACATTTGTTCACTTATTCTCTTCAGTCGGATCTAGTGCTTCCTGGGTGTGGATCCTTGTGAAAATTCAATTCTGCAAGTGAAAGAGATTGAAGCACATATTGGCCCATTGTACAACCAGGAATCAAACCTTCATTTTATTAGGAATTCCACGTCTTTCTTAGAAGGCCAAATAGGTGTTTCAGTGATGAGGAGCTTGATGCATCAGCAAATACCAGAGATCTGCTGTCTGATATAAGCGAGGTTAACTGCAGAGAAAGTGCTCCGCAATATCGGCGCAGATTGCAATGCCTCTTAAGTCCAGGTCATTGAAATGCTAAGCAAAAGCAAGGCGTTCTTTCTACTGGGTCACAGCACATATTCAGCAGATTTCGTTTGGCCTGCCTGCATCCTGAAAAGTCATGGTCAAGGTACATTGTGTTCGTCAGAAGCCCAATCGTCACCGATATCCCTGACCGAAATGCAGGATGGTGTAACACAGGCTCAGGTACTGCGAATTTCTCCTCTGAACCTTGCTTAGCAATGTTACCTATCAGAGATTCCAATGACAAGAGTCAGTGACTTAAGCCTAGCGACCGAATTCAGAAAGTTCTTGCGTTTTCGAACTGCTTTGGAAGTGATTAGATGGCAAAGATTCCACCTAATCCTTGTAATATAGTTCAAGGAGATTAGGAATGTTTGAGTTTTCACTTGAAAGACAGAAACGGCTTTTTCATGGCTGCATAGATCCAGAGGACACATCTTGCCCAAAGCACCCCTTCACTGCCAAAAAGTGTGAGCATTTTGGATATTTTCAACTTGACTTATTCTGAGCAAAGAAATTTCTTATCAAGGATCATTCCTAAATATTTCATTTCATAAGTGATATGGATACTGACGCCTTTTAGCAACGGCCTAGTCAGGTTGTTCAAGACCCTTTTTCTCGTCAAGAGTATGACTTCAGTTTTGAGGGCATTGAGCGAAAGACCATTGCTAGAGCACTGTTCACTGATTGTGTCGAGGACCTAATCATTTGCATTATATCCCATGAAGTATGTACGCGTCCTTTAAAGGATAGATGTAAATTTTAAGGTGTATATTGCCTCTAGGCCAGGTTCGATAGAAAATATGGCAACATCACCCGACTAATCCTGAGAAAAAACATTGAAATTATTGAAGGTATTCAATAGAGGGTTGTCTATTACGCACCAAAGAAGTGAGGACAGAGCGATTCCTTGCTATCAGATCCTGTTGAGCCAATAATCTCCATCTACTACTAAAGTTCTGTTCATTCTTTGCTTTAATCTACAGAACTAATGTTTCATCTTCTACATGTTGTCTGGCAGAATTATACACGCAGTCTAATTTGGTAATCTGTCGAAAGCTCCCTCAATATCGATGAAGATTCCCATCACGTATCCTTTCCTACCAAGCGTTCATTCAACTTTGAAGTGCTGTCTCGTGGAATTTGCTTCGTTGATAAGTATATGGGTCCCTGCCAGTTTTTCGTTGCACCGGGGATCCAAACCAGATACAAGTTTACTTCCAAAATATTTCATTGCAGAATGTCACCCTAACTCTAGTTCATAGTTTGACTGGACCCCATGAAGCTCTGAAACTGCTTTGCCGAGTCTATATCAATGTCTAGTAGCATTCCAAGGGTGACGAGTTGGTGGCTTCTTGTTTACCGCTCTAGAAATATACAGGCTCCCTTTTTTCGATAAGACCCGTGGAGTGCTTAAGGGCTTAGTTCTTAGACCTCTACTTTTTACTGTTTTTGAATCATATATAGTGCGGGCTTAAACAAAGTCCTTCATATCATTCGCTTGTTTCATTGGTATGTATTCTCAAAATCGCGGGATCACTTGAAAAAATTTTGAAGGACCTTATCTTGCATGCCCTAGTTCTTGCCCAAATGTGAGATAAGACGACCTGGAAACACACGTTCTAAAATCTCACAAACTATTTATGATGCAGCGGTGTCCAGCTTCATATTCTCCAGGCTCCTCGGTTCCACTTTAATCAGCAAGCCATCCTTCAACATTTCCTAAAAACGTTGGTCAATGCCGGTGATTGAATGGCGTAAGGCGTCCTCGACTACCCTCAGCACGTGTGGCTTCTCAGAAGTAAGCATAGAATACGAAATCTATGAATACCCTCAGCAATCATTCAATTCAACACATGTCAAACGTTTTATTTGCCAGATACTTTTTTTCTATACAAATCAATCTCAATGGAGTTCTTGTGAAAATTTTCCGAAAAAATTCAAGCAGTTCTTGGTCCTTTATAGTGGAGGAAAACCGTTGCCAATTAGTGATTTTTTTTCCTTCTATCCTGTCCGAGATAAGTGGCGAAGGATGACATTCCCCTAAAGAGAAAAAAAAGCCTTTGGGATCAGGAATGACATAGCTATGTCACAGCACTTTCGTTTGGAGAATTGGAAATCCGCACGTCGAATTTAGGGAACAAAAACACCAAAAAAATAGCTGGGATTTTTGCTAATGGTTTTGTGGGTCCATTCTTAGTGGACAAAGTGATATTTTTTTGGAATTAAATTGTTGACTGTTTGAGCATTTTTTTGGTTAAGTCCCGGTCAGTTTTGAAGCGAAGGACACAATTGCTTGGAAGGTAACAGATTAGATGTGATAGAAAAGTTGGCCATTCACCCCTATTATCCTTCGGTGTATAACGAGCTTAAAAATTCATCACAAAAGAGAGTCTTAGTTTTATAATTAACGCTGTTTGGAGGATGATGCTTGAAGAAGTTTCCAAAACACCCAATAATGGGTTAAAAACGTCTAGAAAGTTTCGAAATCGGGTTAACCCTTACGAATGACAGTGTTTTTAAAGTTGTGATCTTAAAACATATTTTTTCGATTCCCTTGGTGTCCGACAACCACATTGTTTGGGTTGCACAATGGACCATAGAATACAGACAGATTAAAGCTTCATTTTTCTAAATCGTCCAGGGGCTTCTGAGGAGTGTGCTATCACAAGCTGTGGTACGAAAAATATTGCACAATACTCCCAGCACAAACGTCGTATATTTTTTGTATTACCTCGGCCTTGGTTTAGGCTATTGTTTGAAGACCCTTTAATAAATGTTGCGAATATTATTCGACTATGAGTTCGAAAACAGCTTTAGAAAATAAAGTAATAAGCTAGCTCCTTATTGAGCATTGTGATACTGTTACCCAAAATGTGCGTAAAAGAGCACTGACTTGCCACGGAGCTTAACAACGGAACATCAGTCGCAGGACCTCGGAATATTTGCTTAAGAAGTCAAAAGTACTCCAATAGTTGAAGCAAAATAGATGAAGGATCCGCTCTGATATTGCTTCTCGATGAGAGCTTTAAATGAGTTGCAAAATGATGCCGATTTTGGTCACAAGATCGGACGAAGCTTATTTCCATCACGGAGGCTATGTCAGTAAAAAACACTAGGATCTGGGCCTCAGAAGAGAAGCAAATATTTCCTCAAAGACTGATTGCTGGGTGTAAATTTGGAAGAGGTGGCATTTTTGGTCCCTAGACCTTTGAATCTGGCAACAACGCTTGGATAAACGGAGTGCGTTTCACAAACTGATTTTTGGACCTGAGCGGGCCTTGGTTCCAATAGAATGATGCAAAGTATAACAGCAATCGTCAAGGATTCAATTTTTTGTGCACCAAGCTCGGTATCCGTAAACTTGATATCAGCCCCTTTGGAGACGCCACTGCGCAGGTGCGATTTAACGCCTTTAGACCTCTTTTTTAAGGACGATTATTACTCCCATGATTCGCTAACAACTGACGTCCTTAATGAAAACATTCACCGCGCTATTCGCGGAAAAGAGCGAAAGTCGACAATGTACTGCAAAATTGCGTTAACAAGATGGTCTACTGACAAGTAAGCTGCCACAAGGAAACCATTGAAACGAAATTGTTTTCTGTAAGTAAAAGGAAGCTGAAGTCTTTTCAATGAAGCAGAAATCATTGAAAAATATTGAGTGGTGTGCTTGTAATAGGAATTTAAACAGAAATCAACAGATGGGCCACCTCTTAGAAGAGTATCCTAAGCATCCTTGGGATCAACTTGTATCCTTGTAGCTGCAAGATGCACCAACCAGCAACTGGTTCAGAAAAAAGCTTTTTGGCGAGAGGAAAAAATAATGGATTTCCACTTTGAAGGACTAAAATGTCTTGAAATTATCCCAGATGATCTAAGATGACCTAGATGACGGGCTTAGCTGAAATTCACGAATTATGCTTCTAAATTTTAATGCGTTTCCTAAAACGAGCTGACAGTGACTGGAAAGGAAGCTCACAAGCTTTCTTATGTCGTGTCTGCTGTATTGGAGGATATCTCTTGCATTTTAATGGAAAGGCCCGATGCCTATTTTAGCCTGATTGAGTCCTTGAATGTTGTTCCAGTGGGATATGCACAGGCTGCTTTCCCAACTGTGTAGCGTATATTTTAAAGCAGAAGCAGAGACTCTACAGAAGGGTTTGGGTCCAATATCAGAGGACCTTTACCTGGTGAGGTGATTTGGAGTTGATCAAGTAGAAGCTCAGAGCTTTGAGTGCCGCTTGACTATCCGTGAGTCGATAGCGTAAATTTCTTGCGCGTAAAGCTGGGCCTGGAAAGCACTAGTACTTTCAAAATTGGTTTCGAAATTTTGCGATTGCGTTCGTAAACCCCACAACCAACTCCAAAATACTTTTTTGATCCATCTGTACACCACACGCTTCCTTTTGAATCGAGCAGTAGCTCAGTAGTAGTCATCGTTCTCCTCTTAAAGGCTTCTCTCTTCTTCTTCTAAAGGATTTTCTCTAACATTCCCTCGTCAGTCTACAAAATGAGTACCACGACGAATGGATAAACCCTGTCAGTGAGTTCTACCCTGGTTGCACAAATTAAGTGGGTTGAGCCAATATTTATTCCAACTGGCGTGTAATTAATTCGCTCATAAACCGGCAGAGTAGATGGCGTTGGTTCGTTTGATTGGATAAAGTTAATTTTCCACAAAAATTCGCCATAAAATATGATGAAATAAAATTTGAGCCAAGTCCCCGATATGATTACTTCCGTATCCTGAGGAGCGAAGTTCAAATAAATCAATTTCCCGACAAATCACTCGTTAAGGACGAAAGAATCACGTGTACGCAGTCCACCTTATACCCTTGAATCTCAATTTTGATCGTAAATCGTAAAAGAATTTCCAACAGAAAATGAAATTGTTTACGAATTTCCACATTTAAACTTTTGCAATAAAACCAAGTGGAGCTAGCAATTTGGAGCTAGAGTACTCTCCAATTTGAGTGAATATTGTGTCAAGTCTCCACCCGCGCTGTAGAGCATAATTACGAATACATTTCCGCTCAAGATTTTAAAAATGAAAAACTTTTCACATATCTTACGTTGAGAGGGCATAAAATCTTTTTAAAAGTGCCATAGAGAGGATAATTGAAGTCCTTAAAGCGATCGCTTTATGAATCATTATTAAAGTGGATAAAACTGATGGAAAAACGTGTACACACTGTTGGGGATGATGAGGACGATGTGACGAAAACCTTTCATACCCACCCTACCACGTCTTATTTTTTCAATAGGGGAGTAGGTAAATACAACGTTTACCTTATGCTCTGTTGTACACACATGCTCAAGAGCTAATCCTTTGTAAAGTAAAACAATGAGTACTTCAATGTTGGGGCTGCCACAAACAATAGAAAAAGTTTTCACAACGAGTCTCGCTGGCAGCCATAGGATTCTTTCATTTTTATTTGTTTTTGTTTTCTTATCCATATTATGTAGGTAACGTCCTGTAGGGTGTGTACTGTTGATTTTGTAGACTGGAAACAATAGAATTGTGCCGGAGGGAAATACAAAATGGTGTACCGGAACTAACAGCCAGCGGTTAATGTTGGTCCTGTAATATATGCTCACATTCACATGATGTCAGAGCTGATGGTAATGAACACCAACAGGCGTCTGAGTCATGTGCGTACGTATGTATGCGTTGTTGGGGTGATACTTCTTTGCAGACTCCATTATCGGCTTTTGAACTTAAGAGTCTATAAAGACGTGATTATGCATGGTAAACACGCTTAAGTTTTTAAATTTTCAGGGCTAAATTGAATGCTGTGCAAGAGTTTAATAGTAAAACAACCTTGGATCCAATCGGGGTTGAAGTAGGGCTTTCTTTAAGGATTAGTGCTGTTTATTGGGCTGAAGCAATTGCTCTGATGGAGTAGTGTTGCATATATTGTACAATACAGACCTTCTCCGCGACAAAGCTGGAGAGGTTGCAATTTAGCATCCAATGCAGGCTCATCGGCAAGTTGATTCTTAGTTGGAGGTATCGGTCAAACCACGAGTATACTGCAAAATAATGCCGAAGCTATTCGCTGAAAACCAATTTGGTTCGCTTTAGGTAAGAGCTGGTCCGTCCAAACTCCTCCCAACCTTGAACGAGAAGGGAAGTTGAATATGCTGTTCATAGCTCGACTAGCATTCGAACTAAATTTTTTGAACCGACGTAACCGGTTGGTTGGTTGATGAGGCCTTCGATAAGGTACACTTAGAATAAAGTAGGTCCATTGTGAAGCGATTAAGTAGGGTGGGTCAATCAGCTCGCTCCTGGAATTAATTACTTTTGTTAACGCTAGTCATAGACACTTTATTAAGATTATTGAGACCATCGAAATATTAATGACCTAGTGTACCCTTCCTAATGTTAGCAAGTGTAGGACACGTGCACAGGAAGTGAAGGACTGTTTCCTCTCCCTCCTCATCTCTGCAATTCCTGACGTAACCGGTTACTAAAACCTCTTGCGGGTCGCGAATTCACCTATGGAACCCAAAGCTGCTGAGTCTAGAAAGAGAGCCAAAAAAAAAACGTCTGAATCGTTCCCTGAAGATAAAATTAGACGTGGACTGTAGTGTTTCCGATTAAAACAAAAAGAAAGTAAGAAACAAATTTGCTTGTAAAAAGTGCTTCTTGTAGAAATTTTTGCAAAAACATGGAAACACTCGGTGAAAGCAACCAAAGTCACTCAGCAAATCCAGCATATCATCCATCCGAAGGGGCTAGATGGTGATCCTCTCCTCGACCGAGCTCAATACCATGGAAATCGGTACATTGCGCGTTAAAAAATAGACGTTTGCACAAATTGGTGCAAAAGGCATCACCCTATCGGAAGACGGAAGGTGCTCTCATTTGTGCAAATGGCGTCTTATGTCATCAGGACTTTGACAATGACAGCAGATGTGGAGAGGGAGGCTGGCGTCGTCGGGCTGAAAATTAATACCGCAAAAACTAAAATTATCAGTCTTGGAACGAACTCATCGGCTCAAATATGCATTGCTGGACAACCGGTAGAGAGAGTAGAAGATTTCCAGTATCTTGGGAGTATTGTCTCGACCGATGGTGGAACCGAACTGGATATACCCAACAGAAACCAAAGCAAAGTCCGCGTTCGGGATGTTGTCGAAAATATGGAGAAGCAATGCAATCAGTTTGAACACCAAGCTAAGACTGTTCCGCTCCAACGTTGAATCCGTGCTGTTATATGGATGCAGCACGTGGAGAGTGACCACTGCTATCACTAGAAAACTGCAAACGTTCGTTAATAGGTGCCTGCGCAACATCTTGAGGATTTTCTGGCTCAATCGTATCTCTAACGAACACCTTTACGAGAGAACGGGTCAGGAACCAATAGGCACAACCATACAACGGCGGAAGTGGCAGTGGATTGGTCACACGCTCCGAAAGGGTGACAACTCCATAGCGAAGCATGCTATGCAATGGAACCCCTTCACTCAGGACGGCAGAAGATCTGGTGGTCCAAGGAGAACATGGCGCAGAACAGTCGAGAAGGAAGCACGGTAGTTGGGGAAAAGTTGGGGAGAGCTGAGACACATTGCCAGAAACCGTACACAATGGCGCGTAGGTGTAGTAGAGGCCCTAGGACCCACAAGGGGATACAGGACATAAGTAAAGTAAGTAGGACTTTGACATTTGTGAAGTAAACACTTTTTGGCTCTGCTTGAACTTCATCGTCGGTTCCCTTGGCAAACACTGCGGCGTTTAGCCACTCTCCTGAGTCAACGCCGGATAGTAAGTGATATGGCCGGCCCCGGAACAGATGTCCAAGAGGACTTTCAAATATCAACCAGACGATGGCCAATTAGGTATTAATAGACGATCTTTACAACGCCTTTGGTGATAGAACTAAAGATGTATCCATACAAAGTACATTCAGTGCATCCACCATTGCCTGCAGACCGCCAATCGTGTGTGAATTTCATACAAGTCCTCCTGAGCATAGACTACGATGAGGATGAGGATGACCACCACCAAAATAATCATGAGCGACGAGGCGCATTTTCACCTATATGTGGCCATTTGTATGCGGGTAGGTGAATAAGCAAACTAATCCCTTCTGGCAAGTAATTCACGAAGATCCATTACATAGTCTCAAAGCCACTGTTTGGTGCGCTTTTACGGAGGAGGACAGAGTCGGCAACACTTTTACTGTGACTGGTGAGCACTACATAACAAGGATCAACTATATCTTGCCCCAGCAAATTGACGACTTGGATTTGGAGAACATGTGGTTCATGCAGGATGGTGCCTACATAACACGAGCTGCAGTGGACATTCTTCAGCAAGCGTTTCCCGGCCGTTTAATCTTTCGTTTGGCCTGTTGGATAATCGAATTGAACCATCCGGACTCCTTTCTTTTGATGCTTCTAAAGTCATGGGTCTATATGAACAAGCCACAAATCTTGACTGCCTTGATGGGAAACCACAAGAAGCAGAGAATTTGGCGCCGGGAATTTTGAGAAATGTCATGAAAAATGCTGCGGAACGAACCCGAATTTGCATCAATTTGGATGACCATATGACCTTCTTCTTCGGGACTTGGACATAATCCAGAAACAGAATCATTTCGTTCTAAATATTTACCAACAAAGCCACTGCCTTAGGCCATCGAGCGAGGACTTTTGCACCACCTTGTGTGTGCTGAAAAAACGATTTTTCGTCCTCCATTTATAGGGTATGACACAACTTACTTCAAGCAACTGACACATCTCCAGTGTGCCGACACCTCCATTTTCCTCTCAAATCATTTTTCCTTTGAAATGAGAAAAATTAAATTATGCAAACCCATCTTTTACTTCGTTCCATGGACGAGATGGCTTTAATTATAATTCTTCTTCCACGGTACAGTTGAACGAAGAATCTCTCACGTTGCAACGTACAACTTCCATCCCTGGTGGTTTAGGTTAGCTTATCCGGTCTTACACACCCATCTCGCCATAGAATTCAAGTTCACTTCACATTAAATAAACACACAGCATTCATCTTGTGCAGGATGAATAATGCAATTGTATTCCAATGTTCAAGTGCAGTCAACTGGAAAAAGGATATGCAAATTTCCTTGGGCCACTATGATGGTCATCGCCACCTTCTATACTCTGTGGTGGAGCTTAATTTTGCCTCCAGCCAAACAGCTGTACGTCACTTAGTTAAATAATAAACAAGTGGCCTCGGAAACAAAACAGGATCTCGTTAAATT
The DNA here is from genome assembly GCA_946965025.1 of Blera fallax. Lineage (NCBI taxonomy): Eukaryota > Metazoa > Arthropoda > Insecta > Diptera > Syrphidae > Blera > Blera fallax. Next base: position 72,555,811 of record OX337248.1, read on the forward strand.
GTTTAAAAAGTCAGTCTGGAGTGAGGATTAATTTATTGATTCCTACCCAACTCGCTACTAACGTATCAGGACACTCCATTTAGCTTTCACAAACAAACAGATGCTGCTTGGCATCGGAAACCGCATTTGATTAGCCTGACCACCACCAAACCACATTCGGACGAGGTTTTGAAACGAAATCCTTGTTGTTTTTTTTTGCGCAAAACCGTGCGGGTTGGCTGTCGAGATCTGGCAGGATTCAGTCCATCGTTGCAACTGAAAAATCGTTGATGCGTGAAATTCATTGTTTCGTTGGAAATTATTCAAATGACGCGGAATTTAGCTATTTTACTGCAATAAAATGTCGGTCTCCAGGCTTTATGCCATCAATCACGAGGGATATTCGCACACATGCATATGCACGAAGTGAAATAATTTTTTTTATTATTGAATACCTGCGCAGATACACCACATACAATGGAATGATAAGGAAATTATTGGGTACACACAAACTGATACACATGTGTACATTTTCAATGACGTCTGTATACGACAAATAAATAAAAAGGAACCTCGAAATTGCCTCTGCTTTAATGACTTTATTTCACAGAACTTCCGCTCGTGTATTTTTAGAATATCCTGCAAGAAATAGGCGGATGGTGAACAACGATTCTGAGTTTTTTCTATGACCTTCCCGATGGTATAATAAATATTCAACCACATTTCATAAATCATAAACTAGAAGACAAAATCTCATGACCACCATGTCCTGTCGACAGTGTTGGCCAGAATGGGATGGACCCATGAGACTAACGATACAAATACCAGTGACACTTTAGGTGGTGATATGCTTTTTAAGCGTGACGTGCAGAATTTTCTTTTTTGGTTTTCGCAAGTGACAGTGCTGGGATATGGTTTGTGGTCACTGGCCTTTTGAAGGACGAATTGTCATGCTTCCTCAATTATCGCAGAATGTCAGAAAAGAGGAGCAGAAAAACAAAAAAGCAAATTGGTTACGGTTTCTACACCCTGCTGAAGGAACGAAGAACTGCTAGTGCTGCTTACGAAGTGGTCTTAATTTTTGACATTTCCGATTGGAAAGCAGAGGCAATTTGATTGACGTATGACGTATGATTGAGAGTATGACGTTCGAACTCAGAGGTCGCTGTACATACTCGTCGTGTCTTCTCGTATGTTTTAGGCAATCTGGTCCCCGCGTTAGTGCGTAAGTTCATAGCTTCAAAAAAAAAAAAAGTTCATAGCCTCGAATCGTGGAAAACACCAACAAGTTCACTTGAAGACCTCCTTCCTGCTATTAACGTTGAGTCTCCAGTTAAAGAGACCGGTGTGGAGTTGACGTCCGTGTAGGATGTTGAAGAGAATGCAGATACCTTGACTTTCTCTACAATTCAGTCATCCATTGTGCGGTGTTTTCTCTAAAAATAAATATATCCTACGTTTCAGTCGAGACAAGAAATTTTCTTCCAGGAAAATGATGGTAAAGTCTGAAACAGGCGTGCAGCAACGCTGCTTGCAATGATGCATGGAGCAACTCATGCCAGACAGACGTGCAGTAAATTGCACGTATTAGTTTTCTGTCGTTTCTTCCATCGTCCTGTTGCCAGTGGACCTCAAATGGCAAAATGTCACTTACATGAAACGTCATATCACAAGAATTGTACTAGATTTTATTACTTTGCTGTTCTACTACTGGAGATTTGCATCAAAATTAGAAATAGGGACGTCTTGCAGCAACACATGGTAGTGCAGCAAACACATGTGTCCTCTTAAATATGTATTAAGCCATGTTGTATAATTTTTCTGCACGTCTGTTTCAGGCTTAATTCCTTCGAAAAAATCATTAAAATTCGAGATGATGTCCTGTGAATCGCTAGAAAGCTTTGCGAAAGCATACCAACTCTTTAGAATTTAAGCCTCCCGCCAGAAATTGTTATTATGTAAAGTTATTCGGTCAAAATTTTAATAAGGATCACCCGAAATTATTTTCGTTAATAAGGGCATAATCTTACGAGCATTTAAAGCTATAAGTCATCATTGTAAACTATCCAGAAGCTCATTAATAAACCTAATTAAATAGATTTTTTTAATTTATTAAATGACGACTGTACATCTGTGGGTGTATTTAGATGTTTGTGCCCAAAGACAGGGAGCGATTTGTTTTGCTATAGTTGGCTTCCATTATTTTTTTATTTATTTTTTCTACTTTTTCCCACTTGCCTGTTATATAGCGGAAATGATAAATGACGATGGCCAGTGATGACAAAAAATTTGAAAGGAAAAGTTGTTGATGAAACTTTTTTAATTGATTTGGCGATTTTTTTTTCTCCAACTGAACATGAAACGAAAAACTTTTCAAGGAAGTGAGTAACTTGAGAGAATATGTAATCCTGTGATGGATTTTTATCGGACATGCCTCAGAAGTACACGGGAAAAGTCGAAGTCAACAATGATGTATGCAATGGCGTCAGCCTTACTCTGTGTTGAGCTGAGGGCTATCTAACTTGCATTAGAATAATCAGGTTCATTGTTTTTGACTAGAAATGGTTTTCTTGGTTGAGAGACACTGCTCCGTGACTAGAGAATATTTCAAGCCTAAAAGATTTCCTTTCTAAAGGCAGTACTTCCAAATGCACACCCATAACAAATGGTTGCTCCATTCATAATCAAGCAAAGTGCTTAGGACAACTATCTTCCTCATCAATCCCTATTCTCTCTTAAAGTGGAAAGCAATCGAAAACTGCTGAATAGTCAACCAACAACTTTTTCTAGATGGCACCTTAAAAATGCCATGAATTGAATGACTAACAGCTGTATACGAGGGTAATGAGTCACGTTATAGAATCTCCCTCGCAAAGTCACCCCCAAATCAAGAACAGAAAACTTTTCTTCCTCCATCGAACTCAGCTCCAGAAAATTGCTATTATTTTTAGAAAATTGTGTCTTAGCAGGGTGTATCCGCCGAAAACTTTTTAATTCTTTTCTTGTCCTTCGGCTGTGCGTGTAACTTTTTAAACGCGCCGTTCCTAATAGGATCCACATTGAGTTTTTGAGCAGAAAACTTCTTCATCCGTGAAAAATAAAATTTGTATCTCAATCTTTCGCCACCTAACTGACTGCCTTAATATTTTGAATAATCATTGCAATGGTAGGTGTGTGAGAGTAAGTGCTTGACCCTCGTCAATAATGCAAAGTATCTGAGATAAGGACAGCGTATCCTTTGGGACTCACGATTAGACATGAAATAATATTCTTTAGATACTTTAAGGAAAATTTAATCCAATTTAAGAAATGAAGGATAGATTTGCAGATAATTCATCATCGCTTTAGGAGACAGTTGGTCTCCTTTACAGCCATTGTGGCAGACAACAAAGGAACAAGACATTTCGATCCACATCTCTATCCATTGAATCGTTGTCTTAAGTTGCCGCAAAAGGGCAACCAATACACTTGATGGATTTGTGCGTATGTATATCGATTTTCAAGTGGTATAGTCAAGGGATCAACATCAAATCACTTTGTCAACAACGCAATCGTTGCTTTTGTGTCCTTTGATGACGACATCTGGCGAAGAACAAAGCAATAAAGGAATCAATAGTCGGAAATTATATGTGAACATCGTGGGATACATAGATAATTTCGCTGATCCCACATGCCATCGATGTAATGTTTAGTAGAAGTGGTGCTTTAGTCTCAGCCCTTTGGAGTGTGTCGACGACTCCTTGAAATCTCTTCCAACTACTACGAGCTGTTATTCTGTCGATAAGCCAACAGCTTGAAAAAAGAATGAGGAGGGACTGCGAAGGACGAAATGAGATCAACTATGGTAATTTGATTGCCTGACGTAAGGTAGATACACCACGAAAGGAAGTGTAATTTCTAGCGCCATTCTTCGCTTTTGGCTTGTTCAACTTTAACGGAATCCTCTTCCTTTGAGATAGTATTCTCCTTCATGGAAACACTGAGGAGGGAGATTGGAAAATCCTTACGTTGGTAGGTTTTTGATGATTTCACTTTGATGCCAAAGACAAAGCACGTGGGTTGGAGTGCAGAGTGTCACGGGAACCTCATTAGAAATATTGATATTTTCCTTTCAAGGTATGTTTGTGTACGAGTATCTGAAATTAATTTAAAATATCGTACTTACGATAAGGATTTGTTACAATTTGTTATCGTGGTTTAGTGGTTATATACTGGGTTTAAGGATGTTTTGGTCCGGCAGTCACAATTTCGGACAAATGAATTAAGAACGAAGCTGAGAATGATGTAAAAACGAAAGTGAAGTTGATGAGTGAAGCGGAACCTGATGCTATCCTGATCTGATTGCCTATTAACAGATGGTTGATGGCACTAGACATTCTGCTCCATCTGATACCCCTCGATATATTTAGCAAGCAAATGGCAGCGAACGAAGCCGTTCGTCTTGAAGCTACCCAACAGTGGTCAAGAAAAGAGTTCGGCCACGCCTCTATTTTGAATAAACTCAAAATCCCACCCGAAAGATGGGACTACACCATCCCTCGTCTAAATTTTGAGAAGAACTTTACAGTCACCACCCCTTCCAGATCACTTTGGGAGAACGATGCATCTTTAGAAGATGATTCAATTCACTTCTACACAGACGGGTCAAAGACCAAAGACGGAGTTGGTGCAGGTGTTTTCTCTGATAAGCTTAACCTTAAGCTCTCTTTCCGTCTTCCAAATCATTGTAGCGTGTTCCAGGTGGAATTAATGGCGATCAAAGAAGCCCTGTCTTGGCTTAAGAAAACGTGATATCTGCTAGAGATATCCGCATCTTTTCTGATAGCCAGGAAGCAGTCAAATCCTTGGAATTAACCTCTATAAACTCTTTAGTAGCCCTAGACTGCCGTTCGTCTCTTGTGGAGATGGCTGAGCAGTTCAACATTCACCTGTGTTGGGTGCCGGGGCATAGAGACATTCCAGGGAATTGTAAGGCCGATGAACTCGCCAGAATAGGAACAACTATACCCATCTTGCCGGATAAGGGCACCTTAGGTATAACAATAGCTACTCGCAAACTTAAGCTTAAGCTGGATGCTGTCGGGAGTACAAATCTTAGGTGGACAAATGGATCAACATGTCTAGCGACAAAACAGATTTGGCCAAAGCTGGATCTAAAACGCTCTAAGAACCACAGTAGGTATCATCACTGGACACTGTCTAATAGGCAAGCACGCTACAAGGCTGGGCCTCTTCGCGAACGATTTCTGTAGAAGCTGCATGGATGAAGAAGAGGAGGAAACCATTCCTCACCTTCTTTGTTTCTGCCCAGCTCTCTCCCGTAGAAGGAAGCTTCACTTAGGAGCCCCCTATTACAACGATACAGGCGACCTGATGAATATCGACATCAGGAGCCTCCTACGCTTCATAAGAAGCTCTAATTGGTTTTAAGACGAGTAGGTGGAGGGAGGCTTCTCCCATGATCCACGTGGTATCACAACGGACCTACCATTGGTATAAGTGTGCCGGCGACTCCTAGCTGGCAGCCACTTCAACCTAACCTAACCTAACAGATGGCTGTTATCAAGATCAAGCGCTTTAAATCGTGGTCGTCTCGAACGGGAGGGGTGGGACTCGGGGATCTTTTTTCTGGAACGCAGTTATCCATGCGAACGATGTGTCTTTACCAATGTAGTCAATGGCCTTTCCGACTACATCCACATCTTGCTGGAGCTCGCCCAGACTGTGGTTGTATCTTCTCCTTCATTTGCTCGAGTACGATGATTGTCGAAATAAAGCGCTCTGGCATCCGTGACTGACAACTTGGTCTTTAAAGCGGAGGTTCGGTCTTTCTGGTCGTCTTGAACCTGGCTGCTGAAATTTGAAGATCCTCTTGCTTGAAACGACGTGATCGAGCTAATTTAGTCGATCTATCTTTGCCTTTCTGATTAAATCGTCTTCTGCTAGAGCTCGTACAGACGGTGGTTGTATCCTCCTTCTCCTGCATTCGCCCTCCTCTTGTGAACATAGCCCCCAATAAATGCTCGGCTATCCTTCTTATCATCCTACACTCGAATTCCTTGCAGCATACATTTAGTCGTTCGATGAGGTTTGCCCCATTTGTCTGGCCAAATCGAAGTAACACCTCCTTTCTAAGGTCAGTCAGTCTTCGTCGAATCTTCATAGAGGTGTCATATGTGAAGTTGATATTGAGACTGAGATACTACATACTTCGGTTTCCTGTTGCGTTTGGCATCATACACTAGCTTGCTGAACTTTTTTAAGAAAACATTGAAATAAGCCAGCGATTTTGGTCAAAGTCAGTATGCTCATGTGAGTCGGATATGTCCATCGACTTGCTGTCTATTGCTCTTCACTCGTCCGCTGCCATTCCCACTTTCCTTAGCCTGACCAAAGCTTAGGGGCTTACTAAGGGCTAAATGCCTACAAGAGGTGGCAAATGGCCATCGTCATTTTGGTGCAATGAATTCAGCTACAGCTTACAACTTAAGCTATAGCTTGCACCAATTTCGGAGCACACGACTTATAAGTCAGCTTTTCATCATCCCTCTCATTTTTCGAAAGATTTCCCTTAAAAACTTTTTGTCAGGTCCTTGTCTCATACATCTACACTGCTGTAAGTTGACGATTTTCAAACTTACGAGAAATGGGTCATAAGTTTCGGACTACTGTCAGATGCCAGATGATAAAAAGACCAGAATTACGGAGCATCCTTCCTGGTTGTGATTCCCCCTCCCCCAAAGCAGCTATACCAAATGGATAACAACGTCATATCCATTATCCGTACGGTCACGAAACTTTCCTCTCACCACGCAATTAATAACAAGGAGTAACCCTTCAAGAGTTTATGACCAGCTCACTTCGCATCGTCCACTCGTCCCTGCTGGCAAATTGTTGTTCTAACCTCGTTGCCCATGCATGATTGTATTCAAAGTAGCATAACCCCCTCCGAGACTAACACCGTTTCCAAGGTCCTCTGTGTATCCTTTTAGTGGCTTGCTCTGAAAAGATGAATAAATTAAACTGAAGAGTGAATCCATTTAATCCTGATTATAAACGAGTCTGTGCGCTGTTGCCCACTATACATAAAAAGAGGAACTTACCGCTAATATAAGGCGAATGTTTTTGTGTCGGATGTAAGCGTTTAAGTATCGCGGAGATTTATCCCGTGGATCCGGGTGGCGGACACAAATGAATACCTACATTCGGCGAGACATGGTTTCGAGGAGATGTGTCCCATCGTCTAGTATAGATGTACATACTCGTGTATATTTTGTCGTGATGGTGAATGGTTGGTTTTAAAGGATTATGGTCAGTTGTGAAGGTCTCTGTGAAAGCCCGTCTGATGTTCAGCTTGTTATGAAAAGACCGGGGATTTGAGGCGTAATTAGTAGCGTAATGGGACTTTCTGTGGGAGGATATAACATTTTCTCACTAGTATTGACTGCTTTTCCGGTTTTTGAAAAATAGGTCACAGCGTGAGAGAGCTTAATGGCATTGGTGAGGCTGGTTAACGTGGTTCTTAGCACGATGTTGAGTGTGTTTTTAGATACAACGGATTAATTTCTGAAACATCACCGAAAATCTGTTTGGAATACCAATCGTAAAACCATATTGTGAGTCAAGAGGGTATGGAGATTGTATGAGAGGTTATAATCTATCGAAGAAGGTAGTGTGAACCTAGAACCTATCATCCCTCTGAAGGCAATCATTTTGGGAAAAATGACTGCACAAATACGAGGTAATATCGGAGGACATAAAGCCTTAAATATTAAAAGGTGGGCGCACTCGCTAAGCATGTGTCAGTCCTAGAATGTGTAGATCTCGAACTAATTGCTGCACTGCGGAGAAATGGTGAAGGGATTGATCGAAAAAGTTGGAACTTATAGACGGCTTCGTGATTTTTAGGATGCACGTAATCGTCCATCTGACCAAGCCATCCGTCGAACTGTGGATACATTGACCTTTCATACTGAAAAAATGTCGCCGTTATAAGGGCATTAGTGCAAGAAAATCCAAATTTGTTGAGTCCTCATCGATCACAGCAATTGGGGCTCTGTTGCTCCACTGAGTAGAAAATTTTGAGCAAAGATCTTGGTTCACAATCGTTTAAAATCCAGTTGGTGGAGGCAGTAAAGCCACAAATACCATCATCTGGGTCTCATTCCTTCGCTGATTGGGCTCTAGATCAGTTGCCAGCTGGCCCGCCTACTGGTTGCTTAGAAACTTGTGTTAAGCGATGAGGCTAATATTTGACTTAACGGACTTGTTAATAAGCACAATCACATATTTCGATTGAGATCAACGCAGAAGACGTCCTGTAGATCCCATTCTGACCAGAAAAAATGCACTTTTTGTTGCTGGAAGCCATCATCGGACCTATTTCCTTAAAAAATAAGTCGGGGTTCGCGTTACGAGCAATGAAAACTGATTACTGGCTTCCAAATTTGAAAGCATCTTAAATGCAACTCTTAGGCACACTGTTCCCACAGGATGACGCAGCGTGGCGTAACAGCCGTCAAACAGTCGCTCTCTTGTGCCTAAAGTTCTGTAACCGTGTTACCAGCCATTTTGCAGACATGTCTTGGCTACCGCGTTGTTCCTAGTTGACTCCGCAAGATTTTTTTTTTAACAATTGTTAAGGACTATTGTTATTTCAAAGAGTTGGTGCACTAAAGGAGAATATTCATCAAGCTAGAGAGTGCAATAGGGGCACAAGCAATCGTCAATGTAATGAAAATTTAGGTGGACTGGATGGGCTACTGACAAGCTAGCCAAGGCAGCAGATTGAATTAAATTGTTTTCTGTACACAATCGGAGGGTATTTTCTCTTTAACAGAGAAACAATTATTAAAACATATTGAGCGATGTGGTCTTAAAGGCAATTGCAAAAAGAAACTAACAGATGGCTCATCCATTAAAAGGAAATTAGAACGTTTATCGTGGCCTGACTGCTTGAGAAGGTATTATTTTGCGCTGTGAGTCCTTTGAAGCTATTATAATCTCTGGTACATAACTCTCGCTCTAGAGTGTGGAATTTGAACACTCGAGCAGGAAATTCAATTTGAGGTTGGGGCCAGAATTACTCGCATAAACTAAATTTTTTACCCACCTTCCGCGTTTAGGAATATAATTCTCTGCCGTAGTTCTTAAAAGTAATGTGCTTACACCTTAAGTCAGCATGTATAAGACTGGCCTCTTTGGCATCACTGATTGAATTCACCCAAAATGGCGCCCGATTTTTAGTTTTGTGAAAATGGTTCCTCTTCACTGCTCTGAAATCTAATCTTTGATACACCAGTAGAGCTTCTTGATCAAACTGCTCAGGTGTAAGGCAAATAGTGTGAAACATTGATCAGAAGAGAATGTCTCTCAATTGACAATCTCGCCGGAATTATTTGCTAAAACGTCTCATGACGTTGGTTCACCTGCTGTTTGGAATTTACTTCCTAAAAGTGTCTCCTTTTGCCCATATGTACGTTGCTAGGGTATAAATAGTGGCTTTCTTCTTCAGTTTTAGATCCGATGGAGTGAAAGGATCAGTTATGTGCCTTTTTAGTGAATAATTTCAGTTTATTTACCTCACAAAGTCGCGCACATGTGTCTATAGTACGACAAAAAATTTTTCCACCACGAGAGGATCAGGCAACAATTTGGTTTGTTCCGTTGGTCATATTGCTCCAATGAGGCCTACTTTTCGTCGGTTCCCAATGTTTGCATCGTTTTAATGAAAAACACGTACATCGCCTTACTCCCTTCAACTCTTCACTACTCTCAGGGACATATTTTGCAGTCAATCAATGTACACAAACTTCCATAGCGTGTTGTACTTCACATGGTCCTTCATGCTATAGCAATAAACCTGACGTTATCCTGATTTTTATTCCGTTAAATTGTCTGTAAGCTTCCGTATTACATTTCCCCCTCACATCATCCCTTCCATGGCGGCTGAAATGTGAATTCACAGTCATTTGTGGTTGTTATCATTTCCTTACAACAACATTAAGTCCTTTCAATCCACACGGATGCGTAACAAATCCAATTAAAGCCCCCTTGGATTTAAATTTCACATTTCCAAGTCGATTGTGGATTAAGGACATTTTCCTATTCGGACCACACAATGAAGCCTTAATGAGAAATACTCTCATAAAGCACTTGACACCGTATGTCGCCCGACAGCCGACCGATTTCGCCACTGCCTTAGGTAAGCATTCAAAAAGGACGAAAGAAAAACAAACGAACACGAGATGAGCAAAATGTGACTGCAAAACCAACCAACAACTCGTAAAAAGGACATGAATCACACAAATCGGAGCGGAGTCCTTCCGGCATGGAATGGAATCTCTGAAAAATGCCACCCGGAATGAGAAAACTTGAGAGAACAAAAAAAAGAAAATGTCGTACCCTCCAGCTATGTAACATTAATGGCGGCAATAATTCCAAACACGTTGAAATGATAAAATGCGGGAATTTTATTGAAACCACCATCACACGGATCCCGTCTGCACTTGTGTCATCTCTTCCCAGGACCTCGTGCGGCACATGTATCAAAAGTGGTGCCTTAATGTGACCTAGAATGATGAGGAGTCACGTCGTCATAAGTGCAAATTGAGAGGCCAACAAATGGAAGGCGCATTCAAAACTGCTGTGCACAGTATTTTAATTAAAATTTTGCAAATGCAGTCACAAAAGTTCTCCGAAAAGAGTTCTCCGAAAAGAGTTCGCCGCCCCCCCTTCCACTCAAAAGGCTGCCTGAGTGGCCAGGTCAAAGTTTTAATTTGTGGTAACCCGAGAGAAGATCGGATTTCCATATTCTGAAAAGGGTCTCGGTCCAACAAGTTCAGTAAGCCGGATTATGGAGGAGATAAACAAGCAAATTAATTAGTCCTTAGAGCACTGCACTAAATTGAATTCTGCAGCTGCTTTACCTGGATGATTTCGGTTTAATGATTCGATAAATGGATCACGCTGCTTGAAGCGATATTTACTCATAGGTAGGGGCGATGGACCAAGAGAACAATGTCGCTTATCAAAGTGCATCAGAGCATGGATTAGGTGCCAGAGGCACCCATTTAGACTAACATCAGGAGATAGTCGAAGCCGGTGGGCGCTTCATTGACCAAGGCGACAGTCGGTCCATTTGCCCTTTATTCATATCGGTTAAATTTGTATCTACATTGAATACAAATTGAGATACATTCGAGCATACGAAGCTCTTTAGTTTGGATTGACGTTGACAGGAGGAATGTCCTTGTACTCGTATCTTTTGTAAAATATTGCGTTGTTTACGTAGGGAGAAGTACGGAAATATACTGCGCCTTGGTAGTTCTGTTATGGAAAAGAAGGATATCTGGTGACTGCGACGCTTTTTCCATTTATTTTTGCATTCCATTTTGGTAAATGTCACAAAGTAAACAAAAATGTCTTGAAATTTGTTGTTTGCTTTGCGTTGTAATTCAGTGAGTACTTTGGAAAACGGCTTACGGAAGGAGGACCTCTTTTTCTCGGTCTGTTATTTGGAAATTTTTGTTATCCTCCGTGGACACATTTTCTCTATGCACATTCCTTCTGCAATGTAACTGCTTTCAAAAGAAATGAGGACAACGGAAGGGAAAATTATTTAAATACTGGCTTTCATCGAAATCGGTTAGGTGACTCATCGGTGTGAGAGTAATCGATTTAAAGGCGCGAGACAGAAGTGTATGTTTTTAGTTGAAAAGTTTGCCTTAAGGTTTTAGAGTCTTGACCAGAAACGGAAAAGAAGTGAGCGGATTTTCTAATCTTTTCGGAAAAAAAAACAGGGAAAGATGGAACTGTTGTTCAGATTCGAGTCCCTGGACCCACACGGAATCCCACTTCAAAGGATCCATCGATTTGAATGACATGAGAAGTTTCTCAATTTCGTCACACTTTGGTATACACATACGAGTTTCTTGTTATAGTGGAATACTGACGAACAACTAGTACCACCTAGACGGCCATTAGAGATAAATCGATTGGTAGGTGTACTCACAAACGTAGTAAACGACTCCTTTCCAAAGCTTGTCCAGGGAGTACACAGAAAAAGCTGGGAAACCACCTTTGGTGAATGGAAAGTTGAGCGAATTGTATGAAGGAAATAGGAAAGAGTTCTAGGGGACTGGGCTCTTTACAAGGATAGTCTTAGAAAACTTGAAAAATTCCATAAATAGTAAGTGACATCTTTTAAGTGAAAATACAGAAAACACAAGCAATAGCCTGAAGATAAGAATAGTTGGCATCTCTATCCATGTCAAGTTATACAAAAAGCAGACAGTAACTGGCTCCAATCTGGCTAGGAAACTCTGAAAACTCGTCTGAATACTCACTTTCCGGATAATAAAACAGAGACGACTTATTCTGAAAGTAACCATACTTACGTTCTTTACAGAAGAACTAATTGGACAGTAAACAGCTTCCTTTCCTTCAAATCTCCTGGTATAATTCCAGGCGATATGCAGCAACGCTTTAATATGCTTTTGCTTTACTTGATATTCAGTGGCTCCTAGCTTTTAAGGTAGACGGCAGAATTTTGTAGAGTTAAAGTTGTCCTTATTCTGAAATGCGCAAAAGGTTCTCACTTTTCCCCGAAGCCTTTTAGATCCATCAGTCTTTCAACTTTTCTCGTGAAATCACTGGAAAGACTAGTGGACGTACGATTCTTGAAAAAGAGTTCACGTTGGTTAAGGTGTTTTCAATAACGTCAAAGCTGAAGCTATAATAGCTGTACTCAACAAACTGAAAACTTGAAGGAAGCAAGTATGCTGATCCCTAACTAGGTCCATGTGTAGAGGTACCCTACAAGGAAGAGTACTATCTCCATTTCTATGGCTACTAGTAGTTAACAAGTTACTTAACGACGTAGACAAGGAGGGTTGCAAGGTTATAGCCTATGCAGATGACATAGCGGTAACCATATTGGGAAAGCTTCTTCCCACATTAAAAGACCTGATGCAATCGGTCCTTAATAAGTTTTCCAAGTGGACGAACAGACTGGATGGTTTAATTCTTCTAATGTAGACATATTGTAAGGAAATGCAAAGTAGCTTGCATTACTTCACTAGTCTTTGGTGGTAAACTTCTGCAATTTGCAGATCATGCTAAATACTTAGGGTTAATTCTAGACGAGAAAACGTTACTGAAACTTAAACATCCAAGCATTTGCAAAGAAGGCTTTGATATGTATATACACAAGTAAAAAGGCTCTCAGTACAAGGGGGCCTTAAGACAGGCAGTTTCCGTGATTCTTAGTATGGCTGTAAGACCCATTCTAATATAAGGAGCACTATATGAACACTGCCCTTTTAGAACGAGTACAAACACTAGCATGTATCTGCACAGGAGGTTCATTGAGAACAACCGCCACAGCGTCATTGGAAACATTTCTTCACCTTTTTCCTGTCAACATCGTAGGAACATTTTTGGCCGCAAAAGTGGGATTAAGACTCAGAGAATCACTTCAGTTGGTGCGAGTTAGTTCCAGTCACTCACGGATTCTAGTCAGGAACTCTATACCCAGCCAAAGAGACTACATTGTTTCCTTTTATGATTTTGAGATGGGACACAAAATTAGAGCTCCTAATAGATCCGATTGGGAATCGAAGAGAATTCTAAGCAACTTTGCAATAAAAAAAATTATAGACGGATCCAAAATAGCATGTAGTACCGGCAAGAGCGTTCTCCACTTCAACTGATTTAAAAATCACCACAAAACTACCGAATCCCAGCAGTATCTTTCAATCGAAAATTATGGTCACAATAAAGGATCTTGCTATCGTAATACATTTACGAGTACGTATTCGTATGTACAGGGAGAGTAACATACGTAGCAAAAAAAAGCCCGTCGAATAGCCAACATTAAAGTCTAAAGACTGCTGGTATTGATACCATGGTATAGTGAATACTATTACCCCTGACAGACTGCACTTCGTAGTATACGTTGACTTTTGCGTTACGTGGTATACTTTGACATTTGTAAAGCGCCTCCTACAGCTCCTTACACATTTTTTTTCAACACTCCAATATTGCATCTTGCTCCTCGCAGCTCGTCGATATAATTTCTCTAAACTTCCCTTCCTTCATTGTTTCCAATGCAGATAAAATTGTCCACCTTAATCCATTTTCAAAGCATTTTTCGCTGTGATTGCTTGCTATAGAATTGTTAAAGAAGCTATGAAGAACCGCCAACAGAAAGAAAGTGGCGCTGCAAGCAATAAGATGGTGGTATACCACCAAAAATTTGCGAATCTCAGTACTAGGTTCTATTCATGCTATACTAGGTTTTAACGTGGTATTGCAGTGACAGACATGTGGTATAGAACGTAGTATTGCTATACCATGGTATCAATACCAGCAGTCTGTCTCCCACATAAGGTGGATATGCGATGCCGCGGATCTCTAACTAAGATCGGAGACAGATGCGAACTGTCCCTGTACTGGGTGCCAGAACATAGGAATTGTGCAGCAGATAAGTTAGCAAAGTTAGCGAAACTCCAACGGCCCCTATTGGCGTTGTTAAATTCTATTCGATAAAGTAAGCTATAAAATTTGCCATGTCGGAAGGCCAGACCTGAACACGACAAGACGACCAGATTAGTTCTAATTGATAGAAAGAGCATTCGTTCTAAAATTGGGGTCTTCACAGGACAGTGTACGATAGACGAACATTGGACCAGATTGTGTGTGTTTTCTAACGATTTATATATAAGCTGAAGGGACGCGGGGAGGAAGAGACAATCCACCTTTTGTGGAAATGCCATACACTATTCGCTCTTAGAAGGAAAACTTTAGGTCATTACTTCTTCAATGACCTTCATGACCTATACTGTCTGGACCTATTCATCTGTTAGATCAGAAGTTTTATTCCCAGATCAAAATGGTTCTATAAACTACTCAGCCAGGTCAGTCAAATTCTCAACAGTCTGGGAATAATAACCACAGCTACCGACAAGACAGGCACAAGAAACACTTAAGTTTCTCCTACCACTTCACCAAAAAGGGGTTACAGTCTGGGATTAAAATCAAGATAAGTCCGAGAGCTGTGGGATTTGATTTCCTTTTTTTTTTACAAAAGTTAAACTTTGTTTTGAGGTCATGGGGGAGTACGAAGAGCGAAGGGTGCAGGGGTAATATTTGGACTAACTGCCCTGATATTTAGTCACACACATCTGTGAGCGAAAAGTTTTTGAACGAAACTGTCAAAATTGTTACATACTCATATGCACAGTGAGAACTTTTACTGCCGGATGTAAAATGGTGGGGAAATCATCTTCAGGCTGCACTACGTACATACCGTATCCTTGATGCTTAGGTGCTTGATGATGCTTGAATTCTACGTTGACCGAAAATGCTCTGAGTGACCAGTGACCACTCCTCTCCTTTTTTGGTGCGTTATGACACATGTTGCGAGCTTAAGTGGGATTGGTGGCTTCCAAAATAAAAGGTGCCCAGTAAAACGTCCAACAGGGGTAAATACTGCCTTTGGCCTTATGGCCAACTATGTCATAAGGTTAGGCGTATATAACACAATACTGACTGCTTAGTGCTGAAGGGAAATACATATGCTAAGAGTTTGGCATCTGAGGTTGTGATATGTAGATATGTCTTAAGATGGACTTCTGTTTGAAATATTAAGATTCTGTTGCAAGAAATTGGTGATTTTGGGCTCGAACAACGTTAGGACCGAAAGCATCATGTAGGATATCAAATGAAGCCCGGCAATCTAAGGATTTCTTTATCAACTTTAGTTTTGTCATTCACCCCCTTTGTTACCGAAAATATGAATGAAAAGGATATGAAAGCAATTGGCGGCATCTAGAGGCATGAGTAAGTTGTACGAAAATTATAGCGAATCTCTTGACACATGTACTTTTTGAACAAAAGTAGAATGAATGGTGTATCTTACTGCATATCTACCTATTTGGCATTCCTTCCTTATCGCTACTCCGTACGACTAGGATGTTTTACCAACTGGACTCAGAAGATACTCACTGCCTTGACTCGTACTATGTTGTTTCCCCTATAATCTCTGAGTTATGTAAACCTGAGAGCGGAAAGGATATTTTCATTCTCTAAAATTGTTATTTTAGAGCCAAGATATCCTTATTTGTTGTCAGCTTATGTTGTCTAACAAGCTTGCTCAAAAGCAGGTCTAACCTAATTCTTGCTGAAAGATCGTGAAGTGAAAGTGAAAGGAAAGTTCATCCAAAGCGAACTTAGTCCTGCTTTTGCCAAAGTAGAACATGGTGCTTCTCACCTCACTATTTGGAATCTAAAGTGCTTTGTATCTCCTTTTATTTCCTAAAATTGCTGACAGAGATACCGAGCATAGCAAGTTGGCCTAGTATCCTAGAAATCCCCTTTATTTCCCAAACTATTTGCATCTACTTGACGTATCTTTATTATGAAATCAACTTTTTTTTCTACTTCTAGTTCAAAGCAACTCTAGAGTTTATCTTTCAAGTCACAATTTATCTTTCCTTTGATCCCACAAGTCCTGAAGGATTTTAGTAGCCTTATTACGAATATTTTTCCCAGACGGAGTCTTTGGCAGTGCCTCCATGAAGTAAACTCCTCCACGCAGGTGCTTAAAGTCGGCCATTCTCTCAGCCACGTATTTGCAAACATCGTGCTCCGTCAACTTGCTATTTGGAACTTTTACAATTGCTGCTGCTGGTAGAAAACTCGATATGATATCTGGAATTCCACAAACGCACACTTCCACTACGTCCGGTATCTGTGCGATGACCTTTTCGATCTCCGTGGGGAAAAAGTGAAAGTTGTTGTATTTCAAAATGTCCTTCTTACGATCCACTATAAATAGGTCGCCCTGTTCGTCTATATAGCCAATATCACCGGAGTGAATCCATTCACCTTGCACATAGGCTGTCTTGGTTGCCTCCGGATTGTTGTAGTAGCCAGACCATTTGAACGGTGCCTTTACACAAATTTCCCCCTTCTCTGAGATTCCCAGCTGTTTCCCAGAATCATCGATAATTTTTATCTCAAAATTGGATCTTACTTGCCCATTGGAACCGGGTTTGGTGGGTACTCCAAAGGAGCATCCTCCTGCAGCCTCTGTCATGCCATAGCCCGCAATAATTTTGCAATTCTTAACCTGCTCTGCGAAGGCTTGGATGATTGCAAATGGAACAACACTCCCGCCACAGAGATACATTTCCAAGGAACTTAGATTTCTGTCTTTGAAGTCCGGTGACCGGATCGTCATGGCCATCTGTGATGGAGGAGTGAAGGCTATGTTTACCTTGTACTGTTCCACTATATCAAAGAACAGTTCAGTGGAGTATGGCCGATCAATGATGACTCTTGTGCAACCGCACAGAGTTCCTTGGAGTAGAGATTGAAGTCCAGAAGCCCAGTATATTGTGCTGAAGCACAATAGTTTGTCGTCAAGTGATAGGTTGCTACGGGAAGTAGGTTCCATTAAGTGGCACAAGGATAACGGAGATATACTTACAACAACTTTAGATTAAGCAAGCTTTCGTGTGATATGCAAACACCTTTCGGAGGACCCGTTGTCCCTGAGGAACATAGAATGGCAGCTGTTTGCCTGCTGCCTTGTTTGAGTGGCTGTACATTGAATGACTTTTCCTTTCCAGTTGAAGCGATGAATTCTTGAATTTGTCCCACTCCTTCCAAATGATCCTTCATTGTGTAGATGGGAATGTTCAACTTGGCATCCGTCAGGGCGGCGTTCATCGTGTTGTATACGTTTCCATCACAAAACATCAGCTTCGGCTTGGTTATCGAGAAAATGTGAAGGATACCATCTGTGAAGGAATAAGGTCAGTTTTCGACCTAATTGTTGCTTTAAGCTCACCTTTATCGAATGAGGGATCCAAGGTGCTCAAGGTTGTCCCGCATAAGAGTGCCCCAAATACTAAAGGAGCCAAGAAATCTGAATTTGCAGCGCAGATTCCAACAACATCTTCCTGATTCATGCCCATTCCTTGAAGATGCTGGGCCACACGAATACTCATAGTCGCGATGTCCTCGTTCGTATACTGTCGACCATTGTTGTGGCAAATCTGCAAAGGAAAACATTGTAAATTTTCTCCTCAGATACTTGAAGTATCTTCAGTCTGATTCATGCGGTTTTAGTTCCTACCTGGGCTATGTGCTTCGGGTGCTTAAGTAGAGTTTCCAACACCGATCGTCCCAAGGACACATCTGGGCCAGTTTCCATGTCCTCCTTGGGTCCTTTCCATATCTTTTTTTGGGCGTCAAAGACCGTTCCCGTTTTAGCGCTTTTACTAAACATTGTTCAAGGCATTCAGTCAGTTCTCCACCGTATACCTTCTGCGCTTGACTGATCTGTGAATTTTCCATAGCAGTGGCTTTTATCGTACGGCTCTCCCGTCGTCTTATCTTGGTCATGTAAGTGATTACAAAACAAAGGTGAGGTGTGCAATTGATTTACTTGTAAGACCACATGGGGGAAGAGGCGTGGGCTTCCCTTATCGAATGTGACTGATAAGATTTTTTTTTGCTGAATCATTCTTTGACGTTGCGAGTACTTTTGAGGTATTTTTAAGGAAAAGTAATGCCGTGTCTTAGAAAGAAAGTGCTTTGTAACAAATTAGTGATTACAGGGTTGGAGGTGGTGTGCATTGGTCGACGTCTGTAGTGTGTTATAAGCACACACCTTTCAATGGAGTTAACGTTCTCTCAAGTGGTTCACAGTGAAGGACTCCAGCCTACTTTCGTAGTTTTGTTTCCTTTTTGCAGCTTTCAGAGGCTAGATAATAGTTTTTATCTGTGCTTGTCAACACTACTTGAAGTTGAATTGCACTTATGAAGTTGGGTTAGGTTCGAGTGACTGCCTGTACGTAATGCGCAGGCACATAAATACCAGAAGTACAACTATCGTGGGGGTATCTAAGCTTCTCTGCAGAACCAACCAGAGCGGTACATAAAATATTAAAGGCATCTAACATCTGCTTTAGAATAGGGAGCTAAAGAAGGGAAGTGAACTGAACTCAAGTTTTCTTCTGATGAATAGAGAGACTCGCTTTTTGGTTTTTTTTTTGTTTTTGAATGAAAGTATGTCGGCAACATCATGACTTTTTCCAATGACTGAAGACCTATCAGTCCAAGTCGATCCGCATAGGGTGGCAGGTTCAGGTTATCAGCCCAAGTCAGGCCGCGCAAAGTAAAGCAAAGCAATTCTCGTGGTATGGGCAGCATAGTGCGGGGACCATACTTGGCTGGCATACTCGGGGAGGGGTCTTACGAAGGTAAGATAGAGGGATCAGAGAACTCTTTTGACCATCGTTTTACAAAGCCCAGTGCTGAGTTGGCTCTACTGATGACATTGTCGATGTGTGATAGAAAGTTGAGTTCTCTATGGCAGATGACGCCCAAATCGCGTGCTGACGTGACTGAGGGTACAGGCTCATTATGAATGAAGTAGACCCTAGGTGGTGGCGGGAGGCGTTTACGGGAGTGGATAATGGAATGACATTTAGCTTTAGGAAGTTTTTACTGCACCAGATGGAGAAATTATTAAGATCATCCTGCAGAAGGAGGGAATCAGTGAAAGATGAAACACGTCTGAAGGTTTCATATCATCGGCGTAGACCAGAAGTTCGGAGTTCCGGATGATACGCTCGGCATTATTTATTGTAAGGATAAAGATTGGTGGGCCGAGATGGCTGCCTTGAGGGACGCCTGATGTAGCTGTAATAGGGTCCGATACTGCGGATCTGAAACGGACTTTGTATTGACGGTCTACTTAATATGATTTGATCCATGAGATGAATCGCTGCTGAAATCCAAGGGCTTTAAGTTTGAAAAGGATGATTTGGTGAGGAATTTTATCAAAGGCTTTGCTTAAATCAATGGCTATGACGCCCACTTCATTACCGTCTTCCAAACTAGACACAAATTGGGTTTGTTGTTGTCGACCTCCCTTTCAGAAATCCGTGTTGCTTTGAGGGAAGACAGGCTTGCAATGAAAGGACATTACATCATACACGATGCTCTCGAGGGTTTAGGTATGCATGAGAGCTTAGCAATAGGCCGATAATTAGAAACATCGCTCTTGCGACCCTTTTTATGGATAGGGGTAATATAAGCGTCCTTCCATAATTGAGGAAAAATGCCTTCAGAGATTGACTCGTTTTGTTCCCCTCATCGCAGATAAATTGTTTGAGAAGAGGCCAGGTTGTGCTGGCCAGTTAGAGAATGTTTCCGGAATAACCTCTGAAGCAATTATGTTGTGCAACCTTTTCCCGATCTTCCTACTTCGCGCAGTCACACAATTTGAATGGATGTTGCATTGATCAGCTTTCTTGTCAAGAGGTGGACGATGTGATAGCCCTATTCTAGAATTAATTGAAATCAATTTAAGGCTTCGGAGCTAATGGTTACAACGTCTACCATCTACCATTCACAATGTAATGTATGCGCTGACCAAACGCTCTCGACATACCTACATTCGATCTGACAGCGGATCGCTTACCCCGTTCTCTACTGATGAATTTATTGCAAGACTTGAGGGCTGTGGTAACTTTCTGAATTGGAGCTACTTTAGCTATTCCTTGTAAAAATAGCTAATAGCTTCATCGAGTGTGTATGAAATCCGGACTGAAACTGGTACAATAGTACTTGCAGGGGCCAATGTGAGGAATATTGTATCCTCAGCAAAGGGATTAATTCAGCTTTCAGTGCACTTACTCCCACCGCACATGTCAGCCAATATAGAGAGCTAAGAGTGGGTATTCTGTAGACGTTTTTTTGCATATGAGGTACGTACACCAAACTAACTAGACGATCTTCTGCCATGATCATTCTCAAGACAAAGTTTGCAGCTAGGGCCTGGCGCTCAGTGGAATTTCGTTTACCACCAAGCAGGCCCAGATTCCCTGTCCATTATGAAGTCATCAGTGCACCAAACTTTTTTTTTTGTCCGGTTAGGAAACACTCCACTGGAGTACTCAGAGGCAACTGCTCCATTGTACTACCAGGACGCAGGCCCCATTTTACTGGAATTTTTTTTTGACATTTGGAGAAGGTTGAGACGGCGCAGTTATGCAGAGCTTACACTCCATCAGTACAAAAAATCTGCTACCTGATCCGAGCTAACGCAGGATAATATCAAAGGAAGCATATCCATAAGTATTGCAGATAGTGCTGTCGCTTAAGCCTACTCCACTAAGATGCTTAGTAAAAGGGAAATGTTCCGTGATAACGCCAATAAGTTGCCTTCAGTCTTTTCTGCTGAGAGAAAGAAAGAATGCCGCTGATTTCTTTCAAACGTTTGGTAGCAATCGCTTAGTTCATCTGGATCCCGGAGAGCTATGCCACCCACAACTGGGTCTCCTAGGATATGACAGCTAAAAAATTTGACAGCATGACGTTACCAAACTAAGAAGATAACTTTAGACACGTGTGGGATCAAAGTTTTCGCGAAGAAAAAGCTTAAGGATGCTCACTTCACCTTGCAATAGATTTAGTGCTCAAAGTAAGCCCAGAATCAACAAGATTAGCATATTTATCTCTGGTTCCAAACATCAATGAAATTATGGTAATAACCACAGCGGTTACTTACACCATGTATGCGTAAAAATGTTGCCATTTTCAACTAAGCTGGGAGGATCATCGGTAAATAAGGAGAATAAATGCGGCCCCATGCCAGATTCCTGCGGAATACCTCTAGTACGATTGTGTGAATATACCTGGAGTACCCTAACTTATTTGAAAACCTTGCCAAATGGCTAATGTAGCCAAACGCTTTTAAAAAGGAGATATGACTACTGCAATAGTGGTTACTTTGCGAATAGCGAATTCATAAACCAGGCTGTGACTTTGATAACTTCTTGTCAATAGTCAGTTGTGGTTGGATCAAGTTGGAAAGTATCTTTTCAAAAGCCTTTGATAGGAAACGAAAACCATAAATTTACCTAAAACCCCAAGAAGGTTTGGGTTCTTTTTTAATGGCATCTCCACAAACAAAGACGACTGCAGTAAGCGTCATTTGAAAAATAATAAATTAAGGATGTTCGTGTGGAAAATTACGAAAATGCATGGTAACATGCACTGGAAGAGTTGGAGATGACCTCTAGGAACTACGTGTTGTATACTATTCACTTTGCAAAATATGACACAAGGTGGCTTTGAAATAGAACTCATTTTTCAATGAAATACAAAGGAGACATCTCAAAAATGCCTTTAAAATAATTGGGGAAAATCTTGTTCTTGAAACCTTTCAGAGTATTTGTGTTATGTGTCAAAAGTAACTTCCAGTTTGAAATAAATGTCATGAAGACATTCTCCCAGGGAGCAACTATACTTCCAATCGCTTTGCTAGGTCGACTTTCGAAATTGTCATCACTCTTAACAACTGCAAAAGGACTACGATTATCTGAATACAAACCTCTGCTGGACTTCGTGGTACTAAGCCATCGGATGAATACTTGAACAACGAATGGATTAGCTCTCAGCCGTTACGAATGTGAACCAGATTTAGCGAACAGCCTTCGTTTTGGTTTACCAACAGTTTTGTGGCAATATCTACGCCGCCAAAATTTAATATGAGAAAAGGATAATTACCAAAGTTCAAGGCTCCTACCAGTCTATTAATAATAAGCATCTTCTACCCCTCTTCGAAGTTATTTGAAAATCTTCTGCCCAAAAATAGAATGCCTAAGGATACGAGTAGATTCATTCACTCCAGATACCTAAGTGTATTCGCGTCATGTTTGCTCTGAACATCAGTATCTGCTTCTTCACAAAATCGAAACACCCACCATGTCTTTGAAAAAGGACTCACAATAGCAAAAAAAATCGTTACGTATACGCCCCCCTGAGCTGGAGCTCAACATCAATTAATCAATTTAAATTCACTGCTTCCTTAAAGCAAATGGCGTGTCGGTCTAGAATTAAAGTAGAGGTGATTACCTACTATGTGCCACCGACCCACTTATCCACATCCGAAAGCAACTCATCTATTTTTTAGTTTCCCTTTCAACAACCCGAAAATCCAATTCCTAAGTCGATTTTCATTTGTCGAAGTGGTGGTTACGGTAGAGTCACATCCTTACATCCGGTGTAAAGTTTCCAAATGAGATTTCGGATTCGGAACAATGTTCCCTTGGCAGAGATGTCATTAAATTAGCAACACTCTCTCGCTTCTCTCTCAAAATTTAATGCAATCCAATCGCAGTTCCATTTCCTTATTTAATCGATACACCATGTGTTGAGGTGAAGGAGAAGCCAGTGGACTGTCTCACAGGAATCCTGATGTTGATGTTGATGATGATGATGACGACGGCTGCTGGAGGAAAAATGAAACTTTTTTCTTCTTGTTCGTCCTTTATTTTTATCTACGTCTATGTGGTTATGTGTCTGCCATTATTTTCGATCAGAAAGGATATCAAGTTTTCTTCTTTTTTTTTGTCGTCGTATCTCTAGGACGATAGTTGACAACGGCCGAACAATGGAAGCTTACATTGGTTTATCTTGTGGTGTCCTTAAAGAAGAGGTCGAAGTGTATTTATCTTTACAACGAAAGCGTTAGGCGACTTTTATTCCTTGGGAGTGAAGACAGCGAGAAAGGAATGTTTTAATGGACTCGACCCGTCCAAAGTTGATTGACTGAGGTTTCGGTCTGCTCTGACATAGTCATCGTAAATCTGTGCGGAAGGACACTGCGAAAGGGGACGACAGTAATTCATTTTTAAAGAGGAACAACGACGACGACTGCCAAGAAGTTCGCGCGGCATCGAAGGAGTTAGGGAAATGATTTAAAAGTGCATTCAACGAGTGAGTCATTAAATGAACGCCGTGGAGCGAAATTCGATTGGCTCTGCACTGGAATGCAGTTTGCAGAATAAGTTTCAAATTTCAACCAAATGCGCTTAAAGTTGAAATAAACTAGGGTGGTATAGGGCGTACGATGGATGGAGAACAGTTTAATTAGTTTTCCCGAATAGTTCGGTAAATTAGCGCAATTCGTTAATTTGCGTAACTCCTCCCACCAGGACTAAATAAATTCTGGGAATTTTTAACCTAAATTACCCAGACAATATGTATCTATTTACATATTTAATGGAAGGAAAATTTATGCAGATACATACATGTTTGCGTAGAGTAGCACTATCATGTGTGGTGGGAATAAATTCCCAACAGATGGGCGCTCCAACTTGCTATGCTAATAGCTGATAAACTGATGCATAATGCTTATGGGGTTGTTTGGCATTTAATTTATTAGACTATAAGTCGGGGAACTGAAATGAGCTATTTGCTGTTTCGGGGTAATTCCGACTCAAAATTGATATTCTAACAAATTTAACGTACTCGCACGCGTTGGCGTTGAATTTAAAATGTGTCCGCAGAATGTGAAGGGAAAAAATGTGGTCCTTGTACGAGTAATTTATGTTTAAGGGTTGAATTGTAAAAATGGGGCCACTTGCTGGTTTCTTCTTGACAGTGTCATAGCTGTGAACTCAACAGTAGGAGACTGTAGGTTGCCTTAATATGACAGCTTAGGTTAGGTAGACGGGTGCCCTAGTTGACAGGAAGCTGCCAACGGCTCAATTAAACTAAGTCCTTGGTGGCAATTAGTAGACCCTTGAGAACCTAATTTCATTGCCTACGGCTGAACTAAATCAGAAATATGTTTGAATCTCATGAGTTTGTTCAGCTCAATGTTTCTCAGATCATCCACCTCCGCAGGGAAATAGTTCCTAAGAGTGTCTTGCCTTTTGGTGGCTAGTGCTGGACAATCTCATAGCAAGTGGCGAATGGATTCTATTTCCTTTTTGTCCCTGCAGTCCCAACAGAAGTCGTTGTGGGGTAGTCCTAGTCGTGCTGCATTATTGCCTATCACACAGTATCCTGTCACGACGCCGACAGGTATCCGAATATCCCTCCAATTGAGTTTTATGAGATCTGCCGATCTCTTTTTGTCATAGACTTGCCATAGTGACTTGGCTAGGACACATGAATCTAATCGATGCCAACGCCTGTTAGCTTCCTCATTGGACTCAACGTCTATCTTCCTGTTCAAAGTGCTGCGCGGAAGGGGCCTGCAAGGCACTTAGTTGTGATCCTGCCAAGGCTAGTTCATCCGCTTTGAAGCTACTCGGTATATCCATGTGGATCGGTACCCAACAGAGAGTCACCATGTTGGCCAATGAGATATCGTTCAGTCAGCCTTATGAAACAGTGTGACAGTATGAACCATATCAAAAACATCAAGGGGTGGTAGATGTAGGACAGCATTGAGAACAGGTGTGCTCGAAAAGATTCCGTGCAGCAGTCTTTACATATGACTCGAAGGAAGAACAACTTAATCCGCGTGTGGGTAAGGGTAGATGCTAGATCTTTCTCAGTCTATAATTGTTTCTCCTTCTGTTATGTATCCTGCAGGTGGGATAGAAACAGACATGGATAGTCACTTACTTATCGGGCTCCTAGTCCGCAAAAGTCTTTGCATGAGACGCTTCGGCAACTCGTCCTAGGAACGCTGCTGCTAGTTCAGCAGACCAAGCATCTTGGCATCCGCGATTGCTTCATCCGCTGGGCGCTGCGATTCGAAAACTCTCTTAGCTGAAGCGTTGTCGTCACTCGACGTGGCCGAGTCAATGGGATCAACGCGTTCTGATTTTTCGGATTACATCCATATCCTGGTGCTTTTTGCAGTTAAATCTTCTCCTCCTTTCGTCCTCTTCGCAAGTGGGACCGAATATTTGTATTTTTCTATCGAAGAAGCTCAACATCGGCTCCACTTCTCTGCTTATCGTTGGCAGTCGGTGTCATATAGTAGGACTGACAGATTTTAAGTTCTGTAGAGCATCACGTTCGTCCTTTGTGTTAGGAGTTTTGAGCCCAGTTGTTTGCCAAACGAAAGTAGGAGCGGTTTGCTAGAGTGATTTTTCTCTAGATCTCGAGTCGATCGTAGAGTTATGGTTTGTTTAGCGACAGTAAATATTTGGTTCTATTCTCGTTGACCTTCAGACCTCTAAACCTTTGTTTCAGTTGCCGTGAACGCCTCTACAAGGGATCACTGAGAACGTCCGATGATGTCGACATCGTTTGTGTATTTCAATAGCTGAAATCACTAAGAAAAGCTTGTACATCTGTGTTGATACCAGACCTTCGTAACCTCCGAGCACCTCCTGCCAATATTCGGTGTATGGAGTCTTGACACTCACGCTGTCATATATTCTTTCGTCCTCCCATACTGTCCATTCAGTAGCCATGACTGGGGTAGATCCATGCATAATTCTGTGTTTTACAAAAGGCTTCTGTGACTCTAAGTATTTGAATGATATTTAAGAATGTCCACAAGCTTTTCACGGCTTCTGCAGCAATATCTTCGTTCAAAAAACAATTAGGAAAAGTAATAAGCACACCATCCCTTATTCCTGTATCATTCGCATTGAAGAAGTCTCACGGTTCCACAAAACCTTGAAGGTTTAAGCAAATCAACCAACGCGTAAAACAAGTAACTTCTAAGGACCTCCACAGACATGTGGAAAATTGTACATAAATCTCAAAACAGGAAGAATACATTTGTTCTGCTAAAGCATGTGTATCCCTCGATTATTGGAACAAAATCAATTTGCATAAATAAATAACAAATCTTTTTGAAGAAATTTTTTATTTGAAATTCATAAGAAAGCTGTGGGCACACAAATAGCTTCCACAACTCCAAGGCGAAATAATTGATTATCCTCTCTAAACAAAGAAAGGGATTGAACGAGAGACCATCCATCAATTTGAAATGAAAGTCTAGACTGGAGAGATACAAATCTTTTCCCACAATGAACTAAGCCATTCGACTGGTGAATTTCGTTTTTTAAAGCGTCCTTCTTTTGGTGCTTTGTTTTTAGTTTCAAAAGTGTTGTCGAACGATGCGAACAATAAATTCGGAAGGACATTCAGTTTAATATCTACAAAAACAATAACAAAATGGACAGGAATCCGAAATTAAATTAGTTTTAACCCACATGCACATGCACACTAGTGCTATATCACAGGACTATTGAATTCCTTTTAAACAAGCTACTATATCCTTTGTAGGAACTTCATTAAAACAACAGACAATGGCAGTAACATCATGATGACCACATGTGAGTGAAATTTTTTGAACCACACAGGAAGAGACACAGAGGGAGATTGTCGACATCCGAGTACACACATCCATTGCAGGACTGGCACGCACTCATCTATCCGTATTACCAAGAACCCAATTAATTTACAAGCCAGCATAAATCATGCCAGCTGGACGAGTAGCTGGTAAAGTTGGCTTTTCCAACAACTATTACGACGGTGAGTACCTCTATTCCATGCCAATTTTGTACCGACCACCCACTTAACCCAATTTTTTTGTATTTCGCAGGACGATCGTATGTTGGCATCAATGAGGAAATAATGTGGGTCAGCATAGGTATGGGCATCACTATTGCCATTCTGATAACAATCGCACTGTGTTACATAGCGCGCGAGAAATGCCAAAAACGTCGAGAATACTATGTGACAGCCTAGCTGGTTGTCTACAATATGCCCAAGGACAATAGTCAGGATAATCGAAGTTTGTTAATGGAGCGGTCTCTTTATGAACCATCAGCCATTCATGTCCTGGATATGAATAATTTGATGGAGAATAATAATTCGACGACAACGATGCACGGCAAAAGGACATGGGGATGATAATAATGGCGAAAGCTTACCGAAAACTGTGTATCTGTGTGTGTTGAGTTTGTGTGTTATTTTGGGTTATTTACATAGTTTTAGACTTTGTCATAAGGACAACAAATTGAAACATAAATAGAGAATGAGAGCGATAGCTCAAAGCCCTTCCCCGCTCCCATATCGACGTAGAAGAGGATAATGTCTGAATAAATAACAAAGATGCGCCGCTGTGGGTTGTTTGTAAATAGGTGTGAGGTCAAGGGAAATTCGACCTTCTCTCTGTCACATTGTTGTTTGTGTTGCTTTTTTTCGAGTTTTCAGGAAAAATGAAAGGATGAACGTTTTGACGGGAATTGTTCAAGGATCAGTGAACCGAAAAAACGACGCCTAATAAAAATGTTTTCCAACAGATGTACGCTTTGACACATTCTACGCAGTTTAACCTTGTAACGTAGTTGGTGACAAAAAGGGCTGCTTTAACCTGTGGGCTGAATTTTATTGCAAAAGTTTTTATATTTCATAAGGAGGCCTTAATTCAAAGGGTGCGCTGCCCAATTGTGTGGCTTGGGAAGCAGTAAATCGCAGAACTTAAAATAAATGTGTGCGGCATAGCAGGGGCCTTTAAATATACATTGGTCGTTGGTTATGTTTTTACTAAGCCCCAAAGAAAATTCATGTCCTTATGTAGGTTGCAGTCGACTAAATATTACCGCACGCACTCGTAGAATAGAATGGTTAAATGGTAGGTTTGGACAGGACACTTTAGTGCTGCTCACAATATGCTAGGCACCGTGTTGAACCTTCAGCAATTCCTCGAGAACATTCATTGAGGCACATTCCTCCCTTAACTATGGCACACCTCAAGTGTTTTATTAGCATGCATGAAATTTTGAAATTATACTGCTTTCAAGAGCTTTCGAAAAAGGCAATATCTTCTCAGATCTAGAGTGGTATCGGTTTTCTTAAAGCTTGAAGTAAGGTTTAAAGGCTCTTATATCGCTAATTTGGTGAATCTTACTCTAGTTACTACTTCCTTTAGTCCTGAAATCGTAGATAGGCATCACCAAGGTCCGGGATTCAGCCTAAACTCTTTTACGATCATTTGCTAACGTCGACGCACTTATCTGCCTGTTTGAGTCGGTTGACTCGAATGCATTGGGTATTTTGCAATGGAGCTGTCATAGGGCGCAACCTATCAGCGTTTCGCCTTTGAATGGGGATCTTTATGGGTTCTTGACGTGTATTATAGTAAAGCTGGTCGTTGGAGATCTTCTATTAACGAATATCAGTCTTGGCCATCTTTCAAGTGGGATAGGTTATATCTTGCAAGTATGGCACTGCACCCATATAGTAGTACCAATTCGAAGTTCGAGTGCGAAAATTCTCAACTTAGGTTTTTTGCTGAAAACACTGTTCTTTTAGGTCTTCGATGTTATTTCACATGCAGCTTTCAGAGCCGCCTTCCACTGAGACCATGTTTTGTAAATGTATTCGCAGAAAGTTCACAACCTTTTCGACTTTATATCTGGCAAAGTTAAGCTAAAAGTCGCAGTTAAAAATACTTACAGTCCTTGGTTTCAATCCATTCTTATTTGCCTCAGCTTAATAATTTCGGACCATGAAAAAGTAGGCAGCTATCGACGTAGGCGACGACGTATCGGCATAGACAACGTTCTTAAGATACGATATTATTTTTTACATCTCTGAACAAAAATGGTGGAGGTTTGCAAGCTTGACGTACTCCACTTCCGACATCAAAAGCCACTGAGAACTTACCATTAGGCAGAATATAACACTTATCATCTTCTTGTGTGGTTGGCGCCACGGCTCAAGTGGTTAGTGCGTTGGATCGCTGAGTGAGAAGTTCGACGTTTGAATTCCAGACACAAAAAAGTTTTTTCACGGTCCCATCTCTTCCGAATGTCTGACAAATGTCCGAGATATAAGTGTCAAGAGAAAGCTTTTCAATTTGCCTTTTGGATATGGCTCGAAACTGTAGGTCCCTTCCACTTGTGTGAAAAAATATAACACGCACAGCACGAATGGTCGCGAGAAGCTAGGCCCTGGACCGCATACGGTCCGTTGCGTCAACTTTTTGTATTTGTATCTTCGTGTGTGGCCTCAATAACAGCTTTGATTTGGTCAAGGATACCAAATAGCGCCTCGCTTGCTTTTCAAATTCAATGAATAGAGTAAATGAAGCGGGCTTCTATAATCCACGCATTATGCTATAATGATCGTTGAATGTTGATATGGTCTATCAATGGCGTTGAGATGATAAAAAATGGAAATCAATCTAAAAAAAAAAAAAAAATTTTTTTCGTCTAGACATTGCTCTGCTGGAATATTGCATTTTAAGGTTTATTCAGTACCATCTTTTTTTTTTTTTTTTTGTTTGGAAGGGGAAATCTTCTAAAGATACTGACGAAATACTCGGTTGGTCAGTATGCCAGATTTCTACTGACTAAAACCACCTCCCTTTTCTACCCTTTTTCTATACCCCGCGGTACTACCTCCAGGTATTCCTTCGCGGGGCAGGAGGAATTCAGCACCATCGGAACCGTTCAAAGGTACCAATGTTTTCCAATATTCCCAGTCCATCATCCCTTTCAGGATATATTATGACGGCTTGCTTTAAAAACAAAAAGGATGTTGTGTAGAATGTGTGTAGGGATTATATCATTTTTGTGTCCCATCAAACGAGTGTTCCTTGTTGAGACTAGTGTGGGCAAAGTTGCTTTGACGTTACACTCATTATTCGAGATAGTGTGACCCTTTCACTGTAGGCATGACTCTACCAAACAACATGGGCTAGACAAAGCGTTGGTACTGTAAGTTTAAGGAACTGACAGGGGTCAGTGTCTCCTGATATAAAACTTTCTGTTGAACGCTTTCCATAGTTCTCATGTCTACGCTCAAGCATACGCGGATGATGTCACCGTCCATATCTATAAACTGTCAGTGCTAACGGGCAGATGGTCCTGAGCATAATCTATGAATGGTGCACTAGGCATGGGTGAATCCTCTCAATATTGAAGTTTTACGAAAAGGTGGATCTGGAATAAAAAATGTGCCGGCCTACGATGGGGTATTAGGGGAAGATTTTAAATTTATACTTGCGATGCTCTTTTTGGTGAAGACTTAGGTTGACTGTTTATGTTACGCTTACTTTTTCCCCATAAAACTTTAAAACACTAGCTGCTCGTCGTCCTTTTAGATTTTCTTTTTTAGCAGATAGTTTCACTTAATGTTAGGGCCATAGCTGCTCATAAGCAATTGCGGCCAGTAGCAATCAATAGCAATCAACTCTCTGTTGCTTGACAGGGAAGACGCTCTAATTCGTCCTCACTTCTTTTTTGTTCCAACCTTTAATTCGGTCGTCACAAATGTGGAAGGTTCAACTTCCAACGTTATCGGCTCATCAAGATAAGGCATTATATTGGTCATGGTACCACCAAATAGTTTTTTTTTTATATTTTAAACTCATATTCAGTGGCCCTTGCCTAGGGCCGTCGAGTATAGGGGCCCCTATGATACTGCTCATTGAGTCTTTGCATATTAACCGCATTTTCATTGGACGTTGTCTAAAGCCTTTGATCATATGTAGGAGCTTGGAATATAATTGAGTTTGCTTAGGGCCTTAAAGGACCATAAAACGCTTCGCATTGGAGAGCTCAGTCCGATTAGAGATCCGTCCGAGGTTCGATTAGAAAACCATCGAAAACACTGCTATAAACCCTTAGCAAAGTAATAATTTCAGAAGCTGGCCTTCAGATGAAGTAAAGAAAAATATTTTACGCCTTTCATCAGACAAGAGCTCGAGCTGGGACAAGCTATACCCAAATCGGTTACTTTCGCTTCTATTTGCTGCATTCTTGCTCTTGAAGCCCGCGTTTATGTACTTATTTTCAACGCTTAATGTATCTCAACTTCCATTCGAGTTCTCAGTAGCTTAAGGTATCTTACCATCTTATGGATTTCAAAACTGGTTGCTGAGCCTTTTCTGTTGTTTAATATCAAACTCTACGATTAAGCACTTATTTTAAAGCCTTTCATTGATCTTTTGTGTAAAAAGATCCTTAGCAGCTCAGTCTCCTTCCTCTCTAATTGCTGACGTATTGAGTGATTCATTGTTTAAAATATTCAAAATCTCCGTCACCATGTGTTGTTATTGCGAAAGACATTGCAAATATTATGCTCAATCAACTAAATCCTTGAGCAGTAAAAAGATTTTCCGCATAAATGAAAATCTCTGACTACACTGCGACTTACTTCACCCAAACAACAATGGCAGACGGAAGGATTCAATATCCCCGCACTGCTTCCTTTCAAAACTTTTCTCAATTTACTTTGGCAGTAAAACTTTCCCAACTTCTCCTTAAATCCGTTTAAAATTTCATTCAATTCAAAAAGAGTTATACATTGTGGCTCTCCTCACAAATCGGCAAGCCATGAACAAGTTCCTGCGATCCAAAGAAAAAAAAAAACTGCAAAAGAATTCCATTCAAGTTCAAAAAAGAAAGACTCGAGCATTTGTCAAACTTTGTCATGATAATCATGTTTGCTTGTGATTTATTAAAATTGCAATCAGAGGACATCTCCACATACATATAGACTTGCCTCAATCAATCAAGATCCCTGAACACGTTCAATGAATCAAAATTTAACCCCACCCCAGCCGCAAGATTGCAAGGAACGCAAAGAACTCTGTCATCCAATCGATGACAATGTCAGTGTGTGCCTGCTTCGGATGATGATGAAAGAATTCCAACAACAAGCGCCTACGAAATTCGACCAGAAATTCCATGATGAGAATGAAATTCTGCTCCACAAGGACGATGATTTATTGATAACAGCATGATGGGTTCGGCCTAGTGTCGGCTTTAATCTGCTTAAATTGATTATCACACACAAAGCACACAACCCATTCGCCGCATTATAAAGTCCTTGTTAACCCAAAATCAGACAAACTCTTGACGCAAACGAACGGAACTCAATCGACCATTTCAGTACTGCTTCGAATTTAAAATGGTGGCACAAGTGAAACACTCAAATTGAATGTTTAAACATGAAAAACAACAAAAACAAAAACAATTAGCAAAACTATAGTCAATAGTAGCACTTTTAAGATACTTCTGAGATATACGCACTTGTAGTGTAATAGATTAAATACTAATGTAAATTATATAACGTAGAACGTATTTTTTATGAGCGATTTATTTAATTTTAATTCACATAAACTTGTAAATAGATAATGACTTTATCGAGCTGAATGTTAAGAGAAAATACCTAAACCGTATGTACCAAGAAATGTTATTTAATATATACTACAAGGATATTTATTATGAATAAAGAATTGTTATTGGTAGAGTATACCTTAAATTTGAAATTAACTCTTTGCTTGCTCGTGAAGTTTTCAGCTTGTCAAATGCTGTCAGTTTGTAGCTTGTTGAGGGGAAGTTTGCACTGTATTGCACGGGAGGGTGAACTGCAGATAATAATAACGTCACTTGCAGTTCATCATCGTCAGGGATGGGGTTCTGTGCTAGAATTGCGAGGTCACTTGTAAACCAGGGAATAAATCTCTTAAGTTTCTATGTGATAAATGGGAAACGCTATAATGGAATATCTGTCAGGTGATTGTGCTGGTATCCAGAAGAGATCAACACAGGTCTTGACACTTTTGAAAATGAATTCGTTTCTCTATGTAGGTAGACGGATGACTGACATTTTGCTGGAATAGTGAGGGGGAAAAAAAATATCACAGGGTGACGGAACATTGTCTCTGTGAATTCGTTAAAACTTTTTCATTTTAGTGTAAATTTTATATTTTTGTAAAGAACAGTATACGGATGAGTGTTGGCGCCATGGCTCAGTGGCTAGTACGCTGAACCGAATGGCGGCCGAAGTTCGAATGGCGAACGTCTGACAAAAATCGGGGAGTAATATATAAATGTTACGAGAAAGCTCCTCAATTCAAAAAAGGGTTCTTCTGGATATGGCTTTAAACTGTAGGTCCGTTCCATTTATGTGCGCACAACACGAATGGTCGCAAGAAGCAAGGCCCTGGACCACATACGTTTCAAATGCTTGTTTTGGATACAAATGGGGAATTTTGTTGAAGTAAACGTGAAAGATTAGGTCTCGGAAATGGTGGCCATTGACTGTTTCGCACATTAGCGCTTTTCCAGCTCATTTTCCATCGCCTTTCTCAAACAAAAGCTCAGGTGTTATGGCACGGATTTCATTGCGAATATTCTTTTAAATAGGTCCAAAGAAAACAGTCGTACTTATTTAGGTAGCGCTACAGTTCGGAGTAGACCGGGGCGTCAACCAACAAGCCTATCCAGCTAGCCCGGTCCTTATCTAACTGCCTCCAATTATGGGCTGCAAATCGGTTAAGGTTTTCTACTTATGGGTATAACCTTAGACGATGTCGTACCCCACTGCGTTGCTCCTCCGGGTTAGATTCGAAGACTCTGCGGGGCAGAGCATTGGTGTCCATTCGCTCTACATGTCCTAGCCATCTAGATTTTCAGTGTTTTGACTAGATTCATGGCACTTAAGTTTGTCGTTGAATCTTTTCGTCCAAAGCCCGTTAACGAAAATGATGATGTGGGTCTTCCTTCTTGCTTCTTAATTACCTTTTAGGCCAAAGATTAGCTAGGGTTCTTCTTTGTTTGATTTCTGCTGAAGTGTTGTCAAAGTATATTGCAGAGCCAAGCTACTGTCCAATTCGTCGATATCGTGCGTCCCTTCTTTTGACAGCATATACTCTGTTTTGCCCTTATTTACGGCTAAACCGATTTCGGCAGCTTTCGTTTCAATATCAGCGATTGGATCAGCGATAATCCACTATGTTTTGCGAATGATGTCAATGTCGTCAAGAGACTTTCTAAAGATTCTGCCTCCGTTGTTGTCTTGTGAGTTTCGCACGAAGAAAACAGTCGGGAGCAGCTAAATCCGGCCAATGGAAGACGCTACTACGTGAAATGGAGCGCTTGTTGCATTGCCAATGTTTCCCTTGAAGTATGCGCTGGAGCTTCACCCTATTAGGACCACAGTTGTTGATGGTTTTACAACCTCAAAAAATGTTCCAATACCGTTTGATATTGATCAGCATTGACGGTAACTGCGGTACGGGCTTCATCCTATCGGCCAATACACCACATCAAACAGTACACTTAAGTCGGTATAATTATCGCTGATGGACTTCTCTAGGATTCTCCGTAGCCCATATCTTGCAATTTTGCTTGTCAACGAAGCCATTTAATGGAAATGGACTTCAACCATTATTATCAAATTGCGGATAAAATAGGGATTTTACTTTGCTTTTTGCTGCAACGAGATGGTATAATAAATCCGTTGCTGGTAGTTGGCTTCAATTACTTTATATGAAAACATGTGCAATATGGTCAAAAACTTCTGAACGGACCTTCTCGTAGCCTGAATTAAGCCGTACGTTTCCTTGTCCATGTTACTGGATTCCACACGCGTTGAATATTTTTATCCTTTGGGCGGTTCATTAGCATTCGGTACCAGGAAGGTTGTGTACATTAGAATAACCACCATAAGAATAAAATAATTCCATGATTCTCGGTCGTCATTCTGTTGTGTATCATTTTAAGTTTCTGACGTTTTGTTGTAAAATTCTGAAAAAATAAAAAAAAAGAATAAGAAAGTCATTTTCCGCCACCCTGTGAATGGAGCATGGACATTCATCGACACTGAAAAGGTAGAAAAATGAGCTGAATAGAGGGCGCGCTCCTTAATAGCCATTCGTTCGTGTTATTCTTTAGCAAAACGGACTTGCCAAAGCCGCATCCAAAAGGTGGAATTGAAAACCTGCACACGGGAGTCATTGCTCTGAGTATGAATCCAAAAAGTTGCTAGTTCACTTGAATTTGAGGACACAGTAACCACTTGGCGTCCATTCTAAACAAATACAGGGTGTGGATGCTATTTGAAAAAAAAAGTTAAATAAAGTTGTCGCGTGTGACTACGTTTATGCATTGAAGGTTCCGTTAAAAGGTAAAATTAAGATGATTCTGATTTATATTTTTTTTATATCAGAAAAGCTGACTGGAACCTTTTTCCAAATGACTTTTGAAACTTTGACTTTTTTTTGAATATAGCAAGCATTAGTATCGATTTGTAAGGATGAAGGCGACGTACTTCTAGAGCACAAATTTACAGCTCGCACACTCCTGTTCTGTGAAAGAGTACTATGCAGCAGTCTGATCATCTCAGTCATCACGTGAAAACATTGGGTTTTTGTTGTGTGTGGCAGTACTAAATTGTATGTCTTCTAAGCTGTATGAATTGTTGCTGAAAAATACAAAGTACCACACATGATTTTTATTGACTTAAAAAATGCATTCGAACACGTACCAAGGAAACTTACTAGTGTGGCTATCGGTAAGAATCCATGGTATCTCCGTGGAATACATGCGTGTAATAAGCACAAAAATCAAAAGCACGTCTGGTGTATGGACATCATTCCCGATCAATGTCAGAGTTCATCAAGGGTCCGCACTAAGCTTGCTTCTGTTATAATAAATTTGGCTTTGAATTTTATAACAGCTGACATTCGACAGCGAGTGCAATGGAATATCCTTCCTGAAGACGATGACATAGCTGAATTGTAGAAGAGACTTAATTTATGGAATCACACTTTCAGGAACCATGACGTGCGCATAAATATCAAGAAAACTGTACACACGTTTCTTTCTTTCAACAAAGTGAGGGTAGTCGGACGTGTAAATACCGTGAAAATTAAGGGCGAACCAACAGGGAGCACATCAAACATTTCGACATAGTGATGATGGTTAAATTGATGATGATGAACAGGATCAATGTTGGGTGGATGTCTTAATTGGAAAAAACTTCTGTCGGAGGAACAGTCGCCAATTTACCCAAAGTGAAAAAGTAATAAACTTTATTATCGGACTACCAGTCAGTTTCTATCGTATTTGCTGTGCTAGAGCAGTCTGTGGGGAAGACATGAGTGAAGCGTCGAAGGCGATCATTTGGATTTTACCATTTGATCCTCGCCGCGATGCTTCTAGAGAATAAGACGGTGCGCTTTATAAATGAAAAGCGTTGCTCGATTAGCTTGTAAGGTTCAGCTCCATGATGGAAGTCATGTCATAAATATAAAGGAGGCAACTTTTGTATCGTTAACGTCAAGTGATAGCAGGCTAAGCAGAGCTCTGCCAGGTGTGGTTCGCATTGCTTATGTTGATTCCGATGTAGACTTCCATCTGCAGTCTCGTGAATGTTGTATGGATACACTGAGCTGCCATTCTTGGCCACCACTTGTAGTTAAAGACTGGTCTGATAATCACTCATAGTGTACAATACCCAGCCTTAGACCCCTTGTCCTTCCGAAAGCTTTACGCCATCGCCAGAACGGTCCACATCAGAATGCTAACAAAAAATACTGTAAGATATTTAAACTCAGTGGCTAGTTAAGGGTTACACCTTTAACGTTGGGAGCATCAGGTCCTGTACATGCCCTATAGATGGGATCTGGTACGGGGTTACTATGTGCAGGTGCTCATTAAATAGGCAGTGACAACAAAAGGCCCTGATTAGAGTTTTAATTGATACCTCCTTAGATTAATAATAAATCTGGATTACTTGCTATGTATTTGGGCGCCGTGGCTCAAGTGGTTAGTGCGTTGGATCGCTGAGCTTGAGGTTCGAGGTTCGAATCCCAGAGAACCCGTGTTACGCCGTCATCAGCTCTTTTACAGATCCAATCCTGATACCTGCTTTAAGTATACCAGTTATCTGCAATCGTGTTATCAAGGATGTTTGTGTCGAGTTTTATTGCATTGTCTCCCTCGGTTATTACGATTGCTCTTGAAAACATAATTTTTGTGGCCTGGCGTGAATCAAAGCCAACAAAAACCAATAACTACATAGTTTCAATGGCAAATGGCACTAAAAGTTAATGGATTCGTCAGTGGGTCGGCGCCGAACAGCCGAAGAAATAAAATCTTCCGTACTCCAGACAGACATGTAGTTCCAAGACTCCATCCATTCGCAATGTATACACGCGGAAGCATCCATCTATAACCGATGTTATGCTGACGGAACCAGCAGGAAAAAAAACAAACATTTTGCTTGGATATTGCATCCAGGCAGCGCCATTCGATGTCAGAGCCTTGCTTGCCAAATGGATGAAACGAATTTTTTAAACCACACTACCGAACTTTAACGCTTTTCCGGACACGCAAGGACATCTGCTGCATTTAATTAAAATTATTATTTATATCCGAATGTAATGTATCGCATAATTAACACACATTCCTTCCGATACATAATAACTGCACACTCGAAGTAATGAACAGCGTTGCGCCACAATCCCATTAAAATCCATCCCCACAAAGTGAAACGTAAAATATTTCCCAGAATAGCAGTTTAGCTGCCAGCATGTGGCACTAATGACTGAAATATAAGTCGCGACTTAATGGCAAGTTAATTAATGGTTGGATACATCCACCATCCATCCACACACACACCCGTACACA
Organism: Blera fallax; assembly: GCA_946965025.1. Taxonomy (NCBI): domain Eukaryota; kingdom Metazoa; phylum Arthropoda; class Insecta; order Diptera; family Syrphidae; genus Blera; species Blera fallax. The sequence continues at coordinate 72,594,006 of OX337248.1, forward strand.
CGGACATTATGTGCTCAATCATTCCCGAAATCGGAAAATGCATTAGAAAATATCCTGAAAAGGAATATTCGAGTTGAAATTGTTATTTTCCATTGTGCTCATCTCCTATGGACAAGCATACTTCCTTTTACATTATTTTGAAAGAAATGCTCGTTTGTGCAACATATCCCATATCCTTGCATATTAGTTTGGATTACTGTAGCTGAATGGAGCGCATAAACATTTTGTTGCCAGTTGGACGAAATGGGGATGAAGTCTGGAATTGTAATTTTTGCAAACGACTGAAGGATGCATCGACGTATTCTTTGCTGAAATATGCTGAAATATGCACATCCAAGTCGAAAAGGATTTCAAACAAAAGTTCAGAGGAATGTAGCGGAGGACGACGAGGGTATACACTATACAGTGACATCCCAACGTCTAGGAGGTTACTTCTCATTAAGTTGTTAGTATTTGATATCAATAGAAATTCAGTAACTGTATATTCAATTTATTTTCGGAACATAACAAGCACTAGACATTTTCATTGTGGATGCGGGTATATATACTCGACATAATATGTACTCGACATACATGTGTGTATCCGAGTCCTTCGCATTGGAATATCAATGTCATTTCAACATTCTTGCACAGTAGGGCACCGTTGCGTCGGAGAAAAACCTACGTAAGTGTGTTAAACAGAAGAGAACGTAATGCAGCACTGCTGCCAACGACAGGGTGGTACGTGGTACAGAAGTTTATCGTTTTTAATAAAAGGTTTCAAAATATTGTGGTGGCGACATGACACTAAGATGTCGAGGCAGTTCTTTTCATTTGTCTTGGTAGTTATGGCATCATTACTACTCGCTGTCGAGTGCAGTTTTTCTACCGTCAGATAAATACCATGAATGTCGTCGTAGTGTCGGGGTAGGAACGTGTTGTTTACCCTACTAGGTTATGGAATTTACTACCCTTGCACATATTGAGTGCTGCAGAGCAATCCTACTTCACCTTTAAGTGCACCTCTGTCCAATGTGTTTTGTATTTTATTAAATCGCACACGTTTAGCTGCGATGTGATGCCAACAAATTTGATAGATGGAGAGATTGAACAGAGATTTCACAGATTTTTTGACGTCAAACGGTTCTTAGAATCTAATTTGCTGCTTTGTACTAAGTTGTATGGTCGATAATTGTTCTGGATGTACTTCTCTTCTCGCTGGTATTGCAGACTTTCAAGGTGATTTGATACCGCAGGAGAATTCACAGGGAAAAAGTTGAAGAACTTGGCTACCAGAGAATCTCTGGGTCAAGATGAAGCTATCCCAAGTACCTAGTCCAAGGTGAAGGTGGTTTTCATACCAAAATTTCATACATAACTCAAAGCAACTCAATATCAAAATCACAACACAAACATATATGTAGATACATACATCCACGGAGACAGCCCCGAATCTCTGCCAATAGAGTGAGCTTTCAATGTCCCTGAAACCAAGCCAATTATTTTTTCTCTAATACAGGACCTCTTGTTTGAATACCAAGAGCAAGAGCACTCACTGTTCAACGAAGAAGACATCTGTTGCAAGTTTTATGAAAAACAAAATGGCCTCCGGTTCAGATGACAAACCAGCAGACATTTTGAAAGTAACCGCCCAAACCCCAACTTTACTTCCACTCGAAATGAACATCCGCCGTCTCCAGGAAAGTGTAATTTATGAAGACTGCAAATACTGCTGCTAATAAGCAAAGGAGTCATGGATACATGTCAGCTTATGGGCCTCTAAGTATGCTAGTCAGAGCAGGACAACTTCTAGAGAGAATGTCAGTGCTACGAATTTTATCAGCAATATGTGCAGCAGAGGATGTGATTAAGACGTCCCAGGAAAGCAGTTCGAATATGCGAATGAAAAGCTTTAAATTTTCCAACTGAGGTGACATGCTGAATGCCATACAAAACGAACGAGAACACAGAACGAGCCGCACAAGGCTCAATCTTATGTCAATAAATCAATATTTCTCACGAGTGAATCCTCCGAATGGACATGCCCCAGCAAACCTGGTTGGTTACACCGATTATATTAAATGGAAGCGAGTAGACTCGATTGAAGACGATACAAATCACATGACCTTTGCTCCAGATGGCTTGGAGCGAGAATGAGGCTGAAAAATAAGCGAGGGTAGACAAAATCGCTACGGTAATGCACACGAATTAAGAAAACTGGAACCAAGGGCGCTCCTACATTGAAAAAGTGCCAAAGATTAAGCAGACATAACCCTATTACAGCTATAAGATTAGAATCCTATGGACGCCTCGAAATGTGGCATCGTAGCCTAAAGTAATATAAGCTCAAGTGGCTTTGTCGACACAATTTTGACACATCGGGGCAACTTGGCAACTGCTGACGATACATAAGACATTAGTATCGGGCAGATCCCCCAGACCCATTTCGTTGTCCTACAATTTGTTCTAAGAAAAAGGACTAAAAGTTATTGTCGCAGTATTAACCCAAGACTGAGCTAGTCCAGTAAACGTTTAAACTTTAAACTACATCCGTAGTGCGTGATTGCTATGAACGCAGTACTACGCGATGGTATTACCTTTTTTACGGAGAACCAGGTAAAAATAAAAAAATTTTCGACGTTTCTGTCTCCCTGAGCCACGGATTCAAGATACCCAATACGAGTAAAAGTTCTGTTCGGTTCCTGGTTCTTGAAGTGTACCGGCTGATGAGCCTTCGGGAAAAGTTTTAGCACTGAACCTAAACATATCTCTACGTTTAAGGTAAATGCGGAATGGAGAATAAAGCGATATTTATAGTAAAAGATAAAAGAGGGCGTGAAAATCCTGTGTGAGAGCAATGTGGCCGCTCTATAACAGAAACTGACCTGAAAGATTTTCAGGTTTGTCTGGTGTAGAAGGAAAAACTACAGAACACAGCATGCAAGGATATACCACAACGACATTGACTTCTTATCCCAGTTCCCAGGACTCTACTTTTTTTGATTCAAAATATCAGGATGACATTATTTTCAGCACCTAGAGGATGCTTCTAAGCTTCAGATTGGTTCGAAAACCCATGGACTGCAAGCATAATAGAACACTACTCGATTTCCCTAAGAATGGAATCTACACACAAAGAGCATAGCAGTGGTTCCACATTAATCAAGCAAAGTATAGGTCTTCAAATCTTTAAAACTACAGGCACATAGGCCAGCAACTAGTAACAAAATAAGAAAATGTGTAGCAAATACTCAAGAGGAGTGGGGATCACAAACGACCAACAAGCCAGTAGAGGCAATGATGATCCAGAGTTCAAGAAAGACACCATCCCCTTCCTATGCCAATTATCTAGCCTAGGCAGATGTCTGTGGTCTCTCCTTTTGAGCACCTTCTACCGAGAAGTGCGCGATCTATCAGATGTGTCCTTCAGCCCATCGTAAAATTCTGTACCAAGTCAGGATGGCAAACTTTCTTAGGAAACATGTGGGGATCTTCCTACCTCTTTCATCATACTTCATTCACACTAAGCAACAACATCGAAACTTTCTGTTTCTTTTCTTTCCTTTCTTTTTATCTCTCTCGTCGCAACCAATGCGAGCTAAAGGTGCACATCGTGTTGAGAGTTCTTCGATTTAACCTAAACTTGAACTAAGTTTGACCTTGATGACCCAGCGGCTACTTTCTCGCCATCATTTACGTTGTGCGCTACGGAGCCCACGACTTAACCTTACCCGTAGAATAAAGAACATCAAATTTTAAGATTGTACCCACGTTTCCAACTGACAACCGCCGATACCAAATAAGTCCACCAAGTGCTTTCGAAACTTGCGTTAAATGACTCGTCATAAACATGCAGAGGGCTCCTTAAAGATGTCTTGAAAAATATTGACAAACATCGTGAAAATACGACATCCTACCTGTTATTAAATACTTTGTCCTTGCTCTCCCTCAAAAATGAGAAGAAAACATAACGGAATTCAAACTTTATTTTCCATAATTCCTGCAACGACGTTCTGTCCTTTGTGCTGCCTCTCCTTTTATTTTTCTTTCCGAGAATTCTGTCTGAATAGACTTTACTTTATGTGCAACGCTGTGGGGTGTTATTTAAAAATTATTCGTTCTCCTTTATTGCTAGTGTTTGAATGCATAATCCTGTATATTTTATATTTAAATTCCTTTTTGATGTCACACACATCGATGTCAAGCAAGCTCCTATGTACTCGTACATCATTGTGAACATACGCGACGTAGTTACGCTTGCTAAACGTGACAACAATTCAGTCCAATGTTCCAGAACTGCGTAGGCAATGTACCACAGCAAAAAAAGGACTTAATTAATTAGTTAATTAAGATGAATACTGCTCGAGATAGCCATGTTTAATTATCTATAACGAGAGACATCTTGAGGATGTCTCGTACTCTTATACTCGAGGATGTCCTTCCACTTACGTATCTCATCTGTTAAAACAATAAACGCTCTCTCCGCTATAAGAGAATACAAAATTACAGGCGATAAAGCAAATGGCTGACATATTTTTCACAATCCCTGGACTCGACACCCGCACCACATTCATCCACACGCCCACTCCTGGCTCTCAGGATTAGACACCGTCTGCTGCTGTAGTGGGAAAATGTATCTCCAGGTCGTTACATATTGAGGAGCCGGATTACTTTGAATAATTTATTTATGTCGCATTAGATCACAGTGAGTTCGCCCAGGATGTATGCACACTTCAAATTCAAGGTGACATTTAGCGCGGTACCAAAAGAAAAAAAAAAAATTACAGACACGTCCTTTATTTATTTATTTATTCACGTCCAAGTTACTTGCATATGTGTAAGCGCTCTTCATGTGGGTATGTTTGTGGGATTTTCTTAATTCGTTTGGAATCCTTTTTTTTGGTTTTCACTTGAACCACCATCAACAGCGTCAAGACGGCGCGCGGATCCTACGTAAGACCCATAATCCTGCGGAACTATTGTTTTCTTTTCGTGTGTTTGTGCTTTCAAATCCCGCAGAGCGGAAAAGTTACATTAACCAGCTTCATAGAGGAACGAAGCCATTAAATTGCAAACATTTTGCTACATTTTTTCTTCTCTTTTTTATGTGGCAAATCCTTTTACAACCAAAACCGAGAATTGCAAAGGAACCGTAGATAACCGGGCGATGCTCGTGAAATGAAATCCGCTAAATTAGCTTCGCGTTTTTCGTTCCTTCGCAGGATTAATCTTACTCCATTCAACTTTGTCCTTGATGGGATACGAAGCGTCCTGCCATTGTTTTCCAAATGGAATATCCTGTTATTATTGTTATACATCTCAGGATAGCACGCGTGTAATTCAAGTTTAACGACAATCGTAATGGCACGTTATTGTCTTTGAGGAGCCCATCCTTAACCCGTGCGTCAATAGGGAGTCAACTTTCCTCGTTAAACTCGAAGGAAATAGGAAAGAAAGGTAGTGCGATGAGGACGGGGTTTGAATGGAATTTATTTTTTCCTTTTTCATGTTTCACTTTTGTTTTCCTTCGTTGGTTGGTTGGGTAGAAGCACAGGAAGGATATTTCTATTGAAACTCAAAACTATCGCCTACGGTGATGGGTTTTACACTTCGCTACTTGATCCTGTCTCTTTCCTATTCACTGCGAGCACAAACGTGGAGCAGTTAATCTGGAGCTCTTCAATAAGGACTGCATCTACTCATACCATTCAGCTTTCAAGTCGATGTGGGCAGATTAGGAGTTTTCGTACTTCAGAAGGAGGGTTGGTATACCTCGTATATTCCCCACAGCGCGTTGTGCGGCTGCATTCCACACCGCAAATTGAGGACCAAAGCGTATCTTTTGATGACCGACGATATTGAAGTTGCTTTTTATGAAAGAACACAATAATTTCCAACGAAAGCCACAAGCATTCCTCGCTTAAAGGCAACTGAACTTGACGACGTACGTCTGTAATAATAACCTCTGTCAATAAACAAAGGGTAGAGTCCATTAACGCTAGACACCAGACGATTTTATCACTCACAATACAAAGAAAGTGGCGAAGTAGGCGGGGTATTTCTGCAATTTGAGAAGAACTATGAAAGGCCGACAATGAAATGAATTTGGTGTATCTACAGATATACCCATCACCATGACGCCTAAAAGGGGGCGAGAGGGCAATAAATTCGAAACCATATCATTTCACTTAATCCAAAGGAGGGTGGGGGTTGAAACTTATCCCATTTTTTCCTGAAATATTATTTTTTTGTCAGTTTCGGAACATAAGGATTTTTTTTTTGTAATTTCAAAATCCACTCCACTACAGATATCCATCGATGTATCGTTGAGTGGAGGAATCTTTCGGAATGGGTTGTCATTAAAAATTTTATATCTAGGAGATCCTGGAATTTTCTATGAATCACTCCTGTCAAAATCTGTTAAAAAATGATGGAGCGGCGAATCAGTTATCGATTGGCAATCGGGGACAACATACTGAAGAGGTAGGAGGCACTTCAGTTAGCTTTGATTTGTATCTAGAAGGAGCCTGTTGAAAAGGATCCTGAAAAGTTGAAGATTGAAAAATGAACCGTGAATAATTGTTGAACTTTAGTTTCATAACATTTTTGAAGAGTCGACGAGCGATGTGTGAAAAATGAAAAGTCGACAGGCTGCACTACCAAAAAAAAACAATCGATGATTTCATTAGATACTCCTTGAGAAAATATCATTTTTTTTAAAAGAAAAGTGCTTCTAACTATGATTTCCTTGCATATAGGTGGGTGGGTAACTCAAGACTTAAGTGGGATTTGGGCAAAGGCTGATAGTTTTTATACTTCCAACTCGTCCCGTAACCTTGGCATCAGCATGAAATTAATTAAAGTTAACGATGTCAATGTTCGCAAAACAAAAGGAAATTCCACAGTCCTTCCACATCGAAACGTAGTGAAGCAAGAGGGCAATATTCAACTTAGTTCAAGGCAGAGTTAAATCAGGACACATTTTTAGAAACAACTTGACTTAGTGGCCGCGAACAAAGTTAGCAAACCAACGAACCTATAAACGAGATCTGCATATCTATACCCACATACGTCACAGATGGGTCAAAAATGAACATTAGTGGAACTATTTGCAGGTCTGTTTTTCGAAGAAATAAAGATGTGCAGGTCCATTAGACTTCCTGATCACAGTAGAGTTTTTCAAGCGGATGTTCTGCTAGTGACAGAGGGGGCTTTTGTTTTGGGTGCGCCCAGGGGTGTGGTAATTAAAGATACTAGCAGCCTAAGCTACCAACAAACCAACCAAATACTCGATGCTACGAATGCGCCTACATACTAATCCTTACGAATAACTCGGTAGGCTATCTCTCCATTCTGCGAAGCGATTGTAGTTGAATACTGCGTGCTCTGTATCTTCCTCCTATTCTGGACAATATGGTGCTCCGCCCAAACCAGTAAAAATATTTGCAAAAGCCATCGTGACCCTTTAGGAACTGCATGATAGTTGCAGCCCCTATGCATTCGTTTGGTCCAGACATCAATAGGGCGTATCAGCTTGAAGGTTGCCTTTTGTAGTGCTATGTCACCTAGTTTGCCTCCTACATTCTTTCATAATCTGTTTCGAGGTTCTCGTTCTCCTTTCGTGGGTCCTTACAATTCACGGGTTTCCGTGTACCCATCGTCGCTGCTGCCTCCCAAACCAGTGCAGCAAGAGTAGTAGTAGCATGTAGTAGTGCAACCTTCTTCGACTGTCGAGCATCACTCCCAAGGTTTGTAAGAAGTAACAGAGGCAGCTGGTATGGAGTCAATGATGGCAATATCTCGAACCGATATTACTATGCTTATTGGTACCCGGGCGGCCGTAACATCAAGATCGTAGCTCCCAGCAGAATGTTAAAGTCACCTGGATATATCAGGCAAGGAGATGAGTGAACAAACAGTATACCTCAGGCCTCCAGTAATTGGCATTATACTCGAGAGTGCAACACTCACGTAAATTTGTCATAAGTGCTTTCCGGTGGTGCGATCATACTTCAGATCAACACTGCCATGATTCTCCGTGTGTGTATTCGACTTGGTTAGGTCTAACTGAAGTAAGCCAATAGCTACTGGTGGAGCTCAGGTAAACTCATTGCATCACTCTAATTGCGACCACTAATTTGCGACTACTTCCATGGTGTTTTTATTAGCAAAAGAAAAAGTCATGCAAGAGACCTTATGGAACCTTGTGGAACTCCAAATTTGATTTTATGCTGCTCTATAGGTATGCTTTCATTGATATTATATTTCGTGGTTCTCCAACTCAAGTAAGCGTCCTGCGGCCCAATATACCAGTTGACAGAATTGAGTACGTTTTTGACATCCATTATCAGAACCTCTCATAGAGTTTCATCAGTTACGGTATGGATGGCAGCACAGTACGCGCTCTATGGAATCGTATTCTGCATGATCACTCTCTCACCCATTATTTCTTGCCTGCTGCATAATCTTCATTCTGTCCTTAAACAATTCTGTTTTTTCCATCGTCAAGGACGAAACTTCTCCTCTTAAAAAAAATTTCAAACACCAACTCTGACGTCTGGCCGCCAGTGCTCATTTATTAAAACAGTTTCAAAAATGTAGGCTCTTGACTACTCTGCGGTCAGCAGCAGTTTCTCAATGGATTGCCTTTAGTTCGAGGGGCCACTCAGGTTTCATTTAGTCTACCAGCATTGTATTTGCACTTCAAAGTTCATGCGATGGAATGCAATTCATATTATTTACGAACGTTATTCATTTAAGAACCGTTTCACTGACATTCCCTTACCTGCAGAGAAGCACGTCGATTGCCCTACAAGTGTGCATTCAGCTGCTCCACTTGAAAACGGTTTCTACTACACAAGCAAATAATTTCCAGCTATTTCCGTTCCACCCATTTATCATTCCTATTTCAACATTTAAAGCTAAGCACAACTAAATGAATAACCTAGACCGGAAGGCTCTCATAAAATGAGTTAACCTCTCCATTTACCTTTTTCTAAACGCTGCATTTCTAAAGGTACTTCATTCGCAGACTCCATTTACAAATGCATCTATAGTCTATTGAATGCAATAGTTTCCACACAGTTACACAGATATTTCAAGGATATTGATGGAAAGTAAACAGGAAAACCAGAAAACCACCTCTGGAAACTTTACCCATCTAATTTCGTTGACTTTCGGGATTGGTTAGGGCTGGGTAGAACCAAATTACGGTAATTTACGTTGTAAGCATTAGTATAAACTTTTTCCTTGCCATGTATAAATCATCGTCACCATCGAGAGAGAGTTTTCAAAAGTTATGTCCTTCCATAAGGACACATCCACTCAGAGCATTGACCGATTTTAGTCTGGGGGAAAAAAAAGAAACAACAACTATTCTTGCCATAGAATCACTTTCGAACTTCTTCGTGACAATATTTTAAGCTGTCACACTGCATCAGCAGCTAATCCTTGGAACTCCGCACAGGAATGGCTTTCCTTATCCTCGACGAGACACAGAAGCATTAATTAGAGGCAAGAATGAGAGCCGAAGAAATAACGAAATCCGAATGAGTGATGTGTTGAAAACCCTTACGGATGACGATATGAAGGATTTCAATTAGACGCGGCTGTGTCACCCCTTTAAGTCGCAGGATTAAAGCGCTTTAAATTGATGAGACGTCGTTGATGTTCAAAAGTTCATTAGTCTGTGATTTTTCGGTTAAATTAACATGACAAAGCGTCCTCACGTTACTTGGCATTTACAAATCGCATTAAAAATTCATAAGCACACGTACGGGGTTATACGCGTGATTTAGTCCCGCCAAATAACTTCACCCAGTTGTGTGCATAATTTAGGACGTGTATTCGGGTGAATTTGGATTTTTTTTCTTTGGGAATACGAGTTGGGAAAAAGTTACGCGATGATGCTATGTGGGAAATCCTCTGCGGTGCCATAACTCATCTGATTTGTAATTTAAATAACACACTAGACCACAGTGCCATGGTGTGTAAGGACTCACACCTGCTAAGGGATGTGCGAATTCGCGGGAAATTCTGCGCGTTGACCTTTTTAGTCTGGCAGACATGCGGTTATGTACCATTTATTTGACTTGGGCGTTGAACCAGAAGTCATAGATTAGGGAGTTAACATTAGAATGCATAACGTGGCACGTCGGGTATGAGGTAAAGGTGTTCGTGAAAAGTGTGATAAATTAGCAGCTTTATCTGCAGTGAAATGGATCCTTGCCATGAATAAATGAATTGCGCCGGGAATCAGGTGCACTGCTATCTTTTGTGTCCCCTTCTGGTGTCAATCTGCTTTAGCATCTTAATTACCTGCATTGAATCTAGGAATGGAAGGTTTTTCTCCTCCATTTGGTGTGCTTGCAGACAGTTCTGTACCGCAAAGGTCTTGAGTTTGTTCGGATTCATTGCAGCTTGCTTAAGTTTTTTTCCCCTTGTGTATGCTTAGTTTGTGCAAGTTCCAAGGAGTTCTTTAGCCGATGTTTGTTTAAGGTGTAAGCTCCCTAAGAAGTAAGCTCACTTGTTTTCCTCCCTTTACCGCAGTTATTCTCAAATAATATATCAGTCAATCCATGGTAGGAATTCCAGTCTAATGAACGGAGTATTGCCTCCTCGTCTCTGTCACTAGCGTGCATCCCCATATGGCTTATAACATTCCTTGTTGTTCTACGCCATTTAGTCCTTCAAGTAATAAAACGCAGTGATGGAAAGGGCATAGTGAATAATTGATGTAAGCCGGACATACCACATTGTTAGAAATGTCCTCTGAATTTCACTATTCGTTTGAAAGCAGTCTTTAAGCTTCAAGGATGTCTGAAAGGTGCTGGATATGCGTGTGGCTGAATAGACGGACAGGCGCAGCAAAATTACGGGAATAACCCTGCCTCGCAGCTTAAATTAATTGGAAAATCCCTCGATCAAAACGACATTCGAATGTGCCTTGAAAAAGTAAATCCATTGGTCGCTGGTCTTACTCCCAAAAGTCTTTTGGGAGATAGGACTTTTTAAGATACTGATCGATATTGGGGGTCCTAGATAAATGTAAGCCAAATCACCAATCCGTTATGGTGATCCAATGTCACGTCAGAGCTACCGAGGAATATCCCTGATAAACTTTATACGTAAGACCTTGTCGTACCATGTGATCGCCTAAAGCCTCTCTGTCTCCGGCTTTTGGCTCGGTAGATAGGGAAAGATTTCATTTTCGCACTAGGTTAGGTTGAAGTGGCTGCCAGCTAAGAGTCGCCAGCACACTTAGACCAATGGTAGGTGCATTGTGATACCACGTGAAACTTGGGAGAAAGTTTCTCTCTACCTACTCGTTAAACCAATTTGAGCTCCTTATGAAGCGAAGGAGGCTCTTAATGTCAATATTCATAAGGTCGCCTGTATAGTTGTAATAGGGGGCTCCTAAGTGAAGCTTCCTTTTACGGGAGAGAGCTGGGCAGAAACAAAGAAGGTGAGGAATAGTTTCCTCCTCCTCTTCATCCATGCAGCTTCTACAAAAATCGTTCGAAAAGAGGCCTAGCCTTGTAGCATGCTTGCCTATTAGACAGTGTCCAGTGATGACACCTACTGTGGTGCCGATATGCAATCTTCTGAGAGAAATCAAATTCTTAGAGCGTTTTAGATCCAGCTTTGGCCAAATCTGTTTTGTCGCTAGACGTGTTGATCCATTTGTCCACCTAAGATTTGTACTCCCGACAGCATCCAGCTTAAGCTTAAGTTTGCGAGTAGCTATTGTTATACCTAAGGTGCCCTTATCCGGCAAGATGGGTATAGTTGTTCCTATTCTGGCGAGTTCATCGGCCTAACAATTCCCTGGAATGTCTCTATGCCACGGCACTCAATACAGGTGAATGTTGAACTGTTCAGCCATCTCCACAAGAGACGAACGGCAGTCTAAAGCTACTAAAGAATTTATAGAGGTCGATTCCAGGGATTTGATTGCTGCTTGCCTGTCTGAAAAGATGCAGATATCTCTAACAGATATCACGTTTTTCTTAAGCCAAGGTAGGGCTTCTTTGATCGCCATTATTTTCGCCTGGAACACGCTACAATGATTTGGAAGACGGAAAGAGAGCTTAAGATTAAGCCTATCAGAGAAACGCCTGCACCAACTCCGTCGTTCGCCTTTCGCACTAAGGCTGAACAGAAATAATCAACTTTAAGTCTTAAACCACCACCTATTCATCGGCTTTAAAGCTGCATGTACGAGTACACATGTACATAGCTACCAACTGTACAAGACGGTGGCTGATTTCGGATACCAAAACCAATCCAGATGATCTGTTCAACGCTTCTTCTTCCTTTTATTCCAAACATGTAACGGATTTCGTCAAGGAGATACGCTATCAAGTGAGCTCTTAATTCTCTTGCTGAACAGATATTGCGAAGGTCCTTATCTGCAACAGTTCCATGCAGTTGCTGGGATGCGAAGACGACATCGAAGTTTCCAGGTGCTCCAAGCATGGCATCTGTTTTTAACGTAATTGAAAAGCAGTCGAAAAGAACTGGTTGTGAACTATACTAGAATGAGTACGAAATACATACGAGTATATTCTCTCCTACGTCTATGTCAAAACGTCATTATCGGCAGCTGAAACTTCCTGCTCCTTAGCAAAAATCAACTCCACAAATAGTATCCTAGTGGAAGGTTCGGTTCGGTATTTAAAGCTGCTACTAAGTCGATTGCATTTAAGGCTCCCCCTCGAAAAACTAGATTAAGGGTCGAAGCCACGTTGATCCTACTTGATGTATTATATGCTCCCAGGTGAAAGACTATAAGCAGGAAGACCGAGCAAATTAATACCTCTACAAGGCGTAGGACCAGGATCCTGCCAAGAGGCATCCAAATTTGTGGCATTCAATACCAGAATGAAGATGGAATCCTTTTTTTAAAGATCAAGTGCTCATGGATTCCAAGTGGTTTGATCCAGAGAACTGGAAGTAATGTGCAGGAAAACGGAGAGTATGAAAAGCTGTTGGGTCTTAGACGAAGATTCTAGACGAGTCGGAAGCTCTTGAAAAAAAAGAATTCAATTTGGTCTGAAACCTGCACGGCTTTTAGGTCGATTGGTTCGGTACCTCTAATCTCTTGTAAAATGTGAATATTTCCAGAATTCCTTTCGTTTTATAGGATTATTGCTGCCGTCCAAGTCGAGATACTAAGACGTTCATCGGAGTTGTAATTCAGATCTCATTGGGATTTGCTTTTGTTTTATTCTGCTTTTTGATGGCGACCGCTGTCACACAAGTCGCCGTCCAAAGATTTTCTTAGTAGATTGAACCCAGCTGCTACCTAAGTAGGATCGTCTGTGTTTGTCTTATTTCTTAGAGGGGAATTTTGTACTTTTCTACGGCAGGTCGAAGGAAGATTTTGTCAGGTATCAGGTAGATGATCTAACCAAGAGCGTAGAGGCATGTAGTTCAGAGTGTGGAGAAGTTGACCTGGTGTCGTGTCTCCATTTTCTTTCCGTGTGCATTATTGAGCCAAACAGCTCTAAAGACAGCCTGCCAGCTTACCAGAGAGTGCTAACAGGTGCTCTCTATAATAAACAATTTCTTAGAGATCTTCAGACAACCACTTTCGGAACCAAATATACTGCCAGTCTGAGTGACTAGTCAAGTACAAGTTGTCAGCGGCAGATAAAAAAGGACTTCAATGTAATCGGAGCAACGTTAAGCGCTGTGGTAGTTCATAGGGTGCTTATTGCTTAAAATTACTTGAAAGATTCTGTTGGAGAGTAAGTTGAAAATTTTAGTGCACTTGTACATAACTAGCAACTTGTACATAATACGAAACCCTTTCCCTATACAATGCCTTACGCCGCAGTCATGTCAAAGAAGACATACATTTTTTTGAGTGTATCTTCGATGTATCTATGTATGTCTTTTATACAAGGATCTAGTCTGCTGTCCTAAAACTAGCTTAACCTCCTGGAATTTGTATGCTGATCAAAGGTTTCTATGCGACTGTGTTTGTCTATCGAACAGTTATTTCGGCAAGATACCATTCGACAGCTACTGGGTAGTTGTTGGGCATTTTCCGAATCGAGGAATACAATGATTACTGTTCGTTTATAAGTCGACAGTAGAGAGCTTGTATCCAGAGTTCTCTGTTGGTTGTATTCGCACCACAATTATAGAGGAGCTCAGCGAATATCACGTTTAGACGCACAACTTTCCTATTCTTAAACATTTTCCAGCAGTCCTTAGCCCAAAACTAAAGAATAGTTCTGCAATAGCTCTGACTTCCTTTCCTTCAAATGTCAAAGATGCGATGTCCTGTTAAGTTCGGACTTAAATTTGGTTTCGCCTCCATGTGGTACTCCTAGTTCAGAGCTTTCTTGACACACTCCATGCTCTCAGTTAATGTGAGCAAAACTCATGTTTTATGATCGGCTTCTCCAACTCTGAGTTCTTGCGCCATCAAGCAATTCCAGTAAATCTATTGTAATCTCGTTATCTCGTATTCTTTACGATAACGACTTGTATGCTTTCAGCAGTGCTAATAATGGCTTCGATGCATCTATTGTGATTTTGGGAGGAAGAGTCCATCACACGATGACATTAAGGTATTGCGCACATAGCCACACCACCTCGCATTGTTAAAATTACGTCTTTCGAAGGGTATAGAGCTAACTATTGAAATTTGTACACCAATACCAACCAATGCGGGACGATACTGGTTGTGTGGGATATCTGATAGTATGCAGCGATGTGCTCGTAAGAGGTTAGATACGCAACAAAACATTATCCTTCTCTAAGCTGACTGAAAGGGGTATCTATCCTTAGCATCAACAATAATATTCATGTGGTACGCACCACCACAATCAACCTGTTTAATCGCCTTTCGGTGGATTGAAGTACAACAGTATGTTGCGTGCTGTCTGTTAAGGTCTCTCAAAACAATTGCGGAGGGGGGTGGATTCGTACAGAGGGATGTTTGAATGTATTTCTGCTGTGGTTATGATTATGTAGTAGATACCCCAGCCACCTTTCCTACACGTCGTCAGCGAGGTATCCCTCCATTTCTCTCAACCTCAAACACTAAGTATCTGTATATTGCATGACTGCCAGTTAATCTATTTTGCTCTTGAATCTATGACCGAGCATAAAAGTGTATTTTTTTTTAAGACAACATTTCAAGTTGCCAACGACTGCTTTATCTCGCTCTCTAGGTTGAGCAACACTTACTTTTATGGCACTTAATCAATTTTGATAGTTTGCCACAACACACCGAAGCTAATAGTTCACTTTTGATTAAATTCTCTTACAGCTCACAACACTAGTGGCTCCCGGCGAAAGCCGGGCGGGTCAGCTTCATACTAAGCAATGAAAAAAAACAAAAACACGGAATTCCTATTTATGGCGGACTAATTAACGTACGTAGCAAACCAGTTTGAATTGCACCAGCAACGTCTAAGTAAACAAACAGCGAATTGCGACTACTCGTCGTGTTAATGTCAGCTAGATTGATAGACTAGCATTTAGTATCATGCGCTAAGCCAAAGTGAAACAATCTCTTGCAATGGAATTCCGCGATGTGACACGATTTGCTAGTGCGATAGTTGTACTTCTGTGTGTGCAAACTTGTTGTTCTCAAACTTTTGCATCATGTAAGTTAGGAGAATGCATTGATGCACTTTCGTGCCCGATTCTTAGGCCAGCCGTAAGCTTACATGTGCTTAGTAATTCAAAAGATATCATCGACATCATCAAGCAGCACCGATGTGGCACCAGTGAAAGTGTAAGTTGCTCGTGCACTCCTAAGGTTGCCAAGATTATCTCATTCGAAGTGCGTTTCATTTTCAGAAAAGTATTTGTTGCACCGATCTGGAAGCGGATCTTTTCGGAAACAACCTTCCCTTGAATTCTACGGATGCGAATAGCACAGCGGCCATACTAGGTCAGTTGATCAAAACACCATGTGGAATATCAAGTGGATCGGACCGCATTCTTAATGGCGTCAGAGCATTCCTTTACGAGTTTCCTTGGATGGCACTGCTAGAGTTCGAGCACAACAGTACGCAGGAGCGAGCTTTTCTATGCGGCGGATCACTGATCAGTGATCGATACGTCTTGACAGCAGCCCATTGCTTTATTACACCGGACGCACGATTGTACGTATAAAAAAAGTCGGCTCCATTGCTATCCATTGTTTGTAATTGCATTTCAGAGTCAATGTTCGTTTGGGTGAGTACGACACCAGTAGTGAGCTTGATTGTGAAGAATTCAGTGTTAGGCAATGTACTCCTCCCGTTCAGAATCATCAGGTGGAGGATGTCATCATACACGAGGACTTTAAAACCGGGAAACTCTTTAACGACATTGCCCTGATTCGGTTGAAGGAAAAAGTTGTTTACGGAGGTAACTATGGTGTCTGTAGATGCATTTTTAAAGAGCCTCAATTTCAGACCGGATTCTCCCCATCTGTCTTCCGATTTTGAAGAACCAAATAAACAACGTTGACTTTGCTGAAGTCGCGGGATGGGGACTCACAGCTAGTGGTATGTATGATACACAGGACCATGGAACAGTTGGTAATAATATTTCCTTAGGGAACGCATCTGTGGTCTTGCAGAAGGCAATAGTGCCAGTACTTTCGAATGAATTCTGTACAAAACGATTTCCAAGAAGCTTCTCTCCTTCTCAAATATGCGCCGGGGGTAGAAAAGGAACGGACACTTGTAGGGGAGACTCTGGTGGACCACTTTTTACTCGCGGCGGCAGTAGATATTTTAATTTTGTACAGTATGGCATACTGTCTGGCGGAGGATCAGAGTGCGGTGGCAATAATACGGTGCCAAGTGTGTACACAAATGTTGTGAGCTTTGTGCCTTGGATTGTTAAAAATATGCAGCCATAGTGAGACCCAAAAATACTTAAGTATCTGTGGAGATATGTAGAGGTCTATGGTCACCAATAGTTCGTGGCTACCCTTATAGCCTACCACATACATGGAAATAGAACGAACAAGTTTTAGTAGAAAAGGAATGTGTTTTAATTTTAAATGGGCGACCTTAACTTATAATCCTCTGCAGGTAGTGGAAGTCCATACAGCTACAGCTATCAACCTTCTAGTGTAGTACAGTTTCGAACACTTTTTATGATGGAGCATTACCACTTTAGATGTGCTAGGTAACTTAAGCGGCAGGTATTTACTTCAAATGGAACTGACAACATTATGGACTGCTCTACGGAGCAGTTTGTGGCCACAATTGGAGGAGAACCAGTCAAGCAATCGATCTTTTGCGCAATAGGTTCAGTACCCATCTTATTACCCATTTGTCACCGTTGGAGTCTTTTCATTGATTCTCTTGTGATCAAGAGACAATTGGCGCACTCAAGGATAACATACATCGAGCTGTTCAAAAAAATCATACCCACTGACTCGTACTTATTCAATAGTCTCTGCCTGAGACATGTTAGCCTTCCAACCTCGCTGATTACGGGCACCAAAGGGGATATCAATACCTTTATGCTGATTTTTCAGGGCACGGGATTTGAAAGAAGGGGGAACAGGAACAGAGGAGCTACCGCTGCACGTTGGATTTGAATGCTTGAAGGTTGTAACGATGAGGACATACAGAGCCTGAGTGATCATTCCACATACGTGTCGTTCGGCTTATGAACGAATCCCTGTATTTGACAGTACGTCCGAAGTTAGGCTTGAGGGTGAACTGATGTGCATTCGAAGCGTGACGCGTATTGCGGGTGAAATTTTGAAGGTGAGGAATGCAGGTGGCTATTTCGTTGCAACATTTTTTGTGGAAAAAGTGATAAAACAGAGAAAGACACGAGACATTTCTGCGATGTTCAAGTGAGACTGCGGGGCTCAAAATGTCTCTATCACTTATAAGTTTTAAGGCGCGGTTCTGGACCCAGATGTGGGCGCCCAGTTCAGGCGGATCAAACTGGGTAAAGTATTTCTAGCGCCGCTTAAGTAATCCAAGCCATTTTGCAACATTTTTGGCGACCTCGAATATGTGTTCGTTCCAACGAAGATGGAGAATGGCAAGTCTTTCGGTTTCTGCAATGCAAGTACCATTCATGGATAATGGTTGAGGAGAGACAGAAGCCTGCACTGCGTTTAACTCCACTCTGTTGGTTGAACCCCATTTGATTCTGCTGTCAAGGTCGGAATGCAATGAGTGACATGAGTAAGGGAACGAATATGAAGGGGACTGTCATCAGCGAAGGAATAGATTGGATTAGATGCTGCAAACAAAAGAGCATTTATAAAAATGAGAAAGAGAGTCGGAGACAAAACTGGGCCCTGGGGGACACCAGCATTTATGTGATAAATATCAGGCTTGAAGCCGTCCAACACGATTTGAATTGAACTCACGAAAGGAGTTCCATTGAAGAAGAGACTCATTGATGCCAAATGCATGCATTTTCGACAAAACAGCCTGATGCCAAACTCCGTCAAATGCCTTTGAAATATCAAGCGCATCCATCTTTGTTTCGCCGAAGTGATTCCACTTCTCCGTGAGATATGCCATCACATCACCATCCGGAGCAGCGGATTTGTATACGTTGAGACCTTTGAGAACTCCTGCAACTGTGCGAGTGCAAAAGGGACCTGGTTCCGTAGAGAATTCGCTGTTTTCAGTTGCGAATTGGGGTCTGGTGTTCGAAGATTGTCTTAACTGGAGCGTTATTGCCCATGCGCTCGATGTAGCCTAGCCAATGAAGTCCGTGTTTCTAAGCCTTTTGGAGTAAAGTTCATCATTGTATATATCTTCTATTTGCCGCGCATACAGGACCAAAAAGTCGACTAAGATTTGTCGATTCTCAAATCGTTTTTGCTTGTTCGCCAACTGCCGTGAAAGAAACCAACAGCCGACGCCTTATTTTGGTGCCAGCACTTTTATTGTAGCTCCAGCCGTTCCATTTAATACCCGAGTTCCTACAAATTACTGACACACGTGCATGTCCTTTGCCATAAAGTATAATTGGAAAGATTACTTTATTTTTTATTGCACGCCTTAAATTACACCTTAAATCCTTTACACCGCCAGGTAAGAATCTATCTATGCCACGCTTTGCATACCGATTACAGACCTATTCCAAAATTCAACATAAAACTAGGACAACAGCAAAACATCCTTACTCCATACGAACGGTATGTACATATGTCTCACTTTCGATTAGCATTTTCAACACGTGTCCTTTTTATATTTTCTTTTATACGGCAAATACGCCATTCGTCTATAAGACGAAATCCTTTTTCGTCTGAATCAAGAATCATCCTCCTCAACTCCACACAGTAGCACTCTATTCCTTTTAATTAATGTCATCATTCCGCCTCGTGTTATACCATGGATGGCTTATGGTTCATGTTCATTGATTTTACACTAACACATAGCGCCGACTGGCTTCAAATTTATGAAAATCCTTACCAAATTGCCCCATCGAGGAACACATAAATGTTAATGTTGCTAACTTTTGGGACACTGTTGGCCACATCTGAAGTTTGCCATTGGACACACCTACACACGAGTAATTTAAAGTAAAGTTTTCCATCGTAAACAATTAAGTTCTAAAATTAAGAAGAAGCCTTGTAGGTAAGTCTGTAAATTTAATGTCCTCCTTGAGGTAAAATACATTACAAGCGTTACCTAAGGATATGGACAGACTCCGGGCGGCACAATTAAAAAAGGAGCGCATAAAACCCAAATAAACGTCGTAAAATCTGCGCGAATAAGTGCGTGTACTCCTGGTGTGGAAAATGATGGAAGTGAACCGCAGAATCGTAAAAGGAGCGTATTGCCTTCGATAAGCTTGCACATAACAAAACATCCTGTTACGGAAGACTGCACCGCGTAATGTGGTTGAGAAGTGAAAACGTTTCGCTAGGTGTGAGTGCACATTTTTTCCTCGTTTGCTGGTTTTATTAGAATTTTATGACCGGTTTGATATAGCACTACGTCTGCAGCATTGTGTTCGAAAATGTTCCATCTATACAACAACTTTGCAGCAATGGATCAGCTAAGGAAGGTAAAACTCCTCAAATGGCTGACAAGGAAAGAAGGAAAGTTTTGTTCTTGTCACCTAATTTCATTTAAATCGTACTTAACAGACAACAAGGAGCATGGGACTGCTGCATTTTGCCAAATGAAATTCAGAACAAGTAGCAATTAATTGCTTCCTTAACTGCTTCAGGTTCTGGAAAATCTTAGTGCAGGACGACTAATGAATACTCATTTGTTAAGGCACATTGTACGAGCATGATGGAGTTTGTGATGAAAGTCCTTAGCAGGAGAAGCTTTTACTTGCAATAAATAAAAATTAAAGAATAATTTGTTTCCTTTGGCCTGAAACGGTGGAATGATGAGGAGCTATTTCCGGATGGAGACCATGCCTCAAGTACTAGTGGAAACGTGGAAGGAGTGGAAGAGTATGCCTCTCAATTGAAACATTAGTAAATCGCACTCGTACTTAGCCCACAATACTCGTATAATGGGAGCTCATAAATTGTGTTATTTGTTTGGGCTTATTGGCTCAAGGGGGGCAAGGACTTAAGCATTTACCATGTTGGGTTTATGGGTTAGCATTTTGCAAATTGGACAAAGTGGACTAGCATAGCAAATAATTATTGAAAATAAATAAGGAGGCCTGATGGTCGTAATTTTGAAAATCAGAGCAGTTCATGGTGTTTTTGAGATAAATTTCTGGGAAATGAATGAGGAACTCTCAATCTAGTTAATAGTCCCGTTAAATTAGGTTTTCCTATTGGAATAACCAAATGGGACTAACTTCAGATGGTAATTATCAAAAACCTCGGGTTGTGGAAATTGCTTTTTTGAATATTATTTGGATCTGCATTGTTCGTGAACCGAACATACTAGAGAGGTTCACGTTAACCCAAAACATTCCTCTTAACGCGATCTTTTTTAGAAGTTTGCTTTCAGTTCACCTAAACGATTTCATGTGAGCTTCAAGGTAGTTGCATATTTTGGTATTTTATTCCGGAACTATCCTTACTTACAACAGTTGTCCATACTAATCGGTCCTGCGTACATTGCATACTGTTCCCAAAACCAGCTGCCGACCTTCCGCCTGAAGGTTCATTCTTTCTTGATACATTGACTTCGATGGATGGGATTCCCGAATCCTCTATGCAGAAGCGTTGTCTCCCACTCGCACCATATAGTCGGGCGTTGGCTTTTTCGACTACATCTACATCTTGGTAGATCTAGAGTTCGCTATATGTGTCTCCTTTATGCATCCTATTTTCGCAGGGTACCAATTGACTATTTTGGAAAGGAGTCAAAATTTGCTTAGCCTTAGTCCAGCACTCGGCATCCTATATTATGACAGGAAGGATCAACGCTTCCCTTGTCATATAATGATGTCAATTGATTCTTGCTCCGGTTTTAAGTAAAACAGTGCAGC
The DNA here is from genome assembly GCA_946965025.1 of Blera fallax. NCBI lineage: Eukaryota > Metazoa > Arthropoda > Insecta > Diptera > Syrphidae > Blera > Blera fallax. Next base: position 72,615,396 of record OX337248.1, read on the forward strand.
TCAGCTCAGCTAGCAGATCCTTTAGATCTAATCCACTGATGACGGTCTTCAGCCTACGTGTGGCATTGGATTTCACCTGTCAAGTACTGCACACAGTCATTAGTACTGACTCTTCATTAGAGCAGAACAGTCGAAGCTTAGTTTTTCTACCGAAAACATTGCTTTTGCATGTTTTTGACAGCTGTCGGAATGCAGATTTAGTTTTTTCGATTTTGCTGTTCACATCTAGTTCGGTTCTACCATTAGTCGCCATAATAAGTCCTAAAGGCTGCTGACATTTTCATTTTGTGGAGTGTTAACCTTCTGCGCCATTTTGTGACGGTCCATTATTCTATGGGAAACGAAGTACATATTGCCAGCGTTAAGCAAATACTTAAGGTAAGATATCGTAGTCCATCATATACCGTGGATTCTCCAAGCCAATGCTGTGCAAAAAACATCATTAATCTTGACTGCAAATAGCAGTGGCGAAAGTATGCAGCCTTGTAGTACACCAGACACTTTCTTGTTGTGCAGTACAGTTTGCGTAGAGAACAGGTGGAGGAATGATGTACGAATATACTCGACGCACTATTCTATGATGACCAATGGGTTGTTTATGGAGTCAGTATGGAACATTCCTGAAGTAAAACCTGTCTGTTCGTCATCAAGTGTTGAATCCAGCTATTCTTTGATTTGCTCTAGCAAAACTCGTACTAGAATTTCGGCAACAACACTTGATATGGAAAGACTTTCCTATGCTTTCTTTTAGAGGCTCTGCTAAAATACAGTTAAGTCTCATCGCTCTATTCTTTCTGAGGACCTCAATCGTGTGTTGCTGAGAGTTCCTGAACGAGTGTTGAAGTTTGTTGCTACGGCTTATTCGTGCCTTTCTTTTGTTAAGCTGATCCTCATCCGAGATGAAAATAAAAAATAAAATAAGAAACATATGGCATAATGCTCAGTTTCTGGGAGCCTACCTTGTTGTGAGTGTTTTGTTTCATTTATTTTGCTCGAATGGAGGGTACTACAGCTTTATGCCTCATTCAAAAAGGATAATTCAGAAGTTTGTCAGACATTCACCAGTAGTGGGAGTGGGGTTCGTTGTATTCTAAGGTATGCCGAATCTCCCGCAACACAATTGCTACTGAACCACTACCTCACCCATTCAAAATCAGCAAAGAATGCTCTAATCTCTTCGCAGGGTATTGTGCGAGCTTTTGACTCCCTATGACCTCTTGCTCCTGCTTCTTCGCCTTGGGATGCAAATATATTGACGAGGCTTCACTTGTCTCATCTAACCCTACGATGCACACCCTTCTTCTTCAAATGGTACTGAGAATTAGGTTATACTCTTTTTATAGTTGAGACTGCGACCGTTCGAGTTTTTCGTAAGAAATTGTCTGTTTCCAGATCCATGTGCTGTGTTGTCTCTGCTTAGTGCAGGCAAAGCTTTCTGTCCCAGTTGCAAAAATATTCGTAAAATTCTACCGCACTGAAATGGTGATTGTCTTTGCTCCTTGTCATAGAAATTGTTTGCGCACTTAGCAATCCATAAGCCTGTTTGAGTATTGTACGTAACGTCAAATGTTGGATATAATTTATTTGTCTGAATTTTCATTCATCGGAATCCAAGCCTAAAGCCTTTAAAGGCCTTGATATTCTCTGCACCGATTTCAGGTTCTGATGTGATTAAAAACATGCAGAAAAAAATTCTGTTTTGTGTAGCTGTATAGGACGAAATAAAATTCCATATCAATAGCTCGTTTAAGCCTTAATAATTCCCCTTTGTACCGCCAATAAATACTGCATTGACAGCACAACTTTTTATATTCGGTCAAACGAAAAATATGCGAAGTTTATCAACGTAACGCCCATACAGTCCCGGCAGTTGATTTTAATAATTCAAAAAAATATTTTTGTTTATACTGCTGCTAGGAATAATAAATTATAAAAAAAATATCCACATCGGACAGCTGGAGCTACGAGCATTTGTTATATTTTTTTCGTGTGGCATTAAGTCCTGTTGATAGGTAGCTACGTATGTCTGTCTGTATTCCAATGCTGCCCATATGTTTGAATGATACATGATGTTGACACCATGGAAATAAATTCCATATCTCAGCGAAAAAGTTATTAGGAATGCGAAAGCAAGCATCCTCATATGTATCGGTTACAAATTTAATAACTGCCCCTTAGCCATCACGTACACGAAGCTATTCCGGCCTAAATTCCAATAATTTGGCAAATATTTCAAAGATAATTTTTTTCTTTCACCAACAACTCCCTATTCAATTCAATCCGCACAAAAAGAATCTATAAACACAAACGAATACGAAAGTAATCCCCCGGTTATTTGATTGTCTAACGAAATCCCTTACACCAATTCCGTAGCAATTCAGGATCTCATCCTTGGGCGTGTTGTTATTTATTTATTTTTATTTTTTTTTTTTGGTTTTTCTTTTGCCGGATATTTATTAAAGAAAAATAAAAAAGGAAAATGTACAAAAGAGCATACAACACACATAAAAGTATTATTGAGGCTCTTTCTGCGTCGTACCACCCAGCACCTTCATGCAGTCGACATATCAACAGATTCCGACATCGAAATCGGAGCCCTCATCGGAGCCCGGAAAGGATTGTCATTGCGGGGAGGAAATCTAATAGTGATTTATGGATCCACGAATGGTTTTTATTGGCCAATGAATAAACTAAAGGAGAGGTTATCGTGTACGGGTTGTAAAAATTATCCTTTATGGATGCATAAAACAGGCACACATACATACACACCGAGTATCCATCCTTCCTAGAAGAATTTCAACGAAGGAAATCAATAAAGCATCCTGCTCTGTAATAAGGTTAATTAAAGTGGAAGCTCACCTTTATTATTTACGTATGGACGAAAACAAGGACACTGCTCCGGGCAATTTTATTTCACTCCTAACACCTTTCACTAAATTGGCTGCCATTCGTCCCTTTTTGTGAGCTCCTTCAACTTTAAAATCGATTCCGAGCAGAATTTTCATTTTATAGAGAACCCCCGCCAACCTCTCGAAGTGAGTCGTTGCGCGTCACTTGATTGCATTTTTCCAGTTCATTACGTGATCCTAGATGGGTGAGTAGTGGGTGGTTGGACCGTGTTTATGCAGTCAAGTAAGAACAAGCTTTCAATTGTTCTCCACGAGAATTAGTCATTAAATGGTAGGTACCGTTCTTCCGTATGACTTGCAATTGATTTTAATGGGCGCTACATTATGTTTTCGGCACTCGAAGTGAGTGCTAAGAGCCTTCAAAGGGATCCGGATGAAATTCCATTTTCCATTTCAATTGCTACACTTTTGGGGGCACACAATATTTGGGACAAATTTCATCACCATTATGGTGGAATGGAAGTAGGTCCTTAGGTTTGAGTGTTATGAGGAGTACGAAAGAACCACCTGTTTTAAGGAGACCACAATGCGATGGACCATTGACCATGAGCTTGTGGATGGGTTGGAAGGAAAAGCAAACATTTTGTGGCCCAAATGACTTATCGGCTTTTGGAAATTAAATTTTGACGTACACACGAATGCGTAAATGCGTTGTGTACCATTTCGAGGAAAGCTCCTTACGAAAAGGTTGAGATTTTTATATTTTTCTTGAGTTGTGAATGAAATTTCAAATTAGTTGAGTCTTAGTGTAAGACTTTTAGGCTGGGATAATAAAGGTCAAGGATTTCTATGTCCGTAGTTTATTGGAAATATTATTTATGATTCTCTTTAAAAGCAGTTCCCTTGGGAGGCAACCAATTGACGGTGGAATCCTATTTCTTGTCCCTTTTATCTGAGATTATTCTGCGACGTCCTTTAGTTGGTTACTCATAGTACTTTGGTATGCTTTCAAACGTCCCACAATGATGAGCTTGTATATTGTTAAAGAGAACAAGAGAAATCGGAAAAAAGGCGAACCATTTGGTGATTAGTGAGAGCATTGCAAGGACGTCCTTGATAATTTCGTTGGGAAGGGGCCAACACACAAACAAGAGCTGGGTGGTAATATTTGGTCGACTACTGAGGAACACCTCTGCACATGAGTTTGCTCATCCTTCCTTGATCACCCATGCAGAAAGATAAACCCATGGGGAACCCGAGGTATTGGAATTATAAGGCCGTGCCAAGACTGAGTGAAAACTCTAGATTGGAATTTCCTTGTTTTTGTTTACACAAAAGGATTGCTGCGTTACTTTTTTCCGTCTGCACTTCAAGGACCCGTATGCACCAAAATAACATAAACGAATTGGATTCCCATTAGTTCTACCGATTTTAAACACTGATCCCTTTTGAAAAAAGGATGGGAAAAATTATCATGCCACTGATGCTGTAGTTGATAGCTCCAAAATATACATTTCGTGAGCTTGTTTCAACCTTAGCAGGAGAATCAGAGCTAGCATTAAAAGTTAGAGAGCGGAATTAAGAGGGGTTGCAGAATAAGACGGTCTCCTGTTTCCCGTTCTCACGGAAAGCAATTGGAAAACGACCTTCCGAGTAAGTGGGAAATTTTAACAGAAATATCGTGTGTCTTAGGTCATTAGAAGGTCAATTGAGGCAGATTTTTAAACGTGTGTACGAGGAAGCTTATTCCACCAAACAGCTCGGCCGATGCGTATGTGAAGATTGGTCTTACTGCTGCACCTTCGTACTACCGGAAAGCCGACTTTGGTTGTTTTAGACCAAAGAAGTTGCTACCAAAGACATTTACTTACTTACTTTACACGTTTGTCCAGGGCATCCCGCAGTTCTGCTTGCCTGGGTGAACGGACTTCACTTCATGACATACTTCACAATGGAGTTGGGTATCCAAGGTGACTCCTAGAAGGTAAACTTCTTCGGTGATTTGTATGGTGGCACCTTTAGTTACAGACTGAGTTAGAACATTCAGCTTCTTCCGTCTTGTAAACAACAAATATAATTTTAACAGGATCAACTGGAGTCCCATTTATAGTGCAGGCTGGTAGGTATGAACCGACGGTAATGTCATCCGCATACGAATGAGCGTAGATGGCATTGTAGAGCGTTAGTAGAGCGTTTAATACGCTGCACCATAAAAGAGGAGACAAAACGCCACCTTGTTGGTAACACCTCTTTCATGACGCGCTTGCCACAATCCTCTTCAACAATCAACGTTCTGTATTGCCTTCATCCTTAACTAATGTTTCATCTACGTCGTGTTGTCTGGCGAAATTCCACGCACTATGAAAAGTTTGCGTTATCAAAAGCACCATCAATATCTGCAAAAATGCCTGTCGCGTACTCCTTTCTATTAAGCGCTCCTGCAGTCCTTTCAACAAGGTCTTGGAGCGTAGTCTCGAAGGGCTTTCCTCCTTTTAATAAGCATGCTGCATCTCAAAAAAAGGATTCCTTCAAAATTGTATACGCCTTCAGTTTAATTAGTCTTTCCATGCTTTACAGGCGCAACTAGGTCAGACTGATGGGTTTGGAATTCCTGGCCAGTTGGTAGTCACCCTTTCTAGCCTTTGGTATGGGAACCAATTGGACTGTACGCCATGGAGAAGGTATAAGCATAGGTGAGTATAAGCCTGACAGTAAAAGTTATCTTTAATGGTGGCAGGAACTCATTTATACCGTTTGAGCACAGTCGATATACACTATTGGTGTTATGTGACTTAATGCCATCGGAGGATGCTACAGTATATTCGACAGCTTTTTTTGTCACCAAGCGAGATGGATTGAACTAGCTGCTCCGTGTTGTGTGTGTCGGTTGATTGTTAAGTTCTGGAGCCGGAGCCTTCAATATTGGTGGTCATATTTTAACTTTATTGACCAGGTCAACTCATATGCTTTATATGCAGATGGGACTTACGATACTTCGAAAAATATTGCTTTCTAAATTGAGCAGGACTGGGATGATATAACACGCACAACACAAATGGTCACGAGCTAGGCCCCTGGGCATACGGTCCTAGCATACGGTCCGTTGCACCAAATATTTTGTAATAAAAATATGAAAGAACGTTACCTTGAAGAATATTTGTGAATAATCAAGCTTAAGGATACAAAGTCGATACCAAACGGTTTCAAAATGCGGTATGTCAGATTGAGATTTTTCAGGATCACTTAGATTACGAAGGCTGACGACAGCAAGATTTTTGAACACCTTGACAGAAATCTGTAAAGCGGACGTCTATGAGATGACAATTAACCTCTTTCTTGGTATTAACTTTAAGCTGACAAGTGTTTCGAAACATCTCAAGGTTCAAAGGAAGCGTAGTTCTTTTAAGCACTTTGTAGTAAAATGTAAGAAAGATGGAAACAGCAAAAGCAAGGTTTAAGACTGACCTGGCAAAAGTAAAACATTTTGTAACCCATCAAAAAATGTTCCCGGAGGGCTTCGCTTCGGACAGTTAACTCTTAAATGCTGCTCAAAACAGTTTAAATACATTGAATGAGTGTCATCTCTTGTGGCACAGACTGTAAATCAAATTGGTGAGCAAAACTAAAAGCTGCAACGTCCTCCAAGTTCAACAACAACAGATAAAACAAAAGGACTCCATTTTAAATAATTCTTATAATCATCTTTAGTGCCCTCAAGCTCCTTCTAAAAATTATGTGCTTATCAAACACAGCCATCATCCACCCAACATCCTGTCCCATATTTATCATGGCAGACCAGACCGCAACCTCGCCAAGGAATGTTAAACAGTTAATAAACCTCAATCTCAAGTTAATGTCAAAATTGAAAATTATTACCTCGCGCTGTGTATTTGTTTTTCTTGGTCCTTGGTTCGGTGGGCCTCCTCTTCCTTCACAGACACTCCTCCTTGTTATACAGCACCTACATCCATGTTTATACTTACCAACATAAATTCAATAAACGCACGCTCCGGGAATATTAATGTGAAAAATCTCCTGAAGTTGTCCTTTATTAGACGGTTCCCATTCGGAAGCATCTAATGTCCTCCCACATTCTCCTTACATGCACCACATCCACGTGCCGCGCAGCCATAAGGCGAAACCCAACAAAATAAGTCCCGAGGAAGCAATTTACTGGATTCGAAATAGCTTTATTAAATTACTAACTTGGCGACGATGTAATGTCGCGACGAGATTCCTTTTCTTCTAGGATAATGCCATCATTCTAGATGAGCGAACCGCACAGTCTTTGTTGTTGTGAAGTACAACAACATCAACCACCGAAGGAGAAGATTTACAAATCGTCGTGCTTTGATGGATCTAACTGAAATGATTGTGGCTGACAATTATGTTAGGACATCCTTAGTTAGTGTGCTTGTCGTCAGACAAATGGGTGAGCTAAATTCTGTGGTAGAATCACAACGAGAACCTATTTTTATCTCAACAGTAAACAGGATTCAATTTGATTACCATCCTAGCAACGGGCTGTGCGCTTATTTATGCGATGCCATTTATTTTCTTGCGACGACTTCTCCTGTTACCTCTAAGTGCTGGAAGTGGAGCTTAAGCCCTTTTTTTATTCCCCACCGGAACAATCCCTGCAATTGTCATTATCCCCATATTGGGTTGCCATAGGACCATAATCCTAATCCTATGCAGAAAGTCCAACAGTCCATATGCTAGGGATTTCTATCGTTGCCGGACCGTATAATCTTTGATTCCACTTCCATCCCTATCGGCAGAGTTCAACCTTAAAGCAAGAAGTGCGTTGTTCATCTCCTATCGGTCCGATTGAAGACCCATCCGCCGTAGGGTGGAGGGTTGGGCTGGAGCGATTGAAAATCTGGGAGGCAGCTCCTTGTGAGCTTTTCATAGTAAAAGCTCCTCAGCGGCATCCACATCTACAGTGGCGTACACAATTTGGCGTCATGCTCAGTTTGGCGCCAAGTTCCATTCATGATGAACCATCACCACTTCAAGTCCTCGGATGCTGGTTCAGTTTGATAAAAACCTCTCGCGCGTAGAGTCCTGCATGACTGTGTCGTCCTTCCGTACATGTACGTGTTAGCATCGTCGTTCCACAAAGTGTTAATGGTTCCCGGAATAGACCATAAACTGAATTGACGCTTTTGCGGACTCGAACCTTAATTAGATTAAAGTCTTAGTTGTGGGTCATCGACTTTATTTGTAGACATCGACCCGGGAGTGTGAGTGCGGTTTTTGTGATTGTGTGTGAAAAAATAAACCAAGCCGAAGAGGATTTGCACCGGAACAATAGTTTGCTGATTTTGAAAGCGTGCATCAAGCGTAAGAATCCAATTTTCTGATAAGGCTACGGGATACCGAGAGAAGAATTGACGAACTTGCTTCTTTTGTCATTTTTTGTTTTTTATCAGTAGGGGTTGCATCCTTGCTGGGTTGGGGACAAAATCACATAAAGATAGACGAAGCGCGATAAATCGTTGATGTTTTTATTTCAATTTTGCCCTTTATACTTTCATAATTCATTTTGTGTGCAAATTTTTATCTTACATCGATGGTAATAAAAGGTCGTGAGTCCCATTTGGGCGGATTATGTATCCTTTTTTATGGTTCACTCATGGTTTGCTTGTTTGACGAATATTTTAATTGTCATGTCGACCGACGACAATCATCGTTTATTTTTTATTGTTTTTGTCATCAGGCCGTGCATATGGTGGGGTATTTTGGGCACACAATCAGGAGCGGTTCGGTGGGATGACGGTAATTTGGTTAAACAATTTTCGATACAATGGAGGCTTTACTAAATTGATTTGCTCGAAGTGTACTAAAAAATAATGGTAATCGAATAATTGGAAATTTTAATTGATGAGGAAATTACACTTGGAGCTGAGAAACTGGGTCATGTACCCTGTATCATGTACATATTAGGTAACGTAACGAAAATCGGATTAATTTAAGGCGATTAATAATAGTGCTTCGGTAGAGGATCCTGTGATAGATGCAGCTTTAACCCCTAGGGCACTCCCGGAACAGATGCTTACCGATAGACGATTGAGAAATTATTCATGGCTGTATCTGGGAATTTTATTTGTAATTTGTTAGCCAACCGTCAGTCTAATAATTTATTCAAATCCATTCCTCTTCGTTCATTGATTTTGGAACTTTGAAAATTCGCTTCAATTTCAGGGGAATATTTGTATGCAGCTGCTGGCCATCCTGGGGGCTCGTTTATTCGAAACAAATTTACTTTACACTTAAACAACTTTCAACTTGCCTCTCTGTATTGGTTGGACACGACAAAACACAGCGTTGATGTAGCCAAGTTGCGTGTCCTGTAAGATTCCTTTCAGCTTGCCGGAGTTTATGTGATTTATTATTTCGCCGATAGTGTCTGTATGGCTTTGTTAGGTTTTCAGACATAAATATCAACGTTGCTGTACTTTTATAAGGGAAATATTGATGCTTTCGTTTTCTTAAATATTATCCTTAAAAGGCTTAGACCAAACTAACTTAATTTAAGCTAAGTTCTGGGGTATGTCCTCACATTTGCACAAAAACCCAGTAAGTCATACTTATTCCACTAATCCAACTATTTTGCATGTCAGGGTCCAGTGTTGCTACAGCTAAGCGTTGTCGAGTCACCAACTATTTAATCTGTTGACTGTAATTCTATCTCTTTCAGGTGTGCTTACGCAGTATTTTAAGTCAGCATTTCCGTCACCTAATTCCATAGGCTCACAGAGGATAAGTTTATCTGTCGTCCTTCTAGCAAAATAATAGATTCTTGGCACATACGTTCAGTCTGAAGCAATCCTCAGGTGGTATGTATCCATTCCCCGTGGTATTTCTGAATTACCCAGGCTTAGGGTAAAATAAGCCCGGCACAAGTTCGTTTTCCGTAACTTTTGCTGACCGAACAAAATGATTCCCACAAGATCCAGAATCACATTGTCGATTCTACACACACCGGAAGCATTCAATATGTTTCTCCATTAAGAGACGTAATGTTGGAAGTCAGAATGTGCGCTTCTGTACATTCATCCGCCTGCATGCTCAGAGATATTTCCTCCTGAAAAAACGCAGCTTCTCTATATATGATGGGCTTGCGCTCTATCATACTTGACTGGCATGGATCAGAATTGGACGACCAAAGGTTTGATGGCTTGATACCATATTTTAGAGACACAGGTGCCGCTCTTGCCTCTTGTAACTGCGTACTTATGTGTTCATTTTAGTACACGATTTTGTGCGAATACTAGATAAATACTTCACAACAGTCTTTGACTCAAAATGTCTGGTGTTTATCGAAGTTTCTTTAAATTTGACTTAGAACGTTTTGAATTCTCGATTCATTTGCATACAGAATTAGCAAACGCTAACGAATTACTCAAATAAATAAGGGTGGTGTAGTGATTGTGCCTTGTGGGACGTCATTTCAAACTTTCGTGGTCGCGCATCATCTATCTCAAACATCATACACAGATGCTATCATTTTTAAAAGATGATTCGGAAATTTATATCACAAAAGTCTACATAATAACCCTTCGATCCAAACCGTGAAAATGGCTCGTCGATATCCACTTGGCAGGCAACTGAACAACATTTTGGCTTCAGAATCCACACCAATAAGATATACTTACTTCTCACTATGATACTTCAAAGATCTCTCCGATATTAGGCAGGAGACTTACTAGCTTATAGTGAGAAAGATCAGAAGGATCTTCTCCTTTTCCTTTTGACAGCAGTTGCTTAATAAATTGTTAAATACAACGCAATATTGCCATGAGGTTTCGTCTCGTATATGTTTACTATAATGTTAGGAACGGTTGTATAGCCTTTTTCTATTTGGTTTCCTGAAATATGGCCAGTTTCTCAGTTTGTCTTATATTGTAAAGTAATGGCCAGTTCTTTCACCTGTTAGTTGTCCCTGTTTATTTTCTCAGAAAATTTCAGAAGAGCTCGTATTTCGCTGTTGCGAAACCTCGGTAATTCATCATTTACTTCGCCTGTTTTAAGGAGTTACACAGCGTGAATTGCTTCCAAGTGAGAATTAATATTAATTTCTTCCTGGAAGCGAAAAGTGACTGCCTTCAGATCTCAATATGTTTTCAGGGCGTTGCCGCCTACAATCGTTGACGACATTCCGAAGCTGTTGGTCTAGCAGTTTCTTCATATTTTTCAGGAGAGATTTTAATTTTTGCAGCTCTAAATTGGACTACTATTCTAGGAACCGTCGATTTATTTGATTTAACTGGGTGATAGGATAGGCTTAGGTAACCTTCAACTCTATATTTGGAGTTCATTTGCGGAACTGACGACTCCATATCCTGTCATACCACCGTACCTCAAACCGGAATCGGACTTCTCAGTAGTGCGATTCCTATGATTTGCATCTTAATCGTCATACCAGCCTTTTGCTGAACATATGTGTGTACATATATGACCCTTTTCAAGACGAACTAATCGATTCGATATAACTCTTAGGCAATTAGGAGAACGTGATGATTATTTTATAAGATAGATATCGCTTGTGCAATATTGTACACGCCTTCTGTGAGTTTTTTCTTCCGGTGTGCTATGAGATTTTAAGCAGAAAAGATGTTTAGTAACGGTTCAAAGAATGTCGAAAATACCAAAATTTTTATTGGTGATTTCAAAAATTGTACGTGCAGCAGATACGAGTATATTGCGCATTGGTGGTGTCGTGTGATGTTATGCAGTATTTATTTAAAATAAAAGCCAACATCGTATTATTTTGATCTTAATTTGTCTGAGATCCATCACATCGATCTTTGAATTTATGGTCATCAGTAGGGCATCCGACCGGCTCTTCACAAATTATCCTGAGGTCGCCGACATGGGAGTCTCCTGATTTACAGTCGTCCTTCACTTTCATATCAGGAAAAGCAATTGTAATCAAAACTTATTAAAAGAGACAATTTAGGCTATAAAGAGCAGCTCTGTCTGTTTATAGAAATGTTCAATAAACATCGATGGCGATGTGCTGTTGGAACTTGTACTAGCTCTTTGCTAGTTGAGTGCGTTATGCATTGTCTGCCCACACTTTCAAATTCCTTCGCATTGAGTCAATGAGAACATTCTCGTTTCGAGAGTTCCCAAATAAGCATCGGATATTAATGGAGAAACTTTCTGTTCAATTTCCTCGAAAAGGAACTCTCATCCTTGGTTTACAATTTTCTCAAAAAGCTTAATTAAACCTGAATAGATACGTGTGTTGGGATGTGCTGGTGTATGATGAGAAATCAGATTCTCCATATGACTTTAGGCGAGCATCTCTTCTTTTTCTTGAACAGTTCGTGTATCTGATGTAGTGCAATCTGACAGGAACTTCCAGATTTTGGATCTTTTGCAATAATTTTAAAGCTTGAAGATGTATGTGTAGTTATTGTCCATTCCGCCTTGAAAGGAATTTTTCACTTCTTATATTCGAGTCTCGCTAAGTTGTCGGTTAAGTTCATTAAATCGTTTCGATGAAACCGGCTGTAAAACCATTTCCACAAACCGTCTGTCATATGTGACAAGTCCTACGTAATTCCTCAAATAAACAAATAAATATTTACTGCTTTTGCTTTATTTGAATCGAGCACTCGGTCATCCCAGTTTTGAAAGAAGTTGTTTCTCCCCAACACTTTGTTGACTTCATATCATAACAACTCACACCAAAATGTGGCGCATTTGTTGGTTTATTTTTGAAATTGTTATCAAAACTGTACCATTCAGTATTTCTCTATAATTGTTACTAAATTGAAGAGAGAACGCCTACCAACTAGGTATTTATAAAAGCAAATTTTATTCAAATGGCTGCTGCAGCTAGCTTTGCAGTAGTCAACTCAATTTTGCAGTGCATTGACGACTGTTTGAAGCCTTTTCGCGACTATCTAGATGAATGTTTTCCTTAAGGTTTCAGTTGTTTGGGAATTGTTGGAACAATCATAGTCCTTAATAATACTCTGTAAAAAAAATGGCAAGAGCTTCAAATCACAGCTGCGCGGTAGCCAAGGTATGTTTTAAAAATGCGGTAACCAAACTTAGTTCGAAAAAGATTTATTGTTTGACGGCTAGTTTTGAACTTTTCTTCACTTCGCTGGAACCATAGTTCAAGTCTAAGTCGTCTAATTGCAGCCTCGAACAATCAGTGCTCATGTCTCTGTTACGTTCTATGTTCAGCATAATGGCGTTGGTAGCATCATTTTCAAAGAAGTAGGGACCAATAATGCCACCCTTTGAGGATGTATTGGCTTTTCTGCGACTATGTAATTTTGTTCCTTGAAATAGGTGAGCTTAAATTTGATTAGTTATAGTGGCGTAGGCGCACTTATGTAGATCTATTGTGGTCCCCGACTCGGAGCTTTAGTCGATAAAATACTCGACTTAGAGCACCTAACGATGGTAGATCTTCATCTGATAGTTGGTAGGTATCCATGTGTTCCCTACTTTTGTGGATAGCTTTCTAGGGATATAGCTGGAAGTTTCGCTTTTTTCAGAATGATATTGAATGCTTATTGACCATAAAGGGTCTTTGATTCAGACACCACAACCTAAAATGAGAAGAGTTTTTCTTTGAGACACCATAGCGGGATGTGTAAATAAATGACTACCATGACTTTATGGTGTACGAGAAGTCTTTGAAGGTTAAACATCCGAATAACTTTTAATGATGTGTGCACACCGTAAATTAGAGCTCGTGAATTTAGTTTTGTAGGCTTTTGGACCACATTTTGCAAAACGCGGTGTTAGCTTTGCCGATCAGAATTCCAGAAATTATTTTGGAACACGAAATTAAACACAGAGGCTAAAATGCTGAACGAAGAGGAGATCCGTTCATTCGAACTCATATTTTGGCTTTCCATCAATTGTTCTGGCGATTTTCTTGATTGCGATACTGACAAGGCTTTAAAAATGAAGTCAAGGCAAAAAATTATAGGCGTCTTATTGGTTGCCATACCATTAGTACCAGACACTGAAGCCGCACCACAGCCAATATTCTCGTTCCTCCTTAAGTTTTGTGCAATGTTTCACAAACTTAGCTTTCACTCTGAAGCATGGGTTCCACTTAAAATCAAAAAAATTCTTTGAAAAGAACAAGTTTCTTGAGGTGCTTAGCGTGCTGGTCATTAAAAAAGTTATACGAGTACTTTAAAAGGTTTTATATGCATAAAATCACGCCAACAACCAGATGTGTTTTCGAATTTTATAGCTAAGTTGCATGGTTTAAAAGGTCATTAAACTGTGGAATACGCACGGTAACTATGCTACTTAACTTTACGTTGCTCCCCATATTCACGATATAATTAAACTCCATGTAGTGCAAGTGTTATGGCACCAATAGCAGATTTGACTTTTATGTACAAAAGAGCTGGATACACAAACTGTTATAAAAAGTCTTGTTTTCCTATTCCTGGCGTATGGATAAATCCCATTTTGGATTTTGGATCTTACGGGAGTATCTACAGCAGCATTTTTTTTGCTTTGTATGCAAAAATTTGTCAATTTTAACACCCTTTCAGGTGAAGTTGTGCCCATCCGACAAAAAAGAGAAGGAAAACACTTAATTAATAACCACCACCCTTGCTTATGATTCGCTTACATGCGTCGTTAAATGAAAACACCTGAACCATATTAGACATTTACTTTATGAATGTGTGTGAAAGCACTTTGAGTCGCAGTCATGATTTTCGACGATATGCACAAGTCAAAGCGGATCCAAGCTGCTGAGATTTTAGCTCGGGATTGAGTTACACCCTAAAATGTGTTAATTAAAGCGCAGACTTTAATATGGCCCCAGTCAAGGAAATTATAGGAAATTATTAAAAGCGCTTATTAATTCTACTGCAATATTCATCACGAATCCCCAACGTGTTATATTGGTGTCAGAAGTGGGAAAAGACCAATTTTCAGTGGTGCCAGGCGCAGATATCTGGGACAAAATCCATAAAAGACGGTTTAATTAGACAGAGAATGATGTACGTGCTTAATAGTAGAGACAACCTTTACAAGATAAATTGTATAGTCTAGTCACAGTGGCACAGGAGCTAAGTAGTTAGAGTTTCAGGAAGGACCAATGGTGCGGGCGTCCCCTTTCACTAACGTTACGATCATGGTCACAGTCATGAATTTTTTCTTGAAAATTCGATAACCAGAAAATCTAAAAGAGAGTAGGTGCGATCCATCACGAACAGTGACAGATAGGAGTCCAAAGGCCTTCTGGCTTTAATTAGAAGCAGTTTAAGTAGTGAGTATGGATTGCAATTCTGCATTCCTTGCCTTTGCCTTCGTTCTATTTATCACCTCCCTTTGTCCCAGGAAATTCTGTCTTTGTCGTTTCCTTTTACATTTTCTCTTTATATTGCTGGTGGCCTCCTTGGTTCTAGCTTTTCCCCCGGCAGTCTTAATGTCTTTTAGACTACACGATCTTCGTCCATCCTCATCAGGTGGCCGAACCATCTTAATGGAATTTCTTTTAACTTCTCCAAAATTGGTGCGAGTTTAAGAGAATTTCGGACGTGCTCAATTTTAATCTCTAATTGTAACGCCTTCCGACTATCTAAGCATTCTTATATCGCATATGTCTCCAGCATTCAGAATCATAGAGTAACACTGGTCTCACAACTGCTTTGTATACAATAGCTTGACGTTCAGTTTTGATGGCATCATTCCCTCTCATCGTTCATTTTTTTAACGTCGTCGGTAATGTGTCCATCAGGTGCTTGAAAGAACTGATTGTTGGAATCGCCGGTACCTTGCATTGTTAGCTTGTTCAGCGGGGCGACAGAGGCATGTACAGTACTCGGTCCTTTCGTCTGACCCTCGGCTCATTCTTTTCGAGAACTTTACACCACTTACGTATTTTGGACTGGATTAACCCAAGGTTTCTCCGGCTGGAGGGAATCCTGAATTGTATGTCTTAAGAAATTCATTGCTGTAATGAATACCAATGCAGAGCAATGACCAATTTTTTAGATTTTTCTGACAGGCCAATCTTCCTTTTAACGTGGGTCGTCATACTATCGTACCTTATCCCTTATTATTTGGATACGAGTATATTCTTCATGTCCGCGTTGGTGTCTTTTGGGATCTGGTTAAAAGTCTGGTCAAAAGCCATTGCAAAGTCGATAAATGCAAAATGCGTTTTTATTTCTTCTAAAACTTTTTGTTTTGCCACAACTTCGATGTCGGAAATTCTTTTCATCTTTTCATTCTCCTCCACAAGGCTCTGTTTTACAATACCCTGGAAGAGTGGAAGACCGTCGCTCTTGTGCAGACTGTGCCTGCTGAGACTGCTACTAGAAATCAGTGGTGTGTTATTTATGGTTCTTCTGGGATTAAATGGTTCTTTTGAGATTACCTTACCTTACACAAATTTTTTTGCAGAGATCGCTGTTGCATAGAACGTTGTCTATTTTTATATGCTTACACCTCCACTTCTGTAGGTTATTAGATTTCATTATGTCTTCTTGCAGCATTTAGTAACTATATTCAGATCGTTGGTGTTGGCTAGCTAATCTAACAAGTCTACCTAGTTCATTAGCTTGGCCATATCCGCAGCTATATGATAGATGAAGTGTGGTGCTACCTTCACCAACTCAACCGTTTAAATTGACACAGATTGAATGATTTCCGGAATTTCAAGTCTTGGCCTTCTGTGTTCTCGGTAGATTGCTACCTGACGCCAAGGTACATAGAATCTCCGATGCGGGCATAGGAACGCCAATATTGGTATTATAATACTGTTACGCTGCCTTGCCCAGCAAAAGACTCCGCACAGTCCCTTTCTAGGTTAAATTATACACTTTTAAACCAGGGGATGTGTATTGCGATTCAACGGATTTTTGACTATTCTTAATCCAAGTGATTGATTGAACCAAGTTACCCCGACATTAATATTCACCAGATTGCAGAAGCCCTTGATGATAAATGGAACATTCTTTTCTCAACATGGGCGGAGAAGGGCCTTTTTCCGGGAGAAGAGAACTAGGCTTTCTCCTCCTAAGTGTTCTAGTAAATTAGTTTATCATTCATGCGTCTTATTAGGTGATGCTCTGTAAGGTAAACCTTGTATTTTAGTTCAAATTTATGAGGATAGAATCACAGTGCCTTTCTTTTTTCAAATTTGGTAAGCATGGGAAAATTGTATTAAAGGAATTTTCTCAGAGTCAATGAACGTTACACCTACCAGGTTTGTTTTACCGATTCTCCTGTTGACTAAATGTTCGATCCCACACATGAAAGTATACTCCTTGATGATCAGCAATCATAAGATGATGCACAGAAGCTAGTATAAGCCCATTTCAACTGGCTTACCTTTGCAGTACACATATTGAACTGCAGAGAGACTATATTTGACTTTTTGTTTCAGTTCAGGTTGACAGAGTTTCTTCAGAGTTTCAGCAGGAAGTAGCAAACCCTCTTAGTCTGAGATCCTTTACCCTAGTCTTAACGCTTTAGGTATGATCATTATTCTCCTACGTCTGTCCAAATTTTAGGGATGCTCACAATATTCGAAAATGCCGCTAAAATAATTTTTCGTCTATGGTGGATTGCATCACACGGGTGGGTGTTGGCCGAAATGTTACCGTCAGGATTTGGTGACTCACATGGTCGGAAACATTACAGACATTTAGCCCAAAGAAGCAATAGTCACGGTTTTTAACTTTTGAAAGCTTAAGATTTTGGATACCCTGGATTCTTCAAGGATTGATTGCCATACATGCACAGCTATTTCACGCAATTGTCTTTTTTCTCCATCAGATCGATTCATTCAAATAAAACTGCATAAATTCCTATGGATGTTCCCAGAAAAAAAAAATAGTTTAGATCGACAATTTCGCAAAAGGTGAGACGCTCCTTCTACACAAGTTCTTCGTACTCAATTATCTAGTTTAAACCTTTGATTTACTACCGCTAAGATACTCGTAATGTAATAAGTTAAATCGAAATCCACCCACAGGAACTCGGTTGAAGCTTTCATCCGATGGAATTTTTCACGGTGGGATTTTCGCTGATTGGATTTGGTTTCTTGTGCGAAACGGTGTGTCATAGAAAAACCCTCATAACTAGCAAAAACCACTCACAGCATCCCGTAATGGTGTGGTGGGTGCATATTGTGTACTTAAGTGCATACACCTACAGACATCCGCTGTAAGGAAATCACAGAGTTTCGCTAACATAATTACTTAGCTTTCTTGACTGATAGAATTCCATTAATTTCTATGAAGTTCTGTGAAATAATGTGTTTCACTAAAGGTGGTGGGTATCTCAAACCAGATACGTGACACAGGCAAACCGTGTCTCTTAGCAAAGCGCCGATAAAAGCAAGGCCCACCATTCAATAAGGGCTGTGTATACAGCGAGCTTCCCTTACAAAATAGAAAGTCCTTAATCCCGCTTTGTGCGAACAATACCCAAAGTATTTACAAATAAATATAATTTGACAGAACCTTAACGATAATTCCTTTCCAGGATTCATTAGATACGCACACGTATTAATGTTGTTATTCATTCAAATGAACACCATATTCGAGACGGAAATACAATCTGACGTATCATAGCAACGCAACGCCCTAATTAGCTATGATTTCTACGAAAAGTCCTTGTTTGCCGTTTCTTTGGTAAAACTCCGTACGCACCTTACCAACCCTCCCGACGTTGTTCTACTTTTCCTTTTAATTCCGCGTAATTCATCTCAAATTTCCACCCAAACAGGATGATAGGAAAATATTTTCAGCAATAACAGCAAGGAAGTCTCACACTTGCGAAGTAAACTTGCCTCCAAGTGAATAATACTTGCAAGGCGCTCTAGTTGCTTGGAAATTGATTTGAATATCAAAACTACTGACTGTTACTAAACGTGTTTTCATTCCTTTAAGCAGTGGGAAAAAAAAAGCAAAAAACAAAATGTTTTGGGGCCCTGTACAGCTGTCAGGAGTACGACCGACCTCCACAAGTGCGGGCGCGGTTGGGCTATAAATGATTCATATTCGCTGCGAGAGAGCATTTTAAGCCAAACAAGAGCATTTCCTGCGATTCAGGAAATTTGAATGAAAAACTCCTGTTTGCCGACATTAATGGGGGATTTCATTCATAACGAATAGGACCTCTGGGGATCAAGTGCACGAGTGTAGGTATCCCCGTTCAACGGAATAAATCATCTCATTCCCGAATAAATATGATGATGCTAGGTATACCCTCTAGGATGTGAAGAAGCGGTGAATTTTGAAAAAAAAAGAAATCCTGCTCTGATTGAATATATTTCGTATCCTTGCTGATCAAAAATAAATAAATTTGGTTCAATAAATATAGATACACAGGTTGGGGGGTTAAATTGCTGTCTTGTGGAGGGATGAGCTCCTTTAAAATAAATATTGCAGTTTTTTTGAAGTCTGTGCGTTTCCTTTCACAGGTGCCACCTGGATTGTATGCATATTTATTCGCTTTATTTGTGTGGAACAATCTGTATCTGTGGGTATACTTCAAAGGAGGTGAAACCAGGACAACTTTTTTCTCATTTTGTTTTTGTTGGTGAGCTTCCGTGTCTTTTGTGTCCTCGTTTGCCTAGAGATACTCGTATGTAGATATTCCTGTTTAACGTACATTGAGTGGTGCTTGTATCTCGAATATTTTCGCCTCGCATGCATCAGCTAAATGGTTCAGGTATAACATTTTGCCGCTCTTTTGGGGAAACAGGATAGCAAATGAAGGAACTTGTGATCAGACGATGTAAAGTTGTTGGTTTGCCTATTTAAACTTACTTTGGAAGAAAAAGATTCACACACTAGATACATCCGGCGGAATTCGCGCTGAATACATTTAAGAGGTTCCTGCAGATAGGCAATAAAAGGTAGCTTTTAAGGGGCACTCAAATTGCGACGATTGGGGCGTATATTCACCGCAACCATTTGCCGAATTTCATAGACTAGTCACAGTTGCTCCGATTCGAGGCATATTCTTCCCTCCTGCATGAACTCTGAAAGAATATCAACAGCAGATCTCTATCAAGGTGAGCTTAGTGCCGAAGGTATATTTAGCTAGTTTCAACTTATTTTTGATGAGATGAGCTTAAAAGGACATATGTATGTACATACATCAGGGTTGATCCCATTGGGAGAACAAGGAACAAGTTCTGACAGGTGGACACCTAAATTAACCTTTATACAGCCCTCCTGGTGTACAATTGAATCTTCTTCAACCCAATCTCAGAGCGTGTGTGCTAGGATGCAGTGATTACTGATTACATTCGAAAGTTCAGAGAAGTTAGTCTAGGCCCTTTGAAGTAGGTCTAGCTTAGGTACAGGACTGGCCATTGAAGCCATGAGGAATTGCTATGCTAAAGATGCGACCTTCTGTGAGTACATTTGATGCGCACTGCGTTGCGGGCTATGTATTTGACCACGAACATAAGTGCATTGACGTAGTCTACATTCCTAAAGTCTGTATGTACAAATACAAATACTTGGCGCAACAGACCATATATGGTTCAGGGCCTAGCTTTTCGCGACCATTCATGTTGTGCGCGTTATATTTTTTCACACAAATGGAGGGGACCCACAGCTTAGGGCCATATCCGAAAGGCAAAGTGAGAAGCTTTCTCTTGACAGTTATAACTCTCGGACGTTTGTCAGACACTCGCGAGAGGTGGGATCGTGAAAAAACTTTTTGGTGTTTCTGGGATTCGAACGTCAAACCTCTCGCTCAGTCTACGAATCTTATTTTAGTTACTCGCCTGCCAATTAGTTTTCTGAAATACATCAGGTGCTCAGTAGAGTGTGACATTTCACTGCTTGACTATCTTAAGACACATGTTGTAGTCCTTTCATGTCCTAGAATTTGATGTTGCAAGGTACAAACGTTTTCCTGTGGCAGGCCACCTTTCGATACTAGATTTAAGGACAATTAGGCGAGAGCAAGACGGCTTCATGTGACATAGTAGTAGACATTGAAGGTGCGTTGCAAAAAAATATTCTCGGAATGTCTGAATTGAGCTTAAGAAGACCTATCTAAGTGGGTAATGTATTGCAAACCAGGAACGTAAATATTCAGATAAGAAGTTTAAGTCTTAGAAGAAGAGTTACCTGCTCTGGCTTGTGGATCAACAACGTCTGAAGGTGGTTGCAAAGTTAGTTTTGTTGAGTTCAATGTGTGAGGTAAGGTGGCTAGTCAGCTTGTAGACAAAGTGATACGCGTTCTAAATTCTTGACCTGTGGCTAAATGCCGCCTATTCGTCACAAGTTTTTAGGGCTATAACCCCAGATCTAGAGAACTTAAATTTCCACGCAATCTCCTTACGTCTTAAGCAGTCTTAAGAAAATACAAGGATGCTGGTATAACCAAGACAAAAATGCCAAATTATCAGGGGGTTTTCTCTGAAGAAAGCAATTTGAACTTCAATCTGTGAGGGCCTTTAATTTAGCCTCCTAAAGTTTACTTTCCCCTCAAGGGAGTATCGGTATTAAAACTCTGAAGAGTCCTATTTTAAAATGCGCAGGCAGTCCCCGAGGGGTTAACCAGACAACAATTAGACGACTCAAAGTATCAAATTTATACCAAAGCAAATAATAACGTCCATGAATAAGGAAGCGTTGTTCGAGTGAGCCGTCAAAATATGTCCCCAATTACCATCAAAAGCTCATTACAATTAAAGGGATGATATCATATACCCCACCTAACAACGACTTCTTGACTTATTATCGCCATTAGTTACCTTTATCTGGGCTCATTTAACCTAAGTAGTAGCCCGCGTGAGTGGAATTATCTGTCAGAGAAAAAAAATCGATTTTTCCGGCACCCTAATTATCCTTTTTTTCCCGTTGACTGAATCTCAATGATAATTTTCTCTGACGATGATTTAGCTAAATAAAGACTCATTAATTGCTTTTACTGTTTGCCATTCATCAACCGATGCTGACCACGTCATCCGGCAACAGCGTTTCTCCGAAAAATCATATTTTCTCCCACTCACCATACTCCCAGTTTCCATTTTAGGTATTTAGCACGTTTTCCTGTCAATATCTTGTCAAATATATCGGCTGCCATTTGTTAGAGGATATGATGTTGCCCACTCACTCAATCAGATTGTTACCCGTGATTGCGCTTCAAAATATTTTTTGTTTTCTAGCAACCAAATCACCCACCATCGCCACCACCACCCACTTGAAAATACCCACTGCGCACTTGGGAGGTCCTTGAAAAAAAAAAGAAAACAAGAAATCACTTCATCACAAAACGGAAAACATCGGGGGGATTATTGAAATAAACCCCCGGGCGATTAATCAATTACAATTAAATCCATCGGGGCTGAGTTTTAACTAAGAAGGCCAGCACCAGGGCAGAATGAGGAAGTGAATTCCCTTTGACAGGAGGCAAATGATGCGCCTCCTTGGATATCGAATCGAATTCCAATGAAGACGTCTCAACTAAATGGAACTTGGTATTCGCAATCAGTACAACACAGCCACATGCTCATACCCCCCAGTAACACGAACTGTATCGCAAACTTTACCAATTACCGTAGATTTAGCTTAGGTTCGAGTTACTTCAGGAGAAGGATGCTCTTCTAGGGGCGACTGTGGCGGCACGGTGGAATAAAACTTTTAACTAAATTCATTTGCACTGAAATCCGATAGAGAGTGTCTGTAGCACGGGCGAAGCTGAGAGCAAACAAGAAGTTTTGTTTATTTTCCTTCCGACTGGGGTTAACCTAATTAGGCATGAATCCATAGTAAGCAGCGTAAAATGGTTGCTAATCCATGCGATACATGACAATGACTATCTCAGGGATCTAGAGCTTCCTTTTGTGAAATTACAAATCAGTCGTTGGAACATCTGAGGAATTTGCAAACAATCTTTTCGATATCCTTCGTTAAATGTGCTATCTGACACTGTGTTCAGCGTATCCTGTGTCTCGGTGCATAAGACATACACATTCGAGTACGTAATCAAATCGTTTTGATGCATATCCTGCGAATTTCAGTGGAAAAGTGCATCCTTGCTATTGCACACCTTGTAGCTGCTGAGAGTGGTATTTTCGCTGTGAACTGTGGCAAATGAAAAACAGTGGTGTGCGTGGTGCTGTCGTAAGTGCTTTCCATTTCAGATTCTCAGCTATAAATGGTATAAAGTGGGACGATGGTGACAAAATGTTTGTGATCACATCGGAAGTTGATAGAGTGGTGAACTACTTGGCGCTGTCAAGGAGCACATGTATCCGCTTGATAGCAGCTTTTGTCGTATAAAAGGTTTACCATCTGTTTAATCTCAATAAATGGGTCCTGCTTTATAACCTGAGGCAAATTCACTCGTTGGGCCCTTCCAAGCCCCAAAACAACTGAATTTGAGTTTCAAAGGAGTCCTTGGTAGCATTTTTTGTAACTAGTACGTCGCATTATGCTTGCCTTTTTAACACAGCAGCCTTCCATCTTTGTCAATTACATGTACTTTGCCATCAGGTTGCATACGCTTATCCGACCTTATAGTTGGATGTGCCTTGCAACATTTCTTTTCAAACCAGTTTCTAGGTGGAGGTCTGGTGAAATGCAGAACATCAGTTGCTATGATATGTTTCTTGGCAGCGTTGCGACTGGTGAGTGCGGTTTTTGGACTTCTGTAGAGGTCTTGGGTTGCGCTATTGGCGAAGGTTGTTGTTCTCGACGTCGTATTTCCTTGCAGAAAGCCTTTTCTGCTGTGGTATGAAGAATATCCACATTCATACGTTGAATAAAACAAGGTAGTGGTCCGAGATTATCTTAGACACTTGGAGGGTGTCATTTGGGCTTTGCTTACCGAGTCGCACTACCGATTGTGACACAATTTTGAAGATATTGTCAGGGAGCTCGAAGAAACACGCATTGACGCGAATTGTTATAACACTTCACGTACACATATGTGCGCCGAAGCTCAAGACTTTTTGCACAAGTCTGCCGCGTATAACAAGTCAGCACTCGAATGAGAGCTGCTTTTGTAGCAGTTACTGACAGTTCTTAATCCTCCTCTTGCCCAGTCCATCCCAACACATTTCCTGGATAGCAGTTCTATCTGCTTCATAGTCTCCGTTAATTTTTTGACAGCACGTGGCTTCCTAAGGGTAGAAATATCCGAACGTGTCGTTGGCCATTTTTTGTCTTACAGGGTCAGCAGCAGGGAGTCGAATAATCCAGTCTTCATTATCGTATGATCGGCTTATGTCGAAGTAGCCCATATAAGGTGTTCGCAGGTAGTTCGGCCTAACTGAAACCTTGGATGGCTTTGTTGTCTCCGTCTAGCGAATTCCTCCGCTGCTCTACGGGTATAGAGAGGGCCTTAGTGGGAACATCCTTCTGTCATGGTGTAGGGCAATTATTTACGACGTACTGCTCCACTTCGACTTCAATGGCTAGCTCTCGTGCTCTTTCTTTTTGAGAAGCAAATGTTTCTTTGCAGCGCCGCGTTATATGCATCTTGTTTTGCTGCGTGTGCCAGTTGACATTCCTCAATAAAATAGGGGTTTCTAGATTGAGGTCTTGGGAAACTCAGCACGTCTTTCTTGATGGCCTATTAGCACCATTGCCAATGGTCTTTGGCACTTGGTGCTGTCGACATTAGATTCCCTTCATGTTTTCTCGCAGTAAATCCTCGTTGCTGTGTAGATATTGTTAAAAAACGAAATCTTCTTTTCATTGAACCTTTTCTCGGATTACAACCGCTAACCCCTTTTTATTGAACAAACTGTTAACAGAAAATCATTGATATTTTACCAGCTACCGACAGGAATATGAATGTCCTTCCTTTTGCTTTGACCAAGCGGATTACGATTTACTCAGCGGTGCATAGCATTTATCCCTCACTGTAGCAGCAATTTTACATTTGAGGTCACAATTTCATGACCGAAAATTATTGCAAGCACTTGAAATGTCTGTAAAATAAATATTCGAGCACAAACTGCATTTCTGTATCATAAAGTGTCGAATTTACTGCGATATTCATGAAAATATACTCTTCCATTGCATCTATGATTCATGTGGGTTGCACCATAATTCTGATTGTTAATATTATCATTGGGACTTAACACGTTTTCCCAAATGCAAACCATTTCGTGCGTATTTTGCTATTCATTGTAGTTGGTTTCTTCCCTCTTCCATATGCGGATGACTTGCCAGGATACCATACACAACCATCAATATAAAATCGTTTGATGCAATTTTAAGCATTAAATGTTAGTGACACACATAATCGGCTTCGGTTAGAAGGATTTCGAGTCATGAAAGTTGATCTTTCTACCATTTTAGCACATTATTGGATTCGTGTTTTAATGAATGATATAAAAAAGTATGACATGCGGAAACTTCGGCACACACATCCTTGTGAGGATTCCATATAATTTTTCATCTCGCCGCACAGCCACTGGAAAATAAATCTCCAGAGATTTTGAACTTTTATCTCAACAAAAACTTTTTTTTTTCCGAAATCTATTTGAGATTAAATTTTCTTTTAAAGTCCAACATGTCAGGAAAGTTTAGAAAGCACACATCGGTGCAGAGGATCTATTCTCATAATTTTTAAATGAACGAATGAAATATTTGTTTCGGGGGAATTGCAAAAACGTGTATCTAAGGCTAGGGTACGTTCCGGTCTGTTCTTTTGGAAAATAACCAAAACAAACACAAAAATTGTTTACTTAACTTATTTTTTCTCCCATATCACCAGTATTTGTATAGAAAAATGCGTAGAATTTAATTTGGTGCACTAATAATCCCTTGGATCGCCTCAGGACTCAGAAGGTTACTAGACATTTTTCGAGTTTAAATTTTTTAACGAAAAATTCCAACGGAATTTCAGCTTGAACTCAATTTCTAAGGAGCTCCACACTCTACGTTAGGTTGGGTAAAATTTTTTGAATAAAAATTTATCCTTTCCGTGGATCTTCAGTCAATAAAAACTTGCTTGCTAATGAAGAATCGTTATTATAAGCCATCATTTGTGATGATGTGGAAAGATGATGAATAAACATCTCCGAATCCATCATCTCCCTTACACTTTCCTGCGAAACTGGAAACTGGAAACTGGATAGATAGTAATATCCTTTGTCGAATGAATTCACTCAAAATCAATACTTGGTACGCACAACCAGTGCGAGGAGCGCGCAATTTATTAACTGACCAATTTTAATCCCGGCAATTCAGCGCGAAATATTTCACAGAAAAAAAGAAAATTATGGCCAAGCGTCTGAATTTAATGGCTGTTAAGACGTACAAACCCATAAATCGCTTAATAGGCTGCCATAATTAAGAGAAATGTATTTTATTAAGCGTTGAAACGTTGAAACGTTGAAAAGATGAAAATAAACTTTTTGGCGTGTCGCCCCGGAGTTCAAAAGGGTTTGGGGAAGGATTCGAGTATTCCGCCCGATACAAGGACCCAAAAATTTAAATAGAGAACTTCAAAGCACGATGGGATATGCTCATGATTGATTTATGACTTTGAAATTCAAGCGAATTACTAAATTAAAGCAAATTCTAAAGGAGGGATGTTTAATTGCGTTCCGTATCCAATGAACGTCAAATTATTGACACAAATTGTTTGGACAGCTAAGGGTTTTCGTTATTAATTGGCAAACATTTATGGTGGTCGTGGTGCCATGGGCAGAGAGTCATATGCTAATTGATTGTAATTGTGTTGCAATTAATTTCATAGTACTGGTAAACATCAATCAGAAATTTGGATTCAATGCGATGCTGCAATATCCGTAAGTCAAATACAGCGATACGATTAAATTGATAATAATCAGTTTTATTCGTATAATCATATTTCGTTTAATGAATGTGTGACTATTACAAACCTGATTACATGCCCACCACGATTAATGTTTATTTTAAGACCAAGCAAAGGGATGTATAGCGTGCCATTTGTACGCGACATTTACGGATGCTGACAGATCTTTAAGGCATGCCTCAATCAGCAACACTTTAAAAGAAAAATCGATCAAATGTTACTTATCACGTATTGGGGCTCCTGCTTGAAAGAAAATGATTGCAATTTATAATTATTTTTCCATTCGAAAAACCGGGTGTCTTGGCTCAGTGGTTGGTTCAAGGTTACCCAAGGTTACCCAATCATTTGAACCATTTTGATTTCTAGACCAATATCCAAATCGGAAATGTATTCAAGTTCACCCGGGTCAAGCCTTCTTGCTAAGGATAACGCAGGCAGCTGTAGATTAAGTGAAATGGTGATGCTGCGATAAAAGTCGTTGGCCGGAATTTCAGGCCTAAAGGCGTGCCTACCTGACGCACAATGACTCGTCAGTAGTCCGACCAGGGTACGTATGTGTGATCTGCTTATGAGTAGAAGACTTGCTGTCTTCCGTCCGCTTAACTGTGACCGCATTTGCCCGTGACATGGTTGTACGTATCGAGATTACGCCATTTTACTTTTGCTTGATGCAGTCTCTTTGCTGACGTTCTGGCAGCTTATCCAATTCGATCGAAAAATTGCTTCGTTTTGGGGACGAAAAACTGATATCCACAAAATTTAAGTACTCATCAAGTAAGTTCTGTAGCGATTGGAATAGTCTAGTAGAACTATTAGACTAGAGGTAGTCCGATAGTGCAAAATCAAGGGGATATGGTAGCCGGGATAAAATTCTCCAACCAACTTTTTGGACGGTTTTTCTCTCCACATGTAGTTTTTCATTGTCGTGATGAATGATTCACCTTTTCTTTGGCCAATAATGAGGGTTTCCGTTGAATTTCTGAAACATCAAATAGAGTACAATAACGTTCAGAATTTACCATTTTATTTTGATTAAGAAAGAAGTTCATAGAAAACCGACCTCTTGCAATCCCAAAACAACTCAGCGTAACCTTCATGCTACCGGCTTTTGATGTTGATGATAGAGTCTCTCCACTGTAAATATACATTTTGCCAACAATACACTTTTCATCGACCGTAGCATAGTGAGATGCTGTATATGAATGTGATTAGTGTGACACCCAACTAGAGAGGTTTGACATGAAATGAGTCTTTTGACGTTGTCAGATGAAGTCCAAGGTTAGGGCTCACATCTACAGAAGTTAATGCAGGATTTGTCGGGATCACTCTGTGTAGCACTTTATGGGGCAACACCTGATGATCTAACTGATCTTTCTTTATTATTCAAAGAAAAGTCACCCAAATGATTGCACGTTGACTGCAAAATCTTAGGGTGCAATCCCACTTTTTTTTTTTATTTAAAATGATTTTGATTCTATTTCGGTTTTTTTTTTTTTATAATTTACCCGCACTCAAGGGGTTATGAATACCCTTTTACATGTTATTCACATGGTGCGGGCGCCGGAAATGTAGATAGAGATAGAGAAAGAGATTGGTGCAGTGGTTTGAAACTCAGATGTGTTAGGTTTCACATTAGCTCCAGGGGTGGTGTCCAGAATAACTGGGGAGATTTGATGCTGTCATGTATTTTTTTGCCTTCGCTTCTGATTCACAGTATTTTTTTCCCGATCCACCTGATGTCATAAGCATATCAATTATCAACAGAGCGATCAATTTCTCCAGCCATATGACAAACCTACTGCCAGTGTTATGCCTTCGCAGTAGTGTTGTCACAAACTTTCTCAATTGATCGGACTGCCTCTTATCATATAATGCTTATTGACATCAGGGATTGAACCGTGAACCATCAGCTCGACGAACGATGACACTACCACTACACCATTGCCACCCTTCTATTTCCGTTAATTAGAATAATTGGCCACGCCTAAGAATTTTCTATTTTATAAATTTTTTTTATAAGCGTAGTTCGGATAAAGGTTTAATCTACCAATCTAGCATGATTGAACCCCAGTTATGCAGCTCGAATCAAAGATAATGAAACTGGCACGTATTCTAATCTCGACTTAAAATTTCGTTGTTTCTCTTACATTCCTGTCACCCTTTTTAGTTCGACGAATGCATTCTTTCGAGCGTAATTCTCGAAGGTTTCAGGCCCCGATCTCATCTTCATTATTCTCAAAATGATTTCCAGCCACAAAAAAAAAATGTCCTTGCCTTTAGGTATATGTAGGTGGACGTCAGACAGCGCCAAATATGGTGAATAAGTGGATATTCCGAAAGTTCGTACATTAAATCCCTGGGTGAATTCGTAAACGCAAAATTTGCAAAGCAAGACATGTGAAAAAAGCAGTTGAAACGTCAAAAGCATATGACTGCTTTGCAAACTTAAGAAGTCTGCGAACAGCTCACTGCGCAATTTTATTTTCTTTCGTTTTACTGTTTTCAAACAACATGGAGGTTCAACCAAGTTTCGTCTTAATTTTAAATACACTTCTTAATATTTGTCAAGGAAGAAATAACAATAGAGGTAAAAATAAAACAATAAAAAAACTGGTGTACGCTTATACACAATCACATTACACGTAATCAAGGTGTTTCCGCCGAGTATGATGAACAATTATCGGTCGAGGAGAGAAGTCCACTAGTTCAACGAATCCCATCGGGAGCTGAGGGACATTCAACTGGAACTTACAATCAAGCCCAAGATAAAAGAAACTCGATTATGATGCTTATATCAGCACAACAAATAAAAAATAAGCAAATTCAGTTTCAGTATTAAAAAACAACAACAAAAAAGAACATTAAACAAAAAATCAATTCAGTCGCTTATTTTGAGTTGCTCTTCCTTACAACATCTTATCCAATACCTCGCATTATTTCTATCCGTTGTGCCTCTATTTCCATTTGATGTTTCCTCCTTCCTCCTTTAAAAAGTCCAACAATTAATTTTTTGCGGACTTGAAGCGTTTAGGCCTCACTAGTTGCGGCTGAGACGATGACGTTGTAATTGCCTCTAAATTTTCTTCGATTTCAGACTCACCGGATGTGGATTCCTCCAAAGTTGACGCTAAATTATTTCTCGGCGAATCGATGAAATGCTTTGTTCCATAAATTTCATGAAACAGATCAAAATATTCCCATCGTGTTGCGTCTCGACCAGATTGGGAGTTTCTTTGCTTTATCCTGAGTACGTGAGAAGAAAATTATTCCATTTTCGTAGAATTTCATCCTTCTTAAATGGAAACGCTGGTGATTTTTTTTTTTTTTTTTTTTTTTTATAATGGTGATGTCTTTAGTATGTCGTCCAAAACCTTTGTCCTAATGCTGGCCTTCTTCAGTTTGCCCGAACAAAAGTTCTGTTCATACTTTAGGCGCACGGTAATAAGCAGTTTTGTTTCAGGTTCTGTCCAGTTGTTTAAAGGTCTGAAAAAAGTATAAAATGTTTGTACATATATAATGCGTAACTTAAGGGTTTTTCATTAAGCATTTCCTATTAATTATTTATTTAAATTTTAAATTTTATTTAAATTTAAATAACACAAAGCGTGTGTGAGATATCATCGACATTTTTTATTCGTTTGAAAGGCATATCGATGCCATTATGTTTGGAATATAACATCGTTCAAATGTCCCCCGCGGCTTCTCTGGGTGGCGCGCAACCGAAATGTCCAATTTTCCATGACTCTGGCGCATAAATCAGGCTGAATTTGACTGATGGCATGGGTTATGTTGGCTTTGAGGGCCGCTGTAGTTTGTGGCTTATTCGCATAGACCTGCGACTTCAGAAACCCCACAAGAAAAAGCCTAAGGGGGTCAAATCGCACGATCTCGGTGGCCAGTTCACATCACCTCCACGTGAGATGACCATGCCCTCGAATCGCTCGTGCAGAATTTCCATTGTGGCGTGAGCTGTGTGGCACGTAGCGCAATCCTGTTGAAACCACATGTCGTTGGTGTCGATATGATCCAATTCAGGCCAAAAGAAGTTGGTAATCATCGACCTGTGCTCTGCGAAAGGCCGAGTTCTTGTGAGCGACGCGAAATCGACTGCCTCGGATTCTCCTGCACACTCTCACGGACAGTGGCGACGTTTTCGGCAGATCTTGCGTTTCGTCAACTTACGGTTGTTTGTTGATCGTTTACTGAATCAGTTGACTCAAATTTATCCACCACACTGCGAATAGTCCTCTCAGAAGGACGATTATGGCGACCGTAAAATGGGCGATGCTCGCGGAACGTTGCCCGAACAGAACACCCATTTTGATAAAACAATTTTATTATTTGCACGTGTTGTTGAACGCTTTATCCGTCCATGGTGATTTGGCAAAACAGGCTGAATAAATGACAGTTAATTTGACAGATGTATCTTCAACAATATGGCCGTTATCAACTGTCAAAGTTCGGAAGTCCCTATTGGAAAACCCTTTACATTCTATATTCTTACAAATTCTTTCATGATTCATCGAGTTGGTTCTAGAAGACTTGTTTTGTATTCGCCAGTTATGGTTTCCTCATGTTTTAAGTTAGAGCACAGCCACCCGCTTCCATCCATTCCTTTGACTATTACTGTTTCAATCCTGGCGCCCATTGGTTGACAGTAAGAATGCAATCCAAACTTCCTTGAGAAATTCGTTTGCGCATTTGTTTTTGGTCAGAATTTAACAAATGCGGCACCCGTCATGCACAAAGTTTTTCATTCTTTCTTCTGATATGTTTACAGCCTGCGTGCAAATTCTCGATATTTCCATCTGTTGTTAAAGTTTTTGGTCGTCCTTCACATGGATCATGTACAAGATATATACGACAACTTTTAAATTCAACCGCCTATTTCTTCACTGTTGAAAATGAATGAACAAACAACTTATACCTAAGCTTTTACCAACTTTGGATGAATCGCCGTTCATGTACAAAACGACGAATTTTATAACATCCGGTTTACCAATGTCAATTTCAACAAACACACTCCTACAAAACGTCTAATTTACAAAACTGTATAAAGCAAACAGATCACGTTTGACACTTGACGTTCATTTTTGTGACACGTGCGCCAACATAAACAAAATTCATCGACAGCAATATCACTTTTCTGACAGGCTGGCAACTTTTCACCTTTCGGTCGTATTTTTGGAGGCAGTGAGGGGGATGTCGATTTGTTGCTTTGTATAACAGAAGATCTTCTGATAGCCAGGCGGCAATCAAATCCCTGGAATCGACTTCTATAAACTTTTTAGTAGCCCTAGACTGCCGTTCGTCTCTTGTTGAGATGGCTGAGCAGTTCAATATTCACCTGTGCTGGGTGCCGGGGCATAGAGACATTCCAGGGAATTGTAAGGCCGATGAACTCACCAAAGAAGGAACAACTTTACCCATCTTGCCAGACAATGGCACCTTAGGTATTCCAATCGCTACTCGCAAACTTAAACTTAAGCTGGATGCTATCGAGAGTGAAAATCTTAGGTGGATAAGTGGATCAACACGTCTAGCGACAAAACAGATTTGGCCAAAGCTGGATCTAAAACGCTCTAAGAATTTGATTTCTCTCAACAGATTGCATACTGTTGGAGAAAACTATTCCTCACCTTCTTTGTTTCTGCCCAGCTCTCTCCCGTAGAAGGAAACTCCACTTAGGAGCTCCCTATTATAATGATATAGGCGACCTGATGAATATTGACATCAAGAGCCTCCTACGCTTCATAAGAAGCTCTAATTGGTTTTAAGACGAGTAGGTGGAGGGAGGCTTCTCCCATGATCCACGTGGTATCACAACGGACCTCATTGGTCTAAGTGTGCTGGCGAATCCTAGCTGGCAGCCACTTCAACCTAACCTAACCTATAACAGAAGATCTGGTATAAGAAAACAATTGCCTGTTATCAAGAGAG
Source organism: Blera fallax (assembly GCA_946965025.1). Classification (NCBI taxonomy): domain Eukaryota; kingdom Metazoa; phylum Arthropoda; class Insecta; order Diptera; family Syrphidae; genus Blera; species Blera fallax. The sequence continues at coordinate 72,647,966 of OX337248.1, forward strand.
CCTTAAAGGCGTTCTTTCTATCACTCATACTTATTATTAGAATCATCGGCTCTTCAAAACAAGGTCTTCACTTGTCAAATGCTATGGGGGATCTGCTGAACGTGGTCTCGAAAGCTCTCTCACAGGAGTAAGATGTGTTTTAAATGGTTGCCCGTGCTACTGCGCTATATCCCGAAATGTCAAACAAGTACCTTATTCTCACTCAAATTGGATAAAACTACCATTTCGAACGACACCCAATCCATGTCTTAATTTAATAGTTTTTCGATAAATGGCAAAGTGAGTCTGAAAGCAGTATTTAACGATATTATTCCATTATACACCCTGAAACTCGTGAAATCGAAATTCCATTCCACTTCGACTGAGAGTGCAATGGAACAAAAACGTTTCCAGGAGAAATCTTTTGCATGACATTTAGAATCCCTCATGTAGAGCTGAATAAGCATGTGCCAGGGCATTGCAATCAAGGAACTGCAAATCGATTTTGATTACCTAGAATTTTCCAGTCTCTACTATCCTCTTGGGTACAATCACCAGGATGTAGGTACGTTTAAAAATGAAAGCATTACTTCATCTACAAAAAGATTAATTCTATCTCAGATGCAACAAATAGGAAAAGCAAGTGGTCGAAATTTTCATTTCAAACTAACCACAGCAGAGGAATATCTTGAGAAATAAAAGGCCCACAAACTCCTTGCTCGTGCAGCATAAAACGCAAACAAATTATTCCTGGTAAAGCCACCCCCATCGTGCATGAACTCATCCGTGTAATAAGCATCAAACATATGGCCTGGCTTGTCTACCGGTAACTTACAGTCCACTCTGATCATTTATTTGCCCGCTTCCGACATACACACTTGTGTTTGGTTTGTGGCTCAACCGACTTCGTCCAATTTCGCAATCAAATAAATATCCAGCATTAATCCATGATTTGCTGCAGGAGCATATCCCTTGGAATACTAATGCATGGGAGCATTCGCACCACAATGTTGGGCGGTTAGTAGGATGAGGTAGCACCCTCCGGGTATACGGACGGATACATAGGTATCCCCCGTGCGGGGAGTTGTAAAAAGTTTCCTTTTCGGTGATTTATGGATTTACAAGGAACTTGGTTGATTGCATATAAAATTTATTTCGACTTAATGCATTCGGGTGCTAATCCTGGCGTTACAAATTTAATGTTCAGTTGACAGGTTGTGATTGACAGAGACTGTAATTGAATTGATTCCCCAGCATAATTGCTCGGCGGCTGGCAAGGAGGTGAGTCGCATCCATCAATTGATTGTGGAATTTGCGTTCCTTTTTTTATTTCTTTGCGATACCTCCGTCTCCATACTGGGCTACACGTGTCGCTGTTTGTTTTAACGGATCAACATTCAAATGAAATCGCAAAAATTATACGCTTGTACGTACGTAGATACGAGCGGATTATAATGTATGCGGCCACCGGAGGTGGATTGAATTTGGTGTGGCTTAACGGTGTAGGTACTGTCACAGAGCTCTAATCATTTATACATCAAAATGTGTCACGTAACAAATGGAATTTGCAAAATTAAAATGGGAGAAGTTAAAGGTATGCTGGCAGATAAAGGCGTACCAATGAATTCCTGAAGCTTGTCTATCTGACATGAAGCAACTCCTGAGGGTAGTGATATATTGGCGAGGAACAGGTTTAGGATATTTATTGTCTTGAGTTCTTTGAGGAGAGCAAGCGTTTGCGATGGATAAAGATAAGCACTGATGAACTCGGAGAAAATTCGTTCAGAGAAAATGTCCTGGAGATTGATGAATTTACGGTCTTTTTGTAGGTACGAAGGATGAGGAGGAAATGGGAATTCATCATCACGACTCCTGCAAAGACTATGGTTAATGACTCTATAATTACGCTTCTGGTGAGCTCCACTCAATGTACATGCATCACTCTTTTGATCAGATGTCCGCTGTATCTGCTCTTAACGTCCAGGAGCATGGGAGAGTTTGGTTAAAACAATTTTGCTTAAAATTCAAGTGAAATAGTGTAGAATGGCAAGAATAACGCTCTCAACGATTCTATAGTCTCAGGCATATGCGAATGCCTTACGCTTTGACGTCCCAAAAGGTACGTACTCCAAAACTCAGGAGTGTTGCATTGGGGATGGACTTTCAGTCAATCTTCTCAAATTTAAGGTATTTAATGGATATGGTCTAGCTAATGCTCAAAAGCGTTACAATCCAAAGTATTTAAAGTCATTTAAAGTCAGTAACCTTCTTTGGTTAAAGCATGTTGAGTCGAAGGCAGCCAAGACGCTGTTAATTTTCTTAGCAGGATGCTTTTGCCGAGATGTAGCAAAGTACATTTGCATAAACATGACAATGGCAGGACATTACTTAGCACATTTTTAGGTTATTTGGTGGAGAGGACCTTTGCGTAAATATGTCAACTGGCTCTGCTTCAGATAGGCTTTAACCTTAGAACTCTCTTTGTCGATGTTGACTTTATAGTGTAGTTCTACACACAGATCTAATTGGCAAACAGCTTCCTAAGTAAGCAACCCCACTTAGACCGGTAAAGGTCCTTGTGTTACCACTGGATCAGCATTTTCATTGCGCTATATGTTGCACCAGGAGGAGCTAGTGATGAAGCGCTGGCGGCTGCTAGAGCTTGCATTAGCTAGTTCGCTAAGGTTGTTGAAGAAGTAGGCTCCTTAATTCACTATCCTATAAGCGGAGAGAGCTTGGCATGTACAAAGAAAATGCCATACAGTTTCTACAGAAGTAGTTAGCGAAGAGGCCCAGCCTGGTAACGTGCCTACCGATGACGTAGTGTTCTGTAATGACACCTTCTATGTTGGAAATCAGCTGCCTTTTCGGTCTAATAAAACAGTTGGGACATTTCTGATCCAGCTTGGGCCACGTCTGTCTTGTGATTAAGCTGGTAGTACCATTTGCTTATCTGCGTTTGATACTGTTAGTAGCATTAAGCTTGAGTAGCGTTTTAACGGTAGCGATAGGCATACCGTGATTCGCCTTATACGGCGAAATAAAAAGGGTTTTACCCTGCCTGGTGAGCTCGTAAGCCATGCAAGTCCCTAAAATGTCCCTGTGGCCTGGAATCCAAATGAGGTGGATATTGAATATTTCAGACATCTCATTAAGATGCAGATGACAATTTAGGGCAGTTCGAGAGTTGAAGGCAACGGTCTCCAGAGAGTTGATCGAGGCTTTGCTGTCAATAAAAATGGCGATATCCCGCTTGGATATCACATTATACTTAATCCATGCTAAGGCTTCGTTTATCGCCCTGATCTCCGCCTGGAAGACGTTACAGTGATTTGGGAGACGGAAGTGGTAATCATTGGAGAATACACCCCCACTCACACCTGATTCTGCTTTAGATCCATCCGTATAAAATTGCACGGATTCCTTTTGCTTTGACACCAAAGATACCCGTCCCAGTCTTCTCTGGGGGGTATTCGAGTTTCAAAACATTTGTCGAACAGAAGTTGTGAATGAGTGTAGTCGGTGTCTTCCAAAAGGAGGTTAAGATCGTTAAGAATAGAGGAGTTTCCAATACGTAGACTATCCTTCATGCGGTTAGCTGCATACACTGCCACCTGTTTGCTGTAGAGATCTAAGGGTGGCAGGTGGGACAGTATTTCTAGAACAGATGTTGGGAAATTTCTTGGTGGTATGCTTGTACATATGCAAGCCGACCTTTGCACTCGGCTCAGATGGTTGCGGTGAACCGCCTCCTCCAAGGATGTCCACCAGACGATCACGCCGTATGTTAGCATAGGCCTGATGGCGGATGTATATAGTCAGTATGTGGATGTATTCCCCATCTACTTCTTAATGCTTTCTTTCAGCAATGCAAAGCTGTAGTGGCTTTCAGGAAGCGTTCCAGGATGTTGGCTTTCCAGCTTAGTTTCTTCTCAAGAATAGTTCCCAAATATTTGCCTTTATCAGCAAGTGTCAGACTGACACCACAGAGTTTTAGGGATGGAATTGCGGCATCTTTTATATCCGTGAACTAAACTAAAATAAACTATTGAATGGGATGCCCAATTTGGACGTGTGTGTTCCTGTAATAATCGCTATGATCCTTGCAATGCCTGTGCGAGTTCTGTTTTGTACATCTTGAGTTCTGGACCAGTTGTAGTTGGGCCACATCTACCTTGATCTGACACAATTCTGCAACCCGTGCCACCTGGTGTTGGCCTCTGATAGAAAATGCAAGAGGATTCTTGCTTTGACTGCTCCCAACGGGATGTGAACACACTTCACAAGGCAACTGTCGAAGGCTGAACCGCGCTTCGCCAGCTCATCAGCCCGTTCATTCCCCTCTACATACTATGTCACTGTGCCCCGGCACTCAGAGGATACTGATCTTAAAGCGATGCCCTAGAGAAGAGATTTCCTCTTCGCAACGTTCCACCTCCACTGTAGTATTCGATGCTGATGACGTTATTGAAAGCCTTCAATCGCCAGGAATGAAACCACTGTCAACTCCTTGTTTTCAAACAATCTCCCATTAGCACCGGCAAGTAATTAAAGAGCTGTTTCAAGAGATCCTTTGCAGTAAACATGCTAACATTCGCAAGGTGCAGTTTTAATATCAACCTATAACAGCAAATGCTTCATCCTTTGGAATCTCAAGGAGTTTTTCAGTTGGCTTAGTTCTAATCCAATTGTTCCCCGAATTTGTAAACTTCATTCCCAAAGTATTCATCTGCCAGCTTACAAAAAATATTTCGATAGACACGTACACAAGTACATTCGACAGATGGACGCCACAACAAAGATAAATTTCTTGGCAACGTTCGCATTTCTTTTATGGAAATGATTATCACTCAATTTTAATCGAGATTATACGAGACATAGAATGGAAACACAAAAATATTCTCCCTGCCACGTGTTGTCTATTCAGGATCCTACACTACATCGACGTCGATATACGTACATACATTCACACCATCACACCAGTGTCTTAGAATCTCAATTTCGAATTAGTCATGAATTTGACAACGTCTGCGACAGAACAGCTTGCTGTGCAGATAGAATCATAAAAGCATCTCGAACTGCGGTAGATTATATTCGAATTAGATTTGAATTTCATTTCACGTGTCCCGCTATCGTCTGTATGTAAATTCCAAAGGACACATCTAATAATTTCATCCAAACACTATGCGGAGAATCGTCACTTTCGAATGGGAACTTTTTTTTCCAAAATTTATTCCGCTCCAACTAGTACGAGTAGCTCGTGTAGCACCACCGAATTCCGCTGATGGAATACGAAATTCATCTTTCCGCAAAAGTTCAAATTACTGTCCATTTGACGGTGCCACCCCCGGCGCCGCCCCTCATCGTATGTAGAAAGGAAAATAATTTCTCTATACGGATACTCCCCCTACTGTCGGTTATAATGGTATCCTTGGTATCAAAAGCTCCATCACTCGCACGCACTTCAAAGGGCATCAGAAGCATTTTAACGTCAGACTCATGCGGGCCTTTTCTTTCGTTTGGCTTTTATCTCTCAATTTACACGCGGCTTTGTTGTAATTTAAGAAATTTTCCTAAAATTAATCTTCCAGGATACTATGACCTGTTGCAGGGTGAACTAAGCGACCCGTTTTGCCACCACGCCGAAGACGAGGACGACGAGGACGACGACGAAGACGAAAACGAAGGCGTCTCGAGACGAACAAGCCAACAAACAAATTAACAGCAAAATGCCCGTGGGAGGTAGGACTGCCGGAAAATTCGGATACTCGGATAACAGTTATTACAGCGGTAAGTAAAGTAATCCAATTATCTAGCATTTACTGTAGACATGTGTGTAGAAGTAATCCGTCATTTCTAATTTGCGTTAGGGAGGTATGCATGTTGTTGATTTCTCCTGAGGGTTGCTAAAGTAGGGACACGCATGGTGTTGACAACCCTTTTGATTACTAGACGCCATGGTTGTGTCGGAGTCTGCCATATTGGATGCTAGGTAGGGGTAAGTGCCATCATGTCAAGTGGGCCGTGTAGGCTCATATTAAAACGATCCGCAACGTTCATGACAGATGATGGCAGACGACGGAAGTCGACCTTAACAACTTGAAATAGGTGCTATCTAAGTAATGACTTGCGATGGATGTTCGCAGCACACTCTGAGCAGTGGAGATGTACAAGTACTCGTATGTTGTTGACTCCTGGGATAAGTGCAAATGGCTTTGTACCTGCAAGCAAATTAATGACAGCGACACTGTTACAGACAGCTTCACAAGGGTGCACCTCTTGTGCAAGATTATGCTGACTTGCAAGTGCACTCACTTTTCACTTAAATGTTAAGCTTCCACATCCTTTTGATTTTTAAGACAGAATTAAGGGCCATTAACGAGTAAAATGTGTTTCCAAGTACATTTCAACTCCTTGCTGTGAACATGTGGATATTTGCGAGTAACATCAATAAAAAGCGCTACGACTTTGCTTCGTGGCAATATTGGTTTAGGGGTATTAGTTTGGTTTGATGTCGTGTCCGATTGAGAAGCTTCTCACGGCAATGTTAACTCTCTCAGACATTAGAAATTAGCACTCACAAATTTTTTTTGAACTCGAACTAATGCCAAGTTGATGCCAAGTTCGATTGGTAGCTTATAAGACAAAACCTCTGAGAACGGGACGAAATGTCACTTTAGTCAGCAGACGCTTTCTCCACCTCAATATTTATAAATCAATAAACCGTCAACCAAATTGACCACGTTGCGATCAACGCCAGATATGCCCCAGTATTCTGAATATCGAAACCGTCCGATTGGCCAAAAGAAATACTCGGACCACTACCTTGTTGTATCCAAGCTACGAATGCGGGATACCTTCCACGCCACAGTAATTGAGGATTACTGCGAGGAAATATGGCTTCGAGGAGCTACAACTATCTCTTTAGATGGCTTAACGGCGATGAAAATATTCCGCTGTCAAGCAGAATGCACCATTCAACCTTGTCGATGACAGCCAAAACTGGACGAAAGCTATATCGAAACTTAAGCCCAACAAGGATACTAGTCGGCTTGTCTGCAGAGCTGGGGTGAGAGCACGTAACTTCATCGACGTTCAACTCGAAACAATAGTTTCTTGGCAGCACGTAACTTGAAACGAGTTTGATTTTGATTTGTACTTAAGCCCAACAAGGATACTAGCACTGTCGGCTTGTCTGCAGAGCTGTTAAAAGCAGCTGCAAAATGTCTTAGTGGAGAGCATACACCATTCGTTTGAAAAATCTTGTCAGGTGAGGTAGAATCTCAGCATACCTCAGCACTGCTTCTTAGGTCTATGAAGGCAATTGGGTAGTAACGCCCTGTCCCGAACAATGGACCTCTATATAGGAACCTTTACTTTACAGCGCACTTTACAGGACTTAATCGAAGGAGGATGAAGGAATCCTTTGCCGTTTCGAAAAAGAAATTTTTTTTTCGTAAGATATTCAGAAGAAGAGAATACTCACCGACGAATTTTACAAGCTCCGACATGGAACTAGTCTAAAAATTGAGCACTGGAGGCTTAAAGTGGAGCAAATGGACACCAATCCTCTGCCCCCATAGATTAGTCGAATATAACTCGGAGGGATAACATAGTAGGCAAAGGCGCGACTCAAGGCAAGGGATCCCAACCTTCTTGGAGTGTGCAACTGAAAGTAGTTATCTCAAGACCGCACTTGTTGGTTGTGCTTGTTGGTTGAGGCGTTGTCGCAACATAAGTAATATATTAACTGACAGCCGAACCAATTAGAAAATTCACACAACAATGTCCCACCTTAACGCTAGCCAAGCCAACAAGGCTTCTTGCAGTTTCTAGGGATTTCATCCCACAGCCGCGACTAAGCTACAAAACCGTCTCTGGATTAAGTGATTTCCTCAAGTCCGCCAAAATCATCCAACTTCGTTTGAGCGATGGCAACATTCGATTGTGTCAAGTTGTTGAGGTGAGTAGCTACAAGGGTGTCGTTCAAGTATTCGAAAGTATCTCGGGCATTGACGCCAAGAACGCTCTTTGTGAGTTCAGTGGTGACATTTTTCCAACACCTGTGCCTGATGGTATACTAGGACGCGCATTCAACGGCTGTGGAAAACCCATTGACAAGAGACCCAAATTTTAAACAAAGATTTTCTCGGCATCCAAGGTCGATCCATCAATCCATGGTCGCGTAATTATCCCGAGGAAATGATCCCGACTGGTATCTCTGCTTTCGATGTGACGAACTCAATTGCCCGTGGTTAAAACATTCCCATTTTATCGGTTACTAGTCTGTCGCACAACGAAATTTCCTCCCAGATTTATCGCCAAGCCGGTTCCGTAAAGGTTCCTAGTAAAGGGGTGACAATCACGAAGAGTACTTTGCCATCGTGTTCGCTTCTATGGGTGTGAACATGAAAACTGCTCTTTTCTTCAAGCAGGACTTCGAGGAGACTTATTCCATGGAGAACTTGCATCTGTTCTTGAACTTGGCCAACGATCCAACCGTCGGACGTATTCTTACACCACGTTTGACCTTGATTGCAGCCAAGAGCACTATCAGTACGAAAAGCACGTTTTGGCTATCTTTGCCGATATGTCCTCATTTGTTGCAGATTTGTGTGAGGGTTCGGCTATCCTTAAGGAAGTGTACGGTCGTCATGGTTTATCCGCTTACATGTTTACAGATTTGGTCACGATTTACGAACTTACCGGACGTGTTGAAGGCCATAACGGCTCCATCACTCAGATCTCCATTCCTACTATGCCTTACGACGATATTACACATCTCGTTTGATGAAGTCTGTCATCGGCGAGAAGGTTTGATGACCACCGAATCGTATTAAAGTCGCTGAACATTGGCTGACATTGCTACAAATCTTTTCCAAAAGGGATGCTTAAGTCAAACCCAGCTTTAAACCTTGCGGAACCTAGGGGATTCCCTATAAAAGAGCACTATGTCATGTATTGATCGAGGAGGCATCTTATACGTCTATATGGCACCGATTTCTCCATTTCTGATGTGTGTTGGACCCGGGATCGTTGACGAACCCAATACCTTCCGTCTTAACCTCCTTGTTGCAGGGCATTGGTTGAGGAAGTATTCTATATCTTCCTTCTCCTCCCCACAATCGACGCGGATTGTTGTTTCTGATAGTCCGAGGCTAAATGTTTCTCGAGATTGACGTATCCTATTACAGGTCCTTCTATCAATCTCACCTGTGCTCTGCTTAAGTTTTATGCTCGTTTTGCTATGTTGTTACTCGGCACTTTGCACATATTTCGATTCGTCCAGTAGTTACTAAACTGCTGTCGTGTCTATTTGTGTTCCTAGCTTTGGTAGGGAACCTACTTGATATTTATCAGCTTTTTAGTGGTTTTTAAGGGTAACCGCATTCAAGAAATGTTCAAAACGAGTTCTACAAGCGTAAAAGTCCCACAATCTGAACAACACAATAATTTACGCGTTTATATGTGAAGAGGAAGAGCACAAAGGACATCTCTGGCAAAGTCAAGGTCCCAGAAAGGTAAGAGATACCCACATGGATATTAGCTTACAAATCCGCAATTAACACTTTATCCTCGTTTTATGGTGCACACGACACTTTCCGGCCTTGACTTTGGATCAAAACCATAAAAATATTCACCCTCCCACCAGTACGTATCTGAATAAATCCATTTCCTGCAGCAAACTATTACAAATTAACGACAATCACTTTCCTATAGAACGATAGACCGATACAACGATCATAATTGACTTGGGAAAATGATAAAAATAATGGTGTCCTGACATAATGACATTTTCGCTTGCCTTAAGGGAGAACAAAGAAGTGGCAGAACCCAAAGATAGAAGAAGAAAAGAAAAGAAAAAAATTCAATTCAAATCGAAGCAAGAAAGTAGTTTGTCGATTGATTACGGTCGACGATGGAGGTAAGATACAATCGGTCTTTCTCCAGTTTTTCTTGGCATCGAAACGAAGTTTGTTGCCACATCGTTTTGTGTCATTTGTCCAAGAGAATTAATGGTCTGGCATTTGTATGGTTGGTGTTGAAAATTCAAAGGATGACGTCTGAATGACGTTCAGGATTTCGCTTCTATGGGAGGAGGGAAGGACCATTCGCTTCACGCTTTATATGGGGAGAAGAAAGTATCCATACTACGTATGGATACGTAGCAACTGTATTGTGTCCAGGAAAGAGTGGCAAATGAAAAGTAATGTTGATACTAGCTACCCAAAGTATAAATGATGGTAGTTACGCTCACAGATGCTTCTTTATAGTTTCAGTTGGTGTCGTTCGTGAGATTTATGGAAATGACCGATTTGAGGACACCTGAAGTGTTTCACACTGCCCACTGGATTCGGAGGGTTCTTTTCAATTTAACGTGATAAACCCGAAAATTTATTCGAGATCACTGAGAGAAATTCTGTTTACTTTCCCTCAATGTGTGGAGAGTTTTCCTTGAGCATCACAGGGACTATCTCAAATTCAAGAACTTTTTACTTCGGAATTGGATATAGAAAATTCTCCAAAGGAGATAACTATCATCGATGTTTGCTTAGACCCGCAAGGAAAGTGGTAAATAAGCTTTTATTGCCACTTCAGATTTTGCCGAGTTTCAGTTTGTTCGTTCGTGTTGTCGTTTTTGTCGCCACAATACCATGACATTCGATTTCTAACAGGTCCTGTGTAAATATCACACTAGACGATGATAATGGTCTTACCCTAAGCACGTGGCAAAAGTTTTTCTATGTTTTCCTTCAACGAAAAGAAAGAAAATGGGGGAAAATAAGTTCCTGCGGTGAGTGGGTAGAAAAACAAACGGAAACTTAAAAATACGTTATGAAAAGATACCCTTCGGGGGTAAGTTCTGTGAGGTGAACATCCTTCGTACTCGTAGTGCCTACTGAAATTCTGGCCGTATACACATTGCCCGCATATGGAGACTGCACGGTTGGATGGATACCCTCAAATCCAATTTTAGAAAACGCAAAACAATATTTCAGCACTTCAACCCTCGAAGGGAAGGAAAAATATTTGAAAACGTCCATTCCAAGCATTTACCTTCTGCACCCTAATTAGGGACAAACTCACACTCGATTGGGTCGATGAGGGTCAAAGCGATTGAAATTCCATTTGGCATTCCGTAGGGACATCACCACACTTGGAAGTACTGGGTTTCACTAACAGATTATTTCGAATTCATATCCTTGCTCTCGTTATTCGCTCGTCACATTATATGCTAGAGTGATGGGTTTCGAGTGGGTGGGATAAATCCAGGGGCTTTTTTTTAATGGAAAGTGCCGCATCCAGAGAAGTGGAGACTGGTGTGACACTTGTCGCTGGCAACCACATGATGAACATTAATCAAAAAATTTAAGTGAGAGAGTTTCAATGGTTTCCAAAAATTGTGTGGTGATGCTTGATCCGCAATTGGCATAGGTTTCCTTTAGTCTGTGGATTTTGCATTTTGTCTTTTCTTCTGGTATATCCCCGGGGATAGTGGCATTTCGGTTATATCATGTACGTTCGTGGGAAATTGCAAATTTATTTTGTCGCTGTGTCGCCTCTCTTCTATGATGTCCTTGAGGTTTCTATGCCACCCAGCTTAAATGTGCGAAGTCATTGCAGGGAAGTTGCTGCATAAGTTTCAACAATCTGGTGAAGAGAGGACGACATATTTTAATATTTAGATTAGAATTTAAGGATGTGAGTCTTTTTTTTATGCAACTATCCTGTATCATTGACCAAGAGCTTACACAGAAGTTTTACTGACCTTTACCGCTTGTTAAAATACGTAACGTAAAAATGCCTCAATAAGAGCTTAGCTTCATCGCAATAAATCCACGCTTGGAAGTGCTGGAGAGCTACATTCCGTCGTAGACCAGATCCGCAACAAACCTCTCAAGGTAGTTCGATACCTTGCCATCTGTCCTTAAATGAGAAATCCACATTTACTTCGGCGCCGCTAGAGTAGTTCCTCTATAGCAGATTCGTATACTGTCCGGGTTGGAGCATAAGTATTCATCCTCCTCAAGCGTCGAATGCTAGGAAGCCGTTTTGGTATTATACGTTCGGGCTTAAATCTTCAATGCAAGTACCTTCCAATCAGAAAAGATCGTAGATCGTCGGAGAGTTTTCCTTCGAAGACTAAAATGACGCTTTCATCTGGCATTTGACAAAGTCCACGCTTCAGCCCCAGGTGTGTCATTACGCGTCTCCTTAGTTTTCCTTGTAAGGACCTTGCCACTTAATTGTTTTTTTTAGCAAGCGTAAACAGTGGTTGTTGACCGAATTTACCTCCGATCCATGGTGATGTATTGGCCTTAGCAGCGCCCATAAGCCCATAAGAAAAAAAAATGATTGAAACACGCTTCCGATAGTCCCGGCACTTAATGGTATCAGGCGACTGACAATTTCAAACACTAGGGGATGCAAAGGACTACGTGGCTTGATTGGCTATAGATGTTAAGGATCTAGAGCGAGCTGAGACAATGCAACGTAGACTAACCTGGTGCTTAAGACTGACAAGGTCCGACTCCAGGCAAAGACAAAGAATGAAAAGATCATGAAATGATGGCCAGTACGCCGAGGACTTTTGCTGATTACATGTACTTCGTCTTATCCTCATTTAACCAAGATCTTTGCTATTTTTTTCAGCACAAACGCTAAACGTGAGTGAGTCGCCTAGGCTAAAACTTTTAGTTGTATTGACGGTGTCAGCCCTTATAAACAGTGAGCTTTCTCCATCATTGCATAAGTGAGTGAGTGCAACAGGGATGCAAAAATAAGGATGACGATGTACTACATAGTTTATCCATCTTTACTCTGCCACATAACTTACTTCGGTTTCTGGAAATATGTATGCCGCAGTTCTGCCCAATCTCACCCTAGTTGTTGTGATTCCTCCTCGACCACCCAGTTGATCCGCTTTTTTTTCGTCCTGGATTAGTGGGTGGGTTCCATTGCATCGCTTGGGAAGCAACGGAGGTGTCACTTTTTCGAAATATATGTCGGGGCAACTAAAGTCCCTGTTGCCTTATGGATTCTGGCATTGATCATAACAATTTCATAAAAATAATCTACAGAACCGTTAAAGAGCTCCCAGTCTTGCTACTCTATAAAGCGCAAGCGAAAATCATGCTGATGTGGTGGAATGTAGCCATCAATCGCTACGTTACGTATCGTAAGCTAAAGACTCTTCGTGTACGACTGCCTTTGTTAGCAAAACTGCACTTAAATATGTACGAGCTCTGCTTACGGTCGGAGTATCCCCACTTGCAGGTTCTTCTTTAATGTACGGCCGGTCTATCTTTATTCTTTGACAGTTGTTCGGAGTCATTAGCAGTTAAATGAGTCCTTCAAAGCTCGATTTTGTTCTATCGCTCAATATTTTCCCTTTCATAGTCGGCAAATGAAACCTATGACGGGCTTTGCATAGCCTACTATTTACTTGGAAGAGAACCTAGTTACACCGCTTATGCACTACGTAAACACTCAACTTTGGACTTTTCCACGGGTTCCACAAGAAGTTTTCGAACCGGATTCGCATGTTAATGTCACTCTACGCTTGTGACGTATTTACATTTTTTTTTACTGTACCTAGGGGTTTTCACAGTAATCCCAACTTAAAATATCTACAAAGCAATTTGGGAACATTTGTCATTCATTGGGGAACCACACTACCTGCTACAAATAATGGACAACCTTTATGTGAATTTGGAACACGGCTTGCCCTTAGACCTTCTGCAATGGATTCTAATACTTATGTGTGAGTACAGTGGCATTTAAATATGCCCGGTCACTGCAATAAATTCGTTCATGCGAACTCATAAATGATTGACCTTTAAAGTGACTTCATAAAGCAGTACTGAGACTCCTGCGTATAGCTTCCAAATGAACCATTCGTTCGGCAATATTTATGCCTTCATCATAAAATATTCATATCGCCTCCTTTCAGTACCATTGCGCTCCTCAGATTATAGGACTGCATCGGGCAGAATGATAGTTTTCCGAAACCTAATTTGGTTCTGCAGTTATCCATCCGACGCCGTCAACTCTCGTTCGATGACTCCTAGGGCATCAGTCACCTAAGGATAGTAAACAGGCAATAATTTATTGACTACCCATGTAGGAACCAGTGTTCCGCTTTTAGATGTGAAATGGATCTGTTTCACGAACGTTGGAAAAGGGTCGGTCCCCCTCAAGGCTTATGGTAAATGCATAAATCGAAATAGCGTAGTAAACAAACGAATGTCCATGGAGTAGGGAGTCATTCTATTTCTCTCGTTCTAGTACTGCTGTAGCGAATTTTCGGTGGTTAAAAACCTCCAATTTCGGACGCAACTGATACCCACACCTGCGGGCGAATCCAATTGGATTTTAAATCAAATTTCAAACACAGCGAGTTTTGAAATTAAGTTTTGAAAAAGGCAACATTTGGGGGACGACGATGATCTTATTTTGCTCAAAATTCAAAAATTTCCCAAGAGATTCATAACCAAATTTCTACTAGCGCAGCAGTATTTCTGACTTTTACGTTTTTGACCAGCGCTACAGTCCAGGTTAGCTGAAGTTGTTTTGGAAGAGGTGGACAGTTTAAAATGTGTCTATAGATCCGTGATATTAGAACCGAGCGCGCATTAAGAGGAAAACGAAGTGGAAACTAAGCCAGCTCCAGATAGCATATCGAGGACAGCTAGAATCATCCTCGATGCTTTATTGTTGAAGACGTCTAGATTGTTAAAGACGTATTCTCCGGGGGTTGCTTTCACAGTGCAGCGAGGTCAAATCTTCCGAAAATTGTACTGGCTGTTTAATCACTAGACAGATCTGGCCTAAACCGTATCTCAAACGCTCCAACTGTCTTACAAGAGAGAAAATGGAGTTTATCTCTAGCGTAGGAGGTGCCGTTACAGGGCACTGCATTATTGGAAGGCACGCCACTAGGCTGGGCCTCTTCGCTTACGACTTCTGTAGAAGCTGCATAGATGAAGAGGAGGAAGGAACCATTCTATATCTTCTTTGTACATGTGAAGCTCTCCCCGCTCGTTGGAAACTGCATTTAGAGGCCTACTTCTTGGCGAACTGGCTGCCTCCAGCGCTTCATAACTAGCTATTTCTGGTTCAACGGGTAGCTCTCTTTGGAGATGCTGATCTACAGCTGTTGTCAACTAATTAGAAACGCATGTGTGATTAAATGTTTTTTCGTTTTATTTCCAAAATTTGGAAGTATATTATCAAATATGTATTTTTTATGTTATGAAACCTCAATAGTTTTATGAACATGAAAATATATTTTAGTTTTTTTTTTTTATATCCGGTTTAGCAGGTGATTTATTGCGAAACCACTGAAATACGTTGGGACACCTAATTAGAAACGGTGGGAAAAATGTTAAAAAATATAGGTTAAGTTCTATTTTGAGCTATGTTACCATTAGTACTTGGTAGCAAACCCTTTTTGCTTTAGTACTGCCTGGCATCTCTTAGGCATAGAGCTAATTAAAGCTCGGCATCTTTCTATTGGTATGGCCTCCCACGCTGCCTTAACTTTTTGAAAGAGCTCATCAAAATTTGAGATATTTTGTGCGCTAACGGTCCTCTTAACATCGCCCCACAAGTGCTCGATTGGATTAAGATCTGCGCTAGATGATGGCCAATCAAGAACTCTTAAAGAGTTATCTTCGAAAAACTTTTTGGTGAGCTTCGCGGTATGTTTGGGATCATTGTCTTGTTGAAATCTCCAAACAACCGGTAGATTTTCTTCAGCCCACGGTAACATCACACTTCGCATAATTTCGACATATTTCTCCTTCGTCAGGATACCGTCAATTCGATGAATTGGCCCGACTCCTCCCCAGGAAAAGCATCCCCATACGTTGATTGACCCTCCGCCATGCTTTACAACTGGCGAAACGTATTTGGGATCAATAGCAGCATTTTTTGGGCGCCGTACATACTTCCTGCCATCTGGACCTATACGATTGATCTTCGTTTCGTCGCTCCAAAGTATGTACTTCCAGTCGTTGATTGCCCATGAGACATGGGCTTTGGCCAATTCCAACCGCCGTTTTCTTTGCCGTATTGTTACTAACGGCTTCTTGCGCGAAATTCGTCCATGAAGCCCAGCCTCAACCAAACGACGTGCAATAGTCCTTTTCGATATCTTGTCATTGGGGTCAGTACAAACCTCGCGCATAATATCGGCAGCGCTTTTCCTGGGGTCTGCTTTTGCCAGCCGAACGATCTTACGGTCCATTTTTTCAGTCGTTTTTCGTGGTCTTTTTTTGCGTGGGATGTTTTCGATGGTCTGATATTTCCGAAAATGGTCTAGCGCAGTAAAAACCATCTTTTTGGAGCACTCTAATTGCATTCCGATATTTCTGTACGAAAGACCCGTTGAACGCAGTTCTACAATGGCCTTCCGCATGGCTGGGGTACAACTTTTCGACTTTCCCATATTTTAATGAACTACTTGCAAAAATTTTTATGTAAACAAGACTGCTGAAATTCCTTAAAATGCGAACTTACCAAAAAAAACACAGGAAATGTAAAATAAACTTAATTTTAATGAAAATATTCAGCGTTTCTAATTAGTTGTCCACCCTAGTCAACCACTGAAACCAATTGTGCACGAATTTTGATGGAAAATTTGCATCTATGTCACTGCTTCTTTGTATCACGAAAGCAACGGCAAAGAGAGAGCAGAATGAGAAAGAAAAATTTACCGTTATAAACGAAGATGTTGCTGAACTTAGAGAGCGAACAGCAAATACAGTAGCGTTTCTAATTAGTTGACAACAGCTGTATATGGTAACACAATGAACCTTTGTTGGTCTAAGTAAGGTTGCATACTTGCAGCCTGCCACATCAATCTAACCTAACCTAAGCTGCATGTATAGTTTATTGGGCGCCGTGGCTCAGTGGTTAGTGCTTTGGACTATTGAGCGAGAGGTTCGAATCCTAAAAAACACCAAAAAGTATACTCACCGTCTTACCTTTCGCGAATGTCTGACAAACGTCCGAGGGTACTATCGTGAGCTTTTCAATTTGTCATAACCAGGCTCTAAATTGTAAATCCCTTCCATTTGAGTGTAAATATATACCACGCACAACAGGTATGGTCGCGAGAAACTTGGTCCTGGACCGCATACGTTCTGTTGCGTTAAATATTTGTATATTTGCTCCCGTATCCTTGCGAGTAATCAAAATTCTTAAAAAATGTTTAACCCGCTATCCTCTGCAGTATTCTGCGTTCTCTGCATGGATGTGCCTTTCATCAACGTCCAAGCATTTTCATGGAAAACGGGATAAAAATTATCTGAAATTGTTGACGGTGATGTAGGCATGTTCCCTGCTTTGGGTATGCAGTTGACTCTCCAGACGAGGGTAAGCGCTCTCTTAGTACTTGTACTACCCACGGAATGATTTTTCCGCGTTGTAGTATTTTCGGGACTTTTCCATCTGGAATGGGTTGTTGTTCGTACCACGTGTGGTTTGTTTTACCAATATCTGCAGAGTGTATCTCCCTTTCCCCCTTCGACGTGTTAGTATGTTACGAGACTCCTCCGTGGTTAAATTTGCCCGTTCCGGATCTGATTGGACCGTTGACAAATCATTCGGTTTAATGTCACTGCACTATCATGTATATCGCAATATTTATTAAAAGTCCCTTTTACTTAAATCCCATTTCTCTCGTACGTCACTTTTCTTGGGCTCTAATGCCTCACGGCCGATTTAAAAGGTTCTACAAATATTCGGTGGTAGCAAAACCAATATTTTCCTTCATGGAGCAATTTTTCAAAGCAACTGCCTCCGCTGAATTATTAAAAAGACTCCTTTATGAGAACCGTTAAATGTGTATGTACTTACACCCAAAAAGCCTGTCCCTATCATACCCTGGTGACAAATGGAGTACTAACCATCGTTATGGCTTTTTTTTACTCATGAACTGACAGTAATTTCTCATTTCTGTGGTAAAATGAATGAAACTGTGTCCTGCGTCCTGTTTTACCCCGCCTACCTAGTACGTCCAGCTGAAATGAAAAAGTTGAAAAGCTTGCTCATCAATTTTTTTTTTTTTTTTAGTGAAAACCCATTCCCGAGCCGTGCCTGCTGTTATTATTCGGAAATAAATTCCAGGAACAATTCACATAATTAATTAAATTACTTAGCAAATAAAAAGCGTTTTCGAGTTACAACAACTCAATTCGTTTCGACGCGCTTAATTCAAATTTTCCAACTCACTTGTTCACAGCTGTATAAATGTTTAATTAATTGGCCCGAAGCGGGACACGCAAACGGGACCGCCCCTACAGGATGCGCAAGCAAAATACGAGCAAAATGAAAAGTCATTTGCCATTAAGTTTCGAAGGGGATTCAACTAACGTTAGGTGGTGTCAACTGGTCTCCATCACCATCAACCAGTGAAGGTGGCGGAAATGAGACCCACCCCCACTGGCAGTATGAGTTAATGAAACCATTTATGGAATGTCAATAATCTCAACTATCATCGAGAAAGGGGTGGAGAGCATTGTAAAATGTAAATTTTCCATTAAGCAGCACCACCCCTCCTTCGGATCATTTGACGCTCAACCAATGTAGCGAGTAGATACTGAAAAGTTCTCCCGAATCCTTCGCCCTCCCTGTGCGCCCTGTCTGCACAATAAAAACTTAATCAACGCCTGGATTTCAGCACACACAGTTATAGTGGAATGTTTTCATAATTACCAGACGTCTCGTGTTCGTCAGATGAGGGGTAGTTTGGTGTAGAGATCACTTTAAATGGTCAATTGAAAGTTACACAGATTAGAAATTTTCATAAGGGACATTGAATAAAATCCGGATAAATCCTTGTTCCCTGGGATTATCGTGTATAAGTAAATTAGCTGAGGCTTTAGTGGGATTATTGTGATGG
Organism: Blera fallax; assembly: GCA_946965025.1. Classification (NCBI taxonomy): domain Eukaryota; kingdom Metazoa; phylum Arthropoda; class Insecta; order Diptera; family Syrphidae; genus Blera; species Blera fallax. The sequence goes on from OX337248.1 coordinate 72,666,855, forward strand.
AGGCGTCTGTGTGGGTGCAAGGGAAATCATTAAAGTTCATACCACACAGTCGATATTGCCTATCAACCTTTTTATGGTTTTATGTTAAACTGGATGTGGATGGAGCTATAATGGGATGCTATCTCATTTTTATTGGATTTTATTTAACTGTGTGGGTGTAGGTGAAGTAAGCTCGATGAGCACGTCCTTAGTAGAACTAGAATGCTAAAGTCATCATTTTCCTCTCGATAAGTTATTAGCAATGAAATACAATTGGATTGTACAGTTAAAAGTATCTCGATTGGATATGAATATTTGATTTGGTTCAGAAGCTAGAACAGAAGGGTACATGATTGCTAGTGATGTATGACATCCCTGCTCTGCAGTCGTTTTAAAGCTGCCCTTGAAAGGTTCATAAAAATAGAAATTCGTTCATGCGTGAAGCTATGTATCTCTGATATCGTATTGCAAATATTTTTAAGAGGGCTGCTGACTGGGGAATTAATTAAAAATATAATCTGAGACCATGGAGTCTTATGTCGATGGTGTGGTATTTGGTTGTTCCGGGAGGCATTTGGTGGGAGTCTATATAGGAAAAAGGACAAAAATTTTATTGAATTAAACAAGGAATCGATGTCGTAAAGGGAATACACGTTCCAGTAATAAAAGATGAAGGAAATTTGAGTTTTCGTGAGTGGGAGTTTAATTAGCTTAAAAACAAACTGAAGCTTCAGAGCTTCAGAAGTAGGGGGCAGCTCTAAATGAGATTTAAAAAAATTGGTACACGAAGTGGCGGCACGTTTATTTCTAAGCTTAAATACAGTTGCTACAAAGATTATCCTTTCATCATCGATGGTGAGGCTTGCCTCCTTTGGAGAGTCCCTCTGGGATTTCTACAGATATAAGGTTTGGTGAAATGTAAACATGTTTCCTTTCAAACTTTCGTATCACATACGGGAAAGTTAACCGTACAGATATAACCACAGCACAGCAAATGGGATCTTATAAACGATTTTAAGGACTCTTAAGGACAGCTGCTTTGAATAGATCGACTTGTAGGCCATCAACACCAGCAGCTTTGTTTGATTTGAGCTCGAATATTGCAATCCTGACATCATGTTGGTCGGATGAACGAAAATTATGACCATCATCGCTGAACTTGAGTGGTTCATTCTGCAGATAGCCCTGATCAAATAAATAGTTGCTAGTGTGGATAGTTAACCGTGAAAGCTCCTTAACAGTCAGCCAGAATTTTACTTTTTAGATTCTTATCACAAACTAGGACTGTACTACAAAATTTTCGCCTTATTCTTTGCAGACTTCTGCTTTGGCCTCATAGACTTGGCAGGATCCTTTTAACATTTAGTAAAACTTTCGAAAACCAACTCTGTCAGTAACACCAATACATACATACACATGCTTTTCATAAACTTCACGCTTCTCATGCTCCCTTCTTTCCTTCTAAAGAAGTCGAGCCTCCTCCTGCCTTTTTTGCCCAAGGTTCCCGGGAATAGACCTCGGTTTCCTCTGCAGATATAGTTTATAAGCCTCTTTGTATACTGTATGTGCTCGCCGGTACTCTTCACGAAACTAGAGGTTTCGTTGTTATCCTTAAGTGAAATGCAGCACGTTAAAGCCAGTACTTCTGATGGGCCACTGGAAATGTTTCTGCTAAAAATTGCAGGATTTTGAACTCAAACCTTCTCACAGTAATCTCTGACTTTGTGTCGTTCATTCATTACTTTGGCTACAACCAAGAAGTGGTTCTAGTCGATGTTAGCTGCTCGCAAAGTTCAGATATCCAGAATATAATAAGCCTAGCATTAGCTTGGATGCGACTATTTACCCAATTGAATTCAGCTTCAGGATCATACAACAGTTGGATGAATCGACTTCATTAACGGGTTTCCTGATGCTCAATGAGCAGCGTTATTTCCAGCTTTTCTTCGTCAGGTTGTGAGGTCTTTTTACATCTTTGATAGAGACGGGCATAGAATGAGACCTGATATAAACCTAATTATACTTTACCTGTGATCACGGGATTGAAATACCCAAGCTTCAGCCAATAAAGAGCTACATCTGACCACATAGCTCTATCCCTGTCGTCATGAAAATTTTTGTTTATAAATGAGAGCATGAGTCAGAATTTGGCTATTTTAAGCAATATGTTGCCAAATAGTTTTGAATTTTGGAACAAAACTTTGTCGGTCTAACAATCATATCGTCACATTCCATCCTTTTCATTCCGTAACACTGAGCATGACAGCTCGTGGCTGAAAAAGTTTGTTCTAAAACCGATTTGCTCCAAATTCCAGCACTATGGCATTTAAATAAAACAAATTTGTTTCCTCAAATCCAAATGCAGCTGGACAAATTGAAAACTATTTCGGTAGCCTCTCTTTCCATCGCCATTGTCCAATTGTAAGCAAAGTGGTACCGATTTTCATCTCACTGTCACTGGAGGGAAATCCTGTGGTGATACAATCGCCCAATCTCATTAGCAAATACCCAAGCAGCACTCAATGTGCACATAATACCGGAAGTAATAAAATCGTTATTCGCAGATCGTTTAACCGTACGATGGCGGACGTGCATTGGTTTTATGGGCTAAGGATATTAAGCTGCGCTATTAAAGCGTACCCACCCTATCGTTTGCATATGCGGAACAAAGTCAAGCGATATCACTGATGGTGTCTGTGTCATTATGATAATAACAGAAGCCACTATTGGAAAGTAACAGATGTCTTGCCAAAGGGTTGAAAAATCCTGAAACGCATTGTCTAAAAATATCCTTTATTGCATAAGGGACGACGAAAGTCAAAAACGGAACAACAGAGAGAAGCGTGCAGAGTTTCAAAGCATTTAGGGAACTCAGAAGCAAAGTGGGAGGTAGACTGGGAAGGAAATTTCCCTTATCTCTACAATTTTTGAAGAAATACGGAAATGGCCAACTATAGCTAACTAATAATCTGACATCCTCAGAAGGCTGACTTGGAAAAAGAAACACCAACAACAAATGACCAAAAACTAAAGCTGCCGAGCAACCTCTTATAACAAATTTTAGTGCGCGAAGTGCTACAAATATTTACTGAAGTCTTCCAGTATTTCTTCCGCTTGGGAACGAACCTGATTTTCCGACCACGAGTTCATTTCAATAAACAAATGGAAATTTAAGGCTTGATTACCAAAAACTTGCACAGGTTGGTTCTTTCTTGCGGGCTTTTTTGCAGAAGAACCCTTAAAATGGAAGAAGGTATCTGTTGATTTCTATGTGAAGTACGTGTTATTTCGACGCTAGCAACACGAATTCGCCTGAGCTATTGACAGATATGTAGATATAGTCTAGAGTCCGCGGTTGAGTGAGGACAGCAGAATAAGGAGTCGGCTCATATCCCAATTCCTGTGTGGATTCGATTTAGTCTTATACAGAGATACCTCAGCAAATGGAAGCCAAGAAGTATGGATATAAGGTTCGCGATTTGATTGTACAGTAATGGTCCGTCAATGAAAAAATGTTGGTCCACTCGTTACATTCGCTACAGTCATTTGTATTTAGGGTAGGTAGGGGGGGTGACTGCATCAGCAGGGGTGCAATCTCACTCGGGTCTCAACGGATCCATTGTATCCATTTATGGTTAAGATTCAAGCTTTACGGAGCGTCGGGCGTCTCGATGTCAATCTCAGGATTTGTCGTTGTACAAATCCAATATCGCTGTTCATGATCAGATATTTCTTTGCCACGATTTTGTTATATATTTTTAGGCTGAACAGCGTAGATGTGGATGGGCGATGTTGCTTATCTATGAAGCCTTGGAGCAGGTTGTTGGAAATGGTTTATAAGGCGAGTTATTTTCAAATACGGGATAGACTTTAGCAGCCCTTCCATACAAACTGTATCATATGCGGCAGTAAAGTCAACAAAAGTTAGAGAATTTTTGAGACTGTGTTCGAAACCAGCCTTAATGTCAGTTGTTAAAGCTAGCGTCTACGGTAAGCCATAGATCGTTGAACTCTTGAGCGGGGAAATATTGAAAAATTATTTCTAAATTGAAACTGTTGCCAAAGGCATAGATGAAAGCCCAATATCTCAACTTTTTACCGAACTCAACAACTGTACATCAGTCAGACTTCTCTGAGGAGAATATCGTAGATCTCGGACTATTTGCTTATAAGACCCAACTCACTTACTTACTTATGTCCTGTATCCCCTTGTGGGTCCTAGGGCCTCTACTACGCCTACGCGCCATCGTGTACGGTTTCTGGTAATGTGTCTCAGCTCTCCCCAACTGCCGTGCTTCCTTTTCGACTGTTCTGCGCCATGTTCTCCTTGGCCCACCAGGTCTTCTGCCATCCTGAGTGAAGGGGTTCCATTGCATAGCATGGTTCGCTATGGAGCTGTCACCCTTTCGGAGCGTGTGACCAATCCACTGCCACTTCCGTCGTTGGATGGTTGTGCCTATTGGTTCCTGACCCGTTCTCTCGTAAAGGTGTTCTTTAGAGATACGATTGAGCCAGAAAATCCTTAAGATGTTGCGCAGGCACCTATTAACGAACGTTTGCAGCTTTCTGGTGATAGCAGTGGTCACTCTCCACGAGCTGCATCCATATAACAGCACGGATTCAACGTTGGAGCGGAACAGTCCTAGCTTGGCGTTCAAACTGATTGCATTGCTTCGCCATATTTTGGACAACATCCCGAACGCGGACTTTGCTTTGGTTTCTGTTGGCTATATCCAGTTCGGTTCCACCATCGGTCGAGACAATACTCCCAAGATACTGGAAATCTTCTACTCTCTCTACCGGTTGTCCAGCAATGCATATTTGAGCTGATGAGTTCGTTCCAAGACTGATAATTTTAGATTTAGCGGTATTAATTTTCAGCCCGCCGACGCCAGCCTCCCTCTCCACATCTGCTGTCATTTGGTGGAGGTCCATAATTCTATGAGAGAGTAAGCATACGTCGTCAGCGTAGTCAAGGTGTTTAAGTTGGGATGTAAGAGTCCATCGAATTCCTCCGTTTCCCGTCGACAAAGCTGCACGAAGCACATCGCTAATCTCCAATAGGAATAGTATTGGTGAAAGAATGCAGCCTTGTCTTACCCCACTTCGGATCTCAAATTCCTTAGACAACCTTCCTCTGTGCAGAACGTGACATTTGCACCCAACTCACTTAAGGATTGTAGCAAATGAATGACCAGCTTAAGTATCGCTTCTGTGTGGGCTTTAAATGACGTCGATTTCGGTCGCAATTTCGGTCTTTTTTTCTTTTTTTTTAATAAGCAAAAGTGCAAGATCGACAATGCACTGCAAAATTGCCAAACCGCCGCAGTCACTGGTAAAAAATTATTTTCTTTAAATAACCGGAAGGTGCATTCAATTGACTAGAACAACAATCATTGGAAAATAAATGGTGAAGTAATTTCAAAAAGTACCAAACTGATGGCCCAACTCTCGGACGTTTGTCATGCAATAGAGAGGCGTGAGACTGTGAGAAAAATTGTTGGGACTCAAAAGTCGAACCTAAATCTATCTATCAATGGAAGTTCGCCACTAAATCAAATTCTGGCTACGGATGTGCGTAATCGTATCACAGTGTACCTCAGTATGCCCTCCCAATAATCCTCCTCCATAATTGAAAGAATTTTAGGCAAATCGTAGAATAGCGATTGAGACCGTAATCTTACGTTTGCAAGTTCTTAAAAACAAACACCTTTTGGATACGGCTCTAAACTGTAGGTCCCTTCCAATTGTATGGAAAATAAAACACGAACAACACGAATATTCGTGAGGAGCTAGGCCCTGTATCACATAAGTCTTAACTTATCCGTGATTTCAGAAGGCACGAAGTACTTTTTTGATTCAATGAATGTGTAAACAAGTAAAATGGCGGCATGTAAGGTAACACCAATTCAGAAGATAAGTATCCTAGATCTGATTGGGTTTTTGGTCTGAATCCGGCAGCGTTTTCGCTCCATTTGTCTACGAAGATGAGCAAGGCAACCGTCTACAGAGACAGCGATGATGATGATTTTTGTGAACTCTTTGCATTGTGAAACGTCAAATTTATTGGTAAATAAATTCTATAAAATTTCTCCTTGTCAGTGTGTGTTAAAGGACGATATCATTCCTGCTATTGGTGTAAAAAAAGGCGCAACTATGTTGTGTTGGAACTATGAAACTAAAGGGTGTCCCATAATTCACGCAAAATGTAATTTTGATAGAAAATACAGATTTTTAATTAGAAAGCTTAATTTCTTTATTGATTCATAGAGTATACAGATTGGGGTTATGTATGGAATAGCACATCGGATAAATGGCCGCCATGGCTTTGCTGGCAAGTACGTACGTAATTGAATTGTTTCTCTGGCTGTATCGCATGTTGCACCGTCTTGTTGAAACTACATGTTGGTCGCATCCATATCTTGTAATTTAGGCACTAAAAACTGGGTTATCATGTCACGATAACGAACACCATTAATTGTTACAGCCTGACCAGCCGCATTTTCGAAGTCTTCAGTTCTGGAGCCAATTGAATTTTGTAAGCATTCGCTGTAGAGAGTTTCTCGAAATGCCCAATTCTTGACAATGGTGCCGAATTGATGTTCCTGGACTGTCAGCAATAGTCTCGTGAACTGCTTCGATGTTTTCTGTTGAACGACTTGTGACAGGACACCCAGAGTGTTAAAGATCACAAATTGATCCAGTCTCCCTGAATTTTTCAATTATTCTCTTCACAGTTGATGGTCTTAAATCACTTTGACAAACCTTCATTATTTTTAAAATACTGATCAACAATGAAAATGTCAGCCGAATGCCGAAGTCAGAGCCGAAATGTCAGCTGTCACATTGTTATCTTTTTTTTTGCGTTGGCATCACTGTACTATCAAATGGCGCAAAATTCAAATTTTGCGTGAATTATGGGACACCCTTTATTTGTGCCAATCACGTGTTCCATAAGTAAAATGCTATTAAATTTACTTTACTTACCTACTTTGGTGGCGCTACAGTTCGGGGTAAACCTGGGCCTCAACCAACAAGCCTCTCCAGTTAGCCCGCTCCTTATCTAACTGCCTCCAGTTGCGCACTCCAAGTTGGTTGAGGTCCCCTTCTACTTGTGCGCGCCACCTTAGGCGAGGTCTGCCTCTACTGCGTTGTGCCTCCGGGTTAGATTCGAAGACTCTGCGGGCGAAACATTGTTGTCCATTCGCTCTACATATCCTAACCATCTTAGGCGACTGATGCGCAGTTTTTTCGATGTCGCTGTATAGCTCGTATATTCATCTTTGAATCTACTCATTCAAACCCCGTCAACTCTTTTTCTCTCGAAGCGACCGAAGATATCTTCATCCGCTTTCGACGGAGTCCATGCTTCAGCGCCATAAAGCAGGACTGGGATGAATAGGGTCTTATATAGAGTGTCCTTAGTCGTTTGTGATAGGGCCTTACCTTCTCAGCCCAAAGAAACAGCGATTGGCAGGACTTATTCGTCGTTTGATTTCTGTTGAGGTGTTATTGTCAGAATTAATTTACTCTCAAGGTGTAGGACACCTCACATACAAGTTGGTTTGTCTAGCCTCAAAGATCCATCGGCTCTTTTGGAAAACCACTTCTAAAAGAAAATTTCTGAATCTGTTGGTGATTTCTACTTACGCTAGAAAAATTCACTGCCCTATAAACCTTGACAGTAAGACTACATACAAAAATGGTTATAAATGGTTACACACCGACTTTAATATGAATGAGAAAATTTAGTTGTGTTTAAGCATCCAAAAGCCTACAGTCTTAAGGCAAAACTGTTGCCATCAATCCTGTCACTCCATCCATCCCCCCCTGATTAATCTTTAATACAAACTCTCCTCGTTCACATCAGTAAACAATACATCTCCAACCAACTCGAAGAACATCTATCTCCCGTTCTCGATACAAAATAATGAAGTTAAACCAACAATTTTATTGCCTTCCTCGCACTCCATTCCAAACAATGTCCTCTTAGAAGCTCGTTATCACATCAAAGAAGATCTCAATTTATTCCAACGGAAAAGCCATTTGTCACCCCCGTAAGGAACATCTTTCGACACACTTCCAAGACCATCAATTATCGAAATCCATTTGAATAATGTCCTCGTGAAAATTCACTTTGCCACCAATACTCCCACAATAGTCTGTCTACCTTCCATTCCCAGCTGTACCAATTAAATTAAATAAAAAATTTGTCATTAACGTTCCGCGCTACATTGGTTTTCATTGTAATAATAATCATCATCATCTCTCATTCACAGGACGTTCCTACAAGAGCATCAACGATGAGATAATCTGGGTGAGTATCGGCATGGGAATCACAATAGCCGTTCTCATAACGATCGCCCTCTGTTACATCGTCTACGAGAAATGCCAAAAGAAGCGGGAGTACTACATTAACGCATAACAACCAAGAAGAGCCAGCTTTAACCTGTTTGTATCTATTAGATACATTGGGACTATCTCTAGCTCGGTACGATTTGATTTTTGTTTCTTAATTTCATACGAAAGGATGTGAGAGCTAGCAAATGACGCACGTTTTCTCGATTTAATTGTGCGTGCAGTGAGAAAACTCTGATATTTGAAGTCGTTCACATCACATCACAAAGGAAGACGCGCTCTGAAGCATAACACAGCAAAAATCAGCAAAAACAACAAAAACAACTAAAAAAAAAGGATAAAATATTCCGGGACCAAAATAACACATAAAATAAAAAAATAAAAATAAGAAAATAAATCGATGTTAGATGTAGATACTTATATGATATACATTTGAATGTTTACCACTATTTTTTACATGTGTAGAGTTTTTGTGGGCTGTTTGTGTGTGTAGTCAATTCGTTGGAAAACAAATTTTCAATATCAACGTGCCGCTCCCCACTCTGACATATTTCCCGTTGACAGTTCTCAACTTTTATTAAATTACTCCCCCGTGAGGCTTATTCGAGAGAAAGAAGAAAGGATGTTTTACTCTCGAAAAACAACGATAACATCGTCTTAGAAATGAGGAGTGCTCCTCTTGCGCTCGTTTCCAGCGACGGGGAGGCATGACATCTACCACCCTATTCATTGGTGTACGCGTTACTTTGTAGCAAATCTTCTGGTACTTGAATGTGGATCTCATGCATGATTTATAAAGAAGCATTGTGCTTATTATGGAATGGTTCCATGGGGACATCAAATGGTGGATGTGAATTTAGTGATTCAGTGTGAAATATTGAAAGTGCGACCTTTTTTTTTAGTACCTAGTGCGGATGCATTCCAAGATGCTGTTAAATATTCAGATAAATTGCTGCTTTTACTCTTGACAAAGAGATACCACTCAAGGATACGCCATACAATGATGCTTTATGGCATTTTTGTTTAAAATTGGAGCAGAACTTTGGGCGAACTTTCTCTTTCTGGCGTACACACTTCTGCGAGACGAAGTTTGTATCTTTTTGGGCGAAACAAGGAAGAAAATTTGGATAACGACGCCATTGAGTCTTGTTTGAATTTCCGTGTACATTTAAAGTTTTCCTCATTTTTCAAAAATCCTTGTGAGACAGGGGATAATTAATTGGAACATAACACAAATTTCCCTAAAGTTCCCTTTGTGACCTTTATTGACTTCACATCGTACACACGCAAAAAATTGATCGAATATGCTCTCGCCATGGAGACACGCAAAGCAGGTTTTATAGCAATCTGCACCTCCCGAGCGAACTTCATAGGAATCCTTGTAAAGTCCGTTGAAAAATTCCCATCTCTGAGGAGTGTAGGATGAACTCACGTTCATCATCGTAGACAATTGTATATCCTGTCAAGCACACCGCCCACTTAGTGGATTTGGGCGTTGGGCCCTCTGCATGCACGCTCTGCCATTCATGCTTTTGTTGTTCATGTAGCTCTCAATCATCGCGTAGAGGAATGTCGCTGTGAGGTCAGTTGGTTGTGGTCGGGTAGCAGCAGCTACTCCTTGTATTGAACGAATTGATACCGGAAAATAGGCACTATTTCCCCAGTAGAGTGGTGTTAGCGGGAGATTATGTTGCCACAAATCGATCGGCAACGCAAGACTTAGGATAAACTGCAAAAGTCCTTTCATGAGTCCTTTTAATAAATTTTAAATTGATTTGCCAATGAGACTCCTTGTGTTTGGAACAACAGAAAACGTTTCTGTCGACTCTTTGCCCAGGTTGTGATGTTGTGTGGCTCCTGTTGAGGTACACTAGCGCGACGGCAAAACTTAGTCTTCTGTAAAAGTGTGAGATTATTGAGTAGAACGCGGTTCCATCTATTCCAAAACAAAAGCTTAATTGATGATGTGTGGCTGACAGTCACTGGGACTAAAATGGTGCTGACATCCGACCGGGCTGACAGACGGATTTGATGTCAAATGTCGCACTAACATGAAGCAGACGTTCTAATTAAATTAAACTCTACTTTATTTCAGACGTCGACCTAGCTACCTATGGCTCCCTATGGCGTGGTTAGTGGCACTGGTATAACAACTTTATAATTGTTGACCCAGATCAACGACCACCTCAGCCTTTTGTATTTAGCTTTGGGTCCACTTTTTCAGAGATTTTATGCTTCCAAGTGATGCTCGTGGGTTTGGCTTAGTCCTCTATTCTTTGTTGGGTATACGTCTTTGAACTTCGATCTTTATCTTGCACCTTGTTCCTAATTAATGCAACGGATGGAATGTAGTGATGTCATGTCTATCAACTCAGGTTACATGCCCGCATTGCTAACGATTTTCTTGCTTGTGACAGGTGAATCCAGATACATGATCGCTATGAAAAAGCGTTCAAAAACTCTCAGTGTTAGACGAGATTCGAGTGTAATCGTTTCATTTCCATTCAAAATTATCGCAGTGAGTGGAATGATCAACGTCAACGATCGGGAGGGTTAGTGAATAAAAATCCAGATTTGTTAGTGTTTACAAAAATTCAGAATAAGTTAAAAAAAACAATCGAATGCAGTAAAATAGGACTCTTCAGGATGGGCCAACTTGGACTGGCTGCTGTAGAATGTGTTTAAATTTTTGTATTTTTCATATTTTATTAGAATTTACTTAAATTTGCTAGATCTACGCATGGAAAAAAAAATATTTAAGCGACGTCCATTTTCTTGTCGACAAGTTATGGTTACGGAAATCTGGGGAACAAGCAGACCAAGCGAATTCAAATTAATTCGGTTACCGACAATTCTTCAAAGAACATCCATTGCCGGCATATCAGTGTGCGCTGTTGCTCAATCCTGCTGGAGCTGCTGTCTAGCACACAGTCTACCGGCCAAAAGATAGTTTGCGGTTGCTGATCGTCATTATTGAAAATTATGAACTGAAACATTGCATCCAAGAAGATTTAACTGATGTCGTTGGATGCAACGTTTTCTGATTGGAAGTAAACAGGACTGTTTAAAAATAGGAACAACAAAAAACTTTTTTGACCGATTTATTTTATTCTGACTTCCGACTCAAAACAGCGATTTACGTGGTCTAAAAGCATGTCGAATGAGTGTTTTAGATCGTCGGCCGGGATGTCTTTCAGGATATCGGTACAAGCCCACAAAACGCCTTCCTTTCATCGGCATATGCACTTTTCTAAAATTTAAAAGTTGCACGGTGCCAAATCAGCTGAATATGGGAAGTGGGTGACAGTTAAAATGCCAAAAAAACCGGTCACAAATGTCAGTCGATAATGCATTATCGTCCAACAAACGCCAGCTCTTCGTTCGATGCTCATTTTTGTACCGGTGACATAAGCATACTGTCACTTCTGGCGCAATAACTCCGCTTCTATTTGTCCAAATGTATTTATATTATCTTATCTGCATTGGTTATGCAAAGCAAAAGTTAGACCAGAGGCGAATCTTGGTTTTACTATTGGAGCCAAGTCCCAACAAATTATCTAAATCTATGAGTTATCATCTCCACGCAATGGCCCAAGGAAGCCGTGGAGTTTGATCTTTCAGAATGTGGACAATAAAATATGAATGAAACCCAATAAAAATCGTGTAAATAATATCGTAACGTGCTAAAGAAGAATATACACAAATTCCAATAGAATGTCCTACTCCGTGAGACAAAAATACTTTTTTTGAGTAAAGATACCTAGAATCACCGGATCCACTTTAAAAAAAAATACAATTCGCTAAGAAAATAAGTGCACTGAACGATAAGAGGACTAAGAGCCTTTTATCTATGAACAAAAAGGAAATCAGCTTGATGACACGAGTACTAACGGGACACTGTCCGATCGGTGCAATGACCGTCAGACTGGGTATCAACTCACCTGACTATTGCAGAAGCTGCCATGATACAGAAGAAGTAGAAACCATCAACCACCTACCTTGCGACTGCCCCAGCCTCCAAATCCGTCGCTTCCACCACATGGGAAACAGATTATTTGAGGAACTACAGGACCTGGTGGAAGTCCCACTCTGGAACATGATGCGTTTCGTAAAGAGTACAGGCTGGTTTAACCCTACCAACCGATAGAATTCAGTTACGGTACCACTACTCAACAGGGAAACACAATGGACCAACTGGCCCCCGTGAAAGCACCTTCAGGTGCGCGTCCCTCTAACCATAACCAAGTGCACTAAACATCTGGAAGAAAAAGAAACAAGAAAACCAATCCTCCTGAAAAGTAAAATAAATAAAAATAAACTTTCAAATTTCTCAGATATGTATCTCAAAGCTTTATTTGATCGTCGATATTGCACATAAATTCTCTAAGTAACAAAAAATGTCCTAATTCTTGGCAGCAGTCCTTGTCTTCATGAATATCTCGCCCTGTTCCTGGCTTCTTGTTCCTTCTTGATTCTTGCGATGGTCAATCTCAGTCGCTTCTTGTAGATGACACTATCCTGCATGTGGCCGACTTCTACGGGGGTAAATCTCCTTGAGTGGGTGTAATTGGTGTGGACCAACTCGTCAGTGAGGAAATATTTGATCTCGTATTTATATTCTGGTTCTTGTATGCCTCGATTACGACCTCGCAGCTCCGCTTGATATAGAAACACTAAGTATGGCACTGATGCTTGAGTTTGACTGTTGTCTGCCGACATTCTGCAGTTTATGTAGATGTTGAAGCTTAGAAGGATATTTGTTAAATAATTGCGCAATGCGTCTCGCATCCCTATTTATACGGGTGGTCGAAACTTCTGGTCTACCTGGTGCAGGTAGATTTTTCCTAATACTACTAACCCTTTTTTTTAAATCATTAACTTGGGATTTTTTTAAATCTAGGGAACAGTAATCATCGCACATTTTAGTGATATCATTATGAGTGAGGTAATAAATGGGAGGATCCCTAATGTGGTGCAATAGAATGCTGCTTTTTGACAAAACAGCAATAAAAATATAATCTACTCGGACTATGTTGCAATAAATAAATTTTCAAATTATGCACTTTTCTGGATATGAATTCTCTCTTAACTTATTTTTGTACAATATTTGCATTTCATAATTACGATAATTCATCTTCATCACTTGGCGCAACAGACCGCATGTGGTACAAGGCCTAGTTCTCCTAGTTTTCCAAACTATCTGGACCAAATATTTCCGATACGGCTAAACACTTTTCAGTCTTCCATACGGAAACATTCATGCGTACACTTATACATTCATATGTATTTATGCGGGATAGTTTAATATATGTAATTGTTTACCAAAGAATAAATGGTGCACTGAAATATTCTTGTCTTTATAGTGTCATCATGACACTACTGATCATACAATAGACCGACACTTCAGACCAACGAGTTGTAGTTTTCAATTCATTTGCTAGTCCATCTCGTACTCTTGAGCGAAAATGCCAATTTTACTGAGAACTATGCGAATAACTTCCAATATTTTCGAATCTCAGTCGCTAATATATGCATAATAGTCTTATGACTATATACGCGTTGCATAGTTTTATTGCATCACACCTGTGCACATCCTTCTTCATAAATCCTTTATTACTTACGACACAATTAGCAACGCCCACCGCAGGCAATAAATGTTACCAATTTATGGCTTGTTTAAGCAATAACATATTTAGTAGAATTTACGAAAACTTTGATTTTATAGCGTGACAAAGTTAACATAATTAGCATTTGGGAAACTTAAAAAGGGTTAAAATCTCCTTAAAAAAATCGACCTGCACAGGTAGACCAAAATTTGCACGCAATTGTATAAAAAGTGGTGCAAGGCAAGTTACGCAATTATTTCACAAATATCCTTCCAAGCCTCAACATCTACATAAACTACAGAATGTCGGCAGACAACAGTCAAACTCAAGCATCAGTGCCATACTTAGTGTTTCTCTATCAAGAGGAGCTGCGAGGTCGTAATCGAGGCATACAAGAACCAGAATATAAATACGAGATCAAATATTTCCTCACTGACGAGTTGGTCCACACCAATTACACCCACTCAAGGAAATTTACCCCCGTAGAAGTCGGCCACATGCAGGATAGTGTCATCTACAAGAAGCGACTGAGATTGACCATCGCAAGAATCAAGAAGGAACAAGAAGCCAGGAACAGGGCGAGATATTCATGAAGACAAGGACTGCTGCCAAGAATTAGGACATTTTTTGTTACTAAGAGAATTTATGTGCAATATCGACGATCAAATAAAGCTTTGAGATACATATCTGTAAGAAATTTGAAAGTTTATTTTTATTTATTTTACTTTTCAGGAGGATTGGTTTTCTTGTTTCTTTTTCTTCCAGATGTTTAGTGCACTTGGTTATGGTTAGAGGGACGCGCACCTGAAGGTGCTTTCACGGGGGCCAGTTGGTCCATTGTGTTTCCCTGTTGAGCAGTGGGACCATAACTGAATTCTATCGGTTGGTATGGTTAAACCAGCCTGAACTCTTTACGAAACACATCATGTTCCAGAGTGGGACTTCCACCAGGTCCTCTAGTTCCTCAAATAGTCTGTTTCCCATGTGGTGGAAGCGATGGATTTGGAGGCTGGGGCAGTCGCAAGGTAGGTGGTTGATGGTTTCTGTTTCTTCTGTATCATGGCAGCCATTGCACATATCGGACAGTGTCCCGTTAGTACTCCTGTCATCAAGCTGATTTCCTTTTTGTTCATAGCTAAAAGGCTCTTAGTCCTCTTATCGTTCAGTATTGGCCATAAACTGTCTCCTCTAGTTATCCAGGAAGGGTTGATCATTTCTCTTGTTTTAAGGTCTATTTTTCTTTTCAATACACCAATAGGAATGGCTATTGATGTCTGGGTGAAATCCTCATTTAATGCTGACCCTTTCCGTGCAAGTTCATCTGGTGCTTCGTTCCCTTCTATATTCCTATGTCCGGGAACCCAAAAGAGAGTGACTTCGTGAGTGTTGCATATTCTATTTATTTTTTTTCGGCATATTGCAACTGTTTTTGATCTAACTGTGTCGCTGTCCAGTGCCTTGAGTGCTGCTTGACTGTCCACGAAGATTGTAATCCTGGATGGATTTAGTACCTTATCGTGTATCGAAGACTTCGGCTTGGAAGATACTACAGTCGTCCTGGAGTTTGTATGAATCGTTGATGTTAAGTGATTCACAGAAAACTCCAGCGCCGGTTCCTATGTCCATTTTAGACCCATCAGTGTAGAGTTGAAGATCCTGTAATGTGTTGGATTCCCATTCCTGTCTTTCGGGAAAAAAAACTCGAAAGAGTAGATATTTTATTTGTTTGCCTTTCGCAAAGTAAGGCGAGTACATATGTACATATATTCCCGTGCTCGCGTTTTTTCACACAGACCTTAAACCCTTGTTGTTGTATTAGGAAAAAATAAGTATGCTTTCGTATCCCAAATAATGAATTTCACAAAAATAATTCTAAGGCTTGTTGGAATTATATTCATTTTGTTCAGGTTTACTGTTTTATTGTTTGCAAGAGGAAACGCTAATTTTTCTTTGAGCCCACTCTAGCTTAAGTAGACTGTGGGAAGAAATATTGTCCCTAAGATCAACTTTAATTAATTGAAATGACAGGCCTTATGAATCTTTGACAGAACCAATGTTTTACCGGGGAACTGCAACTGAAAGTGAGATTCATCGGCATTATTGTATCCTTCCCTGTTGCGAGTCCATTATAAATTAGAATTTTTAGTCTGTTTTTGTTTAAGTTTGAGCCGAGATTTCTTTTTAGCATTATAGGTGCGACAATTTTCAAATTTGAGGTAGTTGACACTATTATTGTCAATTGCTTTGTGTTGATGTCACGCATCTCTTCTTAATCTCAGGAGCACGTGACTGCTTTTTTTTTCACTGAAAAAAGGCTTCAGATCTCCATAATGCCTTAATGAGGTCTTCTGTGCCATGACAGACTTTTCCAAAAGGTTCGTTCTACTCATTGAAGGAATATATTTTCCATCACCAATTCTTAGTAAGAAAGATGCGAACTTGCCGCTGTCGGTATTTTGGTCAGCTGTGTTCTCATACTGGTTTAAGGTCCAAGATATGGACACGCTGCCAAATAGAATACGACTTTGATGATATCCACTCGAGTGGCTTTTGAAATGCCTGGCATTGTTTGACGAAAATCATCCGACAAAATAATTGTTACTGCAACCTCGTCATTGCCATTGAAGTGTCATTTATTTATTTGTCCAAATGTCAAATATATAATATACGCAAGTAATTGCTAATAGATGGCCTCATTAGAAAGACCTATTTATAAAAAGTCCTGTTTACTATCCTGCATTATCTGTGCACTAGCTGTACGAATCTATTGATTGACATATCGTGGGCGGTGTTCTGGATCTCTGGGTATTGTATACAAACATATCCAGATCAAGTTTCAAAATCTGTCTTAGCGATGTTCTGGAAATGCCCACGTGAGTAACACGTCGAAGAGTAGATACAGATGAATCATTGTTGACACCCTGTCGTACAGCCTCCACTGTGCGAAGAGGTCAATAAACGTTTGGTCGTGGGTGACCAAATACTATACCCCGCCCCTCAAAGGGGGTGATGAAGTTTCTAATCATGTCTGTACTGGGAGCGGTTATAGCATTAAAATAGTCACGGCAGCAAGAGGCCGTCAAAAAACGTAAGAAAATTCAAGAATATTGACCTCTTCATGCACTGGATGTGAAGCCAAAGTTACAAATTTTTCAGGTTGACCCACCGGCCACCCTGTATCAGTGCAATGAGTCAAAACTTATTCAATACCCAGTGACTGCGATGCCTCGCATTTTACGACTTTAAACTTACGTAGAGTAGCAGTAGGATTTATTACGTACCTATATAAACTAAGAGGCTCCTCTGAGGGGTGTTCTTAGGACGTAATTATCTAAATTCATAATTTATTCTCTAAAAATAGAACCACGATAATTCATTATGCGAAGTAGTTCAGCACCCCACTGTGCCAATTAAAAAATTAATAATTTCCGAGCCTCAGATGATAAAAGAACAGAAATCCTGTTTCTCCTTCCTGGGTGCTCTTTCAGGCTTCCAACTCAAGGAAGCCTAATCCAATTTGAACAAATTGTAATCAGTTTATAGTTCACTAACCCCGCAAAGATGCTAAGCTATAAATTATCTTATCCTGGAGCTGAGCAATGAGCATAATTAATTTGCTTCTGAAAACATGTTTTTTTCTTCTCAGAAATACTCCATCAGGGGGTAACCTACCTACTACTGCCAATACCGATGCGAATGTGTAGATTTATGCGTTTGAAGGATGTGGCAGCGTAGAATGTGTTGTTTTATGTCTAGACTGGGTTGTATTTCAGATTATATAGAGCAGGAGTTGTAACGTGGTCCCTGCGGTGGAATGTTTCAAATCTTAAAACACGAATGCAATGAAATTTTACTGACTTGTTTGCTATACGAATTCAATCCTAACTTTTAGGAGAGTCAGCTCTGACTTGTTTATATCTGTCAGACATAGTGAAACTATCTCCAGCTCGATACGATTTGATTTTTGTTTCTGAATTTTATACGAAAGGATGTGAGAGCTAGCACAAGTTACAGAGTTTCACAGGCAGCAACTCCTTTTTGGTGTACTAAGTATTTTATTTGTTTCTCTGCTATGCTTGGTAGCTCTGAGTGCTACTTTCCTGGAAGTGCTTGAACTTACACCCGCCAGGTCGCAAGGAAACACATCCTTGTATACCGTGGCTACCGAGAGCTGATAAAGTGAACGATGCGCATCATTAAAGGAAATTTGTTTAAACCTGATATCACGACTCCTTCACAGCAGGAAAGATATCGTCAGTAACTATTTTTAGTTTTTCACATTCGTCCTTCTTACTTACATACTTAATGGAATCTGATCCGTAAATTGTGTGTGTCCTATGCACTGCAGGTTTCTGTCCTCGCCAATCCCGGGAATATTGTTTCCAGTTCTCCTGACCAAGCCTCTTGGCACTCGCACTCGTCTCATGTAGCCTTCGTAGATGACTCGAAACTGGAAGAATGGACTCGAATACAGTCTTCACTGGAGTTTTATTGTTAATTCCGTTAATGTGCCCGACTCACTGTAGTCGTTGAACCGCCTTTTGAACTAAGTACAGTGGTAGCTATATTTTTTCCTCCAATCACACTCTTTGCGCACATGACCAAATATAAGATGAAAAATTATTTTTTCGAAAGATTTCTTATAGAAGAACTGGCAGGATCAATGTTCCATTGAGTACCAGTTTTGTCTTTCAAGTTAAAAAATTTAAGCCCAGCTTTGTTGCCAAACCTTAGTAGCAAATGTTTCCTAGGGTGAGTCTGCATTGAATCTCCTAATATCGATGTCATTTGAAACTTAATAAACTAGATAGATATTTAATTTGATTTTGCTTTGAGATTCCATCTTTGGGGAGCGGCTACAGAACTCACCATCGACAAGCTCAGCTGGTCTATGGTAAATGGTGGTCTCTTTAACTCGTTCCTAAAGGCGGGAATTCCACGTCGCCTGTTCTGGGCAATGCTTACGTAGGGCGGTCTACTCTTTTGATTTATTATAGTATATTCCATTGTAAAGCGTATTTTGAGATAAAATCTTACTGTCATCAGTCTGTTGCTGCTTTCTTCGCCATATTGAGATGTTCGTTCATCCTTCATATGTCACAAAACCGTGCGGTATCGAAATATCGCTGTTTGCGCGAGTGGTCCAGTGGTCACCTTCACAGTTCAGTGATTCTACATTGAAATGAAGTAGTCTTAGCTAAGGTTTAATACTAAAGACCTTGCTTTTGCAACTTTTAATTCTGCCTCCGAATTCGAATGCACCTTCGGTGAAACGTGTGAATCGTGCACAGAGGAAGGACTACATATTCTTTATGTTCTCTAGCAATGTTTACTTGAATGTTGGACTATAAGAACCGATAGACTTCTGACTCGTTAATCTATTCATTTTCAAAGTTTACCGCCATTTCGCGTAAATGACTAGAACTAACAAAGCTGATAGTGCGCAGCCCTGCGGTACAACTCTTTTTAAGTCGTTAAGCGCTGATACCTTAACAGAGTTTGAAAGGAAGACACGAACACGTTGCACATAGCTTTCATAATAAAAATTAATTGCGCAAGCCACGCTAATTAATCCGATTAATGCTGTCGAAAGTTTTTTCAAAATTGATAAAAAGAAGGTGAACTCGAGATTCTACTTGAAACGTTGCTCTACAATGATCCACACAATTCTTGAAAATCTAAGCCGGTTTACCACTTCAAACCTATTGTTAGCTCTCTAGAGACCTCAAGCTTTTTACGTCGTGCTTTGTTGGACGTTATAAACTACCACCCGCTGTGCTTTTTAGTCGTCAAATGTCATTGTGAATACACTCTAGGACTGTTTTTAACCTATCTTCTGGATAACTTTAAGCCGACAAACAATTCTAAATCTAAGAGACGTCTCCGCTAGTCCCTACATATTTCCTTACTACCTTATCGTACTGCGGGATGTACGATCCGCAATTGACTCCCAAGCCCTTGTGCTTTTCTCTGGCCTAAGTGTACCTAGTCGGTGCATATTTTTTCTTCCCCTCTGTTATTAGTGAAGCGCTCTTGTCATGTGTTTTACATTTAGAGCCACAGACTTAACTGTCGCGTTGAATCTCGAAGCTAAATGCCGGTAACCAGACTTGTACGCCGTTCTAAACCGGTGATGCCGACTTAAAATTCTGAAGAACTTTCCCTCATCCTAGTCGCAAAGCGCTACAGTGGTTGCTCAAGATTACTTCTCTTTCGGTCATGCTAGATTCTGGAACTCGTGCGGACAGCTTATCCAGTTCCACGGAGTGTTTGGCCGCAGTAGTTTCTCTTCTACCGATTTCATTGGTCTTGCCAGCTGGTGTTCTTTTTTTGTGAAATCGTCAGAAAATATGCCACAAATGGTTCGTAAAAGCGGCCTCAAAGCATAATTCCCTTTTGGACTTATCATGCAAAGTCCTTTCGTCGAAATTTCATGTGAAACATAATGTCATTGTACTCGGCACCTAAAGTAGGGACCTTTCAAGTGGATACCAATTAATTAAAACGCCCAGAACACAAACCGAAAACCCCACTGCAGGACACTTGAACCCATGTAGTTGCTCCTTCAATGTTGGTCTTTATTTCATGTTTTCGATTTGTACAAACTGATCGAATATGCTCTCCCCCTTGGGACACGCAAAGTAAGTTTTGTAACAATCCACACCTTTCGAGCCCATTGTATAGGAATCCTTATAGTACTCCTCCATGTACGGTTCCGGTCTAAAACAATGAACAAAACAAAGTTAATTGAAACATTTTCATCTCAATGTAGCAGCTACAACTCACGTTAGCAGGCGTTGGTATATCTTATCAATCAGTCCTCCAACGTAGTGCACTTGGGCGTTTGCACAAATGGCCCTCTGCATACACTCCCTGCCATTCATGCCCTTGTTGTTCATGTAGCTTTCAATCATCGCGTATAGAAATATCGCTGTCAGGTCAATGGGCTGCGGTGAACTGGGTATAGGCCCTTCTCCAAACGAACGAGCCGATGATGCCGGAAAGTAGGTGCTATTCCACCAGTGTATTGGCGTTAAAGGAAGATTGTGTTGCCACTGGAAATTCCACGCACTGGACAGAACTCTCCACGGTCGTTTGTCTTGCAAATCCACCGGCAACGCAAAATTTATAATATACTGCAATAGAAGAGCCTTTAAGGACCGCAAATTGATCATTCAGAGGGGAGCTACCTTAAAGACGCCCGCATTTTGGTAAACCAGGAAACGTTTCTGCCGACTCTTCGCCCAGAGCGTGATGTTGTGCGGCTCCTGCTGCTGAGTGGTAGTCAAGCAGTAGAGATGCACTATGGCGACCGAAAAACTTAGTCTTCTGCAAAATTTTTAAATTTATTAAGGATGCACAACCGCAATTGAGTGCATAATTTACGAAACTACTACTTACAGAACGTTCATGATGTGTGACTGTAACTGGGGTTAAAGTAGTACTGACATCCGACCGGGATGGAAACCAATTTTAATGGTAAATGTCGCACTCGCACATAACGAAAGATGAGCCAAACAGAAGCTCTAATCAAATTAAATTTTAATTTAATTCAGCCGTTGACCTGGCTGCTTATGTACATACACTCGAGGTGGTTAGGAACTGAGGTATAACAGGTTGCTCATTGTGTTTTTATTACGTCATGTGATATTGATAATGCTCTCAAGGTGTTAGATTATTCATTTAACGATGTGTAAAAACATTAACCTAGGACGGCAATTTCCACTACCACGAGACTGAGTTTTGACCTTAAACTTACTCTAAAATTATTATGGCCACTCTTAGCATCGTCATTATTCCCCATCTGCATCATCGATTGCGAATCTGTTGACCGAGCAATTTCTAACAGTATTGTGCTTGTGCCAGGCGGGTCCAGATACATAGAAACGAAGTGTACCGGTAAAATCAGGTACGGCGCTAAACTACGAAACTGGAAGTAATTCAGTCTGTAATGAGATACGAATCTATTCACTTCATTCCAATAATTTGCGCAGTCTATGACAGATGGTTAGCGAATTTGAATACACATGTCTATCAATGGAAAAAACTAATAAAAGTGCGGTGTGAAATGAGAAGTATAACATTTTGCTGAGTATAACAAGGACAATTTATTATTTGAATGTCAATCACTTACTTAATCCTTCAAATGTTGTGGGGAATGTGATATCGGATACCGGGCTCTTTGAACCGAATTCTGGTCGGCATTTTGACGTGTTTCTTGTTGTGTTGAATTGGTGTCTTGTGGTTGCTGAGTTTTCCTTGGAATGTTTGAGTGTTCCCAGAACAAATACTGGGATATATTTCACGTAAAAATGCTGGCCTCATTACTTAAATCAGATACATGTTCCAGATAATTGTTCCATTTTTTTTTGGATACGCCAAGGAGGTGGAAATCTTCCAAAGACGCCAGTTGTCTGAACGGATGGCATGTAAATACGGTTTACATATCCGACTCGAGCCGGTAAATCGAACAACCGTATTTACCTATAGAAACAACCCCTCACGTGCACCACACCTTAAAGCTGGGTTCGTCTTTACGTCGGTTTGGGTTCTTAGGCATTCGACACTCTATTGCTCGAATTATCCGCGATACTTTGGCACCCTAGGAACCTAATATCGCTGAGTATGTGCACCGCTTCGTTAGGTACGATGGTCCAGTTTTTGCCATGTAACTTACGATGTTCTCGAGAGTTGGCCACTCCCCAAAGTGATCTCGTAGGGTGACCGTTTCAGCTTCGTATCGTGGGTAGTGAAGAAACACGTGTTCCACGTTTTCCGAAATATTTTCGCCTTGCCCCGTCAGATAAACATTCGTTTCGCCGCCAATCGGTTTAATAGTATTTTTTTTCGTCGAAATCGGCCATTTTGGACTCTCTCGCTTTTTAATTTTTCAATTTCTCCAGCGCGTATGTCAAAAGGAAGTAGTGGAAAAAACGAAGAGTATTGCGTCGGTCAAAATAGTTCGAAAAGCATTGGCGACCCTAGATGCGCTAAGACGATGGACGCATTAACTTTCGACGATTTGTTGCGTGCATGCTCTAGATGGCGTTTGAATCTTAGACACTCCAAGGTATGTACTTAACAAACGGCTAAGAAAACAATTCGTTTCTAAGAGATTTTCTGAACTTTCCAACTTGTAATAAGGGCTGATTCAGCCAGCAAGTTTTTTTTTTTTTTTTAGAGTCGATGGGGTAATTAAGGCTCAAGTACAGCCTAATAAGCACGGCGACCAGAAGAGATCTTTTGTGCTATCCCCTGAGAGTTGCTATATTATATTTGTCTTTTAGCTGAAATCTAGTTCATTAATGAAACTATAGATAGTTTCAGCTGAGGAAGATGTGACATCAGATGGTGATGTGAAGCCTTTGTTAAAGTGTTTGAGCCTAAGCCGAGCTATGGCCGGGCATTCACACAGTATATGTTGGGCTGTTTCGGTGTCTTCAAGGCAGAGACGGCACATGTCCGATTGGACACGGCCCATTTTCTAGAGATGGTAATTGAGAGAGCAATGTCCAGTAAGGAAGTCAGTTATGATCTTAGCCATGCGTTTGCTCATTGAAAGAATGTCTCTGGATCTTTTTTTTGAGAAATTTATAAATTTCTTGGCGTGTCGTAAGCCATTTTGCGAATTCCAGAATGAGAGCATTTTTATTCGTTCCCATAGGAGCAAGTTACCAACCGATGTAAGCTAGGCAACGACGCGTTCAGTTGCAACTGTCTCGTTACAGTGGAGTTCAACTTCTTCAAGCATTTTTAATACAACCACCACACTGCGATATCGTCTGCAAACCCGATAATTGATGCTACTCTGGGAATCGGTGGGCACAGAATTTCGCCATACATAACGCTCTACAGCAAGGGACTTGGGACCGATTAGTCTTAATTCAGCAGGAGTCTGTTCAAAAAATATATCGCTATTATTTTACGAAGATAAGTCGGTATTTCGATCCGATAAGGACAACCCAAAATACGTTCCCAGTTCACCAAGCTTATAGCGTTTTTATGTCCATCGATATAGCGGTGGAGTATTTTGAATGCCTGCCTCTATAGCTGTTTGGTTCTCGTTATTACCGCATTTATTGCATCTACGTCTTGCGTGGAGCTTAAAAATACGTATTGGTGTTCCAAGAGACCTCTTGTTGTTTCAATTGCCGCAAAAAAAGATTTCATGGTCGAGCAAACAAGAGGACGATAGGACAAAAGTTCGCTTGAACTTCCCTTCGCTTTTGGCAGTAGAACTAGTCGTCGACGCGACGCCTCGAACTTCAAGAAGAGAGATGCCTAAAGCATTTCATCAAATATTTCGGGGCGTGTTTTAATAGCAACTTTAAGGCTCTATTTGGAAAACCTTCCATTCCCGGAGTCTTTCTATCGCTTGTTTCTTGTTTTCCAAGTCTTGTCAGAAAACGAGGCCATTTTTTTTCGCACTCACTAAGGTACTTAAATGGCACTAGAATTCGGGGTGAACCTGGGACTCAACCAAAGAGTCTCTTCCTTTAAGGCTAGTTATAGCTCTTCACTGTGACAGCTGTAGCAACCTTCTTAACATCGTAGGCGCCTTTAAAATCAGTGAAAAGCCGGTACTCTTTTCTTCTAGCTCTGTTAGAATATGAATTTTTAAGTGGTTGGAAATGGAAACCGAATTTAAGCCTAGCATTGGCAAAGGCCTTTAAGCGTTCACATAAAATCGCAAACAAGGCAGGGTCAGACGGTCTGTTTTCTTCTGAACTAGGCACTCCAAACTGAGGTTTAAGTCATTAGATGTGCGTACTTTACAATTGAATTGGTGTATGCTCCACTACAAGTGATCTCCTACTAACTTATATACTCGTAGCTTAGCAAAAGACCTTTGGCTCCAGCAGCCTTGTTGGATATTGGTATCGTTACTTCATCGTGGTCAATGGAACCAACATATTGGTGGTTGTGTGGAGCAGTTTGCCTTATGACAATTTCTTTCTGGATCTCTTAGATCACATGGTCTGATGACGGATTGAAGCTGGAATTGAAATGGAAAACCCTTGCGCAGCAACTGGGAACATAAACTTCATCTATCCAACTGAGAAAAGGTTCTGGTACTGAGGCGATGCAAACTATTGATCAAGAGCCTTACTCATATAAAAAAATCCGTGAAGTGAACAAGAAATGCATAAAAAGCTGGTCAGGGTACTCATAGATCATAGATGTCTGATATCGTAACAAACCAAACGCGTCAAGAGGAAACTAAGACTCCCTCTGCCCCAGTCTTTGTGAATATTCAGCTCTCATCTTCGCACAAAAATACATTTGAACCTCGTGTATAAACTCTTCCGTAATAGGGATACAGTCACCGCTGTAAAGGACGTGGAAAGAAACCAATTTTGAAATACTTTCTGCTGGAAAAACGTGTCATTTCGAAAAGAAATGGCAGCACTCAAACGGGTTTATAACTACGCTAAGCCGCGATAATAACAAGCTCTTCATCAACTCCTCATAAGTTTATGAAGCCTTTTAAGTAAAATAGATATCAAAACTTAATGAAAACCACCCACCACCCTTTCCATACGTTCAACTTAGCCGTTTTTGTTTCTGGTAGGAGAAAAAAGGCATCATCATCCCTGGCATTGTGCAGTCCCGCTACTGAAGTGCTCCTTTTGGCAACAACTTCCACATCAATTTCGGTTTTGGTTTTCGAACTTTACAACATAATGGCGTCATATTTGCAAGTGGTCGCAAATGCTCATAAGCTCTTAAAGCGCTCGTAAATTTTTGACTACAAGGGGTTGACGTACGGAGTTGTGAACCTAGTACGTTACGACCGCACTGTTAATAACTGGCGGGCGACGTACGAGTAGTCGTGGTTGATGTATAAATTTATCTGACAGATGTTAGCGCTTCATTATCTCTATTCTACCATTAAGCAGTGAATCAGCATTGTCTCATTGTAATCAGGGTACTAAATAAGTAATAAAGACGGATCCCGGCTTGAGGCATTACACATTGTGATGAAACTACGAACAGTTGGGTCCGTTTTATTGTAGTTTATGTAATTTATTTCGCTTTTGGAGAAGCTATTTGGATTTCATTTGATTTCAGAATGTCCTTTTGACTGCCACAAATCAAGATATTTCAGAATAAAAATGATATCATATTGCACACTCATGTCTCCAAGCCTTGACTTGAAACCAATTCAGCGGTGGAATTGTTAAGTTAGGTTAGGTAGGTGGGCTGGCGAGGAGAGAACTACTTCTCCGCTACACTCAGGTCAATACTGACCCATTGTGATGACCCTAGCTGGAAATGTTGTCCTTTGCCCATAGAAACCCAATTCTGCCTCTAATTTGCTCCGATACTTACTGAGGATTTGATTAATTTCATTATCCTGTCTGATGGCGTGCTGGCGAGTTCTCCTAGGTTCTGGAAAAAGAAACTCCCAAGGAATTTGTTCCTGCTGCGTTGGAGACCAGGGCAGTGGCATAGGAAGTGGGTTGTGTCCTCAAAAGCTTCTCGTCAACGCAGCCTTTGCAGAGTTCTTCTTCCGTCGGACGTAGTTTCTTCAAATAATACCGTAGAGAGTTGTGCCCCGTGATAACCTCAACGAGGGTGGAAAGGGAATTCCTGCATTCCCTCATGAGTCTCTAGATTCTACCTTCATCGAGGGACGACCACATCCATTGTCCATTTTAGAACGGTCTGTATATTTTGCAATGGATTGCGTATTTGGTATCTGACTCTTAAGACTCCTCCCTGCTACGATAGGGGCTTGAGAAAGGTATATTGAAGTCTAGGTATGAGGTGATATAATCCGTAATAGGTGCATGGCCAATGTACATACTTCTGAAGGAGAGTCGTATGCCCTATTGCATTTGACTTTCATGTTTCTGACTGGCTGATTCTAATGGCGCTAATGGCTGCTGATGTTTTAATGAAGATACATATCCAGCGGAAGCAGATTGAGAATAGCTTCAAGGCCAGCGGTTGTAGTTGTCCTCGTCGCACTGGTGGTCCCAATGCACGCTAGTTTTTGAATCCTTGTGACGGCCATTAGGTTAGCGTCCGAGATGCCCTCGAATGACTAATGATGCCCACTCTTGAAATCCTGGGTATTCTCTCCTGGGAGTGTACTCCAGACTTTGCTTCTTTTGTAACAAAATGAAAAACAAAATGTGGTGTGCTCCTGCTGGCAGTCTGCTTTCATTTACATGATATCGGGTCAAGGACTGATGGGGAATTGATTGTCGAAATGGTTTTCGTGCCTTTTTTTAAATTGTTGGTGCTCTTCGATTCTATTGTCCTTCACAAAAAAATGAACAACTGAGGAAAACCCTTTCTAAACACATACAAGTGGTACGACAAGCTTATCACACGACAGACAGGATAAGATCAGCAAATATTTTCATTGTGCGTGAAGAGAATCCTTTGTTTTATAGAAAAATAAAAATAAATAAAACGTTTGAAAAATCGCAAAGAAAAAGCAAATTTGAGAAGACTTATCGACGAATAAAATGCGATGCTTTATTTTGTGATACCACTAAAATGGTGAACGTTTCAACAAAATTACGGGTAAAAGTGTGCTCTGTGCACACTTCCTAGATAGATAGGTTGATGCGGAGATGTTTCAACTTCACTCTCAACTCAGTATCTGCAAATAATGAATATACCCTCTCCATGAACTCCCTCCCTCCCACGGAACTATCCCGAGTTTAGAATTATTTTCAGAATAGTTTTGCGTGACTTTGGTGGTAGTTCACCTAAATCGTTAAAAAGTGTTGCCGTCTTGCTGCTTGTGCCAAGGTTAGTTGGCAAACTTCCCCATTCATGTTATCGAAGTCGGTTGTTCTTAAATGAACTCTATTTTTGTGGGTTATATCCTATTTGTGCCAATAGGATGTGACTTGTTATAAACTTTATCAGAAGAGTTTAGTGCGTTCAGATTGACGGGTAAAACTACACCGTTCAGTATTTTTTATGGTTGGTGCTTAATTCAAAAGAATTTATCTTCCAATTATTTGTGGAACATAAAATCATTTAAATGGGTGCCTCTCCTCTCAACCTAATTTTATAGAACACTGCCGATTGTTTGTGCTCTTATTTCGCTAAAAGCAGAATAACTGATAACATGAGTATTCTACTTAATGCATGCACTTAAAAAACCATGACTTAATGGTGTGATGTACCATCCTTGTGGAACTAAGACCTGTACAAGTCCAAATCCTTCAATTACGGCCACCATCAGCTATCATATCTTTGCACCGCGGTCCATTCGCAGTAACGTTGTTGAAATTTCTTCCCAAAAAGGTATGGGACAAAAGGTTCAACCACTTGAAAACCCATTTTAAGCCCAAGCGGAGCAGCGGTTACGAAGCAGATGGTTATCTTACTTCAGCCCTTGTATAAGCTGGACTAATGTTCAGTTGCTGAGTTCTGCGATGAGATAATGCTTTTGAATTTTCAGGCACTCTTCGTGCTACAATTGCAATTCTTTCGCCAGTATGCACCGGACGAGCATGTTGATAGCTTTTGGTATCCATAAGGATGTCAGTTTCACATCCTTTCTTTATGAGTTCCCTTGCATCAACCGTTAAAATTCTTCATTTCTACTAAACATTATTTTCGAATTTAGCGCAGTTTTTGGAACCAGAGAAGGCAACAGGCAGCCAACCCACACAGTTTCCTTGATATGCGCTAAGATAGGAGTGAGCCTTATCTCCCAACCGAGAAGATCCATGAGCATTAGGAACGAAACTATAGATTTCGGAAAGAGAGAGAGATAAAGCCACGATAGTGTTGTAGTTTGTAGAATAAGTAGGAGCCCTGCCGGGGAATATCAATCTCAGTCACGGCATAGAAAAGAGAAAAAAATCAAATCTCCAAGCCCTGCACCCAAAAAGAGGTTAAACCTTTTAATGCAATGGATCGAGTCACTTGTCACTTGATTGGCCTAGCTAGAGGTTGTTCGGCTTACGAGAGGGAGAAGCACTGTAAGGATGCTTTCAGCAAAAGAATGGTAGTCAAATTTAGAAAGCCAGGAATGGGTCTAGTGCTGTTGGAAGATGACAACATTTGGTTGCACTTCTCTTTGGGCAAATAAGAATCTGTTTACCAAGCGGAGACTTATGTGGGAGACAGACTGCTGGTATTTATACCATAACCATGGTATAGCAATACTACGTTCTATACCACATGTCTGTCACTGCAATACCACATTAGAACCTAGTACAGAACCTAGTATTGAGATTCGCAAATTTTTGGTGGTATGCCACCATCTTATTGCTTGCAGCGCCACTTTCTTTCTGTTGGTGGTTCTTCATAGCTTCTTTGACAATTCAAAAGCAAGAAATCACAGCGAAAAATGTTTTGAAAATGGATTAAGGAGGACAATTTTATCTGCATTGGAAACAATGAAGTAAGAGAAGTTTAGAGGAATTATATCCGCGAGCTACGAGGAGCAAGACGCAGTATTGGAGTGTTGTAAGTAAGTAATGTGTAAGGGGCTGGAGGAGGCGCAACACAAATGTCAAAGTATACCACGTAACGCAAAAGTCAACGTATACTACGAAGTGCAGTCTATCGGGGGTTATAGTATTCACTACACCATGGTATCAATACCAACAGTCTGTCTCCCACATTATACGATCTTAGTACTTAGTCATGTCCTATATTGCAAGCGAACTGAAGTTCCTATGTCTGCAGTGAGCCAAGTTGCGCTTAAGGCTTTAAGCCTTTAACAACTTCCCAAACAATTCAACAATTTTTCATATTCGATTGGAAGGCTGAACTCTTTTGTTCCAAGGCGCACTGCGATAATGACAGAAGAATTTCTCAAGAGCCGAACCTGCGTCCACAGTTTGATTTTCCATCAACGAATGGGCTTCCTACGAACACAATTATGTGCGGCATAACTTGTCAGGATGCAAGCAAAGCAAACGAATGCTACTAGATGTATATAATAAGAAAACCTCGGTCATATTGCTGTCTCTCAGTAGTTTGGGAAGGCTAGGATATGTAGGGCGAACGAACACGAACGTTCCGGCACGCAGCGTCTTCGAAACTGATCCGAACGGAGCACGCAATAGAGAGCATCCTCGGCTTAGATGGTGTGCACTTAATTAATTTGGACCATGCTTACTGGAGAAGCTTGTTGGTCTATGGCTAGCTTCAGCCCAAACTGTAGCGCCTTCTAAGTAAGTAAATTACAGGACACTGTGGCTTACATAGTTATGTAGACTTAACAACACAACAATCTGCGACGATATAGCAACACACTTTCCCTTCGGTGCTGATGTAAGGATTAGCTAGATCGTAAGCTTCTCATCACCTATACAGGGTGTCCCAGTTAAGAGGTATAATCCTTTATGGTGATTCCTCAAGCGGCTTTCTACAAAAGACAAGGAAATTTCAGTCTGTCTTGCTTATTGGAGAAAAAGGAAGGGTTTATGTCCTGGTACTAGAACAATGGTGTTTTTGCCACAAGAAAAAAAAAAATACCGCATCCAACAATCTTAAACGATTCCGGAGACTTTTTCGATTTGAATTTTAGAGGACTAATCATCAAACATTTGAAGCTAAAAAATATCGCTTTCCGACACCCTTAAATTAAGGAATAAGCAAAATAAAATAGAATTTTTCATCAAAGGATTATCATGGGTTTTTAAGCAGTGGATGCTATTTCTCATCCGTTTCTTTTGGACTTAACTACGTAGTGCGCATTTCGGCTACAAACCGCTACGACGCAGAAATTAATACACCATTCGACCGGTTACAGATTCGGCCCTTTCCACCTCGATTAAGGACTGACTCCACAGTACTACTGTTCTATTTGAACTTCAGTTATAGGGGCATGAAACGAGTCACTTGGCATATCATGAAACTCGTATTTTGTCAAGGTTAGAGCCAAGGACTCTTTATATTTCGTTTGCTTCTCAATAAAATCGAGTAGTTTTACGCAACAAAATTGGAATTTTTTGACGCCTTTCAGTTATTGAAATACTGCAATTCTCTTGCTTATTTGAATGATTCAGTCTCCATTTACTTGTATTCCGAAGAACAACCACTTCAGCCCCAACTCCTTCTGTTTTATTAGCACCATTATTATGTCGAGCAGCAGCTTGGTATTACGACACAAGTTTGTAGAAATTTTCTTCCTTGCATTACACATTTCTTGCACTCGAGATACATTATTTCATTTCATTTTTCTTTTTCAACGAAACAAGGATAAACGCATTTGGTAGCGACGCCAATAAGTCCTGTAAATTCTTAGAATTCTCGCGAACTGTACACATTTAAAGTTTTATCCTTGTGAAATATGTACATACATCAACGTCCTGGCAACAGAACAGACAATTTTTTTTACGTTTTAATTAATTGGATACACTTGACACTTGTTTCGTAGCCAAATACAAATTGAGCAATCACTTAACGGAACTACACAAATTCCACAGAAAAACACTTAAATTGATGTCCTTTTTCAATAGTTTGGTCCTTTATTCATCATATATCGTCGATTTTTACAAACTGATCGAATATACTCTCCCCTTTGGGACATCCAAAATAGGTTTTGTAACAATCTGCACCTTTGGAGCCCATTGCATAGGAATCCTTGTAATACTCCTCCATGGATCGCTCTGGCCTAAACAATGAAGGAGACAAGTTAATTGAAGAATTTCCATCCGAAACTGGTGCAGGGAAATAATTTTATTTGAATTGATTCCAAATTGCCATTTACGAGGAGTTCTCGTTTTAATGGGTTTTAAATTCAATCTTCGAAGGAGATTCATTCCTCAGTAAGAATGGGAATTAGTCCTCGCTTTAATGTGAGAATTTGATTCACTTTGAAGGCAGTATGCAGAAGCATCTGCAGATGGGAATATCCAACATGACGTGTCTGCAAATGGGAAGGAATTCCTCGCTCTGGTTTCATTATCCTTTTCTTGGTACAAAGCTCTCCACGCGCACTTCCTCAAATCGAATTCTGGAGATAATTTCACCCATTTTCTCAACTATTTCCCTGCACCTTCGAGGAATAAAAACCGTTTAACTCACGTTAGCAGCCGCTGATATATCTTGTCCATCACCCCGCCCACGTAGCGAACTTGGGCGTTCTCACAAATCGCCCTCTGCATACACTCCCTGCCATTCATGCCCTTTTCGTTCATGTAGCTTTCAATCACCGCATAGAGAAATGTCGCCGTCAGGTCCGTGGGATGCGGTTGAAGGGGTACATTCCCTTCTCCCAAGGATCTACCACTTGCCGGAAAATAGGTACTATTCCACCAGTACAGTGGGGTCAATGGGAGATTATGTTGCCACTGGAAGTTCCACGCACCGGACAGTGATCTCCACGCTTTTTTGTCTTGCAGGTCGATGGGCAATGAGATACTGATAATGAACTGGAAAATGAGTCCTTTTTTAAGGATTGTGCAATGCATTACCAAGGAGTACTCACCTTATGGACACCCTGAGTTTGGAAAATTAGGAAACGTTTCTCCCGACTCTTCGCCCATTGTGTGACATTGTGTGGCTCCTGCTGGTTGGTCGTAGTCATGCAAAAGAGATACACTATCGCAAGCGCAAAGCTAAGTGTTCTGTAAAATTTCACTTTATTAAGGATATGGACACACACAGCTAGTTATCCAAAAATCTATGCTTACAGAGAATTCATGTTGTGTGACTGCAACTGATGTTAAAATGTTACTGATACCCGAGAGGGGCTCAAAATCGGTTTTGAGAGGAAATGTCGGAAAAACAAAAAAAATCAAAGAGATGTTCTAATTGAATTAGAAGCGGTTTGGTCATTAGGGTTGCCATAGGCAGATTCTTTTAATTTCTTGTTCGAGATTCTTTTGGAATTTGATATTTTTTTTTTTGTTATACAAATATTCGTTATGTGAGTAGTGGAAGAGCAGAATGAAACAGGAAAATAGCTTCAAGCAAAGTTCAATGATCGGATAAGAGAAAGTGTTGTTGGGATCGGAGATAATTGATGCATCATGCTTACTAATTTTGACCAGAGCAAGAGATCTCTTCTTATTGCCGGCTGCCCTTTCATTGCCTGCGATATCCACATGCCTTGGTACACAGTATAAGGTCACCGCATTGACTTGAGGTATCTCATTTACAGTATCTCATGTGTACAGTAACTCATACAAAAAATAGCGTTTATTAGAATATGTATGATATAACGTAGCCCATATTTATTCAATAAAATAATTTTCGTCATCGATAACAGACTCATTTCGTGACCTGAAAAGTCAACATGCCTCAATTAAGTAGTCCTTGTTAATGTTCACCATCACTTGACATACCTTAGAGCTTGGAGGTATTGTTGGTCTTATGTTCCACTACTACGCCCTCACAAAGTAGTTCAACGCATTAGCGTCTTGTGAATTAGACGGCCATAAGTTTGGTGTAAATTGTCATCCATTCCTGAGTCGTCCGGCGCAAAATTTTACTCAAAAACACTTATGGTATTCCTTCGCCGACACACTGTCTATCCAGGGCTTAGCAACTGTCTCTAACACATCGATGTAATTGACAGAATGCACTCAAAGACCTTGTGGGGAAAACATAGCCAGGAAACTTGGAGTGCGTCAAACGGTGGACATCAGATCGCTCTGTACCCAGCCACCTGTCTATTGACCTTTTGGTCATGATTGACATTCCGCATGGGACATCACGCTGGTGGGAAACTTAATGTGCATCACCTAGGGTACATCTGACGACCCTGCACATAGCTGTCTATCGTCCCATCTCTTAGCCTTCTGGTCCCGGTCGAAATTTGTTTTATAGGAAAAAAAGCCAATGAAGGCATGGATTCTTCAGATGCTTCAATTTGTAAAGGAGTCGCGTTCCTGCTTTTCCATTTCCTCCGAAATAAATTGGCCCCTTTTATGGCAGAAAACTTTTCTCGGAAGATTTTATGCACCACATGACCCCATCGACGTTCCAGGGTTCAGGTAAATACCTTCTTGGACTTATTGACAAAGAACTTTACTTGCTTTCTAAACATGTTGAATACATTTTACGTCTCGAAACAGGCAAAAAACTCCCCCAGAAGCCTCCAACTCGATACAAATCTCGTGAACAAACAGGCGGACTACTTTTTAAAAGCGAGATATTTCGAGATGTCTGTGGTCTCCACATATTTGGCTATCAGATTTGCTCTAAGCACTAGGGAACTTTTGACAATTGGCAATCACTAACCATTTGCTCCTTTGTAGGTATACCTTTACGTCCAAATAGAAGACGCATAAGTCTTTGGCTAAAATGAAGCACTTTACCGCGAAGTAAGTAGTTCAAGGAGTAGGCGGTTTGAGTGGCAACACACCTGAACTAATTCTGGTCTAAGAATATTTAGTGCAGAGTTCTGTATGCTAAGCTTGGTACTAAGAGCAAGCTCCAACATTGACTCAGTACTTCTTTATAGGTGTAGTACTTAGAAAGTGAATGTTGTAGTTACTCGTAAGTTATAAACCTTCGTGAATAAATGTCTGTGCATCATATTGTGTGGTTTCTGGTCAAATCGTATCTCAAACAAACAGCTCCATACACGAATGCAACGAACAGGACAGACACTACTTCACATCACCATGGTTGTTTGGTTGATTTTACAAGGTGAGCTTGCGCCTCTATTGGGCACGATGTGTTCCTATCCTACTCGTCCATCAAACTCTGAGGAGTAGTTCTGTGATTTGGAAATTGTGTGTTGAGAGGATAAAGGTATTGGGATCATGGGGAGTATAACAGGAAATACCTATACATATGTCCTGTAGTGATCAGTAAGGCATCTTGTTCGCCTAGCAAATGTATGGTAGACCCAGTATCGTTGAGGACTTCAGTATCTTTTGTTTTAACCTCACTATTGTAGGGCAGTGGTAGAGGAGGTGTTCTACATCTTACTTCTGCTTCCCACAGGCGCCACAGATTCTTGTTTCAGGCAGCCAACACTTTACGGCGAGAAGACAACTACATGGCGGAGTACAATTGAGTCTGCTTACTCAGTTTGCCAGAAGAGCAGACCGCCCTAAGCAAACATATCGCAGGGCAGTTGTGGAGGAATTTAGGCCACTTGGGATGATTTGGAAAAAGCTAAAATGCGTTGCAGAACTCTTAACAAGATGGCGCCTAAACGTTGTGGATGACCTATGCCCCACCAGGAAACTTAATTTTTACGTAAAACAAAAACGAAATTTTATTGTTCGCTTCACGTACAATTGCGGCAACTCTACGCACTGGTACTACAGGAGAGGTCACAGTGGAGAGTATCTTTATCAACGCAGTTCCTGCATAGGTTTAATGGTTAACACTAATTTTCTTATTGGGTATTGAGTTCACTAAGCCTTGGAAAATTGCGAAGAATCCTTCGACCATAACGCAACTCAAAATCGTTAAACTGAAGGGATATCGTTTCAGTTTATTTATTCTTATTCTGCAGCTAAGAACAATTTTTCGTTACGGCAATGCACGACTGCCCTTGTCTACGCAAGTGTACATGTAGATCAATGGAAAGTATGATTGGTTACATGATTTTTTTGATGTCTGAAGTTCTTCTTCCAAGACAAACTTAAGCAAGTGAGGCATCAGCAAGGGTAGACGTTTTTGTTAGGAAGTAGGGTCTCCGCTGCACTAATACCTCCTTATCAAAATCTATCCCAATGGCCACCATTTGGCTACGTCTCGCTTACTTACTTATTTAGGTGGCACTACAGTCCGTGATGGAATTGGACCTCAAGCAACATTTGTTTCGGTTGTTAACTACAATGCACACCAAGTTAGTTCAGGTCCACCTCTACTTTTATGTACAACTTATTCGGAGGCCTTCCTCTACTGCGTACTCTCTCTAGGGTATACTCCACGTCTTTCTGGGCTAGTGTGCTGATGTCAATCCGTTCTACATGTCCCACCTATCTGAAGTGGTGTCCAGACTTTTCAGTCACTGTACAGGCCATAGAGCTCTTCGATGAATCCTCCTCTCCTATGTAGATGAGACAGAAGTGCCCACGAAGTGTTTTTGTCCCAAAGTAACCAAAGGCATGAGGTTGCTATTCACAATCTTTTTATATTCCTTCGCGCCGTACAGCAGGATTGGGATGGGCAGACTTTTGTATAATGTTTCCTTAGTTCTTCGAAAGTGGGCCCTGCTTGACTTCTTATACCGATTGACAAGGATGTCAATTCTTCACTTTATGTCGTCGCTTATGTTGTTTGCGGTGTTCACCATCTTGTTGACTTCTACTTTTCAAAAATCCGCGTAGACTTTATTCCCTAAGTGCACAACGACGGAAGTCCATAACGACCATAGGTTTTCACAGTTTAGGGACGCCTATCAACTGTACACTTTGGTGATTAAACCTCAACTATACTACCGGTCTTTGCAAAGACTCACTGCATCAGTAAAACAGCTTCATACCCCACCCGAAAAGCCTTCCATTTGAACAATATTAAGTCTAAATATAACCGCGATGGCAACTCATACTAAGAAGGTTGACATGTTCACGATGACCGAGGTTGTCACTTTGATCACGAACCTATCAAATAAGTGCATTGAAACGAATTTGCTTAAAACAGTGCTCCATTTTGGTTTTTATTCAGTTCACGTCCTCTATAAACACAAATCGATCAAACACACTATCTCCTTTCGGACATCCAGCGTAGTTCTTGTAGCAATCTGCACCTTTAGCCCCAAGTGCGTACGAATCGTGGTAGTACTCGTCCATATCCCTTTCCGGACTAAAAGGCAAATAGAACAAGTTAATTGGAAAACAACAGGCTTCAAGCAACTTACGTCAGCAGCCGTTTGTATATGTGGTCAAGCACTCCCCCAACGTAGTCAACTTGGGCGTTCTCACAAATGGCCCTTTGCAGACACTGCCTTCCATTTATTCCCTTCTGGTTCATGAAGTTTTCCAAGATCGCATACAGAAACGTTGCCGTCGGATCGATGACTTGCGGAGGCGGTGCAGTAGGTGGTATTGCATCACCTATGGAGCGCCTCCGCCCCGTCGCTGGAAAGTATGTACTGTTCCACCAGTGCAGGACCGTAAGTGGTAGCAGATGTTGCCACTGGAAATTCCATGCACCAAATAAGGATCTCCATGGTCGCTTATCGCCCAAATCAATGCCCAACGAAAGACTTACAATGAACTGCAAAGGGAGTCCTTTTGAATAGATTTGCACTACGCACGAGAGCACCTACCTTGTGGACACCCTGTGTCTGGAAAATCAGGAATCGCTTCTGTCGACTTTTGGCCCATTGTGTGACATCATGTGCGCCTTCTTGTTGTTGCGTGGTATGCAAGCAAACCAGGAACACTATTGCTGCAGCGAAACTAAGTTTTCTGGAAAATAAGGACACGCAATGATATCGATTTTTTTTTCTAAGTCCACTAAGAGCAGTGTTCTTACAAAATATTCATGTTGTTCCTACAACTGGCGTTAAAGAGTTACTGTCGATCAACCGAATAAGAAGTTGGGCTGGGCCACAAGAAACGCCCATACTCGTGCATGTAAGCAACCACCTTCATGATGTTCCAATTATACTCGATTAGAACTCTGCTTCCGTTGTGTCCTTTTTTCTGTGAGATCAATAAACCTCGAGATATATTTTTAGATACAGCCTAAGAAAAACCGGATTTCAGGTATTTGGGTTTCGCAAAATTGTCACCATTGGCAATGTGTTCTGCAGTCTTCCGGAACGAGAAACAGTTTTTTATTGTTATTCTTTTGAAACGCATTTGGCGAGAGATGCGGAACAAATTCTGTTTAAACAACACAGCTGAACAGCAGACCGAAGATCTATTACTGGTCTTGATTAGAACCAATTAAAATGAAGTTCTTTTGGACTAATTGGGCTGGCATGCGACAGAGCTTCTCGTGATTAATGTAGGAACGTGCAAACATTTGGCGAGCCCTGTTCGTCGAAGTAACTTGTTAAAAGGTTAACTGCTTTGCTATTCAACGTCTCTTTTGACCAGAAATGAACTGCCGACCCCTGAAGAGTCTCTGTCTGACATGGTAGCCTCATCGATTCAAGACTAAGCACTCTGGCATTGGCGATAACTTTAACTTTAAAGCGTAGGCTCGATCTTCCTGGACATCTTGAACCTTTGGACTGGAATTTGAAGATATTCTTCACTATTGAGTCAATGTAGTCGACGTATATTGGCCTTTTCAATTACTTCCATATTCCGGTACAACTCGTAGAGTTCATGGTTGTATCTTGTCCTCGCACACAGGACCAAAAATTCGTCGAAAAGTTCTTTTTTTCGATAGCACTCAATATCGGCCCTACTATCCTGCTTATCATCCAGCACTCGGTGCTATACAGCCGAATTGGTAGGATAAGTGTTCATAGAGCATACATATTGACCCCGGAGTAAGGAGCCATTTGTTTTGCTAAACCAAACTCGGACCGGTTTCCAAGAAGCAACCTTGGTCGAATCTCCACTAGATGAACTAGATGAACTCCGAAATAGATGAACTCCTTAACTACTTCGAAGCTATCAGCCATTTGGAAGCTATTTTGTCCTAGGCGGTGAACAGATGGCGTCTTGGTTTTATCCTCGTTCACTTCATGATAACTTGTTTCCCCTGATTTGCACTTGCCGTGAAAGCCTTTGGGAACGACTAATAATACCGATCTCATCTGTGTATCCCAGCAGCAGAAAGTAGGTTGCTATCGCCGATTAATAGTCTACAGGAATGTTCCTTCCATATCCTCAGTACTGACTGCGTTTCTACTACTATCCTGTTAGCTTGTTCGACCCTGCAGGCTTTTGTTCTGGTCTTAACGTTTAGGCATGTTTTTTCCCCTTTCTTCCTATTGAATCATAGTTCTTGCGCAGCGCCGTTTTGCATGCTTCCTGCATGCACCTGCCGGCATGTCAAAGCAGGGGCTTCATTTTGTTGGCTGATTGAAACCCAGCACGTCTGAGGCAGCATTTTTAATGGCTTGTTGGTAGCGGCGCCACTGGTCTTCCAAATTTTCTGCTGGCGGTTTGTGGCTTTGCTGATGATTAAAAGAAACACTTTACTGATTGTACCTCTGGATGTCTCTGGCGATTCTACATATTTCACTGGTTAGAGGCCGCACCTGTACCCTGGCTGCAACTAGGTGGTGGTCAGTATACTGGATCAGTGCGTTGAATTGAGTTCTTCAATCATGACAGCCATGTCCATACGTGGATTTTGAGATGAAGAAATTACGGTCCAGCTTCGCTACCAAAGATGTTTTTTTTCCATTCTATGCGCTAGAGTTGCGCAAGACAATCTCAACGTCGAGTCTTTACGTGCTTATGCAATGTTTTGCCTTCGGGAAGTTGTCTTTAATTGCGTCGGCGATGTTGGCTATTATTGTACCATGTGCTTGTTCACATGCCTACGTACGTCTAAGGTCCTTCCTATTTTCAAAAGTCTTTTTAGACTTTATTCAAAAGTGGGTCAACCAAGTACACCATAAGTTTTCACCTTTTTGATGACGAGCGAAAAAACTTAAGAATCACTGCCTTAAAAGGTTGTGTATGCCTACCGGCAGGGATTTTCTGTATCCCGACAGGAGCTATCTGACTTTCTATTGAATTTTTTTTTATAATCAATCATTTGTGTGCTTCCGTTGGAATTATTTGTACCATCATTACCCCGAGTGAATGACTTTTCAACTTACGCATTCTTGGTTGGTGACAGGCTCTTTTATTACCACATTGTCAGATGTTTCCTTGCCTACTAAGCCACTTTGACCAGGTACCGAAGTCCGTTTTCATCACTCTTTAAGCTAAGGAAGTGGATGACAGGTAATTATCATTCTGCTCTCACGACAGACCATATAAAAGAAACTGTCCCAGAAGGGGTGTTCCAGAGCCTTCTATTTCAACAATATTAAGTCTAACTACTACCAGGACAGTTATTCTATTCATTTAGTATCATTTCAACTATATGTTCCCGAAATACTGCTTCAAGAGGAATTTTCTCCAAGTGATGATTGCGAACCACATAAATCTCGAGTTCTCTAGCTTGGTTCATTAACGGTTTCAAACATCGATTATGGATCTGGATTTTGAAATTTTGGGTGAATCTATAGCTGATTCTCATCTCTTTCTGAGCTAAGACTTACCAATGCGTGAATACAATCCAACACACGTTTCCTTTTTTAGCAATCAAACGGTTCTGAAAGTGCTTTTGTTCAGTTTTAGAGATTGTGATTCTGCACTGCATCCCAGCTCATATGGAAATGGTCACCTCATTAGCTAAAATTGCCGCCACTGTCTCTTCACTAATCTTGAACCATTTCTAAGAGTGAACTGAAACCAGTCAAATGCAATCGGGGACAGATCTACACCGATCCCAAGCTTTATTTTCTCACAATCAGCTAAAATTGGTAGACAAAGTTAAGACTTATCGTCTCTTTATCTTCTAAGAGTCCTGGATAGGGATGCTGTTTTCGCTTTCTGGAGCACAAGAGTTCGCATGAATGTCTCATCTCCGAGAAAGAGGAGCGGTAGTTGAATTGAAAAAGCACGATTCCAGGAATATCATCCAACCTGGCATTGTATTCCCATTCAACTCGGGCGGGGATGCTCCTTCGGAAGTTACAGTCAGATCTTAAATTTGGCGGGGTATAGCTGATGATTTCATGGGTGAAGTTTAATAGACTGAGGAGCGTAGTAACTCGACCATTGCAAGTATTCTCTTAGACGGATAGCTTTAGAAAAAGTGGTTCTTAGTGCATCGCTGATACACATACATGCTGGCAACACTATATAGTAGTATAGGCCTGATAACAGACACGTTCAGTCACCATGTGATTTGAGGTTACATACCCCAGCTTCTAGCTACAGCCTTTTGACAGGAATATAGTGCTGCATCTGGTTTCCTTACGCATTGGTCAGTTAAGTTTCCTATCTAAAGCTAGACTCAAGTAATTTTCATTTTGTGCGACAGGTGCCATAAATCGTAGAACAGTCTCTAAGAGGAACTTTACGCTATGCAGTCCGCAGTTGGAGGCCCATTTGTTGAGCAGAAAGCACAGTGGAGGATCTGCAATAGCAATGTCATAGCAATCTAGATAGTCAATCAGTCTCCATCCTGCCCTTTCTAGGTCTAATAGCCCTTTGACTGCAATTTCCAGAGAATGGGTGAAGATCACACCTTGGGATGTTCCGTGCCTTCCAAACCTTCTAGCTGATATACTGTCCAGGTGCGTGGTACTAGTCCTACCTGTAAGTAATTCATTTCTCAACACTCCCAGGGATGTATCCACTTTCTGACTTGCAAGTGCGACCGTGATTACTTCTGATTAGCATTTCCAGCGATATTTCAGCAGAAAGAAAGAAAGACTGAGAAAGGCCGGAGATTCCTCCATTCCACGTGCGAGCTTTTGCCTTAGGTATGAAAACGACTTCAGCCTCAGTTCACAGTTTGGGAATGTAGATCAGATTTA
This sequence comes from Blera fallax, assembly GCA_946965025.1. Lineage (NCBI taxonomy): Eukaryota > Metazoa > Arthropoda > Insecta > Diptera > Syrphidae > Blera > Blera fallax. The sequence goes on from OX337248.1 coordinate 72,708,207, forward strand.
GACATCCCAACCATCATTAAAGCCTAAGTAGCACTATGTCGTTGGATTGCTCAACCTCACCAGGGATGATACCGTCACGTTCTAAGGCATTGAAGGGTTTGAAGCTGCGCATTACCCAGAGAATATTTTCTGCAGTTGCTGTTGTAAGGAAGCAATTTTCGCACAGCAACAGGGGAGCTACTAGGAAAGTGAGTATCCAGTAAAAGATCAATGGACTCCTTACTAGAGTTAGTCCAGTGGCCACCTGGATGCACCATATACCTCAGTGAATTCGCCTTTCGGTAGTAGTAATTCCTTGTTTAGGTCATAAATCATACTTTACTGCCATGACTTTTAATTGTTCCCCCTCCTCATTTGGCAGCATTTCTAAGTCTCACTGTGTTTGATTGACGGAAGGGAAAAAATTCACTAATGCATAGGTGACGTTCCATACCGATAAGTCTTTAAACAGATGAGTTTTCGAATCCATCTCAGAGTCGTCTCCTTTAACAGCAGCATATTGCGGTCACATCTTAGAGTCGCTGCCGAAACGAACGCATATATAAAAGAATCTGTGCTTAAAACAACATAATTAACTCTTCATCCCTTAAAAACCATCCTGAAAAAGGCATAGATTCAATTCACCCCGCTGAGACATTTCATATGTATCCAAACCTAAAAGGATCCATAGCCAGCAAAAGTAAAAAAAAAACTCTTGCAAGACCAAACGCTGATATGAAACAGTAGCTTTAGTCCATGTGCTCCATTGAATTTGTGGGTTTTATTGCACGCATTACGTCCTCACTCTATCAGCTTCCTGGATTTTTCATCCAGAAAAACCTCAAAGCAATTCTCAAAGCATCAGCTTACCTGAGGTATACTCGTAGTAAATAAAATATTGGAAACGTAGAATACCATGTTGTGTTCCTAGAGGCTTGCACCCCAGCACCCAATTTTAGGTCGAAGAAATTAAGTGTTCCTGTGCATCACCAGCATCTAAATAACTACCAAATCAAACCCCTGAAGCTGGACAATGGTGTTCCACTTCACTTATGCGTAATTGAATACCCTGTTTAGTAGAATCCTTTGAAGTCAAACAGAACACCATGCCAATTGAAAGATTTTCAATTCCGTTGCAGCACAAATGCCATCTTCAAACGAGTTCAAAACAGTGCTCCATTTTGGTTTTTATTCAGTTCATGTCCTCTATAAACACAAATCGATCAAACAGACTATCTCCTTTCGGACATCCAACGTAGTTCTTGTAGCAATCGGCACCTTTAGCCCCAAGTGCGTACGAATCGTGGTAGTACTCGTCCATATCCCTTTCCGGACTAAAAGGCAAATAGAACAAGTTAATTGGAAAACAACAGGCTTCAAGCAACTTACGTCAGCAGCCGTTTGTATATGTGGTCAAGCACTCCCCCAACATAGTCAACTTGGGCGTTCTCACAAATGGCCCTTTGCAGACACTGCCTTCCATTTACTCCCTTCTGGTCCATGAAGTTTTCCAAGATCGCATACAGAAACGTTGCCGTCGGATCGATGACTTGCGGAGGCGGTGCAGTAGGTGGTATTGCATCCCCTATGGAGCGCTTTCGCCCCGTCGCTGGAAAGTATGTACTGTTCCACCAGTGCAGGACCGTAAGTGGTAGCAGATGTTGCCACTGGAAATTCCATGCACCAGATAGCGATCTCCATGGTCGTTTATCTTGCAAGTCGATTGTTAGAGCAAGACTTACAATGAACTGCAAAGGTAAATCCTTTTGTCCTTTTGAATTGATTTGCACTACGCACGAGAGCACCTACCTTTTGGACACCCTGTGTTTGGAAAATTAGGAAACGCTTCTGTCGGCTTTTGGCCCATTGTGTGACATTATGCACGTTCTCTTGCTGGTGCGTGGTATGCAGACATAACAGAAGCACTATTGCTGCGACTAAACCAGGTTTTCTGGAAGACAAGGACACACAAGGATATTTTTTTTTTCGAAATTGTTTTTCTAAGTGCACTAAGAACAGTGTTCTTACAAAATATTCATGTTGTTCCTACAACTGGCGTTAAAGAGTTACTGTCAACCAACCGAATAAAAATTTGGGCTGGGCCACAAGCAACGCCCATGTACTCGTACATAAGACATTAGGCAAACAACCGCCTTCATGATGTTCTAATTATTTTCGATTAGAACTCCGCCGCGGTGGTGTATTTTTTGCTGCGCGATCAATGAACCTCGAAAATTTGTTTTTATTTTTATTTTTTTTGAGATACTGCGTGAGAAAAACCGGAATTCGGGTATTTGGGCTTCGCAAAATTGTCACCTTGGCAATATGTTCTGCGGTCTTCGAGAACGAGAAACGGTTGTTTCTGTCATTCTTTCGAAACGTATTTGGGATGAGATGTGGAACACGTTCTGTTTAGATAATGCTGACGTATAACAGATCGAAAATCAGCGATTTTATTAAGACTAATTAAAACGGAGTTCGATTGGACTAATTGGACTAACATGCGGCATGGTTCCTCGTGCTTTCTGTGGGAACGTGCAAATATTCTCCCAGATTTTTTCTTAATCTACTCTACGTACGACAGAAAGTTTTGTAACCATTCTCCAGAAATTGTGAAGTGCAAAAGCTACCATTCCACTATTTGGGAAAATGCCAGACTTTTGACGATTTTCATTGCCACTTGACACACAAGTGTTCGTAAAATTTTCTGACCATACGTAAGCTGCTATGTAAGTTCACTTTTTACCAGACAATTGGGTCAAACAATTTGGCAACGTTTGACACCGTTTGAGATTTTATGGCAAACCAAAGTGTCAAGATTTGGAGATTGAATTTATTCTAAGATGGCGGCCCTTTCCATGTCTGCGGATTATTGAACTTTAGATTTCTTTGTGCTGGTGATGCAGGTCTTCTCCATTTTGATTGTTGTTTAGTCTAAAAGGTATAGTGGAGAACGTATTGTCACAAATTTGGCCAAACAGTGCCAACTCTAGCGAGTACTACGCTCCTAGTTACACCCAGACTGCCACCAAGAGAAACGAATACTGTCTATGTTTCTCAGACCCCTGCATCAGAAAAAAGAGAAGAAGGGCCCAGCAAGGTGGTCTAAGTAGATATCACCCCCTCATTTAATTCAGAGGCTTTCCACAGGGTGGTATTTTATTGGGATTATGGGTGTTTTACGTACTATACAAGCCATTGAAGTAACTTTTCGAATTCCGCTGCTGAATTTATGATCAAGAGGCACTTCGTTTGCATCTTTGTGCTAAATGGCTTAGACGCGGTCCCATGTATAGACTGGAGGGATTTCTGGCAAAGTAGAGATGGGCAAAATAACTATCCTTTCCTGAGCAAGTATTTTCCCCGAAGAACTTAATATACATGGCAAGCCAGGCTATATTACTTGGGCGTCGGGAAAAAATATTAATCTGAACAATCGAGCAGTTATCATCCTCGGGGAGTGGAGGGACATTCAGACAACTGGTTACGGAACGTGTTTTTGAAACGCATGTGTACTTCATAACTTAACTCAAGATTTAGGGGTCGAATTAAATGAAAAGACGGGCGCTTTAACAAAATACGGATCTGCCCCAGACTTTTTTTGTCCAAGACTAAAGCTTTTCACCACCTCTTGCAATTGGGGCAATTGGAGGGCACTTCCTAGACCCTAATTTGAAATTAGCAATCCTGCTGGGAGTCCGTGCCTCCACATTCCAGCTGGAGGTTTATGGAATGATATATAAGCAAGAAACTGCTTTGGACGCAGCATCCACAGAGCGCAAACTTATATCTTTTCAGGTATTCCAGCCGCGATAAATGACCCTACTACCTCTAGTCCAAACTAGTAAGAAACTATTTTAACTCTTTGAAACAGTTTGCTGTGTAAAACAAAGTCTTACTGTCTTGCTGATCCAAACACCAAGGATTCCAAAAAAAATTAAATCGCAGACCAACTCGCCACACAAGACTCACTCACTGTAGACCAGCAACATAAGCGTGATGCTCATTTACTAGACTCTACTGGGACTTCAGTCGAAGTCTTCCCTGAGAAATTGCAATCGAGGTGACATCACAACACATTTTGTGGGATTGCCCTACCATCAGCCCCGGCAGACGCAAATAGTTCAGGTTTCATCTTTCCGATCGATATCGTCAAGGAGCCAAACCTATTATGAGGTGTAGGAAGTGCGCGTAAGAAAAATTAAACATAAACTTCAAACTGATTTTGACAAGTTTATTAACACTCTCCCTCTGTCTTACATATGTCACATCCTTTATACCCTGACAGCTAGAGGTTTTCGGAACAATCACTCAGTTAGGTCGACAACCGCACACAGATAATATGAATAGGCGGTAATGACAACCGCTTATTATGACAAACGTTAAGCGTACAGTGTTGAGCAGAAGAATTCGTACTCAACGACTACAGAGGCTTTTACATATCCTAGCAAAATCTGCTCCATGGGTTCTATGGGAAAATACAGGACATTTCCTTTAGGTCGCTGCATTAGACTCTATTATAATCGAATACCATAGGCTAAGCCTTAAAAGTATAAACTGTCTACATACATATTGCCAAGTTGTGCAAAGTAGTAGCACTTCACCGTTAATTTTAATTAATTTAGATGGTCTGAGAATCTTTTCACAGCCATTAAATACAAATGTAATGCTACCTTTGCTCAGTATTTAGCTATGAAATATACCCGACTGAAGGCTTCATCAATTAGTCCCTTTGTATCGAAACCATCCTGATGGCTATACTCCTCCTAGAGAATTACTAATTGGATTTCGCCCAGACGCACTGCACATGAAATTACTACATGATTAGTCCCCAAATTACTAAAATAATTCATGTTTCTGTCGCACACACAATCATATTCTGGTCCACAAACACGAGTCCTTGGTAAACCAGATCAATGAACAATAAATTACGCAAAATACACGTTGCTATGACACAGACAAATCGGTGAGCCTTATCGCACAATAGTTCGGATAGCAGCGGTAATTTGTCATGGATTTGATATTCATTTGCATATTATTAATCGACTCAGATACATTTGACTGATTAATCCAAATTCACATGATTATTCCCACAAAGTGATACAAATAATAGTTCTCGCCTCACAATGTGAACAGAATCCACCAATTCGTCCCCGTAAGTCATTTTAAACTTTGACACAATGCAGTTGAACACCGAGTACAGGGTGGTGTAGCCCAAAAGCTGGAATTGAATTACACCTATACCTACTGTTACCGTCATTTCAGATATCCTATTACGAACTCGAACTATTATCTAGCCAACGGGGGAGCCAATGATTTCAATTGATTCATGTAAATCGTATAAACTGCAATGTCCTGTCGCTTGTTTCGACGATCCCACTTTGGAGGAGATGCCACATCCAGTCCACACACACTACTTTCACTCGTATCTATACTTTTAAATAAATAAAAAGAATCTATTTTAGAGTGTCTATTTTTAGTCTAATTGTGATGAAGGGAACATTGTACTATAGCGTAATAAATTTAAAAAGGATTCAATTCAAATACATACATTGTAAGTCTATTTATATACTTGAAGTGTTAAGGTATACTTTAGTGTGTAGCATTATTCAAGTTTTAATCTCTTCTGGTTTTATTGAATTGAATAAAGGAAAACGTGAATAAATATTCGCAACCTGTCTAAATAATAAAAATGGTAATGTGTTTTCGTTCTCCTTTGTTATCCAGGTAAGAGATGGACATTGTGATTCCTTTTGTATTCGCTCAAAAGATCCTTTTGTCGTAATCAAAATTAATTAATGTGGTCTGTAGGATGTTCGGTAATGGATTCTAATTTGTTTTACAGCTTTCAATAGCTCAAGTGGTGAGGCTATATCCTGCGGAGTGTTATTAACGATTCATTTCGGTTAAGGTGAGTATTTACTTTTATAGCCGAGCTCTTGGGAGGATAGTGTAAGTAATTACTCGAGAGTGCTACATTGTTCGAGGTTAGATTTTTGTTGAAGGGATTTCTGCATATAAACCACTAGTAATTCTCTGGGTGTGTGAGAGTGTCTTGGGATTACAGAGGCATCCTTTTAACTACACCTATGAATTCTCTACTTAAGAAGAACAAATAGAAATATTAACAAACGGGATGACATCCAAATTTTATGAAACTAACAAGTAAGACCACATCTCTATTCCATTGTTCAAGCGACTTTGTTGATGCATCATACATCTTCCTGTTATGATTCATAATATCCTCCTTCTACACTAAACTCCAGACCAGAGTCCATTTATCAAAAAATTACAAGTCATGTGCCTGAAAAGTACATTTGTACTTTTGTACATTTGTCTGCACTTCTCACATTATGGACTTCGTCTACTGACCTATTGCATCCGGACTGTGCATTATAACCATGTCATTAAGGTTTATCTGTCCTGGCGACGTTAAGAATTGGGAAGTTAAAGACTTCTACGACTTCTACAAAACACTTCCCGGCAAGAGACTCTTGGACAAAAAATAGCTCGACGAATAGGTAAACTGTGTCAAAAGGGTTCATCGTGGGAAAGCATCACTCTTTCGAAAATGATAGATACTCTTCAATCTAAGCTTCTATAATCCTCCTAGAAAGGCTTTCGAAATCCACAGTAAGCAAATTGGAAAAGCCTTAATGTATAGTTAAGGAAGTTCCTGGTACCATGTCCAAATGTTGCCCCCAGCTGCACTACAGACATCGACATGACGGGTGATGATCAATTGCTCTTTTGGATAAGCCATCCCTATAAGCCGTACAACGTTTGCCTTGATGGCATGTGAAAATAATAGCGCATTTACGAACCTAAAGGTATAGTTAGCAACTAGCTAAAGAGACAGCGGCGATCAGCACTCCGAGAACAAGTATATGTGCTCAAGGAAGAAATAAAGATCGCCAAATAGAATCTACTACAGAAACGGTTCGTCAACGAAAGCTGAAAACTCTCCAAAAATGTCACTTTCCCGGTTGGGTAAACAAAAGGACATAATGTTCGGCCTTCACAACAATATCAGAAAGAATAGGAATCCATGCAATCAGTAATATTGCTTACAATTTGTGCAATTTCGGAATCAATCAAATCGTTCGCTCTTATAGAGCAGCCGGAATTCAAGAGATACATACATACATCCGGCAAGGTAGACCACCCATGAAAGTTCATTTAGATGAGGATTACAGTGCTTTAAAAACGGGTTTTACAAGGGGTGGATCATATGCAGGCTACTTTTGAAGTGCTTGTTATTTTTACACTGGCAACACTAGCACATTTGAAATATGTAAATAAATAAATATCTGGTGATGGATGGATAGTAACAGATCATTTTATGGCTGCACTATGCTGAAAAATATTAGAAAACTATTTTCAAAGTGAGTCCTGTGTTGCAGAGCTTTTACAACGGAAAATCAGTCGCATTTCTCTGAGGAGAATAATTACAAGTCGACCTCTGATTATTTTCTCATCTCATCCAACTTATTCAAGAGTTGGAGCAAGCTTCGTTGTGACTCTTCACATGGGCTATAAAAGAGCTGGAAAATGACGCAGATTTTAAAGTTACATTTGCACACAATCATTTCTGAGAACATGTCAACAAGTCGTAGAGAAGAGTGGCTGTTTCCTATGGGTTATGGAATAGTGGCATTATTAGACCCAAATTCTTTGAAAATTGAGTGAACAATGACGTTACGGTGATCGGATCGGTGCTGCAGAGATATTAACTGACTTTTGTGGCCACAATTGAACCATTTGAACTTGGATTGGTTCCAGTTCTAGCAAGATGATGCAAGGTCTCATACCAGCTGTCAAATAATCGATCTTTAGTGCACTTAGCTCGATAATCGCATTGTCAGCTGTTTTGGAGAAGTGCCTTGGCCCACCACTCGTCTGCGATTTGACGCAGTTTCAAGCTTTTCGCGAAATAAAGTCAAAAACAATCGGCAACGTACCGCATTGAATTTTCAAAATGAATCGAACAGATTGCCCACAGTCAAATTTTTATGTGAATCGTTTTTTGGCTTAAAAACATTTTTATTTTAATCAGGGAGCACCATCATTTCTCCACCGACCAAAAAATTTTGACGTTCCTGCTTATGAGCGACTGGCACATGATAAAAAAATTTGGACACAAACATTGCACTGTGACGGTTGTGTTCTGTCAAAGCTTCTGTTTAATCAACAAACTGTCGTCAAAATTATGAAAATTTATTATAAAAATTCGTGCTTTGTTCACCAAACAATGGGTGACCTACATACGTGGAATTTATGGTATTCATAAGCTTCCTACCGAGAGCCTAATTCGACCCATTAGAAGACAGTGGTTCAGTTGCTAACCAAGCGATACCTGAGTGTCGCCACAATGTTCCATTGAAGTAGAATATTGCTGCTGTGGCTGAAAGTATACTTGAGAATGGAAACCCTTCAGTTTTCAGTCTTTCCGGGACCTCGAATTGACGACTTTTACAGTTCTTTTCAATACAAAATTCAATTGGTTTAAGCACTAAAGCCACAAGGTCACAGCATACGTCAGACGTCCGCTGACAGGGATCTTAAGCAGTGATGAACAGATCCCAATTTTTGTGAAAACATTATCTTCAGTGACGAAGCGCACTTCGGTAAAATTGACAGATCGGGGACGGTACCGATTCCCAACAGTAGGGAGCCTAGACCACGGAATCTCTCACTGGGTGGTGCGGATTTTCTTAAGGCGGCGTTATTAGGCGGGCCATATGTCTTCCGAAGTGAAAGAATTCAGGCAGTAACTGTCAGCATAGAAAGATCGGATTTTTTTTTGAATAAGATAGTTCGCACATAGACAATGTGTGGTTCCTTTAAAACCGTGCTACGTAACGAATGAAGGTCATACCTAACATGCAACCCTTTTTATTTAATTTTATACTTCGAGCACTCTTACAAAAAAATACGTATAAATGCAAAAACGTGCATTCAAATACAAAATGTATTCCATACTCCACACATCATATGAATACAAATGCAAAGTTTCATTTAATAGCTAACCTGAAAGCCTGGCATTAACTTTTATAACCTGCACTGCGAGTACAGCATAAATCGACTGAATAAAACCACAAGCACATTTTAGTTTTTCCCTTTTTGTTTAGGAAAATGCCCGACCCACCGCTGCTGACGATGTATCCCTCACTTGCTGAATAGGAAAAATTAAAAGTTCAGTCGGAAAACAACTTTTTTTAGTGTTTCTCTTCTACGGTTTTTGGCTAATTAACCCCATCAAACAATTCAAAATATTCATAAAGTTTATGCGGTGTATGGTGCTGGCGTCTTATAGTTTTGAATTCCTAGTCCTCATCGAGAGCAGAACTCTATAAATACAAGAAACTGCGAAAGGCTTTAACTGAACATAAAAATGTTAGTACTATGACTTCATAAATATCCGGGACAAGAGGATAAACAACGGATAAACACTTTTAACAACTTGATTGGATGTAGCAAGGACTGATATGTCATATGTACACAAGTCCAGGCTCCCGGCTATAAAAGAACAAAACTTGGCGAGTAGCAAGACTGAAGGAGAAATAAAAGTTTTGCGGTTTATTTGGGTAAGCTTAATGGATGCGACGGCCTTGACCTTTTAGGAAGTAAGGCGTTTCAGCGGTAGGAGATATTTTTTAGAAGCTAATGCAAATGCAAACTTGGTTATATGACACCAGCTATCATTAGAACGAAGCAAGCAGTTATTGACTTGTTACTTGTCCACTTAATACATCCTTTAAAAAAATAAATAAATAAACAAACAGGCCTAGGGCCTAGCTTCTCTCAACCATTCGGGTTGTGTGTGTCATATTTTTCGCGAGAGTTAAAAACTTTTGCTTACATCCCTGGATTCGAAAGTTGAACCTTCCACTCAGTAGTGCAACGCGCACACTGCGGTACCACGCGGCGGCCATTTTGGTATAAATCTATGGGAAGTGCTGACTAGGTTTGGTTAGGTTACGTATTACGTAAGACTGAAGACTGTGAGGAGTACTATCACATGATGCTTTGCACCATAATGCGTCCATCATTATCCCTGTGGAACTATTAACTCGAACGATAAATTAAAGTAAAATAAAAATTTAAATCCGCATCCGTAAACTCGAGCAAACAAAGAAATGCTGCTGTTGCCCCAAGTGTAATTGAAAGCCAACTCGTCTCAGAGGGAGCTGATAAAATTGGACAGTAGTCGCAGGTCCAACTCACTCAAGAGTTCAAGCAGAATGATAACACTCTTCGTTATCGCTTCTCTATGCAGGGTCTGAGTTGGAAACTTACTTCAGCATCTTAAGTCATCTTTTCGGTCGAAGCTCATTTTCATACTGAAAGCTATGTTAACGTGGGAACCCACGTAGTCGAGGAGGACCCAATACATCTTTAAAAATACATTGCATCTGTGTCAGTAGTAACGGTGTTTACAAGTTTATTAACGGCTTTCGGTGCTCATGCAGAGAAATTAAAGTGAAAAACGTTTCAACTTTAAGTTATCCTTTGACAGTACCCCGAGCGTTAATCCCCATGTAAACCACAACAATACACTTGTGGTGCAGGCAAAATGAAAGCAAGTAACAAATTGTTGAAGCTACATATTACATTCAATTAAAAATTATACAACAATACCGCTATTCAAGACTTCATAGGGTATTGCTTAACGATTATTTTTTGCACTCTTTGCTGAGTAGTCGAAGGATTAAATGGCGATGGAGTGTGCACCTTAGCAGTGACACTAGTTTGGGTGAGAGGAGAAACCTATAAGAATGAAGGAAAGCATCGTTGGAAGACAGTGAAATTCTAGGTCCTGAACCATTTGCTGGTGGAATTGTGAAGAACGTGATGGAAGAGGATCGCTTATGAACACCGAGAATGGTGAGGAATTTGGAATATTGGTAGAAAAGGAGTTCTAAGCCTGAAGCGAGAAGCCCTAAAATGAATAGTAATGATATCCACATGGACAGCACAGCTTTAGGAAACATCCAATTCTTCCCCTATCGATGGCAGCTCAGCTCATATTTTTCCAGACGGCTCTAAAACCGAAAGCGGGGTGGGTTGTGGTGTTTCCTCCGAAGAACTCAACCTGAGAATATCGTTCCGCCTCCCTGATCATTGTAGCTTTTTTCAGGCGGAAATCATGGCGATTAAGGAAGCCCTGTCCTGGCTGAAGTGTAATGTACTATCTGTCAGGGATATTACCATTTTCACTGACAGCCAAGCGGCAATCAAGTCCCTGGAATCGTGCTCCTTTACCTCAAAGGCCGTTCTCACGGTCGGTGTTCTCACTGGACACTGTCTTATAGGCCAACATGCCAGAAGACTTGGCCTCTTTTGTAATGACTTCTGCAGGAACTGTAGGGACGAGGAGGAGGAGGAAACCGTCCCTCACCTCCTATGTAACTGCCCAGCCTTGTCGCATAAAAGAATGCTCCATTTAGGGTCCTCCATCCTTGAAGGCCTTGGCGATCTGGCGCCCCTGGGCGTCATGCGCATACATCGCTTTATTAAAAGCTCCGGTTGGTTTTGTTAGTCCCTGAGTGGCCAGTAGAAACGTTTTAAAGGTTGCTTTCTATTATACCTGCATATGCGTCGACGTTGTCAACTAAAGAGTATCCTGCCACAAGTCGTATTCTTCCTATTGTAAGTATTGCATCCAAGTTAAGGAAAATGCCGACGATGTATCCCTTCACTGCCCGCGATTTGAAACCGAGAAATGGCGAGAAATAAGTTGAGAGAAGTACCAACCCGCGAGAACATAGTACAGTACATGATTCAGACGCAGGTGATGTGTAGTGCTGTGAGTGATTATGCAAAGGATATTATGACACAACCAAGACACCTCCAACGAAGAAATGCAACAGACTGATGAATTACCAATAAGACTGTGAGCATGCAAAGCTGTTCGTCCCTCATGATAGGGGAAAAAACAATGAAGGGACGGTAAAATCCCACACTGTTACTGAGGACGGGTTCAGTTCCGCCTTTGAAAGATTCTTTACCTCCCTTCGAAATTAGCCTTAAGCGGACCTCAATCCATCCAGAGAAGTTCTAAGACATATGACCCTAAGGAAAACCGCATTGCCGCAGCTGCAGACACAATAAAAATCTGAAGCTCTTTTTGGTACAACATAGGGTGTCTCATATTGAATCTGAACCAAAAACATTGCTCCTTGCCGATACCAGTATCCCTTGAATTTAAACCTTCGCACTGCAGCAATTTAATTGGATATAATTTTATTGGTGCTCCGGGGCACACAAAAAAATGTTACGACTGACCACTACCCTCTCATGCGGACGTAAGTGCTTGCTTGCTTTCATTTATTAAATTTTTGTTCTGCAGGACAAAGCGCGTATCTGTATCCTGTCATAATAAACCAACAACAACAAAAAAGCGCTTTATTCCTCATGACCGGTAGTAGGGGCATACTGAAAGCACTTTAAAATCAACATCAAGAGAACAATGCTTGAAAAAAAATCAAAATAAACACATAAATAAAAAAAAAAAACAGGAACAGGTGAAAACACTTTCGGATTTCATTAACAGATAGATATCCTACAACTTGACAATTTTATTTGGATTTGTTTTTTTTTTTTATGATTGATTTCATGAAGCATTCCTGCGTGCTGTTGATACACAAAGTTGTCAATAAGCTAGGCTAACAATACTCGTACGCACGTATAGATTGAGTTGATTTTTTACTCTTCTGAACGCTCGTGTGAATATCAAATAAAGAACGTGTGCGCCTGAGTGTGACAGAAGAGGTGTTTTGTTTGCCTAGTGGGGAACATTGTTGTTTAAAGAATTGGGATGTTCTGGTCGATTTGTTTGGTTATTCTTCGTTCGGGTATCATGGTTCTAATTGAAATCTGTGATTGAGTCACATTCACTTGGCCTTATTTGTTGTTTCTGTAGAATTGAATAAGCAAATACGGTTTTCGAGGAACTTTGGAATGGTAGAGTGGTCATCCAATTCTTGGAGTGTCATTGGCTTTAATTAATTAATGATAATTTAATTATTTGGTAACGGTTATTGTAATCAATGTGGCATACATTCATAATGAGAATATGTGTACCTGGTTTGGAGGTACATAAATGGGTCAATGTCAACGTATAGTGGCCAGATACGAAAGACATACTTTGTGGATGCTAAACATCCGTGTGTCTGGAAATGTATTTCCGGTAGTGGAAGCCATCAGAGATGTATGTACATATGAAGCATTTTTTTTTTACTTTATTTAACCGATTTTGTGCTTTTTAAAGCACATCGCAAATAAAGGATAATTATGGACTGAAAATGGGTCTTTAATTACTGTTTACGATGAATACAAAAAAAATTTGTGTGGAAAAGCGTGTCATACGCACCTGGCTTAATTATTAAAACAAGTAATTGCAGAAAAACCTGGCAGGGGTAAAGGAATCTGTTTCAAGGGTGGAATATCCATGACTGTTTTTCTGGAACTCGCTTTGAAGCACTGTATATTGTGCAAAGCTTCGACGAATAAGCTGAGGTTCAGTACAAGTTGCTGCAACATGTCTACAAACACACTTGAATATCAAATGACTTGCGGCATCTTTAGTGTTGCCAATCTACTTTCAGAATATATGCACCTTTAGGGCAACGCCCCCAGATGTGTGCAGATGTTTGATAATTCGGTTCTTAAGAAACTAAGTTTCTGAATAAATGTAGTATCTTGGACTTTAATTTCAAAGTTAGAATCTTGATAAAGAGATGTGGATTCCATGTGGACATAAAAGTCATCACCTAGTGCGACGATGGAATGCTTTATTTCAAAGAATCATTCCACTGAGTTTCTTTAAACTATTCTCTGACTGACATCCATATCCTTCGAATCTGACCCGGAGGGACAAAGCAGTAAAGGACGACCTCGCCTAAGGTGACGCAAGTAGAAAGGGACCTCAACCATCTTGGAGTACGCAACTGGATGCAGTTAGCTGAGAATCGGGGTAACTGAAGAGGCTTGTTTGTTTGGGTCCAGGTTTGCCCCGAACTGTATTGCCACCTAAGTAAATAGTTAATGGCTGACTTCTATAAGTGGACTAAGCAACTTCTTAGATCTCAAGTTGAGATTATTGCCTATTGGTCCGTGTTCCTCTGAATATATGATCTTATGACCATTTATGGCTTATTGGCATAGACAGCAGCACCATCTGATGGTAGTTCCTTTTGTAGGAATGGATTGAATGCTGGCTTTTTCCTAACAGGCAATGTAGGCAATGTAGAGCTTTTGCTGGATTCCCACCACCAGATTCAGTAGCCTTCTTGCAAGTCATGTGGAACGATGCACAATCGATAGCAATTCCGAAATAGTTGGTGCACCTTCGGGTGCCTCATCTATTGTTCCTTTGTAATAGAACATCTTTGCATAAATCGTCAGGTGTGGTGGCTAGTAATCTGGTCTCTTTCACTTAAGGTTGAAAGAAGGACTTATTTATAATTTCTTACTATGATACGAGGACTACTCAACAACAATGTACACTATATACCCTTCGAGTAAAGATGTCTATCACTTTATCGGCACCTACCTCATTACTAACCCGGAAAGAGCATTCGGGGAACGAAAACTCTAACTCCAGATGAAACCACGTAGATTTTGAACAGATAGGATACCTATTGGTATGTCGAATTACCCATTTCAGTAAAAAAAATTAGCAACAGGGAGACCCATTTCGGTGCGGATATTTCTTTACATTCAGCATATACAGCGTCTGTGAGTAGCAACGTTGGAACTTTGATAGCAAAGTGTGGTTATGTTTGAATTGACAGCACTGTCAGTCTATGACAACTGTAGTCTGTCATAGCTGTCATTAAATTATGGAAAACCACACATATCAACAAAAAGTCGTAGTACTCAAGTCAGATACTCAATTAGGGGAGTTATAAAAAAAATTCAAGCCAAACCGTGTCAGTTGCAAAATCGAATACTGTCGCAACCATGCTGTTGAAAGTGTACGTGGGGACCGCTCGCCTCAGCGAAGTCCTGGGTCTTTATCTAAACAAGATTCGAATGATTCAAGAACCAAAGCATGCGTTGAACCTTTGCTTTACTGGACCATTGAGGATTCGGAAACGGATTCCATTTTGATGAATAACCATTTCCAGAAACTATGTGCTGAATGGCTTCGCAAGTTGTCAGATCTAAGGCGTTGACAATTCACAACAGTTTGGAAAGTTTCCTTTGCATACAGAAGAAATCAATGTTTGGTGAGGATTTTGGTTAAGCAGCGTCGTAATCAATGTCGAATTGTTCGCCTTGTTCAAGCTCTATATACCAATAATCAAACCAGCAACAAATCACGACAAGGAGAACAACAACGTTCAACGATTTATATGCAAGAGTCATCTAAAACTCAAGGATAGCCTCCTGAAAACAAAGCCATGAAGGCCATTTGAATGAGACATTAAATGCATATTTTTGTCATGTCTACTTTGCAGACTTTGGTTCCAGCAGGATGGCTCGAATGAAAATATCAATCAAGCTACTCGTAAAATAGAGCCACCAATGTACTGCCAAATTGGATGGACAGAATGGGCTACTGCCATAGCGGCAAGGAATACTTTGTCTAATAAAGCAACAATTGTTGCAAAATCTTGAAGCGTGTAAAAACCGAAGAAAATGAAGCAGGCCCACCCATTATAAACTCCTAGTCCCTGCATGAAAACTACCAAACAGATTATAGCCCAACAAGGCAAGAAGAAACGATGAAAGGTTTGTTTGAAAACAATTACTACTCACAGCTTCGGGGATCCTTGATCTGTCCGATTTTTTAATTATGATTATTATTTCCACTCTACACAGCCCGGCGGATACTAATGTCTCTTTTCCAACTGTAAAGCAATTTAGACAGCTCTAATTGGCTTTTTCAAAAAGACATCTCAAACAGTTTTCAAGCATTTCTTCGACGAAAACTCTAAACTTTCTGTTGCATTTGTACATGACTGCAATTTCAATCTAAGTTAAATGAAAGCAGAGAGCACGTAGGACTCGGGGAGCATTTAATTTCGACTGCCTGGCCTATAATCTCCGTCTGGTCAGGTTGCCAGCAAGTAGTTTTCTAAGTTTTCTCGGAGAAGAGAGACCATTTCTCAAATTATGTATCTCATTAGCTACAGTCTACTCGTCAAATATTTAACAAGGAGTGCAGCACGTTTGTCTCAACAGTAGTTGCACAACAGTTCGGCGAACCAAATCCTCCTCAACTATGTTTGCCATTTCATTACACTACTTGCCATCTGAAAGGGAGCCATTGGACTTCTGTGCATCTCACACCTTTAGTGGTAGGTAGATGCATAGATAAATATTCTACGAACAATGTTTCTGCCTTTGAAACACCCCCCAGAGGATGGCGGCAGCAATGCTCTTCCTGAATGCAAGCGCGCCTTAATTATTTGCACACGGTCCTACCGCCTCGGTATATACACTGTGTCGACAAATTAGTTTTATTTTCTGCTGCTCGTCTCTGGAGGACTGTACAATGGACGGAATCAAGAGCTACATCTGAAAAAAACGAAAAAAAAAAATGCAAAACAATTTCATTCCCCACTATTGCGTCCTTTTTTTTACAAAGTCAAGCCTTTTTTATTTGCATATCGAATGAGGGCAATAGTTTCATAACGACAGCGCTGTTGTCGCTCCTGTGGACTTTTTTTTTCATATCCTTTTTGTGTTTACATTTTTTGTGCTACACTCAACTACATTTATTTTCGTCCTACCTTGGAGCTTACAGAGCACAAACACATACCGCTCCGCCCTACAGCCAGCATCCCGATAGAAACAAAAAAAAAACTCATTCAAATCCTTGGATCGCTATGTGGCAAGGCAATATAATCATACGCGAATGCATATGTTAAAGTGTTATCGACAAGGCTGACGGGAGATATGGTAACGACAACCGTTTTAGGATTGGGTATGTCTAGACTTTGGAAATATACTCATATACTCATCCTTGCTGATGCCATTAATTTGGAAATATATAATCTTCAAAGGAGCTTGAAAGCAATTTCGAAGGCTTTCATAGAAACTTAAATTTTCCGGAAGTTTGCTGAGGTAAGTTGTGGTTCCCGCACAAGGATGCACAGTTTTCTGGTAAAATTTCAGGTTCAAAAGGGGAATGGGATGCATGGATCATGGCTTCTACTGCTGCGTCAAAGTATTTGACGTAAGTTAAATTAAATTTGTGGCCTTTGAATCGACTGAAACCTTATTTAAATTTGTTAGTGCTAACTTTTGCGGTTCGAGGTAGTTAAATGCGAAAACTTAAATACGTCCTGTGTGCAAATTACTCACGCTAAGGGATCAATACTGTGAATTACTTTGTGGATGAATTTTATTACACCATTTGCTATTTGAATATTTATTAAATGAAACAAGTTTTTGACATGGTTTGCTTGTTTGCCTTTTGACATTATGAATGGAATATGATTTCGGTCAAAAGCGGTGCTCCTCAACCGTATTTTCTACCACATTTTGACGCATTTAAAGGAAAGTTTCGATGAATTTGTCAGGAATGTAATTTTTAAGTCGGCCAATTGTACTTGGCTTTTTGAGTAAGACTTTTGGTCTCAACCACACCAACAGGTGACAGTCGAACATGGGGATCGTCAGTTCACCACTTTATGGCATTATACAGCCTGGAAAAACCTACAACAAATTTTACGACTTAGACGACTTCATAATAAATTTTAATCGATCCTTCTCCAAGACTGTCAAATGGTAATTGACAACACTCCAAAATGGCGCCCAATTAGGATGGTTTGAAATATTAAAATTCATCCTCTGTATGATATGCTCGTTTTTTTTCAATGAAGGTGGCGTAAACAACATGACACTTATCAGCGAAAGGCTTTCCGTCGCTTCTTTCATTAAACTTCAAGCAATGACTTGATTTATCTTTCCATAGAACCCCTGTGCTCTAGATACATTTTTGAAGACCGTTTCTCCTAATACTTCTACCAAAGTTAACACTATAAGAGCTGTTGGTATAGTCCTCATTAGAGTTTTCATGACTTCGCGCGGCACCTATCCTACGACTCCATGTTTACGATTCGGCATCTAAGCCCTGAAAGAACTGAAGCCGACATTTGTTATGAACTGCAAAACTAATTACTCAAGTGTTTGCTGCTGGTGTATGTGCTGATGACGACAATATTGGGGTACTGAGGCAGCAGTTTGTAAGGTCTCTTCTGAATTGGACTCACGCCGACAATTGCTTCTTAATATAACATTTACAACAAAATTGACCCGCATCGCTGAGGTCAATTGTCCGATAAAAGGAGACAGCTTGCAACAGCTCTAGAGCCGACGAGCCAGCGAGACAACGGCATAAATCATGGTTTTGTTGCCTAAATTCTTGCACCAGCTAGATCTTAGATGGATGTAGGCCAAGATCTTCGCAATAAATTTTCCACAGAGAAGGGACAGAGCCCCATTACTGTGACCGACGAAAAAACGATAAACTTAGACCTTCTTGAACGCTTACAGAGTACACACATTTCCTTGACGTGTTGGCATTATTGTTTCATTTAGAAGGAACAAGACTCGGTGCCAAAAGGTGATAGAATAGGCAATTATTACGGAAGGTAAGTGGAATTATCAGGGACCACAGATTTCGTCTGTCCCACAAATGTGGGAAAATGTCCCGGGGGCAACGCTTGTAACGATGTATCAAGCGTTATTCCTACAAGGAAATCATCCACTTCGATAAGGAAAGTATTATGAAGCTGGTGAGCTTTCTAAGCGATCACTATGGCCTGAGGTATCATCTTAACAAATTAAATTTGCACTTAGGGACAGAATGCCGGTTCTGTTTGGAGAAGATAGGATCATATGAACACTTCTCTGTGAAAGGATACGTGCCCCCTACAAAGAAATACGTTGGTCAGTGGAGTTGGACACTGCTAGGGAGTTACTAACATTTTTAAGGTACTTACATGGGTGGTCCGCCTATAGGTTCATATATATATATATATTCTTGCTAAAATGAATCTTTTAGGCCGCAGTGCCAGTCAAGTGAGCAAGGGTTCAAGAGTGGAATCACCACACCTCGCAGCAATATCATTGAAGAGGTAAACTTGTGACCGTTGGCTCTCTATAAGACAGACTACGTAATCGCAGCGAATTATGTTGGTCTTGCATTGGCTCCTAATAATTGGAGCCATTTGAACTTAGAGACAAATCTACTTTTTAAGGATCAAGACCTGGTACATTTATCGTTTAAGTCGTTCAAGACGCTTTTCTAGATTCTTTTTAAATTGAACAGGATAAAGTTAGTTACCGCATCTTTCTCATCATCGCTAACTGCTTCTGCAGAAAGAGGATACTCTTATTCTTGCACCTTTTTCAACTTTTTGGGGTTCAGACTTGAACAGATCGGTCTGGAAGACGACCAAGTCGCCATTGACAATTTTTATCGTTTCAATCTTCAGTCAGAATTTATTGTGTCTATTTTGGAAGAGCGTAGGTACCCCTCAATGTACAGTGATGTACACTATTTTGCTTACTCATCCTCCTTGGTGTTACCTAGATAATTCGCGATCGTATTAAGAGATCCACGACATTGCTTGGCCAACTAAGGTCTTTCTAAAGCTTCAATTCGTTTGTAATTTCCGTCTGAAATATGCTTCAGTTATCAGGTAAACTGGATTAACTTTTGCTTAGCACCAAAAGCCGACATTTATCCGTACAAATACATACATATGTATAACACTATCGGATCTACTTAAATGGAACTCTAGTTTCCTATTTGGCTTCAAAACCAAAAGCAGAGACAATAAACTAATTTCCATTTCCTTTTCCTTTTACCAAACGTCAGGTTTATTCAAATTCTATCCTTTCGAAATAGAACCAAGATGGACCCGGTTAAAATCCGCACCAGAAACACTATACTCGTACAGACAACAAAAAGTTAAGCCTTCGACCAGGCATGGTTTTCGTATTTAAATGTCACTCCTCTCAGCAATGGATAGACATAAGCAAAAATCGATCCGAAAATTCGTTATGGAGGTGCCAAAAGATAATAATTCAATATTTCACTTTTGAATTTTAAATGCCTGCAGATTATTTCCCCTGCACTGTATGTCCTGCGACGGTATCACTATCATTCATGAACATGGAGTATATATATGTAGGTGACTTTGACAAGGATGCACTACGTCGTTTTTGCATACAAGGATACCGGAAAAAAGAAAGTTGAGTTTGCGAACATTAGCAGAGCTGCTCTTGTGAATGTAGAACCGGGAAACCACAAATTTCACCTGGTTTGCATTTCCTTTTTTTACGTAGTGTCGCCCATGGATAGGATCCGAAACGAAGGAGAAATCAACTCAACCATGGAAATGGCAAACAAGTTCAGTTCGTTTCATTTAGTTTAGGGAAAATTGTCGATAGCAGGCAACTCGAATGCAGACATTGTTGTCAAGAAGAAGGTAATATCTTGCGACTGACATGCAAAATGAAGGCTGAGTTTCTAGTTGTTAACAATTCAGCTGCCACATGGATGTACACTCGTTGTTTCATTTCCTTTCGTTCTTATATTGTAGTTGTGTGATGATCCTTGGGTACCTTTCTTTAATTATCTGAAAGTGCCTCCGTCTACCAACACTTAAAGAAGTACACATTGAAAGGGTTTCCAAGGGGACTTTCGAGTGCACTCTCATTTACACTAGACAACCAAGCATACATAGATTAATTGTGGTCCCTCAAGGAGCTTGGTAATTTTCAATTCAACAGGAGTATCACTAGGAGCTATTAATGAAGCTTTACCGTTCATGAAACGCATCACCAGTCAAACGATTGTTCAAAGTCTAGGCACGAATTGCAAGTAATTATTCGGTCTCTTCTAATTACCCAAGATCTTGTGGCAGTGCGGAAGGAAACAGCACTTGCATTGCATCATTGAAACTCCCTTCTGCAAAAGGTTCAGGACATACAGTGAAAGTTTTCAGAATCAAGAAAGAAAACGTAACAATTGGCTGCAGTAAGGGATTGCTTGGCAGAATGTCAAATTGATGATCGAAAGTTTATCAGAATTCCAAGAACCCTGGACAGGATAAAATACCAAAAAAATTTAAGAGAATTTTTAAAAGAGGGTACTAAAGATACCGCTACTCGGTACGTAGAATCAGAGGTGAAATATTTGCGAATCAGCTTTCAGGGACGCATACAAAGAAACGAAAGCTTCTGTGTACTTTGGTGGCGTAGGGAATTCAATAGATGAAGAACACCTTCCATTGTCCCATGTGAAGAGAAGGAGCTAAAGCGTGATATAGTTGCAGGAAAAGACTTTAAAACAGATAGGTACAGGATGAAAGAAAGAGATAGGTACAGGATGAAAGAAAGGGGAGACGTGAAGGGACTTCTGTAAGAACTCGCTTTAAATTAATATGAAGTTATTTACTTCTACTGTTCCCTTAGAACTCATTTTCTCATGTGCACACAAGAACACAAATAAGTGGAAAGGTGACAATAGGGGAAGAGAACTGCATATTTATCCTGAATTTCGTGGAAAACGAAATAAAGGAGCTGAATATTGATGAGATGAAGATATTGTGAGTTACAGAGCGGTATCACGAGACTCTACTTGGAGCCATTTCCAAATAGAAAAAAGGAGGAAGTGCTGCTTTCATTACCCATGATGGACGAGGGAGCAGGTAAAAACTTAAAATAGGATACCACCTACGACTTATAGGAGTCCTTTCGCTTTCGAAAACACCGCAACGTGTGGCCTTTATAGGAGACAACCATCTGCGCTGCATGTGAAGAAGACGATGATACAGCGTAACACTTTCCCTGATGTCGCACCAGGTGGCAGATCCAAGGTGGCGACGTGGTGAGTACAGACCAACGCTAAAAAATCATTAAAGTTAGGTGTCAGTCTAGGTAGTAGAATCGACCAGAAGCTTTGTGTAAGTGCACCCGTAAGAGAAAGGTACATATGTATACATATGTATGTAAGGATGCCGAAAGGTCATGAAATGTGTCCAGGAATGGATCATAAAATGCAGTAACACCAATTTTGATGAGAGGGAACTTAGGGATTAAACTAAATTAGTATGTAGAGACCCTATCTTAGCACAGATAGCAGTCGGTAGGGTCTAGCACGGGAGAAGTTTTAATAAGAAATGATAAGCAATCAAATATGATGTGGAAGCTTCAGATATGGTAGCTATAACGTAGCTCACAATTCTCCACCACCCCTGACTCCGTTTCAGAAGCTCTGCTTAACCTTGCCAATATGCGTCTATCTTCCAAGTGGAGATAGCCGGGAGACTTAATTTACTGTCTGGGTATCAGGTCATACTGGCATTCAGAGAAACAAATGAACTTGCAAGACTAAGAGGAAGTTTTCTCAGGACCTGTACCAGCACTGAGTTTGCCTATGCATGCGATTACTAGTTCGACCCACGACTGACTTTCTCCTGAACACAATTTAAGGCTCTGCTGGATATAGACACACCAAGTATAAACGGCCGGATATCTGCAAAAAAATCTGCGGCTTTTTCTGTTCCTTTGGGGAATTAACTGCAGACGTCTTGCAGGCGTTCTTACAGGCCACTTCGCTTTCGAGAAGCAACGTGTGGCGATTAAAGGACACAATCATCTGCGCTGCATGTGAAGAAAATGCGTCACCGTTTTGTTTTAGCCATCATAGAATGATAGTAACATGAACTGTAAGTATTTATCTATAGTATATTCGGGGCAATCCAGAACCGCTTATTATGCATGAGAAATAACAATGACACAGCGAATATTCGGATCAAAGTAAGTTCTTAAGTGAATCAGCATTTTTCGATCGATTTCACCAAGAATAAATTTCGATAATCATTTCAGTTAAGTTGTCTACTACCGACGCGAAATGTTATTAATTACAGAACGAGTGTAGCTTACTATACTTATCTACAGAAGCACTCATAAACCTATAGCTTCTGCTTAATTAGTCCATTTACCTGAACTCGTAAATCAACGCATGCAAGAAAGAAATTTCTAATCTACCTGTGACGCATGGTATTCTACCCTATCCCAACAAAGCGGATGTTATCTTGCTGCCCCTTAAGCAAAATTTCTACATTTAATTTGAAAAGATTTTAGATACAAAGAAAGAATTTGGGTGTTTTAAGGAACTTTTAGACATTAAATTCAGAAAAAGTATTTCCTTTAAATGTTTAACACTACTAGGGACCATGTTCTGAAAGGCAAAAGTCAGAGAATCGGTACAGCAGGAAATAGATTGAAGTGGCGATACGCGTTCATTTTGAATCCTTGTAGACATACATTCGTAGATTCATGTTGAATGATTACAAAACGATTTTCTCAATTCCACTGAGCTGTTCAAATGAAAATGTACCGCCAGGACTACTCGATGGTATACCCATTAAGGATCATCTCGTTACACACCGAAGGTTCAAATAGGTTGAAGACTTTGGGCATACAGTAGCTTTCGCTTTTTGACGAACTCTCACTTAGTTTTACTCCTTTAGAGATTCAACATCTAACTATGTAAGCGGTCCATACTATCATCAATAGCAGGTCTGTTCCATTCAATGGGTTGGATCGCACCTTCCACTACCAAGGCAAAACTCTTCACGTCAATCCTGGAACGATTCTGTGGATTTTGATATTCTGAAATTATTCCTAGTGGTTGCGCGTTTTTGGTCAGGCCAACCGCTTCCAACAACACGGTTGTCAACATCCATATGCATCTGCTTATGTCCAAATCGAAGGTCGCAGCCCAAGCACTCTTCCGCGCTTGAAGCTGCGTGGAGCTTTCATGCTCGCTAAGCTCATACACCACATTACACAAACCCTTAAGGAGAGAGGCATTCCCACCTTTGCATGAACAGACTCCATTATTACACTTCGCTGGATACGTGCAGAACCTGTGAAGGGGACATTCAACGGTTAACGAAGGTTGATATATGGAATTCTGCCGATCTGGTCTCCTGGGGAACACTCCCATCGCTGCTGGTTCAAGCCACTTTGTAGTGGACCCACGTTTTTAAGGTCTGAATGGGATTTTAAGCTTCTAGAAGATCCAGCTAACTTAAACATCGATGAAGGCAAGAAGACCGTAAAGGTTCATCATGCTAACATCAACGTCAGTAGGCTCAGTCATCTGCTTCATCCATCTTCTAGCTTTAGCCGGTTCCTCAAAATAACC
This sequence comes from Blera fallax, assembly GCA_946965025.1. Taxonomy (NCBI): domain Eukaryota; kingdom Metazoa; phylum Arthropoda; class Insecta; order Diptera; family Syrphidae; genus Blera; species Blera fallax. The sequence continues at coordinate 72,732,373 of OX337248.1, forward strand.
ACTTACTGCAGGGAGCAACGAAAGTGCTGGTACGCCTAGTTCAGATTGAAATGTTTCCGCTAGGGGTAGCTAAGACTAGAGGCATGGGTCCCTTAAATCCTTTTAGAGACGGTAAAGGCATCTTCAGGTTCCGAGGAAGGCTTAAAAACGCAGATTTCTCATATGATCTGCAGCATCCAATAATTCTAGGATTACATCAATATTCAAAATGGAGTAACTGCACAACAAATACTGGATCTTCCAGTTAAAAAGAGCTGTGAAAAAACACATACAGGCTGCAGGATATGTTATACATAGGTATCGTAGCAAAATCGCTCACCAATTAATGGCAGATCTCCCTAGCCCCAGATTGAGGATTGCAAAGCCCTTCAAGCGGGTCCCATCGACCAAGCGGAACTTCATCGGCTAATGGACCAAGCAAATCACGACTGGAAGGAGATAGCTGAAGATTTGGCAAGTAAAAGAACTCAGTAAAGATTCATTTTCCCTGCTCCTCCCCATTTTGGACGACTATGGGAAGCGGGCGTAAAGAGCGTAAAATACTACTTCGAAAGAGTTGTCGGGAATGGGACACTTCTACCCGAAATTGAAGCGACCCTGACGAGTTCCGCGTCTCAACTCTTGCTAATTTTTTAATCAGTCAAGGCATTCTCAAAATCAAAATAAACATATGTAGATAAGCTAAACTTTCACGAAATCTTCAGAGTTATCAAGAAAACTTGATAAACAATGCAGCACACCACCTTCCTTGGACTTCCAGTCCATCTACGGCACAAGATCGACAACACCAACGACACACAAGTCAACCCGTTTCTCCTCATATTGCTTTCCAGTCCACATCGATCAAGCACTGCAGTTCGTATAAAAGGGGGAGAAATCAACAAACAAACAAAAACGCCGTGCAATGTAGACATCAATACCGTCTGTCTTCATTTGTCACCTTCGTTTCAATTCTTGTCGTTCTATTGAAATTTATGTGTGTAAGTTAACCTGTTTTTCTTTACATCAGAGACAAGGACAAAGAATGAGGCTACCATATGTGTTATCAGGCATTCCGAATGTACTTATTTACATCCACCACAGCCAGATGAGAAGGCACAAAAGTTAACAGACAGCATGAAGAATGGGTTTGCTCATCGGTGGGGAGGATGTTTGCGTTACGCTACATAAAAAATCGCATAGTGACGCCACCATGAGATGTGCACGCACGCACAAAAGTTCGCTTAAGGAAAATGTATCTACAAACGCGGCTAAAAATTGTATAAAGTGGAATAAACATTTTTACTCAGTATTATAACGTAATATTCGACAGTTTTTTTATTTGTACCGTATTTACAGGAATTTATTTAAGTTCACCGGTTGACAATACGAGGTAATTTCTCCTTTGTTATTAGTGACTTGGCAAAGACGTCAACAGTCCTGTTACATCCTTCACTTATTTCTACAAAAAAAAAATCAAAATCAAATACTTGGCGCAACGGACCGTGTGTGGTCCAGCTTCTCGCGACCATTCGTGTTGAGCGTGTTATACTTTTTCACACAAATGGAAGCGACCTACAGTTTAAAGCCATATCCGAAAGGCAAATTCAGAAGCTTTCTCATGACAGTTGTTACTCTCGGACGTTTATCAGACATTCGCGTTTTCTGGGACTCGAACCTCAAACTTCCCGCTCAGTAATCCAACGCACTAACCACGGTGCCACGGCGTTGGAGTACTAAAAGACATTTTCCATTTATCTAAAGAAATTAAAAAAAAACATACCTACTTCCATAGTATGTACTTTCATATTCGTGGATGTTCGTAAATTTTGAGTTCTAATTTAATTTCTGTATATACGGCCTTCCCTATCACGAAATTCCTAATCAATAACTGCTATTTATGGTCTATAATCGAGTTAGTCGCTGTTGTTTTTTTTAAATAGTTTGTGAAACGTCACAAGGGTTTTTTGCTGGCCAGGCTAATACCGCTAATAGGATACATATCAGCCTTGAGTATGCTGATACTAGAAAGGTGATTATTTTTATTTTTATACAGCTGATTAAAAATCAGCTTAATCGCAAAGTACAAAACTTCATGGCATTGAACCGATATCTATGTTGAGCGATAAGAACACCTGATTAGTGTATTAATTCAAAAATAAATAAATACCGTGCTTACCTGGCTAGCAGCGCTTATTAAAGATATAGCAGGCATTATGTTAGCACTCAATACATCGTACGATAGTTCTGAAAAGACCTGGTCAGGTCTGGAGAAGGAAGAAAGAGTCCTTCCGGAGAGTTGCATAGGCGAGGCTTTGTTTAGATGCATGAGGCTCAATCCTACAAGCATTTGCCAGGTAATACGAGTATATCTGCTTTAAAGGAGCTCCTTTACATATATTTTCCTGCATTTTTAGATATCTGATTCAGATGGAGTTAGCCTAACAAATGAGGAGATGCTAACACGAAGTATTCGCATTGCTCAGCGCCTGGATATAGAAAAGGACGACATTATCGGAATCATGGCAGCCAGCTCTACATATCAGGCACCTGTTGTGATTGCGGCTTGTTTAAGAGGGAATACTTTTCATCCAATCAACGCCTTCTTTGACCAGAGTAAGTTTAATGGTCCAATTGGCTTGGAAATAATAATAAAAAAAAAACATTTTTAGACACCGTTCGACACCTGTTTGGTATTACCAGGCCAAAAGTGATATTTTGTGATGCAGATAACCATGAAACAATTGTGGGTGCTTGTAAGGAGCTAGATCTGAAACCAGTGTTTTACACAATAGAAGGCAAAATTGAAGGTGTTGGAAATGTGTTTGATCTTATGGAGCCCACTGGCTCGGAAGACACTTTTTGGTACGCCCTCCGAAAATGCATAAAATAAACTCCATTTAAACATTTTCTTCTAGCCCCCAAAATTACAAAAGAAACGGAGATGACACCGCATTGATTCTATGTTCTTCAGGCACTACGGGACTACCTAAAGGGGTTTGTTTATCACACTCAAGCCTCCTCGATACAAAGTGAGTTTTGGTGCTGCAGAATTTAGTTCGGTATTTAATTTGCTTTTATTAAGAATTATGCCGAGCGATGTTGTAACTTTCACATTTAGCAACATTGACTGGATGTCTGGCCTGAGTTTTTTGCTAAGCAGTGCCTTGTCGAACAGCATAAGAATTTGCACGACCGAGCAGTATTCTCCTGAAAAACTGAGGCAAATTATTGAAAAATATAAAATAAATGTCTTGATGGTGGCAGGCTCCCAAATGTCTTCCTTCGTTAAAAGTGGTGAAGCCCAGCTGTGTGACGCTTCCAGTGTTCTAGTGTTTATGGTCGGTGGAGCAAATGTTTCACATCTGCTTTATACTGAAATGCAGAGTTATCTTAAATTTGGGACCGTTGCAAATCTCTATGCTGGTACAGAGTTCGGGGGAATATCCCTCAACTACAGCATTCGCAAGCCAAAGTCTGTTGGACAACTCTCGCAAGGAATTAAAGTGAGGATTGTAGACGATGATGGTGCAAAACTAGGTATAGGAGAGACTGGAGAGATCCTGGTGTGGAACGGTCAAAACTGGGCAGGATACTATGGTAATCCAACAGAAACTAAAAATGTACTCGACAAGCAGGGCTGGTATCACACGGGCGATGTGGGATTCTTTGACGAAGACGGTGATCTTCATGTCGTAGATAGAAGGAAGGAAATTATGAAATTCCGAGGATTTCATTATTCAGCGCAGGAGATTGAAAATTGCATCTTGGAGTTGAGCGATGTCACAGAAGTTTGTGTTTTTGGCACAAAGTCTGATGAGGATGGCGATATCCCTACTGCTGCGGTGATCAAAAAACCAGGAAGCAAACTAACAGAAATGGAGATTGTGGATCACGTTGCCAAGGAGATGTATGAGCCGAAATGGCTGCGCGGTGGGGTATTTTTTGTAGAAAACATTCCCAAAACAGGCAGCGGTAAGTACTTACGAACTAAGACAAGAGACATGTGCTTGGGAATAAAGAGTGATTAAATGATAGCAAATAAATGAGGTACGATTTGTTTCCTTTACCTAAACTGATAAGTGAGAGTATATAAAAATTAGGGCAAGATGATCTCCCAAGGAATCAAATTTTTGGTTTGTCGGCGACAACCGGCAACGACATGCAAGTTCGCACTGTTCCCTGTACTGGTCTCAGATAAACGCCGTCACATATTGGCCAACTTTTTAAATTTGTTCAATGGCTAGTAACGAAATACTTTCCCATGTTTTCAAAACAGCAGGGAAGTGAAAGGGACGTAAACTAATCTGGGGTAAGCAATTGGAAGACAGGAATGACAAGACTTGCTGTTTGAGAGTCTACTCCATTCTACACGACTGTGATAGCCTGACCTGACCATCAAAGACCATCTCAATGCTCTGTCCACGAGGATGAATTTGGTGCATCTTCCATGGCATGGCACCTCTCAAGGTTTCCGAATACCTTGTGCTGGCTCCGTACGCAACTGTCGCGGTTCCTGTGGATGTGTTGGATCTATCCTGTATCCGTCTTTTATTATATTTATATTTATTGCCCCTACTCCCTCAAACCAATGTCATCTCTGAGTGTTTCATCTCGTAAAGTGTTTTCCGCTCGATGTGCCATCCACTGTCCTTAACTATACAAAGAAATCGAGGTAAGAAACCCACATATGTACCTACATACACATAGGGTAAATCATTTCTGCAATCGTAAAATAGACCGAAAACAGTTCACAAATCTTAAGTAACAGGATCCATGTATGTATGTATCACGAAGGCAATTTACAAAGTGCCTCTTCCAGGATTTTTTTTTAAAGCACCATCTTAAGCTACATATACATACATATGTACATAGGTTATTCCCAATTTAATAGGAAAAATTCTCTCCGTAATCCCTACAGGTACTTCAATTCCCGCACATCCAATTGTTATTGCCTTTATCTTGTCGGACATATAGTCCATTACCAAAGCTCACCAAACGGTCTTCCTTTGGCTCCTCCCTTCTCTGTTGGAGTACACCACCGAACAAGGGTCATAACAAGAAATCCTTTTAACGGCTTCTATTGATATTATGTTACCATGGAAATACAATTAATTTGTTTTCTTTTATTCCCGCATCAGCAGACCCATCTACCATGCAAACAAACACAACAAAAGTAAAAAGCTTCGCTCTGCTCTGCTCCTCCCTTTCGTTGTTAAGTTTTGTGTCGTTTGCGTTTTTCTTACGCCAGTCTTTCTCACTCTGAAGCGATACACCATAACATTGTTCGGTCTTCATTTTCAATTATGATTGAAATTCATTATAGACTCTCACACAAAGCGGAGGCGCTTTCACCCTCCACCCCAATCGATAAGCACTCACATTCAATATGATATTCATTTCGTTCCGTCATTGTACTCGCCTCTGGAATCTTGTCTAATTTACAGCCACGTCGTCACTCAAGAGGATGCAGGCTCCTGCTTTTGTTCTGCCTCTGTAGTAGTATTGATTTCCCCCCTTATGGCCAAGCTTGGGAATTTTTTTTGCTCTCAATGGGACATGTGTTGCTTCGAACCACTCCATTCCCTTCCAATTATTCGTCGTACACGTGTAATATCGCACGTATGGGTGGGTGAGGAAACTAACCTGGATTGCGGTCCACCAGAAAATCTGTACCCAAGTGAACTGAACTATAAGCTAATTGCAGATACGTGATTGGCCGTAAGTCACTTTATGGGGTGCGCGTGATAATAGCATAGGACTGCAATCTCCGACCTGTTCCTGGACAATAATGAAGTCCTTCTTATCGTCCTGTAGTCCGAGAGATTACATTATGGAAAGAGTATAAGTTGATATTTCATCGGCAGATTCTATTGCGCTAATTAACTGGCTAGTGTGGACGTAAATGGAGATTCATATATTTACAGGATAAAGTGTGCGATGAATAGATGATGATATTCTCTGAAGTTGGGGAGAGGAAACGGGTAAACTTTGTTTGAGTGAGTGGGTGAACGATGAACACTTTATGTGGAAGTTTGCAAGGAAGTTCAAATAAAATGTATGGGGTTGATGTTTACTTCCGAATTTTGTGACTTGACGGGAATTCGTCTAAATTATACAGGAACTAGGGGTTATGGGAACAGAGGAAGTGTGTATGCAGGACTTTTATTGCATCTCGAAGTATATTTGCGTCATAGTTAGAACTTAACTGAGGATTTCATTTAAGATTATGGTTTACTAAAGCTTTCTTACTCTAATAAAATCTTGGTTATAGCAACACTAGTGGAGAACAAAACCAAACTTACTCCATAAAAGTTTTCATTGAACAGTGAACAGTGAGTTCTAAAAATGAAGGCATACCTACATAAAAACTTTAAATTCGAATCTATGAAAAGTATTGTTATACCAACTACTCCACATCTCCAGCTTTCGGTATTCTCTAACTTGAGTTACTAATTCAACCATAGGGATGCCTTTTTACTAGATCTTTAGTGATTGTTTCAAGAGGGTAATATTTGCATTATATTACCCTACTCTCAGTTGCAAGTTATAAAGTAGTCGCATGTACATATGTAGTAACGAAACTAAAAGAGACCTGAGAGAGAGAAAGAGACATCCTTATTTATTGAAATCTTTGTATAAATCTGCAAATAAACAATTATTACCTACTTCACATTTCAGGGGTTTGTCTGTTTCATTCTTACGCCTTTTTAGACAATGACGGAGGATTTTTTTCCATCCCTTAGGTGTCGCCGCGTAAATTTTTCGTCATTATCACTCTCGTTAGAACTTGATAAACAAAACAATAATGCCGTAGCAATATTTTTTGTTTTAAACAAATTAATTGTAGTCTTCTATATACTAAATGACGTCTATTTGAAGTTTTAATAACATTTTATATTGCATTTTCAGGACTAAGTCTATTACAATTTCGTTTCGAATGTTTCCAATTCCGTTCCGTGAGCAATCGTATGCCGCGATCCCAATTTTCTTATTCGAATGACGTATAACGTAATTTATTTTCGTACGAATGATCATCCGTTCACGGAAGAGACGATTTGGCCCCTGAAGACTTTTTAGAATCGCAGTAAGGATTAAAAATAAATGCACTCTCTATCCATTAACAGTAGACAACAGCCTTAGCAAGCGTCTCAATGATTAACCAAACCTGGAAGTATTACGAGTACGTCGAGGCAAGTGGTTCATTCTTTTAAAATGTTATAATGTTAAATGTTATAGGATCACTTTATTTTATAGCTCACGACTGGGTAGAATGTCAGCTGGCTTTATTACGCAGTGGATATGGCTCATGTCACCTGAAAATCTGACTGCTACGTACATACACATGTATCTACGTATATACATAAGCACCAACATATGTAAGAAATGATTATAATTCTAACAAAAATGTTCATCCAGCTTCTTAAAGTAAAACTCAGATCCGTCCGATAACATAAACACAAGAGAGGTTTGTAACTTTACCTATCAAATAAGCAATGTTTGGATTCATCTCATTAGTTGACCGAAGGTCGCAAGCCTACATTATTCCAACTGGACTATGACGGGTAATATATTGACATCTTGCAAGTATGTATTACTGCCAGATACTACTTGATCCTGTGATTAATTTCTAGGCACAGTCGCATTTCAGGCAGTTGTAACGTTAAAGAAAAAATATAACAAATGAAAGGTGAAGTGAAGTGAAGACGCCCTTAAGGCCCATTAAATTTTAACTTTTCACTGAAGCCTTGGAAACGGCAAACAACAGATGGAATAATACCATTCTGTCTAGACAAATACATGAAGCCAAACCTCAATGCCAGGAATACGAATACCGTGGATTGAATGTTGCAATCGAAACATTAAAAAAAACATCGTTCTTGCCTCTACGTCCAGACCTATTCTTCTCTTTTTTATTTAAAAAGGGAAATCTTAGGTAAACACTTCTTCAGGGAACTAAATAACTTGTCGCAAATCGATCTCAAGTCAAGTTATTCGCAACGGTTTCTCTACCCTTTTCTAACCAGCGTAGAGTCAAATTTGCACTTATTCTCTTCTGCTCTTTTACTAACAAGAATTCTGTATAAATTTGTGGCCTGTATATGTAGGTATGCTCTAGTATTTGTTAGTTATAGCATCACAATTGAACTTTCCTTGGTCTAATTAACTATCTAGAACTAGGCAAGTAGTAGTGGGATAAAACGATAATTTCTGAAAGAGAACCGCCGCAAATGAATATAGATCATCGGGAACTATGGGTAGCAGCTCAAGGCTTTTACAGAACTTCAAACATTATGACGTGCATGCGCGCACTATTGGGGTTTAAATAGTAGTAAGTAGAAGAGTATTAGTGCTGACGGGTACTAATAGTTCAAAATTTAGCCTATAGTCATCATCTCGATACATTACCTAGCACTTTCATTAGAATTGTGTGTGTTTCTGAGTTTGCCTTCATACTCTCTTCTCTCTATGTTCCACAGAGTTACTCCGCCAGCCAAGTTTAATAAACGTGTTCCATAACATATAATTTTTCGTGCATCAGCTTTTCACATTGCCCAGCATACAGATCTCGAGTTTACACAAAGCGTTTGTATACGTATACCTTGACTACGCAATCTGGGGTCAGTAATCTTCAGACAATAATTTTCAATTCAGCCAGCCTGTCTTGATCTGATTTCCTATGCATTCAATTCCACTATTTTTTCTTGAAGATATACCTTGACTGTAAAATAAAAATCACGTTACGTATCATATCATATCACGTATCATAGAATGTTGAATATTAGTGAGTTAAGGTTTTACAAACTCTAACTTGGTCATCGAATTTTCATCGCTTTGCAGCTTGGGTATTGTTAATAATTATCTTAAACCTATTCCTGCCACGCTGTGACTGTAAGTCACTATTTTATTGCAAACCAATATAAATTTTTAAAAACATGTTTTAGCGCAAAATGAGTTTAATGTATTTTATTATTGGTCACTACGTTACTGTTATTTACAATTTTTTTTAATGTTTCGATAATGTTTACTTATTACATAAAATATTTAAAAAGAACATAAACTGTTACGTAGTGAGTCTTAGACACTACAACGATGTTGAGCTTACAGTTCGTTTACAGCTAAATAAACGGAACTGTAGGTATATTGTTTATATATGTCAGGACATGATCTCTTGCAAAATAGAATATTTGCTGCATTTTGTTGCGAACATTTTAGTAGTGTTTGACCGATATGGTGGAAATTCGAGCGTTCATAGGACTATTGATCGATGCTGGATTACGCAGACAAGATGGCACGTCCTACGAAGAATTTTGGGACCCTTTATTTGGGAGTCCAATTTATCAGGCTTGTATGTCGAAAAATAGATTCGTTGCACTATTACGTCATTTGCGTTTTGATGACAAATCTACACGATCAACTCGCAGAGTGCAAGATAAATTCGCGCCAATTAGAGATATTCGGAATATTATCAACAGAGAATTGCGGACACATTACATGCCGGGTAGTAACTTGACAATAGATGAACAACGTTAGCTATGTACCCAAGAAAAACAGAGCCGTTATACTTCTGTCAACGATGCATCATACCAATGCAATAGATGTCCAAAATAAAAAAAAAAAAATCCGAAATAAATTTGTACTATAACCGTACAAAGGCGGGAGTAGACACGCCAGATCAAATGTGTCACGCTTTTACTGTAAGGGGAAAAACGCGTAGATGGTCTCAAGCACAATTTTATGATATCATTGACGTGTGTGGTATTGCAGCAAAAGTTATTTGGCTGAATTTATACCCAAATTGGAACCAGGCGAAGCTAAAATCTCGGCGAAAACTTTTTTTGAAGGAACTCGCCAAAGCCTTAGCCATTACAGCGTCGAAGTAAGCTATTTCTGTCAAAGTCAAACGTTGCTGCGATAGACGAGGTATTGGGAAACACATCAACAAACCTAGCTCCAAGTGTATCAGCAGTACAATCAAATAAGAGACGACGCTGTTACTGCCGCCCTTATGAAAAAGGGCGATTTTCTAAGCAATGCTGTGGTGTTTGTCAGAAACCCGTGTGTAACGAGCATTCAGAGAAAACTGTAGTTTGTCTAACATGTAAAAATAAATAGTTAAATAGCAATCGCTAAATAATTGTATTGAATTTCCTTTTTTTTCAATAAAATAAATGAATTCTCTATGTATTTTGTATTAGTGTCTCCAAGTCACACCCTGGCAGTTTACGTTAGTCAAATGACATGGCAGTAATAGGGTTAAAGTAAAGATTGCATCCTAAATTGGGTGCAGATTCCATATTTCATATTTTTAGGTTAGCCTTAGTTATCAACTCCCAAGATTGTTTTATCATTTTGTCTTAAATCGCTGACAGGCGACTCGACCTTGTAGGGATTATTTATTACACTTTGAGGAACTTTGAAGAAATTCCAAAACTCCGAACGTGCGTTGAAAAAAAAAAGATCGAATCGCTTGTGGCATTCAAAAGCCGATTTGGACAATAGAAATAAATAACACCATGAACAACTATGACTATACTGTCTTGCAGTAGATTTCGCTTGAATTTTTTCATTGAAACCATCAGGAAATTTGAGTGTCAACTTGTTACGTAAGAGAGGTAGTAAGTGAGTTCGTCTGACTTAGACCCTCCAAATCGAAAAACACAATTTTTAAACGATAACAAAATGTGTAATGCCCGCTCTTTCACAAGATGGAAAGCACCAGTCAGGCAAGGATTGTACAACATTCTTGTATTTTTAGTTGCTTCCATTCTTTCTTTCCCTCTGTTAAGGTTTGCCTGAAATTTGAGAGATATTCAAAGTGGCTTTTACCGCCGCGTCCCATCTCATGAGCACATTGAAAAGCCTCCTGTGTCTACACACTTATGTATTAAGTTTTATTTTGTCGCCCTCGGCTGTATCATCACAATGATACCCTTGGGATTAACAAACAGCTACATATTTTCGTAAATTTAAATTAAACTTCTAAAATCTAATTATGTAAAAATTTCTGCCATAAATGTCCGTGTTTTAAACGAAGACAAGATTACAACTCAGCCCTCGATCTGTGTCTCTTTCCGCGCTTACGAACCAATCTTAATATGTTGCTGGTGAAGCTGCATTTGCTTCTTCTCGCGTTCCCTTCGTCGAAGTTTCTTGCGACGCCTATCAATGCTCGCCAGATCACCTTTAATCATATTGTAAGTCTTTCGAAGATCTTGGATTTGCTTGAGAAGTATCGATATTCTTTGATCGGGATTGAGGGAGGAATCTAAAAGCAAGTTCAATTAAAAATGACATGAAAGCATAAAACCAAACTCCTACTTACCTAATTGCACGAGGAAGTTATACTGACAGGGCCTTGCATGACGTGACGATGATGATCGCTGGGAAATTGTATCGGAGTTATCTTCGCTGTCTGAACCTATTAAAAGAAACATTTTTTAATCTAGAGCTTCTTAAAACTCCCTCTAGCTTACCATTATTCTTCTTAGCAGATGCAAGCGGCCTTCGTCTCTTTGTCTGGGATTCCATTAGCATTTCCGACTGCTTTCTGGTTCTCCGTCTTTTCTTCGGCGACACCTCATTCTCAACGTCTGCTTGCTTCTTGAGATCCTCACTGCTTTCATCCTGACTAGCTGAGTCATTTGGCGAGCTGCTAGGCGTTGGACCATGTCCATGTGCCCCAGGCTTTGATGGCGCTTCCATTGGCGGTGGGGGCTTGCTCAACGGAGCAGAGCATTCAATATCCATGGGAACTGGTTTGATGTCGGATTCAATAGGATGCGAATTGCCGCGGCAAATGGCTAATGGATCTGGTATATCCTTACCAACCATGGAGCAGGGACTACCTGGAATGGTTTCCTCGCAGAGCAGCAAACTTATCGACTCTGTGTGCAAATTCAAGCTCTCAGCAGCCGAGATAGCATCATCTTTCTTTACTTCTGGCTGCGGAATCGCCGCCTGTTCACTCAGCGACACCGATTCGATTTGGGGCCTCTCTGCCGCTTGCGATGTACAAACTTCAACGGAACGTATGTCGATTATCGGTTTGACTCCATCCTCTGGGTGCAGGTTGGCGTCCGAGTAGAACGTCTGTGGGAGACTGAAAATGCTTGGCACTACGAGTGGCTTAAGTGGAACCGGCGATGGGAGTTTTGGTTGCAACTGCACTTGCACTTGTGGCGGCATTTGCATCTGTACCTGTAACTGTGGCTGTGGTGGAGGGTGAACCAGAGTCGGCGATTCATCTTTCTTTACTTCCTCCACTCGGGATTCGACTGGCTCAATAACCGTCATTTTCAAGGGATCCTCTTGTTTGCGAACGACTTCAGCGATTTGTTTGACCTCCGCTGGGCTTGCAACCTCTTGAGGATCGTCCTCGTCTTCAATGATTAACCTCTGCTCCGAGTCGGTGCTGTCAGAGGAATCATCCACAAAATTGTCGATATTCGCCGACGTGGTTGTAGTCTTTTGTATTGCACACTCCAACTTTTGGATCGTTTCGCTCAACACATTGTTTTTCACAGTAATTGACTCAAGAATTCCTATCTTAGGTTCAGGACTGCCAAGGATCGGCCTCTTGATCGGGATATCAAATTCTTTCTTGATTAAAGTACACGTGATGTCGGGAATTTTCGGTGGCTCTGTGATGAACGGCGAAGTACTGCTGGCACTGTTGCTACTGCTGCTATTGCTACTGTTACTGGTGCTTGGCAAGTTGTCTTCCTCAATCTTGAGTTCTTCAGGCTTCACATCTACTTCTGGCTTCACCTCCTCCATCTTTGTGATTACCTCGATCTTATTTTTCTCCTCCTCCTCCTTCTTCTGGCTGATGGCCTTAAGTACCTTATCGGCTATGGAAGATGGCTTTTCTATCTTCATTGGCTCCAAATCGAATGACGAGTCGCAGAGTATCATTTTTACATTTTCCAGTTCAAATTTGTTATCCTTTGCCTCGTCGCTACTTGTGCGGTCCTCTGCGTCGTGATTTAGTTCAAACACGTTCGACAAGTCACAAGTTGTCTCAATGAACGGACTGCCGATGACACGGGCACTATCTGCTGAATCCCCTCCGCATTTGGTTGGCGTGAGATGATCTGGCACTGGGAGAACATCAGTCAGAGCTCGTGTTGTCTCTTGCACAGTAGTTGCTAGCTCCTCGTGGAGAGCATTAAAGTTTAAATTGAAACTGGGAGACTTGCGTAGGGCGTCGAACAGAGTTGTCTCTATCTTTTGCGGCGTCAGCAAATTACTCATGGCTGTCGACAAGCTCGACACTGAAGCCTTATCATCTAACTTCATCTGCTTTGTCTTCTCTGGTGAGTCCTTGACTGGTGAGGACTTTTTCTTCTTACCAAAGGCACTTGCGAGTGGCGAGATTGTTGGTTGGTCTGGAGGTGACTTTTGACCTCCACCCAATGACTTCTTCTTTGACTCAAGGGTGGCCGTCGCTGTTGGAGTCGCCTTACGAACTTCAAACTCAAATGGTTCCGGTTCCTTGAACTCGTAAATGTCTGGAGTCGGTGGCGGTGGTGGTGCAACTGGCACAACCTCTTTAACTTCCTCTTTAGTTTCCAATTTAATTGGATCTGTAGGTGGTTCAGGAGATTCCTTTACGACTAGTGGTTTGTCAATGATAGCTGGATACTTTCCGATTCTGGTAAGGTTCACTGTTGGCTTACTGGCTGACTCCAAGATCATTTGAATTGGCTTCTTTTCTATGGGAACCACCTCTACTGGTTCAATTTTCACCTCCGGTTTGGGTATCTTTTGAGGCTCTTCATTAATGAATGGTTTTGCTTTAAGACCTTCCTGTCGCTTCTCTGCTGAAGAGTCTATGATTATCTTCTCGATTCGCGATAATGATAATGGCGCTACCTTCTCTGGTAGCTTACCTGATGGGAATTTCTCTAATAAAGCTCTCTTGTCGGCATTAATCTTCAGCTGCAGCTTCTCCGTCATATTCTCCAGAGTCGTAGTCTTGTCTGAGGACTGCGAGTCATCATCGGCAAACGAATCTGTTCCATCTGAGGACGAGTCAGTGCTAGAAGACTTTGTGTTCTCATCGTGTTTAGGGTCGGATGACTCCTCCTCCTTTGACTTGAAGTCGAATATGCTCTCAGATTTGGAGTCCTGTTGGTCGGCGTTGTCGGTTTCTGTGTCGGAGGTTGGCGACTTCAACTCTTGGAAGCCCTTCAATTCGGACCTTATTTGATTAAGGTCGTAGTCGCGTCCTTTGGCACTAGTCGCTGGAGTGCTAGACATCTCCTCAACTACCACTTCGTCATCTTCGCTCTCACTAGGGCTATTGGACTTTGCCGACGTCGCTGTCACGGATTGCGGGGACTTTCCTCGGGATGTTTGAGACGGTTTGCCCTTAGAATCACGAGTGGCCCGGGTAGGCCTTCGTACAGGTTCGTCAGAATCGGTATCGGAGTCGGTTTGCATGGATATATCCGAAACATTGTTGGATATGCGACGTATTGTGCTTTGCACGGTCCTCGGTGGTCTCTTTTGTGCATGGGACGCAGCTGGTGACTTTGTGCGGCTGGAATTCGATGCAACAGAGCATGGAGTAGTGGAGCGAGGAGGTAACGAATCACTTCGACCACGACCTCGCTTAGCAGAGGTGTTGGGAGTTTTGCCAGCAGCTGGTGAGTTGGCTGATGGGGGTTTGGGTGGGTTTTCTGACTTTTCGTGCTTACTTTTATCAGATCCTCCTCCCACGCGAGTTTTCTTAAGCTTGTTGTTGGTGAGATTTTCGGCGATGCGTTCTCGTGGTACCCATTCGTCGTAACGGTTATTCCAGCCAGTATAGTGAACCAAATACAGAGGTGATCCCCTCGTAACAGAGATTTCTATCACCTTCGCCTCGTAGGTGACCTTCTTCTCGTGGTAGTAAACCTTCAATTTGTCGCCCACTTCGACTGGGAAGTCACTAGACTCACCCTTTTCCTGTACGTCGTCTTTTTTCTTCTGTTTTCCGCCACGTTTCTCCTCGTGTGGTGGTTTCTTTTGCTTCTCTTTCTTAGTGGCGCCTATGAAAAGAGACAAACGTAAATTAGTCTGAAAAGGAGTCTAAACAGCCTTTTACTTACCAACAGATCCAGTGGGAGAGTTCTCCCTTGTAGTAGTAGGAGTTTCTGTGCTCTTCCTCTCCGTCGTACGTGGATGACTCTTTTGCATCTTGGCCAGCGGAAGATCGCTGTCATCCTTAGCCTTCTCTTCGAATTTTTCTACCAAACTCTTTACCTTTCCTGCACCCACTGAGGACTTTCGTTTGGTGGCAGCCTTCGCTACAGTTACTTCCACGCTGGATTCACTTGTGTTCTCCGATTCATCGTTAGTGGAATTGGAGGCGGCTGCCGCAGCAATTGCAGCCGCCGAAGTGCTTGCCTTCGTTTCCTTGCTAGTATCGGCAGGCTTTGGAGAAGCTACAGAGTTTGCTCGTACCAAGCTCCTGCCTTTGCTGCGGTTGGCATTGCGTGGAGTCATCAACATGGAGCAGCCTAGCTTGCGATGGAACTCCTCATATGGCTGCAGGAACTTCTTGTATGCCTGCTTGACCAGATTCGTTACACTTGCCGTGATCTGGGTGAACCCCAGCCGCACTGTAATCGATTTCCACTGATTCTGACTAGTGACACGGTTATAGCCACCAAGCTTCTGGACTGCCCGAAACAACCGATAAAAGTCCACATCGCGATTCTGAATCGAAGGGACTTTGTTCAAAGGAGTGCCACGGTCGTCCATGTACTTGTACAATTGCGCGATGAACAAGTCTTTCTCCTCACTTGGTTCGTCGTCCGAACTGTCTGAGTCCACTTCCTCATATTCACTCGAGGAGTTAGCTAGGCCAAAGAGCGAATCCCGGTCCCAGTGCGTGGGCAAGACATCGCTGTCCAGGTACTCTAAGGCCGCCTGTACTGCCGGCCCGTCTTGCTTGTGAGCCTGTTCACGCGTGAACTCAGTCGCTTCTTTCTTGGGAACGGTGTAATACCTTCCATCCTTGAAGGAGCGCACCAAATACTCATCCTTTACTCGAATTCTCACTGTCACTTGTGCTGTCGGCGACACTACCAACCCGGGGAACCACTTTTCCTTGTCCTTCTTCTTGCTATCCGTGGATTCGACGCACACAACCTTGCCAATGTGTTCCTCTTTCTCGTTGATTACCTCCTTGGCATCACTTTCATCATCGTCGTCTGAACTATCGTCGTGGAGGTGGCGCGAACGCCTTCCCCTTCTTCCTCCAACCACTGGATTTCCAAAATGCTCGGGATGAGTCAGCGGAAGCTGATCCAGAGTCTCACTTTCGTTAAAGTGGCGTCCACTCTTCAAACACAACGCTGTACGCCTTAGCGTCGTTATATCCCCATCATCGAAAACAACAGTGTACTGAGAACAATCCTGTATTTTCATAACCGTTGCCTCGACATTCTCCCGTCGATCGGGGTGCTTCACTTCGACTGTCGAGCCGACACGCAGTACTCCCGACTTAATGGCGTCATCGGATACAACTCCCGAACCTAGGCCATGCTTAAAGGCTACCTTCACCTTTATATTGCGAACTACTTTACGCACCTTCGCTTCGCAGAAGGCTCCTTTATATTTAGCGCTTACCTCCGTTCCAACGGGTAACGATGGTGGGTCATCCACTTGCTGCAAGAGTGAAAGTTAAGCGAAGCTTTTCAAAAGATTTATGGGCACTTACCTGCATTTTTTGGAGGAAATAACGCTCAAAACTCAAATTATCGCTTACAAACGCCACTTTTGCGGAATGCTTTTGTACATTTCCCCACAAAATATTACAATTTAGAGATGGAAATCGAAAAACTAAAAATAAAAAAATAAAACAAAACCGATGGCATACGTGAGCGATTGCACTTTGATTATTTTGGCGGTTTTGTTTTACAGTTTTCACAAAAAAAATGAAATAAATTAAATGAACACTTTTGGGGAACGCTTTAAGTCAATTAATTTTAATTTATTTCTAAGTGGTGTTTTAGAAAATTACGAATGAAAATATTTTGTACACAAAATTCCAAGTTGCCCGCTTGACGTTTGCCATTAGAAAAGTGACGGCGTAGATAAAAGTGCCATCTGTGGGTTGAGGGTTATAGGACGATAATAATAAAGAAATGGAGGGGAAGTGTTGGGCTGACGTAACATGCCAGTAAGTACCGTAGTTAATTATATTTAATTTAAAATTGATAGAATAATAGAATGGCCAATAGCATTTACTGTAATTTATTTTTAAATTTTTGTATTAATGAACTTTGATTCGGGAACAAAAGAAATGCATTATGTGTAACTTGAACAGTGTAGTGGCTAGTGGGGTTTGGTAGAATAGAGAAGGTAATGAGGAGCATTTTAAGTGCTACTTGTGTTTGCCAAAAAACAGTGTATAAATAAATGTATTAACATTCCGCATAGACCCAGTAAGTCTCTTCCAGTTGCGCGAAAGTTATATTGGTCTAAGACAGGATTCTGACCAATTACAGGGCGTTAGACAAACTGAAAGTGAATATAGGCTTTCTTTATAGATTTCAGGCTGCGCTTAACTCAAGTTATGGAACACTTCAAAAAGTTAGGTGGCACCATCTTCTCAGTAGTAAAGTAACATTTTTCCAGAACAGAGAGCAAATCAATAGTAAAAATGGAGACAGATGTTGCTCAAAGAAATATGCTCCGTAATCTGAATGAGAGGATTCTGGCAGAATCCTTCAAGACTGCGTTGTCATACAACTTGAAAGAATAAAGATGAAAAAGTTAACTCCAAGTTCTGCAAAAGTTCTCAAACGAACCCATCTTAACGAATTTGTTACTTTTCAAATTGGGTTTTAAGTGAATTTAGATTATAGACGATAGTGGGCGCCGTGGCTCAAGTGGTTAATGCGTTGGATCGCTGAGCGTGAGGTTCGAGGTTCGAATCCCAGAGAACACCAAAAAAGTTTTTCACGGTCCCACCTCTCCCGAATGTCTGACAAACGTCCGAGAGTAATAATTGTCAAGAGAAAGCTTCTCAATTTGCCTTTCGGATATAGCTCTAAACTGTAGGTCTCTTCCATTTGTGTGAAAAATATAACACGCACAGCACGAATGGTCGCGAGAAGCTAGGCCCTGGACCACATACGGTCCGTTGCGCCAAGAATTAGTATTAGTATTATTAGATTATAGACGATATAAAAAAGTCTGTCGACAAAAATGGGGTTTTTTGCTTGTTTTTCAAAGGCTTACAAAAGATATAATATTAGACTCATATGCTGGGAGTGAAAACATTATTTCTGCCTTGATCACCACTAAGAAAAACGTAGTATCAAATGTCGCTGTATCTTTTCTATAAATTGTAGTTTTTCAATTGAAAAGAAAGTAACGAATTATACTGTCAAAAATAAATAATTTTATAACATATTGCTTTCTATTAATTGACATCGTTTGGATATGGAATCAATTTCCAACACAGACCATAAGAAATAAGAATAACAGAACCGGATAATTTTCCTATTCTTTCAATAGTGAGTGTAGTGTGGAATAAATTCATACAATATTTATATGGAATTGATGACAGGTGCAAAGAACCGAAAAAATTATTTATTTGGATAGTGAAATTCGTATTGGTGAACATGACCTCGTACTTCAGCAGCCGCTGTAAATCCATTTGACAGCAGTCTGACATGCGTCGTACAGACTTGAAAAGTTTGTTTGTATTTATATTTTGTTTGTAACAACAAATCTAAATGTTGGCCTTAAAGTAAAATTCATCTAATAAGTTGGATGTATAGAAAATGTCTACCAAAAGTAAAAGCTTCCAGGGAAAGGATTCTCTAAGCCGAATGAATTTCCTTTACCAGGCGTCAATGCTTATGGCTGGAAAAAGCGACACGCTCTCCGCGTACTATGGAAACCTTTGCAAGAGCATCGGCAAAAAATCCGTCCTGCGAATGTAATCCACTAAATGTTGTTTATTTTATTTATAAATTATAATCCATTATTACAGTGATCCTGACGTAAAGAGAACTCTGTGCAAGAAGTGTAACATAGCTCTGAAGCCTGGCGTTACCGCCGAACTCTCAGGGGTTGACGGGAAACGTGAAATTCTGTCGATAAAATGCAACAAGTGCAACCACAAGAAGAACTATCCCATCAATCCGGACTACACATTTTGGCTAGAAAATCCAGATTCAATCGCTGAAGTCTGTTCGTTGAGGAATGACGAGGATTTAAAGAAACGTAAAAAGAAAAAGAAGAGTAAGGCACAGAATCAGTCTTGTGGAAACTGAGTTTGTTTCTGTATAAAAATAAAGACCATGGAAAGATGTTCCCTGTGGTTACGTGGCTTACGAAAACTACGTCTTGGTCTTAAGTCTCCTATGCTAGCAACCTCCTTAGAGTTAAGATTTTGAGTTGAAATAAAATAATTGTTCTACTGTAAGTCATGGCACGTATTTACTGTAAGTTGTGAAATATCACTTGCTTACACCTTTCTCCCCAGTAAATTGGCTCCATTGTACGGACACATCGGCCCTCGAGTTACAAAGAGAAGCAGTCATGAACGCTTTTGTTTAGCCCTTCCGTACGATTGACATTGAAATTTCTACTTCCTTTTCGTCAACTTAATCGTTTAAAGCACACCTCGCACTCTGCAATTAAAAATATTGATCTTACATCCGTCTCTGTATGCGTGTGTATTTATAAAGAGGCGTCCTTGCGAAGATATAATTCGAAACCAATCTCCACTTTTAAGCCAAATAGAGCGAATAATGCGACATCATTTCTGCGTCGATGAAGTTTCAATCACATTCTCGTCCTTACCGATACTCGATGATGAAATGAAAAAAGGATATCCCGTTGACTGAAGGTTTCAGAGAAATCCACTCATGCTTGTAATGGAGTCTTCTTTTTATGGTTTCAAGGGTTTCATATAACTTACTCCAGTGGGTGCATCAACTATCAAATTCTAGTGGTCGGGTGTTGAATGTGGTGAGAGAGATTATTTGTTCCTATAAGCTGCTACTACTGTGTGGGCGTATTATGTTTCCTCATACGAACTAAGGAAAAATAAAGATTTATGAGCTGTGTAGGTGAACGGATATGAGTGAAAGATGGGCTGGTGCGATAAATATTCGTTAAAGGGATAGATGTAGAGTAGACGGACGTAGGCTTAGGCATACAAGTGAAAGATATGATCCACTGAAGTACCACAACAACTTACGAATTCCTGGAGTGATGATAAAGCATCACTAGAAATTATGTTAAGGCTTCTAATAGTTTCTTCATATAGGCTGTACATTAGGGGAGCAATTATACTCAAGCTAACCGGCTAGCTTTTAAATATGTATTACCTGTTTCAAATGAGACATTTTTTTATGAAATTCACGCATGCAAGTGGAAATCAGTGGAAAACCATTTGGTTAGTCAAAAAGTCGAGTGATACCACGTGAGGAGTCAGGCAGCAGAAGAGATTATTCCAACGAAAATACCTAAAATAGATCTCAGACTGCACCACCATCTTCCTGCGGTTATGACTGGCTGCTGTGGACTGACGGTTTATATGGTGAAGTAGATAGCCTCATGGCTGTACATTTAGTTACAGGCGGTGACAATAATTCGCTTTAAAGAAAAATCTCCCGGTTGCGACAACAGCCAATAGCCAAACTTAAAGCAGAAAAAAAGGAACGAAATTGGACCAAGCACAGTGGCGTAGTTCGACAGTGATAATTTTTTTAGTTCAGAGCTCACTAATTCAGACAGCTTACATTATACCTACCTGTGGAGCAATAAGACGTGACGGTTGAGTTGTCGATACAAGTGAGCTTAAATGCATGATTGATTTTGTGGAATTAGTGGACTATGTAAAGAAGTGAACCGAACAATTTATATACGAGTATCCATATCCAAACATGTCGCACGAGCGTCTCATTTGGATAATACTGAGTAGTGATATTGCCGCCGATGTATTAAAAGAAGCCACGATTATATGGGGTCTATATTAATAAAAATTCCAAAACAGCAGCGATCTCACTCTGCCCTCCTCCAGTTTAAAAGTAAATTTTGAAGGCGTTGTAACGGACTGATTCCTAAACGCTGTTGGACTTGTCTCTTCTGTCTCTTCCGTGTCAAATTAGTCAAGTAATTGTACTCATTTCCAAAACTGCCAAATATAACCACTAACACCTACGTATCTTTGAAACCAGTCCTTTCAACGCACATATTGAAAGCATAATTGTATTTATCTAGACCATCGGGTGTATGTGCACCTCGTCTTCGGAAGACCTCACGTAAAATACCATACAATACAGTAGCTTCGGTGAAAACAAAACATAAACAGAAATGAAAAATCCTCATGGTAAACCTGTTTGTAGTTCCTCTGTTGTTCAGTGTGGGAAGTGGAGGATTTTATTTTTTTTCAGGATTATACTATACTTCTGTGGATGACCACCATACGACGATATGAAAATTCACACAGTTGTTTGTACACCTTCCACAAACTGGGTACGTGCTGTATACCTCTGGTATACCACGTCGTTCACACTAAAAATCGAAAATGTAATCACCATATGTACATGCAGACACACATGCATACGTATGAAATGGGAAAAAAGTTGCTTTCAGCATTTTTCGAAATGCAATTAAAGGTAGAAAACTAGGTTAAGCATCGGCCTCGTTAAATCAATTTAAAACTCACCGACGACAATTTACACATTTTCTTCCGCCAATGACTACGTGTATCCCTTGCTGAGGCTAAAGAATCCATCAGAAGCCATAAAATAAAAATTGACTACAAGAATCCAAGATAAAAAAAAGAACTCTTCTACGAGGTGTCAACTTTCCACTTCATAAATTCCCATCATGCTTACATCTGGGTCTGTTGCAGACATAGCTTTCATTTGAACTGTTATCCTTGTGAATCCTCTTGGGAAAAGCAAAGTGAAAGGCTTCACTGAAAAAGCATTGATATTGAATCAGTATTTATGTACATTCGTCGCTTCGACTCAAATTTATGATGCGATAGATGAAGGACGTAATCCAACACCCTACCTGAGTGTTTTTCTCTTAGTCAAAAGAGGGAATTGCAACAAAAATAGAAAGAGTTATTCTTCACTTCGAAAGGATAAATGAAAAATCAAAGTCCTTTTCCCAAGAGTGAAGTAGCTTGCTTTGGCAAATCGTTTTCACTTGAAATATCTAAAGCCATCGGGTTGGTACAAAGTATTTTCCTATTTTTCTGTCATTCCATAAAAAGTAATATCCAGTTTGGCTACACTTTGGTATGACGACGGTGCTTTCCTGATTGTCGTCCTTATTGCGAAGAAAAGATTTTGAAAATTAATTCATGTAAAAGAACATTTTTAGGACAAGTGATTACGGAGAGATTAAAAAGACCTTCAGAATCCAAGAAGTCGATGATGTTGTGGTGTTCTAGTAGTTCATTAAGGATGTGACGGGACGGGTGATGGTTTGCTTTCGAGATTTGTTTTCATGCGCAGCTTTTGCTCGAATTTATAAGTCTTCGTCATTATTAAATGGCTACGCTGATTATGTCGGTTTAAGGGCAATAAAGTGCCCAGTTCAGTTCTCGTTAGGGACTAATTCCTACCTCTGGGATCAGTACGATTTAAGGAGTTATCGCAAGTCTGGTTGGACAAAGTTCTCGTCACTGCGCTGGGCATGGAACCTACATACATCAAACGATCAAATTGTAGTACGTATGTTTCTTTCTTTCTGAATAACTAATTGATTTATTTTTTCCTTCCAAATAGATACAGTGGTTCTCTTAATCGCCATTGCATGCTTATGTGAGTCGTCAGGTGATTTTTGTTCCAAGCTAACCTAAACTAGCCCAATAAGTAGATGGACTTATTCACAACCTTACAAACGTTTAAGCAACTCAGGTATTAGTTAGTGGATGGAAGTTTGAGAGAAAAGGAAACATTTTGGAGCTCCACAAGTACTATCCAAAGGACCTAGACTAAAATCTGCTGTGTGAGGCAAATTTGGTGTGGAAAAGGGCTTGAGAGAAAAGGTAAATTCTGGGATTGCGATTGTAAGTTCTTTACTTAACAGATCTTAACTTTGATCCTTTTGATATTTCACAGAGGTTACACGCAATGCTACCAAAGCAATGTACATAATCCTATTGTATTCAGCTAAAAAGGAAAGAATAAATGTTCAAATGGTTGAACGTAAGTACATGCATAAGACAAAAGAGAATAAATGGATTTATAGTATGTCAAACCATAAGGAGTCTTCAATATTGTCGGTGTAGTTATGAATATTTACTGCATTTGCAAAGGGTTCACAACTAGAGAGATTATGAGAATGAAGAGCTCCTTTTACCACAAGCAAAACACAAAAGATGCACCTGTACTGATTCTGATACTTTGAAACTCCTAAGGAGCTTTGTCGTTGAAGCGGATTGGGAAAGGTGTAGAAATGTATTGTACGCAGAGTGCTCTAGGGATTATGTACATTAGTAGGATTGCCTTCGATTTCATAAGCCAATATATGTACATATGCTTACGAGAGATGCAGAATGCTGCATGTTGAAGTACAAGTCCTTATGGATATTTTGGACCGGAGAGAAATAATAATAAAAACGTCGAAGAACGTAAACCGGTCGGAAATAAAAATCCAGCTTGTAAGAGTGAATATCTGCTTATCCTGAAAAAATTAAAAAAAATAGTTGGGCGATGAAGACAATAGGATGGTTTCGAATTGAATCATACAGTCTTCTTAGATAGTCAAACGAGATCTTTCTCGAAGCATCACGGATAGCTTCGATTAAGGCGTCCTTACCATCAAATTGTCTACCGTCTTTTTAAATTTTTCGAGAAAGCCAGGTCCAAAGGTTTTGGATGATGTTTAAGTTCAGCGAATAGGGTGGCTATGGCAAAAGTGTCATGTTTTCTAACTGAATCCAGCTTCTGACTTCCCTGGAAGTATGGATAGGAGCGTCGTTTTGGTTTTGGTGGAAAGTCTAGGAAAGAGGTCCAAATATATTCTTCTCCTTTGCAAATGACCGTTCTAGCAAATTTTTGTATCTATTTTCGTTTATTGTAGTAGTTTGAAATTTCAATTAGATTGCGCTATATTAGGTAACAGCTCTCCACACCAACACACCTGATGTACGGCTGTCAGGTCTTCACAAAAAAACGTATTCTTTCCTTAAATCGTGTGTTGTGACCTTCCGGTCCGTCAAGATAAGATAGACAATAGATTTCCATTTATTGCTCTCAGCGACATTCTCTCGGGCGAAATATATTCCAAGCTTCTTGCCTTAAAACTGGTTTCCTTTTTTATTTTCTTACGTTTTATGTCATCACTGGTTTTAATTATCCTTCTGACCGTCTCGATGCTAGCTGATGCTCAGCGAACTGCGAATGCGAACGAGCGAATATTCGCAAATTTTGACATTTCATTCACAGCCCTTTTTTTTAGTCGCAGCAATCTGCGAATTTCTCTTGTCATTCGTTGTATGTAGAAAAGAATTGTGAGGTTAAACTCCCGCGAATATTTTGTTGTGTTCGCGCGAATGTGGATTGCGTTCTATATTTGTGGAATGTGAATAAAATTTGACAGTTCGCAAGAAGTATTCGCCTATTGTTAATTTCTTCGCAGAAATTAGTTAAAATTTAACTTTTTTTATATTAATTGATAAATAAATTAAACTCTGCTCTTTTGGAATAGTAAAGTTGTCAATTGCGTGCCTTTAAATATACTAAAAATGGTTTATTCGCAGTTCGCGCATTCGCTGGTCGCTGAGCTGTGAAAGGGCTTTAAGAGCTAATAGCTTTTAACTTGAAGCAAGCCGCAGAAATAACGACTTTTCTCGGGATGTTGTTGCCCTTCTGAGCGTCCTTTCTATAGTTTTTGGGATTCGCAAGACGGATACGTCGATTTTACGTACCTCTATTCCTTTTTATTTCTCGGCCTGTTTTTAGAGACCTCCAACTCAAGTATTACTTTCTTTTCGCGACTACACCTTTTCTTTAATCCTTTGCATGTGGGTAAACCAACACGATGAGTCTTTGAGAATTCCTCCTATATTTAAAATGCTATCCTCCTTGCGCGAAAAATTTACCTCTCAAAATTAGTTGGTTAGTGTTCAACCTTTTGTTAAAAAGAAATCTCTTTTGATGACCTGCTTAACTGTCAATGTGGGTGCTTTTTGGAACCCTCCTATTTCATACAAGGGATTTCCAGAGTGATGAGAAAAAAAGTGGATGAAAACAGAACAAAACTAAAGGAACGTTAGGTTTTTTTTTATCAGTTCTTAGGGGGTTGTTTCAGAAGCTGTGTCGATTCTATGTACATAGAGCTACGACTCCACAGTACGCCGCTTTCTTCAATCCAAACTTAAATTTCCAGAGAATCAAAATTTCAATGAAGCCACAAGGACAACGACAAATTTCATGCGTAGCATTTATTCGCCATCTTCTGGCGTTTCCCATCCCTGGAGAGATTCTAAAAATAATCTTTTAAAAGTTTCTTTTCCG
This sequence comes from Blera fallax, assembly GCA_946965025.1. Classification (NCBI taxonomy): domain Eukaryota; kingdom Metazoa; phylum Arthropoda; class Insecta; order Diptera; family Syrphidae; genus Blera; species Blera fallax. The sequence continues at coordinate 72,757,851 of OX337248.1, forward strand.
GGTAATGGGTTGAGTGACGATACTGAGCTGCTGCTAGCAATTCCCTGGAGCTACTCCCCGAAAAATCATCATGCTGCTGTTGATGAAATTTGAATTACACTGTAGACCGGATGTTTGCCAAATAGGCAGGAACAGTAGTGTGGGCAGAGATGTTTAGCTGTAGACTCCAGTTTCATTCAACTCTTCACTATTGTCCTAAAGTCATACAAAGTTTCCGATTAGACAGAGAAATTTTGTTAATTCGCTTATAACTAAAATCGCATAATTACTGCTTGTCCTAGAGGTAATTCATGTCATTGAAAGTACTTGAATATATTTTAAGATTAACTCAGAGTTTCTATTACTTAGGAAGGAAATTTAAAGCCAATTCAAACATAAATATTGTTGAAGAGCTACCCCTGCTACAAATTTAAGAACAACTCTATTGTTATTCCCAAATAATATCGGCGACGTTGACATTATTCACCAACCTTGAACTCAATCAAGAGTATACAACAGTACAATGCAATGTAATTATGCTGGAAACACAATAAGAAGTGCTACAAGTTTAATTCTTTCCCAGCATGAACAATCTCCAAAGGGTGTAACGATTTCTCTATCGTACTGTTATTCTTGGAGTACGACTTCATGCCGCACATATGAACATATGTCCTGTGATTAATATGAGCTCTCATATTTCCGTAAATAATATGTTGACTTGATCCGCTGAGTTGTGAACACAATCAAAACATATTCAAGCCCATTATGCCGCTCGAAGGACCATTCTCAGTATGAAACATAGACTGTGAGGTTCACTGGCTTTTGAAATTATGCAAATCGTTTACGAAATACCATCACGCCTTTAGTATTAAGGACAAACATTCCTGGCCTGTCATGCGAATGAAAATTTATTTTATTATTCTACTCATGTTTACGGAATTAAATGTTTGTGCAAAGTCCTTAGGAGTTGAAACGATTTGCATGAGAACGGGTCCACAACCAGAGCAAATCAATAAGAGTATCGGCGTTGTGGGGTCTACAGCAAAATGAATACTTATTGCCAATTCCGAGCGCAAACCACCCGTGCGGAAGGCACGGCTCCAAATACATAATATCAACTATGCCCCTTGGGAATAAATCATTACAAGTTATTTAATTAGATTTGGCACAAAAAAGGGATACAAATTGGGGTGGTGGTGGACCAGTATCTAAAATATATTTCAAATCTCGTCAATGGACATTTGTTCAGGGAGGGTGGATACGTAAGCATAATCGAAGCTGGGCATGATTGAGTGATTGCTAAGAAGTGGGAAGGAATCCGATTGTAGAGTACACAGTGGCCTTGTACCCCGCTTTGCCACAAATGTATTTAACGGTGGTTGTCGGTAATAGAATGAGTGGGCGTATAATAATGGAAGTTTCACGACCACGTCTAGTTGCGCCAAGGACTCCATTTCCTGAAGTGGAAAACTTTTCATTGTACACGATATTCCATGGAAATTTCCACCAAAAAGTATGTGAAATGTAAATTTGCAGGGCTACTCATTTTGAACGCTTTGGCATGGAATAGCAGGTCTGTTGTTAGGGTAATCGCATTTGACACGTTTGACCATTGTGGAAATGAAGGACATGGAAGTTTTGTTTGTTTTCCTAGACACGTGCTCGTGTGGTATTTCGGGTGATATGTAAAAATAGCCAAAAAAATACCTCAGCGCGTTCAGATATAGGCCAAGAAACAAGGCTTGAATTCTCTAACAAAGCCATCTAAGTTTTCTCGAAAACGGTTGACGGTATGCTAAAAATACTTAAGAAAAAATGTCTGGGAATGTCGCAAGGGTCCCTTTTCAACATCTTGTAAATGGTTCGGCACAAAAGATGATCCCCGTAGCTATGCATCGAAACAAAATTTGCTGCATGCTTGCAAAACAAAGGCAGTCATTTGATGTTTATACACGCAAGTGATGCCAAAATGCTGCAATGGTAATGCAGTCCTTTTACATTTATTAATTCCAACTCCGCATAACTACGGCAATTTTAAAATCAGTTTGAAGTGAGATATCATCATCCAAATAATGTTTCTACTTTCACTCATCGAAGCTGTATGATTACCATTAGAAATAGTAGTGGACACAGTATGGAACCTTGTAGAACTTCATTTTGGACATCAACGTTTTTTTTCACCTTACTTTCGTTTCGTTCGATTGATTTTGCTGAAAACTTTCTCGCAATCGATGGAGGGCAGGTTAAACGGAGACCATTGGCATTTTGCTTTAAGCATCTCCAAGTTGTTCTTGCGATTGATGTTGGGATCCCGAGTGAAAGTTTGCATCGAGAGTTGTAGCTAGACGTGTTAGATTATTTGTGCTTTTTAGTGAGAAAGTCATATTTTTCTTAAAAATTAGTAAAATTTCGTTGTATTGCGAGGGTACGCGAACAGACCTCGTACTGTGAGTTTAAAAATAATTCGCGCTTCTAAAAGAAAACAGCAGATGGCCCACCCTTTCGTCGTAATAGTGGAATGAAAATGTTTAAAAACTAAGATGAAGCCTGCATTTTCGGGGATATTTTCATTACCTAAAATTGTTGAGTGGCCAGTTATAAATATGGACACATTAAAAGGTACTCGCATATATTCCAGCCTGGCAAACAGAGCAAGGATGATTCAAAATTAATGGCACGAAATGAAATACTGAAGAAAAAAAACGATTTGATTGAAAGGTTCTTCAAAACAACAATTTAAATGTCCATAATTTAATTTTAGTACAGATCATTAAATTCCATACAATACAAGGTCATTTCCTGGTGATATCTCTACCGACAGTTGTTCTATTTTATTTGCATCTAAACTACATATTAAAAATTGTGTGGCCAAACGGCGCTCAAAGGATTTCTGAGCTTATGTCTGTTTTTCTGTCTTTGCAAATACAAAAAATAGAAATAAAAATATCGAGTGAATAAATTCTTCTATTCCTTCCATGTGATATAATTTTTTTATTGGGTAGCTTTTATTTCCTACAGGTCAGGGCACAATATATGTCGTAAACAATCCACATTCCTTTGTTCAATGTTTTCAAAATACTACCATTTTAGGGTCAATAGCTTAAAGCACCGTCTGCACATTTCATCAACCATAAGTTTCCATTTCTCTTTTTATTTATTTTTTTATGGATAACTGCTTTTGTCCGAAAATATTGATGGACTTTCAATCCATCATCTATCAGTAAATAAATTGGATAGAAAAACCAATCGTTGAAGAGTTTTTGTGAGGGTTAACTAGACTCAATTGTGGTTCTTTAAGTACATAAATGTGACTCTGTATTATACGAATTAAGCTTAAACGAAAGGATTTTCATGAAAAAAATTACAGAAGTATAGATATCATGTTCTTTATTTTTTTACTGCCTGTCATTTCAACTCTTTTGACAATGTCAAGTCATTAATTGTTCTTTTAACAATTGCTTGAAGTTATTTCTGCCACTCAACAGCATACTCCAGCATAATTCCATTTATCTCGGGATAAATTACTGGAATCACACCTTCTTAATTTCATTAAGAAATTGACTGAGGCAAGGTAAATGTGAGTTTCTTAATGAACTTTGCAAATCCTCATCTTGAGTAGATTACCCCATTTGTTCTTCGATTATCTTATACCATTACATTATGCCAATTACAGTTAATTAGCAACGAAAATTATGTGTCCTCGTGCGTATAGCGCGTGTGACATAGCAAACTTTTACTTCCGAATGTTCTCCAATTAAGCGTATCCAGGAATTTGTGGAGCTCTTGTCGTGGGAGTTTTAGTACAAATATGTTGAAGGAAGTAAAGAAAAATAATAATTTGATTCCAAAGTACTGATGTTTGCTTTACAAAAGGATGGAAATTTACTTTTATGTTCACCGCTTCAGGCGTTATCCAATCAGAAAACTCGTAGCACGAAATAATTATCCTTGAAATTATATTTTCAACACTTTGAAGCCAATCGTACAAATGTGTATGTGGAGTGAAAATAATGAATCCATTCTGTGAATTAATTCCTCGTGGTTAATTAATTAATTGATGGATGTCGAATCATATTAGTAAATTGCAGTGTTTGGTGCACATCAGTGGCGCTGCAAAATTTGGTTTACATCAAAAAAATATGACGCCAGAGCAAAATTCAAATCAGTTAGGCTGGGTGCAAAATGGAGTACCAAGACTTTCATGAGCACAAATTCTTTCGTTTAGAACCTAGTTCAGAAAACTTATTATTCCCTGGATAACCGTCATACGATTCGACATTTAAGAGTATACATAGATATGACTTACAAAGAAAATATTTTAAAAAAAGAGATCACGATAAAACTCTAGTCACCCACAATAACATCTGAGCGATGACGTATGCATATGACAGCAACCTGGATGTAGTAGAACCCTAAAAGTTATATCATTTCTGCGCAGTAAACTCTCAGTAACGACGCAGTCATTTATGACAGCACCTCCCATCTAGCGAAACCTTTAAGGCTTTAAGTTTGTGTGATTTGAACCTGAACTTTGTAGTTCTTGACAGCATATTTATCAGCAGCTTGCATGTAGCGGAACCTTAAAAGCCCTTCAATTTAGCACGAGAAAAACATGTCCAGCCACTTGAGATTTAAATTTGATAACGTTCCACTCAGTCCCCTTGACCGGGATAACATTACTAAGAAATTCTTTTGACGTTCATTTTTACTTTCAGTGGTTTCAAAAGTCTCGATTTCGTTACTCTTATTTTTATTTGTCATTATAAATTCACTGTCCGTTGCGATTAATATTCAAGCATATTTATTTTCACAAGGAAAAATAATTCTCTGAACGCAGCCACCACCCCCATGTCAAAGCTATTCAGCAAAGAAATCCGAATAAACGTTGAAGGCAGCTTGGTTTCGGATGTTTATTTCGTCCCGTACCACTGCTAAGTGCGTGATTTATAAATGTCTGACGCCTTTTATGTATTTGCAAATTTTCTGCAGAATTCTTTTCTGCTTCGGTCATTAAGCGGATATTACTCTTTGAAGGAGATAGGGCTTTGGAACGGATGGTCGTGTATCCATATAGCAGTGGTATGGTTGTGGATGGATTTCATTTCTTTTTCCCTTGGCTTAATTAGAAAACAATGCCACTCGCAGGCGGAACATGAAAATCCTTAATTACCATCCATTCATGGCCATCTAACGGGTATACATGGTTGTTTCCAACAAATGTTTCGAGACTGTATGAAAAATTGTCGAAATCAAATAAATTAATTCGTCGGCATGAGTCGGATGTATTAGTAAATTGAAATCAATTTCCCATTACATGACCGTAATATAATCATTTTAGGGTTTGAAATTTTCTTGTTCACTTATACTCTGTGGGCTTTTATCGTTAATGCTCCGTCAAGTTCAAGGAAACATTTTTATGAGCGGTGTAATCTGTCAAATTAAGGAGTGTTCTTGACCTTTTAGTCCGTGTTCTCTTAAGGACTACAGTTTATTTTTCAATGTTAAATGGTACCGTTTTGGGTTTAATAATATAAATGTAGACCGTTTGGAAAAAAATTTGCACCACTGCAAAGCAACCAAAGGGGAATTACTTGTGGGTATGGCCATAAATTTAACACAAATAGATATGCGAATGCTTCTTTTCAAGAATTGTCCTTTCGAATCAACATTCGATGTGCAATAAATATTTTGAAGCTCTTCAGTTTCATTAAGCATTACATTTATACACACGGTGACTCAAAATGAAATTCCTGCCGACATTTTTTTCTCAATATGAAGCCCAGTAAAGGAATACAAATAGAATGTTGTATCTTGTGCTTCTTTCTTCACCTTTTTCCTATGTGAGTCTGCCCTTTTTGTCCTAAGGCATTGGGATCTTCTGCCGTGTGTTGTCGCATGTTGTAAGTGCTGTTTCTTTATGGCTCTCATAACTCTCATAACTCAGCCAGATCGCTTTCGACCGTTCCCTTGTCCTAACCGGTTCCTCGATATTTATTGCTTGTCACCATGACCGTACCTCTTATGTCGGAAACCCACCGGAGCAGTTATATTTTCGTTATATTCATCAATTTATATTTGGCTTGTGTATTTCAGCATTCGATTCTATATAACATTACTGGTCTCACACACGTCTTGTATACTTTTCCCTTTAACTTCGCAGACGTGGTCATTTCGCATAGTACACTTGTGAGGCTACACCATTTAAGACATGCGTTGTTAATTCTATGCGTCACATCATTGTCTATTCCTTTCTCATCGCTCAGTGTAAACCCGACGTACTTCAGGATATTAGTTGGATATCGATGGCAGGTGTTGTACTTGAACCGAGTACTGTTTCGTCGAACGGAAGGAGCAAGTATTCAGTTTCTTAAAACTCCTTTCAAAGTATGTACAAATTTTTGATCCAGGAGGGCGAATACCTCATCAATCAAAACGATCTCGTCGTGAAACAGGATGTTTCAGGGAATTTGGTCTTCCATGTGTACTCTTTGGTGGTCAATAACAATGCTAAACAGCAGCGGACTTAAAGCAGAGCCTTGATGTATGCCTGCGTTTACTGAAAGTTCTTCTTTACGACTGCGTGTGAATTTTCGGTATTCCAATTCCTACAATTTTACTTGCTGATATGGCAGTTTCACCTGGAAACGTGATTTTGTGACTAAAATTGAAGTAAGTTTCCAAGTTTTTTAAAGCGCAGACAGAGGAGCGATAACGAAGCTTGCTTTACCTCTTGAGGGAGTTAGAATTTGTAAGAAAGTAATCCGAAGCCTTAATGCAATATTCTCCTAAGAGAAGTGCGAGTGGTGTTCAGTTGTTGAGATCTGTGCGAACCTTACTCTTAAGGTTTTCACGCATACTTTGGGCAACAGCAGCATTTTTTTATCTGTTCGAGCCAGATGAGTGACCGAATAGCTTTTGTCATGAATACTATGTATATCGGTTTCACGACCTTTCTTGATAAATTTTTTTACACCAGCTACCGACACCAGCTGTCATCAAGATCAAAAATTCTTTTCAAATTTCGCAAAAAACATTTTGAAACAGGATTTATAATAACTAATGAGGCAAAGCAGGCTATGGGGCAAGTTATAGCAGGGGCATCTTAGAAAAGGACTTAATCGTCCTCTCTGCCAACTTTTCTAACACTAACTCTGCAGCAAGACTTTTCAGAAAAAAAAATTCCAGTTTTAGTCAACAAAATTAAATGCAAACTTGAAGAAAAGTATACTAAACACAAGGCACAAACCTTATTAATTTACTCAAAGCTTTAGATCCGAAATTATGTAAAATGAAGTACTGATGTCTGCAGAGCTGTTATAGGGAACCGAAAATCGTGATTGAAATTAAAAAGAGAATAACAATCCTATAAACCGAAGACACCTTTTTTTAGTTTATCGAGCTTACTTTTTATATAAACCGTTCCAAGTTAACTATTTGGATGGCCATTTTAAAATTGTTGTCTCTAATGGCGTTAATCCACTTTTTCTTATATTGCTGTACATAACTGGCATACTGCAAATGGCCGAACTCGTTTGACAGCTCAAAGCGGACACACCCAAATGCGTTTCGAAACAGTATCAGTGGGTGAAACTGATTTTTCATTCTATGAAATGAAGTGAAATTTGCTTAAAAAGCACATTTTCTTACAAAAACACGCTTCTTTGAAACAGACTGCATAAGCCAAAGGATAAATATTTTTGAAATAAGCACATTAAACTACGAAACAAACACTAAAAGAATTAATATTTGCACATGTTCATAATTTTAATGTTGCACGTTTCTTCGTCAAACATCTTTGAGAGCTCTTCCTTTTTAAGATACATTTAAGTACTTTTGAGGGACAATTGTTTATATTGCAAATAAGAGAGATGCATTCAGTATTTTAAATGCACTCGATTCTTAGTTTGTAGGAAAATAAACTTGAAAGAGGAATAGAACAGAAATTCTGAGCACTCTTTGTACCTACGTGCTTTACAATTTATATTTGGATTGCGTAGATTATTTATTTAAGTATTTAAATGGAGCTTGGATAAGTACAGTCCCATTGAAAATACTTAGCTTATTGTTTTTCAAGAGAATTCATTTGATTTCGGTTTTCCACATTGTGGGCTGTAGTTTCCATTTATGAAAGATTTGATCTTCAGACAGCCACTTTTCGGAAACGACTATGACACTAGATACTCTGTGTGGGAAGACATACATACGTAGGTTGCCACTTAAGTTTTATGATAGCCAAAAAAGATTTCATCATTATTTATTTTTTTTTAATTTAATTGTTTTTCGAACTATTCGCCATGATGTTGTGCATACTTTGCATGTGGTTGGGCGAGGCCTAAAAACAGAGCGCCCACAGTTCCAAGACACTTCTGAAACAGGACTTTCGTAGGCTGCTTGAACACTGCTGAATGACAATCTGTTCATTTTATTTTTTGAAAAAGAAAATAGAAAGGGTACACAAGCTGCCAAGAAGCCCCTTACTGGACTCTACATTTGAAGCAGTCAGGATCGCGATAGTTTGAGAATCGATATGAGATGGCGCATTTATGGAGAGAATTCGCCAGCTTGGTTATTTGTCACGCACTTTTTGAAAAACCTTCTGTAAAAAATTGGTGGTCTACTATTCAGCATGGACTCAATGACGATCATGGCACTGTAGAAAAATGACTCGTACACTCGAGAATGTGGCAACCATTTTCTTTCTAAAGCTCTTTTGGTGGTTTACTGTCACCTGTGAAGATCCATTCCCGTGATTGTCGCTTTCCCCCTGGCTCATAACAGTAAATATCGTCACTGTCACCAATATAAATTTACTGGTCTTGTTCAGTCACATGAACGTTAGAAATTTCAAGATTACACAGCAATGAAGTGAGCACTAAACCTTGATGTAAGCCATTACCCGTCCCCTAAAACACCTTAAAGATTCAGTTCAGAGAAGTTATCAGTGCTACTGGCTTGTATATCACTCTTCTTTACATAATGTATTATAGGCCACTTACAATGGACTCTTGAGCATCTTTAAGACCCCGATATAACGTAAGTCAAAGATTCTGTACAAATGCAGCCAGTTTGCTACGCCTGATTTAGTCTTAAAAGCAATGCTTAAGGAATCTATTGGGCAATAACTATCAGAAAGATGAGCACGTGTTTCCACATTTATCAGTACGTTCACTTTTGTTCGCTTAAGATCCTTTGGAGAGTAGCCAGTCTTCAGTAAAACCTCTTCAACGTCAATTAGTGGGCACAAATGACTAGGATCGCAGCGCTAAGTTCCTTTTCAACATATGTTCCGTAGTTTTTTTCCCCTAGATGGAAGCTTACATAGCTTGAAGGATTTATTTAAATTGAAATTGCTTGTGAAAGCAGTTTGCTTAAAATTTGAGTCGCAATAAACTACACACCATTCTGTGATATTTGCGTACAAAAAAGCCTCACTACTTCCCTTTCTCTCTACGAATAAAGCAGACTTACGGTCTACTATTTCTAAATTAACCTTCCTGCATCACACACCTTCAATCTTGCGCTTCCTTTATCAGAATAATAAATAAGCAATCATTTGCCTACATCACTTTCAGTTCCTTTCTCACTCTATTTAAGTCAGTCTCCTGTTAACCATTCGGCTGGGTATCCGCTGGCGTTCAACCTTGAAAAGCTTTACATGCTACCTTCATCCCTTATCAAGTCATTTCGCCTCCTTTATCATTCCAAGAGCCGTCTAAACAGCCTAAATGTCATAAAGAATGCGCACTACACGAAGCAACATTACACGGTGTATTACTTGGTTATTATATTTTCTAGGAACATTCTCCGACTGTAAATTTATTGTTGCGGATTAAGTTGTTAGCCCTATGGGACCGCCCAAAAATTCCCATTATTGTCTCTGAATTTATTGCATAACGCCTACCATGGTTCTTGGCAAAAATTTAACAGCGATAATCATCAGCGCTTTATGTTGGAAGACATATTTAACCCCACAAGCTCTTAGTTAGTTTCTATATCCTTTTTTTGCGAAAAGGATTTCGCAGATGGTGTAGTACAGCTCTTGTAAAATGTCTAGATCCACGGTAGCAGATAATGATAATCAAATGTTTGCTCATTTTCTACGCGTTTCTATTCTATTTGCGGAGTTAATTTTGAGAAGCATTTATTTTTACTTAATCCTTGTAATTAAGGATATTAAAACTCGTAGAAATAAGAGTGAATAATGGGAATAAAATATAGGAACTGTTTGCCTTAAGATGAGGGCCTTATGACGCAAAAAGGTTTTTTTTTTCTTTCGGGAGGGTTGTGTTTCATTTTCCATCTGCCTACGTCACTGTCATCTAATTTGCCAGCTTATTAAGCTAATTGATTGATGTGACGAGAGTTTCTGGAAATTTTGACTTCATCTCCATGTGTCTTCGTGGTAGGAGAACCATTTGAATGTCATATAGGAGGGTAGTTCTTTGTTCTCACAATGTATTAGTAAATAGCGAGAAATAGACGAACGGTATGAAGTACTCGTACCCAATCTAGAAATGATTGCAAGTCAAAGTCGAAACTTTTTGAAATTTTGGACTTCAATGGGGGTGTTAAAGGTCCCCTGGTGAAATTACCTCACGTCATACCACTGAATAATATAATTAGAAATGGTACTAAGGGTGGGGCAGTGATGTAGAAGGGCCCTTCAAGTTTCTTGTTATAGTTGACTGTGCATCACAAGGAATAGATATGATTTCTGGATGCGAGAAATTATGTAGAATCAGTTGGTAACTATGAATCTCTGTATCAGGCTTAATCGTTTCATTTATAACACCAGACTGGAGCAGTGTGTGTAACTTCCTCTTTGACATAATGGTAGACCACACCAATTGATTTCACCTGAAATATGGCATAGCAGGACGATCCAAATTGTTTACACCAAGAATTTAAATTTATGTTCTCGACTGCACAGTTTTTGGGGCTTGGATCGAATTTGCCTGATTAATGTACGTGATAAGACTGCACAGCTACTATCTCCAATTTAATTGGAATGCATATGGATATGGTCGCATTTATCTGCGCAAAGGATGTCTTAGCCTTACAAATTCCACGTTCACCTTCCACATAGCCTCTATATATGTAAATCCTATACCTACGAGTACCATTTGATAGTTCTTCGTTTGAGTCACATATGTATGTACGTACATTTCCTGTCAGAAGATGGTAGATTAGAGTTCTTGGAAAATGCTTCTAGTTATCTCTGTGCCTCAAAGGATGCTATTTCTGGTTTTCATTTTGGAACATAATAAGGTTTGTTAGTGGAAATTTATTGTGGCGCAGTTGTAGTTCTAGTGTAGTTGAAAACATCAAAGAGTTAAATGCAATTAGTCTCCTAGTACGGTAAATTAAGGACTTCCATCTAAAACACTGCAAAAATAGACAGAAAAGGTGATAGTTCATGTCAGAAGAGTGAGAAACGACTTCTCTATCCAATCAAAATAATCGCATGAAACACCTCGCCCCGCTTAAGCTTTTTTTTATTGCATTCTACGTTTTAATTATGAAGCTCACTAAATGATTATGGGGCTTAAAAAAAGTGAGTCCTTAGCGCAGCACCTAAGAAACTTAGAGAAAAACCACATGTTGCTGAAATGCGCATGCTCAGGTGGGCCAGTGGAGTAACGTTGTTTGACCAAGTCAGGAACAAGTATATCAGAGGCAGCAGTAAAGTCACGTCGATCTCTGTATAACTCCAAGAAAACCACCTCCGTTGGTATGGGCATGCCCTGTGGAGACCGGAAGACCACGCAGTAAGAAGAAGACCAGGTAAACCACCCAAAACACCATAAAAAGGACATCCGGGGAGGAATGCGGATGACCAGACAACCTAGAGCAGAACATCCAGGCGATATCGTACAGGAAGAGCTGACCCTAATTAGGACTAAGGCTAGGACAAAGAAAAGAGAAAGAAAAAAATTCACTGGATGGTCTATAAAAACAAGTACAAGCTGAAACAAAGAGGCTGTACTCTGGGTGGATTCATCAACATAGAGTCCTTGACAATACTTCCTTTGATTCCATATTTAATTCTAGCAGAAGATATGAAATAGATGAAACTGTTGTCCGATGAACCTTTTTTATACTGTCCCAAAAGCTGTTTAAGGCTGAGAATAAATAAGTTGATAATATTTGGGTTGAGATTGAGAGATATGGATACAAGGAGAAGTTTTGCATTTAATTTTTTAGCTTGGCTGTTATATATTTGCCAGGAACTCAAATACTGGCATACTGTTGTAATAAACTTTAAAGCTCATCCAGGGTGCAGTGGGAGGGGCTTGTCCATTCTTTGCACCCCGAAAGGACGAATTCTGGGATTGTGGTACAAGTGTCATGACCTTCAACGTGAAGCCTCGTTGAACCCTTCGAAAATACTCTTACGATGAAGTGGACGACTGAAGGCCATTGAAAGGTTTCATAATTGCTGACAAATTTAAACCTTCTTTCTCAATACCAAACCGGTCCTTCAGACTTGAGGACGATTTCAGTGTTTTTCAGGCCGAAGTGGCTGCCATAAAACAAGCTGTGGACATGATTAGCGAGGGTAACATAATCAGCATCTATGTTGACAGTCAAGCAGTCAAAGCGTTACAGTCAACATCGGCAGAAGCTCGTAAAAAGTGCATTTAATGACTGGCTGATATCTCAGGGGCCAATAAGGTGAACCTCTGCTGGGTACCAGGCCACATGGATGTACATGTAGGTAACGTAAAGGCGGATGAACTAGTCAGCCTGGCAAGGCCACAACTAAGCGCCTTGCAGGCCCTTTCTGATGATAGCGCACCGCTTACCATTTTAAACAGAAATATATATGTAAATACATTGAGTCCAAAGAGGAAGCTAACATGCATTCGTATCGATTAGATATAGTGCCATAGTCAAATCGGTATGGCCAGGCCAGTCTATATTAAAAAGAGATCCGGAGATCGCGTGAGACTCATACAGCATGGCTAGGACCACCCCACAACGATTTCTGTAGGAACTGCTGGGACTAAGAGGAAATAGAATCCGTTCGCCGCGACAACTATATACTTCCCTGCGGGATGATCTAAGAAATATTGAGTTGAACAAATTCCTGGAATTTATACAAACACGTATTTATCTGATGGGCGCCGTGGCTCAAGTGATTTGTGCGTTGGATCGCTGAGCGTGAGTTTCGAGGTTCGAATCCCAGAGAACACCAAGCATTTTTCACGGTCCCACCTCTCGCCAATTTCTGACAAACGTCCGAGAGTAATAACTGCCAAGAGAAAGCTTCTCAATTTGCCTTTCGGATATGGCTCTAAACAGTAGGTCCTTTTCATTTGTGTGAAAAATATAACACGCACAACACGAATGGTCGCGAGAAGCTAGGCCCTGGACCACATGCGGTCCGTTGCGCCAAGAATTTGTATTTTTTTTTGTACATATTTATCTGGGTGGTTTAGTTCAGCCATCGAAAATGAAATTTACGTTCTCAGGGGTCTACTATTGGGCACAATGGACCCATCGTTAGTCTAAGTGAGCCGTTGACAGTCTCCTCCCATCTAGCTAACCTAACCTTCTCCATTTAAATTTTTGCTTAGGGTTTTCTTTTACAATGGACCCTATAATAATTGCATGGAAATCCGATCGCAAGGGCAGAGTATACAAGAAAGAGTAGATGTAGCTGGTTCGGTTCGGACTGAAGTTTTTGTGCCTGTTGATCGTAAGTCGTTATTTTCAAAGTATGTATACATACATATGTATTTTCTCAATACTAACATTGTTGAAGGTATACCTATATTTTCCACTCAACGCCAAAGTTCCATTTCATTTTCAAATTTAATGTAATTACAAAATTGTGCTGAGATAAATTCGCCCACTCGGGCGAATACGCAATTAAAGTGCTTAAAAGTGTTAAATGCTTATCACGTCGGTTTTCACATGCCAAAAATATGCAGACAGCATACATTAGAATATAAATATGACACCTGTGAACGAGTTCCTTTTATTTAGAATCCTCAACTTGGAATTGCCATGAGAAATTATTTTAATGTCACACCCGAATCATTCGTGACGAAAATAAACTCTGTTTGCTGGGCGTAGAGATGCTTTCATGTCCCTTTACATATTTAGAGATTACGTTTGACAATTTCATTTAATTTTAATTAAAAATTCGTCAGCCAAAGTTTTACTCAAGGTAAATGTGAGTTTATAGAGTGGGTGGAGTGGGTGGAGGGGGTGCATTTTGAGGAGGATGGAAAATTAAAAAAAAAGGAGACGTCGATATAGAACCGCCGCGCCGCCTTAAGAATTCGTGTACTTTTAGAAAAATGCTTTCTAAGTGGAGACCTATGCTATCCTAATGACCAAAGACAGTACATATTGGAAGGAATGGGGTGGGGGGGTTGGAATAGCTGAGTCCGCAGCGAAAACCAGGCTGCGCTCAAGACCTTGTTCAACCATTCAACCAGAAAATAGTTTGACAATGCAAGAATTCGCCGAATTTTCTTTGACTCTTGTCTGGATTCCAAGTTATATTGGGGACCCTGAGAATGTGATCTCCGATGCGATTGTTGGGCAATCAGGGGATGATTCCTTAAAACCTGAACTCGCGTCGTGTCTTTCTCAATTCTTGCTTACATCCTCTGTAGACGTTTGGGTTTCATAACGAACACAGTTGTGTATGGCACGACTCTCCAAGATGCGGACAGACTAAACTATTGCATCCGGATATCGATAAGAAATCAGCGGCATCTCTCAGCAGAAAATGCCGCAGATTTACTAACAATCTATCGGGGCACTTCATCTTTATTAAACCTCTCAATGTGCCTGCTTAAAGTCAAACTACAGGCTGCAATGCTTGTAGAGAGGGTATCTTTGCAGTAGTAGTCAAAAGGAATGTGATTTAGCATTGTCCCTATTACCACTATGTCATGTCACTCGATGCAAGTTGTCCTTGGTTGAAAGGCTGAAGCATTTTTTTTTTCTCAACAAGAAAGTTCATTCATTTCATTCAGCTCTGCGATTAAATTGTTATGTCAGGTGTTACATATTATTCACGACAGTGATAAAGATACCACACACCAGACCTGTGCCAAGTCTTATCTACAGTCGCATGGCGTAATGATAACACATCAGCTTCCGCCATCCCCCCTGTGGCTAGTTACCAAACAGACTGTTCATTTGCAAGTGTATCTATTCCAAAGTATCACCCCAATCGGGGAAACTCATTTCCATGCAAATAACCAGATTAGTTATGGTCAGCGTCACATCTGGCAGTGAATAGCTTGCAGTTATCGCCTTTCATCCCCGCCAAATCTAATCATCGAATTCGCATCTCTTGCCATTTAAATTGATAACAATTTCGATATCCACCAGAGATATTGTTGGCCAATTCTAAGCCGTACAGCTCCCCAATGTCAGTCGTTTTGAATTCATTATTCTAATAGATTCGCTTGAAGCGTGCGCGAGCGAAAGAAAGAAAAAAATGCTGAGCAGGCTTTCGCGCCAAACAATCGCGTCGGCTCGCAGGCACATAAGCGCCTTGGTTGCCGACGATAACAAGTTCATCATTCTCAACGATGATGATGGCAAATCGATGAAGTTTCCCGGGATATGGCTGCGTGACAATTGCCAGTGCCCCAACTGCTTCCATCAGTCCACCCGGAGCCGGGTTATCAATTGGGAGGCATTCAACCCGAAGGTGAAAGTGAAGAGTGTACAAATTGCCAGCGATTTGTATGCTAAATCCGTGAGGGTTGAGTGGAATGACAAGCACAGATGTGACTTTGACTTGAAGTGGCTGCGGGAAAGGGATTTCTCCCCAGAGTATCGTCGAAAGGCTCTCCAGGAGACATACAGGCCAGCGCCTGATCTATGGAGTGGCAAGGAGTTTTCTAGTAAATTTAAGAAATTCGATTTCCAGGAGATTCTTCACAGTGAAAGTGGTGAGATTGTGTTGGATGTAAATCAATGGAATGGTTGTTCCGTATTGCTGATGTGTGTTTTGTTTACTCGCAGCTTTGTATGGATGGCTGAACGCGTTGGCAGTTCAGGGCATTGCCATGATAAGAAATACACCAGCTGATGAGGGGGCAGTGAGACAATTGGCGAATCGGATTGGCTTCATCAAACGCACTACATACGGGTAAGAAAGTTCTTAAAATAGATACGGACGTTCTGAACAAAATTTGCTGATAACAAAACACAATTCCAATCCATGGTGCTGCACTAGAAATTTCAGCGTTGATTTTTTATGCCTATACACCCTCCTATCTGTTAGCGTGTAGACTTTCATATATCAAGGCGTAAGTATTCTTAGATTAGATCAGCTCCTGACTCGTGGGGTAAAATCAAGTCTAGTGACGTGTAGGTGGTGCCACAAGTTTTTATCAATTAGCCCATAAACGTTTAGTTGTATATCAGCTTTGCACACTGAGATATACAGATATACTTGTAGATTATGGATGTAGACGTGAGCATTTGTTTGCAATTTACTGCCAAAAAATGGCCCCATAAGTGATAAGATTTTGATAAAATTTTGGACCTGTGGCACACAGAAAGTTATCTTTCTTCTTCAAGACATTCACATAATTTTTCGGGTTACGCTTGCTTCTGAATGGCCTTAGTCCAACTCATGGATCAATTTTCTCGACGTTGGAACCAAATAATGATTTAGGAATTCTTTGAGGACTCTTGATACTCTGCTTCCAGGTCCTAAGTATGGTTATAGGGGTGACTACACTATGTGCAATAGATCGTGCTCAGCGGGGTACAATTCCTTACCATAAGGCAAACCTTACGATTCCTTCCCTGAACTTTAAGTTCGGACAATTCGGGTAAATCTTTTGGTCTGAGGCATATGTACCTTTCTGATTCCGTTGAGACTTGGGTATAGACACAGGAAGTGCTTTGGGTCCTTACAATCTTAGCTTAGGTCGCTTGAACATAAGTGTTTGTATTTCACCAACTAGTATTTTTACGACACCACCTCCTGTAGTTTCCGTGGGTCTGGAGTTTGTAGGTTTTAAGTTCGTCGTGCCAACATTTATCCAGAATTGATTTTTAAACTTCGGATGTGATGACGGATGAAGGATGAAGGATGCCACACTTTGTGAAAAACCTCACTTTGTGTGAGGTATCAAGGAAAAAAACTCTCGGTAGACCTCGAGAATTGCTAGAAACACCTCCACAACAAGTTAGCCATTCGTCTAAGAAAATCATTTTTAACGATGATGCAAATTTAAGCAAAGTTGTCAAATTGTGGGTGCGGAGAACTCAAGAGTGATTCAGACTTATCCATCGTATCCACTAAGCATCATTGCTTGACGCGTTATTTGGGCTGGTGGATGTCCGGTATTTCTTTGAAAATAGTTACAGTGGTTAGGTTAGGTTAGGTGAATAGATGCCCTTGCCGATAGAATTGTTAGCGGCTCACTTAGACCACTTGGAGTCCATTGTGCCTAATGTTTAAGAACCATGGGAACCTAAATTTCAGTCTTCAGCCGCTAAGTTCAACCACCCAGATAAATGTTTGAATCTCAGGAGTTTGCTTAGCTCAATGTTACCTAACTCGTCCAGTTCTGAAAAGAAGTGACTACCAAGACCACGTCTTTTTTGGTTTCCAGATAGTTACAGTGAATGGCTTGCATTACAGAATGATAATAACTGATTTCTTTAGGCCAGAATTGATGCTTTTCCATGCATGTGAGTCCAGTTGGACGGGGCAACCTACCATACAACGAGCTAAACTATTTTCTATCAAAATCGTGTGTTTTTTAGGAGTCTGAAGCAGAATGTCTATATGTATACTAAAGCACATACATAAATTCTTCAGCTTAAGGCAATAATCCAATGTATTATGGCCACTGTCAGGCCACAGTTATGTGACGATGTCATCGAAAATTTCCTCAAAAGAGCGAGAGTTTGCCAACACAGCCCGGGGGCGTATTTGCTTGACATTTTATCTCATACTTAGTCGCCATATTTATACTTAATGAAATGAAAATATTCATAAATTTCTTTTTTAATAAACAACTTAATTAATTCAAGAAGTAAATCCATCATTTTTATTGATAATTTCTGTTACCCACGAGGGGGTATAGGCTGTACGTCACCTTGTTCAGAATTCTGCAACGTGTTTCCAAGGAACTTCGATTCCTAATTAATCATCCTGCTCCACGTTTGATTAGAGTGGTGCTCTATTCTACCAGGCTGGGGTAGCGGATTGCATAGCATGGCATCGTGTTCGGACTTCCGCAACACGTTTGATCTCCCTCAAGTAATCTCCAATGATTGTCGACTGTCCTTCTTCATCTCTGCCTAGGGCGGCCCACTCGTCTGCCTGATTGAGTGGGTGAATTCCATTGCATGGCGTACTTCGCAATGGAACTGTCTTCGTGCACTGGGGTGTGACCAATCTACTGCCACTTTCTCCTCCGTATGACGTCTATTAGCTACTTCCAGAGTTTTGAAAGCATACAGTCGGTACTTCTGTCAGCCGAGACGTCAGACATCATGGATAAGGAAAGCTATGAACTTTCTCTATAGCCTGTCCAGCAATCCGGCTTGAAAGGCTGAGAGGTTCTGTGTTGTTTGCTTATATCTTAAGTCCTAGTCTGTTTTCCTCCCCTTTTAGGTTGTAGCAAGGTTCCCCATATGCTTGCCATGAGAGGACTTAATAGCTCTGCCGCTTTACTTGGTGCTGTTTTGGAAAAATTGGCAGAGATTCCAGCAATGTCCAACGCTTTATTCTACTTGACGGCTCTTTAAGAAGCTACTACTTCTGCGGTGCGTATACGAGAATTTGGTGCTTCGAAAAGCTCATTCAAATTCGGGACCATAGCGGGACCATAGCTGCCGCAAATTCTCATCGTCCTCATCTGGAATTAGTAATGAGCCATCTGAACTCTTAACGGGGTATTACTTGCGTATATACGCCCTTTATTTATATACGCAATTTCGTACCTCTTACAATACCAGCCTAAGTTGGCAAAATAATCGCTTTAAAATCCGTTTACAGATTCCCAATTCACGCAACTGAAAAGGGAACTCATAAACGTTTCCATCCTCCCTCTACTCGCATAAACAAGCACACAAGCAAAATCAAGTTATCGGAATCTGTCTAGTTGTT
Source organism: Blera fallax (assembly GCA_946965025.1). NCBI lineage: Eukaryota > Metazoa > Arthropoda > Insecta > Diptera > Syrphidae > Blera > Blera fallax. Next base: position 72,776,941 of record OX337248.1, read on the forward strand.
CTTCAGTCATTTTGGCTCCCTAACCTCATAATTGTCTGACTCAGGTAAAAGGATCCTTTTTTCATGAAAACCTGTTTATTCATCCTTTTGTGCACACACGTTAACAGGTAACCCATTTGGTCTCGCAGTAGTGTCGCAAGATATCGACCAGGCACCTGAGTGGGTGTGATGCCACTCAATACAGGGAGCACACGTTTCCGTATGCCTGCACGAGCCTATGGCCTACGGGGACTTTCTTCCACGAGTTGAAACGTTGTCCTGGATATGGAAAATATACATCAGATGTGTTTTCTTGGCACCACTGATGACGATGGATGAAGTGTTTGTAACACCTGTCAAAGGTAAAACAAATTATTTGCACTAATTGCCTGAGGGTATATCGGGGGAATAGGTAGGTCTATGGATTTTGGGAAGAGAGAATGTTTTTTAAATGGAAAAAGGGAGAAGTTTTTATGCAATTATTATCAATTATTGAATAAGCTTTAAAGCCATGTACAGAGTTGGTTAATAAGGTTGCCCTTTCAACGCTTTAGTGTAGGCCTTATCAAAAAAAATGGAAAGAGGGGCTGAAAAACCGTCTGATTTTGTTTAGCCACCGTCTGGTACTCGTTGACTGCGAAGAGTTGAAATGAGTTTGTGTTTAAGGACGTACATATATCTTATTGTTTTCAATTCCCATCCTGTCAACTGTTAAGCCGTAGAGCGATAAAAATAAAAATACTGAAAAAACATTGCTAGGGGCTGTAGCTACATACTACAGACATCAGTCTAATGTAAGGCAGAATAATTCTATGACATTTTTAATAACACATGTCTCTAAAATTTTCACGGGACTTTCCTTTTGTTCGATCTCGGAAGTGACATTGTCTTCGAGATGAGATCTCTTAAAGGCTATTTATGTACCCCACAGAATCTCCCTGAGTTGGCATATTAAAAAGTCATTTTACCTATGCCATCTTTTTGGATGCCCTTCAGTTGATGTTCTCAACCGATTCATTTACTCAGACAATAGTGACCTTTAAAACGTTTTGACTAATTGAGGTTTTAAACAAAGGGTCGTTGCCTCAATCTTCTTCTTCTTCTATATATATAAAAATGAATGTTTGTCTGTATGTCCTTTATAGAATCGTAAACAATGCATTTGATCATGTGATGATCTTTAGCAAAGTTGTTGTGCATGAGCCCGCGAAGGTTTCTGAGTTGGTACGACCAATTTTCGACAGATGGCGCCACTGTCACCACGAAATAACTTAGAAACACAAATAACATCAACTTTGCCTTTGTCGATTTTAATCAAATTAGTTTTGTCGTTTAGAGTTTTTAAAGACGCAAAATTCAAGTCCGAAATCATGATTCTACGTCATCTAGAAGCTGAGCAATATCAAAAATATCATTTGTAAAATTTAGAATTTGATTAATTTTTCGTTGATCATGTCTCCCAGCCATGTCTCAGTGGTGATAATCTTTTTTTTTTTCTTTATTCTCCTTTCGCTGCCTCTTCGCTAAATTTATGAGCAGAGGCGACTGGCTGGCGATAGAAGGGTGTGTGTTTCCTTTTCCTTATTTTTCTGTTATACATACATGCATACTGGATAAGTTATGCGTGATGTTGTGTCTGTGTGTGCTGTGGTAGCTATTCCCACTGGGGATGTTATAATTGAGTTTGCACATTTTCAGTATTGTAGTTTAACCGAATCAGTTGCTATGTATTCCACCGAATGTGTGGCGTCAACTAAAATGAGAGAGATATTGGGCGAAGGAGTCAAGATACAAAAATTAGGCGGACGTCTCGGCTGAGAAACTACTGTTAATAGACTTGGTTCTGTTAGTGAACGGTTTATTGTTATCGGTGAAAATGTTGTCCGATCGTGGAGCCTAAAGAAAAATTCATGTTTTCAATATGAACGTTTCATTTCATACGAAAAGGAGTCGCATATAGGTACAATGTCTGACCTTTTGTGGTGTACAAAAGCGGGCAACAGAATCTGCTGGATTGTGTTGTTCAAGAGGAAAAGTTATGCTCAGAGAAATCGGTGCACCGCCGGAACCACCAAAGAGCATTCTGCTGGGTGATCATATCCTTCGTCAAAATTTTTTTTAGAGGGTCCTAGAAAGTTTAACTCAGCCTTTCAAATGACCTCCTTTGGTGGTAAACGCATAACAGAAGGCAACTTTTTGCCCACTTTTAAGATTCAGGGTCAAATTTACCACCTTATCGGAACATTAATGCCTGACAGTAACGCTAATCCCAATTTCCTACAAATCTATTTCATGGGAAATTCAGAAGCTGAATACATTTCTGTCTTAAAACTGGACGGGGCGAAGCAAGGCGAGCACGGGTCAGCTAGTTATTTATAAAAAAGAGACCGGGTTAAAGAGACCAGACTACAACCAATGATACATTCTCCTTCTTTTAGATTTTATATCCTTTTCCATATTTTTGTTTTGTTTTTTTGGAACTGTTAAGCATTTTACTGGAGCATGCAGGCGCATCTAGTTCATTGCATTACCAGAAAGTAAAACTCTATTTTACCCATTTGTAAAATGGGTAATTTTTTCATATTTTGTCGAGAAAGCATCTCGTGATGAAAAGCCTATGTACATCATCAGCACTCATCGTACTAGCACCGAAGGCAGGACAATCGCAGAAGAAGTGATTCGAGTTATCATGACTAGCATGACTAGTCCCATTTCCCGAGTGTCACAGTACATTTTGAGGTCGGCAACGGGCTGCGAAGGCATTATCGACTCATAAAGAAGGTTCTTCATTCTTCATTCGCTTTGTAGGTGACTAGCTATAGGTAAATACTGGGGACGGATCTGTCCGAGCTTGGTCACTGGGAGGAAGTTCGGTACAACTAGACAAGCTCTTGGTCTTTCAGATCGCGTAGTATCTCAGAGGCCATGAATGCGCTTATCCCGTACTAATAATTCCTGAATGTGTTTGGTTTTGCCCTCTATCGAACTGAAGCATGTTCATACTTCAAGAAGATAAATGAAAGAGTATGAAAAACCTGTTCTCAAAGCCTTCACGTTCGTCAGATTTCGCTTTGAAGTCTTTTTCTGGAGTTAAGATAGCTCCAGCAATGTCTATATAAACACGAGAAAGCTATTGATGTGCTAAAAGGTGCTGTACTCGTATGTTTTTTAATTACATGTTATCTTCTTCTAAGCGTCAAATAAGTTCAAAATATTTATCAATCTCTCAGTTTTTTGATCCAAAAATGCCAGCCACATAAACTGGCAAGCATAGAGCTAAAACTCTTTATGGCGGGCTTTGTCTGGTGTTTTATGATTAGTTTATGCCGCTAAATGAAATCCCAAAGCGGTGCATAGCAAGAATTGTTTTAAGTCCTTAAATGACAAAATTTCACATAACTTTTTCTACAGCACTCACCTAATGACATTAACTATTTAAACCCAATGCCCGTGAGGACATTCATGATTATTGTGCAGTACCACAAATCCTGGTAATTGAGTCTGCAGGGGGTAAAAGTCCTTTTAATTGCTCTATTCTGTGATTTGTTATTCATGTGCTCTGCAGGAAAAGGGAAAGCTATGCACTCGGACAAACTTTAAAATCAATAATTTCACTTGTCATTGCCACATTGGTATCCCTGTAGTGCACCAAGACCATAGAATAATTACGTTGTCACTGAATTTTCAGAGAAGAATTCAATGTAAAATCCAAGCCTGGAGCGAAAAACTACGCATACCTAATGACACCATTGGCACATCACACGGACATGCCCTACTACGAGTACATGCCTGGCATCAACATCCTCCACTATCTGGTCCAGTCGAACTCTGAAGGAGGTGCAAACACCATATGTGATGGATTCTACATAGCTCGACGCTTGAAATGGGAATATCCTGAACACTATGACAGTCTGTCGACAACACTCGTTGATTGGTGTGACATCGGTGCCGAAGGCGAGTTGTCCTTTCACAATTCATACCGGGCTCCCGTAATATGGTGAGTTAATTCCATCAAATATGTTTCCCATGTCATTTGCTTTATCTTCCACAGCCTGGATTTAGAGGGAAATTTTACGAGGATAAACCTAAATACACCACGACGTGACAGCCTCTTCCGGGTCGATTTGGAAAAGGTGATTCCATGGTATGAAGCATATGCTAAATTTGCTGAGCTATCCCGTGCAGAGACTGTCGAGTTTAAGGCACAGCAAGGAGAAATTTTCACCTTCAATAACCTTCGAATGTTACACGGCCGGACGGCATACAAGGACACAGAGCTAAACACTCGATCTCTAGTGGGTGCCTACGTTGACTGGGATATTATTTATTCAAAATTGCGAATGCTGAGGAGGGCTCTCCAAAAGGAGGACTAATTAAATTGTCGCCAGTATCATGGTTCATTAATCCTTAGCAAATAAATTACAAGCAGGACTCTACGAGTGTCTCAGTTTATTATTGTGTGGAACTGGCAATCCTTCTGCATCATAAATTCCCTTAGCCCAGGGCACCCTGAGAAATAATTTTAATTTACTTAACATAAAAACAAAAGGATTGTAAATTCCTAATTACTAGCTCCCACAGGAGACGACGGCTAAGTATCATTGCGTTACTGTAATTATTTGGTCGTCGTTGTCGTTCCACTGGGCGGACAACTCCTTAGGGGCGGAATTTATGCGAATATTATCGTAAAACTCCGAGCACAATTTCACTTGATGATTTGTGTAACGCGGTTGATGCTGATAACCGACTCGAGAGAGAGAACCCTTTTTAGTTGGTCCTTTGTGCGTAAATACCCGTTAACAAGGGTGGACATTTTCAAGAATCGGAGGCTCTCAAGGGGTTTGAGGAACTCCAGTACAATTCTCCTCTTAAAGGCGACCCAATAAATTATGTCAGCGTCAGATGGAGCTTTGTGGATAAAACAAAGCGGCATATTCTGAAATCTCGTTAATGACTCAGGCGTGATAAGTGAGCTGCAAGGAAAATTAGAATGTTACAAAATGCTTTGAGTGGCAAAGTAATCTCCTGAAGGCTCAAACGAGACAGAGTCCTTTCTAGAGCAGCAGTGGAATGAGAAGCAATTTCAAAATAGATGACTGTTTTGGTTTTTTGCGTTGGAGGGAACCGTCGACGACAGGTAAAAAGTTGCTGAGAAATTAAAAATCATTATTCATTTGCCTAATTGATTCGACCCGACCCCCGGATGGGAGTTGACTATGCTTGACCCTTATTATTCACTCTGATTGAAATAGTTTGGATTGGCTGGTAATGGACACAGATGAAATTAATCACAAACTTTGGTCCTGGCTAATTTATCAAGATTGTCCAAGTTCTTGGCAACGGCTGACCGACCCATGTGCGGGAGCAGGGTAGATTGCTTGAGGTTTCTGGTTGATAATTAAAAAGCTGATGGTCTTTGTGGACATAATTTGAGTGTCTGTGCCATGTGCATATCGACACACGTGGCTGCTTTGTTATGATTGTATTGTCTTCCATTAGGCAATGTCAAAATGATTTGTGGACTAATGTTCAACTAGACTTAAGAGGGAGGAGAGGTCACAGTGCGCCTTCATGCGAAATAAAAATTCCATTCTTTTTGCTATGCTTTCACAGGACGATATCATCGAGTGGCCTTTTTGATGGTGAATATTGAGCACCTAAATTTGTCGTTTAAATGGTAGGGAATCGAAAAATTAGGGCAATGAAAGCAATTAGTGTCAAACGTTTTAAAATAATTTTTTTTCCTTAACCTGAGGATTTTGGAAGTTTGTGGTAGTGAGCCAAGAGAAGGGAGAAGGAGAAAATGCTTTTGGGGATTCATGATACCTCCCGGATCAAGGATTCCTGTAATTTTTATAGCCCACCGGCAATGCTCTCTTAAACATGGTGCTCATGGAGTAGCATAGAGCATACAGAAAATTACCAATCCGATAGAGTTGGATGAAAGCAGGCTTTGTAGTTATAGTATCAGCCCTGCATGAGGCATTTGAAAAAAGATCATGTTGCTGAGTCTGTTCAGCCATTTTTCTAGACTTAGTACAAGCGTTTGATAAAGTCTAGCATCGAGGACTAAAATTGGAACTGCAAAGAGATCTACCCGAATGTTTCTACTTGATTCTTAAATCTCACATCACTGCTATGTATTTGGGAAAAAACTTGAGGCCAAGCTTAGATGAAAGAAAAAAAATTATCCAATAATTAGACTCAGACAAATGGGAACTAACTCCCAGCAATCAATTGCAAACAAACTGCTATTATAAAGGGTGTCCTATAATTCACTTAATAGTACAGTGATGCCAACGCAAAAAAAGATAACAATGTGACAGCTGACATTTCAGGGTTAGTAAAAATGGAGCGCTATACGAAAGAACAACGCATTTTCATTGTTGAGCAGTATTTTAAAAATAATGAAAATCCACAACAAGTGGATGCTGATTTTTCGAACAAAATCATCTTCAGTGATGAAGCTCATTTTCATCTTGATGGCTTCGTTAATCGTCAAAATTGTGGCATTTGGGGTTCAGAAAACCCACGAGTAATTCTTGAGAAACAAATGCATCCACAACGCGTGACTGTTTGGTGTGGATTTTGGGCTGGTGGCATTATCGGACCATTCTTCTTCGAAAATGCGGCTGGTCAGGCAGTAACAATTAATGGTGTTCGTTATCGTGACATGATAACCCAGTTTTCAGTGCAAAAATTACAAGATATGGATGTGACCAACATGTGGTTTCAACAAGACGGTGCCACATGCAATACAGCCAGAGAAACAATTCAATTACCTAATCGTGTAATCGGCCGTTCTTGCGATCAGAATTGGCCATCCAGATCTTGCGATTTAACGCCATGTGACTTTTTTCTTTGGGGTTTTTTGAAGTCAAAGGTCTATGCAAACAAGCCCACGACCACCAAGGCCTTGAAAGAGGAAATTTGGAGGAGAATTAATGAAATCCAGCCACATTTATGCGAAACGGTCATAGAAAGTTGCAATAAAAGAGTACGTACTTGCCAGCAAAGGCGTGGCGGCCATTTATCCGATGTGCTATTCCATACATAACCCCAATCTGTATACTCTATGAATCAATAAAAAATTTAAGCGTTCTAATTAAAAATCTGTATTTCCTATCAAAATTACATTTTGCGTGAATTATGGGACACTCTTTACAAGCAAGTTCGAAGACCTGTATTTGATACAGCTTTGGGGTTGTACCAAAAAGACAAACCTACTCACGAATGATGCAAACATTCCAAAACAAAGTACTAAGAAGCACTTATATACCTTGGTATATAAGAAATGAAATTGTTAAAATGTGCATATGCATTTAGGCACTTTCAACAAGTCCAAGACCATGTAAATCCTCAAATACAATACACACGGTGGAAGAAAATAACAATACCACTAGGCGGCTTAAAAGATTAAGGCCGTATGACTTAATTTATTAATGAAAAATATAAAAATATAACTGTATTATATATGTATATATGCGTACATAGGTATATCTGTAACATATGTGTACATACAAATTAATTTCGGGGTAAGCTAATGACCTTCACCCTTCCAAAAAGTTAATAAGATATTAGAGCAAAGTTACTGGATGACACTTCCACTCAGTTGTAATAATATGTACAGATTTAGGTGTTTTCTATTTTCCCACACCATGCAATCAACGGCTGAAATCCCCCCTGACAGACATTTTGTCATTTAGTTAGAGTTAAAGTCCCACACTCTGGCTTTCGATGCCTTCCACTCAAAAAAATTACTGAGTCGTAGTAACTTGCATCTATGGATGCTAATTTGCACGTCATTCGGAATTGAATTTCAGCCACAATTCCTAAAATGTCGCTAAAAACCTATTTTGACAAGTTTCCAAAACTAAATTCTAATTAAGTGTCATTTGGCCAGTTCTTCTTTGGATTCTCTACCCACCTCTCAACGCATTAAAATTGGCATTCAACAAGAGGTGTCATTTCAAATTTCGCGCCATTTTTAACTGTCAATTATTATTGCAATGACTTTTGACAGTTAAAACCTAGAAGATTATTAAATATAGATCGATACACGTTCACATGACAACGTGTTGAAATAGTGAAAATTCGCTACAAAAACTGTGAAAATATCGCGGAAATATTTCGTATCATTCGCACTGCTTTTTGCATCATCCAGCGCCTTCTAGCACAGCGACATATAATGAATTTACTCGATAAATTTGAACGTCTCCGACAGGTTAGTGATGTGAAAAAGGTCAGCTGAAAATATCGCCATCGTAGCGTGACTGAAAACCCACAAACCCACAGGAATAGTCACGCACAGGAATTGGGCCTATCTGCAACCACTGCACTGCATTTGCATAAAGATCGTGGCGTACATGCTTATGAGCTTCAGTTGACACAAGAGTTAAGGCCAGGAGACCACGCAGAATGCCATATTTTCGCTCAGATCATGATTCTTTACACAAAATTAGTAATATGGAACAAGGCTCATTTCCATTTGTCTGGGTACGTGAACAAACAAAACTGTCGCATCTGGGGCACCGGAAGAGAAATAGTGGAACAACCTCTTCATCCATAATGAGTAATAGTTTGGGGCGGTTTTTGCGCTGGCGGTGTCATCGGGGCATCCTCCTCCTCCTCTGCATCCACAACGAGTGACAGTTTGGTGCGGTTTTTGGGCTGGCGGTGTCATTGGGGCATCCTCCTCCTCCTCTGCATCCACAACGAGTGACAGTTTGGTGCGGTTTTTGGGCTGGCGGTGTCATTGGGGCATTTTCCTCCTCCTCTCCATCCACTACGAGTGACAGTTTGGTGCGGTTTTTGGGCTGGCGGTGTCATTGGGGCATATTTTGTTTGAAAAACATGGTGTGACCGTTTTAGTGAATGTTGACTGACTTTTATTTGACTAACTTTCTTTGTATGACGACTTAAGGATAGATTAGGGTCGTTTGGGGTATTTTACGGTTGGATTTGCATCTTCATCCCTATAAGTTCTGACTACAGAATGCACAGAGCATACGCCCATTAAAAGTCATTATTGTATCAGAGATGAATTCTGATGAGATATTCAACTTCAGGATGAGTACAACTATAGAATTCTTAGTTATGCTAATCTGTAACGAAATAATAAACTTTGGGTCATTTGTGAAATTTAATTATTGTTCATTGTTGCCCTCATTTCTACTCAAAATGTTCCTGACATGAGCTTAGTCATGCATGAAGCTGAATGTAAGTATATATAGATAACACAACGTACGAGTATCTACATCGATTCAGACAAAATGTGATAGTCTCCCACTACTGAAACTGAAGAAATTTAATATGCACATAAAGGAAGGACTTCTGTCTCGTGTTTCCTTGTAGGTCGAGATACTATTCCGAATTAATCGAATGTAATGTCATTCAGAAGTGCTCCAGTCTTTGGGATTGTGTATCTATGAACCCAGTGTTCGGAAGGATATCCACATTAAAACGGCTTCTAAGTGGATTCGAAGTAGATACCCTTATGGAAACATTGACCTCATAAATGATGTAGGAAAGCCTCAGTGTCAGTGTCAATTGTGATAAATTAGCTTGTCACGCAATGTTGTAAAAGTTAGGGCAGGGATATGTTTTTGATTTGACCGGTATAGAAACAAAATGTTTTTGAGTAAGTTTGGTTGAGGCCCAGTTTCACCCCGAACTGAACTAAACCGGAAGTTGAGCACTTCTACAATGCGATAGAAGTCAACTATTCGCAAACCTATCATAAAACTCAAGATAGCGTAACATGACTCGAATCAGACATGCAAGCATCAATAGCTCATCAATTTATTGACGCTTTTTCAGTAATTCAAACCCGAATAACAACATCAACGAATCATAATAAAACTCCAACTAACTCATGAAATTCTCGTATCATTTGATCTAACAACTATTCGTCCTCGAAATTTATGAGGAGACGCCAATATTCGCTAGATAAACTTTGCCAATAGAACACAAATAAAAAAAAAGGCAAAATTGGAATTAATGTCAGTGCTAAGCCAATATTCCTAATTAATCAAACTTTGCCGACGAAGTGTAAAACAACTTTCAGAACCTAAGGCTATCGGGCGAAGCCTTAGGGAGACCAATCAAAATGGTCCTCTCTCCGACATCCAATCAATTTATTTGTCCGATAAAATTTAGTCTCACTCATAGAGTTTGTGGGTAAATTGAGTTAAACTTAAAGCTCAACCCAGTGACTCGGCCGATGTGTAGAGATAAATCATTATTATTCGGAAGGGGAGATGCTACACATGAATCGAGATTTATTCACTGGTCAGAAGAGTCCTGCTTGTGTAGGGTATTTATTGAGGGATTCTTGCCATAAAATTGGGATTAAGTGGTTCGTATGTTATGTTTAAGGCCACTGTGAGTAGCTATGAAGTTACCCTAACGAAATGAATGTGTAAGTGGTGGCAAGGACCTCGAAAGATGCTCGTAATAAGCTCATGCATAAAAATAAATTGCACAGTCAAAATAGCTATCAACGGCTGTGTGAGGTGGAATCAAGTGTAGGTGGAGAATAGTACCATTGTGGTGGGTCTATCCTTTTGAAAAAACGGGATTGCATTGCTTGAAAGTAACTGGGATGTGATTGTAAGGATCATTTTCCAAATTCTAAATGAGCAATGGTTTTCGACGACTTCGAGAAAGTGTTGATTAAGATTCCTTGGGATCTCCTACTGATGCTTTAAGGTGACTTCATATTTCAAAGACACATGCATTTTGAAACCAAGCGTGTACGAGAACTTATGAGCCAAAGAGGTGCGCAGCAGTAGTAATGTTTGATCAATATCGGCCTGCATCAAGGTTGTGTTTCTAACCTTAACGGCGTTTTCGATTACCTTTTAAGACCTAAGTGAAACAAGGCTGTAGGACGGTATTCTTTCCGAGAAACAAAAGGCGGCTTATTTTTTTGTCGGGTTTAGATACACTCCACTAGAGCACTCAGATGCAACTGGTTCACTGTACTACCAGGAAGCAAGACCCAGTATTACCCATTTCACTGGAATTTCTTAGAATTTCGGAGCCGAGAAAGCACTCCAGTGATGCAGAGCTTACAATATCAGCACTCACCACATCAGGTGCGAAGATCTGCCACCTGATCCGAGCAGGGCTCGACAATAACAAAGGAATGTGATTCGAAGTATCGTCGCCTTCTCCACAGACAGTGGTGTCTTTAAAGCCAAGTACGCTAAGATGCTTAGCAAAGGGAAAATGTCTCGTGAGAATGCCTGTAGTCTTCTCTGCTGAGCGACAGCAAGAATAGCGCATATTTCTCACAAACGTTCGGGAGCAGTCGCTTAGTCCACCTGCATCCTGGGCAGCCATGCTAGACACAAAGAGCTGACGTGGTAAAGAGAATGCACCAATTTATTCGCCGAAAGTTGTGAGACAAAAGTATGCTCGATGAAGGGAATCGCAGCACTGTTTTCCCGATCCCGATCAAAAAAGGGCTCCCTTAGCTGCGTGGACTACAGAGGTATACGTTTTCTGATCATCATATACAAGGTCATGTCAGCTGCATTGTGTGATCAGCTGAAGCCCACAGCATGCTGATTATTTCAGTCTGACTTTAGGGGGAAAGTGCACCTTCGAGATAGACTATCTTTATTTACCAACTTTAGAGCCGCAATAGGCAGCTTTTATAAAAACGAGTTTTCGAATCCATGCCGGCCGGAAGGGCGGCGCGGTAGAGGAAGGCCTGCCCTTAAGGTCCACCCTTTACTGTACTTTATATTTTTCGGTATTCTGAACGAGTATGTTACGTTGTCATTTTTAGAAAAAAAAACGTTAATTGCATCCTTCCTCATCCTTAGCTACTCATTGCAATACGACAATACAGTTAAAACACGACAATATCGCCGACAAATTATATCCAACCACATTCTTGCAAACCAAAACAGTTTCGTTGTAACAGTATTCCCACACGAGTTCACTGTTTTGCCACACCTACGCTGAAAGCACAACTGGGCATCATTTCATGCAGTTCAATAGTAGAACGTGGATACATTTTATGGGAACAAGAACATCAGTTACAAGTGCAAGCAATTATCTGAGTTTACTTGCATGACAGTTTCTTTCCTCCACCCACTCAATGCATATGAGTGACACTTGAAGCTCTTCAAAGTGCAATATTAAATGAGAACCATTTATAGATACATAAGAAACAACCTTTCAAATATCGATTCGAGATACTTCGATATTGTTTTACTCCTACGCATTGCAGAAGTATCTAGTTGTCTTTGAAGTCGCAATAATCTCAATTTTTTAGGAAAAAGTACTGATTTCGATTGACCCAACCTACAGTTAAAACGAGGGAAATTATATTTTTAAAGGATATGAAGCAGAGGTTATGAGTGTATTGACCCATTTAAATGGACACCTTTGTAGGTATTTGGTTCAAAATAATCTGATTGTAGTTCTTATGGACTTTTCCATTCTGTGTATTGTTCAGGACACAACATGTGGTATAAGTAACGCTTTGTCATCGCCATGAGTGACACTTCCAAAGCTAAAACAGTCTGTTTAACAAGAAACGCTAAACGATTACCTCCCCATCCGCATATTGAAATGCGACAGATACAAAACGGCAAGACAAGTTAATTGTCGAAATGTTCAGAATTCCACACAGGGTTATTCTTTTTGTACTTTAGAATTTTAACAATTTAAAAAGTTTTGAAAATTTCAGCAAAATATTTCTTTCTTTGGGCTCTGCCATTATGGAATATAATGTCGGCTAAATGGCCACCTCAAGAGTTTCTCCAAACTTCGATTCTTGTGAGGTAATTTTCGAAAACTCTTCGGCCAGGCATCTACTTGTATTGTGGCTATAACTTCATGGATTTTGGCTTTTAGGTTCTTCAGAGCCTGGGGATTGTCTGCATGGACATGGTCTTAAGCAAAGCCGGTCCAAAAAAGCAATAGCTCCAAATTTGTATATGCTGCGTGGCACGTAGCCCCGTTCTTTTAGTCTTCAATCACAGGCTAAAAAAAGGTGGCTTTTATTTGAACATAGCACAGAAAATTCAATATTAATGTCTTCATCTATTTCCAAAAAAAAAAAATATGGCGGGACGACATCACCCGCTCACAACTGTGAGGCGTGGTGGATTGAATGGCCTCTGAACCCAAAATTGTCTAAATCCAAATTCTGTAATTTGGTATGAGTCTCATCGCTGAAGAAAATTTTGTTGGAAAAATCTGCGTCAACACAGATATTACAGTTATTTTTGTAGTAAGATGGAATAATATTAATACGTTGATTGGTAGCTAAGCGATCCACATTATTAAATGACACTGAAAAGTCGAACTATCTGTCACTATGTTTGACAGATGAATTTGACAGATGGCAGGTATGTGAAATACTAATCATAAAAGCAGCGAGTAGGTGAGTGTAATACCTAAGAGCACTCTAAAGAAACAATTTCGTGTTGAGAGTCATATCAAAAAAGCAGTCTCAGTGAGTTCAAGAAACGAAACGAGTCTTCTTTATGGTTTTTTGGTTCAGTTAAACGTGTTTTGTCCGAAAATGATGTGAAATTTCTTCAATATAGTGCTTAATATCCTGCAAAGGTTTACGCTTATAATGAGCTGCGAGAAGGATTTATTATTTTTCGAAGTGCTTACCTAAAAGACAGAGTGAGCATATTTCCAAAAGCAGCCACTAATCTCTAACTCCCGCAAGCGGATCACACTAAACTTTGTGAGCGTGTTTTTTGTCTTTTTTTTAAGCCTTGTTCGCATTATAATTCATGTTTTTGCACTGTTTGTGCCTGTCATTATTTCTGTCATTATTCTGTGCTGACTTTCTCAGCGAATTACTGCCAAACCACGATTCGTCATTGTTTCTACTTTAAAAATAAGCGACTGGCTTTAAGGTATTTGCTGATTTGCTGATTGATTAAGCATAAAAATAAAATTCACAACCGCATACCGTTTGTTGTGGAACAGACGGTATTTCCCTACAAAAGAAAAGATGGATACACTCAAGAAACGCTTCATTCTCTTAGGACATCTTCGAAAATATCATAATTTCCGTTTGGTATCAGTCTAAATGGATGCCATTCATGAAATAATTCATTACGATCACAGCTCTCTGAACCGCGTGTTGGTGACTTCCTTCAACCAACTCACATCATTATTTCAGCTTCAACTCAATCTATCAATTCCGACTGCTACAAGTTTCTGAAAATAATTCGAACATCAAAAGATGTGAGAATAATCTTCGGACATCTCGTCCATTAATTCTGACTCCCCCTTCGAGAATCCCTATTCTTAATCCTCACAAAGACAAATCTATCTTAAAATTTCAAATACCATATGTGCCAGCAATAATGCTAACCATTATCTTAAACTTCAACATGTCCTTGAAATTATAGCTACAAATCATTTTGTAAACTAGTCGTAAACTGATTTCATTATAAGTTGGTATGACGGAAAAAGGTTCTATTCCTAAGGACGGGGTGTTTTTATTTCTTCTTTTCGAAAGGAGATCAGTTTAAATCACCAGGCGCTCAATAGAAAATTGAATTCTCTCCAGCGCATGTTACCTAGAAAAAAGGGTCATCCTCGTTCTTTACTTTCGGACCATTTTTTGGTCAGCAAAATTTTCCTTTCTACATGTTTGTGTCATTTGGAGTAATCAGTGATGGGGAAAAAATGATAAAAAAAAATTATTGTTCCAAACAATTTATGTCCCAAAAGGACTGACATTTTATGAAAGTAGCCATGTACATATGTGCGTATGCATTTGTGTCTCAATAAGATTAGAAATTTAATGAATGGAGACCGATTTATAAATACATGCCATCCACCTTCTACGACGCAACATAATTTCTATTCCTTGCCTAAATTTAGGCGTAATTAATAACAGAAAATATCATGACTTATCGCCATCATAACCTGTCCTGAGGGGCTGGATCTTTCTTAATTATTTCAGAAAAATATACAATTAAACGTAAAAATCAATGAAATGGAAAACAACAGAGATATTAATGCGGACACGTAGAAATTTTTGTTTCGTATCTTACGGCCGGGCCGTCAGTTCATGGAATACTAAAGGATATCCTTGAAATGTTTCCTTAGAAGGCGGTGAAATGGAAACATCATGTTTGTTTTTATATTTGAAATGTGTACCCGTCAATCAAGTGAGGCACTGGTGTTAGCTATGGTAGGATAGGTAGGCTAGCGTTTGATGTTGTTTTATTTTTAAATAAAACCTTAACATCAATATCCTCCAGTGAGTATTGACTTATGCTCTCCTTAAAACCTTAAAACGTGTTCTCCCTTAACCTATTACGAGAATACTCCTTGCAAAGAAGGAGTGGTTTGTTATGGTCTTGTACAAGGGCTTACCATTAAGGAATTGTAATTTCAATGAGTTCGCGACAGTCCTTCATTCAATGATCTTTAAAGTTGACGCAGTGACACTCAATGGTTCCACAAACACGAAAGGCACGCAACATCAATTAAACCGAATGGGGGAAAAAAAAATCCCTTAAAATGTCTGCAATTAATTGTTTCAAATTGAAAGTGACTTAAAAGCTTTTACACAATCAAGGCTCTGACGTCCTTACTGAAAAAGAAGTGAAAAGAGGTCACCGCAAAGTGCTGCAATTTTACACTGCGCTCCCTCAGCACCATTCAAAATTAAGGACTCAGCCGGTTGTAAAAAAGTCAATACTCTCGCCCACTTGGTGTGTTCGTTGTTCTTTTCATTGTCTATAGAAGGGTTGAATGAATGTGGCAGCTGGGGCAGCTTGCGATCCTGTGTCAACTTCACTCTTTCCATTCGTTAAACGGATGCCATTGACTTTCGATTGCAGATGAATACGAACTTGTTGGGAGTAAACTTTTAAATTCTTTCTGCATAAGTGACAGTAAGAGTAATCCATACATCCCCCCCATGATATTTATATCATGCGGTGTACACTCAGAGCCATTTTTGGTTTAAAGAGAAGTGGTCTCTGGCACAACTCGCGCTGGAGTTTTGATGACCTTGCGCGACTGCTGTCCTATGACCCCTGTCTAATGGATATACCATCTGATGCAATGACACCAGAATTACGGCTGTGATGCAAATTTGAAGTCGACTTCACTCATGTTCAGGACTGGCTTTGGCCAGAATCTGAACCAGGAAAGGAATGCAGTCGCATTTTTACGGACGGCTCCAAAACTGGACAGGGGTCCGGGGCTGGTATTTTAGTGGGATGCGACAACATTAGGCTTCATTTCTCATTGGCAGAGGCGTATGCCATCCTAATAGCTGCGGACTATATTGTGAGAAACAGGTGGAAGGGGCGAAATATATGCATATGTGGCGATAGCCAACCCTCTAATCTTCTCCAAAATAGTTCGTGAATGCAAACCTTATTGCAAACCTATTTGCCAAACACCTTAGTGTGCTAGGTTTAAGTGATACACCTATCTGCGACACCTGTGGAGAAGGCGACTACATGGCGGAATATTTCCTATGTGATTGTCCCGCCTTTGCTCGGATCAGGTGGCGGATTTTCGCTGCTGATGTGGTGAGTGCTGATGATGTAAGCTGATGCTCCTTCTCGACTTTCTACGAAAGACGAAAAACTCTAGAGCAAAATGAGGTACTCTACCTGGTAGTACAATGGACCAGTTTTTGAGTCTGAGTGCTCCAGTAGAGTATGCCCGTGTATCTTTAGGATAAGAGATTTAACGATCGATTAAATTTGTATACTTCTGAAAATTCTGGAGAAAGCTCAAGATTATCAATTTTATACGAGACGAACTTTACAAATCTACGATTAGTAGTATCCTGTCTAGCACATCAACGTGTCCAGAATAAAGATGGTGCATCCTCACTCCTTCATCAAGTTCGTTAATAACCTCACAGAGACCGTGAAAGCCAAAATCACTTAGACAAGGTGATGCATTGTCATGTGACTTTTTCAGCATCATCCTCGAAACTATTGTACGAGTAGCTGTCATTTAAAAGATGCACCCAGCATCGATTGAATCGGAAAGGTGTCACAGTGGACAGCTTTAACTTCGGGGTAGTAAAGGACTTTGCATACATTGCTTCCACTATTACATTTGACAACAATATCAGTGGAGATATGATCAAATCGTTGTTTCTTTGGGTTAATAAGACAACTGAAAATAAGATCCCATCCGGAGTAGCTAAGGAGAAAACTTAAGACCCTTTTTATTCCAGTACTACTTTGCGGTGAAACCACATGTTATTCGGGCCTTGCTGTTCCATTTCGGTTACAAGTATGTAAGTACTCCAACATCATCCTAAAGCATGCTAGGCAGCGCTGTTCAGTAACGTCTAAGGCGTAGACCTGTGGCTTCTTTAAAGAAGAAGTGACTAAACAGTCAATCTTTTGATGTTAAGGACTGCCATCTGTCAGTTACGAGAGCAGCGAGTGCTTTGCTTGCCAACAGATGTATTCAGGCTACACTGTTTCTTATCGCTCATGAAGAGTATTTGCTAGAACCGGCGATTCCTTCGTGGAAGTTCATGGTGAATTGGGCAAACAAGCTGATAAGCTATCTGTCCTTTATGTAAGAATATATGTACATATGTAAGTATTTATTCCATAATTCCTAGTTAAGACAGCTGAGAAATGTAAATTTACGGCGAAAGGCATTTTGTGTTGATGTTTATGCTTATTGCTTCGTACTTTTCTTCGCAGCGTATCTGTATCTCTTATCCGGATCAAACACCTGGTTTCCGAATTCAGTAAGTAAAAATCTTAACTAAACACAAAATTGTATCCGCCCATACGCGGGAGTATGAATTAGGCAAAATCTTGGGAGGAAATTTGGTCTAAAGGTACTGAATGGTTGAACTCCACCGCGCAGAACTAAGTTCCAGACATCTTAGGAAATGGAAAAAAGTGGTGAATGGCTATGTAATCTATATAATTCCAAGGACCTTTTGGCCAGTTATTAGCTACAGCAAAACAAAGCAATTACTCACCCTAAGCAGATTCTCCATATCCAATGGAACCAGAGTTATAAGAATTCAAGGTCTATGAACAAAAAAGAACTCAGAAGGGATGGAAGTCACAAGCGATCATCCATCTCCAAGGGTTCTAATGATGTATATTGGCCACGTGCCTATTATGGACTACATCACGCCATACCTGACTTCAATAGACCTTAGAGCGATACCACAATAGGGTATCACATTCCTTATTGACAGCCAGGCGGCTATGAAAGCTGCTATAGAGATAAAATCGTAACTTGTGAAGTGCTGTCGAGAAGAGCTTAAGGTTCTTGGAACACAGCACAAGGTATCGCTCTGCTGGGTCCCTGGATATGAGGGTATTCCAAGTAACGAGAAAGCTGACGAATTAGAAAGAGATGGTTCGGCGGCTGCTTCAAAGCAAGCCGAATCACTCGTGAACATCTCGCCTTGCGTACTCAAGCTTAAAGCAAGGAAAAAGGCCATAAAAAAGGTGAACACAGATGGACCTCCATGATAACCTGTCTAATCATGAGAAAACTATCGCCGTCCTTTTATGAAGGCAATACTGAGAGACTCATACATCCTTATTGGCGTTATCATGGGGCACAACTCTGTGCGGTACCATTTGAAGAAATTACGTCTGACAGAGGAAGAACTCTGCAGAGGCAGCGGTGAAGAGGGAGCTTCTGAGGATACAACCCACTTCCTATGCAACTACCCAGGTCTCCAACACAGTAGGAAGAAATTCCTTGGGAGATACTTTTTCCACGACCTAGAAGAACTTGCCAGACAGGATAATGAAACTCATCTTCAAAGACTCGCAACAGTAAGTTACGGAGCAAATTACATATACATGTGTAGATATGCATGAACTGGCAGACAACAACTTATGTCTGTGCCGAGATTTTGTACAAACTCAGGATGAGAAAAAATCCTATTCCAAGCATGCGGTGTCGTTTCGATCTCTCACACTATCACATAAAGGTAAATCTAACGATTTTTAACTTTTTCTTTTTACTTGCAGTTTTTCCCATCAAGAGTTACGCTAGCGACCCTCGTTAAACTGTGCGAACAGGAGCCGCAACTGGTCCAGCAGTCCTCTAACTGAAAAAAATCAAGGATACATTTTGAGGTACATATCGAGTTAAATGAGCTCGGGTGGGCCTTATTATGATATCTTTTTGTATCATTTTTATGATACTCACTATACACTGCATACATGAAATATGCAGTGCATACCAACGACTAAGGTTCAAAATTCAATTAAGGTTCAATGAAAAAAGGCCAAACTATAGCACACAGCGGTTCTATGTATTTACTCTCTGTGTCCATTTATTTGTTTAGTTAGAGTTTTCAGGATTAATCCGTCGATTAGTAAAGCTAATGCAACATCAGGTTTCAATATTAGTATCGATTTTGAAGCATTCATTAGGAAATTTCGGGCTGAATTTATTAACATTTAATTAATGGTCAGCCAATAAATGCATTTTGATGTCAACTATCAGTACCATGAAGTTTAGAAAAGCTGGTAACGCGAAATCCAATTAACTGAAAATTACTCGTTTAACAAGGGACTAAAAAGCCAAACGAAATATAAAAGCGTCAAATAAATTCTCATTGCAGGAACAAAAACAAAATAGGAGTGAGCATTCAGCGGATAAAACGGATTCCGTCAGGGTGAAATGTGTGAGGTGGAAAGGATCACGTATTCGTCCTGCCGTAGCGAAGGCAGTTCTAGAGCAGATAAGAGAACATTTGCGCTCAATATTTAAAGGGTTGGACTTCAATCCCGAAGCCTCTTGCATAGACCATATGGGGATCATTATAGAGCAATGCACTGAATACACAGTAAATATGTCTCCACTTTATCATTTCGCATTTATTAAGAGTATGTACGAGGATGGGGAGTTTGTGTCAAATTTGGCATAATGATAAGGTGTCAGAAGAACTTAAAATTCAAAGTGGAGTACCACAGGGTTGCATACTTTCGTCACTATTGTTACGACGTTTTTTTTCGCATTGAATGGATAAAACCAAGGAATAAAGTAGACAATGGCATCCTACCTGAAACACTTTGGCTATGAGTATGAAGTTTGCCTGTTTTGTAATAAAAATGTGGACCTCCACGAAATGGTCCAAAATTTGGAAAGTGAGGCAAATAGAGTAGGGCTTAAGATGAATTCGGCTAAACAAAAACCTTAAACATTTTCATTTCTGTCGGTTAACCCAACATTGTCGGAAAAGTTGAAAGCGTTTTATATCTTGGAGGCATGATGTCGGTAAATGATTGCATCGAAATAAATATTGGCAGCCCAATCGGGAGAACTATAGCTGCATTATCTACGACTTGGCAACGTAATGTTTCAGAAAAACTGTCCCACTTGTCGAGGCCGTACTAATAAAGTTTGAATTTAAAAAACGTTGCAAAACCCTTTTGATTGCAATGATATATTCGAGACATTTGTATTTGAAAATTGTTTCGGGCACATGGCTTTCGGTTGTTCTTGATGAAGCGGACTCCGTCTACCCAATTTTGAGTCATTTTGTCGGGCAAAGTACGCGCGGCGGCTCAGTGGTTGGTGCGTTGAACTACCGAACGGAAGATTCAAAGTTCGATGTTTATCACGGTCCCACCACTCGCGCATATCTGACAAACTTCCAAGAGTAGTAAACGGTCAAAATCCTTTCTAATATTCGCACAACATGAATGGTCGCGAGAAGCTAGGTCCTGGACAACATACGGTCTGTTGCGCCAAATATTATTTTCTTAGAGTATTGGTGGCAGCCCTATGTCACGCATAACATTAAGAAAACCTAAATTTTTGTTACCTCTTGTAACAAAGTTTTGAAGTATTGAGCCAGTGATTATCATTCTGTAATTCATCGACCGTAGAGCGAGCTCTGATTTAATTTTTAAAGAAATATGGTCCAATGATTCCACCAGTGTGCAAATGATCCGAAAGGGTGCATTTTTTTACATGCAATGGGGTGTGATGAGTCTCTTCTATATTGGTCTCACTTCATATGTGACAATTTTTCTAATAAACAAGCCCGATTGCCTTGCAACAAGCCACAACTGTCAAAAGGAGCTGGTAAAATGACAGCTCGGTTACACAGTAAGTTCTATTGAAGAAAAGGAAAACTTATATGAACATAATAATTCGAAGGTGGCCAGCACTGTCCTTCGTAAGTAGGTAACTGCGTAACATTTAAAGGATATTTTAATCGAACTGGAACTCCAACGACCAGTTTTACTAGAGAATGGGTCAGGAACCTATTTACGAAGTCGGAAGAGGCAATGGATTGGTCGTGGACTACGGCGCGAAGGTGACTCCATTTCAAAATACACCATGCATCGGAATCCATCTATACAATCATGTGGAAGCCAGTACGGCTTACATATATCAAGCAAAACATTACTGGTCTTAGGTATTCGCTACCTGACTCAATCTGTCTTTACTTAGTGGCAATGCAAACGATTTAATTTTGGACAAATAACCTAAGTACGGCTTTTAGGATGATTACCTTAGCGACACGTTCGAGGTTCACATTTGAGAAAAGAAGCTTTTTCAGCATAGAACTGGGTTATAAAAATTAAATCCCTTCCATTCATAAGAAGAATAAGGGAAGCCACACGCCATTTCTCGCCATCTTATCGAAGGGCATTCTAACAAAGGACAACCCTCACTTAAATCCCAAATAAGCAAAATGACTGTCATCCAGTTCAAAAAAAGAAAAGAAACGATGGTCGCTAGTACAAAAGCAGTTAAACCAAAATTGAATGGAACTCACTTCCTAGCCTCATTCCCAAAACGGAATTTCATCTGTCAGCTTAGGTTGAGAGAATTACTTAAATTCAACGGATTTTAATTCGATTGCTATGAAACCGAATAAAATTTTTGCTTGCACCTGCTTTTCCTTTAAGAACCACCTTAAAAAATTCTTATGAACGTCTTCTATCTCCCACTACAGTACATTTAAACGTTGCGACTTTGGAGCATACTACAGGGTGGCCTTTAATAGACTGAATGATATTTGGCAAAATTAGACTTTTTTTAATTTTCAGTACCTTATTTGGAAATACTAGTAATGGATTCCCCAGTATTATGTGTTAAAAAAACATCCTTTATATGACCAGGACTTTCTTGCTCACAAATATATCCTTCTACAATACTTTTCATGATCGTACGGAAAATTTCAGGTCCTAAACGACGGATTGCGGCTCGAATGTTCTTTATACGTTCTTCAATTATTGGAGGTTTATCTATATCAACCCGTTCTTTCAAGTAGCCCTTCAAGCTCATAAAACAGGTGAACGCAGAGGCTAAATTCAGCATTTTTCGGCAGTGTGCGCAGTTCCTCCATCCTGTTGAAATCATACCTACTGATTATCTTCGACTGTTGGGCGTAACCAATTTTTTAAAATTTGTGCTATACAGGACCCCGTTAATCTTCATTTTTAAAGAAATAAGGAGTGATCAATTAAATTTTTAATGACCACCCTGTATAAGCATTGTTTTGTAACTATAAATACTTTTAAGAAGGCTGTTGGATGTCCTCTTTCTTTCCCCAGTGGCTTTCATGAAGAAATGCCAACGACCATCTTGTTGACCAACTGCCACAAGGACGACGATGGCGACAATATCTGGTTGAGTAATTTCTTTAGTTTGTGGTTCTTCATGGATATCAACAATTTCCCCATAGGATGCTCTATCGTATTTCTTTGTAGCAAACTTTCGTATTGCAGTACTCAATCACAGGTGAGATAAATGACCAGTGTTTGAGAAGCAGCAGGACCTTGTGGAAGATATATTTAGTGTTGCTGCATAGGGAATGAAATGTGTAATTGGTGAAACTGTCTTTTTTTCTCAAAATTTAGCAAAGGAAGGTCTTGTGTCTTTTAAATAGAATTTATTGCGGATCCTTTTTTAAATATTCGTTAAGAAATTGATCGATTGTCTCTTAATGGATGCTTGTTAGACTGTATGGTAGCATCTATCCCTACTTGTCGTTGTCATTTGAAACCACAATTTAAAGCTGTCTACAACCACAAAAAGGCTTCGAACATCAGCACGCAAACAGTTTTTTTAAGTGCAAACAAGTCGTATTGACAGTAAGGCAGACAGTATGGGCTGGTGTCTTTGTGTATTGATTTATTTCACGAGGGAAACTGCAAAAGCATTAAGTACGAGTATGTAAGTGGAACGAACCCAGGAGGGCTGTGGAGTAGTGGAGTTGGTAAGATGCAGAAACTTCATCTGCGAAAAGACTATTCAGGACTGAAGGGATTGCAATGAGAGAAGTAATAGAAGCAAGGTGCTCGCGATTCAAAGGACGAAAGAGTTATCTGGGCTCTCATTATGTACGGCGACAATCGTCTGAACGATATCGTTTTGACATTCATGGCTTGCTTCACGTAACCCGTAAACTGTCAATTACTATCGTCTCGTCGATCGTTTAGGTATTTAGCTGTCGTTCTGCATTTTATTTTGGTGTTTTGTGTTTGTAAACGATTTTTGACTGAAAATATATTCAGCAAATAAATGTTTTATCACACTGTAATGTTTTTTTTCTATTGAGAAGGAGAATGAAAATGAAACTGTTGCGCAGGCGAAGGACACTTAGAGACCCGTCGGATTCTTTATCTCTTCTAACAAAGATGAAGGCACATTATGAATAAAATACATAATTTATTTGTTATTATTAACATAATACATAATAATGTTTTGCCATGCCCGGGTGCGAAATACGAAAAACACCACAGACGAAGTAAACACAAAACAAAGAATGACAGCCATTTTCAAGTGGGAAATATGACTTTCAGTAGCTTTCAAACTGTGAAAAATGAGAATTATAGACGACGCGATAGTGATGGAGTGTTACATGAAGCAGACTGCAGACGATAGCGTTCATTGATATCATTTGGACGACAATCGTCTTAAAAGTTGCGTGATGAGAGCCCTGTTTTGTCACTACGAGCACAGAAACATGTTGCCGATGTAGACTTCATGTGATTCGCATATCATCGAGTTGATGTTTGAAATTAAGTCCAAAGGAAGGGATTGTATGGCTCTTAAAGGAAACGTTTGCATGCTATGGAATCTCTGTAGTCATAGTACAATAAAAGTTGTGTTTGAATTTTTTGACAAGATGTTTATGAACAAGACTGCATCGTGAGTGGTAGTTATGTATGTGAGTGTAAGGAAATAAGATATTTGAGGGCACTTTATTTGATGAGCGTCGTGGCTAAGGGTGGGAGCCGTGGCTCAGTGGTTTATTCACCTCTCGCGAATGTCCGACAAACATCCGAGAATAATAACTGTCAAACGATTTTAAATCCCAAATGGAATACGACAAGGTTGCATTTTATCATCGCTGGTATTCCCGCTGACAACTAGTGATGTTATCCGTGCTGGATTATAGGAAAGATACAGGGAAATTCAATGGACAATCACATTGCAATTTAAACACTTGAATTATATTGACAATGTCTGCCTGCTTTATAGAGCTAAAATTCTATTTCAAGGTCATTCGCTTCACATTGCTGGATAGGATGTCGAGAAAGTTGATGTCCCTCTTTACCTTGGAAACATCGTTTCGGCTGATGCTGTCACGAAACTTGATGTTGGCAGTATAATCAGGAAAGCAAAGGCTGCGTTCGGTATGCAAAGTCTGGATAAGGACCAAGTGCATCCGTGTCGCTCTAAAATTGGGTCTGTATAGAAGTAGGGATGCAGTATTTGGAAAGTGATGTATGGATGCAGTATTTGTTGCATTTATCGTTTCATCGCCAAATCGTTTCTCAAGGGAACAGCTCTCTTTAAGACCAGGTCAAGAGCCAATAGACATCACCATACGGCGAAGGAAGTGACAATGGATTGGTCATACTTTACGACGCGAAGACAACTCCAATGGTAAGTATGCCTTGCACTAGAATCCGCTCTGCTAAGCAAACTCGACGCAGGACAGTTAAAGAGGATCAAAGTCACTTTCGACGGGTTGGAGTAGGTTAGGTTAGGTAAATAGGTGCCCTTGTTGCCAGGATTGTCAACGGCTCACTTAGACCACTAGAAGTCCATTGTGCTCAAAGGAGTAAACTAAAGCTTTTTCAGAATCCGAACCAGATGGCGCACAGATGTTGTAGATATCCGATATTCCGCGATGGGTGACAAGTATAATGATGACTTGATCAGTGGTTTGTCTTAAGATGCTGCACTAACCATAGCTACACTAACAAGCTCGATGTTGAAAAGCTGTATAAGTAGATGGAAGTAAGGATTTTGAAAATAATTAGTATATCGAAGGCTCGCCTTGACAGTGATTGAATAGTGAATATTTTTGTTTGGGAAGCATCCGATTGATGGATCCTATTTGTGTGAAACCACTGGACTCACTTATTGTTCATGGATTGTCTCCGTTTCTGTAGAAAATCAGAACTTAAAAGAGCAGCGGTTCTAGTACACACACTTGGAAACCCCTATTGTAACTAGGTATTCTGAACTCCTAAATGAGTCTGCCATCATGTTGATCAATTGGACAGACTGGCACACACACTTTTTAACGGACGCTAGAAAAGAGCCCCTTCTGCTTTCCCCTTTATATTTGCTGACATTTCGTGTGATGAGTTACGAGTATGTACATATATCGATGTTTATTCAGGAATATCACGCTCCGACTATACGAAAGCTGATGTTGACCTTCTCGAGTTCAAATGGATCCAAGTAAAAATGTTCAAACATACAGAGGCTCATTAATAATTATATATAATCCCCTGTTTTATTACTACCCTAATCCAGAAGATAAACAGGATACATCCATGCTACACACTTCCCCTAGAAGAGTGGGTATTAATATCAATAGCAAATGCAGGACAAACCTTTCTTTTCGTAATACTTGCAGCAAGGCGCTCTTAAGCAGGCAGCATTTGATATGTGGTAGTCATCTTTCATTTCCATCAAGCAGCACAAATACTCGTCCTTTCTTTGTTTTCATATGGTACAAGGAAAAAGGAAACCTTTAATGCCTTTAGAAGTACTTCCTGCCGTGCTGCCCCAAATATTCCAACCGTAATGGCTCAATTATTTCCCCTCCCCCACTCTCGGAGTCCTTTCGCACTACAATGCCAAAAAGGAAAAGAAAAACATCCATAAGTCATCATTATGATCCATTCATCCTAAAGGAAATAGCTGGACACCATGCACAATGTCCATTTATTTTTAGTTTTCACACAGAGTTAACCATAATGAATCCTCTCCAGCTGTGTACGTTTGCCAATATACGGCAATAAATTACGAAAAAAAGTACTCATACGCCCCCGGAGAAACATTGACAAAATTGCCGTTCGCAGACGCATCTCCCCAAAATCATATTTTATCCCAAGGATAATCGCACGAAATAACTTGCCACTTACCATCGTCCTTCCATCTGATGTCCTTATTCTTGTGCGAGCAAAAGACCCACATGCGTCTAATTGAGACCACCGTGAAGGAAAATTTCCAAATATCGTTCACTTCTTTGATTCGCTAGGAGGCACGTGCAAAGGTAGCAACTATTTACTGACTTCGTTAATTAAGGATCAGCAGGCGGAGTGGGGAGAACAGAAAATTAACCAACGGGGTCCTATAGCATTATTTTATGTGCTAGTCAAATGGCGCCTGGAAGTACAATTCGTAAAGTTGTGTCTCCCCTTCAGAAATATAATGCTTTCAAAGGGCTCGGTATGGTAGCCAAGCAATGAGTTACCGTGGACAATGGTTTATCATTCCTCGGAATGGCAGGATGTTATGTGAGTGAATGGATGATGAATGCACATTTTTGTTGGTCGTAAAAAGCGTTTTACTCTTCCGTATTATGAATTACTTAAACAATTCTCATCATGAATAATAACAGAGGAAATAAAACAGCTCTTCAAGGGAAACTCCCTGCATCAATTTAAATTTAGGATTCAAAATTCTGCTAGAACACTTAGCTCTGAGGATACAAAGTGTATGGGCGTAACAAACTTGATGTTGTACGAATACGAATAATAAATTGCATTCTGTAAGTTACTTCTCAGAAGCATTCATTTCAGTATTCCATCAAGGATTTGTTTCGAGTTGATTCTACGGAAACTTTATCATCTTAAGTGGGTAAATTGAAATTGAATCGAAATCTATGGAGAGGAAGAATTTAAGGATCTAAAAAAAAAAACGATGAAATATTAGAAATTGTATTTTAAGTGGTTGATCATAATTGGGTGCGTCATATCCTTATAACGTCATCATCTCTGCGTGGTGCCCACTATATTCATTGACAGTAAATGAACGATCATTGTATGTACAAGCACAGCTGGGTGAACTTAAAGCGCACATATGCTGCATCGAATAAGACGTGCTTCGTTGACCTGAACGGCTTGAAAAGTGCCTCAGAAGGCTAGAAAAGAGAATCATGGGACGAGGATAACGGCGGAAAAATTTCTCTCATGGATTCAACGGCTACATCAACAGATTGACAGACACTCTTTGTGAGCTACTTCGATAGAATCAGAGCCAAAGTCTGTATGGATTTTAAGCACTGAGTCATGACCACTCATACCCTCGCAGTGGGCCACCGGCTTTGGCGGTTGAGGGCTACCAAGAAAGGATCTGGCGCTCCAGGTTGGGGGTAAGTTTTTTACCTCGTCAAAAGTTTCTTAATATGAAAAAAACCAAAAGCCTTGGAAGGGAATGTTGACGACGCTGCATAATGTAAAAAAATAACGAACTTCAAGATCGTATGTGGAATGGTAGTCTACAGGCCAAGTATAGCCGAACAAACTGCGCAGGTACGAGACTTCTATATGCGCACTTCAGCTACAACCTTCTATTCGATTCGTCATTGAAGGTGTTATGTATGTTACGTCATATTTGGCTGCATTGTAAGTTACCACTGAACTATAACGACATCGGGTACGCAACTGCAATGATACAACTAAGGACACATTTTACGACCTTCTGGGAAAAACATATGAGCGAGGCCCCAGCCATGACGTTATGATTGCCTTGGGTGACTAATTCAAAGCTGGAGAAAGAGGATATCTTTGGCTACGTGGTCTAAAAGCACAGCCTGTGCGGCACCACACCCAGCAAAGGATTTAGGCTACTGGACTTTGAGGCAAGTCGAACCGTTTTTGTAGCTAGCACGCTACTCCTCTATCTCAGAATCTACGAAAGAACATGACCGGAAAATAGTCACCTAATCGATCATTTTACGATCGACGCTCTGAAGGGGCCAATTAGACTCGGGCCACTACCTATTTGCAGCGAACGTATGTATGCGGATATCTAAAGTGGATTCGAATAATGGGAATACCATGAGGATGTTTGATGTCGAATGGTTTTATTCGCAAAGACATCGCTAGAGCCTTTCCAGGTACGGTATCGCTCAATCTCCACCAATGTCTTATGCCGCGAGCAGTGTACACGGCCACCACAATGAAACCCTTAGCTGGGAATGCCGGTAGAGGATATGCAGCAAAGCAGGATGCATACAAAACGGCGTTGTAAAGTGCCAGAGCTGTTCGCGAGTTCAACGGGCAGAGCAGGAAAAGGAAACATTGGCTTGATCTAGAAGAAAGAGGGATACTGCTGCAGGAATGAAGTTGGAAAGTTCTACGAAAAGGTACAATAAGCATGTCAAGCCTTCAAAGATAGAATAGATATGGACAAAATATTTCTGCAGCCGATGTGGATTAATATCCGCTGTCAAGCAGTATGGTCCCCTCAACAGTGGCGACGATGGATCAGAATCCTGTCAACCTAATCAAATTGAACTGATGATCGCTACATCTAAGCTTCAATGCAGTAAAGTAGCAGGAGCCGCCTTTTTAAAGGTGCAGGTTATGGCTTGATGAGGAAAATACACCAACACATCTGCAAAATCTGTAGTTGGAAAACATGACTGCTTAATGAAACCGGATAACCCTCCAAAACTGAGGCAGTCTGATAACCCGAAAGACTCAAGGCATATATCCATCCAAACAAGGACAAGATAAATATCCTAACAGGTATCCCAAGGGGGCATTGTAGACACAAAAAACGTCTAAGGATAGAGGAGAGCCTTTGCGCTTAGGACGTATTCTGAAATCATGTGGGGCACTGATCCAGAAAAGGAAACAAAATTTGCGCAGGTACCAAATATAAGATAACTCAGATTCCGTAGGGAGACTGCATGAAAGTCGTTGTGAAACTACAATTCTGAGAAGAATTATGATGCGACGGAATCTCTAAGGAGGGACATAGAAGTACACCTCTGAATGGGGCATAATAGACCACAGAGTCGCAGTGCTACACACAATAATATGTGAACAATAGTGTATACATACATCAGCGGCTAACGAAAGAGATGTGAGACTTCTGCAAATCCTTTCCATATCCTTGCACATGCAAAGTGTCTCTATTCGCTTGAACCTCTTGCATGATAACAACACCTTGCAGTCGCCTCCATTCTAGACATGTTCAACTCATATTAAATGAAAAAAAAACTTCAAAACTTCCTTTGAAAACATTTGTATTATCCTTTTCTCAAGAACACATTAAGTCAAAAACACAGCGATAATTCAAACATATGGTGAGCCAATTCTAAAGTTTTCAACAAGAAACTCAAAAATAAAGTTAGCTGATACAAAAACAGTTAAGAAACTTTATAGAGTTGTCGAACACATGAAAACGGATTCCGTTTCTTTTTGAAGGAAACATTTTTGCTTGAATAGTATCTGTAGTCAGAAAATGATTCATTTTAAAGAATGTATCTACTCCCTCAGAAGAATTTTAAATAACCGTCGGAAATTAGGGATGTTTTGTATCCAAACAGGAATTCTTAAAATTTTTCTTAGGTAAAAAGATTGCTTCGTCCTTTCCTTTCCTTAACATGACGTAAATAATTTCCGTATCAATTCCTTTGAATACGTTGACTACCATCGCCTTGCGAAGCAAAAAGTGTCATACTTTGTGAATAATTACGAGCAATTAGCCACCTTAAATATCCTTCAGTAGTGCAATTGGAAACCAGCAGACCATACCCTCTACAGGTGAACTCCTTGCAGAATTAATTAAACGACTTTATGAAGAAAAGAGCACCGTTTCCTTCCATCTAACTTTTGTGAACTTTTTTTTTGTAATAAATTTGAATTGTGTACTTCAGGTCACAGTCTTTTTTTTACAGTTCTTTTGAAAGTCTCCATCCTTTTTCTGCAGCGACAGTGTCACTAGAATTTATATTCCAATCAATTTTCGCTGCTTGTCATATGCTGGGAGGGGTCTTAACGAATGACAAAAAGATGGCAGTGCCAGAAAGACTGTAGGCCTTAACAATTTATTGACAAAGTTAAAAGTGAACCAGTGTTTTATAGGCCAATGTTACGACCGGAGAACTTGTATAATAAATTTTAACGTTTGTGTTTACCCTTACAAATGAGGTGGGGTGGGGGGGAGTTATCATTTCACACATCCTTTTTTCCAGATGAGTTTTTCGAAAGTGTAGAAACTTTTTAGAAATGTTTCGATGCAAAAAAAGGATTTATAGCGTGACAACTTTTGAAATTGTTCTTGAGTATTTTAGTCCTTAGATTTTGAAAAAAACTTGCGTTTACATTAGGTTGAAGTTTAACACCTGAACTAAGGGAAAATGCATAAAGACGATCAGGAGATGGATAAAGTTTGGGTAGTTCAGAAGTGATGAAGGAAAAGCTTAAAAAGATTTCTGCTTTTTACATTTTTATACAGGATAATGGCAGTAGGATATCGGGGTAACTCTCGTTAATGCAAGTTTAAAGTTTAAGCTGGCAAAAAACGTTTTTGAACAGCGAACAAATTTCTTCACAATAATTTCTGGGATTGTGTTTTTGGATGGTATAGCGAGGACTTGCACGCTTTGTTTTCATTGAAGCTTATATTCAAGGACATGTTGTAATAAATTAGCTATGGGTATGAAATATTTATCGTTTCGATTTCAACTGTGGATAGTACACCAGAAGTGAATTCGAATTTCAAACTTTTGAATCAATAGTCAGTAGAGAATCGCAGTAATGCTTTCCAGGCATGAGTTGAAAGCTAGAACTAGATACGAATTTTTTTAATGCAGCGTTTCCAATACCCAATTTGAAAGGTTTATTTACAGGACATAAAACTAATACCAGTCAGAGAAATTAATTATTTAGGAGATTGACAGAGTATGCTCATCTGGAGAAAAAAACATTCAAATGATCACCAGAAGGCTATCCATCATGAGATGAATGCATATCGCCATTGTAAGAGCGATGGTCACTTATGGAATAATATCGTGGGAAACATACTGGCATACTCCTGTATTTCTGGACCCAACTGCAGCCAAGGTCTGCAACCGTGGTTGTACATGCGAATTTTGACCGATACTCGTTTATAAGGGTTGTGGTTTAGATGGCTGTTCATAAAGTTACATTGTGTTTCCACATCTATGGTAGTTAGCTGAATTATGGTCGACTCTTTGCGCAACACCCTCCATAATTTTAATGGCATCCTTTCTATAGAACAATTCCTAGATATATATGACCCTAGACATGATCGATGACTGGTGTACTGGGAATGGGTTTTCAGTTCTCTTAAGACCGATGTTATTCTTATTGCAAAAAGGAGGATTTTAATCGGTCTGCCTCAGCAAGTTCTTAAAGGTATTTCCAAGCAAGTGAAATATTGAGGAGACATATCTATACATGCAAAGCGCTCTCAGTTTTCTAGCAGTGTAGAAGAACTTACGGAAGACATGAGGCTGGTTATTGAAAAGGGTCATCTGGATCTATACGGCAATGATAATGTCGTTCATAAAATGTATATTTGTTGGATTTTCGTATGAATATGTGACCTCCTGATGAACCTACCTCCACTTGATACTTTGGGCATGAGCATCGAAGCAAACCAGCATCTTAAATGAGGTGGCTTTGTTATACCCACCACTTGTAGAATTATTTTGCGCGTCACTTTTCCTACGATTGCCGCTTCATGAATATACTCAGGACTAATTCAGGTCGGAATTTAGGCCACAAATGAAATGTGGTACAATTTTCAATGATGACCTCAAAACCAGTGACGAGCTTGGTGTTTTTATGAAAGACGTCAACTTTTTCGTTAGGCAAATATGCGCCTGCCTTAAACTCATGTAGTTCTCACGACAATCAACGATATTGTAGGAAAGATGTTGAAGTATCTGTGCCTGTAGTGACAGACGGACTGTTCTTAAAAGGCTTTGTACTCTCCCAAAATGGCTTTTCTCCCAAAATAGATAAAGAATGCAAGAATTTCTAAATTCAGCTGCAAGTCTTTTATTCTTGTCACATGGGGAATTAGAACTTCGGTAAGATTGCAAGCCAAGGTATAGAGGTACAATTTTACTGGATCTGAATCTGAATATGGTATGATCTTCCACTATGAAGATAGGCCAAAAAAATGCTCCAAGATGCGCTGTATTCTTGGTGTTTGTCTTTAAAAAAATTGCAGACTATTACTGGTTTTCTAATGGACTTCTACTTAAGAGTCAGCGGAGGGGAAAACATAGAACGGCGGCGATAGCAGGACGCAAAGAGGGTGTATTATTCGTTAAAGGTTGAACTGGTTGAGCTGGCTTTACAGATTCTACCTTGGTAGATCATTCTAAGTCAGTGGAATGTTAATTTAACTATAAATACGAGATTTGACTGTGGAATTCATTACCGGGAAACACATTTTAAAAAGCAGTTCAGGTGTATAATCATAGAGTGCAGTGCCACATTTTCTGTAGCGGTCTGGTTCATGCACCTCATCCTGCACCGAAGGAGTGAAGTACTCTATTTAAAGCGGATTGAAAGGCATAATATTTTCACGGACGACTGGTGCATGACTGATTGTCGTCGTTGAGGAAGGGATGTCTTCGATGGTATTGCAAACTTCTCAAGATATAAATCAACGTTGGGTCGTTCTATGTCCTCGGTGTGAGTTTCTATTGACGGTTGAGTTCCTATCGAACATAATTGTGGGTGATATGATTATTGAAGATACTGAAAGACTAAGCAAATTCTCCCAAATGTCTGAAAGAAGTCCTTAAAAACTCTGCAGATTTGCTGACGTTTTAGCTACATACCTATTTGACAACTGTCAATGTGTTAAATACCTCCATCTGCGACGACTGTGGAGAGCTTTATGATGTGATGAAACACTTCCTTGATTGTCCTTCATTTGGTGGTGTCATTTGACATATTTTTGTTAAGTGGGCCAGTGTTGATTTTAAGTACTCCAATGAAGTTTTTCATACGCAGTGCAGGTTTAAAGGGCCTTTCACAGCTCAGCGAACTGTGAATGCGATTGAGCGAATATTCGCAAATTCTGACATTTCATTCACAGCCCCTTTTTTCAGTCGCAGCAATCTGCGAATTTCTCTTCTCATTCGTTGTATGAAGAAAAGAATTGCGAGGTTAAACTCTCGCGAATATTTTGGTCGCGCGAATGTGGATTGCGTTCTATGTATATCTGTGGAATGTGAATAAAATTTGACAGTTCGCAAGAAGTATTCGCCTATTCGCGGAGAAATCCGCGAATTGTTAATTTCTTCGCAGAAACTACTTAAAATTTAACTTTTTTTATATTAATTGATAGATAAATTAAGCTCTGCTCTTTTGGAATAGTAAAGTTGTCAATTCATCGCCTTTAAATGTACTAAAAATGGTTTGTTCGCCATTCGAGCATTCGCTGGTCGCTGAGCTGTGAAAGGACCATAAATCTATTGAAGTGTATTTGTATTTACGTCAGGGTCTTTCCCTACTTTTGGGACGTCTGTGTTTTTCTTCATACGATTGTCCAAAATTCTTTACATACATACACACACATCATGCATAAGTCCACCTTTCTACTTAAAAGGTGTTTGGCAACCTTTGCTGATGACTCAAATCGAATAGAACGTCCAACTTTATTTCCTACCTCCAATCCGCACTGTTACGGTCAGTTGATTTTATGCTACTCACCAACCCTTCGAACGTGAGCTGTAAAATTAACATCTTGTGTGCTGACGATACGCATTAAGAGGACTGTAATCCTACGTCAGTTGTGCTAATCAGAAACTACGTCCTCTACATGTGCTCCCCTTTAAAGGACTTGATGTCGTTCTCGTGCTGTTTTATTACCTTTTCCAACTTTGTTGCCATAGCCCTACGGCAAGGAATAAACATGTGTTCCCTGAGTCTAAACATTGAAATTTGCTTAGTGTAGTTCCATTAGGAGACGAATTTTAATCTCTATGCTGTTGTAGAACATAAAAGCCCTAAAATTTGCGTAAGCCACTGCGATAAATTAAGTTGAGAAGACACTTTACATGACGATGCTTGAACGAAACACGTGTGAACACAAGTGACTTATAAAATATGAGTAAAATTTTCAAACAAGGGTTCGGGATAAATTAAAAATAATATCCGTATCCTTATGTCAGCACAGAACGGTACTAAGTGTAGCCATTTTTTTTTTCACAGGCACGACAAGCGTTTTTTCTGCAAAGAAAACTTTTTCATTTTGCATAGCAGATTGACAACACGTGCTACAGAGAGCAGCCACCAGCAACACAAAAAGTTCGGCTCCTTCACCTTAATCAAAAGAAATGAGACGTCAATTTGATTTTAATGAAATTGCAGGTGAATGACAGTCTAATTTTTTGGCAAATTTCAGGGATCAGGTTTTATTTTTAGTGTTCCTTTGCCAGGATGTATGGGGCTTTATTCATCTATCAAAGTACAGTCGAGTACATGCTTGTCATGGTTTTTGATTGCAGACAATGTGTCAAATTGTGTTTCCGCATTTTTTTTTTCGCTTGGGTTCAGTAGTTGTGAAATAGTATTTTTCGAATATTGTATTAGCTTTCGAAGTACATCATGACAATGGGTACACTCAAAATGATGTGACGTCTGATGTATTTCCGTTTTTTCCATTCAATTTGCTCTCTGAAATAGAAATTTTATTCGATCGCATTTCACCACAACTCTTGGTAGGAAAGGATAACATTTCAAGGAGCATTGCACAAACTCTGATTGAAATTGGAAAGGATATGAGAGTCATACTTGGAATTTGTGGTTGAAGACACTCTTTACCCTTATGGGGAGTACCCGGCTACATAGCATTGCGAATGCTTCAGTCAGTTTGACAATAAATTCCGAAGATTTACATTAGGCTTCATGCAGTTGAATAAGTGAGCAGTGACCTTCTCTGGGCCATTGGAGGATTTTTCTTAGCCAAACTTATTTCGAATGCTGATTGAATTAAATTTTGTATTCATGAGTGGGCCATAATGTATTGAAATTGTACTTAAACTGAATTGATTGAAGGTGATTTGGTTTTTTTGAAAATACGAATGCCTGCTTGAAAGGGTAGACTTGTTTTGTGATAATTTATTTTTCGCTACAGGAATGTATTTGAGGGATTTATGGTGCAATGCGTTAAACAAGGACCGTTTCGATAATTTAGGTTTTGAAATGTGACCCTATTTCATGGCAGAACTTTTATTGGGTGTACGCATAATGCTTAGGTTTTGTCAGCTGGTCGGATTTCACCAATACATTTAACTCTCGAATTAGTGTGGGATTTCTGCTCATGTGTATTTGGGGTGACCGAGTTATTTTTAGAATTAAGGATAAGTAGATTTTACTCCAGGTCAATGGCCTGTTCTCGCAGAATATATTGGGATCAACCCTTGGGTTTATAAAGGGCGATGGACTGATGATTCACTATCGGATGATGCAAGAGGATTCTTACTGGAAACAAGGATAATTTTTAGTCACATTACTATTTGTGAAAACGTATCTGACCGCAATTCATCGAAATTAAATTAGTGTTGAACAGAGAAATCTCCCCAGTTCAGTATTGTGAAGGGAGTCCGTAATGGATCCTGACTGGTTGGTCAATTAATTAAACGTTCACTCAGCAACCTCGGGGAAGGAGCGGAATGCACGATTCTGGTGAAAGCTAACAGCAGGTGGAACCCAGAAGAGTTTGGTCAAGATAGGATATACCAAGGACAAGCAAACTTTTGCATGGGAATAGGAAATCACTATGGGTGATGGTACCAGTGCTTACTGGTCAGAACCTTCTCAGACTTCACACAATGTAAGTAAATGTCAACGACATCTGCAGAAGTTTTGATTATAAGGCAGTCCATCAGGATACACCCCTCTTTTTGTGCAACTCTCCAAGTCTCTGTCATTTAAGGAAGAAAACTCTGGGAAGCTTTGACCTCCAAGATATTCCACATATGTCGAATATCTCACTATACAATCTCTTCAAGATTTCTGAAGACGTCACAATGGGTGGACATCCTAACTTAAAAGGAAACTTAATCCCATTAAACTGGGGCATCAGAGTGAGTTCAAAAGGACATAAACAAGTGTGATGAGGTCGATTTCGTCTCTTCTTCATCAATAGAAATATAATAATAAATCACTGGCTTCAAGTAGACTTACAGGAAATAGTCGAAAGGTGTCACGATCTTGGAGGCCAACTGACAGGTCCATTTATTGAAATCAACTTATCTCCAAATTGTGATTTTAATAATTCGTTGATGATGCTTTTGGTTGCCGTATGGCATGTAGCGCCATCTTGGTGGAACCGTGCGTTTTCTATGCCGATTTAATGAGGTCCGTAGGGTCTCTTCTAAAGTTTACCCACATTTGGAAAATATTGATTTTTGACAAACCTGTCAAGTCAAAAATTAGAGTTATCATTGAACACAATTTCGCGATAAAACAACGGGTCAGCTTGCATGCAAGGAAATGATGGCTTTAATTAATGCATCAGCTATATCCTGAACGAGGGTAAGCCAAGATCTTTGCCTAAAAATTGCTCAACTATGTGGACGGACTCCGACCGATGATGAATCGATAAATTTGGATTTTCTGGCATATTTTCGTTTACATTGGCGATATTCTCTTCAGAACGCACGGTTCGACGGATGGCTAGCTCAGATGGATGATTATGTGCGCGAAGTCTATTAGTTTCGAGAATCAACGACCGATTTTCAAAGCAAATTTGGATAGATCGATAGCGTTCCTTCATTTCCCACGTCTTAATCATAAACGTCAAAAAGAACGAATGACAGCTTGGCTTGACAGGTATCCCTATTGTAAGTTTAATCTAAGCAAAGAACAAAAGACCAATAATAATCTTCCTAAAATGACGTCATGCTCTAGAATACAAAACTTTACTTGATCTGACCAAGTCTACTTATTCAACGAGGATCTGCAGACAATTTTGAACAAAAGCACACCATGTCGACTTGAATGCAGCTCCAAATTGGCAACCAATTTATCAGACCCATTGAGACCTTGCATCTATAACAGGATCACATATACAAAAATGTAAGATCAGCATCAATAGAGATAGGCATTACCCTTCAATGCAACGTATGCCCTCAAATCAATCTCCTAATCAACTCAATAGTATGTAGAGGCGAGTACTTTCCTTAGTGAAAGGACGCACATTAATATCCAATTTTAGTCATGGGCTTATCGAAAACTGCTACGAGACTTGTATCCTTGCTGTAGATAGTACCTTGACAGATGATTTGAGAAACTCAACGAAATAATTCTAAGAAATGCGGCATCTGAGAGTTGTTCTAAGTTCTAAGCCACTAACAAAGAACCTGTCGGGCCATCTGTCGGTTTCTTGTTGAAATCGCTATTACGACTGCACTGTTCAATATTTTTTCAACGATTGTTGTTTTGTTGGAGTTTGTACACTTTCCGATTGTTTAAGAAAAATAATTTAATTAAAATAGCTGCTGCAGCGGGCTTGATAGTAGCCCGTCTTGTAATCCCAATTTCCCAGTGCATTGTCGGTTGTTTGTGGACCTTTTTTGGCGAATGGATGCTTGATTATTTTTTCAGTACGTTCATTGCTTGTGGATCATTCGAGCAACAAAAGTGGCATATCCAATGGCGTCAAATCACAGCTGCACAGTTTCTGAAACGGCTGATAAAAAGGTTGCCAAACTTATTGTGCCAAAGATCGATTGTATGATGGCTCTACGCAGCGCCATTTTGCGGGAATCAGGCCTGGTCCAAGTCCAAGTCATTCAAATCGGCACAAAAATCGATTATCATGTCCCACAGGAGGCAAAATCTTTCAAAAGTCTGTGCAACTACTTGCTTACGCGAATGACATCGACATAATTGTCAGAACACAGCGGGCTATCACGCCCGCCAAAATGGGTTTAGCTGTAAATGAGGGTAAAACAAAGTATATGCTGTCGACAAGAAGGGACACACAACATCGACGAATTGGACAGAACGTCAGGGTCGACAGCTATAACTTCGAGGTAGTAAGGGACTTTGTCTACCTTGGCTCTGCTTTTAATTCTGACAATAACATCTCGGCGGAAATTAACCGAAGAATAACTCTTGCCAATCGCTGTTTCTTTGGGCTGAGAAGGCAATTGAGTAGTAAGGCCCTATCTCGAACAACTGAGGAGACTCTGTACAAGACCTTGATCATCCCAGTCCTGCTTTATGGCGCTGAAGCATGGACGCTTTCTAGAAAAATCCTTCGTGAGATATTCGGTTCCATTCGGGTTGACAAGCTTTGAAGGAGAAGATTCAACGACGAAATTTACGAGCTGTACAGCGACATCAACCTAGTCAAAAAACTGCGCATCAGTCGCCTAAGATGGCTAAGATGGCAAATGGACACCAATACTCTGGCCCGCAGAGTCTTCGAATCTAACCCGGAGGTACAACGCAGTAGAGGAAGACCTCGCCTAAGGTGGCGCGCACAAGTAGAAAGGAACCTCAACCAACTTGGAGTGCGCAACTGGAGGCAGTTAGCTAAGGACCGGGCTAACTGGAGAGGCTTGTTGGTTGAGGCCCTGGTTCACCCTGAACTGTAGCACCCTTTTGCCGTAAATTTACTACCAGGTCCAGTTTTGAGAAGTTTGGCCCGACAATGCTAATTCAAATAAACTTCTTACTTAAATGAACTTTACATAAGGTGTGGTAAATTACTTATACGAGTTTTTCTCTATAGTATTCGGTAAAAAATAACAGAACAAAGAACCCCCGTCGTTAAATCAATTATTTAAACATTCTGCATCCTTAAAAATTAAACACGAATTGCTTGTTTATTGCTTCAGTCTTTCCCTCTCTAGCTCAATATACTCCCTCTGAACATCCAAGAATTTCTTGTACCAGACCTCATTTGTCCTTAATCGAAATACCCCCCACCGACGACGACGACGATGACAACCACGACGACAAGTCTCATCCTGATGCCAATAAATTCTAGTCCATTGACATTCAAAGCCACCTATATATTCGTGTCCCATGCTGGTGATTGATATCCTTACCCTACCTACCACCCCATGGCACCGTCAGCATACCATTCAACCAGTGTGACTCGAGGACATATTCCTATGTACGAGTGTGGGTATGTATGTATTTTCTCTTCATCAAACCGAATGGAGTATCATCATTATCTGCTTTCATATGGTGCTTGTTTTCCTGCTTATCCATCGAATTAAGTACTCCTTAAGGAACATCATCTTCCCATCCTCACCCATCTGGCACTGATTTGGAAAAATCTACCTTAACGGCATCTCCCTCCATTTTTTTTTCGTCCGTGCGTAATTTGACTAGACGCATATGCCATAGCTCCGTTGGCAACACAATTTGGGAAAATTTAATTTGATTTCAATAAT
Organism: Blera fallax; assembly: GCA_946965025.1. Taxonomy (NCBI): domain Eukaryota; kingdom Metazoa; phylum Arthropoda; class Insecta; order Diptera; family Syrphidae; genus Blera; species Blera fallax. The sequence continues at coordinate 72,816,575 of OX337248.1, forward strand.
GGCCGCAGTAATAGCTTCTGTTGTGGAAGATAATATTCCACAGATATTAAGAAGGATCCGAATCTAGTTCCAGGAAAATTTAATTACAAGCTTATTCCAAGGTTCTATTCATATTTGTAACCAGTTTTAAAATTGATTCCCTCGGTTGCATGGGTATCCGACGCACAATGGGATCTCGTCTGTCTGAAAAACGGTCGATAATCCTTTTTGGGATATACATACGAGTAACGAGTAACTATAGGCGCTCATAAAAAATGCGCTCACACATGTGTGTTAACAGAGAGCTAGAAAAAAAATGGTAATAGTAGTCGAAGTGGCCCAAATCCTCCAAGCCCAACAGATGCCTTTTCTTCCTTTCCTAATGGAACGATGAAAGTATAGGAAAACTTTATTATTGTTGTGCGTGCTCACTTCGGGTCGGCAGCGGTACATAAACGATATAAGCAGCGTAAGCAATTCCACCAACCGACACGGGTCAGGACTACAACAACCGTGTACTGAATGAAATAAACTGATCTACATATAAATAGAAATTCAATAAGAAGTAATTTGGAGTAATGACATGTCGCACTAAGCGTGTATTTCTTTGGCAATCTAACGCAAGTTGTAGCTGGCAGACTGTAACGCATTTCAGAGTGTTGTACATGTTGTTGGGGGCCTTGTGTCCTTTATGTGAATTTAATGATATCACTTAAGGGAGGAAGGAGTATCGGGAATGTGGGGATTGGTGTTTGGGATTTTCTGTTGGTTTGGTTTTATCAAGATTTCGTTTGGATTTCACCGACATCGAAAGGATGAAGTCGGAATCTTAATAAGGATCACTGCTGACTTGAGATAATCATCGTGATTATTGGAACGGGGGGATAACAAGGAAAACATGCAAGTGAGTGTTGCTGTAGAATTCTATTAGGAAAATAATGCCCCAGGGCGTACCTTGTCTAGGACAAGTACAACATTGGATGCAAGGCTAGTATAACAGATACAAGCCCTGTACTTAAATGAGTTTATGAATTTGAATGAAGTGCGCCAAAAGCGCGAATTTTTATCATAGAGATCCTGAGGCGAAGAAGGTCTGGGTTAAATAGTGAACAAAATTCGGGCACATACCCCAAGGAGGCAGTTTTGCGGCGAGGTAAGCTTTAAGGGTGGTTGTAACTTGAAAGCGTTACAAAGATTCAACGGGCATGCTGTCTGGGGGTGAAGGGATCGATGAGATCAACACCAGCAGCAGCTCTGGAAACAATACTGAATCTGCTTCCACTTGACATATCCTGTGCAAATTCGGCAACTAAAACTGCATTAAGACTAAGCAAAGCCGGTGGATAGCCAAACCTTTTGGTCATGCCTCAGTTCTAAATCGATGGAATGCATCGAGAATCCGGACGGAAACGGACTACATCATCCCACTACCAAACTGCAACCGTAGATACTCTACTAAAATTCCTAGCAGACAGGAATGGAATGAAGGCAGAGTTCCTTTCGAGAATGAACTGGCCATCTTCACCGACGGATCAAAAATGATCGCTGGTACGCGGTGCCGGTGTATACTGTGAGTCTGGAAACACATTTCGCTCATTTAGACTTGAGGACAGGTGCAGTGTTTTCCAAGCTGAAGTTGCTGCAATAAAACAAACTGCGGACATGATTATTGAGTAAAATATTTGAGAACAAATAATCAGCATCTACGTCGACAGTCAAGCAGCCATTACGGCTTTGCAGTCCACATTGATAAGGTCCAAGCTCGTACAAATCTGTAAAAAGCAATTAGATGACATTTCAGCGGCCAGTGACCCTGTGTTGGGTACCTGGCCACACGGATATCTCCGGTAACGAAAAAGCGGACGAACTAGCCAGAGGAGGGTCGCTTATGAACTCCTCAAGGGCCCTCTCTGAGGCCAGTATACCGCAAAGTATACTGCAAAGGGAGATATAAATCGAGGTGTCGCCAAAGTCTTGTTAGAATGCCAGTGAGATGTTGGACAGTCTTTACTTTTGAAATATGTCAAAAATGCGGCTGATTTCATACAGACGTCCGGAAGCCTTCTCGCATCCTAATGAGTCGTACCACACACAATGTCTGTGATAATCATTTCTAGAAACTTCATGTTGAATTTAGAAGGACTATCGCAAGGCAAAAGTATTTTCTGGCTGTAGCAAAAGGACGGATACCAGTCCCCACTCATAGGAAGTTCAACACCTAAAAGCTGCAATTGCGAGTTTCAGCCGAAAGGGTATCTCCGGAGCTTCTGAAAATATCATGGCTACAAGAGTTTGCGACAAGGAGCACCATTATCTTCCCAGCTAGGCTACTACCCATGTTTTGATGCTGTTTCCGCTCAGGGTAACACCAAAAGAAATGGAAGCCTTACCTTTCCGATTATTGATGCTGAGTACTAGATTTTCTTGATATAGTTTGGTGCCATCCATAAAAAATTCCACTTATTTTTTACAACCATAAATGTAATAGTCCTTCAGCAGTGAATTGTGAGTGCCGTACGCACTTTTACAGTGAATTGGTTAAGGCTATCTATCATCGCCAATTTAGGCCTTAAATTCGACAGTAGGCCGATGTTTACTCTACGTTTGAGTAGAGTAAAATGGACGAAATATGAGGTATGACTGAAGTCGTTATACATGAAGATGCACTATGTTTTGAGGATAACACCATACAAATGACCTCCACGGCTTCGCGATCCCAACTCCGATGAACACAATGGATGACTCCTGCACATAAGTTGAGTTGACGTGGCAGGCTGCAAGTATGAAGTCCCATTTAGGCCAGTCAGGTCCATTGTGTAACCACAGGATCAGCATCCCCAAAAGCTACCCATTGAACCAAGCGGAGGAGAGCGCTGGAGGCTGCCAACGCTTGCAATGATTTTATCTACATAATTGCTGAGAATGCTCCTGCACATAAATCGGATTGGATTTCAGTAACAGCTTGAAAGACGTTGTTCTCGAGGTCATGAATTGTTTCAGCTTTATTGGTAACATATGAAATCTTATCTTAGCCTCAAAGAAAAAAGATTTAAGGGCGTTAGACCGGACAGCTATTTGGCAACACCATTTCTCGAAATAATGCGACCTTGGAACTTTTCCCTATTTTCCCTACGTAGGATTGGGATATATTACCGTCTTGCTAAAAACACAAATTGTCTATGTCCTTATGATCAAATTTGGGGAAATCAAAAACTGGTTACTACAGATCTGTTGATACCCTTTGAAGTTGTCAGTTACATTTCAGAACACGTACGGCGTGACTATGCCTCCTGACCAAATCCACACAATTAATTCTTTTAGATGCAAAGAAAGTTCCTTGGAACTATTTTGAATTGCCAACGTTCCTGATACAAAAATTTCAATCAAAACGCTCCATCGTTGAAATTTTTTTTCCAAAATTGGGACCCTTTGAAAGGTACTTAAGGGCTTAGATACTTGATGTCCGACGCATGCTGCGGTCTTGTATCTTTAGTTCTTAAGTCAATTGGATCTTGTGTAGATAAATGCTGAAACTTTAAACAAAAGTCTGCAAGTTGATATCGCTGAAATGCCCACTTACCTTAATGACAAAAATCTTGAAAGAAGAACGGATTTCACAATTCCGCCGGTGTGTTGAAGGCTTTAGTTTTCTACGACAGCTATTGCAGACCACAGTAGACACAAACTGAAAGCGGTGTCACTTGAAAAAGTTGTCAAATTTTATTTAGCATCTGCATACATATATCTCACAGTTTCTAGTGTTGGTATCCTTGCTAAATTCATTATGTTATCCATGTCAATTTCGACGCTGCTCTGTCAAAAACGGAAAATACAGTGAAATACATTTAAGTCCTTCAGTGAAACTAGTTTTAATCTTGTGTCAGGGGTGGACCTGGGCCCAAATGAATATGTTCTCCAGCTAGCTTTATCTTAAGCAAGTTGCCTCCAGTTTCGCATGTTAACCTGGCTTAGAGTCTTTTCTAACTGTGCGCATTATTTTAGGTGTAGTTAATCGTGTTGTCTCTCTGTTGGAATAAACAATTCTTCGGGCGATGGGGATCCCAATCATTGGTTGACTTTAAGTCCTTTCGTGACTGACAAATGCCGAGTTTACTAACTTCTCCTTTGATATCTTTCTTTTGAAAATCCCAACCTTCAATGCCTGAAACTCTAACTTTGCGTTTGTTCCCTTTTGGTAGGTTCGCCGGAATAGTGTTCCATTATCCCTCCCTAGGGATGCACATGAACCACAAAATGCCATTCCGAAAAAATCCGACTGTTCATTTCGGCGCATCTGTCGGGGAGAGGATCTCAAAAATACTTGCCTGGTAAAGATTGGTTCAATTAGTGATTGATGAAAAGGGCTATATTAAAACTTGAACGAGTTTCTCCTCTCTGCAAGTATCATTCATACAACGGAGAATGTTTCAGTTCACAGATTTTGGAATCCTGATTTGTCGGTAGATGAATTGTGAACTTGTGTAGTGGACCGTGATGAATGATGGATTGACTGAAACTGAAACATGTCAGAGAAAGTTCTCCACCCTTAACATACTGGAGTCCTCTTGATTTCATACTCGTTCCAAAAGGAAAAGGAAGAGAACAAGTCCTGTACCATTTTATTCTTTGGAATTTTATCCGTAATTCATTATCTTTGACTTGGTATCTGGTTTCGGAATATAGATAGATATGCATAGTTGTGGCGAACCTTATTCTTACCATTTGGCCTTTATGTGTTTTGAGATTCACTTTAAGGATCTTTGGAGCACAACATTCTGTCTTGTCTTGCATTAAATTAAAAATTCCATGATTTGGCACGAGGTTTACCATTTACAGAGAAATATAGGATCCTTGGTTAACCTTTCGATGCATCCACCCTGATCTATGTGTATATGTGTATTGTGTATTGATGCCAAATTTGTTGGAACAAACTTCTTATTATTTAAATGAACTCTCCTTCGTGACTGAGCTCTGAATTTTTCCCAGAAATACTTAAAGGGAAACAACAGCTTTCCTTGCTTTTCAGCTTCGTGCACTAAGCTGCCTAGCACCCGTGAACGCTTGGTAATTAAAACAAATATTGAACTAAACTGTATGTCTTAAGCCCAAAATCTGCGATTTGAAGACTCTCCTGGCTGGAGAGTGTTATCCATGTAACTCCATTCATCTCCCACGTAGAGCCAAACATCCGGTGAAATATTTTTCTTTTGAAATGACCCACAATTTTTGCAGCCTTTTTGCTTATAATCCTGCACTTAGCGCTGTATTATATGACGAAAAGGATCAACGCTTTGTAGAGAATTAATTTAGTTCATGGAGTTTCTGAAGCTTCCAAGTTACATTTTTATCTTCTTTTGGGCGACTTCCAGCCTTTTTCCTTGGGACCAACCCACCAATTCCTTTTTTTCTTGCCTTGAGGCCCCGGATAACAATTTTGATTTTGAGGTCACACTTCAGGCACTCTAGAAGGCTCTGTCGAGGAGGTAGTTTCCTATTAGCCAGGTGTTGTACAATGCGATCTCATTACCTATGCGTAGATATTTGGGATTTACACTTTTTTGGAGCTAGTGATCCAAATCTTTCGATCCATTCCTTTGATTTCTGCTATAGCTTAGGGGTAACATATTTCTATATTTTTCTTTGCCTTCTTTCAAACTTCAGCTGGAATTGGAGTTGCTATTGCTTTGACACCACAGCTGATGTCAGGTTTTGATATCAGTTACTAATCTGCTCAAAGACAGTGACCCTTGATCGCTTCTCTCCACTTCTCTCCCGCCAATTCGTATCCTGACATACGAAGTCTTTTACACCAGCTATGCTATATTTATGGCCACTCTTTGTTTAGTTTTCCTATCCAGTGTATCTTTTGGATCGTATGTGTGCCTGGATATGGTGCTGAAAATTCGGTATTGACCTAGAATTTATGAGAGTACAAGTTGGTAGACAGACGTGTCTTTTCAGAAACTTACAGACGCCTGTGTCCATTTAAATGCTCAAACTCGTGAGAGTATCTAAACTTCGATTGCCAAAAACCAAGAATACACACTTTTTTAAGTACATACATACATATATGTACATCAAAAGATGAAACACAACTTTGTCTTACTACCATGTAAAGATCCATATTATTTTTGTTAGAGAAGTTTGAGGCGTGGGACATTGAAAGTTTTGAAAACAGTTGATTGTTTGAAACGGATATGGAAATCATCTGTAGAATTTTTCAAAATATGTACTTAATGCCATGAATTATTAATTTTTCTATTTTTTCTAAATTTTAATAAATACCAACAAACGTTGAAGGAAAGAAGACTTCTTTGGTATACAGGAAACCGGATTGTGGGTATTATGACATAAAATTTGAAAAACGTTTCTTACCCTGCGCACTAATGTAAAATGTAGTATCTAGTAAAGTATACTGGAAGAGTATGTATTTTTTTTTCTGTGTGGGGTCAGAGAAACCCGAACTGGTGTGCAGCTATATTAACTCTATTACAGAACGATATAAAGCCTTTGAGCCTTTAAAAAATACGTGAAAGTTTGTGGCTTTCACTAGAGCCAAATTCAAATGACTTATTTGAAAGCATTTTCACTACCCTGAGGTTATTACAAATGGTAACGAAAAAATGCAAAGAAATCTATGGTTTGAACCAGGACTTAACTAAGGATACCTCTCTCATCAGAATTGTAAAAAAATTACTCTGCCTGAGTCAGATCAGCTGCTGCATACTTTCCGTCACTTGTTTTTTAATACGGAAGTTTGCTTCGTCACTTGAACGCCTCTAATCTGAGGACTAGATTCTAGATTCCTCTTGGATGGACAGTTGTTGCTCATTAGATGAATATGAAATCAGTTCTCTGATTTGAAAGTTTTGAGCGCAGTTGTTTTGTTAAACCAAAGTAGCAGTGGTTTTCGACAATTAAACTACGTCGTCAACCTAATTTTACTGTGTATTTTCGATTGTGAGAATTTAGGCGTGTTTTTTTGAAACTGCTCAGTGAAGTAAAGTAAAATCTAACATGAAGTACAACAACAAAAACTGACTGGCAATCACTTTAGCTTTTATCTTCAGTGGGAAGTTACTTGGGATGAACAGCTTGCAACACTCACTTTCAGATGGCGCTGAAAGAGTTTTAGAGTCGGTAGCCCTCCGTAAATTGACATTTCTTGTGTATCGTTGAAAGAAAATGGACGGGGAGGATAAATAAAAATATAATTAAAAGGATAAATATTCTTTGATTGTTTATATAATACATATTTCGTCTTTAGGGTGAAGAAAAATTAAAATTTTTTGTACAGCGCGAGTATTTTGACAACTAATGTCAGGCTGATAGCGAGCACATGCACCAAGCTTCCAAATTAAAAAAGCTACTAAGCCAGATTGACTGAGGATCGTTATGGTGAGGAGCTTTTACTTTGCTTTGCATAATTCTCAAAAAAACACGGCTTTTGTTTCGCGCATAACTCGATTTAGAGTGACTATGGTCCTTTCCTCTTTGGCCAACGTCGAGAAATTGCATCTGAACTGTGTCCAAGGCACGTTTTTAAAACGGCTGAAAACACGGCTACCGTGCTAAGTTCGCAACGATCGATTATGTCACACGTCACATATTTTCGAAACTTTAAGTCCTACAGTTTTGCTTGTTGACATAGTCTTCGAGATGAAATTGAGCTTTGTTCGAAAATACGATTATGCGACCCTAATTCGTATCATTTTTTTACTCATTAAAAACCATGATAATAAAGCGAATGGTCATTCTGCGTCAACTTTTGAGTGAGTTGGACTTTGTGAGCAAATAATCCGAGGTCTTTGTGCAACATCCTTCTCAGAAAATTGCGACTTATATTCAAGTTCTTGGTTCGTCGTCTACACTTTGGACAACAGCAGCAATTAGAAATCTAGTTCATTAATGAAACTATCGATAGTTTGAGCTGAAGAAGAGGTGACATCAGATAGTGATGTGAAGCCTTTGTTAAAGTGTTTGATATGTTGGGCTGTTTCGGTGTCTTCAAGGCAGAGACGGCACATGTCCGATTGGACACGGCCCATTTTCTTGAGATGGTAATTGAGAGAGTAAATTCCAGTAAGGAAGTCAGTTATGATCTTAGCCTTGCGTTTGCTCATTGAAAGATTGTGTCTGGATCTTTTTTTTTGAGAAATATATAAATTTCTTACTTTCTTGAATGAGAGCATTTCTAGTCGTTCCAACCTTGACACTTAATATCCGTCTTTATTTCAAGTTCGTTAATGCTGCCAATGTCGAAATAATATGCACTTTAAAAAGAAACCAACAGATGGCTCGCATTTTAAAAGAAATATAAATTTGTTTTCCCATTGAAGCGGTTTTAATATTTCTTTCATTTCTGGTAAATGCATTAAAGAGAATAACATACACGTTTTCATCAGTTTGGATTTCAAGCACGAGAAATCTAATTTAGCACGATTCTCCGGTAGCATATTAGCCTTCCGAGGGTTGCTTCAGCGTTACTATTTGTTTGCCTTGACAACCACTCAACTCATTCCATTTGCAGTTCCCCTCGAGGTAAAGTTGCTTTTGTGCTTGCTCACACCGACACGACGTCCTTAAAATCATGTTTTCATTACTCACACCGTTAATTAAATCGCATACATCGCACTGAAAGTGGCTGCAAAGGATGTAGCATTTTGCACTTCAGAGGTGATGCTGCCGCAGTCTGCCATGAGATGTGATTTAGTACTGTGTATATGGGCCACGGCAAGGAGTACATAGTCGCCAACTGCAATAAATCTCCGAATGAATTGCTCTAGTGCTCATGACTAGTGGCTCTCAAACTGCAAATTCGTTGCGTTTCCAGCAAGGACTATGCATTTGTTTAACGTATTCAAATTGGTTGCATATTCACATTGTAATCTCACGCGAAAAGTCTCTCATTGTCTAGCTCTACCTGAAGTACCAAGCTGTTCTCCGTTTAGTATCCCTTAAGGTGGATAAATTGTAAGGATAATTTCCAACTTAAAATCTTCGTCCTGGAGGATGTGGTGGTTTTAATTCGAAATGAGCATAATTACCGACACCGGCCGGAACAAAATGGAAAAAGGAAAAAAAAGTGATATTTTGCCAATGTTGTGTTTGCAAGGATATCGTGTAGCTTCACCGGCACGAGGACAGAAACTGGGTAGCGCTAAGAGGACACACTGTAGAGTTAAATATTTACCTTCCTTGTAATGTAGTACTGCGATGAAAGCGTATACTCAAAGCAGAGGCTTTGTGTTTTCTGTTAGCACAGAGAGATTTTCTTTACATAAGGGTGTAGTTAGAATGGGATTTGTTTTCCTTGAGCCTCGCAGTCTGGAGGATGGGCAAATTAAAGCAGGAAGTCCAGTCATTGTAATCTCTGGCATAGCATGTACTTTTCACTATTGTAGAAGTAGAAGCCTGTTACGAAATCAACTTAAAAAAAAGTAAACCGTTTGCGTTGACTAGGATCCTTTATTGTCCTTGAACTGCTCGGAAGATATCACTTTTACTATTGCTCTCTACAGGAGAATTGAGTGGTTTCCTTTGAATGGGTTGAAAGGCAACTGCACGTGGACAAAGGGTTCTAGATAATATTCTTTTTTTTTCTGCTATCTGTACAACGGAGGATGTATCCACACTGAGGAATGATAACGAATTGTTACAGATTGCTTTCCTGCTTTTATTAAAAAGAGTTGTAATCGTAATCGTTGGCATGGGTTTGCAGAGCGTGCTGCTGCGGAAAGAGTTGAAAGGTAGATAAATACAATAAACAACGTTAGACTAAGGATCAAGGAAAAACATGTTGTTTTCAATGTGGTTGTATACACATGTCTATGTGGTTCGTATCCGCATAAGTACTTACTTCGTGCAGTAATTGCTTGTTCAACGACCTTAAAAATGTAAACAACGCCGGAAATGTAAGAGATCTATGGCTTCAGGTGGGTGTTGAAACAGGATTGGTGATAGTATTTGTTAAGGAACGGCAAGAGCTTATGGGTGGATAATGGTTTAAAGTGGTAAGGCACCTGAGATGTGTACATATATCTCCCTTAGAATCTCAACTGGTTTAACACTTCAAACGCGTTGAAGATACCAGCATTCGTTTACGTAACAATAGACACCAGGAGCATGCAAAACGAGGGGTTTTTTTGCACGAATATGGGTTAAAGACATCAGTGGCATTTTAAGGATGCGATATCCGTACTTTATTTGAAGATTTAGGATATGGCAAGTTATACAAACTATTAATTTTGGGAATTAGCTATTAAAACAATTCTGAACAATCTTCCATTTAGCTCAAATATTTCAATAGAGCGGCTGGGTTTAGCCCCATGCTTTGAACTTTGGTGGAATACAGGGGCTTTTGGAAAACGATGTAGACAGCTGAACCTATCAATAACATTTAAATCGATGCAGTCTGCTCGGTAGGCGGTTGTAAGTCGAAGAAAAGGTTTTATTCAAAAAATATTTCATATCATCGACTAGTATGACTATATCTGTTGCAGCATTTAATACTTAGGTTAGGTTAGGTTGATGTGGCAGGCTGCAAGTATGCAACCTCACTTAGACTCGTAAGGTCCATTGTGTTACCACATGGATCAGCATCTCCGACGAGAGCTACCCGTTGAACCAGGAGGAGCTAGTTATGAAGCGGTGGAGGCTGCTAATGCTAGCATTAGCTAGTTCTCTAAGATAGGCGAAGAAGTAGGTCCCCAAATGCAGTTTCCTACGAGCGGAGAGAATGGTTTCTTCCTCCTTTTCATCCATGCAGCTTCTACAAAAGTCGTTCGCGAAGAGCCCCAGCATAGTGGCGTTCCTTCCGATAACGTAGTGTCCTGGATCCTCTGAGCTACTATCCTGGACATAAGCTCCCTTTTCTGTCTTATAAGACAGTTCTAGAGTTTAAGATCCAGTTTAGGCCAGATCTGCCTAGTGATTGGCTCATCTGCGATTGGTACTGTTTTTAGCGAGATTCGCCTAATCCGGTGAAATCGAAAGGTTTGTATCCTGCCTGGCGAGCTCGTCACCCATACAATTCGTAATTCATAATTCGAATTTGAATTTTGCGCCATTTAATAGTACAGTGATGCCAACGAAAAAAAAAGATAACATTGTGACAGCTGACATTTCAGGGTTAGTAAAAATGGAGCGCAATACGAAAGAACAACGCATCTTCATTGTTGAGCAATATTTTAAAAATAATGAAGGTTTGTCAGCTACGGTCCGCAATTTTCGTACAAAATATGGCCGTCATAGTGATTTAAAACCATCAACTGTGAAGAGAATAATTGAAAAATTCAGCGAGACTGGATCAATTAGTGATCATAAACACTCTGGGTGTCCTGTCACAAGTCGTTCAACGGAAAACATCGAAGCAGTTCGCGAGACTATTGCTGACAGTCCAGGAACATCAATTCGGCACCGTAGTCAAGAATTGGGCATTTCGAGAAGCTCTCTACAGCGAATGCTTACAAAGTTCAGTTGACTCGAAAACTGCTACTGACCATGCAGCGTAAAAAGAGTTCGTTGAACGGATTTTGGAACAACAACAAGTGTATGCTGATTTTCGAACAAAATCATCTTCAGTGATGAAGCTCATTTTCATCTTGATGGCTTCGTTAATCGTCAAAATTGTCGTATTTGGGTGTTCAGAAACCCCCGAGTAATTGTTGAGAAACAAATGCATCCACATCGCGTGACTGTTTGGTGCGGATTTTGGGCTGGAGGCATTATCGGGCCATTCTTCTTCGAAAATGCGGCTGGTCAGGCAGTAACAATTAATGGTGTTCGTTATCGTGGCCCAGTTTTTAGTGCATAAATTGCAAGACATGGATGCGACCAACGTGTGGTTTCAACAAGACGGTGCCACATGCCATACAGCCAGAGAAACAATTCAATTACTGCATAAGTCATGCGGCCATTTATCCGATGTGCTATTCCATACATAACCCCAATCCGTATACTCTATGAATCAATAAAAAATGTAAGCTTTCTAATTAAAAGTCTGTATTTTCTATCAAAATTACATTTTGCGTGACTTATGGGACACCCTTTACTTAGTCCGTTTTAATTATTTCCTGACATCTATGTGCACAACTTTCGGCTGATCAATTGGCGTAATCTGGGGTAAAGAAAAAGAGTAAAGAAGAAGCCTTCATTGTTAATATTTTTTCAGCTATCTTAAGCCTTGTAAGAGTCCACATATATTCCATTGGATTAGCTGCTGGTGAATATGATAACCAATCCATGACAACGATGCTATTTTGCTCCTTTCACTGGGTATACAGACTGCGATGCTTATGATTTATATTTTCTTGGAGCTCCTCCCCACTTTGAGTGTTGCCCCTAGAGTTTCTCTGCAGACTTCAACAAACCAGATTTTTATAAATTCAGGCATTCATTCTGCCTTTTAAAATTCCAGTGAAATGGACCAAATATTAAAAGTTTTGTGCCATAAACATGCGCCTTTGCAGCTTATTCGTCTTGAGATATTTCATACCTGACCGAATACTAAACTTTGCTCCAATAGCGATCCTGTCCTGTAGTTGGTTAGATTTTACTTTTCACCAAGAAAGAGCTTCTTTACAGCAATCTTAAAGGACGCACTTTTGTAAACAAAACAAGCAACTCGGTAAACAATTTAACACATTTCATTCATGGAGGTTCTCATATTTAGTGCTATTTGGATCCACTCTTCCTTCGAAGTGTCCTTGAATACAGTGTCCAAATCAGTGCCACTTTAACCTCAAACGATTCAATTAGTTTTCCAATTCAAAGTAGGAAATTAGATTCGTAATGTAGTTCCAAAGGAATTCAATAAATAAATTCAATTGTTATCACTATGTTAACCCAGTTTGCATTGTAATACATTGGGTAAATAGAATTCCTAAATGAACATTGTCCCTTGAGGCTATTGGCATTCAAATTAAATTCTGCATGTGTAATCCGATGCCGGAAGGAAAATAAGTACTTTCGCACCAATTAGACATAACATGAAGGAAGGGATGGATGTTTGGGTGTAATATGGTTCCTTGAAGTCACTTAAAGTCCATTATGCACAATTTAGTCAAGCTTTTGTGGTGCTTTTGTTTGTCTTGAGGAAAAATGTGACTTTTTTTTTTCAATGACTATAATTTAAGAAAAAAAAAAAAACTAATCGAAAGCAAAACTCTGCTCCTTTTCAGGATTATAGGGATCATAACCCTCCCACTTCACTGCTTCCCTACTAGTCCGCAACAGAATATCGCCGCTGTGAGTGAAAGTGCCCAGGATGATCCAAATTTACGGATTCGCCGTCGTCCATCTGTCCATCCACATCGAGGAGAATTTTGCCCAAATATCTATTTGCACCTGTATAAAGTCTAGCTAGTCCCTGAATTAAATCCACAAGACCACTACTTGCGCTGTTCTTTCTCTGGGCCGTAGAGTGTTTGCAAGCTAACGCCGTTGTTTGCGTTTAGCGATGAGGCTTAGTTTTGGCTTATGGCGCGGTGGCCATACGAATAGACTTTTGCTTTAAAGTTACGTTTAAATTTCAAGTACCTCCGGGCCTGAAAAAAATACCCTTTTGTGTGCCCTTGCTTCTGGGAGTTCCCTCCATGTTTTGACTCGTTAGATACCTCTACTTTCTAAAGTTTGTATACGCCCATTCTACAAAGGAATTAGGGTCTTACTGGAGCTATCGCCCTCCCAATAGTCAGTATGTTGGCTTCTTCCTTTGCTACCTTCAGTGCTTTAAAGGCAGATTATCCATCTGACATAATCAGAATATTCTATCAATTGTAGTTTCTGTTGACAGTACACTGGAAAAATGCTGGATAGCTGGCCCATAGGTTCCAGGAATTTGTTCTTCTACCAAATACTCCTGAGCCAGTAACCTGGGTACTTGCAGTTGTGGTGCTTCTATGGAGAGGTCGCGCCGGTCCATAAGCCTTATATTTCGCGCTCTGTCCATACCGCCTCTTCACATCTACAGGGATACTAAAACTACTACAATTTCTTAAATCAACTCCATAGCCGCTGATTGGTAGGACTTTATTGCCCCTATCAAGCAAATGCAGGCTTGAGGCAGGTTTCTCGAGGCTTTCCAATTCTACCTTTTGGTTGAAGTCAGCGAGATGATTGGGTTTACCATCACAAGAATTCAATTTAACAACGGCATCAAAGTAGACAAGTGTAAGGGCTTAAAAGAGCTCTAATTTTGGCAACGCTATTTTCATATTTTTTTCGTTTAAGTATCAAAAAGGCTTAAGAGCGTACTCCCCAAAATAAACTGTTTAACCGCCATTCAAATTAAAACAATCAATGTTCGTCAATTTCCCATCATCCGCAAGCCATTACCAAACCAAATACTACGTCGGGTTATTTAAGCAAGTGTAACTGAAATTCAGGAAGTGTGCCAAGCTGTTGTACTAATAAAAATTGATTTATGATAATTCGAAAAGGACTCCTTCCCCAGCCTCTGCCAATCACCATCACCATCAATGGTTCATCAGACGGCAATTTGGTTTTCAAATGAGAAAACCGTCTTCGCCAGCGTGAATAATTTGGTGTACGGTGTCTCTTTTTAGAAAAATGCAAATTGGCCCGAAAATTGGAATATTTTCCGGAAAATTCGGTGATGGTTGAAATTTTTATTTTCATTTTTTTTTTATTACAAAATGAAAGGTCCTGGTTTGATGGTGTTTAAAGAGGATTGACGGCGTTTCCAATGCCTCCGCACACCAATCAGATGATGTAGGAGAGAACATAAAGCAATAAACCGGGGATAATTCTACCGCAAAAAAAACCGATAGTCACTGATTAAGTGATTATTATCGATTATAATCTGATCGGTGTTGGTGAAATAAAACAATTGAATTAATCTAGCGGTTTCGTGTGTGTACAATCAGTTAACCTTTCCAGCTGCCGACTGGGAGTGCCGGGGGGATCGTTTTGATTTTATTACGAGCACAGGTTAATTAGTGAAATAAAACCGAAAATATGTGCAGAAACTTATAACATGAGTGTAAATTTATTAACACTGGTATTTAGTGCTGTTTTAATGATAAAAGAACGGGTGTTTAATTAAATATGTACCCGGGGCGTTTGTATTCACTTTTACAACCTTACAACAAATAGCTTAGGTGGGGTTACACTAATTGAGCTTATAAAACAAAGTTAGCCTAGCAGGATCGGCACATCACAATCGTTAGAGAATATTCAAGAAACTTGCTTTTTCATCAAAGCACTTCCTACAAAAATTTTAGATACTCGCAATTAGAGCAATAAGTCTCTACAGTTAGCCCGGTCCTTAGTAAACTGATTCCTGTTGCGCACTCCAAGTCGGCTATCAATCAAGTTGTCAACATGCCATGTTGGTGTTGATATTGGACGTTTGTAGATGGGTTGTGAACATAGATTCTAGGTTGGTCGAATGGTTGGAGTCAAATCAAAAATATTTGATATTTTGTGGGCATAGCCTAATGATTGTGAAGTGAGTTGCAGGTCTGTAGCAGTGTTGGCAACATTAGTTCAGAATACGTAGTTATTTATCCAGTGCGCATCGTGTGCAAATAGCAAGAAATGAATAATTAAGTAAATTTATTTGTGAACAATGGCTACCATTCAAAATAATGACATGTGGAGGGAGTTTTTCAAGTTTATAATGACCTCCCTGAGATGTGGAAAGCAAAAGAATAGCTTGACAAAGGGTTTCAAAAAGGTTTAACTGAATTAAAAAAAATTCCAATTTAGAGTGTTTAAAATAAAGAAGGAGGAAATTGTGATCTACTAAGTTAGAAGCAATGAATCATCAGATTTTAAGAGCTTTTAAGAGTGACAGCCCGTTCTGTTCTGCGGCGCTCGTGCCTTTTGAAAGATTGTCCCCCCGGTTTGGCGTGTGAGTTTCGTACAATTCCGTCAAGTATTTTTGATGTTAAAGAAGTCACATAACAGCGCATCACCTTGTCTAAATTCTTTTTCGACATCGGAGGTCTCGGTGAGGTCATTACGGACCTTGATGGAGTAGGGAGCGTTCTCATCGTCACCCTGCATAGACAGGGATGTCAAAACTAGGTATGACTCTGTACATCTCGTCCCTATAAATGATGTCATAAGCGGCCTTAAATCGTTAAGATGTTGGGTATGGATTTGGACTTCTTCGGTTTTCTCCACGATCTAGCGAGATGTGTAAATTTGTACGACTGTGGACTTGTGCACTGATAGGCTCCAGTCAGGTTGCTGACGCAGAGCTTTAAACATTTACATAATACGACACACAAGATCTTGTACTTGATGTTAAAGGGACTTTGTAACTGATCCAGTTGAGGAGGTCTCATGAAAAAATGTTAACAATACCGATGCCATTTGTGACTGATTTTTTTACTGAACGCTCACCAAATTACTAGAAATAGCTCTCAGAGCGAATACAGTTATCTGCGTACAAACTTCATATGCTTATGTATACATCTCATGTGTAGATGGCAATGAGAATTATTTCCGGATGTTTTCCGAAATTCTTTTTTGTTACCGTTTCACTGTATAACAGGGTGGGGGTGGTATTGTGGTGGTATGATAAATTGTATCCTGATGTGCATGCATTTCAAAAAATTTTATTTTTTTTTCTCTCATCACTCCCAACTGTTCACTTAACTTTGTTTGGTGAATAATTTGTATGATGCAAAATTTGATAATTAAATTCCAGCAAAAATGCAAAAAAAATTGTTTTAGCAGCTATGTATGAGAAAAGTTTTCATTTATAACCACCGTCAAAATACTCACATTGCTAGTTAAAAGTTTGTTCTGCATGCCTGTTCAATCAGCTTAAATACTTTAAATGGATGGTGGCCAAAATTCAACCTCATCAGTGCAGTATAGTCTTAACTTATTGACGTGCAAGTGATGCACAGTGGGATGAAAGCAGATTTTAGAAAGAAAAAAATAAATAAAAAATCATTCATTTTACATTGCCTTGAAACCCAACAAAGGTAAGGACGGAGGAAGTACTGGAATGGCGGGTCTATTTTATAACTATTGCGTTAGACCAAGGCCTTAAGGTTGTTGTGCTGCTTCGTGCCACTAAGCAACCTGAAAATACAAAATTTCTGCATGAAATCATGTGCCACGGTCATGTCCTTTGTACCCCATGAAAGCATTAGTCTCTAGTGCATTAGGAAATAAACTGTCGTTGACGATGCACTTCAAGTATTGATGTGTAGCAGTTCGAAGAAATGAATCCGTCACGTTTCAGTATACAACGCGAAGAGAATACGTTTGCAAAATATGCATGTCTTGCAATGGAATCTACTCACTCCAGTGAGTGGCCTGAGGACCCTTTCAAAATTTTCAACAAATAAATGAAAAAAGTGAAGAAGAACACAAATCCTTGGGAATGCGATTGAGATGAGTTGCAGGCCATGATAGAATTTAAAACCATAGGTGGGGGTAAAATGTCTACGTCAATTGAGATAATAGTTTGTCTCAACGCGCTACATAAAAGAAATGATGTCCAACTTTTGATTGACTAAAATTTGATTGTGTCCCACTGTAAAATTATTCATAATTCGGTGTTCACTTGCTCAAAGCATGTCCGGGGCAAAACCCAACTATCGGCAGAGGAATTGTTAAATATTTTATACTGAGCATGCTATACTGAAATTAATTCATGCATTGAAATGCGAAATGTGATTTGTGAGTTCTAGGAGCTATGGAAGAGGGACACATTCCGGATGAAGTTAGTTTCGACTAAGTGGTTCCGACTTCTGGAAGCACCGAAACTAATTTGAAAATGAGTTTTGATGTTTTTCCTGCAATTCCCCGTAGTTGTTGGTTATGTTGAAGAGTGCTAAACACTACCAGGTTCAATAAGTACCGACAAGCTTAGGGATTTCCAAATGCACCAGCAATTTAGGGACCATCTTGCTTTAGAAAGAGAAATAATGCAGGCGAGCGTGGATGATACTGGAATGCTGTGAAAAATGATTTTATAACTGAGGCAAGCACCTACATATGTCGGCAAAAGATAGAAAAGTCACCGTGCATGGCTACCGAGACCTGGAGATGAATCGATGGGAGTACAGCAATCAAGGCTCGCATTGCAGCGGCCTCAACAGTAGAGAGAAGCTAGAAGGCCACTATCTCGTGAAAATAAAGGAAGGACAGTGTGTGGTTATGTAGTATATTAACTCACTTGCGCCAAGGGCTGAAGAAGCAGGCAAAAAATGTGAGAATGAGCTCAATAAATTGATAGAACGATGGTGATATGATCTCGAACTCTAATGAGTCTTTCGAAGCAATAAACTCCCGAATACGAACCGAACCTCCTTGTCAAATTGAAATAATATCATCAATCATGTTCCACAAGAAAATATGAATGACATCCCTGCCGAGCTATTTCAAACGGCACCAAATAGATCAACAGAACTGGTACGCTCATACAGATAGCGTCCGAAAATGAGAAAAATATTAGAACAGACGAAGGAAAGATTCATCTCTCGATGTCGAACAGGCAACCTTTGGCGCTGGACCCTCCTGTATCGACCACATAAACAGCTTACGCATCATTATAGAGCAATGCCCCGAGTACAAGTGTTCACTACATCTACTGTTCATCGACTTTGAGAAGGATTTCGGCATCTTGAATAGAGATGCTTTCTGGTCGGCGTTAAACAGAAGAGGCATTCTAAAAGGACTCATAGCTACAGGGCTATATACGAGGGTGTAAAGTGTCACATATTAGACAATTGTAAGTTGTCGAAGGGTTTTGAAGTCCAATGTGGAGTACATCAGGGGTGCTGTCACTCATGTTGTCCTTGCTGGTGATCAACGATGTACTTTGTGCAGCAATGATGGAAGGCAACTATGGAATTCGGTGGACTATTACATCTTACCTTTAACACCTGGACTACGCTGACGATGTTTGCTTACTTTCACATGAGGTAATGGACCGTCATGTGATGTCGATTTAGAAATTGAGACAAAAAGGGTGTGGCTTTAAGTAAACACAGCCAAAATAAAGGCTTTGAGCTCTTCTAACACGCGCGTTGAACTCGGCATTGTAGGGCAGGAAGTCAAGAAAGTAGACAGTTTTATAAATGTATCCAGTAAGTGTGGTCTCGGTTAGCTCCGGTGCCACATAACTGAATGTGTCCAGCAAAATAGAGAAGGCGGAAGCTGCGTTCGGAATGCCATCCAAAGTCTGGAGAAAGAATGTTCGCAGCACAAGAACCAAGCTGTGACTGTTTCACTTCAACGTAGAATCAGAACTCCTATATGGGTAGAGTACTTGGAAGGTGGATAGGGAACCACTGCAGACCTTCATAAATAGATGTCTAAAAATCATGCTTGTTACAGTCGTAACTACAGCGAACAGCTATGCCAGAGAACAGGCTAAGAATCGATAAACATAACAGATAGTGGCAGTGGATTGGACAAACCCTACGGCGCGAAGGCAATGCCATAACGAAATACGTCAAGGAGTGGAATCCCCTCGCCCAGGCAGGCAGAACTGTGGGAAGCTCTAGGCAAACGTGGAACAGAACAGTTGAGGGCCATCCAGCTCTTTCGGAATGAGTGAGAGACAGCTGATACCCGTTGCATGCCTCCGAACAAGATGGCGCACAGGCGGGAGATGAAAGGATTTAAGTAAGTAGAAGGATTTCATGAACAATTCACCTCAATGACGATGTATCATCTACAACAAGTTCTCTCAAGTATGGTACAGTGTACGAGTGTAAAAGACTGCTATCGAAGTACTCATGGAACACCAATAAACGCCATCACTGTAATTCTATTCAATGCACTGAAATAAACTCCAATTGAATGAGGAAGTCTTATCCATCCAACTCGAATGCGGATACTTCTAATTACAATTACTTCACAATTTCGCATTGCATTTCCCAATTTAATTGGCACCGTAGTATCAATTGTCCTTCGAAACTTTTTCTCATTGATTTTTACGAGACAGATACGACTTTAAAGCCCTCGTCATTCACCTTGGCTGCTGTTATTTTTATTGTCACTGTGTGGACTTGGATTAATTAAATGATAACATTTTCGAAATTCCTTGAAAATTAAATTCCACAACACAAGTAATTGGGGAAATTTTCTGCAAAATCCCCCCCCGAAATTTATTGTTCATCGCTCTAAAAGCGGAAAGGAATCTGGGAAATTTGTGAAACGAGCTAATTGAA
This sequence comes from Blera fallax, assembly GCA_946965025.1. NCBI lineage: Eukaryota > Metazoa > Arthropoda > Insecta > Diptera > Syrphidae > Blera > Blera fallax. The sequence continues at coordinate 72,836,722 of OX337248.1, forward strand.
TTCATGCCCAAAGGGGGAGAAATGAGAGTTCAGCGTTCGACATGAATTTGAATTCAAAACATAAATAAACAGAGATGTTATAATTCCCCTGATGTTGAGCGTAAAATACCCTATTAATCTTCATAAAACAAAGCCTCGATAAAGTAGCGGTACGTCATTCAGTCATTTCTTCGAATTGCGAGTGGTACTCGTAGGTCTCTTTAGAAGAAATAACCATCAAATGTAGATTAAGCCGGAGAGGACATAGTCATCACAATTCACTTGTCGGCGTCGTGAGTTAAAGTCCTTAAAATAAGCGGTAGCCCCAAATAAATAGTTGTGGTCCTGCTGAGGTTGGGGGATAACGTACATAAATGTCCACACAACACGTCAAGTATCCGCCCTTAGGGAAGTGAGTGTTGTTGTAAAAAATATTTACACAGCATTTTTGAGTACACATAGTGCAGCTGTTTCCTCTTATGTTGGAGACAGACTGCTGATACTGATTTCATTGTATGCATACCATGGTATAGTGAATACTATAACCCCTGTCAGACTGCACTTCGTAGTATACATTGACTTTTGCGTTACGTGGTATACTTTGACATTTGTGTTGCGCCTCCTCCAGCTCCTTACACATTTTTTGCAACACTCCAATACTGCGTCTTGCTCCTCGTAGCTCGCGGATATAATTCCTCTAAACTTCTCTTACTTCATTGTTTCCAATGCAGATAATATTGTCCTCCTTAATCCATTTTTAAAACATTTTTCGCTGTGATTGCTTGCTTTTGAATTGTCAAAGATGCTATGAAGAACCACCAACAGAAATAAAGTGGCGCTCCAAGCAATAAGATGGTGGTATACCATTTGCGGATCTCAATACTAGGTTCTATTCATGGTATACTAGCTTTTAACGTGGTATTGCAGTGACAGACATGTGGTACAGAACGTAGTATTGCTATACCATGGTATCAATACCAGCAGTCTGTCTCGTCTTTTCGTCTTATAAGGATGTAAAATTGATGGTTAGCACTCTGCTCTAAAATAGCGACATTAATGCATATTGATGACTGGCTGTGAAGGGGATTTAATATGCGTACAAATGATGAAGGAAAAAGGAGTCGATTGAAGGGCAATTAACCCCACTACTTCTGCTATTCACGTAGAACAAAAAAGCCTTGCCATCGGAAGGTTAAAGTCGGTAGGTACCAAGATTATCTTCTTGAAGGAAAAGTGACGCACCTTAAACTGCAGCACTTATTCTTTGTTGACGATGGATGTTTTGGAGGGAAATGGGTATCGAATTAGTCAAAAAGAGACAGACTACCTGTAACTGCCAATTCATCCAGTCCGACCTATTCCAGACACTTATTTGAATGGAAGATTGACTCACAAGTCCAAAAAGTGCAAGTATCTGGGATCTATCAATAATGAAGCAATCACTGATGATGACAAGCGTAGGGGGTATGAAGTGGCAGGAAAACTCTGCCCCATAAGTTGAAAGGAAGGCTTTACACCGCAGTTGTTCGTCCGGCGCTCATATACGGTTCACAATGCTGGACAATGTACAAAAAGTATGAGGGCAAATTAACGACAGCTGAGATGAAGATGCTTCGCATAACAGCAGGAGTAACAAAGCTTGATCGAATTAGAAGCTCAAAGACCCGAGGAAGCCTTCACATCAAAGAACCCATCTCGACAAAATTGGAGCATGACCGACTCAGTTGGTATTGCCAGTGTTGACAGTGTCAACACCTTAATGTTTCCCTCCACGTGCTGTTCTTACGACCAATAACCGTTAATCAAATTGACAATGCTTTTACCGACGCAATACATGCCTGCAATATTTCGCATGTCCAAGTCTTCTTATCGCTCAATATAGATCCTTGCTGATGGCGTATCTAGCAATCATTCGACGATCTATTGGTTCAAGCCAGTCCAATGTCAACAAGTCATCAAGCAAACAGCAACTGATGAGCTGAATTTCTCCACAATTCACTTAAGCACAACAGAGTTTGGTGCTGATGGCTTATCGGCCGATCAATTTTCGCCAGCTGAGAATTACTCATTTCTATAATTTGAGCAGATGAATTCACGAGAAAGGAGACACACTCAACATTCTTTAGGTACAGGGGCATCACTCTCCTGCATCGCGAATAGGATGCTTAAAAGCTTTTATCAACAACGTCAGTACAATATGAGGCCAGAAATGTGCGCAAAGGACCAAAGAGTTGTTAAGTTGTAAGTTGTAATCCGATACCCAAGATCTGCTTTTCCATCATAAGGCCCTCCATGACAGAGTTATGTGTAGGCTACGGAAACGAGAGCTACATATATTTAGTGATGGCATCCCGTCAAAGCTCGTCCGTCTTTGAAAAATAAAGATGGAAAATCCTCACAGATCTGGCAGGGTTGGAATCTTTGATGTAAAGGAAAAATTTCAAAATGGTGGTGTGCTGTCATGTATCCATAATGGGGACTATTATGCGTACTTCAAAAGATTGTACGAAACTCATAGGCTCGCACCAGAGGCGCAAAGGGACGTTATCTACCTCTGCCTCTGCTATTATATCTGACAGAGCAGATATCAAACGATTCGGTACGGTTTGTGATGAATAATACGAGCTGAATAACGATATGGAAGTGTTTCAAAAAATTCACGTTGGAGGTCTGAGATGACTAGGACATGTGTTACTAATGCTCCGACCAGCAAAGTTTTCATCGACAAGGAATGTTTTTTTTTATATGACAATCGATAAAAGAAACACGTCGGAATTTTCGGTGAGTCTCAACAGAAGGCTTTTTATAATAATTTGCAGCAAGGTCGCAAACTTGTAAAGACTTGCCATTGTCATATGAAATAACGCAAAAAAAAAGTAAGATGACAGTTATCAACAGGTGGATCGTTGCATTTTAAGTGTCAAGATGATTCTTAAAATTTTTTTTTAATTGCCTGTAAAAAACGGAACTTATTAGTGCAATTGAAACCAATACGAAACCCTCTCAATTTTCCCCAATTAAATTCAGCAGGAGTTTCCTTAAAATCACCCTTGTTTTCCTTAAAACTCATGCGAACTTTTAAAAAGCAGGTAGCAATGTATCGTAGGTAATAAAATATGTCAATATCACTATTATCCTTAAAAATTACCAGAGCTTCATTATGGATTACCCTTTTTATAACTCCTGTGGTAAAAATTAGTGCACAGGCTTTTATGACATAAGTAATTAGCCCCTTACGCATTAGCAATTAGTGATTTTATTGCACCCAATAAAATAATTAAATATTTAGCGGAATTATTTTAAGGACACGCCCTTATGTAAGAATTCAAAATTTCACACTATAAAAGCCGATGCGAAATCATTTGTGAACATCAGTTTTTTAACAATCGTTCCGTAGTCAACATTTCAGATCGATATATCGACAGTTCAGTGATTTCAAAATGTCAGACGAAACAAATAATCAAGAAACCCTCACAACATCGGTGCCTTATAAGCTGCTAGTCTATCGCCGAGAGCTCACCCGTAAGAAACGTCAATACCTTCGACTACAGAAATCGAAGTTGGAACTAACCCAGGATCTAATATCAAACAACGGTCCAAAAGCAGCCGACTACAAAAAGGATAAGTTGCTGCAACGTTCATTGGAAGCCACCATTTTCAAGCAGAAACTCAAATTCAAAATGGCTAAGTACGCTGAAATGCTCAGGAAAAATAAGAAATTGGATGAAAAAACAATCTTGAAATACCTTAATGAATATTATATCGATGTAAGGAAGAAAATGGATGATTTCCTGCAAGAACAAAACAAACGCAAAACTGATTCGAGTTCGTAACTTAAAAAAAAACGACATCTAGTGACCGCATTTGTAATTATAACAACTTGTACTTTGTCTGTAGTAATTTTTATAAACTTTTTAAATTTTTTTATTTTTGGGTATTAAATAAAAGAAAAATTATTTTAAATTAAAATCAATGTCTAATGCGCTTTTTTAAAACAAGATGAATCTGAATTCCTGTCAGGTATATTCTACACATAGGTTCGAACGTCGTTGTCCTTTCTTCCTTTTGAGGTTTTTCAACACCGATATCATAATTTTTCAGGGCTAGATTATGCTGCCTAGTAACCTTTTATTTCATGGTAGGATGCGCAACATCCCCAACTGGAGGACCAGGTCCTTTGATGGATCCCTTGGACGGAAGGAGCCGGGTACTTTCGACGTAACCCATATAAGATGTTCACGACTCTGTCTAGTCAATTCCTCCACATGAGGTGTGCCTTGGTTGGAACATTCTTCCGTTGTGTTGTAGGGTAATTGGTTATGACGTACTACTCCACTTTGACATATTGACACCCTCTGCAAAGACAAATTCTGCGATCGCATAGCTCTAGGTTATTTTGTAGCAGTGGCATAAGCCAACCCGAAAGCCAACCACACAAGCGCGGAAGAGAGGAAGGCCAGAAAACTCCTGGATCACACAAATGCAAAAACAGCAGCACTTGATTGGCCTCAGTGACAAAGTGATCCGAAACCGTGAGGTCTGCAGATACTTTTTGAGGTCAAATCGGCGAACCCCACAGGCGGACCAGTAGGGATGCAGTAGAGTGAGAGGGTTATGATCCTGATCATAACCTCGCCGAACAAAAGGAAAAGAAGAAGCGAAAATAGCGAATGCAGTATGTGGAGCAGTACGTTGGAGGACATTTTTCCAATGGATTCCGAGCTGACAGTTAGCTGCGGTGTGCTAAAGCAAGGCGTTCTCGAGCTGGCCGGCGGGCGCGGCGTCGACATCGGTGTAATTCCCGGCAGAGGATCTGAGTAGTGGTCCTTAAACCACTTAAGGAAAGTGTTGATTGACTCAAAGATCTGGCTTCGAAAGCGGATTCCTTCTGGTGTTACGGTCACATACTCGTGCCTGTTTAGTTTAGTCTTCAGCAGATATGACAGCAGGACCTTCCTCGGATAGTTTTTCGAGGCGGACACGAAGTAATGAATTTTCTTCGTTTTTTTTGAGAAGTTCTTCCATCTTGTCCTTTAAGCCACCACTTGTGTCACGGTAGTATTTGTAGCTCAGAAGCTCTCTTGCTGATGCCGCCATTGGATTCAAGTGGCACCTAATGATTTCATCCAAATCTTTGAATTCTCCGTTGCCAATCCAAAGGCTCTGTCCCAGGTTAAACGTGTTCTCTTCCCTCTCTTCCCTTACGTCGATGTGTTGATAAATGTCGGTGGTCGAGTCTTGCATGGGTGATCCTCGTAACGTGCTGTTCTTGTGCTATGGCTGCTTCTGGGCATAGCTGGAGGTGGAACACCGCTGGGTGTGTTTCTTCCGTGTTGCGATGCGGCGGATGGTTTACGACATGCCTTCACCGTCCCACTCTCGCCAAGGTGGCAGGGGTTCAGTGCATGTCTCCCCGCAATCTTATGGCCGGTTACCTCGAATGGAAAAAACTACGTCTAACGGAAGAGGAACTCTGCAGAGGTTGCGGGGACGAGGGAGCTTTTGAGGACACAACCCACTTCCTATGTCACTGCCCTGGCCTCCAAGACAGCAAGAGCAGGTACCTAGGGAGCTACTTCTTCCAAGACCTAGATGAACTCGCCAGCACGCCATCAGACAAGATAATGAAATTTATCAGGTCCTCAGGATGGTTTGTATGCAGAGACTCGCATCAATAACTATCGGAGCATATTAGAATCGGTACCGGGTTTCAATGGGCAAGGGACATCCTTTCCCCCACAGGGCACCACAATGGGTCAGTACTGACCTGAGTGTGGCGGAGAGTCTCTCTCCCCGCCAACCCACATACCTAACCTAACCTACCTCGAATGGGCCCTGGTGGTGGCGGTGGTAGAGGTGGACCTCCACAACATCATTGTCGATCGAATGCGTATAGTTCTTCCCAACAGCAAAAGCATACATAAGCCATTCCGCCGCGATAAAGCTTTATGTTTATGTTTCAACATGTTTTGCACCAAGTCTGATGAGTTACTACGCTGCATTCGCTATACTTCGTAAGGATTTACTTGGACATTTCAAATCAATTATGTCCCTTGTACTCCTGTCGAACCATAATTCTAATGATCATATGCAAGTATGTTCTAGTGTTAGTACTTAAGTTATCCAGCTTTGCATGAAACAACTTATTTACTTACTTACTTACTTAGGTTGCGATACAGTTCGGGTTGAACATGGGCCTCAACCAACAAGCCTCTCCACTTAGCTTGGCCCTTAGCTAATTGGCTCCAGTTGCGCACTACAAGTTGTTTGAGGTCCCCGTCTACTTGTGCGCGCGACTTTAGGCTAGGTCGTCCTGTACTGCGTTGTCCCTCCAGGTAAGATTCGGAGACTCGGCGAGCCGGGGCATTGTTGTCCATTCGCTCTACATGTCTTAGCCATCTTAGGCGACTGATGCGCTGTACAGCTCGTAAATTTCATCGTTGAATCTTCTCCTTCAAAGCCCGTCAACCCAAATGAAACCGAATAACTCACGAAGGATTTTTCTCTGGAAGCAACCAACGATATTTTCATGCTTCAGCGCCATAAAGCAGCACTGGGATGATCAAGGTCTTGCAAGGAGTCTCCTTAGTCATTCGCGATAGGGTCTTACTACTCAATTGCCACATGAAACAGCTTAGGTCAATCTTATCCCTTTTCAAACTCGATGCTAAATAATCCTGAGGAACTTAATATAGTGGGCTTCAAACACATGAAAGGACTCTTCCATCTTTCATGGTCCAGGCAAGCTTAATATTTACGAGAATGATCAGTATATAATCTGTTGGCTGGGATATAAAATTCCTCTTGACTGAGGAGTTGATGTTGTCCACTGGGTCACTGTGGTCGAGCCAATATATTCGGCGTTTACTAGATTTTTTCAGTACACGCACATCTTGATATACGAGCAGTGCATAGGGTTCATGGTTGAATCTTACACTCCACTAGCACACAGGACCGAATATCCGACGGAGTAGTTTTCTTTCCTCGCAAAATGATTTTACTTCAAGCAGATTGACACAGATTGTACAGCACACAGCAAACTTTTTTTGACAAACACTTCATGAAATTTCAGACAGACGGTCGACTTCCTATACAATGGCTGCATTCGAACTTTGTAAGTGACTGAATTACTGGGTAACCTTCGCGTGTTTCCACGCCATTAACTGATACCGCTTCTCGCTGCAACGCGATACTCTTGCAAGGAGCATCTGCCCGTAATTACAACACAATATCCTTCCAACTTCAGACAATGTCTTCCAATATGCTTGGGCGTGCAACCGAAACAAAGTGCAGACACCTATCGGGTTAGCAAATCAAACGCCACTTTCTTTCACAATATACCACAATGACTTGCTAGCTTAATGACTTTCGACAGCTCCAAGGAAGGAAGTTAATTAGCTTTGATGCAGGTCCTTTCAGATAAAATAAAACATTTCCACGCACAAAGATGGAGAGGGGAAGCTGAAAATGTATTTGCTTTTGATTGTGGTATTTTCATGGAATAGCCGTAATGCCTTTATGCCTTTGGGGGAATATTTATAGTCCATCAAGAGCCATTATTCTCCAAATTATAAGTCCTTTAACTCATTCGTGAAAAGGCTGTTGGCACAAACGACATAGACTTTCGAAGGATGCTTGGGGATTTGGTTTGTTGAAAAGCATAATTTTGTAGCAAAATGCCAGCAGTCTTCCATCCAGAAGGCAACAATGAATTACAAACTTTTCGACCCCAGTGATGAAGTAGATGACATTATTGATGATTACAATTGTGTGATGTGATGTGAAAGAGGTTAGCTCGAGGGGCTTCATTTGTTAAACTATGGAATCCACCTGACGCGTCTAGACAGCAGTCGCAGACAGTTTGAGGCAAATGCAAGAATAGAAATCAAATTGAAAACTAAACGCGCTTTTCGTTGATATTATGCAGATTAATCAGCTGTCGCCGTTAAGAAAATCCTTCATTAAAGGATAAGGTGTGGTAAAGTGTGCTTCGCAATAGGAATCAGGGGATAAAAAAAGAGCAGACATCTTTTAAACTCGTACTTTTCATTCATTCATTTTTTTGAGTTGAGTCCTTGGTCTTAAGATCCTTATATACGCCATTAAAACAGATGAACCAAAAAGCTTTCGTTTCTGAGTATTCAAGGAATGATGTGATGCAGCCTCCTCTATAAGCTGATGTCCAAAGTTGGTAAAGGATGAATATAGTGAGGAAATAGGGGGCTAAATTTGAACGTCTTCGAGAACCAATAACTGAAAGCACAGATGAAAATATTGTTTGGTGGGCGAAAGCCAAGGAAGTTACAACGAACAACAAGTTTAAACGTCTTCAAAGACTAGGACGCCCACCTGCCTTACGGCAGTCAACAAGGCTATCAGCAGGCTCACTCCCAGCCCCATCTCGCATATATTTTTCACCAAAGTGGCTTTTCGCATTGCGGTCAGTCTCCGAAAGGCGGATAAACGTACTCCTTGACGTCCCCCAAATACAATAGTAATACTCAACACAGTTTTCGACTTTATGCCTGAATCACTTTGCTGTGGCAGGAGGATTCATTGACCTGGTGGACCGCAGCTCGCTCAAAAAGAAAACAATGGTTTACAGATGGTTCAAAATTGGATTCTGGCGTTGATGCTGTTGTATGTGGACCCAGGTTTGTGTAATAGATATATACACCGGTATCAACCTAAATCTAGACATTAAAGCTGCCACCATCCATACGGATATATATGACCTCACATATAGTCAAATGGCGCTCAAAACTCTGAGCTCCCACTTGATTAACTTAAACCAGTTTTATGCTGCTTTAATGATCTGCAAAGTAAGACTTTGGTGGGTACTGGGTCATGTAGGCGTTGAAGGCAATTAATTTGCAGATTTGCTCACAAGGAAAGGCTCCTCTGGTTTGTTTACCGGACCCGAACCCCTTTGTGGAATCTCCAATTCTGCTTTCAAATGTACCTTAAACAGATGCGAAAGCAACATGTTCCTATCCCACTGGAATAATACTCAAGGATTCAGACAAGCTAAAGGACTCATCCAACTCTTCTATATAAAGGCAAGAGATATCCCCAAATAGAGCAGAGACAACATAAGGGGTTTCCTAAGCTTCCTTGCTTTCACTGTCAGTGCAAGTATGAGTATTACTGAGGATAGGATCTGCTGCCTCTGTTTAGAGGAAGACAAAACCGCAGAACATATATGAGAGTGTGGCTGTGTGTAAAATTCGGAGTAGCATTTTCCATAAAAAGCAGAAACCGGAACCGTTTCTGGCTTAAAGAGGGCTTATGGCACACTTTGGACGTAGTTCCTTTGAACCGATGGGGGTAGCCACAAAGGGGTAGAAAAATGAACTTCGCCACCACAACTGCATCGGAAAATTGATGGTGCAATCTAATTGAGCTGATATTCCGCTGCATTAACATCACATCTTGTCAGAATTGTAATTAGCATTAACCGTTAACGGGGAAACTCCTGGATGCTAAAGTACCGACTTACTACGGCTATCCAGAGTGCAGGTTAAGACAGTCCAAAACGCCCAGCAAGGCAACTGCTACTCGGGAACAGTCATTGTGCTCTAGACGTGAGGAACGCCTTTAACTCCGTAAGATGGGCAGATATCCTGGAGCGGGTGGAAAATAAATCCAGAGTACCACGGTATTTGTTGCAGGTGTTGGGGGACTACCTCAAAGACCGGTAACTGCTCTACTACACTGCAGAGGGACGGCGCAGCAAGAACAACACAGCAGGAGCAGCGCAGGGTTCAGTACTGGGTCCGGACTTGTGGAACGTATCGTATGATGGAATCCTTCGGTTGGAGATACCTGAAGACACTTTTCTCATAGGGTACGAAGACGACATCGGCGCAGTGGTCACAAAACTCAACCAGATCATGAGACGAGTGCAAGGGTGGATGGCGGACCATGGCCTAAGTCTAGCAGCCACGAAGACCGAGATAGTTCTACTAACCAGGAGACGGATCCCGCGAATTTTCAAGTAGGTACAGAGACAATCACCAGCAAGTGCGCAGTAAGGTACCTGTGTATTTCCCTGGACTGCAAACTTACCTACTGGGACCAAATAAGATCGGCATCAGAGCGAGCGGCGAAAGTCACGACGTCACTCAGCAGGATCATGGCAAGCATCGGAGGCCCAGTAATGAGTAAACGGAGACTGCTTATGTCCATCACTCACTCCATTCTCTTGTATGGATGTGAGGTATGGGCTAAGGCACTCAACGTGGAAAAGTACAAGAAGCAAATGACCGCAGTACGGAGACGAGGCGCCCTTCGTGTTACCAGCTGTCCTCTGTCCTATAGACCTGCTAGCGGCAGAAACAAAGTACGTTCACGACAACAAGACGGAAATGGGGATTGAAGCGATAGAAGCACAAGCAAAAGAGCAGACCAGAGAGAGGTGGCAAAGCAGGTGGATCGGCGAAACCAGCGGAAGAGGGACCGCGAGGCTGATAAGAGACGTTGCTGCATGGACGGAGCGGAAACACGGTGAAGAGAACTACTACATCACCCAATTCCTAACCGGAAATGGATACTTCAACCAGAACCTCTGCAAAATGAGGAAGAAAAACAGCGCAGCCTGCCAGTACGGAGACTCCGAGGAAGACGATGCCTACCATACCTTCTTCGTCTGCAGTAGGTGAGCAATGCAGAGGACCGGGCTTGAGTCGGATATAGGCAGCCTCTCCCAAACAACGTGGTCCAGAAGATGATCTCGTGTACCACCAGTTGTAACAGGATGTGCGCTTTCATCGAAACGGTGTTAAGAAAGAAGAAAAGCGAGCGTAAGCGTTTCCCTCCGCCCCTAGGCAAAAAAAAAAAAAATCCTAGTCAATGATGTGCTCTGGCGCACATGGACTATATTAATTGAATTTATTCACCTCATTGGATATTCAATAGTGTGAACAATTTATGCAATTTTCATAATGTTTTCAAAACACGCAATTTCCGGAATATTGAGGATTCATTTTTCATTGTTGCTTCTGTAACAAGCAACAAGTATTTTATTTATAAATTGATTGATATGCATAACAGCATTTAGATAAAAATGAAAAGTTTGTATCTCATTCCGAAGAAACTTGAATTGATTTCCAGGAAAATTTATTTCCTTTGTTTCATGTTCGATGCACACAGCAGCTTTCCTGATTGAAATCATTTCCAGGACTTGACATATACATATGTACATTCTATACTCGTAGAAAAAACGAACTCGTCTTGAAGTGTCTAAATGTCAAGTATGCACTATAGCTTGGATTACCCAGAATTATCTGGGATTTTTATTTCCACTGACAGCTCTCAATTCATCCTGTAGTGCCGACATATTCACAAAAAAAAAAAATGAAACAATTCTGCCTCTCGTTTGCCAAACGTGTCACATACAAATAGTTCTCTTTGGATGTCCTGGTTTCCTATAAAGCAGTAGAAACGTGACCGGAAGGCTTCTCATAAATAAGGAAAACAGAATCATCAATTATTGGAAGAAAGTATTCGGCACGAATATCTGGCGACGGCAGGAGATTCATTCAAGGCATCTCGGCAGATTATACACCTGATGAGATGGGGAGTCTAGGCACTGCCGACTGTTGTGGGCCTTCATTCGTAAATATTTATACGTAAATACATACATATGTGAATTGAGATATTTTGCAAGTTTGGATTTTAGGTTGAATTGCTGTCGCCTAAGTAAGAGGACCACATCCAGGCGCCTACTCTGGTTCTTAATGTCATCTAATAAAATAGAATTATCAAGAAGGCTTGGTCGAATAAGGGGGTTCCTTCTGCCGTAAACACGAACTTGGGTGGATGATTTATTGTAAAACTGCTTAGTTCTCAAGGAAGTGCCTTCTTTGTCGTCTGATAATGTTCGCCGAGTGACACAGTTAAATGTCTGGTGTCTTCCTCAATATAAAGTTGACCACAATTTCCGCAGAGATGCAGTAAATTGATTCTTTTCCTTTTCATTGAGTGCTTATGTTACTGCTTGTGTCCTGTTGGTACTCTCGATATAGAAGAGTTGATAAACGTACATACTGTGTACGTAGGGAGATAGAAAAGTTTATGGGTCAAAAGTGAAAGCAGTGTTTTTACTAAAACGTTTGCTTTTATTTTTCGACACTTTTCTTGTCGATGCTTTAATGCCGCCGTGGCTCAAGTGGTTAGTGCGTTGGATCGCTGAGCGAGAGGTTCGACGTTCGAATCCCAGAGAACACCAAAAAGTTTTTTCACGGCCCCACCTCTCGCGAATGTCTGACAAACGTCCGAGAGTAATAACTGTCAAGAGAAAGCTTCTCAACTTGCCTTTCGGATATGGCTCTAAGCTGTTGGTCCCTTCCATTTGTGTGGAACACGCACAACACGAATGGTCGCGAGAAGCTAGGCCGTGGACCAATTCGCCCTGTTGCGTCAAGTATTTGTATTTTTTTGCTTCAATGCTGCGATCCATTAGGAAATCAGTTTGAACATATTTTTTCAGTCAGATAGAAAGAGCGTTGTAAAGTTCTTCATCATCGGTCTTCAATCGCAGCCAATACTCGTCGGAGTTGGTTTTCGATTGCCAGCATTCTGGGCATCCAATGGCATCCAATGAATTTGTTTAGAGCTAATTTTTCGTGGAAATCCCACAATACACTTGCAGTTGAAATGTCTAGCATCTGCTCCCCACAAGAAGTTCTTGAACTTTTTTGCAGATTTCGCCATCAGTCGATCGGTCATCCACTGCGGGGATTGATTTTAGTTGAAAGCCTTCGTTCGCTTAGAATTTAATCACCGACGCATTCTGAGGTTTTGTGTCTTTTTTCTTTAAGTCATTAGTCATACAAAATTATGAAAATTTTTTGAGTTGCATTCCAATCCTTATTTACGATGAAAAACAAAGGAGCATCGGCTCTCAAACACCCCTCGTAAGGCATACGGCATCCATAACATCTGCGCTCCATCTTGTTCGGAGTTCTGCAATGCATTTCAGCTTATCTGGTAGTCTGGATAAGTGAATTCTATCGGTTGGTATACTTACACAATATAGTTGTCTTCCAACAGAAAGATATGACCGATCCACTTCTACTTCCTTCGCCGTGAATTGATGTCTATTAATTTCTCACCTATTTTGACAACTATGACAGGACATAATCGCCAAAGAATGGCAGCGTTGCCATTTAAAATAAGCACAATCCGCTGCCAAAGTTCAGAAGATTGAAACTCTTTATAGAATCGATTCCAGTCTCGGGAGCATCGGAAGAGAGCATTTTTATTGCTCCCTGCCATCTACCATACGATGAATCTATAGTTGATTATGGTTCTGATAAATATGTATGTATCCGCAAATAGTCAGTCATTTCACTTTTTAAGGCTGATAGCAGCTTTGTTGCGCTATAAAAAAATTTTCATCCTTTCTTCGATATTTAGCTTCTAGTAACTTTTCGTACTTTTTGACAGCTTCAGCATCGATCGTTCTAGTGTGGGTTGCGTAAAGTTCTGATTAAATCTCCTGCACCTGATGGGAGCTAATTTAGTCTTCTGAGGGTTTGTGTATACACCGTATGACCTGCGATAATTATGGCAGTCACTGTCGCAAAGCCAACGAGCTTCTGGCGACGGGTTCCTTACAAGATTGCGTTTGTATCTAGTAGCCAGAGAAGTGATAAGTCTCTCTTGAAAAGTATCTCTAAATACTTTCTTCATTCATTCTCCATATCTAGAGGTCTTGTTGTGAGTCCTTAGCATTGCAACTATCCACTTGTATACCTCCCTGTTATGCAGCTTTAGTACGGTGCTCACTATTACTTCTGTTTTCACATCATTGAACCCGCCTTTATCTCGAGGAAGGCAACAAGACTGCACTCCTTGACTTACGTGAAATTCTCGGTTATCGAGACTACTTCGTGGAAAGCAGTTACAGTACACAGTATGTACCTGTACAGTACTAGTACACTGTACCTGTGTATGCATTCTAATCGCAGGGTGCATGCACACGCTAGTGATTTCAGTTTGTTGGGGAAATACATGCTTTGAATTCGTTTTAAATACAATTTACCCAACGTCATACTGGCTCCTTGGTAATTCTAGCACTTGCCAGCTTTGGCTGCAAAAATTATGTTTGCTTCACTCCATGCCATATGTAATTAGTTTCACCAACCCAGCTTCGGAAAAGTTTCACCGCTTTAGGAGCCATGACATTATCCTATGCGGGACTTTTTAATGAACATCCCTTTCGCCTTGGTCAGCTGAAAAACGCATCCCAGAGTTATTACCACTAAGTCCTTCAAAGAAAAACATTTCGCCAGACAGTTTCATATTGGTTTTCATTCTATTCAGTAAATTTTAATTGAATTACATTTTCCCGAAGTACGTATATCTGTAAGTAGTAGCTCCAAAGGCTCTGTTTTAAGCTACTTTAATCCCAACCTATATTTACTTTGAAGTAAGTTTGAAAATATCTGGTGAAAACTTGTTCTAAGGACTAACTTCAACTTTCAACGGTATGCTTTCTCCTTCACCACCTTCAGTGGTCGCCCTTCGGTTCCAGTCGGATACTTTGAAAGTACTCCTTCATCTTTCTTGCAAATAACTTCATCCTAGTTTATGCTGCAGTTGATTATATCTTACTGCATAAAATGTCTCCAACAGGAATAAAGCTGATTGTGCGAACACAATAAAGTTACTTATTGCTTTTGGATGTTTTGATTGCTTTCAAGTGAAATTGAATTCAGGCCGTTGGTACGGATTTTTCTTACTAAACAAATTTCTTACATAGTTAGCGGGATACAATTTCAGGAAAAAGCTACAAATTTGTGTGATAAATTTCACCACCAGAAGAGGGGAAATGGCTTTTATTGGAAGTGAAAGATGAATGGTAATCCCAACGTGGCACGCTTAACTTTAAGTTGAAAAAAGTTGGCACTGCAAATAATTTTGAGTACTCAAACATGACTGCAGCAAAAGTTTTATGTTGGAAACTGTTACGATCTTTTATCAATGTAAGAGCGAGTTGGACTAGTAACTTGCTCCCAAATTGCTTGCAGGCTGAAGGATTAAGGACGTTAAAGCAGAAAATATCAGATTACATCGCATATATGTAGATCTTTTAATGCTTAAATTTATGTGCATTTTAACCTAAAAGATTCATTGTAAATCTGCGAGCACTAGGTCGTTTTAATGGACTGAGTTAGTAGAGAGCTTGTAGTGGCTTTGAAAATGGCGAGTCCTTTTGATCTATGAGTTTGATTTTAAGACGAATTTTTGGTGGTGGTACTCTCCGCTGAAGCTCTACGGCTCAACTAATGTTCCATTGAATTTTCATTTTCCAAAAAAAAGATTAGCAAGGGTTTTGGAGATGACGAGCTCAGATCATCTGCACTCACCATATCAGATTCAAAGATCTGCGGCCAGATACATGCAACCAATCACAGAGACATTTTCGCATCGTCGTTTGCTCTAAAATCATCGCAGAAGGTTGTGTCGTTTAAGCCCAGCACTTTCAGGTGCTTGATAAAAGCGAAGGAGTAGGAGGAAAGGCCTAAATTTGTATACATATACATGTATGTAAACGTTTGACCTGTCTACTTCTCCCCCTGTCTGTTCTTACGAGAAACCCCATCATAATGAGATGACAGACAGTTTGCTCTGTGTCAAATTTATGCCTCATTACAATTAGAACTGCAATCTCTTTAATTTCATGGCAAAATCTGCATATTTAGCAGCTTTCTAGTTCTCATCTCCGGCGAGCCTTTAGATGCCTGTCTGGAATGCTTAAATAAAGGCAGTTGATGCATGTTTTAGATCTTCGTCTATTGAAACTCCCAGAAGTACCCTTGTCTTTTTTTGTCTTGGGTGTTCGCGATTTTGGTCCTTTCGATGTACTGCTTCTTTTGCTACATTTCTCGGTCGAGTTCGCATTATGTATTATGTACGTGTGTTGGGAACAATTAGTTGATGTAAATTTGATGTGATCATCAAATCATCATCATTTACAATTAGTTTTTTTTTTTTTTTATATAATTTACCCCCACTCAAGGGGTTATGAATACCCTTTTAGTGTTTATACGCAGTGCGGGCGTTGAAAGGAAGATAGAGAGAGAGAGAGAGAGAAAGAGATTGGTGTAGTGGTTTGAAACTCAGGTGTATTAGGTTTCACACATTAGCTCCAGGGGTGGTGTCCAGATAACTGGGGAGATTGTTTGTTGTCATTTATTTGTTTTGCCTTCGCTTCTGATTCACAGTATTTTTCCCGATCCATCTGATGTCATGAGCATGTCAATCATCAACAGAGCAATCAATTTCTCCAGCCATATGTCAAACCTACTGCCAGTGTTATGCCTTCGCAATAGTGTTGTCACAAACTTTCGCAATTGATCGGACTGCCTCTTATCATATAATGCTTGCTGACATCAGGGATTGAACTGTGAACCATCAGCTCGACAAACGATGACGCTACCACTACACCATTGTGGTCGATCCACATTTCTTTTAGATTTTGTTCCATAAGAAAAGCTCTGCAGGTAAGAATAGGCGGGACAGACATCTCTAGATCACTTAATACACTGCTAAGACCTGGGACTATTTTAAATTTATAAATATACTCGTATATTTCGAGCAAACAAAAGCTTTCTAAACTCAGTTTAAAGATTGCAATCAGAGAGTTTTTCTTCAGACCCAGATCGTCATGGTATTTTGGGAAAACTAGATCCGCGAGGAGCTTTCTAAACATGCCTCACGAAGGACTTTTTGGAACCTTCCTTTGTTTTTTTTTTGTAGGCTGTACGGCAAATATTGGAGAAGCTTAAATAATAATGTCTGGATAGAATTCGAAGCTTACTTGCTGTCTCTTTGCAACATCAAGTGCTAGGCTTAAGCAACGTCCCCTGAATACTCAGGACAAGGGTATTTATACCCTTTTAGTGCGCGCTAATTATTAAAAAAAAACAACATCACTGCCTGCAAAACCTTTAGAGAATTTGAGGATATTGCGGGACACTTCCTTTGTAATTTTTCCGCCTTTGCTCATTTCGCAGATTCTTTTCCGATAATATTGAGAGTTCAGATCATAATCTCCTCACAGCCACATGCGAAAAAAAGAAATAAAAAAGACGAACAAATTTCATTATCAGAGGGCAGTTTGGTAGTACCATCGGCTAATTTTCCATCCCCCCAGGAGTTTCGTTTCCACCCGACAAAAACTGATGGACTAAGCCTAGCCCGTTGGGATAGAAACTAGAGGTAACAGTTCTAAGCGCTCTCCAAACAAAAGTACTCGCAATGAATCTCTCATAATGCCGCTATAGAAACTTTGCTAAAAAGGGAAGAATAAGATGCCTGCTGTAAGTCACAATGAAGCAAAATAATTGTGCACAGTGTAGTATCCATGTTTCCGACAATTTTCAGAAATGGAATGGAATTTCCAAATTCTTTCTTCATTACTTAAATAAGTTTACAAACAAAGATCCATTCTTCTCTACACTTCCATCCTTGTTCTCAAAGCGTTCACAACTTTTCGTGCCACACACTATTCTTCTTACAAACTTAAGGATCCACCAGCTCCAAGTACTTATTTCAGTCCATATAAACTAGAAGTTTTCGTCAATTTAACAAACAAAATTAAATGGGGTAAAACTTGTCCGTACCTAAAGGAGTTACCCCGAAGCCAATTTTTGGTACCTCACTCAACAGGGGAATAGTTTCTGCTTCCAGATTCATGAACCGTAGGAAAAAAGTAAAGGAAAACTTTATTGTTCACCGCGGAAACCAGAAACCTTTTATTCGACCATGACATTCCCTGGCTAGACTGGGGTATTTGCCTTCAGAAAATACTTTTTAGTCGGAGGCAACAAAGAGCAACACGCTCTCTAACAACAACAGCAGGACATGAATAGCATTCATGTGGAGTCAAGAACGCAGCGCAAACATGTTGAGGGAAACAATACACCCTTCCCGCAAACAAAAGATACACTTCCAAGTGAATTTAATAAAAGCATGCTGTTTGCGGCCAAACTACCCTCTCCCCGGAGGGCATAACATGAGTTGTACTACAAGGGAGCTGCGTAAATTCCAAGCGATTCCAAGTGATTGAACGGAATGCAGGCCTGAAGCTGGAAAACACCAAAAACTTAACCCAACTCCGCCTACAATTGGATTATGAATAAATTTACCGCTTAATAAAATCCTTAATAAAATGAGTGTGTGTGTGAGGATTTTTATGAAAACAAGGCAACTCCATGCAGCACGTACTTCGAAATATGTTTTCTTTTATTTTTCGGCAAATACATGTCTGAAGGAATCCTCTTCAAAGGACCTGGTGGTTCGTCGGCAGGAGAATCAATTTTTATTTACCGAGAATCCTGCACAGCACAAATGAAACAAATAACTTTCTTTGCCGCCCTGGCCTTGTAAGCTCGAGTTGATAATTGGAATTCACCCTTGTTCCTGTGGGGAGGAATGCGAATTAACATTGTTTTCTCTGCGTTGTCATCGGAATTGAAGGGAATTACTAGAAAAGGACGCCTACCTAGCTTACACACGGACTGTGGCTTTGAATTGTGGGATGTACACAGGTACTACCGCGAATTATTCGGATGAACTGCCTGAATAATAATTACATGTTTGCACAGGTAAATTTCGACACGAGTTTGGAGAGAGGTGGTGGAATACGAATACGAATACGAATACACGGACCCCGTACTTTCAAAGGTCGATGTTCGAAATAAATTTGGTTGTAGTTTTGGGTACAATTTAAGGACTTTTGTCTTAAATCGTTTAAATCCCACACACATCAGCAGCTAGGCAAGGCCGATAGATACTTCCTCTTCCAACATCAAAAGTGAAGTACGTGTGGTTGGCTCTTTATGGCATATAAGGCAGTAACGGAAGCGCGTCGGTGCTAGTCGGATCAAGGCACTAAGGGATGGTCCTCCCTAGACACTTGTGGGATCGCGAGAAGACTATGTACGGACTTGTTTCGATAAGAGTACGATTGACAGGATTATGCAAAAGGATAGGAAATCCCTTTCTGCCCTGATAGGAGTCATCACGGGGCATACCACTCTGCGGTACCACATGATAAAACTGAGACTAACGTCCGAGAATCCGGACGGAAACTGACTACATCATCCCACTACCAAACCGCAACCGGAGATTCTCTATTAGAATTCCTAGCAGAGAGGAATGGAATGAAGGCAGAGTCCCTTTCGAGAATGAACTGGCCATCTTCACCGACGGATCAAAAATGATCGCTGGTACGGGTGCCGGTGTATACTGTGAGTCTCGAAACACATTTCGCTCATTTAGACTTGAGTACAGGTGCAGTATTTTCCAAGCTGAAGTTGCTGCCATAAAACAAGCTGCGGACATGATTATTGAGTGAAATATTTGAGAACAAATAATCAGCATCTATGTCGACAGGATGACATCTCAGCGGCCAATACAGTGACCCTGTGTTGGGTACCTGGCCACACGGATATCTCCGGTAAAGAAAAAGCGGACGATCTAGCCAGAGAAGGGTCGCTTATGAACTCCTCAAGGGCCCTCTCTGAGGCCAGTATACCGCTCAGTACACTGCAAAGGGAGAAAGAAATCGAGGCCATTGAGGAGGCAAATGAACGATATCCTAATAGCTGTTGGCGTCGTGACAGGACACTGTGTGATAGGTAATCAAGCAGCACGGCTAGGATTACCACACAACGACTTTTGTAGCAGCTGCAGAGACGAAGAGGAAATAGAATCCGTTCGTCACCTCGTTTGTGACTGTCCAGCGCTGGCCATAAAAAGAAGACGTGCCCTTGGCAGTTACTTCTTTTCAGAATTGGACGAGTTAGGTAAGATTGATATTTAGGTTAATAGGGTTTTTTTAAATATTGCGCATAATGGACTCATAGTGGGCTAAGTGAGCCGTTGACAATCCTGTCAACAAGGGCACCCATTTACCTAACCTAACCTAGCCTAACGTAAGAAGACTTATGTATGTCGTGGATGTGGAAATGAGGAGGTCGATGAGGATACAACCCACTTTCTCTGTTACTGTACAGGCCTTATCCACATTAGATTTAAATTCCTTGGGAGACACGTCCTCCGTAACCTAGAGGAATTATCCAGTACAGCAGCCAATGACATCTTGAACTACATCAAATCAACTGGATGGTTTGCTAGTTCATTGGAATCCATATCTATAGAACTAGGGTTAACCAATAGGCAAGGGACTTTTCTCCCCTATGGGTGTCACAATGGGTCTGTAGTGATCTGATTGTGGCGTTGTAGATCTCTTCCACTCGTCTACCCACATACCTAACCTAACTTAAGGTTATTATTGGGGCTAGGTCAGCGCTCGATTCACGCCAGAGAACGACAATCACAGCGACCTAGCATTACAGTGAAACGAATAAAATCTTAGTTTCTCCAACCACTATTCGAAAAAGGGTTAACTGCCTTAAAGTACAATGTGCCAGAAAGAGTCCTACCGTGTCTTAAGATTCATAGTCACTGATAAGCTGGTGCAGGGTCATAAGTCCACAATGGACTTTTGACTCACTTGGGTGGGTCATAAGTCCACAAACGAATTTCCTCTCCCACCTTAGTGACCCATAAGACCACAATCGATGGGTCAGTAGTCCACAGAAATTTCCTGTGGACTTATGACCCTGCGCCGATAAGCAATTTATTTTAAACTATTCAGCAACAATTCGCCCCATAGATTTGCTATGCTTGCTGTCTTAAGTTACGGAATACGTTGTTGAAGTAGCTTTTGCAAGGACACGGACTATGATTTTTGTAGGAACGTCAGATGTCGAAGAAAATGGTGAATCAAGAGCCGTTAGCGTGGGTATTTTATAGGCGTTCGATCGAGTATGCCCTATTTAGCAAGCTAGCTTCTTAGGCACTTCTACACCAACTCAATGGATGGGTGGAAAACTTGGTTTAGGAGAGATTCACTTTAATGGCTGACGTCCCTCAGGGATCTTTCAACAACCTTACTTCTTCTCACATTACTACCCTTCTAGGGTCATCCAATAACGCGATATAAAGTTTCGCTGGCTGACAATAGAAGCCTGTTTGAACAACATCAACTTGAGTGCCTGCAAATCACATCGTTAGACATGATTACTCATTAAGTGAAGGCCTGTAGAAAATCTTATCGTGGGGGAAAGCAAACTTTAATACCAAGGAAATCTAATTTACTATGTTCTTCAGAAAGGAAACATCTCCTGGTTATAGTTCTGGAGATTGTTGTTTCTGTAGTTAATTATTCAATACGATACCATGATAAACGTGTGTAGCTTGGCAGCTGTCTGAATCACTGCTGTTGCTATCGGTGCGGTCAGTGAAGTAAATATCCATTAAAAGCTACAAGAAACCTAGAATCCCAGAATCGTTTTGTGTGATATTTCTTTTGGATTTGTCAGACTAGCTAGATGATTTCTTAGCTTAGTTATGAACGAGAGCTTTATATCTAACATGACGGTACCTAACCTTAATGCATGACTCCAACTTTATTGTATGAACATCGGTTGTAGTGGGTACTGCCTCCAGTTGAATTCCACTGCTAATGGCAACCGACATAGTTTTCTGTTGCACTAGTTTCGGGAACACAGCGATACGGTCACTGGAGAACAATCCTTATTTTCTGCGGCCGAATTTTGTCACCGGAAATGAATAACTTGTCACGTGTATGGGTGTAGCACTTTAACAATAACCAGTAGAGATTTCGTTCGCATAACTCACAAATTGTATCTCCTAATAAACCAGGAGTCATAAAAAGCCGTCGTGTAAAGTACATATGTATGTCGTGGCCTCAGTTCACTGGCCTATGGCCTTTGAATTCGTTACGTCCATGGTCGAAAATCTATAAAAAGTTTCTGTGCATGAAATAGCCCGTCACAATTATGATAAGGACACGTTGGTACTGACCCATGTGAAAAGATACCAAAATAGGTAGAAATTCTTGCCAGTTTTAGTCAGAAATTATGATCATAAATTCAAAAAGTCGCAATTTCATAACCAATTCACAGAAGGAAGCAGTTTTTCTCAAGGGCTCTTAAAGTTTAAAAATTGTCTCTTTCATATCAGTCTCACATTCATATACTGTACCCCAATGTCCTTTCTTAGCTAGCAGAAGAGGAGGGATCTTCGGCTATCACTGACTGGCACAAAAATTGAATTGATGGTAATAACCAGAAAACTTTTTGAGGAATCGAAATGAGAATGAAACTCTTTAGAAATTCCGGGGATAGAAGGTAGACAAATTAACCCAGAAAGGTGGACTGGTTCGGTATCTGCTTGCATATATTCGTAGTTGTAGATGTACGCTTCAAAACTGACTCAAAAAATACTTCTTTTTTTGTTCATTATTTTTAGTTCACACTCGGATGGATATGTATAGATTGGGAGCATGACTTGCATGAATGCAACCAAATAATTTCATTCCCCATTTACGCCATCTCCTCGTATATACTACTGTGTGCATCCAGCTACAGCTGAGCAACCACAGGGAACCGTATATTCTCTGATTAAAGATGAATATGAGGTAAATGAATTTATTTGGTTAACATACTAAAAACAAATTTAATCTTATTCAGCTCCGACTGTATGTATTTAGATTACAAGCGTTTTGATTGCAAAACTTTTAACGCCTCTTTGTAAAACTTCGTATTACGGGCATTCCTTCCTTCCTACCCCGAAGGTTTTTGAGATAGGGTTAGCAAGTGTAGCTTTTTAAGGCTAGGTATGCTCTGGTGAACACTCATTCCGTCGAAAACGGCAGAACAAAAAAAACAGTGTATTGTGTTGAATGTGTTTGCATTGCAAGGGTAGCTTTTGTCGGAGGCTTATTCCCTGAAAAGGACAAAGGATGGATGCTGAGAAAAAAAGAAAAAGCGTGGACTCGTTACAAGTTGAGTCAGTTGAGATCAAATTCATTCGATTATGTGTGCATTGCAGCCACGAATTGCAAAGTAAAGATGGGTACATACGAGTTGAAAACTATTGTATGGCATGAGGCTTACAACAATACACTGAAAGGCACACAGATATGGTATTTTGTTCATATCGCAGCACTGGAAAAATTAGAAACTCTGTACTTTATGCCATTCCCCGACTTTGGGGCTTAACGACCACATAGTTATCCTTCAAAGGAAGGGTAGATGGGTCATGAGATCGATCAATACTTTGATCAATTGACCGATCATAAAAACCTGGATGAGGAGATATTCTGCCAAATATTTCGAGAAGTTGAAACGATAACTGGCACAGTCAAATCGAATCGCAAACGACATAGTACGTATCTGCGACATATCAATATCCTGCAAGATAACCTGAAACTGATGTCGATTGGTTCCTTAGTGGAATGATAGAAAAGCCAATCTCTGCAAGGTGTGATGACGCTTTCGACAATAATGTGACATTTCTACAGAATTGGAGACAAACCTAGATATTTTTACAGATTTAGTGATATAAAAGCAGATGTGGGTTAAATGACTTACTGAATCGAGCATTGCCGAGCTACCTGATGAGCCCTCATCTCACCGTCAATATAGCTTCCGTAATGCTTGTCATCAAAGCAATGACAGCTGTAGCGGAAACTGCCATAAAGGAAAATGGATGTAACGAAAGAGGTGCACAAAGCAATACTCCGATGCTAAATATGATATAAATGATAAGAGGCAGTCGAATCAATTGCGAAAGCTTATGAGAAAACTACTGCGAAGGCATAACACTGGCAGTAGGTTTGTCATATGGCTGGAGAAATTGTTCGCTCTGTTGATGATTGACATGCTTATGACATCAGGTGGACTGCGAAAAAAATACAGTGAATCAGAAGCGAAGGCAAAATAAATGACAACAAACGATTCTCCCCAGTTAGTCTGGACACCACCCCTGGAGTTAATGTGAAACCTAATAACACCTGAGTTTCAAACCACTACACCAACCTCTTTCTCTCTCTCTATCCAACTTTCCAACGCCCGCACCGTGTGAAAAACATGGAAAAGGGTATTCATAACCCCTTGAGTGCGTGCAAATTATAAAAAAATAAAAATGATGCTAACACTGCCTAGCAAGAGTAAAAGACTGCTCCTGGTCAGAATTATTTTGCTACTCAAGTAAATCAGACTTTTATGTGAGAAGGAGAACCATATGTGAAAGTTTTTTTTGTTTTTGTGGGACCGTGGACCAACTTATCGATGTTTTCTAGGATTCGGACTCTGGGATATGATTTTATAAAAATAAGAAGGAAAACAGGGAGCGAAGAACGATCAAATCGCCCACACAGTGATGTGGACTTCTACCTCTGCGAAATTGTGAATGCACAAGCAAGCTTCCAAGCATATCTATACACATTTTTGGACATGACAATGCCCAGTTCGGCGCAACTTGAAATGGAGGAAGAGGATATGGAGTCCACTACAAAAATTTTCCAACGGGACGTGATGTGTCCGTGAAAATAGACTCTAAAGTCGGACGAATAGTGAGGCGTAGAGCAATGAGTTAGACTACAGGAAATTTCAGATGCGATTACAAATATGTCAGCAATTGGGATGAAGTAGTCCCGCAGAGTAGAACGGCAAAGACAAATAAGCTATGGACGCGAAAAAGGGGAATGCTTATCGCCACCACGTGCAGAAATACTTAACAGTGTTTCTGCAAACTAATATAAGAGCAGAGAGGAAGTGGTTTTCGAGAGAATAAGTTCCACACGCTCCCATTTAAAATTATTACCTTGTGCTTCAAATTACGACTTTGATTGCCAAGCGGAAATTGCAATAATTATGCGTCTTGCGTATATGGGCACCTTTTTTGTGCCGTATTTCAAGAGAATCCTGGCCATCTTACAATAAAAGGAGAATTGGTGATCGAATGGTATGGTGTGAAGGAAATGCATCTTAGAGTGTTCTTGGCCAGTGGCCTTTTGGTCGACGGTGATTCCCTATATATTGTAGTACCGTCTCTAATTTTGTTGTCTACCGGTTGGTCTCAAAACAAACAAACTTGTACTCTTGACGAGACACATCCTGTTCCAAAGTGGAACTTGGGCTAGATCCTCCAGTACTTCTTAAAGTCTGTTTCCCATGTAGCGAGAGCGACGAATTTGAAGAGATTGGTAGTCCTTAAGACTCCTGAAGTAATCAGGTGAGTTGATGCCTATTCTGCCAACAATTTTATAGGGAAAGTGGTGGTAATTGGTTTAGTCCGAAATTAGATAGAACTGACATCCCATACCTGGGGAACTCAATGGATTTACTAAAATCTGAGTGAAGGCAGTGCGATAACATTCTGTGGCTCCATCGGATCGAATAATTCTCAAAGACAAACTACGAGTAAAGACTTAACAACCAACTTCATTTTCCTACATATTTCTGGTTTCATCTAATGAATCAATCTTCTCTTTTATACTGGTTCTAGCTATTGCAGCGAAAGCTTATGTTTTCGAGTCTTTTACTATTCTTCTGCTAGCACTGGCTTGCAAATTGCTGTCAATGTAGAATATCTACAGCTCTTCCGAAAATATGCCTAACATTGCATACATACATAGAGATTGACTTTACTACTCTACAGAGGAAGCCTGTAACTTTGTTTAATTTTTCTAGGCTTTATTGCACCATGGTCCTATGGCTTCTGTGAAGCTATGCTTCTTGCTAATCGCCACACCAAAATATCTGATGGGTCCCAGCACCAATCTTTTTAGAAATCCACCGAATACGAGGTATTCTTGTGCGGAGTCCTGCTCTCGTTTGAAAGTCCAGGAGTACTATATTCTCGATGTTATTGAACACAAAACTCAACATGTAGGTACCTTGGCACCTTCCTTACCAGATGAGTTGATGTATCGCCAGCTTATTGAGCTGAATACGTCGTTTCGAGTGCCACATTTTCATCCTCGATCATGCTTCATGGATGGTTGCAGGAAAGCATAAAAACAGTCCTCCTTGTATATGATTCTTAGCAGCATCTATTACATATTATGAGACATCAATGTCAGCTATGACTGTCTTGTTGAAAGTGGAACAGTAACCTATGTCAACACTTACGGCCCCAAACCTCCCAAGCCTCCTGTACCGCCGAGTGGGAAATAAAAAAGCGAATTACGGTCACAAGGACCTAACAGCAGAGCCATTATCTCAAAGCCCCTCCCTAATAAACTCTCCCAGGTTGT
Source organism: Blera fallax (assembly GCA_946965025.1). Classification (NCBI taxonomy): domain Eukaryota; kingdom Metazoa; phylum Arthropoda; class Insecta; order Diptera; family Syrphidae; genus Blera; species Blera fallax. The sequence continues at coordinate 72,862,847 of OX337248.1, forward strand.
TCACACTTCCTCTCTCTAATGTGATTTTGGGCAGTTTCATTCCACTCCTCTGATTGCAAACACCATGCACCTTCTACATCAGAAACCGTATTTCGTGTGAGCCTAGGCAATAATTAATCGAGGTGTGGTCAGCAAACAACCATTCTGACAGCTTGCTCCCAAGTGGTAGCCGAACAGTCATTTCGTTCCCATGCAACAACTGTAATTTCGGGTGATTATTTGGCTTAACCAGAAATAGAATTAACCGATTTCCAAAATCTGAATAATGACGAAAACCAAAAATTACCCAAAATTAGGTCACTTGCCGACCGCTCTTCGTCATGTGACATGTTCTCATGAATTTCACCGCTCGGCTCGACATGCACGCGAGCACTCCATTAGATAGATTTTCTGACGCAGATATTCTGTCCATGTTACGGCTGGGAATGCTGAAATGTTGTGCGAGTTTAAGGATTATGAATCGGTTTAACACGAAAAGCAATTTGCAGCTGGGGTTGTGATAATCCGTTTAAGAATTGATTGCACGCTATGCAATTTGCGAAGGAAACAAGTTGCAGTCGGAGTATGGCATTAAGAGCACTTGTATGACCTCACCACCGTTGTGTGTAGCACATTTGAATTCTTTCCAATTATAACCTCGTCCGTGGGTCTTAAGTTTGCATATTTTATAGAAGAACATTAATGCACTCTACAGCGAGATTTCGGAATTTTCACGGACTGCGTCCCTGGACCACCTCTCCACCTGCTGTTCATTCCAATGTCAAACATTCTTTGGGTAGTGTCAACTAGACGTTGCGAAAGTTCAAATGATTCCACAGAGATTCGCACCGATGTTGAAAAATGAAGCCGAGGTTTCAAAATAAAACAATTTTCACCAAGCTACATGGAGAAATTTCTGCAGCGAAATCGAGTTCACCGATGCCGCTAGAGCATAGTACATCCCTTCAAGGTGACGTCGGTCATGAACAAAATCTGAGTTCCCAGATGTCACATAGCCAGAACCGCCTGCGCTCTGTGATACCAAACTGAAGTTAAAAAGAAGGTTGCTTGGACCACAACTCCTACGGCTGCACTGGAGATCTTTCTGTATCTTCTACCATTGGACCAATAAATTAAACTTCAAACGGGCCACTGTGCCCTTCGGCTCACTAATGTTGGTCTCTTTAAGACCAGTAATGACATAGCTCCATTCTTAAGGAATTATTTCCCGATATCCCTGACGAATCGGATGATATCCTAGGTACATTAGACTTCCTCACTTCGTACGAAGTTATGTATCATGTTAGGGAGAATTGGCAAAGAAAGAAAGTCTCTGTCCACAACAAGATTGAAATATACACGGATGGTTCTAATACCAGAGAGGGAGAGAGGGGGAGAGATATCCACCCACAGGCAGCCCTGCGACTTCCCCACACAAGCAGTGTGTTCCAAGCTGAGGTTATTGCTGTACTTAAAACTGCGCAACTACTCGAGATGGGATCAATATCCGGCAAGAGTATCGCTATTTTCATTGACAGTCAGGATGCGCTAAAGGCGCTAGAATTTTAGGTCACTAAATCTGAGATCGTCAGAAAATGCCGCATAATGGCCTCATGGCCTGAGTTGGACTAGACTAGACTAGAAAGGTCAGGGCTAAGAACAGCGATAGGAATACTCTCTCTCAAGGACTTACATGTCTCAGATGATATGGCACACATGCCACATGTGAATGCCAGGTCATTGCCAGGACAAGGCTAAAGTACTTTGGAAGACACTTCTTCGATAACTTAGAAGAGCTAAGGTCCCGAGACCACAATAGTGATATCTTCAAATTCTGTAGGGAAATTAATTTAGAGCTTCGCCGTAAAGGTTCCCCAGGGATCGCGATGGGCCCACTTTGGTGCCTAGTGTATTATGATAATCTCGTAACCCTACTCAACCTAACCTAACCTAACCTTGAACCACAGGCCCCGGAACAATCGCCATTATGCTGCAAAAAGCAGCTTGGGCGGATCTTTAAACTGTAACTGGACCACTGAAGGTCTGTGTGCAACAGACATGTGCAAATCAAGAAAGATGAATGACAAGATATTTTTATAAGACCTGAGTCCCTAGCAAGTGAAGAGCTGAATCTGCAAGTAGATCAGACCGCTATCACAGCATTATGAAGTCACCTCTTCCGAGAGAAGAATAAACGAAAAAAGGTGTATAATCTAGGCTTCGCAATAAAATCTCGAAAAAGAAGGCTTTGAATATTGCTCTAGACTGCCTAGTCACAAATGAGATTTTGAATGGAGCTAGAGTCTACTGCAGTAGTCTTCTGACATAGGCCAATGAAGTAGTCATCCTGGCCACATGCAAATTTCTGTCAATTATTTCCAACGTGTACAGTCGGTGCTTGGTTGGTTGATGTGACCCTCAATAAGGTACACTTCAACGAGGTCCATTGTGCTGCCACTAGAACAAATTACTTTTTCTTTTGAAGTTGCTGATATCAGCCTTAGAGCCATTATTAAGATCATTGAGACCATCGCAATAGTAATGACCTAGTATAGCCTTTCTAATGTAAACAAGTGCAGGACACGTGCACAGGAATTGAAGGACTGTTTCCTCTTCCTGCTCGTCTCTGCAACTCCTACAAAAGTCATCATAGGGGATGGCCAACCTTTGAGCTTGCCTGCCTGACGTGGGTTGCTGGGTCTCTTATGCCTAAGAGGTCCGCCCTGAGGTTAACTGAAACTCAATTACATACCAAGACCAGAATTAATTATCTTGAATGCACTTTAGATTACAAACTGTCGTGGACCGAAAGCATACTGGGAAGGACAAGCAAACTATTAACTGCTTCCTATACGAGTATACATTGAAACAAATTTTATGAGATCGAGACCTTTGCTACCATCGTTCCACTTGATGTGCATGCTAATCGTAAAGCTCAGTTGGCTTGGTGTCCCAGTTCTGAAAATGTCAGTAACGATAAATAGCAAAGAGTGCATTATTCCCCCAGCAGTCCAATATTGAATAGAAACAGGACCAAACAGGTCACTCAGTTATAGGAAAATAAGCAAAAATGGAGATAATAACAGACACACCACCCTCTGTACAGTGGGTCTTGCTCTTGTTCCTCGGGGGAGAAGTCCTTAACCCCGGTTTTCATCGACTAAATGCTTATAGCTTACATGGATAGCACATGTAGATTCATTACAGATGTTCCAGTGAGTTCTTGAACCCATCACATCCAACTGATATATCTCGATCTTATCTTTTCTGAGTATACGAGTACGAGTACGAGTATATAACAATAACTGTATATGATCCCACCTAATGTACATTTCATTGCCGTTAATGAAGAAGAGAATACATTTCTATCTATCAGATGACTGTAACGATTTCCTAATCGATGCAAATTATAACTGTAATGAACAGACTTCATGTCAGAAACTTTATCAACCTCAACTGATTAACCACTCCATCATCGTTTGGCGAAGCTTGACGTTCATTGTGCCAATCAACTGACACGTTAACACTTAACGTTCCAATTTCATTTTCACTTCAGCAGCTTCATTACCCATTTTAACCATCAGCCATTAGCTGTGTAATGGATTCAATCCGTGCTAATGACTTCTCAGATACACGCACCCATCTCAATTTCTATAATTCCTGACTGTACATTGTCTTGGTACCCGTAGTACAAGTTCGAATATTCTCACTCTTTGTGAATTATGATTGGCTTTGGATCCTTTCAGTTCCGTCTCGTGTCACATCAGAGTAACGATTCAATAACGCTGACAATAGCCAATAACTGTCTTGTCCGGTGCATGACTATCGAGATGACATGTGTAGGTTCCCATAAACCGATTCGATATGATCCTTGACAGTGCCTAGATTAATATTTTTCTGGGGCTGGCTCATAAAACCCCTAGAGCTATAAACTTCTTTTATTGACAACCCAAACGCGGAACATAAGCTTAAAGGAGGTGAGTAATGTAGGTACCCCAACTGTTTTTCGTCATAACAAGGATATTTCAATATGACTTCCAGTCCTGCTCCTACTGTTGTTTTTTTTCATTAATTTAAGGATCCACACAATGTTGCTTTTCACATTGTAATCAGCCTAAAGTCGACTCTAAATTATTTACCACTCATCTTTTGATGTGCACCAGTATAGCAAAGCCGTTTCCGACAATAATTCGCTTCTCCTGAGAATCCCTTAATGTCATTTAAGTATAACGCAAGTACTCATAAAATAATATTCCACACGCACTTCGGTTCCTGTCGCTAAACAAAAGTCACACAAGACGCACATAGCTAATTTATTGGTTTCACCTGAGGCACCTCTTATGCACTGAGCTCAGGCTACGCTTCGTTAGATGTAGATCCTTGCAGAAGCGAAATGTGCGTGTGTAGGCTGTAGTCTCATATTATTCGGGAATTGCGCTTTCAATTTGGGTGATGGAATTAAGAACTTGTAACTCGACGATGGAAAGGGATGTTTCCGGTGGTTGGGCCACACGACAAACAAATTCCCAGGGATAGACGCCCCACACCCACAGTGAGTGTGTCACTGTAGTTTAAGTGCTGCTGGAAACCTGATGTAGTTGCCAACTTACTGTTGAAAATGAGATATTCTCTTTACCGTGCAGCTGTCTATAGATTCAAATACTTTAAGCCGCGGAATGTTTTACGTTAATGGAAAAACGTATTTTTGTGGTGGTGTTTAATATCAGACGTTAAAGGAAAAGTTTTAGCGGTTCGAAATGAAAGTTAATTTCGGTGCTGGTACGGGTCTGAGGCCGTGCTCCGGGGGTTCTGTCGGTAAATATTTTATTTCCAATTTGCGAGCAAAGTTCGCCAGCAATTGCTGTTGGAGTTTTGTTAAATTAATTTAATTACAAGTGTTTAGTCGGCATCTGGAAATCGGTGTGGGCGTTGATGATGCTTTGTGTGCGAGAAAAACTTGGCTGAGCACAGGAAAGTGGATGGTAAAAATGGCACATCTGAGATTTAGAAATGGCAAAGTATTTCAATTGCGATACTCAAAAGTACACATGAATTTTCGACGAGGCGTTGTGTTGAGAAATAAATAAAGTTGATGCTTGTCTTAGAGTAACGGATGTATGTCTACTCTTACTTTTGTGTCAAAGCGGACAGGGGGGAATAGGTTAGCTTTGGCCATGTTGTTTGGCTTAATTCGTACGTATATAACCTCCGCACAAGGTCAAAGAACGAATTAATAAACCAGTCCTCTGACGACATAGGCCGGGATAGGGCTATTGCCTGCCTTCCGTGGGACTACAGAAGGTTCATTCTGTATGTTACAGAATCAGGAACATTGCATAGTTCCTCCAGGAAACTGGCACGAAGTTAATGTGTGGCCACGCCTCTATTCTGAATAAATTCAAAATCTCTCCCGAAAACGCGGACTACACCATTCCACGTCTAAATTTTGAGAAGAACTTCCTAGTCACCATCCCTTCCAGATCACTCTGGGAGGACGATGCATTTTTAGAAGATGATTCTATTCACTTCTACACTGACGGGTCAAAAACCAAAGACGGAGTTGGTGCAGGTGTTTTCTCTGATGAGCTTATCCTTAAGCTCTCCTTCCGTCTTCCAAATCATTGTAGCGTGTTCCAGGCAGAAATAATGGCGATTAAAGAAGCCCTATCTTGGCTTAAGAAAAACGTGATATCTGCTAGAGATATCCGCATCTTTTCAGGCAATCCCTGGAATCGACCTCTATAAACTCTTCAGTAGCCCTAGACTGCCGTTCGTCTCTTGTGGAGATGGCTGAGCAGTTCAAAATTCACCTGTGTTGGTTGCCGCGGCATAGAGACATTCCAGGGAATTGTAAGGCCGATGAACTCGCCAAAGAAGGAACAACTTTCCCCATCTTGCCGGACAACGGCACCTTAGGTATTCCAATCGCTACTCGCAAACTTAAACTTAAGCTGGATGCTGTCTTAGGTGGACAAGTGGATCAACGTGTCTAGCGACAAAACAGATTTGGCCAAAGCTGGATCTAAAACGCTCTAAGAATTTGATTTCTCTCAACAGATTGCATATCGGCACCACAATAGGTGTCATCACCGGACACTGTCTAATAGGCAAGCATGCTACAAGGCTAGGCCTATTCGCGAACGATTTTTGTAGAAGCTGCATTGATGAAGAAGAGGAGGAAACTATACCTCACCTTCTTCCAGCTCTCTGCCGTAGAAGGAAACTCCACTTAAGAGCTCCCTATTATAACGATATAGGCGACCTGATGAATATTGACATCAAGAGCCTCCTACGCTTCATAAAAGCTCTAATTGGTTTTAAACGAGTGGGTAGAGAGGAACTTTCTCCCATGATCCACGTGGTATCACAACGGACCATCATTGGTCTCAGTGTGCTGGCGACTCCTAGCTGGCAGCCACTTCAACCTAACCTATCTGCGTGCAATATTATTTCGTACAAACTTCGTAAAGCCATGACAAGACGTTCTTTTAAAATTGAGAAGTTTTCTCATGACCGTTACTACTCATGTTTGTGCATTCGCCAAAGATAAAAATCTTTTTTGGTTCTTCTGGGATTCGAACCTCCCGCTCAGTTTTCCAATGCATGGCGCCCACAACTGGGATTAAGTTAACCACAGTATGAGGGTAAGTGGGAAGATATCCACAACACCACATTCGCATTAATGTAGACACCATTTGATGCACAAAGGCGAATCCATCAAAGTAAGGCTGAAGATAAATGTAAATAAAACAAAATTCATCAGCATTTCAAACTCCTGTACTCAGGATGTCGAGAAAATTTTTTTCCACGAAAACTATCTTAAAAACCCGCTAGCTTTACAGCCAGAAAGCCTACGGGAATATGCGTGAAACATTGCCACAACACAAGCAGTGCGGGAGATACATGTAGGTAGTTGAATTGAATTTTCGATGCCTCTGTACACGAGATGCAAAACAACTGCCAGGAGTTACGAGGATACCTCTTGTTGGTCAAATAAAGGAGTTGAAGAAAAAGTAAAAAAAAAAACTGTTTAAAAGCAGATAGGAGACCGAACACAACTGCAACAAGGATTTGCAGAAGGACTGCATACGGCAGAAAATCAAACACAGCCCCAACGCAACGGTACAAATCACGTGAAATGTTGCATAAAGGTTTAGCTGTGCTTTTTCAGAATACCTCTTCTGGGCAAAGTTAACCTGATGAGCCCTTGATTAACTCTGTCAAAAGCCTTCACCAAGTCCCTACAAAACAGGAAAAGCGAATATCTACATATTCTCGACGCATTAACCTGCAAGGAATTAATTTGGTCGGATCAGGAAAGCTGAGCGAAAGGCTGCCTGTTCAACTTCAGGAGTCGAATACAGATGTTATATAATTCGTTTCCAAAACTACCATCGCTATTTTGGCCACCACCGGTATACCTCAGCAGTTTTCGAAGTCCATCATTCCCCCGGGCGCTTGCTGTGAGAGGACTCAGTAGCTCCACCGATTAACTTAGTGCTGCTTGGAAAAATTCGACAGCGATTTCATCAATACCCACCGCTTTGTTATTTTTGAAGGTTTAAATCCCGGCTGCAATCTCTGCATTGCTAGGGGCACCGTTGCATATGCGGCAAATTTGTTGCTTCATTCAAATTCAGGACCATAGAGCTGTTGTCCCGATGACGTAACACTATCGTGAAATGCTTCCTCCATCCATCGCCTAAGCTGTTGCTAGTCCGCTACTAGTAAGGAAACGTCTAAGCTTCTGACGGGTTCTTAGTTGGAGCTGGTCCTTGCTTTCACTACGTCTTCCTTTCTTTTTTAACATGGTACAGGGTTTTAAGATCGGGCGTCTCTACTGCAGGGGCTACTGACATCCGAACTGAAATACGCTCTTCAATTTATATCCAGGTGTCTGCCAATAGACGTGTGCTAAACTGCTGATTGTATCCGTTCACACAGGACGATAGATGACAGAATTGTTGGTGTACTACAGGATGCCGAAGTCTATCGGAATTATTCGTGGGTATAGCAAGTACATACGTTGTTTTGAGTGCTGTACAAAGGGTCATTTGAGTTCCATTTCGATATCGGCTGGATGCCTATTTCAGAGATAACTTCGTCGGCGTATCGCATTGAGGTCTATCTGGTAAAATGTGTGCTGCAAATCATATGAGACTAAGCTGATCTTGTGCCAAGCCCGGTGCTTAAACAGGGCACTTTAGATGACAGGCGATTGCCATTACAGAAGTCGACAAATCGTAGGCCATTGTCGTTTCTGTCTCCAAGGTCGTGAGTTGCTATCACATATTTAAGCGCTGCATTGTTACTTCCTACGTTGTCATTTAAATTATAATATGCACCAGTTGGCGATTAGTTGGAGGTGACCAAGTGAACAATCAAATTTTTCCTTCCACTTCCTCAGTCGGGGTATCCGAAATGGAGTGACGTTTAAGTCCAGTGCCTTTATAGAAGACATCCTTTATTGAAGGAACCTACAAAGCTTCATTCATTTTCAGTTCAGTTACTAACGTTTTTGTTCCTATTCATAGAATCAATGTGGAACCGGTGGCTTGACTGATCCTGAGCTATGCCCATAAACTTATTCTTACTGACTTAAGTGTTCTGCAAGGATAAGTTCAAATAGTTCACAGCCCATACAATTTAACTTAGTCACGCTTTTCTAGACCGGAGCACTTTGTCAATAAATAAATTACAAAGCAACTGAAATTCGTTTGACAAGGCGAGTAAACAGCGGCGAGCATTTCGTTGTGGGCGGCTGAATACTGTTTGCCTTCCTACAGTCCTTCCCAATCAGAATAAGCAGCAGTAAAACTACACGTATAATCTCTTCAATCCGATCCTTTGGCACTCTCGTCTATACGTCCATTTATGTACCAACGTACGTTGATTACCTTTTTTTATTGTGTGTATTGTATCTATGTATCTGCACGTTCCTGCTCTATCTATAAATAATTTTTAATGAATATGCAATAAACTATTTTTTTCTGAATTTTATTTCCCATTGCTTGGCCTTGTTATCCGCCAGTAAGTGGTTTCGATTAAGTCAGATTAATGAGATAACAGGCAGGTACTCGTACTGCAGTTTAATCCAGTTGCATAGCTGTTATAAGTATCTTAAGCGATTTTTAATTTATGGACAAAAGCACGTCGCTATTTTTTTAATGACTACAAAATGCAAAATATATAATTCTTTAATGCGTTATACAGCTTACAACGTTCTGTTAATGAAACGCTCAATGCGTGCAATTCAGATAAAAACAGGATCACAATTCTGTTGAATCGCTTAAAGGATAATCTGTACAGCGATTCATTCTCGCTGTAATTGTTTAAGGGACTGCATGCAGGGTATCATTTGAATTTTACATATTTTTGTGAATCCTCGTAAATAAATTCAATTGTCCTCACCGATGAGGATAAACATGATTGTTATTGTTTACGTTATCCCGATGCAGAGTAATTAATTTGGGTTGTTTCCGGTTTGACCATTAAAAATGAGGTTACAATTCAATATGCTTCATTTATCACATTTTCATCAAGGATAATTGAACATCCAGTGTAAATACTAAAACGTGCTGCAATTCTGCCCCCTCTAGCATGGGTTTGTACGAGTAATACTCTGCTCTTTGTTTGTATCACAACGAGCTTGTTTTCTTGTTCAAAGGTTGATGAATCTGGAGCTGCATTGCA